>OZ023192.1:5337839-6612064 GCA_963995505.1 Hypericum androsaemum | reverse complement strand
TTACTTTACAATCTTTACAATCTTTTAATTCTCTCGTTTCACATAATTATTTGCATTGATTTCGTGTTCAACCCTCAGTTCTAAGAACCTTACTTACCACTATACTATTTGCTTGTGTGTATAATTGTTCACAATTTTGCGTATATCAATAGTCTGCGAAACACCAGATTTAAAACACTTATATCCATATTACATACTCGAAAAATTATTTTAAAATTTTCCATTATGTATAGGAGTGAAAAATATTTGAAATAGTGGAGGATTGTTGGAAAATGTGAGAGAGAGGGAGAAATATAATAAAATAATGGGGTCAAAGTTGAGTTTTGAGTTACCATTTGGCAAACTTTGTACCACATTGGTTCGTTCAAGGATGAGAAGCAAGTTTAAAAGGAGATGTGTGTTACAGCTCTTGTAAAGAGCTTGTGAAAAGAATGGGCCTCACGTGCATGTGGTGGGCCGAAATTGAACTCGTTTACCGTAGACGATATATATGCCTTGTAAGTGGTGACAGGAAATATAACAATTATTGACTAAGCCTACATGTAAAAAGGGAAAAATTTACTTTTATTTTCAAAAAGGGTACCAGTCAATAATGTTTTCCTTATTTTTATGCCCCACGTATCTCCTTGAAGCACTGTAAATCGAAGATGCTAGTCAGCTTCTGAGACACACCATCTTACCCACCTCTCTCCCTCTCTTCCTCATTTCAGAGTTGCTCTTGTTTCTTATTAGATTACAAATTATCCGAGATCATTTTTGAACGAATCTGTTTAATCCTAGAAAATCATCACCTTAGGTGAATTGATTATTAAGGTGTAGCACGACTCAGTTATCATTGTTCAGGTTCGGCCAACATAAATAACATTAGAATTAGGATCCGAAATGGTTAGATAGTGGGACGTAAGAAGCAGAAGACAGAGAGAGGACACATACACGCTTGTCCAGTAGGGAACTGGTCCAAATAATATGTTTCGACCGAATTATACAGACATTCGGTGGCATTATTTCAGATCGGCCCTATAAATTTTTCAGTGACGTTCTCCGCCTTGGATAATGCCGGATGCGATCCCAAGATCGACCAATCGACCCACGTAACCGTCCTATTTACCATGGAACATGTTCAAGTATGTAGCGATATAATGCTCGTCCGGATAACAAGCAGGCTTGCAGTACTTCTTGAAGAGGGTGTAATAAATAGAGTCTGAAATTATGTAGACGGCCACCATTCGTTGTATCTCAAACCACTGCGACCCTTTTCGTCAATGGCGAAGCTGTATGTTGGGAACCATGTTGCGGCTATAACGACCACGGCCATCGTGAGTGGGATCATCGTATCACTCGACAAAGCTGTGGTTTGATCTGATGAGGTACTTGTAGACAGCAGTCAAGTTGTAGACAGGGATGCAACTCTCTGAAATAAGAACAAACCGCTCGTTTGAGAAGTCCAGAAGTGCATTTGCAAGGAGAAGCCTCTCAGCATCAACCAAAGATATATCGCTCCATTGAACTTTCTGCTTCAGGGAAAGAAAAAACTTATAAGTGAAATCGAAAATTAATATCGTTACTTCTCAGTCAACACACAAAAAGTGCCAAAAAAACAGATGCAAGCTGGGACACATATCTCCAAGGATTCCCCTACCTTGGACGGCCTTAAAATGCAATCCTTTCATCTCATCACCAAAGAAATGAATGCATAAATTTCTTGTCATCCGCATCAAACAAGTTTATTATTGATTGAAACCATCAGTATCCGGACACCTAGTCAACCAAGTAATTTGGTTTCGAGCTATATTGGAATACAAAGAATGATAACTCTCCCTATCGAATGTTAACATAGCTGCATTCCAAGATTCGAACTTGAGATAGTTAAAAGTTAAGACAAAATCTCACTAGCGATCCCATCAAGCAAGTTCATGCACATACCTGACTCGGGATTTCCCGCCAGTAGAATGCAGAATCAGACAGGACGAAACTGAAAAGAGACAGCAGACTAGTCCAAGAGACACACATTTGAGCAGCAGGGAGCAGAAACAACAAGCACTTGCTTAGCAGGAGTAAGCTTTCCCGGAAAGGAGCTTCAAATTTAATTGTTCACCAAAGGCATGGTGCTTGACGCAAACATTTTCAAGGGAGGCAGTTTCTGCCCCGGCCAGCTGCAGATCGAAAGTGAAAATGGTGGGATTAAGTCGAGTGAAGCGATCGAAAGCGATTGCACAGTAGCTGTAACGCCCCAAACTGATGAGGTGCCAGTAAAAACCATCGCACTTAGGCCGGAAGAGCCCCCACGGAAACGGGATACCTTTACCAACTTCCAACTCCAAACTACTGTCACCAGCAGCCAAGCCAACAACGGGAAAGATGGCACGGTGAGAAAAGGCAGGGAGGAGCAGGGGATCGTCGCCACAGAGATGGGTAGCGTAAGTAAAATCACTACACGGGAATGGAGATGGAGATGGAGAGGCCCTCGGGACAGAGACGCTGAGCTCGGTCCAGCTACCTTGAAAGTCATCAGTGAGATGGAAGCGGAAGAAACGCTGCCGATCTAAATTAAAACTGTGGACAACCATTGTGCGGTCCCCAATGCAGGACCACCCCGCAATCCAGAATTCCTCAAAGAAACCCTTACCATCGAGAGAGCCCTTGAAACAGGGACAAGAACCTCAAACGCATCCGGGTAGTCCTGCTCGGATTCACGACCCAGATCGTATTGATGGAAGTAGCGGAGTGCGTAGAGCCTACCACCTAGAGAAAATAGATCTGGGCTACGCGTGTCGCGGCTGAACTGGGGCCCTTCCACCCAACCCTCGTCCTCGTCCTCGTCCCCGATCTGGCGAACCCACCCAGAGGCCAGTTCCATTGCCCGAAACGTAGGCCGAGGAGCCCACGACGGCGCAAGACAGGCCAGAGACGAGCTGGCCAAAGATGCAGGGGTGGGTGAAGTCGAAGACGTGGTAAACGGGTAAGCACTTATCTGTGGGGTCGATTGCGTAAATGCTCAGACCTCCGAATTTATCCGGGCGGTCGCGGGTTTTGCCCACGAAATACACGGCTTGGCTCCCCCACCGGGCCCACGCCCCCTCCGGCAGCCCCGGCACCGACCCAAGCAGCCGCGGCGCATCCTCGTCCACGTCCATGGGCCCCGGCACCGTACGTGGCTCATCCTCGTTCAACTTCCGGAGCTTAGTCGGAGGAGAGCACGCGGACTCCATCGCCAACCCTAATTTTCTCTTATCACCGTTATTTTCTTCTTCTTCTTCTTCTTCTTTTTGAAGTTTTTCTTGGGTAATTAAGGCTTTTCCCCTTTTTTTTTTTTTGGTGTAATGGGAGAGGCAAATGCCCCTACATATATATAAATCTAATGGCCAAAAACATCATACTTAGTGCAAGGCCCCCTCTCGGCCTCTTGTGAGGTTGCGACCGCCGGCCTCATCAAAACTCTATCACGGAAAAACCCGTTGGGAAAACCCCGTGATAGGGAAAGAGTACCTCGGGAGAGTATACCCTCCCTTGACGTTTGGTGTATCGCGAAACCTGGCTTTGCACCGTCAACTAGAACAACATTCCGGGGAAAGGCAACATCCCCAATATCCTCTAACATAATGGCCCTAACATCAATCGGGGCGATATCCAAAATATGAGTACCAAGGGGCACGGAAAAACCAATATTAGCTAAACGATCCGCACATCTATTGGCTTCTCTATAAGCATGCACAATCTGAAGGTTCCAATCCCCTTTCAACTCGTGTCTAACCTGATCAAGGAGAGGGGAAAGAGACTCACGTTGACCACTCTTTGAATTGAGCAAACTCACCACTACACTGGAGTCCATCTCGAGAATCAGCTTGTTGATCCCTTTCATCTTTGCCATCTTGAGCCCATGGTAAGCACCCCATAACTCCGCCTCCACACTGGTACAGGTCCCAATATTTGATAAAAATCCTCCGACCCACTCTCCTTGATGGTCTCTAAGAATACCTCCAGCAGCGGCCAGCTCGCATGTCGCTCTCATTGCCCCATCCGTATTCATCTTCCACCAACCGTTAACTGGGCGCTCCCACCCGATCAGGTGATTCTCTCGCCTCGGTTTGATCCCCAGTTGGTTCGAAATTTCTTGTACCTTAGTTAATTCCTTATACCTGTTGCAGAAAACAAAATGCTAGTTAGTTGGTCTGGGATCACCTTCTTGCCAAATACAGTAATTTCTCCATTTCCAGAAAGCATTAATAGCTACTAAAAATAGAGATAACCACTCTTTGGATCCTGCAAAGGCTTTTCCCCTTTATATATGGATAAGAGTTAAAACTGCCACCGCAAGCCCCTCGCTTCCAGTTCAGTCTTTAGCGTAATGGGCTCACCCTACAACGCCGGCCAGACCTAGAGCCTGCTGTGTAGAAAACATTGGGTAAATTCTAAAAAAAAAAGTATTAATGGTCAAAACTTACAACGAAGTTGAGAACAGACTCGGGAATGTTCTTCTCAAGAGCGATTCAAATGAAAGAGAATGGGAGAATAAATACGAGAAATAAGAAAAGAATAATTAGAATTAAATAGGAAGAAGAGAAAAAAAATTGGTGAAAGAGCAAGATTTTTATTGAGAATACAAGGGGAGAGGAAAAGGAGAACCGATGCGAGTAGCATGTTTGTAGGGTAATTGTATATGTATGATTTCGTGTGTTTTTGTGTGTGGTGTCTTCTTCCTATCTCCTCATATAGTAAAACTTAGTCCCGGCCTAAGTTAGGATAGTATTGCCCTGCACTTGGTGTAAACTCAGGTCGGTTTTTGTCTTGTCCTTAGGACAGTTTTGTTTCATTTATATTTTTGCCGATATCTTAGGTTATGTATTTTGATAGCGCATATAATTGTAGTGATTTTGATATACATTATTTGGTATCTAAGGTGCGATACTCTTGATATCAATGATGTAACTATCTTTGATGAATTCTTAATGAAGATTATAATACTTTAGTTATTAAAAAAAAGCGCTCCTTTGACAAATCAGACCACAGACATCATTCCGTGAAACGCCTTAGAATGCCATTAAACACGGCGTTAAAGTCAGCTTGTTGATTGTTAATAATCACTCCATTTCGCAACAGCCAACATGTGTGTAGGATTACATTTTGTTTTTGCCTAAAGGACACTTCTATGAATTGAGACTTCTAATTTGGTATAAAAGTTTATTTCTAAAAAATTACTTTTTTTAGAGTATTGGGATTTATTTTTTTATGTGCACTTTTGTATAAATATCATTTGAATAACAATATATTTATCTATAAAATATATATGCATCCCTTTGTTAAAAAGTAAAGGAAAGCACCTGTGCGTTGCTTCTTCCCCATTGTGTGGATCTAGTTGGATCTTCGTTATTATACTTTGATATGTGAGTTGAGTCTATTTGAAGACGTTAACAGATGTTATAGATTAATAAAAAGTCAACATCTGATTTTGCTTAAAATCTGATGTATTATGTTGAGTATACGTGTTAATGTAGTATTTATGTTACTCCTATTAAAAATAAAAATGTTTATTCATGGAAATAGATATTTGTTGCTATATAAAAGAGCAGATAGGTCCATGAATTAAACGGGTGTCAAATAGGATTATGTGGTTTAATCTTTTGTCGAACGAACTTTATTGTAGGTACATTTAGAAGCTAAGGGGGAATCAATCTCATTTAAGAATTGCAGGGGTAGCCCATTTTTCGCACAGAAAACAAAATTGAGGATGGATTAAATATTTTCTGTTTATTTGGAAAGATGATCGTGACATGGGTAGTCTGTTTTTTGCGTGCAGATAATTTTAATTATTTTATTTTGAAAATATATTTATCTTTTCCCAAAATTAATTCAACATCTTTTCGAGCGGCCATATTGTTATACCCGTTTGAAATATCATAAAAAAGTTTGAGTAATTTAATTGTAATATTTATAGCAACGAAATGCACTTTGTTTTCTTACGCACATTTTGAGAGAATTTCAAGATTAAACAGGGACCAGATTTGGTACTGGAGTGACATTTTCAGTACGATCCTAAAGAGCGAACTATTTTATTATAATTGAGTGAACCGTTTTACCATACCTGAGCGAACTATTTTATCATAACTGGACGAACTTTTTTATCCAACCTCTTTTATACGTGAAATCATTTTATCATAACTGGACGAACCGTTCTATCATAACTGGACAAACTATTTTATCCAACTCCTTTTATTCTAGGTGCGGAAAGTTTCGTGAAATTATGTTATCATAACTAAGTGAACTATTCTATCATAATTGGACAAACTATTTTATCATAATATAGCGACTCATTTTATCTCCCATAACAGTCCTGGATGTGTTAAACCGAAACAACTCCCGATTAACCACCGTAAGTAGTTGGGCCGTAATCTTTCATTATCGGGTGGATCTCCCCGGACGGCGACACCATTATCTGGCATCACGCTTCGGACGGCCTAGTGACCTACAAATCAGTCTACCAGCATCTGAGATCATCTTTTTCCCCACAGTGAGCTGGGGCGGTTGAATTTGGGTCACTCATTAGTTAGTTATTTGATGAGAGCATCAAAAGTCGTGTTCACATTTTGTCCGAAACATAATTTTAGCGGCAATCTTAACGTAATTTGATTACATCCACAAAGTAACGACTTAACTTTGCCACATTTCCAAACAAAAAGGTACGTGGCAAATATGCATCCATCCAGCTGTTTGTCGTGGCAGGAAAATTAGTTTGACTAATTTTTTGCTTTGGAAAAAATTAATTTAACTTAGTAAAAAATCTTGAATTGAATTTTAAGAATAAAAAAATTAAATATTCATTTGTACTTTTTTCGTCACCAATCTTATCAAACTTAAATTTAAATTTATAAATATTTGAGCCTAGTTAAACTAAATCGAATTAACATGATACGAATGGAAAACGTGGAGAAACAGAAAACAAACGAGATAATAGCGGTGCACGTGGGCTGTTGTGGGGGTTGTCACGCTCAGTTAATCAAACAACCTGTCGTCTAGCCAATCAATTACCTGCCGAAATTCTCAAGGTGGACCACTAAAATTAGTAAATCTACCTTTTTTCTTCTTAATTTATTAAAATAACAAACCAGTTACGTGTCCTATCCAGACAAGACACCTTCACCAATGGGGTTCTCACCTTTTTCCGATTAAGAGTTCGAGTTCGAATTCTTTAATAACACAAAATTTATCGAATAACTTCCAAAATTTCAACGATTAACATCTAGATTAAGGAAGTTTGTTGATTTATTTATTTATTTCCATGGAGGTGGTGTTGTTATTACTTTAAAGGGTGGGGTTGACTAGTAATGTAAGCAAGGAAATCGTCGATTTGCTTTCTCTAGAAAGGACCCTTCCTCAATTCTGTAACCTTGTCTTTAAAAAGGAAGCACCTTTATGAAAAATCTTGGACTTGGAAAAGGTTGGAACTTGAGGGACTTTGAGGATTAAAGATTGGCCCTTTTTAATACTTTCTTCTCTCTTTCTTTCCCCAGTGGATTAGTTGGATAAGGAAAAGGGTTAATGCCAAGTGGCTGGCTGGCCTAGGAGGAGGAGAGAGAGATTAAAAGGGTGGAAGAGATGGAGAGGCAGATTAGTGGGAAGGAGGAGGGGTATGATATAGAGTCAGATGGGTTATTGGGGACTGAGCCTTTGCTTTTAAGGAAGAGGAAGAATGATACTTCCCAGATTGCCCTTGTTGGTGCCAATGTCTGCCCAATTGAGAGCCTTGATTATGAGTAAACTCACTCACTTGTCTCCCTCCTGCAATGAAAAGAGAAAAAAAAAATGGTTTTTTTTTGTTTTGTGCTCATTTGTTGGTTTTGTGATTTTTGTTCTTAACTTACTATTACTTGTCTCTCTTTTCATGAAGAAAAAAGAAAGATGTTGTTTTATTTGGTTTCTGATTTGTCGGCTTTGTGAATTTTGTTCCTTTAACTGTTACTTGTCTGTCCAGACAATGCTTGTGGTCCAGAGAGTCTCTTTGGTCTGAAATGTTTGGAGTGATGGTTGTGTTGGTTGGTGTTGAAGTTCTTCTTTTTGTGCTTGCTTGTTGGCTGTTGTCTTGTAGGTTGATTTCTCTGTAAAGATGGTACTTGAATAAGGCGGCGTATGATAGATTTTTCGCGCCTTGAAAAAGGGCAGAATTGTGTTTAGGTTGGTCCATGGAGGAGATCCTCAGGTTTATGATTGATCTTAGAGCATATGAAGGATCTAAGCGCATACTTACATTGATTGATTTGTTAGTTAAAATTCCTGACATTCTAGCTTTAGTGGGTTGGATCATCGTTGAGCGAGTTAAGTCGCCGGTTAGCTAGCTGCCATAGACGCTGCTCATTCCGCAACGCTTTGCAGGATCGTTGAAAATGACCTTTTCAAACAAGATTGGAGGTCAAGGAACAAGGTGCAGATCTTTCAGTATGTTTTCCTCAAGTGGACTCTTGCACTCCTTATCGGTTTGGCAACCGGGGTTGTTGGCTTTTTCAATAACATAGGTGTCGAGAACATTGCGGGTCTGAAGCTGCTTTGGACAAACAATCTCATGCTTGATAGAAAGTAAGCCTGACGAGATCCTTCGACAAACAACTTCGATCGCCAGAGTGTTATTTATCTAACTTGCCTTGATTGTTGCTCCAGTGCAGATACTATCAAGCATTTATAATGTATGCTAGTTGCAACATGGTTCTGGCTGCTGCCGCGGCTGCTCTTTGTGCTTATGTCGCCCCTGCAGCAGCCGGCTCTGGGATACCGGAGGTTAAAGCATACCTCAACGGTGTCGATGCACCTTCCATTTTGGCACCAAGCACCCTATTTGTTAAGGTCAGTGTCAGGGTGGAGTTTATGGATTTAGATCCCGAAAATTGGTCTTCTCCTTTGTTCTTTAGAAGCTCTTCGATGCTTGTTTCTGCTTCTTCTGGAGTTATAGTTTTGGATATTAACATTACCTCTACATTGATCAGGTATTTGGGTCCATTTTCGGAGTTGCGGGTGGATTCGTGGTTGGTAAAGAAGGACCAATGGTGCACACTGGGGCTTGCATTGCCAACTTTCTTGGTCAGGGTGGTTCTCGGAAGTATCATTTGACCTGGAGATGGTTGAGATACTTCAAAAATGATCGGGACCGCCGAGATTTGGTCACCTGTGGTGCAGCTGCAGGTGTGGCGGCTGCCTTCCGTGCTCCGGTTGGTGGAGTCCTTTTTGCCCTTGAAGAAGCTGCTTCATGGTAGTATCTTTTCCCTTTCACCTTCAACTGCAACCATTGTAATCACTATTTCACTGCCTTGCTCATCATCAATACATTGTATTTCCACTTTTCTTAAAATGATTCAGGTGGAGGAGTGCTCTTCTGTGGAGAACGTTCTTTACGACCGCTGTAGTGGCAGTTGTACTGAGGGGTTTTATAGAGTTTTGCCGTGGTGGAAATTGCGGATTATTTGGGCAAGGAGGTTTGATAATGTTTGATGTCAACTCAGCAACAGCCACATATGATGCCCTGGATCTTCTGGCAGTTATATTCCTTGGAGCAATTGGAGGCGTTCTTGGCAGTCTTTATAATTATTGCGTCGACAAGGTCCTTCGAACTTATAGCATCATTAACGAGTATGTTCCTCAAGTCTCATCTGAAATAGTTGCTGCAAGTTTACCTTCCCAGCTCGTTTCTGCTGATTGTCTAACGAAATTGCAGGAGGGGTCCACATTTCAAGATCCTGCTAGTCGTTTTAGTATCCCTTTTGACCTCGTGTTGCTCCTATGGCCTGCCATGGCTTTCAACTTGCATTCCCTGTCCACCTCACCTGGCAGAGCAATGCCCCACCGAAGGCCGGTCCGGGAACTACAAGAGCTTCCAGTGTCCAGCTGGGCACTACAATGATCTTGCTTCGCTCGTTTTCAACACGAATGATGATGCTATCCGGAATATATTAACCTCTGGAAGTGAAAAACAATTCCAGCTCTCTACCTTGTTAGTTTTCTTTGTTGCTATCTACTGTCTCGGCATTGTTACTTACGGTATTGCCATCCCTTCTGGTCTCTTCATCCCTGTTATCCTGGCTGGTGGTTCGTATGGTCGTCTCGTTGGGACCCTTCTCGGTTCTTTATCGACACTTGACACTGGTCTCTTTGCGCTGCTCGGAGCTGCTTCCTTTCTTGGCGGTACCATGAGGATGACAGTTTCGCTCTGCGTCATACTTCTCGAGCTTACAAATGACCTGTTAATGCTTCCCTTGGTGATGCTTGTTCTTCTCATTTCAAAAACTGTAGCAGATTGTTTCAACAAAGGCGTTTACGATCAAATTGTGAGCATGAAAGGGCTACCTTACTTGGAAGCTCATGCAGAACCATATATGAGGCAATTGGTTGCCGGCGACGTCGTCTCTGGCCCGTTGATCTCATTTTCGGGGGTTGAAAAGGTCGCGAACATAGTACATGCTCTGAAGATAACAAGGCACAATGGCTTCCCTGTGATTGACGAGCCTCCCATGTCGGAGGCTCCGGAGTTGTGTGGGCTTGTTCTAAGGTCTCATCTACTTGTGCTTCTTAAAGGGAGAAAGTTCACAAAGGAAAGAGTCATGACTGGTTCCGAAATTTTGAGTAGAATCAAAGCACATGATTTTGCAAAGGCGGGTTCGGGGAAAGGCGTCAAGGTCGAAGACTTGGAGTTCACGGGAGAAGATATGGAGATGTATGTTGATCTCCATCCAATCACAAACACATCTCCATACACGGTAGTTGAGACAATGTCTCTAGCTAAAGCCACTGTTCTATTTCGGGAGCTCGGCCTAAGGCACTTGTGTGTAGTGCCAAAGACACCAGGGGTATGCACATTTCTCTCACCAAATCTGTTATATTCTGTTTTTTGGAACTGATCTTTGGCCTGTGCTAATCTGCAGAGACCTCCAATCGTTGGCATATTGACGCGGCACGATTTCATGCCGGAGCATATATTAGGACTCTACCCTCATATCAGCCACCAAAAGTAGCTACATTGGTGGTGTTGGTTTGCTTCCTTTGGCTACATGTTCTGCCATCTATGGTGCTGCATTATTCTGCAGGTAGAATAGGAAGCAATGAGAAACAAAGTAGATATAAAATAAAGAAGCTTTAGGTGCTTTATGATGTTTAGGAGATTCTAAGTAAGTTTTCTTGTAAAGGGATTCTCTTTTATAACATTTAGTTGGTTCATATTTTCTGGCTTATAATGAATTTTAAGGGGTTCCCATTGAGCCTTTCCGGATCACAGCTCATACCAATAGAAATTGAATGGTTATTATTATGGAAAAACTTCATTGTAATACCATATAGTATGACCGTTCGACACTTGTGTGATTTAAAATTTATCAATTGAGTACCTTGTAGAATATTAATATTAAATTTGGCTATGAGCGAGAAAAATCTGCAGTTAAAACTCCTGGCTCATTAAAGAAAAAACACATTGGCTCACCAGAACTAAATCTGCAGCAGGTAAGAACTCAACTTGATCGGAGACATAAATAACCGTCTTCGAAAGAAAGAGACCAAGCAAAACTTCCTGCACATACAAATAGGAAGACGAATGCTTTTACGGCCAGTTTGGAAACTTAAAAATTTACGAGAAATGTAATTCCTTTCTGGACTAAAAAAAACCGTAGGTGTGTTTGGAACCAAAATGTTTCGAAAATGAAATCCTATTTTGTTTAAAAGTCAAGATTTAAAATTCCATTGGTAGAAGGCAGGTTGTTGGCCCAGAAATTGATTACATAGATGAGATGAGTCATGCATGAATTAGGTGCAAGATATAGCCTTGTCTTATCTGGTAATCTTAATTAGATAAGCATGAAGTCGTTAAGCAAAATAGACATACCATGCCTTAGATTATAAACTGAAATTGAACTCCGAAGCACCATCAATCTTACGTTGTACATAGGGTCCGTGGTAAAACACACAAATTGTAAGATAACAATGAGCAACATCTTCATTGACATTTAAGTACTCATAAAAAAAAAATTTTGAGAAACAACATTTTTACATTCTATTTGGCAGGTAAATTTCCAGGATACGTTACTAGTGAGTCGTAGCAACTTCTCCATTTGATTTCCAGAGCATCAACTCTCACGTATTTCATTGGTCCCCGTGACCCAACTACTCTGTAAGTTTCGTGTTGTTTATCCATCACCTGCAACTTTTGGTGTTCTGCCTCCGCCTCATCCATCTTGGTCCTTAGTTCATCCATCTTTGTCCTTAGTTCTGCTTTGTACATGCAAACTTGCTCAAGCTTTCGCTCCAGTCGTGATGATTTGTCGTCCACGATCTCCTTTGATTGAATGTAATAGTGAGCTCGCCAAAGTTTCTTGATGTTTTCAGCTACAATCTTCACATTAAAATCACCCTTCTCTTCGACATATCCTATCCACCCCAACCATTTTAGAATTGTTTCCTTTGTGACATCCACAACTTTTGTTATTCGCATATGATGTAGAACACTACATGTGATAAAAACTAGAAATCGCCTTCGGAAGTAGTTGAGCTTGCACTTGTCTCCGATGATGTTGTACGTTCCGAAAAACTCTTCGTATATTTGCCCAAGAATTTCCGGGAGTTCATACGCTCCTGTCATAACAGATCCATCGTATTCCCTCAGGAAATTGTTGCCAAGGTTAACATATGAGGGAGTACGAAGACTCTTCTCAAAGCGTGACAAGGCCATCAAAGAAAATGAATAGCTTGGGACTTCCTTGTCAATGGTGGTTGATTCTTGTAACACAGAGCTCGTTGCGGTTTTTCGGTCACTAAATTCGACTTTGATCTCCTCTTCATGTTCATCTTCCTCCCCGCATTCACTTCTCAGCTTGTCATCTAACTTATTCTCTTCCTCTTCTTCTAACGTTTCAATACCAAAAGTTTCCTCCTCATCTGAATCAAAGTCCGTAACAGAAGCCAATAACTCTTGAAATGAGAAAATGTGCTTGATCTTTTGAATCCCTTCTCCAGCTCCCTTAATTGTAGCATCCAACATCATCGACTTGTTACTGATTACATTGCATGCAACTTGTGGAAATGGAGTTCTCAATTCCACTTCTCCATGCTCGCCGCGAAGCAATGGGAGAACCTGGCATAGTGAATAAAGTTAATATTGTAAAAGATATAATAACAATCACAACTAGTCGAATTCCTGAATTCAGCTTTCATGATGGATTATTTACACAAAACCGATACAAGAGTTCAAGAAACGCACCTCATTTAGCATGCACTTTACATCGCAGATCATTAGGCAACCTCGCGAGCAACAATAAACACGAAGTCGTGGGTCTCGATATTCTTCACAAATGTGACATGCGAACTTATCTGATCCATTGTCCTCAACATAATAGTCTTTCAGCGTGAGAGGATGAACATGACAAACGTGATTGACCATGTAAGGTAACGGACCACATTGAAGATGGAGACAAAAGTCACATTCTTGATGTGCACAAAAGATCGTACAAGAGCCTTTGCAAGATTTACCACATACTCGACAATTTATGTTTCCATGCATGTTGACCACTACGTAAAGAAGGTGGGGGTGCCCTTTGTACTCTATAGATGGCAAGAGATTAGTAGCACATTGAGTATCCAGCTGAAAACTGCATAGGTGACACCGGTAGAGTGGAAAGCTTTGCGAAAGACTTTTGAGACACAAGTTACAGGTCATAGCTTCATTTGGAAGTGCAGAAGACCTATTCGTAAGAGTAAGTCGATGTTGCGGATGTATCGGATGCTCAAATTCCATGGGTAACTCAGCACATGATTTGTGGAAAAACAAAGCACACTCACTACACTTGTAGCATAAACACCAAGCGATGCAGAGTTCTTTACACAAAAAGCATCTTCTCCTTTTGTCTTCTATCCTGGTTTCACAGAGACTCAATTGATGCCTATGGAGTATACTTTTGAACCTTCCATCATCCACATGTAAATCTTCCGGCCACAAGACACATTTGACACAAAACATGCACTTGCGTTGACTGCAATAAAAGGTCAACCCTGAACACTCACGGTTGCATCTTATACACTCAAAAGCAAGAACATGAAGTAGAACAAGTGTTGGGTTAAGAAGAAGTTGGCTTGTCTTGTGAGGCAAAGAATCCATGCACGACTTGTGGACGTAGAACCGACATAGGTCGATGCAACTGTAAAATGGTTCAGAACACAATCTTTCACATAAGTGGCATATATGGGGGGTGCCAATGGTGTCTTGTGTCCCCGGTAAGAGCTTCAACGGGTGCCAATGGTGGAGAGGGGGAAGTTGGGCACAATCGAAACACAAGAAAAAGTCACAGGTTTTGCAATGATAGGAAAAAGGATGGTGGTTTAGGAGACATGCATTACAAGCTGAGGAATTTGGAGAAAGTATAAGCTTGAGACCATGGCTTGGATGAATGAAATGGTTGATGACTTTCCGAACTTCTTCGGAAGAAGAAGACTCATCAATCAGACTGCGGAGAAGACGACAAAAAATGCACAAGAGATCAGACCTTGTTCCTCCAGCTCTACGGTAAAGCAATTTCGAACGGATAGATTTGTCACAGCGACTACATTTTGCAAATGAACTTCTTATCAGAACCCAAGAGGCTACTTGAGCATCAAGTTTGGTTTGTACTACTGTTTCAGGCAGAAAGTCAAGGCATGGCTTGTGAAGATGAAAATTGCATGGATCACAACCCCAAGTCAATGTCAATGTTGATGAGCAAGGCCGGTCGCATATTTGACACATGGACTCGGAGGATTTCAAAGCAAGTGGTTGCAGAGGGTGACGATGACAACAATGCAAAATCTGCTCAGTCTCTCCGTCGTCGCCACTTCCAGTGGCAACGGAGAGAGTCTGAGCTGTGCACTTCACACATATGTAAAAGTGACATTGCTTGCAATGGTAGGTGAAAATGCCTGACCACCATCCAAAGCAAGAATTGCATGTAAAGCCACGAGGAATATAATGGAGGACGATTGAGCAGGGGTGGAAGAATAGCTTGACCTCAAGTGCAAGTTTTGCACAAGCCTCGTGGAAATAATCTTCACAGAGAGTACACCACCAATAGGGAACCTGACCTTGGATCTTCTCATCGCACCCACGGCACCAGAAAACTTTGTAATCTCCATCTACCTTCTCACGAATTATCAGATCGTGTTCGTGTACCGGACCAAAAATACGCTCCATTTCTCAGATATTGAACAAATGGCTTTTTTTGTGTGTGCGCTAGTTCTTCTGGATCTCTCTCCTCTTTTCCTCTCTACCTACTAACCTTCATCTCCTCGGTTCCATCGCCATTAATCCTTCCTTCATCCCTCATTATTTCTCCTGGCTTTCCTTATCTCATCCCACCTACCCTCCATCTACCCACCTTTATTACCGTGACCAACCTTCCACGTCCTTTAGACTAGCCGAGAATGGATCTCAATAAATAAATATTTTTTTATTTATATTTAATTTAATATTTTTTATTTGTAAATAATTAATTTTTTTCTCATCTACATTTAATCTAATTCAATTAAATATTCTTTATCCATATTAGTAACAGCAACCTAAGTTACAGAATAAATAATTAATTTATCTCTCATCCACATATTATTTATTATCATTTTTGTTTATATAAAAATTATAATGAATATAAAAAAATAATTATTTCATAATTATAACAAAAAAAATTATAATTAAGTTACAAAATTAAGATTATAAAAGTTATAATACAAAATTAGTACGAAATAAATTTAGCTACAAATAGATTACTTAAATGATAAATTACAAATACGAAAGATGCAAATTACATCATTAATTATAATTACTGAATTTTTGTCAAATATGCTCAATCAAATCATTTTTGGGCAATTAGGATCGTTCAGATCTATAGTAGAAATAATATGAAAGAGATTAAAAAATTAAAGAATAGATTATCTAGTGAAATAAGAGAGAATTTTTTATTGTGTATGAAAATATGTTAACATTTTTATAGAGATTTAAAAAATACTAATTTTTATATTATTTATTTTTAGTTTTATCAAAGATAACTTCGATTTTTATAACCATACAAATAATATCCGAAAAAATATATTTATACGAATAACATTGTGTCAACCGTAACTAAAGTAGATTGAAAAGAAAAAAAAATTGTTTAATGGTCGGCCGAGGCTGTGTGTCAGAAGCGGCCGACAGCTTCTGCCACGGCCAAGCCGACCCTTTTAATTTTGTTTTTATTTTTTTTGTCCTATACGCATAAGGTTAGGCCGGGGTTGCTCGTGCTGCTGGTCTTACCCTGACTTTACTTACCCTCCTTTTTCCTAGATCTGGTTTTCTTTGGACATCTATCTTTCTTATGGACTCTGAATT
This sequence comes from Hypericum androsaemum, assembly GCA_963995505.1. NCBI lineage: Eukaryota > Viridiplantae > Streptophyta > Magnoliopsida > Malpighiales > Hypericaceae > Hypericum > Hypericum androsaemum. Next base: position 6,595,719 of record OZ023192.1, on the reverse strand, counting down.
AGGGGTGAGCAAATAAACCTAGAATCGTAAAATTGAACTAAATTGGACCGAAAAACTCGAAACAGATCGAACAAGGCAAAATGAACAGTCCTGTAATCAGTTGGTGGTCTTCCATTACTAATAGTGTTAATTGATGGATAGTTTTTTGTGTGGAAAAAAGGGCAAATTATCCTCACATCCCTGAGGTTTGGTCATCCTCCCCCTAGGGTCCCTAACTTTTGGAAAATGATTGTCCCATCCCTAAGTTTTGATGATAATAGACTATTGGGTCCCTGGAGCCGGAATATTCTATATTCTCCGGCGAACCCCCACTTGAAATGACCAAAATACCCCTCTCACTTAAATTGTTAAAAAAAAACCCTCCTTCTTCATCCCATCCATCTTCTTCCTCCCACCCAACTTAATATATAACCTAACAACAAATAAAGAGACAAAGACATTTATAACCTGATATTTATAATCTATAACCTGATATCCCTGGTTGAGCTAACTAAGTTCATCCTCTCCTGCCGGCCATCACTCTCTGTCTACATCTTCCTCGCCCTGGCGGCCTATGCCCCTGCAAGTGACACGGTCAAGCCGGTCATGGACCGGGAAGACTAGGCCTACGGTTAATTCCTTGAATTCTCTGAGACCTTCTCTCCCTCCGCAGGTATCCTTATAAACACCTTGAGGCCCTTGAATCCCATACGGTTAGGGCTTTGAGAGAAGGAATTTTTGACGATAATGGGGTGGCCCTCGACGGCAGAGCCGAGCCCGACTTGGACTCCCTCCTTCCCGAGGGGTTCTTGGACCGGACCAGGGAGAAGGATTTCATCATGAAGTTGTGGGCCCCGCAAGTGGCGGTGCTTAACCACAAGGCAGTGGGCAAGTTCGTGACACACTGCAGGTGGAACTCAATCCTGGAGGCGGTGAGGGCCGGTGTTCCGTTGGTGGCGTGGCCTCTTGTCCACGGTGGTCTCGGCAGATTAATTAAATATTGGTTAGGTATTTAATTAGGTGTTCATGGGCGTTTAATTGTCATTTTGGATATTTAATTAGTTTCTTGGGAAGGGGGTTGAAGATGAAGATGGGGTTGAAGATGGAGGAGGGGGAGAGAGAAGAGGGGACGAAGGAGGGGGAGAGAGAAGGGTAATAAATTAATTTTTTTAAGTGAGAGGGGTATTTTGGTCATTTCAAGCGGGGTTCGCTGGAGAATATGGAATATTCCTGCTCCAGGGACCCGATAGTCTATTATCATCAAAACTTAGGGACGGGACAATCATTTTCCAAAAGTCAGGGACCCTAGGAGGAGGATGATCAAACCTCAGAGACGTGAGGATAATTTGCCCAATTGATGGATAGTTTCCAAGGTGCGATGGTGTCTCTTTGTATTTTTGGGTCCAAGGGTTCGGTCCCATCCCGAACAGGAACCGCTGTTCGGGTCTGGGCCAGAACTATGTTTTGGAACGGTCCAGTTCGGGTTTCAATTTTCCTCCACATTTGGTTCCAATTTTTTGGTTCTGGTCTAGTCTGAACTAGTTTGGGTCAGATGCTCACCCCTACTCTGAACTAGACGAGAATTTGGTTATGGCTGATCTTCTCAAAGAAGCAAATTTACTTCAGAATGGACCAGATATTGATCTTTTCCCGTGCCCTGAGCATGATGGTTCGGACTCAGAGTTGGTGCTTGTTGGACGACACATCTCTTCTCGTCCTTTCAAAAGCCCTGCCATTAGGGCGAGTTTGGCGAAGTCGTGGGCTCTGGCTATAGATGATCTCCTAGTTGGTGAACTTGATACCAGCCTGGCGGAGGATATGAATCGGGCTTTGAATAACACGCCTTGGACTGATGCGGATATGCATCTGATTCTGAAAAAATAGGACCCGTGTGTCCCCTAATCTGCGGTGGATTTCTCGACGATGGTGTATCAGATTCAAGTTCATGGTCTTCCCCAAAATTTGATCTTGAGGTCTACGGCTGAGATCGTTGGCGACAGTTCCATGGTCTTATCTCTGTTGATGAAAATGCCTTGGCGTATGCTGGCCTCGGGACAGCTTTGCCAATGGCAAAAAGGGGGAAGTTGGGCACAATCGAAACACAAAAAAGTCACAGATATTGCAATGATAGGAAGAAGGATGGTGGTTTAGGAGACATGCACGACAAGTTGAAGATTTTGGAGAGAGTATAAGCTTGAGATCATGGCTTGGATGAATGAAATACCTGATGACTATCCGAAATTGGGAAGAAGATTCATCAATCAGATTTCTAATATAACACAGGTCTTTTTTAGTATATTTTGTCCTCAATTACACGCATCCCGTTAAATTTTTCATAAAGTCACTCATCCTAAGATTACTCTAAATCAAGCACGTTTAATTTTGGAGTTTTGTTAGGATGTGTGCCAGAAAAAATGTGAACTTTGTTGATACAGATAGTCCAAATCAAATCATTTAAGAATTTCTAAATAAATAGACTATTAATAGGTATCACAACTTCAGGCAAAAAGTCTAGGCTTCACATATGCAAAATATGTTTAGTCTCTTAAAATGATAAAAATGTCATGTAAGTTGAGAAGATGTCGCAGGTGACCGAAAAAATGGGTTCACTGTATTATTTGACTCATTTGGAGAAGTAAAAGAAATTACCTGACCCACTTTTATGTAGAAGAACTTATGTATACCTTTTGAGATAATAAAATGACTTATTTAATCTTTATTCCTTTAATATACTATAGGTCTTTAATTTTTTAAGAATCAAACTAATGAGTGTCCGCCATTAGTAATACCATTAAAAAAGTTCGGGTCTCTCTAAGGTATCATATCCCTTTGTAAAACCATAGAAAAAAATAAAAAACAATTCCATCTTCCTCATTCTCGGCTTTTAGACCAGGGTTAACTTTTTCTCTTAATAGTCATAGAAAAATTACTCTCAAGTCTCTCGAGTTTGTTTAAATATATTTAAAAGTTTCCCCTATTTGAAAAATACGCGCCGACGTTTCTCATTTTTTATTTTAATTATACTTTCGAGTCCCTCAGTGATTTTTTTCTTTTTTTGTCATTGAAATGACGAAAATATTCTTAGAACAAAAACTGCTGACATCATCTATTCTTCCACCTTCTTCCAAACCTTCTTTCTCTCTTTCCACTTTCCAGAAATCAAATCAAAACTTGTAATTTCATTCTCTGACCCTAACCGACTTCTAAAGACGATGAACCGAATCCCTAATTCTGTAATTTCCTTCCTCCTTAAGGAAAAAAAGGAATTCCTTCGAGATATCCCTAGGGAATATCAGAGTTGGAGGTCGAGGAGCTATTGGAGGGTGCACGTGGGGTCCATGACGAAGAAGGCCGAAAGAGGGAGGGAGCTCGGCGGCAGGGAGGTTATGATCTGGCCGGAAGAGGGAGGGAGCTCGGTACCGGCTTGGTAAAGCTTTAATAGTTGGAGGAAGCGGCGCCATCTCCGGTAAGGCCTCTCCCCTTATTAGGATCCTGATCTGGCCCAATATGGGGCCATTTCTGTTGCCGTTGTTGTGGCTCTTAGCGGCAGCGCAAGATGGAGGGGAGGTGTTCGGGCTCTGGTTATGGCGGGGTGCTCGTTGAGGGCGGTTGTGCATGGGCCTCACGCGCGGGGGCTCCTGTGAGCAATCCTTCGGTGGAGAACTGCCACAACTCCCATCGTCTTCGAGAGAGAGAGGTTTACTTTTGAAGAAGAGAAACACGGTTCTCTCTTGCGTCGCCGGTCGCTAGGGCCTTCTCCGATGATGTCACTAGCTAGGGGTAGAAGAAGAGATGATGTCAGCGTTTTATATTTTTTTCTAGGAGTATTTTGGTCATTTTATTGATAAAAATGAAAAAAAGAGCTGCTAACGTGTGCCAGGGACCCAAAAGTATAATAAAATTAAACATGAGAGACGTCGGCGTGTATTTTACAAACAGAGAAAACTTTTGAGTATATTTAAACAAATTCGAGAGACTTAAGAGTAATTTTTCCTAATAGTCACACACCTATATAGACCACGGTAAACTTTTCAGTCCACTTGACGAGATTGATGATGTGAACATTATATCACGAAATATATATAGTCAAGATATATTTTAGTACATGAACTTTAAAAAATTGTATTCAAATAGATTTTTTTAAAAAATCATTAAAATAGTAATAATAAAATTTGGTCACCCTCACAATTTTACGGCTAAATGTAACCCCTAAGATATTTTCGTAGTCGTTACCACATAGTAGCTTTACTGTGAGCGTCCCTCCATGCGTCGAAAGTCATATTTGACCCTCCATTTGATTCAACGGACGTCGTGTACTATTAAACACGTTTTTTTGACCTAGTTAAACAGAATTTAAACTCTAAATTTCTGCCATCGCAGATCTCGACCAATACGTAAGGTTTGACGCAAGCCATACCGCAATCCTTTTAATTCAGACAAAAACACACTGTTTTGTCCATTCTTGTAGTTAGTTTTTTTAAGGGATAATGGACAACCTCCCAATCCTGAGGTAAAAGAGAAAATTTATGGTTGTGGCAAAGCCAATACGCAACCCGGTTACAAGTCCTAGGGATGAACGCAACAAAACAGGCTTGTTATTTTACTGCCTAAGAGTTAGAATTTAAACTCTAAAACCCTAAGAGTAGGAATCGGTTGGGATTATTCGAACTTGAATATCTAATTAAGTTAAAATAGTTAGTTTTTCGAAAAAAATATTCACGGATTTCTAAAATTCAGTTTAGTATACTAAAAAGTCAAGTGTTCACTTTTCATTTCCCATAATTTGAAGAACCAAAACAATAGTGTCCGCGATTAATAACACCATTAAAACAATAGCCAAGACGGCGGATGCGATCTCTCGTCTACCTGAGGACGACCGACCTGTAACTTTCGGAGACACCAAGATTCTTGCCATCTCCTCCATCGTACCTGGTTGGAAGAGTGCTTTGGAATCAAGTTATGAAGAGGACAGCCGTGCTCAACAGATTATCAGTGAATTAGTGGTGGCTCCAGACAACCATAACCACTACAAGTTCCAGCAAGGACTTCTCCGCTACAAAGGTCATCTCTACGTCGGGAGCTCAAGTGATGTCCATCGCGATATTATTCGACAATTACACAATTCCGCGGTTGGTAGGCATTCCAGAATAACATATAAGAGAGTGAAAAAGCACTTTTATTGGCCGGGTCTCAAGTGTCAAGTCACCTATTTTGTTAAAAGTTGTGACACGTGCCAGCGGTGCAAGTCCGAACACGTTGCTACGCCGGGGCTCTTACAACCGCTGCCTGTACCCACGGGGGCATGGAAAGATATAGCGATGGACTTCGTGGAGGGTTTGCCCAAGTCGGGTGGGAAAGATACTATCTTGGTGGTGGTAGACCGTTTAACCAAATACGGTCACTTCTTGTCCCTCTCCCACCCGTTCTCAGCAATGCAAGTGGCTCATATATTCCTTGATCAAGTTTTTAAACTCCATGGACTGCCAGAAACGATCGTGTCTGATCGGGATCGAATATTTACCAGTCAAGTGTGGCGGGAACTGTTTAATTCCTTTGGCACACAACTTCAGTTAAGTTCAGCCTATCATCCGCAATCCGACGGTCAATCGGAGCGGCTTAATCAGTGTCTGGAACACTATTTATGGGTGATGTGTTATCATCGTCCCGGCACTTGGACAAAATGGTTGAGTCTCGCAGAGCTATGGTATAATAGTGCTCATCACTCAGCTATCAATTGCTCGCCCTTTGAAGCTATGTATGGCTATGTACAGCCATCGATTCCAGGATTAAGAGAGGAACAACCTTCTGTCGCAGTGGTAGTCGAGTACGCAACCCGTCATGCTCAAATGGTTCGACTCCTCACCAACTCTCTTTCACAGGCACAAAATCAAATGAAGGTCAACGCCGATAAGAAGAGGAGCGAGCGTGAGTTCAACGTCGGGGATATGGTTTTCCTTAAACTTCAACCTTACAAGCAATCCACCTTAGCAATTAGATCTAACCTCAAGTTGGCAGCCAAGTATTTTGGCCCTTACAAGATTCTGTCTAAGATCGGTCCTGTTGCCTACAAGCTAGAGTTACCACCATCTTGTAAGATACATCCAGTTTTTCACATCTCTTTACTTAAAAAGAGAATTGACGATGGGCAAGCTGTGGTCACTACCCCGCCCTTGACAACTGCAGAAGGGGTGCTTAAATCGGAGCCGGAAGCTGTTCTTGGTCGTCGGTTGGTTAAACGAGATAATCAAGCCATGGTTTAGCTACTTATCAAATGGGCAAATCTTCACGATGATGATGCTACTTGGGAAGACTACAATGTCCTGAAGTCTCAGTTTCCATTGGTTATTGATCGGCTGAACTCGAATTCTTGAGACAAGAATTCTCTCTAAGAAGGCCGGATGTCACGTGCTCAATAAGGGGTCAATACCACGTGGCTAGATACGTGGCTAGTCGTTAGCATTTCCTATTATTCTGTCATTATTAGTTTATCATTATCTCTACGATAGTTATGCATTATTTAAGTTTGAGTCATCTCCTAGTATCCGGAAGGTTGTTGCTAGTGGATCGTGGGTTGTTACCACTTCCAGCTTCCATTATAAATTGCAATCGCTTGATTAATGAAGGAAGCATTGGATTATTATCATCATCTATACTCTCTACTTCTTCTTTCTTTCTCGTGCTCTTCTATTATTCTCCACCTTTCCCATTAAATTCTCCCTTCTAACACCCTAGATCGTTACACTCGTAATCTCATCCAATAGGAGCATATTCTTGTTGAAGAACCAAGGTTGATCAACAATGACACGATCTACATCCCGCCGATCATTACTCCCTAATTCAGAGCCCATATGGATGCAACCAAGGAAAGTGGCAATGCAACCTAATCTCCGGTCGGTATCTCGAGTGGCAGATCAAGAATGTCATCTTGAGAACCCAGCTTGCCTTCACGTCCACGCAACCCTACCATCTTCCTCCCAAAACCCGTTACTCCACTTGTAACTCAGAGAAACCTACGCTCAAGACCTAGGAACTCTACCCAACTAAGAACTAGACGTAGAGAGGATCCTATACTACGTTTCACTCGTTACTTTTGTGGCGTTGAGATTGAAGGAAACCCTAGAAAGGGAAAGACTCTATCAGAGAGGGAAAAAAACCATAGAAAGGGAAAATCGTCATTGTGTCAATTCCAAGAAGCTCTATTGACACTTAGTTAATTAAAATAAAAATTTTAATATAAAAGGTAATTTAATGCCAAGGGGATTGTTATTGGGCAAATTACTCTCACGTCTCTGACCTTTGGTCACCCTCCTCATAGGGTCCCTGACTTTTGGAAAATGATTGTACAGTCCCTAAGTTTTGATGATAATGGACTCTCGGGTCCCTGGCTGACGTCATCGGTTCTTTTTTTCATTTTTGGTCATGGAAATAACCAAAATATCCTTAAACAAAAAATAAAAATTTACCTCCTGGATTGTGAGAATAAAAAAAGGTCAGGGACGTGAGAGTAATTTATCCATTGTTATTTAATGCAGAGAATTGTGATAATTTTATGACAAGCCCCAAATAATTTATTTCTGGATTTCACCTTTATAAAAACAAGTCGAAAGTATCTATTTTTACTGCTTACTAACCTTTATTCCCATCACAGGAATTCTTCATAATGGTGCCTATTTCACCATTTATAATTACTTCACCAGTATCACTTGATAGTTAATTTCCTTAATTTTTCTCTTAGAATCCATTTGGTTTTCCAATTTCTATTTGAAAAAATTCGGAGGAAAATATTTCATCTTGCCCTTGGGAATATTTTCTCTAACTATGACTAATCTAAATATTTCAAAGCTTTCTCAGATGTGTCACTCCAGTTATTCTGGTCTCTGATCATCATGAGGTAATCATTTCTGCTGAATCTAGTATCGGTCATGAGATCTAAATAAATTATGTCAAAAATATATAAAATATGGTTGATATAACGTTATAGCGAATATTTTTTTGTAATGTTCTTTTCTGTTGTACCATTACTATTTCCTCTAGCACCCAAAAATATAATTCTGTTGGATTTTACAATTTTTGGGTTCGTGGGTTTTGATACTTATTGTTTCTAATTTTCCGGATGCAACTCTTAAGCGTAGTCGATTCAACTCTAAATGTATTTGCCACTTCCATTTATTTATATGTCAATATTATTATAGAGTCCGGGCGAAACCAGTTTTGAAAATTTATCATAAATAGTCTCTAAAAAGGTATGTAATTTTGATTTTTTTTAAGAATCACAAGTTTTTTATTTATCATTTACCCTTTTGTGCCAATCTTGTTCTTTTATTTTCCAATGGGAAATAATTATAGGAATAAGGTTCACTTCGCACCTTGTACTTATACAAGAAAGACAATTAGAACCCTAAACTAAAAAATGACTACTTAGCACCCTGTGGTTTCCAAAACTTAATAATCAACACCTTGTTATTCATTTTCCAGTAACGAGAGGCATGTCATTATCCTACAAGCGTCCACGTCAACATAACCGAACACGTCATCCATACTCTACCTTCATATATTCCCTCTTTCCCTAGCGTCTTCGGTCGCCTCGAATGCGAGTAACAATCTCCATTCCCCACCTTGGAACAGTACATTTTGTATCAGGAAATTAATTATGCCTTTTACAGTACAGTACATTCCAGTAATCCATTGACGGGACATCCCGTCATTACCACATGATTACAACCTGATATTCCCCTGCTTTACACATTCACCAAGGGAATGGCTAAGTGCACCTTATTCCATAATTATATGAAATTGGTCGTGAAACGTTACGAGGTGAAGCAGAATTATTCCTTTTTTTTACGCATAGAGATTAATTGGTTGATATAGTTTATATTTTTCTCCCTGTTATTGATTTACCACGTATCTCATTAACGATGTAAAATACCTTCCATAAAAATATAGTAAATATATGGGTGACTACTGTTCCGGAATCGCTAATTATAAGGTATACACAACACCCATCCAATGAAGGTGCAACATCTAAGGATACACAACAACATCATTTTCTATTGGAATTTTTATTTCTTTTGTGTGTAGTTTTTATGGAATGTTGTTTTACGCACATTTCAGTTTTATTGCAAGTTGGCAAAAATTAAATTTGTGCAAATTTTGGTTCAATATGCTTTGTTTAAGAGAATATGTTGAATTACAATATCGCAATCGCAATAAAAATAATTGTAAGTATTGAAAATTTGTCAAATCATTGCACAAAAATTTTGTATCGGGTACTGAAATTCTAACCATACTAGATGTGAATCCTATTGCCACTAGTACCAAAACAAATGGTGTTTCGAACGGCGAGGAGTCGAACCTATTTGGTCAATTTTATTTGTAGTTCAGCGAAACATGCAGTTTTTATGACACGCTTCCTCTAGTTGATAAGTTATGTATAAATCTTTCGATTTGACGGTAAGAGTTTGATTTTAATTTAAAAAAGAGAAAGAAACACAAATACAATGTCAGCGATGAAGTAAAAAAATTTTGACCAGTGAAGTCAATCTATTTTCTATCGTTTAATTTTTTTATACTCTCCGACAAAAATTTTGAATGGTAAAATGTGCATAACAATTGATCCAATTAATAAAAAAATTATTCTTCATAAAATTGATTTTGTGTATTGGTGGAGTACAAAATTTACATGGATTTATGAAGATTTTAATGGCTCTTGTGTATCGATTTAACATGCTTCATTTATAAGAAAAAAAAAACAGATTTAAGTACAGTTTTGAAGATAGAATTAAATTTGTATTTTCTTACCAAAAAACATTTAGGGAAAAGTACAATTATAGTACTTGTAGTTTCATAAATTTTGCGTTATGATCCTGAACTTCGTAAAGTCAAATAGTGATCCTGTGGTTGACACATTTTTTTTGCGACAGAGGTTCGGGAAGGGCCAGGTTCAAATTATCGCTCCGAGCCTAAAAATGACGTCGTTTTGAAGCTGATTTGGCATGCCACATAGGATAAGTTCGCCCGGCTGGTTAGCTGACGTGGCTAAAAAAAAAATCCATTTCAATCACTAATTTTTTAATACTTTTTAAAAAATTCCCCTTTTAATCCCAACCTAACCTAACCCAATCCAATCTAACCTAATCCATCTCCTTCAACCCACAATCCAAGCCAACTCATCTTTTTCAATATTCAAACTCAATAATAAGAAAATAAACATAGGTGCAGATCTTTCGGTATGTTTTCCTCAAGTGGACTCTTGCACTCCTTATTGGTTTGGCAACCGGGGTTGTTGGCTTTTTCAATAACATAGGTGTTGAGAACATTGCGGGTCTGAAGCTGCTTTGGACGAACAATCTCATGCTTGATAGAAAGTAAGCCTGACGAGATCCTTCGACAAACAACTTCGATCGCCAGAGTGTTATTTATCTAACTTGCCTTGATTGTTGCTCCAGTGCAGATACTATCAAGCATTTATAATGTATGCTAGTTGCAACATGGTTCTGGCTGCTGCCGCGGCTGCTCTTTGTGCTTATGTCGCCCCTGCAGCAGCCGGCTCTGGGATACCGGAGGTTAAAGCATACCTCAACGGTGTCGATGCACCTTCCATTTTGGCACCAAGCACCCTATTTGTTAAGGTCAGTGGCACGGCGGAGTTTATGGATATAGATCCCGGAAATTGGTATTATCCTTTGTTCTTTAGAAGCTCTGGAGATATAGCTTTGAATACTAACATTACCTCTAAATTGTTCAGGTATTTGGGTCCATTTTTGGAGTTGCTGGTGGATTCGTGGTTGGTAAAGAAGGACCAATGGTGCACACTGGGGCTTGCATTGCCAACTTTCTTGGTCAGGGTGGTTCTCGGAAGTATCATTTGACCTGGAGATGGTTGAGATACTTCAAAAATGATCGGGACCGCCGTGATTTGGTCACCTGTGGTGCAGCTGCAGGTGTGGCGGCAGCCTTCCGTGCTCCTGTTGGTGGAGTCCTTTTTGCCCTTGAAGAAGCTGCTTCATGGTAGTATCTTTTCCCTTTCACCTTCAACTGCAACCATTGTAATCCTATTTCAGTGCCTTGCTCATCATCAATACATTGTATTTCCACTTTTCTTGAAATGATTCAGTTGGAGGAGTGCTCTTCTGTGGAGAACGTTCTTTACTACCGCTGTAGTGGCAGTTGTACTGAGGGGTTTTATAGAGTTTTGCCGTGGCGGAAATTGCGGATTATTTGGGCAAGGAGGTTTGATAATGTTTGATGTCAACTCAGCAACAGCCACATATGATGCCCTGGATCTACTGGCAGTTATATTCCTTGGAGCAATTGGAGGCGTTCTTGGCAGTCTTTATAATTATTGCGTCGACAAGGTCCTTCGAACTTATAGCATCATTAACGAGTATGTTCCTCAAGTCTCATCTGAAATAGTTGCTGCAAGTTTACCTTCCCAGCTCGTTTCTGCTGATTGTCTAACGAAATTGCAGGAGGGGTCCACATTTCAAGATCCTGCTAGTCATTATAGTATCCCTTTTGACCTCGTGTTGCTCCTATGGCCTGCCATGGCTTTCAACTTGCATTCCCTGTCCACCTCACCTGGCAGAGCAATGCCCCACCGAAGGCCGGTCCGGGAACTACAAGAGCTTCCAGTGTCCAGCTGGGCACTACAATGATCTTGCTTCGCTCGTTTTCAACACGAATGATGATGCTATCCGGAATATATTAACCTCTGGAAGTGAAAAACAATTCCAGCTCTCTACCTTGTTAGTTTTCTTTGTTGCTATCTACTGTCTCGGCATTGTGACTTACGGTATTGCCATCCCTTCTGGTCTCTTCATCCCTGTTATCCTGGCTGGTGGTTCGTATGGTCGTCTCGTTGGGACCCTTCTCGGTTCTTTATCGACACTTGACACTGGTCTCTTTGCGCTGCTCGGAGCTGCTTCCTTTCTTGGCGGTACCATGAGGATGACAGTTTCGCTCTGCGTCATACTTCTCGAGCTTACAAATGACCTGTTAATGCTTCCCTTGGTGATGCTTGTTCTTCTCATTTCAAAAACTGTAGCAGATTGTTTCAACAAAGGCGTTTACGATCAAATTGTGAGCATGAAAGGGCTACCTTACTTGGAAGCTCATGCAGAACCATATATGAGGCAATTGGTTGCCGGCGACGTCGTCTCTGGCCCGTTGATCTCATTTTCAGGGGTTGAAAAGGTTGCGAACATAGTACATGCTCTGAAGATAACACGGCACAATGGCTTCCCTGTGATTGACGAGCCTCCCATGTCGGAGGCTCCGGAGTTGTGTGGGCTTGTTCTAAGGTCTCATCTACTTGTGCTTCTTAAAGGGAGAAAGTTCACAAAGGAAAGAGTCATGACTGGTTCCGAAATTTTGAGTAGAATCAAAGCACATGATTTTGCAAAGGCGGGTTCGGGGAAAGGCGTCAAGGTCGAAGAGTTGGAGTTCACGGGAGAAGATATGGAGATGTATGTTGATCTCCATCCAATCACAAACACATCTCCATACACGGTAGTTGAGACAATGTCTCTAGCTAAAGCCGCTGTTCTATTTCGGGAGCTCGGCCTAAGGCACTTGTGTGTAGTGCCAAAGACACCAGGGGTATGCATCTTTCTCTTACCAGATCTGTTATATTCTTTTTTTTGGAACTGATCTTTGGCCTGTGCTAATCTGCAGAGACCTCCGATCGTTGGCATATTGACGCGGCACGATTTCATGCGGGAGCATATATTAGGACTCTACCCTCATATCAGCCACCAAAAGTAGCTACATTGGTGGTGTTGGTTTGCTTCCTTTGGCTACATGTTCTGCCATCTATGGTGCTGCATTATTCTGCAGGTGGAATAGGATGCAATGGGAAACAAAGAAGTAGATATAAAATAAAGAAGCTTTAGGTGCTTTATGATGTTTAGGAGATTCTAAGTAAGTTTTCTTGTAAAGGGATTCTCTTTTATAACATTTAGTTGGTTCATATTTTCTGGCTTATAATGAATTTTAAGGGGTTCCCATTGAGCCTTTCCGGATCACAGCTCATACCAATAGAAATTGATTGGTTAATATTATGGAAAAACTTCATTGTAATACCATATAGTATGACCGTTCGACACTTGTGATCATGTGATTTAAAATTGATCAATTGAGTACCTTGTAGAATATTAATATTAAATTTGGCTATGAGCGAGAAAAATCTGCAGTTAAAACTCCTGGCTCATTAAAGAAAAAACACATTGGCTCACCAGAACTAAATCTGCTGCAGGTAAGAACTCAACTTGATCGGAGACATAAATAACCGTCTTCGAAAGAAAGAGACCAAGCAAAACTTCCTGCACATACAAATAGGAAGATGAATGCTTTTACGGCCAGTTTGGAAACTTAAAAATTTACGAGAAATGTAATTCCTTTCTGGACTAAAAAAAAGCGTAGGTGTGTTTGGAACCAAAATGTTTCGGAAATGGAATCCTATTTTGTTTAAAAGTCAAGATTTAAAATTCCATTGGTAGAAGGCAGGTTGTACATGTACAAGAACTTCTCTTCCTAAACTTAAAATTTCTCTTAACTGTGTAGGCCAACTTGCTTCCCTCTTGCAGGTAGCTCTTGGACTTGATAAACTTAAAATTGTTTCCCACTGGCATGAACTCAACCAGAGCTCCTTTGAATATGAATCACAACAGAAACAGGACTCGTCTTAATAATGATTAGATTACATAGATGAGATAAGTCATGCATGAATTAGGTGCAAGATATAGCCTTGTCTTATCTGGTAATCTTAATTAGATAAGCATGAAGTCGTTAAGCAAAATAGACATACCATGCCTTAGATTATAAACTGAAATTGAACTCCGAAGCACCATCAATCTTACGTTGTACATAGGGTCCGTGGTAAAACACACAAATTGTAAGATAACAATGAGCAACATCTTCATTGACATTTAAGTACTCATAAAAAAAAATTGAGAAACAACATTTTTACATTCTATTTGGCAGGTAAATTTCCAGGATACGTTACTAGTGAGTCGTAGCAACTTCTCCATTTAATTTCCAGAGCATCAACTCTCACGTATTTCATACGACCCCGTGATCCAACTACTCTGTAAGTTTCATGTTCTTTATCCATCACCTGCAACTCTTGGTGTCTTGCCTCCGCTTCATCCATCTTTGTCCTTAGTTCTGCTTTGTACATGCGAACTTGCTCAAGCTCTCGCTCCAGTCGTGATGATTTGTCGTCCACGATCTTCTTTGCTTGAATGTAATAGTGAGCTTGCCAAAGTTTCTTGATGTTTTCAGCTACAATCTTCACATTAAAATCACCCTTCTCTTCAACATATCCTATCCACCCCAGCCATTCTAGAATTGTTTCCCTTGTGACATCCACAACTTTTGTTATTCGCATTTGATGTAGAACTCTACTCGTGATAAAAACTAGATATCGCCTTTGGAAGTAGCCGAGCTTGCACTTGTCTCCGATGATGTTGTACGTTCCGAAAAACTCTTCGTATATTTGACCAAGAATTTCCGGGAGCGCATACGCTCCTGTCATAACAGATCCATCGTATCCCTTCAGGAAGGTGTAGTCAAGGTAAAAAACTGGGGGAGTACGAAGAGACTTCTCAAAGCGTGACAAGGCCATCAAAGAAAATGAATAGCTTGGGACTTCCTCGTCAATGGTGGTTGATTCTTCTGACACAGAGCTCGTTTCGGTTATTCTGTCACTAATTTCGACTTCGATCTCCTCTTCATGTTCATCTCCCTCCCCGTATTCACTCCTCAGCTTGTCATCTATCTTATTCTCTTCTTCTTCTTCTAAAGTTTCAATACCAAAAGTTTCCTCCTCATCTGAATCAAAGTCCGTAACAGAAGCCAATAACTCATAATATGAGAAAATGTGCTTGATCTTTTGAATCCCATCTCCAGCTCCCTTAATTATAGCATCCAACATCATCGACTTGTTATTGATTACACTGCATACAACTTGTGGATATGGAGTTCTCAATTCCACTTCTCCATGCTCGCCGCGAAGCAATGGGAGAACCTGACATAGTGAATAAAGTTAATATTATAAAAGATATAATAACAATCACAACTAGTGGAATTCCTGAATTCAGCTTTCATGATGGACTATTTACACAAAACTAGTACAAGAGTTCAAGAAACGCACCTCATTTAGCATGCACTTTACATCGCAGATCATTAGGCAACCTTGCGAGCAACAATAAACACGAAGTCGTGGGTCTCGATATTCTTCACAAATGTGACATGCGAACTCATCTGATCCATTGTCCTCAACATAATAGTCTTTCAGCGTGAGAGGATGAACATGACAAACGTGATTGACCATGTAAGGTAACGGACCACATTGAAGATGGAGACAAAAGTCACATTCTTGATGTGCACAAAAGATCGTACAAGAGCCTTTGCAAGATTTACCACATACTCGACAATTTATGTTTCCATGCATGTTGACCACTACGTATAGAAGGTGGGGGTGCCCTTTGTACTCTACAGATGGCAAGAGATTACTAGCACATTGAGTATCCAACTGAAAACCGCATTGGTGACACCGGTAGATAAGATCATAGAGTGGAAAGCTTTGCGAGAGACTTTTGAGACATAAGTTACAGGTCATAGCTTCATTTGGAAGTGAAGAAGACCTATTTGTAAGAGTAAGTCGATGTTACGGATGTATCGGATGCTCAAATTCCATGGGTAACTCAGCACATGATTTGTGGAAAAACAAAGCACACTCACTACACTTGTAGCATAAACACCAAGCGATGCAGAGTTCTTTACACAAAAAGCATTTTCTCCTTTTGTCTTCTATCCTGGTTTCACAGAGACTCAACTGATGCCAATGGAGTATACTTTTGAACCTTCCATCATCCCCATGTATATTTTCTGGGCACAAGACACATTTGACACAAAACATGCACTTGAGCTCACTGCAATAAAAGGTCAACCCTGAACACTGACGGTTGCATCTTATACACTCGAAAGCAAGAACATGAAGTAGAACAAGTGTTAGGTTAAGAAGGAGATGGCTTGTCTTGTGAGGCAAAGAATCCACGCAGGACTTGTGGACGTAGAACTGACATAGGTCGATGCAACTGTAAAATGGTTCAGAACACGATCTTTCACACAAGTGGCATATATGGGGGTTGCCAATGGTGTCTTGTGTCCCCGATAAGAGCTTCAATGGGTGCCAATGGTGGAGAGGGGGAAGTTGGGCACAATCGAAACACAAGAAAAAGTCACAGGTTTTGCAATGATAGGAAAAAGGATGGTGGTTTAGGAGACATGCATTACAAGCTGAGGAATTTGGAGAAAGTATAAGCTTGAGGTCATGGCTTGGATGAATGAAATGGTTGATGACTTTCCGAACTTCTTCGGAAGAAGACTCATCAATCAGACTGCGGAGAAGACGACAAAAAATGCACAAGAGATCAGACCTTGTTCCTCCAGCTCTACGGTAAAGCAATTTCGAACGGATAGATTTGTAACAGCCGATACATAGTTCACGTGAACTTGTTTGCAGAACCCAAGAGGCTACTTGAGAACCAAGTTTGGTTTGTACTACTGTTTCAGGCAGAAAGTCTAGGCATGGCTTGTGAAGATGAAATTTGCATGGCTCACAACCCCAAGTCGGTGTTGATGAGCAAGGCCTGTCGCATATTTGACACAAGGACAACATGGACTCGGAGGATTTCAAAGCAAGTGGTTGCAAAGGGTGACGATGACAACAATGCAAAATCTGCTCAGTCTCTCTGTCGTCGTCACTTGCAGTGGCGATGGAGAGAGCCTGAGCTGTGCACTTCACACACATGTGAAAGTCGCATTGCTTGCAATGGTAGGCGAAAACGCCGGACCACTCTCCAAAGCAAGAATTGCATATAAAGGCACCAGGACTAAGGTGGAGGAACATTGGGCAGGGGTGGAAGAATAGCTTGACCTCAAGTGCAAGTTTTGCACAAGCCTCGTGGAAATAAGATTCACAGAGAGTACACCACCGGTAGGAAACCTGACCTGGGATCTTCTCTCGACACCCACCGCACTTCAAAACTTTGCCATCTCCATCTACCTTTTCACGAATTATCAGATCGTGTTCGTGTACGGGACCCTCCATTTCTCGGAGGTTGAACAAATGGATTCTTCTTTCTGGTGGCTTTTTTTTGTGTGCGCGCGAGTTGATTGAGATCTCTATTCCATATATTTACACAGTGATGCTCTTTTAGTCAAGCACGCCTCCTGCATTATTGGTGTTGAAAAGTCTTTGTACCAAGTGTGTGGTCAATAAACTTGCCGACAGATTGGGTACGGGAATCCCTTTCTCAAAAAAAAAAAAAAAACTTTTCCCCTTGGAACGGATGACACGCCTGGAAAAAATCAAAAGGTAAGTTCACGCGGCTTTGACAGGTAAATACATGCGTCCCCTTTTTTTTAATTATTTTTATTATTTAATTAATTATTTCATTTTTTATAGGGCAAATTACTCTCACATTTCTGTACTTTGGTCAGCCTCCTCCTAGGGTCCCTGAATTTTGGAAAATGATTGTCCCGTCCCTAAGTTTTGATGATAATAGACTCTCGGGTCCTTGGAGCCGGAATATTCCTTTTTCTCAGGTGAACCCCCACTTGAAAAGACCAAAATATCCCTCCCACTTAAAAAAAACTTCCCCAATTTATCTTTAACCTCAAAACAAAAGATTTAGATAAAAATGAAAGCTTAATCAAATTTCTTCAATCAATCAAAATCAAAGTTCATGTTCTCTGTACCAAGTCCTTGCCTCCACCGGCTACCGTCCCAGATCTCCGACAACTCCATCGCCACCTCGGATCTCATCTTCGACGCCCTCTCGCTTGAAACCCTAACTCTGCTGGCCCCGTCGAACTCCTCCCGCTTGAATAAGGGCCCAGGCGGGGCGCTAATCGGGGGATTCCACTTGTTCCTGTCCATCACCGCGTGCGACAGGGTGCGCGAGGAGGCGAAGGCGCTGGCCCCGGCATGGTCGATCCAGCTGGAGATAGTCCCACGGCGGGGGGTTGTGGCCTGTTGGCGAACGCGGGGGAGGGTGATGAGGAGGGGCTGGTAAAGGAGATGGTGAGGCAGGACCTGGCGATGAGGGGGGCGGCGTGGAGGACGGAGGAGGCTGAGCTTCTCGTGTTTACTTCGGCGGTGCTTCCGGCAAACCTCTGGATGATCGACGAGAAGTTTTACCTGTGGGGAGTGTTTCGAGGGAGGAAAGCGACGTCGTCTTGTGGGCTTCGTCCTAGGAATGGACATGACGACCGGATTGGTATTCTCTTTCCCCTCCGGTAAAGTCCATAGTTTTTCGTAGGATAGAATTCTGAATGGCATAACGGTTGGAATAGCTCGCGTATTTTTGAATGAGGATCGTGATAATAGCTCGTTAAACATAATCTTAATTTTCTCTAATTAGTTTTAATTTTCACTAAAAAAAATTAGAATTTGTGATTGGGTTTTAGTTTTAGTTAAAAGTTATCTAAATCTTTTGTTTGGAGGTTGAAGATAAATTGGGGAAGAAGATGAAGTGGGAAAATAAGAGATTTTTTTAAGTGGGAGGTGCATTTTGGTCATTTCAAGTGGGAGTTCGCCGGAGAAAAAAGAATATTCTGGCTCCAGGGACCCGAGAGTCTATTATCATCAAAACTTAGGGACGGGACAATCATTTTTCAAAATCCAAGGGCCCTAGGGGGAGGCTGACTAAAGTACCGGGATGTGAGGGTAATTTACCCTTTTTTATATAGTGGGTACCATTTTTAAAATCTTGCACTTTAATTTTTTTTAATCATACATGCTATTTTTTCGTAATCCGACATGTCATTTTACTTATTGGACATGTCATTTAATTAATTATTTTATTTTAAAATTTATTAAATATTAACCAGACATGTTACTTAGGGATAGCTGGCATGCTATTAGTCATAGTCGAGTATATCATTTTATCGTAATCGAGCATGTCATTTTATCGTAACCGGGTCTGTCATTTGGTCGTAACCCCGCATACTATTTTATCATAACCGGCTTGTCATTTGATCATTACCGAACATGCTAATTTATCGTACCCAAATCTGCCATTTAGTCAAACCCAATCTATTTTATCGTACTGGGTCTACCATTTGGACATAACACGACATGTTATTTTATAGTAACCGGACATGCTATTTAATTAATTTATTATAATATTTTATTAAATATTAATCTAACATACATTTTGGACATAGTCGGAACATGCCATTGGACATAACCATGATACGTAAAAAAAAAAGGTTCCAACTTAATTAAGTTACCTATCAATTATTACACAGCTTACGAGAACCACAAGAGAATTGGATTGACCTCGACCATCGTGCCCAGACCCCTTACTCCATGTGAGCTTCAATCCAAAGCTTATTGGTGGCGAGGCATGCCCAGAACCTACAAGTCGAGGCACATACTGCTTCCGGGAGTGAAGGATCTTCTGGATGCCGCTCTGACGGGATTAAAACTTACTGAAGGGAAGAAATCTATCACCGACAGGAAGATATCAATCACCGGCGGGAAGAAATCCTTCACCGACGGGAAGAAATCTGTCACCGTCAGGCCCAGTGCCTCACCGTCGGCTCCAAACCTGAACCCATCAAAATTAAAACCGCAGCTCCAACAGTGATCAAGGACACCGGGCGATGTCGTAGTGGTCTCGTCATCATACCGGAGCACGGACATGGGGGACCGCTGCTTGTCCACGGTGGAGGAGGACGACCGATCATCGGTGTCCTGTACGGATAACTCCACCTCGGCGACGGCGGAGCAAGGGAAGTTGGTGAGCGCATTGGACCCGCTTCCTCTCCATCGCCACCGCCTTCGTCTGCGATTCCAAAAAGAAGGCGATCTCCCTCACCATGCGCCACCTCGTTTCTGGGCTTGCATGCAGTTGCTGTTCGTCACCAGATGAGTCATCGTCGGTGGCCTCTGGATCAGTCGTCGTCGTCGGTGGCCTTCGGATCAGTCGTCGTCGTCGGTGGGAGAAGGAGTGGCATCTTATAAAAAAGAAGAAGAAGAAGAAGAAGAAGAGGAGAGTGAGGGAAGAAGGAGAGAGGGAGAAGGAGAGATAGACACATCTTCAGCCGGGCAGGGTCTCGGCAGGTCCGGGCAAGTTTGGACAGTTATCTGTGGACCTAAATGATGTAAATTGTGCGAGGTTTGATTTAATTGATAAATTTTTTACCATAAAATACTATAATTATTTTTGGCGATACTATATTGGACTTATTCAAAAGGAAAATTGCTGGACACTAAACCACATGTTCCACCTTATTTTGATGTAGTTATCTTTATCCTTTGGCTATGTAGACTTAACAAACGTATTTATCATCTCTTTTTTGGTCTATATATTTAATTTATAACCAAACTTTCAACATAAACTTACTGATCTCTTGAATTAGAGATAAATACTACTTCCACATATAAGAGCTACTTAAAGTTAATTTCCTTAAATTCTAAATTTATCTAACGACCTATGTGTAGAGACTTAATTATGTCTAACTTAATTTGACTGATAAAACCGGGTATTACGCCTGGGTCTCCTCCTGAGGGCGCAAGGTACTTTCCTCCAGTAAGCGTGTGATTCGAGGGATCAATCTTCAGCAAGCTTGAGATGTCTTAAGGGTACGACTACATGTTGGAGACCGTTCGGAGGGAGTTTAAAGAATAAGCCCGGCATTGGTTAAAGAAGCTGGTCGGGTTTGCTGTGGGCTTGTCTTGGGCTAGTGGAACCTAATTGGTATCAAGCTTAAGGGGGTCGGCACACCTCGAGGTTGTGCTTGGCCCATCTGGGTTATTTTAGAAAGACGTTTCGGGTTAGTACGTGAAGTCGGGTGAATGCGGTATTAAGTTCTTATTTTGACCAGATTGCTTGCTCAACACGGTCTCAACGTCCTTATTCGGGGTTGGACCTCGGAAGATGGTATGAGTTTTTCTATTCTAGGCCAGGTTTGAGTTGGCAACGGCCTACCTATTCGGGGTAGATCTTTTTGTTTTGAAAGTTGGCTTAGATTTTATTCTTCTAAGCTGGGCGAATCTCCGTATACGGGACAAGAGCAAACTTCGCGCCGTCCGTCATCCTCCAACCTTATCTCTGATACCAATTGTTAGAAATTCAGCAACCAAGAAAACAAAACGCGCAAAGAACACTAGCACAAAGAGGTAATGTGGTTTGGCCTAATGCCTACATCTACGAGGAGAAAGAAGAACTTTTATTAATGGATACGAGTCATAAAGCTATACAAAATCCTTGGGTAACACGTCCTTATATAATGGACGAACTCTTGGTGTACAAGAAACCTATCTAGGTCATTCTAGAAGTCCAAAACAAGAGCCCGAACAAAACAGGAAAATTCTCACAGTGCACCCCAGCGGCCACTGGGCTTTCAGAAATCTCACATTTTGTAACACCTCCAGCGAGTGCTAGTGTGCTAGCGGCCGCTGGCCAAGCCCAATTTTCTACCATTTGCTTTTTTTTGACATATCCCAACAATTTAATGCCAAGGGGATTGTTATTTAATGCAAAAAATTGTGAGAATTTGATGCCAAGCCACCAAATAATTTGTTTCAGGATTTCACAGCTATAAAAATAAATCCATACTATCTACTTTTACTGTTTACTAACCCTTTTTTCCCATCTCAAGGTGCTTATTTCACCATTTATAATTACTTCACCACTATCACTAGCCCATCTCTCAAATTTTTCTCTTAGAAGCCATTTGGTTCTCCAATTTCTATTTGAAAAAATCCGTGCGGAAAACATTCTATCTTTCCCTTGGGACATGAATATTTCATCTAACCGTGGCCAATCTAACATTCAAAGCTTTCTGAGATGTGTTACTCTGGTTGTTTCGGTCTGAACTCATCTTGAGGTAATCACTTTTGTTAAATCTAGAATCGGTCATCACATCTAAATAAATTATAACACAAGTATATAAAATATGGTTGATATAATATTATAGCGAATATTTTTTTCTAATAATCTTGTCTGTTGTACCATTTGTATTTCCTCTCGCACCCAAAAATATAATTCTGTTGGATTTTCAAATTTTGGGTTGTTCGATTTTGATGTTTAATGTTTATAATTTGGATGGAAGGGTGCTAACTCTTTAGTTTAGTCAATTCAACTCTAAACGTATTTGGTCACTTCCATTTATTTATATGTATATAAACAGTCTCTAAAAAGTATGTAATTTTGATTGTTTGAATAATCACTGGATTTTTATCATTTACCCTTTTGTGCCAATTTTTTTCTTTTATTGTCCAATGGGATATAAATATTCAAATTGGTCATGAAACTTTACCAGTTACCAGGTGAAGCAGAATTATCCATTTTTTTACGTATTGAGATTAATTGGCTAATATAGATTATATTTTTATCCTTGTTATTAATTTACCAACTCTCTCATTAATGTTGTAAAATACCTTCCATAAAAGTATGGTAGATGGAAAGTTTTTCAATTCTCGACTCCGTCGGTTTCACATAGTTCATTTTTTCTCATAAATTTTATCCAAAGATCAATAGTCTAAATTATTTTTAACATTATTTTAGGACTCAAATGCTGGGGAGAGTAAGCAATAGCGAGTCGGTGAGGTGGAATTGTCACTTGGTGACCTTTGGAAATATTATGATAGGCCAAGCTCCTAAGGAATAGGGTTCCTGTCGTCTTGGATAGGGGTGAGCATTCGGATTATCCGAATCCGAACTATCCGAATTTTCAACTATCCGAACTATCCGAATTAGTATTTTTAGTATCCGAGTCCGAGTCCGAGTCCGAACTCTCCACTATCCGTTATCCGATATCCGAATTTTTTTCGGATACGGATACGGATAATCCGAACTATCCATTTTTTCAAGCCTTCAAAAATAAAAATAATATATTACTATATTATGTGGTCAGAAAATAAATCTGTACCCAAAACAATATCTTCATCCTACAAAACAATACAAAAAATACATATAAATTGGTACTCCCGCCCAAACCTTAAAATATTTGGTACAATCTAAAACCCTAAACCTTAAAATAGTTAAAACAAAAAACCAAAGAGGTAAATAAAAATCTGTACTTGTTAAGAATTAAAAAAAAGCACATCGAACCAATATTTCTGATGGTCTGTCATAAGCTTCTTCTTTTTCGAAGTACTTGTTAAGAATTTTAAAAAAATTACAAAATCTAATCAAAATATCAACACAAAAAACCAAAGAGGTAAATAAAAATTCAAAATTCCAACCATAAGATAAACAAACTTTAAGATATTTTGATCTAAAGTTTCTGGGTGTTGTACCTTACTCATCGGAAGAATTTCTGGGTTTGATCTAAAATATTTTTTTTGGTTTGCTTTTGGAGAACTTTTTGGGTTTGCTTTTGGGGAATGAAAGATATTTTGATGGAGGCTGGTAGGGAGTGGGGACGTAATGGATTTGTTGGGGACCTAAGGTAATGGGCGATATATTAGTATTTAGTGGGCCTGACCGATATAGTTTGGGCTTAATTTTTTTATGGGCTCAAGATAATTAATATAGTTTGAGTTTTAATACTTTTAAATCGGATATTTCGGATATCCGAAATATCAATTTTATTATCTGTATCCGTATCCGAGTCCGAAATATTTATTTCGGATAATCCGAATCCGAGTCCGAATTTAAAATTATCCGAGTCCGAGTCCGAATCCGAAAAAATTTCGGATATCGGATACGGATAACAGATACCGGATTTTTTGCTCACCCCTAGTCTTGGACATGTTTGAGACTAAGGGTGAGCAAAAAATCCGATATCCGTTATCCGTATCCGATATCCGAAATTTTTTCGGATTCGGACTTGGA
Source organism: Hypericum androsaemum (assembly GCA_963995505.1). Lineage (NCBI taxonomy): Eukaryota > Viridiplantae > Streptophyta > Magnoliopsida > Malpighiales > Hypericaceae > Hypericum > Hypericum androsaemum. The sequence goes on along the minus strand of OZ023192.1, from coordinate 6,571,885 downwards.
TAATTTTAAATTCGGACTCGGATACGGATTATCCGAAATAAATATTTCAGACTCGGATACGGATACAGATAATAAAATTGATATTTCGGATATCCGAAATATCTGATTTAAAAAATAGGTTCATTAAATAAAATAAAAATTACTAGTATTCATACCTTGTAAATTTCTAAAAAATAAAAATTACTAGTATTCATACCTTAATTACTAAAAAATTAAGTTCATTAAAAATTACAAGTCAAAAAGCCTATCACGCTACCACTTCCCGTAAATTTTAAGTTCCCCAAATAAAGTTACTTTTGTAAATATTGGCTTCAAATTCATTTTTTACATCATGTTATCATTTTTATTTTTGAAGACTTGGAAAATGGATAGTCCGGATTATCCGTATCCGAAAAAAATTCGGATATCGGATATCGGATAGTGGAGAGTTCGGACTCGGACTCGGATACCAAAAATGCTTATTCGGATATTTCGGATAGTTGAAATTTTGGATAATTCAGATACGGATAATCCGTTTGCTCACCCCTATTTGAGACGGTTGTCCAATACTACAGTCCTCCCTCTTGGCCATCCAAATATTCACCAAGCACATATACAATTAGGTTGCTACATCTAGGTATACACAACAAAAGGATGTTTCATTTTTTGTCTGAATTTCTATTTCTTTTGTGCTTATAGGCCGCTATTTTACGCACAATTCAATTTCATTCCATGTCGCAAAAATAAAATTTGTGCAAATTTTGGTTCGATATATTTTGTTTAATACAATTAGGTTGCTACATCTAGGTAGACCTGGCCATTGTTAGAATCTGATTCGTGATTCGATTCGATTCGATTCGTTCTCAATTCGATTCGATTCGTCCAAAATTCGATTCGAATTCATCAAGATAAGAATTGAATACGGTTTAAGATTTCTACAATTCGTCAAACCCGAGAATTGAATTCGAATTCGAGTATCTAATTCGATTCGAGTCTAATTCGTATAAATTCGTCCATATTATATATATATATATATATATATATATATATTAAAAAAGTACCAAGAAGTACTAATTTTACTATCTAATTATGTCATCAAGTAGAGCAAAAGATACATATGTAACTTAATTTGGTACATTAAATGCATGTCTAATCTTTAATTTGTTTCTTTTTCTCAAAAAATGTTCAATATTAAATCTTAATTTTGAAATACATCAAAAAATTCAAAATTTTTGAAATTTTTAAAAAACATTATGAAAATTTTGGTTGTTTTTTACTTTTTTTATTCAATATTAGAATTAACAAAATAATTCGAATTCAATTCAAATTCGATTCGAATTCGAATAATCATAATTCGTATTCAATTCGACTTTGGACAAATTGAATACGGTTTAAGGTTTTGATGAATTCGAATTCGAATCAATTCGATTCGTATTCGACCCAATTTGATTCGTGGTCAGGTCTACATCTAGGTATACAAAACAAAAGGATGTTTCATTTTTTGTCTGAATTTCTATTTCTTTTGTGCGTATTTTTTATAGACCGTTATTTTACGCACAATTCAATTTTATTGCACGTCGACAAAAACAAAATTTGTGCACATTTTTGTTCGATATGTTTTGATTAAAGAAACATGTTGAATTACCATATTGCAATTGCGATGAAATTAATTATGAGTATTAAAAATGTACCAAATTATTGCACTAAAATTTTGAACGAAAAAATACTTAGAAGTATCTAAGGTTTGATATATTGTACCGGGAGTTCCTATCTTTAGTTAATAAATTTTGAATTTTGAAAAATCGAACATATTAATCCCTAGGATCAATTTCCATCTCAAATGATACGCAGGAGTACCCTAATACCCCTCCATTATTTTAAAGCTTCAAAATCACTATAAACATAATAACTCTACTTGGATGGTAAAAATATCCCTCCATTATTTTCAGCTGACATAGACCAGTCGCACTGATGGACGAACCTAGATAGATGTTTCTGTGTTTTTTTTATTTTTAGTTTTGCCCTTGTGTCTCATGTCCCTGCACATGCTCTTTTCTCAACATTCAATCGCACATTTTTGATGAAGTTGTGTCTCCATTTGAACTTCATTTTGGACCCTCACGCTATTGAAGTTTGCTTGTACGCGAGAGTTTGATAAGTCTCTTTCCGCAGGGCTTCCGGGAAGAAAAGACGAAGAAGAAGCAACTTATAAGGCTTCCAAATTGATTCCATATTAATATGTTAAACAAACTTCTAGGTTGTAATATTTTCAAGTACGATGGAACGTCCATAGCTTTATATCGTGGAGTCAAAATAAATATGTTTATAGTGATTTTGGAATTTTAAAGTGAATGAGGGTTATTTAGGTAATTATATGTGTCATTTGAGATAAATATTGATTCCAGGAATTAATGAGTTTGATTTCTCAAAATTTAAGGACTAATTAACTAAATGCTGGACTTTTTAGTATAATAATTCAAACTTTAGACACTTCTCAGTTCTTATCCCAATTTTATAATAGATACATAAATTCTAACCATACTAGAATGTGATGTTATAGCATATGCTCTTTTTTTGTAGTGAACCGTCACCAAATAGTTCAAACTCGAATCATGTCGCCGCTAGTTCTGAAACACATATTTCGTGTGGCGAGGAGTGGTCATTTAACATTGTAGTTCACCGAAACATGCAGTCCTTACTACATGCTTCCTCTAACTGATAAGGTATGTATAAATCATTCAATTTGTCAGTAAGAGCTTGATTTTATTTATAAAAAAATGCGGATACAATAGTAGCGATGAAGTCATAAAATTTGACTAGTGAAGTTAAAATTTGTTATTATGTTAGACTTTGGATTGTCTAATGTTTTTATATGGTCCATAAGATTTTGAATGGGTATATGTGCTTAATAATTTATCCATTTAATAAAAAAATTATTCTTAATAATGTTGTGCTGATGTTGGAGTACAAATTTTACATGGATTATGAAGATTTTAATGGATCTTGTGTATCAATTTAACATGTTTCATTTGTAAGAAGAAAAAAACACATTTAAGTACAGTTTCAAGATAGAATTAAATTTGGACTTTCTCTCCCCAAAAAAATTAAATTTGGATTTCAATATAGAGATTCAGCTCGATTCTTAGTTCTATTTAATATGAAGTCTTATTGAAGCAATAAGGTGCATAAATTTATACTTCCTAATCAAAATAACGCATTAATGGGAAAAATAAAGTCGCTATTAAAAGGTAGCCAAATATAAAAGTATGTCCCCGTTATTCTGATACCTTATATTTCTATATCCTTTGAACTATATAGTTGATAATGTGAACGTTTTAATTAATAAAATTGTATTGTTGTTTATGTAGATCGATGAATTAGTATTGACTTAACCGGAATTGAAGAATTTTACTTCTTCAGACCCCCTTTTATTTTCCTCAAAAAAAGAAAAAAGACCCCCCTTTATAAAGTTGGGTGCCTATTGCTTAATAAGTTCTTTCTGCAACTCTCTCTCTATATCCATGTTCAGATTTAGGGATTACGATAGATAGAGTAGGAGATATACGGTTTAAAATTGCATCCACACTATGAACCTTATATACTATACTTTAGATTAATGTTTTTCACGAGAAGGCCATGCTCTAATCTTTAAGGTCTATGTGGTGCAGAGTATAAATCATAATTCTTACCTTTTTCATTGGATCATTTATAGATCCAATTAAAGCATGGTTCAAGTTAAACAATGTTTTAATAAACGACTCGAAAAACAAGCCCTTTTGCTTGTCATGTTGCAATCTGACCAATTTACCCTATCTGTAGCTCATTTATATATCCAATTAGAGTAGGATTCAAGATGAGATCAATTTTTTTAAAAGGCTCGAATAACAACTTGTTCTATTTCCAAGTCGCCATACTACCAATCGAGCGTCAATTTGACCAAAGATTTTTTTCTCTCAACTTCTATTAGTTAATAATTCCTACAACACACATCTAACGATATCTTACTCCTACAATAATCCATTTGCCCAAAAATACACTTGGATAATCTATAAACATCAATGTTCTCTAAAAAATAAATGAAACTTGGTGACTCTTCGTCTTCATCTAGTCAACCTTCAACATCAACTCGTCGAAGAATAGGTTTGAGCAATAAACATTCGTCTTCTTCAACAACGTACATAGGCGAGAATGAAGGACTTACTTGGCGGGTGGCTGGATACGGCCGTGGTGAGAGGCTGCAGACGAGCAGGAGACAGACGACAATGAGCCTAGGAAGGTTGATTAGTGCGGAAGCAGCTAGGCATGCCAGTGGCGACCTGAGAGTCAGGGGTTAAGTTGTATCTCCAGATTTGATTGAATTAGATTTTTTCCGGTTGAAATTTGGTCGTCACGCGGCAAGGTGAGGCCTAGCAAGGAGCGAGCAACATGCTTCATTACGTATCATTATCTAACAACATCTCCTCCAGGTACTTCTCTTTCCTCTCTCCTTATTATTGAAAATAAATAGTTGACCAATCAATTATTACGAACTAATTCGATAGTAGCAAAAAACTACCATATCATAAAAGCATAGATAAAAGATTATATTCTTAGGTAACCAAAATTATGGTTGAATAATGTGATATATTGCATGATGTAATTGCATACTGGATACCATATATTACAAGGTGACAATAATATTATTAATATTATTTAACCATAATCTTAACTTAATTAAATTGGACAATGCTCTTTTATACATCCAACCTGAGATGCGCAATATCCCTCTAAGTCATTTTAAATGGAAGAAAAATATATATTTCCTACTGGGAGACTTATATTTTGCGGTATAAATTGTCAAAATAACTTAAGATTACAAGTTTTGAATTTAGAAGGATCGTGTCCCGGTGTCACATTGTCAGAGGAGGCCTTTTTGCACTTCTTTGAAAGTTGATCAACTATCAAGTTTTTAGTTGTATGTTCGTACATGAGACATACGAAGAATTGGAAATGTTTTCCCCTGAAGAAATAAATTAATGATTCTTATTATCTCAAGAATCATTACTTCTACTTTTGCTCCCCCGTGACATTCAAAGCATTTAGTTTTTTTGACCAACATGTATTACAAATCATATTTAGAGAGTCTATTTATTTGTCTTCAACTTAGTAACCTAAGATCTTGTAAGTTTGAATATATTTCTTGCCATTATCTCTAAAGAGGATGTTCTTAATTGCCTTTTACTTACATGGCAAATTTAAATCCAGCGATGGAAGAATATGAATTGAGAATCTATTTCGAAAATGATACAAACCCACTCATAGTAGACAACAATAAACATATTTTTTTCAAAGTTGTTGTAGTATATTTGATTAGTCTAGGTCGTATCTCACTCCTGATTAGATTGATCATCCTCAGAAAACTAGTTACAAACAATCGCTTTGGTAAGCTATTCCTCGGCCTAAAAGCTTATAACAAGTGATTCTGTCCTCGAGCAGATCCTCCTTTTGTTTCCTATAATATATGAAATTTTCACTTGAAACAAGTTTAACTAGCTCTATATATGTGTTTAGCTTCAGACTTAGAAATATCGTTCTCTTTTGTGATATTACCTAGTTTAAATGCATTGAAGAATTAGAGTTGGAAACCTATCTCGAAAAGAAAACAAACTCACTCGATGGTAGACATCAATAAATATATTATTGGTCGAGTGGTTGTTATCTGCGGATTAGTCTAGGTCGTATCTGATTTCTCGTGTTGATCATCCACTCAAACCATTTACCAATAATCACCTTGAAGAGACATTCCCTTGCTTAAAAGCTAATAAGTCGTGATTCAATCATTGAGAAGATCCTCCTTTTATTCCTCAGAATACATGTAGGTTTTGCTCAAAAATAATTTGAATAGCTCTATATGTGTTGAGCTTTAAATTCAGAAATTTTGTTTTTCATTATAATATTGCCAAGTTTAAAAAGTCAGTGGAAGAATTGATGATGGAGATCTATCTTGAAATGGAAAAAATTCCACTCAATGGAGACAATAATAAGCATATTGTTGGCCAAGATGTTGTTGTTTATGGAGTAGTCTAAGTCATATCTCACTCAGTCCAGGTGAAGTTGACCATCTTTTGAAAATAGTTACTAATCATTGCCTTCGCAACCTATTCCTTTGCCTAAAAGCCAATAAGACATGATTTTATCCTCGAGCTAATCCACCTTCTATTCCTCGAAATGCATGGAGTTCTTATTCAAAACACATTTAACTAGCTCTGCATATGTGGTGAGCTTCAAGTTTAGCAATGTCATTCTCTGTATTTATATACCATGTTTAAATGAGGCGGTGGAAAAATTGAGCTGGAAATTTATCTTGAAGAGGAAACAAACCTACTCAATAGTAGATAATAAATAAACATATTGTTGCCCAATTGGTTTTCGTTTGTGGAGTAGAAGTTGACCGTTCTCTGAAACTAGTCACCAATCATCACCTCGACGACCTATTCCCCTAACCAAAAGTTGATAAGACATGATTCTATCCTCGAGCTAATCCACCTTTTGTTCCTCGGAATACATGAAGCTTTCATTTGAAATTTTTTATCTATGTGTGAATATGTGTTGAGCTTCAAATTCAGACATGTTGACCTATTCTCATATTGCCAATTTTAAACGAGGCGGTGGAAGATTGGAGATGTGAATCTATCTCGAAAAGGAAACAAACCCACTCAATGGTAGAAAATAATAAACACATTATTGGCTTTTTTTGTGTGGTGTAATCTAGATCATATCTAAGTCTTGGTGAAGTTGATAAGTCTTGGCTAATTTTCAGAGGATTATCAACTTCCTCAAGACTGAGATATGACTTAGATTACTCCATACAAATAAGCCAATAATTTGTTTATTATTGTCTACTATTAAATGAGTTTATTTCTTTTTTAGATAGATTCAGATCTTCAATTTTTCCACCGTCTCGTTAAAACTTGGCGATATGAGAATAGAGAATGACATGTCTAAATTTGAAGCTCAACACATATTCACAGCTAGTTAAAAAAAATTGAATGAAAACTTCATGTATTTTGAGGAACAAAAAGTGGATAACTTCGAGGATAGAATCATGTCTTATCAACTTTTAGTTAGGGGAAGAGGTCGTCGAGGTGGTGATTGGTGACTAGTTTCAGAGAAAGATAAACTTTTACTCCACAAACAAAAACCAATTGGCCAACAATATGTTTATTTATTGTCTACCATTGAGTGAGTTTGTTTCCTCTTCAAGATCTATTTCCAGCTCAATTTTTTCATCGCCTTGTTTAACTTGGCATATAACAATGGAGAATGACAATTCTAAACTTGAAGCTTACCACATATACAGAGCTAGTATAAATTATTTCAAATAAGAACTTCATGTATTGCGAGGAACAGAGGGTGGATTAGCTCGAGGATAGAATCATGTCTGCATATGAATAGGTTGCCAAGGCGATGATTAGTAACTATTTCCAAAGGATGGTCAACTTCATTAGGACTGAGTGAGATGTGACTTAGACTACTACACAAACAACAACAACTTTGCAAAAAATATACTTATTATCTACCATTGAGTGGGTTTGTTTCTATTTCGAGATAGATTCCCATCATCAATTCATCCATTGCTGTGTTTAAACTTGGCAATATCATAATAAAAAACTAAATTTCTGAATTTGAAGTTCAACACATATACAAAACTATTCAAATTATTTTTGAGCGAAAATAACATGTATTCTGAGGAAGAAAAGGAGGATCTTCTCAATGATTGAATCACCTCTTATCAACTTTTAGGCTGGGGAATAGCTCTTCAAGGTGATGATTAATAAATGGTTTGAGTGGATGATCAACACGAGGAACTAAATACGGCCTAGACTACTCCGTAAATAACAACCACTTGACCAACAATATGTTTATTGGTGTCTACCATCGAGTGAGTTTGTTTCCTTTTCGAGATAGGTTTCCAGCTCCAATTCTTCAATGCATTTAAACTAGGCAATATCACAATGTAGAATGACATTTCTAAGTTTGAAGCTAAACACCTATATATAGCTAGTTAAACTTATTTCAAGTGAAAATTTCATATATTATGGGGAACAAAAGGAGGACCTGTTTGAGGACGGAATCACTTATTATAAGCTTTTATGCTGAGGAATAGCTTACCAAAGCTTTTTTTGTAACTAGTTTGTGAGGATGATCAATCTAATGAGGACTGAGATACGACCTAGACTACTCAAACAGACTACAACAACTTTGAATTTTTTTTTGTTTATTGTTGTCTACCATGAGTGGGTTTGTATCCTTTTCGAGATAGATTCTCAATTTCTATTCTTCCATTGCCGGATTTAAATTTGGCATGTAATTAAAAGGCAATTAAAAACCTCATCTTTAGAGATAATGCCAAGAAATATATTCAAACTTACAAGATCATAGTTTACTAAGATGAAGACAGATAAATAGACTCTCTAAATACGATTTGTAATACATGTTGGTCAAAAAACTAAATGCTTTGAATGTCATGTGAATGAAAAGTAGAAGCAATGATTCTTGAGATAATAAGAATCATTGATTTATTTCTTCAGGAAAAAATATTTCCAATTCTTCGTATGTCTCATGTACGAACACGTAACTAAAAATTTGATGGTTGATCAACTCCCAAAGAAATGTGCGAAGGCCTCCTTGTTGGAATTTATAAACACGAACCCTAGGTTCGCAGCAGCGGAAGATAAAATTTTTCACCAACAATGAACCTGATCATGGCAGTATAACATAAAATAAACAACATCATTAGAGGATGCTTACAGTGCGTTGTGGGTCGATCCTCAACTACGGTATCCACGTAGTCTTCGTCTACGAACCCCTTGACAGTTGATATCTTCGAGAATTCGCTAGGAGAATTCTATATCGAAAATAACTAGAGAATAATGTGTGTGTCTAAGTTGATTCTTACATATCAACCCTAGACCCTCATACACGTATATATAGTAAACTAATCAACAAATACAACTCCTAACTAGGAGTCAATTTCGTGGACACCAAGGCTGTAAGCCCTTGGTCCACGTCACCAAGGCAGTAAGCCCTTCGCTGTTCGAATGTTGATTCGGGCCTTGAGGCCCAATAAGTATTTTCTTGATCCAATCAATTTGTCCAATACTTAATTAATTTTACTATATATTAATTAAATCCAATTTAATTAATTAATTATAATTATAATTCTATCTAATAGAATTATAATATTTCTCTATAGATTAAATATTCTTGATCAAATCAATATTTAATCTAACCAACTTCAATTCGTAAACCAAGACTACTTGTTGTGTGACCCATAGGCCCTCACATGTCAAGCAATTAGTCGAACTAATGATCTTAGTCGAACCCTAGACAATAGACCAGACAATCTCAACATATGAGGTACGTTGCGAGGATACTGCAACTACCTGTAATGTGAAGCTCACAGTGATACGGTCCTTTCATTCGCGAATACTCGATTAAGTCTTGAACATGATTGAGTGTCTATTCAAATAACTTAATCATATTATCTCATTCTACTAATTGATCATGTTGTCACTTTTAGACACCATTCCAAAAGTGACGTGCATTGGCCAATGACTAACGATCCAATTAGTTATGAGAAGACAAGTATTCTCTCCAAGTCTATTTGAGGAATGAATCCTATTCTTGGCTCAACTACCACGCACATGCACTTCGTGATGTACCTAACACATGCCGTATCTACCCCGTCAGGAGTGCAAGCGTTGGTCATGGTCAAAGTCCATCACTCCGTATATGTCGTGCGTATTGACCTCAAGTCGGAGGACTATTACATTACTCCACAAACTGATACTTCCGTAGACACGTAAATAGAATACATCAAACGGTTTCTCGGTCGGGCATGCCAATACTCTCCAAAGTATCTGTGCATCCATCATGAAATATCTAGTATCTCGTAGTTGTGAGAACCACTACATCCTCTAAGGATATGATGCAGATCGCACACCAATCTCAATCGCATCATCGATATCCCATTCTCGATGATCATTGATTGTGGCTGTTTAAGAACTATATTTATAGTCATCTGAGATCTCACATTCTCAATGAAAATATTAGTTCATGGGAACACTAACATGAATATATACAAACAATCAAATAATATATTCAATGAGTGTAATGCCAAGTATTATTAATAATACTAAATAACTGAATGTGATCAAGTACAATGCCCTTACTAGGATTGTCTCTAGGACATATATACTAACACTCCTCTGGCAATGTGACACCGGGACATGATCCTTCTAAATTCAAAACTCATAAGCTTAAGTTATTTTGACAATTCACACCGCAAAATAAAAGTCTCTCGGGTGGAACATATATATTTCCCTTCCATTTAAGATGAATTAGAAGGGCCGTGCCGCTATCTCGAAGGTCCAGGGAGCTCCATGAGCAAATCTGGGCTAGAACAAAGGCGAAGTCTGGGTGTGTTCTTATATTTCCAGAAGATGACGAAGGACGAGATTGAGGTGAGGAGCAACCAAAAGTTTCCCATTGACGCCCGCTTCATTGGTCGTTTGGCCTGCCTAACTGCCTCTGCATGGGTCAGCCTTCCTAGGCTCCTTGTCATTTGTCTCCAGCTCGTCTGCCGCCTCTCACCGCGTCGCGTTCTGCCACCTGCCAAGCAAGTCCTTCACTCTCCCCCATGTAAGTTGGTGGCGGGTAATGATGAGCATCTTGAGGAGATGATCGATGGCCCATTAAAGGTTTATTGCTCAGATATGTTCTTCGACGAGTTGATGTTGAAGATTGACTCGATGAACTCGATGAAGACGAAGAGTCACCAAGTTTAATTTAATTTTTTAGAGAATATTGATGTTTATAGATTATCTAAGTGGGTTTTTGGGCAGATGGGTTATTGTTGGAGTATGATATTGTTAGACGGGTGTTGGAGGAATTATTAACTAGTAGAAGTTTAGAGAAAAAATCTTTGGTTAAATCGACGTTCGAATGGTCGTATGGTGACTTAGAAATAGCACGGGCCGTTATTCGAGCCATTTTTTAAAATATTGATCTTATATTGAGCTCTACTCTAATTGGAACTATAAATGAGCTAGTGATAGGGTAAATTGGTCGGACAGCAATTTGACAAACATAACGGGTTGTTTTTTGAGTTTTTTATAACATTGATCTTATCTTGAACCATTCTCTAATTGGATCTATAAATTATCCGATGAACAGGGTAAGAATTATGATCTATACTTTGCACCACATAGACCTTAAAGATTAGAGTATGGTCTTCTGGTGAAAAACATTAATCTAAAGTATAGGGCATAAGGTACATAGTGTGGATGCAACGTATCTATAGAAAGAGAGTAGCAGAAAGAACTTACCATGCAATAGCCACCCAACTATATGGAGTGAGATATGTTGAAGTGAAACTCTTCAGTTCCGAATAAGTCCATGTTAATTCATCGATCTGCATAAACAACAAAGCAATTTTATTAATTAAAACGTTCACATTTTCAACCACATGGTTCAAAGTATTTAGAAATATAAGGTATCCAAATAATGGGGACATACCATTAAATTTTGGTATCTTTTCATAGTGACTTTATTTGTCCCAATAATGTAATATTTTGATTTAGAAGTATAAAGTTGTGCACCTTACTGCTTCAGTAAGACTTCATATCAAATAGAACTAAGAATCCAGCTGAATCTCTATATTGAAATCCAAACTTAATTCTATCTTGAAAACTGTACTTAAATCTTTTTTTCTTGTAAATGAAACATGTTAAATATGATAAACAAGATCCATTAAAATCTTTCATAATCCATGTAAAAATTGTACTCAAAAAATGTATAATAGCAATACAACATTATTAAGAATAAACTTTATTTTTTTATTAATTGAATAAATTTTTTTGACGCCGAAGATGCTTAGTCTCTTAACCATAAAAGCAAGAACACAAATAACTCTATTCAGATGATTTGTACAATAATTGGATAAAATTTGTACACACAAGTATGTACCTATTCAAAATTTGAGATTGACCATATGAAAACATGAGACAATCCAAAATCTAATATAACAAGAAAAAAATAGATTGACTTCACTAGCCAATATTTTATGACTTCATCACTAACATTGTACCTGCATTTTTTTCTTCAAAAAAAATAAAATCAAGCTCTTACGTCAAATTGAATGATATATAGATACCTTATCACCTACAGGAAGCCTGTCGCGAGGACTACACGTTTCAGTAAAATGTAAGCACAAATGAACAAATGGGTTCGACTCCTCGCCATTCGAAACATCATTTGTTTCTATACTTGCAACAAGATTCGAGTTTGAACCATTTGGTGTCGGTTCACTGCAAGAAAAAAACAAATTGTTATATCATTGCATCTAATATGGTTAGAATTTATGTATGCAATAAAAAAATTTAGCACAGTGATTTAGTGAATTTTAATTACTTATAATTAAGTTCATATCAATTGTAATATAGTAATCCAACATGTTCCCTTAAACAAAACACATCAAACCAAAATTTGCACAAATTTACCAATGTGTAATGAAATGAAATTTTGTGTAAAACGATGGTCCACAAAAAATACACAAAAGAAATAAAAATTCTGACAGAAAATGAAACATCAAGTTGTTGTGTATACCTAGCAGTAGCACCCTCATTAGATAGGTTCTTGGTAAATATTTGGAGGCCAAGAGGGAGAGACTCTAGTATTGGACGACTGTCTCAAACATGTCCAAAACGACATAAACTCGTATCCCATAGGAGCTCGGCCTGTCGTAATATTTCCAAAGGTCACCAAGTGAGATTTCCACCTGCTCACCCTCCCCTGGAGTCTTGGAATAATGTTAAAAATAATTTAGACCATTGATTTTTTAAATAAAATATATGAGGGAGAAAATGAACTTTGTGAAATCGACGGAGCGGACAATTCTAAAAATTTTCATCTGCCATGCTTTTATCGCAAGTATTATACATCATTAATGAGACAGGTGGTAAATTAATATAATGTAGATCAGCCAATTAATATCTATCTGCTCACCTGGTAACTGTTCATGACCAATTTGAATATAATTATTTTCCACTGAAAATAAAAGAAAAAGATTGGCACAAAAGGGTAAATGATAAGAAAACAATGATTCTTCAAAAAATCAAATTTACATCTTTATAGAGACTGTTTAAGCTAAATTTTCAAAACTGGTCTTACTCGGGCTCCATAATAATATTGTATACATATAAAGAAATGGAAGTGATCAAATGCGTTTAGAGTTGAATTGACTAAACTTAAGAGTTGCACCCTTCCATCCGAATTATAAACATTAAATATCAAAACCCACCACCCAAAAATTGGAAAATCCGACAAAATTATATTTTAATTTTTTGATGCGAGGAAAAATACAAATGGTACAACAGACAAGAACATGAGAAAAATATATTCGTTATAACGTTATATCGACCATATTTTGTATATTTGTGACATAATTTATTTAGATCCATGACCGATACTTGATTCAGCAGAAGCGATTACCTCAGGATAAGCTCATACCGGAACAAACAACTTAAGTGACACATATGAGAAAGCTTTGAAGTTTAGATTCACATCGCTTAGAGGAAATATTCTTGTCTCAAGGGCAAGTTGGAATGTTTTCCCCATGAAAATTTTCAAATAGAAATTGGAGAACCAAATGGCTTCTAAAAGAAAAATTTGGAAGACTCGTTATCAATTGATAGTGGTGAAGAAATTATAAATGGTGAAGTAAATACCCTTACGAGAAATTCTTGATATGGAAAAAATATGTGTTTGGAAAGTAATAAGCACCTTTCCATATTTACTTTTTTACTTTAATTGAGTTAGTGTCTCAAAATCATATATGAAAAGTAATTTAAGAATGGACCTACTGGTAGGCATAGAGTTAATGATATGCCGCATCATAAAATAATATGTCGTGCCATGAAAAAATGGTATGCCATATATAACTTATGCACTATATTATTTAATTTTTTATTATAAGTATTTTACATACCATTCGAATATATCAGCCGATATAATTGGGTATACCATTTGATATAATCGGACATACCATTCGATATAATTAGGCATACTATTTGATATAATCGGACATACAATTCGATATAATTGGGCATACCATTTGACATAATCGAACATACCATCCAATATAATTGGCATGTCATTTGACATAACAGGATGTACCATTCGATATAATTTGGTATACCATTTGACTTAACTGAACATAGCATTCGATATAAATGGACATACCATTTGACATAGACGAACATTTCATTCGATATAATTGGGATACAATTTGACGTAACAGGACATACCATTCGATATAATTGGATATACTAATTGACATAACCGGACATACAATTCGATATAATTGCGTATACTGACAAGGGGGTTTTATACCTGATGCAATAAAGGGGGTATGGGTATACAAATATCGAACCACAGGGAGCGAGTTTAAGACATCCTAGTGAATTGCACAAGTAGATTAGGTTGAAAATATTTTTATTTTGTTCTTGGAAAAAGTCAAGCCAAGACAACAAGGAATCAGAGAAAATAGCAATAAAGAAGAAATGGGCTAGGTGCTTTCATGCAACCCTTTTGCAAGAAATGGGCTAGGTGCTTTCATACAACCCTTTTGCAACTTGGTCTCTCATGGGCTTATAAAGTACCAGGTGGGCCTAGGTGAGTCTAAGGCATGGTGCTTCACCTTCTGAGTCCATCACACCATAAAGTCGGGTTTTAGGTTTCAAACGACTCACTCTATAGTCACCCCTTCTCACAGTGAGTTGTCAACCTGACAAGGGTGTACGAGTCACCAGCTATCCAATTAAACCTAACTAATTAATGATCCACCTAATAGCCAACTAGATAATCTCCCTACAGTGTCACAGATGTAGGTTCTCACACCATGGACAACTAGTCTAACGGGTAGTAGTTTTGCTCTTTCCATGACAATTAAGTCTTTCGAGCGAGGCTAAAATCAATTAGCAAGAACTTAAGGTCGAGAGAGGATTCTACACTCACAATCCTAACACGAAGGTCCGTCAAACCAAAGCATTACACACTCTACCCACTACACGCTCTTGAGATAAAGCCTCATTCAAAACCAAGTCACGAGGGGTGCACTACGGCACCCGACCTAAAGGCAACTACTCACACATCATCATTATTCAACAATAATGCATAAATGGAAGAACAATGTCACAAGAGCAAGACAAGAGAAAAGGGAAGGAGAAAGCTTAATCGTGGAGAGCCACTTGAACCCTGCCTCACATTCGCTCCTCGTTCCAAATGCCCTTCTTCTTCTACTAAACCATAATTCTAGTCTCAAGTATTTGGCTTACAAAATGAGATGGGTTGGGGGGATATTTATAGAGAGTCATCCCCCAAACCCTAAATGCCACAAAAATGCCCTTAAAATATCCAATTTTTGGGGCAAAACTGGGCGAGTTTCTCGATCGGTGGGCAAAGGCGCCATTCGGTGGTCTGTAGATATCCGCTGGGCGAGTTTCTCAGTCGGTGGTAGGTGGTACTCTCACCGTCCGCCTTGGGATTTTGCCGATCGACTGATATTGCAAGATCAACTTCCTCACTAATTAGCAGATATTGCACCGCGCCAAGTATTCCAGAGAAATTTTGAAGGAGTTCGGGAGATTCGTGAAAAATAGTATTCGCCGATCGACAAGATTGTCTGCCGATTGACAGTTTTCACAGGGAAAATGTTGTTCAGTGCAGATTTTGTTGTTCGGCAGGTGTAGCTTCTTGCCAGCTTTCCTCCTCTTGATGTGACTCACTTTAAGCTCCGCATCTTCAGCTGCTCCTCACTCTTGACCTACCTCCAAAAGAAAAAATACACACGAGTAAAACCATTCGAGGCAACGGACCAAGAAATGGCATAAAAGGCACGAGACTCAATCTAAAAAGACTCGAAAATGAGTCTAAATGACCTCAAAATGACGTTGTGAAATGTGCCTTTTTCAAGCGCATCACATACCATTCGACATAACCGGAAATACCATTTCATATAATTAGCATATCATTTAACATAACCGAACATACCATTCAACATAAAAAAAAATAAAAAATAAGTCGTAGACCAAATACAAGGTCGTCT
Organism: Hypericum androsaemum; assembly: GCA_963995505.1. Classification (NCBI taxonomy): domain Eukaryota; kingdom Viridiplantae; phylum Streptophyta; class Magnoliopsida; order Malpighiales; family Hypericaceae; genus Hypericum; species Hypericum androsaemum. Next base: position 6,555,759 of record OZ023192.1, on the reverse strand, counting down.
AGGTAAAAGATTGGTCCACCCATGTGATTTCATCCTTGTTGTTCCTGGAGAGAATGACTTAGATTGAAGATTGGTCCCAGAAATTCTAGCTTCGATCATGGCGATTCTCGCATGGTCCCGGCAGCAAGAATTATACCATTCCATCATTCTCGGGAATTTTTTTCTTCAATCGAAGTCGTTCCTAGAGAGAACGACAAGAATGATTCTTGCTTATTTGCTCACTTGCTCCCTTGACAAACGAATGATGGTGTCGTCAAACGCATGTAAGCCATTGAACCAGTGATGCTGACGATCAAAGTCGTAGTCCGGTTGAGGAGGAACGTTGCGACGAGCTTGAATAGCTTCTTCACGAATGCGATGGCGATCATTGCGAGAAGCTTATTGCTCGGCGAAGTGATCCCCGCCTTCTCGAAAATCCTAGGGCTGTAAAGCACGAATAGGGCGGCCGTCGGGTTTAGGGGTTGGATGTAGAAAGTTTTTTTTGGCTTGGTTTAGAGTTTGGAGATAGGGAGTTTTTTCTTTAGGGGAGGCAGAGAGAGGGGAGATATGTGAAAGGGTGGTAAAAGACAATAATACCCCCGCTTGAATCTGAACTGTCAGATCTTGCACATTATTTAATAAACCAATCTAATGACTCTTATTTCATTCAGGATGGGCATGTGATATGTGTCTAAAATATGCATTAAACGCAAAGGATTTCTAGTCATTTTTGCACGTTTGTCTTTATTTTAGTATCATTTTAATAATCTTTTAAGTTTTGGGTGACTAATGGGTCCTTTGTGCTAATTTGTAGGAAAATGAGGCAAATTTGAAAAGAAATTATACTTGAATAAGAAGTCTAGCATGGACAGCTGACTTGGAGGGCATTTTGATCAATTTTGGAGCCAAATTTGAGGATGTCTATCAGGCGAACAAATCAGAGATCGCAAGTGGGAGTTACAACCAAAATACTGAAGGCTGATCTGGCAGATTTTATTGACGAATATTCGGGAAAAAAATTAAAAATTCAGTTTTCTGCATCACTGAGGACTCTCGGACGACCCTTATAGGTTTTTAGAGTTAGGAGGACTTATATATAAGCCTCTAGACTTATTTTAGATGACACTTTTTCATTCCAGAGAATAAAAATCTTATTTTAATTTTTCCATGACTATGAGGAACTAATCCTCTAGGTTGATTTGAGGGAGGAGACCCAAGGATTTGGTTGTGAGGATCTTATTTTATTATTCTAATGCATTAGAATTTACTTATTTCCTTGTTCATATTGTGGTTCTTGAATGATTTGTGTTTGTGAGTTTATTCTTGAACATATTTGCCTTCTATTCTTGATTAGCGGTTGTGGTAGGAACGATTGTTACCAGACTAATTAACTAGGAATAAGTAAGGCTAGTTTGTAGATACTAAGGTTTTGAATATAATCGCTAGGAGTAGGAACATCCATTCTTAATGCTATTGCCTTATAGAATTGAAATCGGTTGATATTCTATCTACTAGGTAATAAACAACTAGTTAGACAGTCGTTTAGTTAGTTGATTGTTGCTATTTGTGGTCTCTTTGCGGTTGCGGGAGATTTACACATGCTTGCTACGTGTATTAAATTATCTTTTGTGATACGATGATCAACCTACCTCTCTGACCTTGAATATACCGTTTGTTTCTCATTAGTTTTACATAAATATTTTTATTTTGCTTTTATTAGTTTAGTTTTTTTTTCTGAACACAAAACTCTCCATTTTAGTTTCTTTGTTTTCTTTGTTAGATTAATTGAATATCGTCCCTCCTTGGATCTGACTCGGTATCTTCTTTTGCTTACTACAAGTTTGCGAACATTTCAATTTATTTTGACGGACCTCAACACACTCGTCAGCCTGACTAATTTTTCAAGTGAGTACCCAATCCTCTCCCGGTTCTTACATGCGATATCTATTGTATTTATGATTCTTGGTCATTAAACTTTAATTGATAGAACACTGGTTTCTTACCACTCAAGTCAAATCCTCTTTTTTAAGTGAATGGTGCTTTTATTAATCAATCGAAAAAAAAGGTACACCAACATCCAAATCCGTGAAGTGACTTCCATGCTCAAGCTATCTCATTTGTGTAATTAAGAGCAATCCTATACTACGTACAAGCTTCGACACCCAAAGCTGGTGTCCAAATTACTCCCTTGTACAAGACCGTACGAGGTTGTAAAATGCAAGTCTCGATACAAAAAGTCTCTGTCCGTAAAACCCTGTGGGAAAAAAACCCAACGACAGAAAAAAACCTGTGCCAATCAAGTGAAGACATACGATTGTCTCTCTCTTTCGTTGTCCAATTACAATGCAGTAATTCGTGACTCATTTTTCACCCTCTTCTACTATTTACTTATTTTTCACCCTCTTCTGCTATTTATTTGGCAAATCTCCAAATACACAATTTGTACATCTATGTTTTACCTTTTCACACCATTTTGAATTATCTCATTTAGATTCCTAATGAAGAAATTATGATCAATTTACCACACCATGTCCGGTAGTATTTCAGGTAACAAATCATTTACTTCCAACTATCTTTGACACAGTATTTACATAGCAATATTATTCCAAATCTTATCCAATATCAATACGACTAAGTATACTTCACTCAAGCCGAACAATTTAGACTAAGGAGTAGGGGTATTACAGTTAGGAGTGGTGTTTAGTTAATTTTTAAGTTACCAAAACAATCACTTACGCGTCGTTTCAACTTAATCTAGATGACTAGACTTATCTTAATAATTTTTAAGTGTCAATGGTTGGGAGAGTTTTGCGACTTTTTAAATGTCTATTCCAAATTGAGTCTGTAGTAGCCGGTATAGTAATATCGTATACCAGGTTGTCTAGACAAAAAAGATAAATTTTAAGTTGTGAATTTTTTGAAAAAAATAGATTGTTTAATTTGATATGAATCAACTTATCATTCGTGGTCGAAAGATGAAGCACAAACCTAAACACGGTTAAATAAAAGTTACTGGGTTATCAAGATGTACACCACGTCACATTAATTTTAGGGAAAAGTCTATTTTAGTATCATGTGATATCGCAAAAAAATACTTTAGTATCCTATAGTAAAAAATTTATCAATCGAGTCAAACAACAGTTAATTAACATCACTTAAGTCTACGAACAGCTGCCCGAATCCTTCCCGTCCTGCCCGGACCTTGCCCGACCATAGGGAGGGAGAGGGTGGAGAGAGAGGAGGAGGAAAAAGAAGAAGAATAGGGGGAGAGATGGGTGACCACGTGGCGCCACATCATCAGAGAATGCTGATGTGGCTGGTCCAGATGGTCGGGCAAGGTTCAGGCAGGATGGGACCTAAGTGATGTTAATTAATTATTGTTTGACTCGATTGATGAATTTTTTACCATAGAATATTAAAGTGATTTCTTACAATACTATAGAGTACTAAAATGAACTTTTCCCTTAATTTTTCCCGAAAAAAAAACTGAATGCAAAAGAAAGAGAGGACCGAGAGAGGGAGCACTTTCAATTTTTGTTGGAGCTGGTTGGTTGGTTTTCAACTTCCTCCCCTTCCCCCTTTCCGTCATTTTCCCCTTCCCACCAAATTAATCCAAATCCCTTTCGGTAAAAGGAAATCTAAGGGACCACGTGTATTACCATTTCACGGAGCCGGCGGTTACACGATCGATCGCTCGTAGTAAGTAACCCCCTCGCATCTCGCGATTTCTCCTCGCAAGTAATGGAGAAATTGACCGTCTAGATCCAAATCTAGGGTTTCTCCTGATCTTAGTATTGTCTTCCTTTGTTAGGATTCGGGGATTTGGAATCGGTCAAGTAGCGAGGGGCCATTGTGAGAGAGAGAGATGGAGGCGATGGACGATTTGGCTCAGCTCGCGTTGTCGATGGTGCAAGCCTCGGCGGTGCTCGCCGACGAGGATGTCGACGAGACGGCGTCGTCGACGTCCTCCTCCAGACGTTCGTCCACTTTTCTCAACGTCGTCGCCCTTGGCAATGTGGTAATTTCCCCCGTCTCTCTCCGAGTAGATCCAGCTTGATCAGTAATTGTTGCGTGGTTCTGGTTGGATTCGGAGGGGCGAAGACCGAACGGAGTGGTGAAGTTTTCCGTAGTTAGATTCCAGCACGAAGGATACTGATTGGATAGGAAACTAAGACTAGGAAATGCTGCCACCGAGTTTTTTCAATAGCTGCTTAATGTTTTGTCTCTTTGCTGTTTGGGAATGATTCTCCATAAGCTGATAGTTTTGCCTTTGTGGACTCTGTGCAGGGTGCGGGTAAGTCGGCTGTTTTAAACAGTCTAATTGGACATCCGGTTTTGGTGAGTGAGATTTTGCTTTCGACTGTTGTCTGATTGACATTTCTATTGTGCATTATAAGCTTATGGATAATCATATTGCTTCTTGAAGCCAACTGGTGAAAATGGAGCTACTCGTGCACCAATAAGCATTGATTTAAGCAGGGAGGCTTCTTTAAGTAGCAAGTCTATTGTTCTACAAATTGACAATAAATCACAACAAGTTTCCGCAAGTAAGGCCTCCGACTTCTTCTCCATCCAATTGCATTTAGAATCAATTGTGTTGGCTTTTAGCATACATCAGCAGTGATATGCATCGTTTCTTTTCCAGGGTCATTTTAATCATATGCTATTTACATTTTTCTGATAGCTCGCAGTCTACAACTGTCTCTCTGGATCTTGTGGTTTTTCTGATATTTCGTGGTCTTTCTAACTTGGCACATCATAGGTGCTCTTCGGCATTCTCTACAGGATAGGCTGAGCAAGGGTTCCTCTGGCAGGACTCGTGATGAAATATATCTTAAGCTACGCACTAGCACAGGTTTGTTATTTGTTCTATACGGTTTGTTGTGTGTCAAATCGATTAGCATCTGCTCTTGACTTAATGTTGAGAGGAGTACTTAGTCCATTATTAAGGATCTTAAATGCTTTAAAGTTTGAATTTTAAATGGGTGGGAAGCATGTAATTTTTGCGTTCTCTGGTAATTGTTATAGATTTGATATACAGCCTTCTTTATCTATAAGAAGCAAAAGAAAGAAAAGCATGTGCAATCTTCTTGAAGTACGATGTTACCCCTGGTAGAGATGTTTTCCCCTTTTCTCACCATTTCTAATTGTTATTAATGGGATTTCTGGATTTGATACCTGCAGCACCATCATTGAAACTAATTGACTTGCCTGGACTGGATCAGAGAATCATGGATGATTCCTTGGTGAGTGAATAAATATCCTATGTTCCAGCTTTATCGAAGTTAGTTATGGCCATTCTTTGACAGGGCTTTGGATATCATCCTCATGTAAAACTTTTTGGCAAATTTTAAAAATCATCCTCATGTAAAGAAGCCATTTTTTTAGCCAACCCACTTTCCCTTTTTACATGCGAGTTGTAAATGCAGTCTGCTTTGTTCCTCTTCAGATCAGCGAGTATGTTGAACACAACGATGCAATATTGCTTGTTGTGATACCTGCTATTCAAGCCCCTGAGGTGTCATCCTGTAAAGCTCTCAGAATTGCCAAGGAGTATGATGCTGAGAGTTAGTTTCTTGCTAAAGTTGCTTTACTTTTTGCTTGTTGGACCTTGTTGCGCTTTCATTTTCCAAACATATTCCGAGATTTTGTTCTATTTTCTGCAGGTACAAGAACAGTTGGCGTGATCAGCAAAATTGACCAAGCAGCTTCAGAATCTAAAGCTCTTGCAGCTGTCCAGGCTCTTCTCTTGAATCAAGGTCCATCTAAGACATCCGATATCCCTTGGGTTGCTCTGATTGGTCAATCTGTCTCCATAGCTTCAGCACAAGCTGGAACTGAGAACTCATTAGAAACTGCGTGGCAAGCTGAAAGTGAAAGTCTAAAGTCTATATTGACTGGAGCACCCCAGAACAAGCTTGGAAGAGTTGCTCTAGTGGAGGCCCTTGCTGGGCAAATACGTAACCGCATGAGGCTTAGGCTTCCCAATCTTCTCTCTGGGTATATGTTTATTATAGCTTTTTCCTTTTTCCTTTCTGAGATCTAAATGTTTGTATTTTTGTTGGCACTGTCAACATGTTTGCAAATCTACAGATTTGTGTTATGTTTGTAGTTAATCTATATGTTCTGGTTTCAGCAACTCCTTTTACCAAAATCCATGATTCTTTCAGAATAAAAGCTATTTGCCCACAGGAATCTTTAGGTTAACTGTGGGCCAAACAAGAGTTCTCCTATATTTTATTGCTATCTGAGAACGTCCTGTGTTAACTGTTAACCCATTTTATCTAATTATTTCACATAAAATTACTGCAGGCTTCAGGGGAAGTCTCAAATTGTTCAGGAGGAGTTGGTGAGGCTCGGTGAGTCAATGGTCGATAGTGCTGAAGGTACAAGAGCCTTAGCGTTGGAGCTTTGTCGGGAGTTTGAGGACAAGTTTCTTCTACATCTTACTGGTGGTGAAGTAAGTATTTTGTTGCTAGACAATTATAATTTAGATTTGAGAAATTCCTGTTTCATTTACTTCTCCAGACACATTTTCCATCTACAGCAGGGTAGCTAGAAGTTTCACACTTGACATAGCGATGCTGTAGGATGAGAAGATCATCATTGCACCAACTATCAGCTTATGACTAAGATTTCTGTCTCATGATCAGTATGTCTTGTCTTTTGGTGCAGGGAAATGGGTGGAAAGTTGTTGCTAGTTTCGAAGGAAATTTTCCAAACAGAATCAAGCAGCTCCCTTTAGATAGACATTTTGACATGAACAATGTCAAACGGGTACGTTCAAAGAAAATGTTATATATTTGCCTTTCGATCATGCATTTAGTTGCGTTTTATATGCTCTCTTCTTGATGGTAGGTTGTGCTAGAAGCAGATGGATATCAACCATATCTTATATCACCAGAGAAAGGGCTAAGGTCATTAATAAAAGGTGTCCTGGAGCTGGCAAAGGAACCCTCACGTCTGTGCGTGGATGAGGTATGTATCACCATCTGCCTCCTTTTTTTTGTTTTTTGCTTCATCTCTTGGTCAACAATTTTTGTCTGAATAGAATTTCTCCATTGCTTTCCTCAAAAAAAAGAAAGAAGAATTTCTCCACTGTGGGACCATTTTAGAATTCCTGAAGCATGGAACACCCCTTGTGAGAAAATGAGCTCGTGTTGCTTTCTGATTTGTGTGCACATGCTGATTTTGCACAAATGATTGTTTGATACTTGACTGTCTTCTCAATGTAGATGTCAACCTGTAATATTTATGTACATGCTTTAACTCAACTTATGAGGGGAATGTTTTTCACCTCGGGAAACAAATCTTGCTGATATTTGATGGCTGATGGATACTCAAGTAACATACTGATGAATAATCAATTAGCATTTGCTGAAAATCTTTAAAACATGATTGCAGACTTGAAGGCCATTAGTGTCATAGTAAGATTGGTTCATTAATATGCTTGAGTGCCAATTCTCTGTGACAAACATTGTCTGGCATTTTTGTTCACGTATACCAGTTTCCTTCATTTTTATATCAAGACCATCACAAGCTATTTTAATTATTGTAAGTTTTTGCAGTGGAAGCTCTTTGTACTCTTTTGTTCTTCTCTGTATCAGTTTGAGTTTGGAAGTTGTTCACACTTGCAAATATGGTATAGATCTTTGGGTTCCAGAAAATGCAGCGAACACCAAAATTGTTGTGGCACCATTAGATTCATTAATTGTACGCATGCATTTGGGGGACATCATAGCTATTCTTTGCTATCATCAATCTGTTTTGACATGGCTTTGCGTAGGTGCATCGGGTGCTTGTGGATTTAGTGTCTTCGGCTGCAAATGCTACGCCTGGTCTTGGAAGATACCCGATTTTCAAGAGAGAGGTGCTCGCCTCTGTCTTTAATTTGTGAATTTTGTTGCTCTGGGTGGTGCATCTCAGCTATGAATTTATGAGCAGGTTATTGCTATAGCGACTACCGCACTTGAAAATTTCAAGAATGAAGCTAAGAAGATGGTTGTTGCTCTGGTTGATATGGAGCGTGCATTTGTCCCACCGCAACATTTCATACGTTTGGTGCAAAGGCGGTATGGTTTGAATAAAATCTGGACAGATTTTCAATTTCTGTTGTTCAAGAATCAGAGTGCTGAAGCGCTTTCGAGTCAAATCCTATGTCTCTAAAATCTCTCCATTTGACTCTGTTGCTTTGGATTCTCTGGCGTCATGCTCAGTTTGTGATTGGCGTTCCCTTCAATGAATTTCTCCCTGCTTAATATTATCTAATCTCTGTTAATGTTGCAATTTATTTTTCTGAGGTGCTGGGGAAGCCTGCATCTTGTCTTTGGTTTTTTTTTTGCCTCTTCTCTTCTTAACTCTCTTGGATTTCTGTCTTCAATTTTAGCGCTCAAATGAGACTTACTCCAATTTTACTATCAATAATGATTCAAATATAAACTTGCAACTTTTTCCTTTTTAATGGTGTTTGTCCATAATTTAATAGCTTGTTTTTGTTAAGTCTCGTACTCTCATTCTTGCTTTGTCAATATGCTCCAGCATGGATAGGCAACGTAGGGAGGAAGAGCTAAAGAACAAATCCTCCAAGAAGGGTGCTGATGCAGAGAAGTCTCTTTTAAATAGGGTATGGGCTTGTCTACATGTTGATACTACCTATATTGTTTTGTATTTTCTTCCACGAATTAAATTTGTCTGTGCTCTGGTATCTGAGCATTGGCTTCCTTAATGTTACACTTCAGGCAACTAGTCCACTTCCTGGGAACCAACAATCTGGTGAAAGTATAAAATCAATGAAGGAAAAGTCGAACCCGCAAGATAAAGATGCACAAGAAGGGCCAGCCTTAAAAACTGCTGGGCCTGGTGGTGAAATAACAGCAGGTTTGTTCTTTATATATTTAACATGCAATGATACAAAAAGGAGAATCTTGTGATTTCTGGACTTACCCCGATGCATTTGCACTCTCTATGCAGCAAACTGTAAGATTGTCCAAAGATTTTTTGGGATCTCCATCTTAAATTTTTAACTTTTCATAACCTGCAAAAATCACACTTCTTTTTGTTTTACTGAAGGATTTTTTGTTGCCTGGTTGGTTACTCAAAAATGAAGAGCGATCTCATCTATTATGACTTTGTCCACACTCTGGGGCACATGTTTTCATTAAATGTTCGTTGCTGTGGCCTAATAAATTCTGTTGGCAATTTCTGCTGTGTACGTGCAGGATTTTTGTTGAAGAAAAGTGCAAAATCAAATGATTGGAGCAGGAGATGGTTTGTCTTGAATGAAAAAAGTGGAAAGGTTTTTGTCTTCCCATGTGCCAACATCGACAATTTAGTTCCCCTGTCATATCTCTTATATTTTACTGTCAATCTTATGATGCTGTGTAGCCGTGGCCCATATGCTTGTCCTTTTAATTTATCTATTCATAGCTCATCATTTTTATGTCTACTGCAGCTTGGTTATACAAAAAAGCAAGAAGAAAGACATTTTCGAGGTGTCATTACTCTGGAGGTAAAACCATCTGAATAATAAGTTTGGATTGGTTTTGGTGAAACACTTTTTGTGAACGAAATAACTCCAGGGTTTAACTCTTGGATACGAGTTTTAGCTGCCCTTTTGAGTTCCGTCTTCTAAAATATATTTTTGCTGGGATTTTTTTATTTTCATTAATTATGCTGTGTCAAAACCTAGTTAATATGAAGTATCATGTACAGTGGTGTTGTAGAAATTTGATATTCATTGGAATGAGATGCTTGAACTTGCATTGTTGCTTCATTTATCTTAAATTTCCTGGGACATAAATCAGTCATTTGACTAATTAATCTTGGGTAAAGTCCCTGATTATCTGTTTTAGTTTCTGGAAAGAACTGCCCTATAATTTCTCTCTAATGTGCATGTGCGTTAATACTGTGAGCAATTATGCATTTGCAACTCCTGGTTTTCTTTGCTTGGTTATCCTTCATTCATTGATATTATAACATATGCTGGTCAGGAATGCAATATTGAGGAGGTTTCTGAAGAGGAAGAAGCTTCATTGAAAAGTTCCAAGGATAAAAAGGCAAATGGGCCAAATTCTGAGAAAGGAGCCAGTTTAATTTTCAAGTTAACCAGCAGGGTCCAATATAAGACTGTCTTGAAAGGTATGTTATACCAAATCCTGGTTCAGTTCTTGTGCAAACAAGAGAAGAAAAATAAAGAACATCGTCATTTAACAGAAGTTTCTGTTTGCAGCTCATAGTGCTGTTCTGCTGAAAGCGGAGAGCATGGCCGATAAGGTTGAGTGGTTGAACAAGTTGAGAAGTGTTATTCAATCAAAAGGAGGGCAAGTGATTGGTGAATCTGGTCTTCCCATGCGTCAAAGTCTTTCTGATGGTTCACTTGTAAGTTTCTGTGCAGCGCCCTTTTTCCTTTCCGAATCTGGTTTTTGAGATATAGATTGCCGCCTATCATATTTTCTATTCAGGAAGCGGAGAGTGGTACATTAAGCACTTGGGAACATGCGTTGCGGGGATACCACTTCCTTAATAGAGGAATATAAGCTAGTGTACATCACTGTGATTGAACCAATTTTTTTACCTCTAACTGATACAGTAGATATTTGATCAGTTACCTTGTCTTCTTTTAAAGCATTCATTTGCTTGCCTCCTGATGAAGTGAATGGCATATTTGCGCCATGCTGTTGCTTGGGAGAACTGCAAAATATAATACAAAACAGACATAAATGCTAGTGTATTTGGAGCCATTACCATGACGACAATTGTAGTAACACCAACTATCATTCTGAAAAATAACATAAGCCTCAGCAATCTGTCTATGCTCTGACAATCTCTTCGTGTTGGCTATATTAAATAGTGTTGATGTTGTCTCACTATATTAGTGTGTTGGTGCCTTCTCTTCGGTTGCTTTATCCCAATATTCTGGAACCTGGGATTCTGGAAGTTCCGAGTTTGTCTTCCTTCAGTATGTAGGGATGGTTAGAGGCTGGATGAGAAAGTTGCATTCTGTTGCAGGATACAATGGCCAGAAGACCTGCTGACCCCGAGGAAGAGCTCCGGTGGATGTCACAAGAAGTTCGAGGCTACGCTGAAGCTGTTCTTAACAGTCTTGCTGCCAATGTTCCAAAGGTTAATACCAGGCGTTTCAATTGTTTTTTGGTGAATCAATGCATTTCAAATTTCTTCATGTGTGCTTACGGTACTAATCTTGTCATCTTCTGCATGAGCAGGCAGTGGTTCTTTGCCAAGTAGAGAAAGCCCGAGAAGATATGCTTAACCAGTTATATAGTTCCATCAGGTCAGACAATCATGTTTCTAAAAAAAAATCTGCAGCGTTGTTATTGTTGTCTCAAAGATTGGATGCATGTGCTCCTAAATGGAGCATTTATGCTTAAAGATGTCTCATCCTTTTGGTGGCCTTTTTTATGTCGAATCATTCTTGATGTAAGATTATTTGTTTGTTGGATAGTGCCCAAGCCACTGCGAGGATTGAAGAATTGCTTCAAGAGGACCGTAATGTGAAGGGTAAGAGGGAACGGGTGCAGAAACAGTCTTCTCTTCTATCAAAACTCGTTCGGCAACTGAGCATTCATGACAACAGAGCAGCTGCTTCTGCTAACTGGTCTAACGGAGACGCGGGCGTAGGTAATGATGGCTTTAGTGATACTCAATATTGAGGGCTGCAAGGTTACAATGACATTGTTGCTGATTAGATGGTTGAACGAAATTTCTAGTCCATAAGGTTAACAGACAATTGGGTGGCAGGACATTCCAATATAATATAATAGCTAAAATTCATAGAAAAAACATATGAATGTGGTTACAATTGACTGATGTTTTACAGAAGACACTTTTAACTTTCAAGTTCACATTAACCAGTCATTCAACTTTTTTTTTCTTTCTAAATTTGGCTGTTAATCTTGATGAGATAACTCCAAAATCATTTTACTGGCAAGCAGTTGTTAGATATGGGACTATGAATTTAATTGGAACTGTTCCTTTCTAGACTAGAAGCAGTTATGGTGCATTGTTTTTCTTGCGCTTTCTAGCAATCTCATATCTATCACTTCCAATGGTAATAATAATGTGCAGAAAGCAGCCCAAGAGCCAGGCAATCCTCATCAGGAGATGACTGGAGAACTGCTTTTGATGCTGCCGCCAATGGACCTTCAGACTCATTTGGTAGTTCGAGGTCTCACAGCAGGCGCAACAGCGATCCTGATGCAAGTTCAGGTTCAAGTAGTAGTCGTCGCACGACACCTAATCGATTGCCACCAGCTCCACCTGGTTCAAGGTATTAGGAACAGTGCGCGATGCTGATTCGAGCTTCGATATATTCTTACCGCACGGAGGTTGAGCCTTTCTCTAGCTCACTACGATGACGAAAGTAGCTCTGTAGGAAGTGATTGCTGCATGTAGATATATATTGATGAACAGAAGTGCTTAACATTTGACATGTATTTGTTGATTGATATTGCATGTTCCATTTTTGTTTTAGGGCGGATGGGTGAGGTTGTCTTTTTCCCCATTTCCCTTCAGATGCAGCAGATGTACTAGTTGTACTGATTACTTATAGCAAAGCAATCTCTCTTTTTTCATGCACCTGCATTTCCTCATGGTTGAGAGGTCCGTCTATGACTTTAGTATTGGTTGGATTCGTGTTGCTTGTTTGTGATTATTGTTGATATGTGATATTATGATTGGTTTTGGCCAAGGATATGAAATGATTTTGGATAAATGGAATGTCTTAAGATATATAGTATTCAATTGTGTAGGGATATTCTAACACTTTTTTGGGCTCATGAATTGTTGTTGGTGCATTCGGTGCTTGAAGAAGTATTCTCTTTTTGGATGTTTATTATGAATTGAAAGTGTTTCTTGGATTGTAAAAGTTATCTATTAATGACGATATATTGTGCATGATAACTTCAGTTTAAAATTTGATTTGGTTAAGGTAAGACATGTTGGCTTACTAAGTTGCTCAACTTTTACATACAGTAAAAAGAAAAACATGTCGCGAGTGAGGAATCATATGCGTGCATAAATGGTGGTGAATTCTGTGGAAGTGTTCAAACTATCCATTAAGGAAATTTTTGGAGCATACTTTTAAGTTGCTTTTGCAATTTTGAAGTTTAAAAGAATACGAATCTCAAAACAATATACGAAGTTAAAAGAATTTTGGATTTTGTTGTGTATTACTTCGACAGTGTTTCCAATTTGTGCAATGCAAGACGATAATCGGGACGAGTTTCTGATTTTTTTTTCTTTTCCAAAATTCAGAATAATTGAGCCTTTATTAAATGATTCAATTGGCACTCCTCCAGTTTTTCCCTTGGAAATAAAAAAACCAGCTACAGAAAGCAGAATCCCGAGGATAAGGACCACAAACAATAACTACATAAATGACAAATTCCATGCAATTACATCGACACATATAACCCATTTTCAATTCTTCAACGCCCACCTCATCAGCTAGCTATACAAGTCTTACGAATTAATAAAAACACCTTTATTAATGAATATATATTTGATCAATCGCTTGTCACTTAAATTCCACCGATCTCTGTCTTTTCCTGTCTGATTCTCTTCTTCCTTGGCATTTTCCCCATATAAGAAACAAACCCACGAAGAAGAAACTAACCTCGGTCCAGTGCTTAATCCATCGCCATGGACATGCCTAGTAGATTAACTACACTAATATTGATCATCATGTGGAATATTACATGCTTCATATCCATTTCTATGGGCCAACTCAGAGTGGGTTTTTATGAAGACAAGTGCCCACAAGCTGAGGCCATCGTTGCGGCCGCCGTGTCGGCCGCCGTCGCCTCCAACCCAAATATGGCTGCCGTCTTGCTCCGCCTCCACTTCCACGACTGCTTCGTTGAGGTACATTTTATTTATTTATAGTCGTTAAAAATCTATCAATTCGTCACTTCAAATTTTTTAGCGGGTTGATATCGTGAAAAGTTTTGGGTTGGATATTTTCGGATGAAACAAATTGTGTAGGGGTGTGACGGGTCGATACTGATAGAAAACGGGCCGACGTCGGAGAAACGGGCGTTCGGACACCAAGGAGTTGGAGGGTTCGAGGTGATTGAGAATGCCAAAGCGCAGTTGGAAGCTGCTTGCCCCGGCGTCGTTTCATGCGCCGACATCGTTGCATTGGCAGCTAGAGACGCTGTTGCCCTGGTTGGTATACTTGGATCAAATAAATCGATTATAGATTTTGACTTTGAAGTTAAAAAATACAAAAAATCATGTTTGTTGAAAATTTTTGTTATCTTTTAGGTATATATAGTATAAACCAAAAAAAATATTTATTAGCATTTCGTAGGGAATTCTAGAACATTTCTTAATTTCCGGATGTGTTTTGGCCTTCCGTAGTAGATTCGGGCCTAAAAAAATTAGTTAATCTAAGTTAATCAAATGAATATTAATAATATTGTTTATCTATACTATTGCAAGAGGGTCTTTGAGAACTCATTAGTCTAAATCGGTTAAGTATGTTTTAATCATATCGTTTAAATATATCTTGGTTTAATTTTCAAGTAAATTATGTGCATGCATGCATGGTTGGCGAATATCAATTTAGAGGTAGCCTTTCAAATTCTTTATTTTTTTTTCTCTCTTATATAAATTATCCTAATTAATTAATTAATGCGTTTGAAATTGGGATTTCGTAATAATTAATGAAGTCAAATGGGCCAAGCTACACGGTGCCAACGGGGAGGTGGGATGGAAGAGTGTCGAATATGACGCTAGCAGATGGCATGCCTGACGTCAGCGACTCAATTCAGCAACTGAAGGCCAAGTTCCTAGACAAGGGTCTCTCCGACAAGGACCTTGTTCTCCTTAGTGGTTGGTACTCTCTCTCTCTTCTCTCTCTCTCTCTCTCTCTCTCTCTCTCATGCATGCTTTGTGTTTTTTAAGATAGTACGTAGTAGGTTGAACCTGAGTTTGATGTGTGCCATAAAGATTGGAGTAATTTTCAGGATGAAATTGGGGAAAATATTCATTTCCAGGGTTTGATGTTTCAACAATGTTTTTAAAAATGTCTCAGAACGAAATTTTCTGCTGTTCGAGTCCGGGCGAGTCGAACCTAGTTGAATTGGTTAGTCTAACTGGATCGACCAACAGTCCAACTACGTTGTTGAACCCACGGTCCAACCCTTTTTGGGTTTGAATTTCACCGACCCGCTCTGGAACATTATTTCACTTTCTATGGTTTATAAACATAATTTTAGTATAATCCGGCGTTTCGACATCTAAGGATTAGTTGATTACATATTTCATTAATATATGGTCTTCTAAATGATAAAAAATTTAAACTGCAATATAATTAAGTGGTATTGTTTAACAGGATATTTTTTAAAGCGTATTTTGAATTGGAATATGGTAATAAAATTCAAGCTAAAAATCACCAAAAATTAATTATTCACTTCCTGATTTAAAATGTATCAAATTGAATATCGTTGTTTTAATTTATTGCAAAGAGGCTCTATACTTGTGTAATATTGTAAATTATCTTATTTGACTTTATATTTGTAATCAAAATTTATAACTCTTATTAAAAAATTAAAAAGAATTTTCATCAATGTAATAGTTTAGTTTTTCTTTCGAAAACATATTTCTTAAAACTTACTTCCAGTTAGAACATCATATATTATGACTTACCAATCCATTTTTTCCACCACAACTATTTTTAGCTGCACACACAATCGGAACAACTGCATGCTTCTTCATGACAAAGAGGCTCTACAACTTCTTCCCGGCCGGCGGCACTGACCCCGCCATCAACCCGGCCATCATCGAGGAGCTGAAAGCGACGTGCCCCCAGAACGGAGACGTCAATGTCCGGCTACCGATCGACCGTGGAAGCGACCGCCTTTTCGACATCAGTATATTGCGCAACATTAGAGATGGCTTCGCAGTGTTGGAATCTGATGCTAAGCTTAACGAAGATGTAGTTACAAAGAGTGTTATTGACTCCTACTTTGGGTTAGTAAATCCAGTTTTTGGGCCTTCTTTTGAACAAGATTTTGTGAACTCCATAGTCAAGATGGGCCTGATTGGGGTTAAAATTGGCCCATTCCAGGGAGAAATTAGGCATGTTTGCTCTGCTTTTAATTGACATGGTATAATGGTATTTTATCGTTGTGATATGTATATAAAAAAAGGAAAATATTTACTCTAGTACCCTGGGTTCCATTTTATCATTCGCATTCACACACTTTGTACTTTATTTGTTGAGCAAAGTGGCTTAAAAGTCATAGATTAATTAAATGTATGAAAACAAATACAAATATGACGGAAATAGAAGAACAACGAGTGGGTACACTGGAAGATATACGCATAGGCATCGTGGAAGAGAAAAAAACCATAGAAATGTTCTCAACTTCGAGAGCTAAAAGGATCTCAAAAAAGAACAACCATATTAATTAAAACATTGCTGACCCAAATGGCAGCTTGAACGGGTGTTTCCTTATACTTCAAATCCTAAATATAGACACCAAAAGTAGGGGTGACAATGAGTATGAAATTGTACTACAATTTGGAATTGTCAACCATTGACGCTCTAAATCATATTTGGCTTTAGTCAATCCGAAATTGAAATATATGTTCATAAAAGAGCAGAGGATGGTGGATGAAGAAACGCTGTCGGTCTAATGCAATTGATATAATCTTGTCGTAATTATGCAGTACAATTGAGTGCTGGCCCTCCATAAATTAGACATTCTTGAGACCTCTATGAGCAGAATTCTAAGTTACAAATAATCAGTCGCCTCCGAGAGCCACAATTCGTACAAAACCATTTTTTTCATCTTCAAGGAAACCACATGAAGTCGCTGATAAAAAAAAGGGGCAACAGCAAGAACATGTTTAACGAATTCTCCACATTCTCTCCAACGCAACGCGTATATGTCTCAGACAGACTCCTGCAGTAAGCGGACGACCGATTACTGCAACAAACAAAACAAGTCCATGGTTATGATCGTGAAGATAAAAAAAGGAAGAAGTCAATAGTCCGGATTAGCTGAAGAGTCGATGGAGTTATTGAACCATTATAGACTCTTGAATTAACCGATCATTCAGAAAATCATATTTGAAGCATTTTGAGAAAAAGAAAGTGCCTCGACAGGGCGTTAGAATAGCAACACATAATCAATGGTTCAGTGGGCAGTAAAAAGGGTTCATATGAACCAAGAAAATTATTCCGAATGGTGGGTGCTACACAGGCAGTGAATTAGAGCCCTACATTTAGCGCCCATTCCGCAACATCAGCTAACGAACAACTAGTGTATGTCCATTTAACTGGCACAGAAAGTACTTAAATGGAAACAGGCTATAGCAAGGTACCTGAAACAAGATCATCAGCGTAGTCACCATCGATCTCTCCGTGCGCCATTGCACCAACCTGAGAATTAAGATCATTTTATGATGAATGACAAACAGCATACACAGCACCAAAAGATGCGAGCAGGAAGGTATCATGAAGTGTACCACAAAAACCAGATCTGTGTCGCTTCTGGTTTCTTTAATATAGTGTCGGAAATCAACAGTTTTCTCCGCACTGGATGAAAGGCCTAAGAAACCCAAACATTCAAATCAACGTTAGAGTTTTTTTCTAAAAAACATTCAAGAACAAGTCAGGATAAAGATGCTCACCTATTTTGAGACAGTTGGCAGGTAAATGCTGGGTGACAGGATTCGGAACCAAGCGCAACAACTTTCCACTCTTACCCTTAGCTTTGATGCTTAGCTTTTGCAATAACTCAGCTAAGGTAAAGAAAAAAATAAACTAAGCATGAGCTTAACATTCTAACAGGCACATGCCAATAAACAAAATCAAGAGAAAATAACTTCACGAAAACTCACCCATCATATCGCAGAAGGATTCCAATGTCCTTGGAATTTTAGCATTTGGCTCAATTTTGATGAGGATACCTTGATCAGTCTTCACGTATATTGCTTTTACCCTCCCAGCCATACACAACCGACTATCCTGAATTTCCATGAGAGCCTGAATATTCCAAAGATCCACGAGGAGCAAAAAGCTTAGTTCAAATCATAATGACCACATAGATCAATTAAACGAATATAAGCAAGATGTAAAAGAAGCAGAATGCATATATATATGTGAAGTACCATGTACTTGTCTGAATGAAACAAAGGTACGAGATAACAAACTAATTAAGAACCACACTTGGAGAGCGTAGGCACGATTCTTTCTTTAGCCAGAGAGGAAACTGAAAAATCTTTTGAATGGAAAAAGAGAGAGAAGAATCGATAATAATTAAAGTTGGGCAGGTTAACAGGGCAAAAAAGACATTAACTAGGGCAGAGTTTGGTCCTCATTGTTGGTTAGCACTTTTGTATAAACAACTGTTTGCTCTCATCGAATGGATAAATAAGGAAAGCCATGTTCTATGGAAGCCTGCCACTTTCTTTCTAGACACTATGAGATTATACTGTTGCAATGGGTGCGCGCCGCCACCATTACTGCAATAGTCTATGAATTGAAAATGTATTTTAAAATGAAAAGTCTGGGAAATGAATTCAGGTTTCTAATGGTCTAATCTAAATGGTTTTCTCTCTAACATAGCTGTTTCTGCCGTCCAAATGTGCGTGGAGCAATAACCAAGGTTCAAGAGCAGCAATTGAAAACAAGTCTGGATTACCATTGTGGCGTAGCTTACATGAAATATAGCCACAGAGAATCGCAACCAAAGAGACCCAAATAGCAGCATGTAAACGGAAAAAAAGACGACAAATTAAAGCAAGTGAGGGTGTATTAGCATTACTTACCTCGTGAACAATGTCAGGTCGACAGTCGTATGGATTCATATTCTTCTTCCGCATGTAATCGGCATGCTCGTTCGAATTAAGAATCTGAAGTTTCTGATGAAAGGAAAAAGGTATATCAAAAGTTTAGACAAACATCCAAGTCATAAAATTTCAACTACAGAAGATGGAGATATTTAATGGTAAAGAAAATCTAAACTAGGCCAGAAGGTAAACAAAGAAGTATCTGGAAAACGAAACCAAAAAAACTGAACCAGCATGTCCCAATTTACTTACTTTTCCAACATTAGCAAGGGTCAAGGATGCCTTCTCAAGAACAAAGATAACTCCTGGTCCTTTGTTATGGCGAATAGGTCCCAACGGAATTCCGGGGAGTTCACTAATTGCTTCATCCCCTATAGGTTGACTACCTTTTTGTGTAAGCTCCAATGTCTCAATCTTCTCCTGTTTGCTCTCCTTTACACCCTCTTCCGCTCTAGTTTCCAACTCGCATCCCACTGCTGATATATCATCAGTTTTCCCTTCAGTCCGTCTTGTTGAAACGACATGCACATCTTTGCGGCTTTTGTCCTGTTTCGGACCACGCCTCGCAAGCTTCCTCATACTGTTGTTCTCTTTCCAGTCGGTGGATCAAGTCCAACGCCTGGGAAGAGCGTGCAAATTAGTGGCATATCTAACGATACAAGACGATCACGACAATGCTTTCGAGCAATTCGCCACATGGAAGCTCGAGTGTACGACAATTTCAGGGCAGTCAATTCGCCAATTCAACAATACTTTCAAGCATACAGAGACACCAAAAAAGAACATAAACAACAAACAATATGAACCCGCAAACGAAGCAGAAGTAAAACCCGAAGCGTCGAATCAGCCCCGCGCGTGTACAAACCTACTCCACTTCTGTGAATCCCCTTTAGTTCCCAAATAAGTTAAATATGTGCAATATCGAAAATCCAACTTGAATCGACTAGAAAAAGGAAACAAAGGAAAAGGGAAGAATTATAAACAGAGAGAGAGAGAGAGGAAGGGTGGAGGCCGGAAATACCTGAGGCCGCCGGAGCCGACGCCGGTGTTTTTGGCGGAGGCGCTTTTTTGGGCGGGGGTGAGAGAGAGGTTATGGAAAGGCTTATCGAGGGTTTTAGACCTATTGTCCTAACTCCTACGTGTTTGGACTCGCACGAAATTGTTTCTTTCTTTTTCTTTTTCTTCTTTTTTTTAGAGGACGAAATTGTTGGTTCTCGTTCAAATGGTTTTCTATAATTTTAAAACAATATATTCATTAAATTGATTAATTCTTTTAAATAGATTAGTAAAAAAAATTATACTGAATTTAACAAAAATATTATTTGGAATTTGAATTCAGAAAACTGACGAGAACAAACCAATGCTTTTAAAACAGATCGGGAGACACCCGGAAATATTTAATTTTTTGATTCATCTGATTCATCCAGTTGAGTGGCCGTTTGGACTAAATTTTTTTATACTAATAATTATTAAATAAGGTTAAATAAAATTTTTTTTAAAAAAGTTTCCTAATATTATTTTGATAAGTTTAGAAGTATCTGAAGATGATGATACGAGTTTTTGTGTGTCATTTTAATCAAATTTTTTGACTTAGTTGACATACTATCAAGAATTGTTCTAAAAAAAAAGTTTATTACGATCCAAATATGATGTACAGGCTTCGAGTGTGGAGTGGAGGTGCTGATTCTAAATTAAAGTAGGTAAGATGGAAAAATAAGTATTATTTTTTTCTGATCCGGACGAACTGGGTCACGAGGTATCTGACCAAATGGTCAAATCGTATTTTAAATGGTCGAACCACTCTCTGATTTTTAGTTACAAATCAACCCAGGATTGGTAGTTCGACCGTATTTTAAACCGTACTTTTTATATTTAAAAAATATATTTTTATTAATATTTTAATTATCCACCACCCAGCCTTATACCTCGGTTATTCTTTCCAAAAAATAAATAGGTACAACTTTTTTGACCCACCATAACTTTGAAATCTTTATATATATAAAAATTACACCAAAATCAAAATCACGAACCGGAAAAATCCTGATCTTTTGACCTACCATCAAGAAAATGCTATTTTTTTTGTTAAAACTTACCAACCGAAAAATACGGGGTCAAAAATTTGGTCGAACCACCCAAAACTGGTCGGACTAGGCAGTTTGTAAGGTTGGCGTTTTTTGCCAAAACTAATATACTATTCATACCGAATTGTAGTATGACCGATCCGACTGTCGGTCGGATCGCGTATCTTAAAACCTTGGGAAAAACCCTAAAGGAGTTGTGGAGGTATACAGTCTCGAGTGAGACTTTCTGTTTGCCCATAAAAAAAGGGTAGCTGGACTTCCAAAACAGAACAGAAGTGACGTGACAGAAACCAAACATCATAGGACAACTCCTCAAACTAGAGAATTGAAGCATTAGAGGTTCAAATTTCGCTTTCGAAATTATCTTTTTGCAAGCTAGTTTACATCTCAAGGTGTGCAAATCAAGTTACGGATTGACTTGCTAAAGCTGCTAGATTTGGTATTTTTCTTGATGATGATTCCAACATTCCTCATGCTTTAAAAGAGTTCATTTTGTATGATTCATGAAAGTGAAAACAAATCCTTTTCAAAAAAAAAACACCAGAGAATCGAAGTTCACCTACTTAGTTAGAAAAGAAATCTGAAGCCGAGATCGTTGTCCTTGCTAGAAACTCTGACTTATGGTACGAGATCAATACATTCTGATTTCTGCCACTTCTGCTATCAAAGCCAAAATCAAAGCCTTACAATTAGCTCTACAGATGGTTCAAAGGCAATTATATGCATGAGAAGATCACAATTGAAACAGATTGTCGCTTCGCCGTACAATTGGCCTGTGAAAATATCTTTGTATTACAGAGCAAAGGCCCCCTCTCCGTATGCAATTCGAAAAACAGGTCGATGGGTATACTAATCTTAAATAAGCAACACAAGTCGGCTACTCCTCAGTGCCAATAACCAAATGCCCTCGAGTAAGATTAGAAGTAATTCCAATTTTCAACATGAGAGCTTCTGTTCCACTATGTGGATTTCAAGAACATTTGGGGCACCTTCCATTTCTGCTCCAGTGCTTCACAGATGATGCCAATGCAGCACTTGGCGCTTAGCGGATAGTCTGAGACTGCACAAACCAAAATGGAGCTGTGAGATTTCCCATCACAATGTCTAATCCGAGCAGCGAAAGGGAAACAACTCGAGTGGATATGAGCAACATCAATTAAAATTATTGACTAGTTACGGGTTAAGAATCGAGCTAATTTGCAGATTACGCTGCAAACAAGCTGGCTGCTCATGACACAACTAATTCAGGGAAAACAAAAGTTACAGAGCATCAAAGTAATTACACAAGTAGGCGTGCCATGAACGAGTAAGAATGAAAAATTATGATACAAGAACTAATATCGTTGTAATTCTAGCCGAACTACTTCTTCGACAAGATGTTAAAACCAAGCACGCTTGTCATTGAACGAAAACCATTGACTCCACTTTCCCTTTTAGCCATAATAAAGAGCAACCTAAGCTTGTAACACTACTTCTATAAAACCATCGACTTTTTACATAACTGCGGTGAATGTCGGACGGAAATAAAATATATTGACAAGTTACAGATTAAGAATCATGCAAATTTGCAAATCATGCTGCAGAATAGCTGCCCGTGACACAACTCATTCAGTGAAAACAAAAGATTCAGAGAAATACGAATGATTACACAAGTTAGTGTACTACAAACAAAAGCCCAAGTTTCGAATACGAGAACAATACTGTGCAACTTTAAGCTGAATGAAGTTCAATTGGAATGCTTCTTCAACAATATAATAAAACCAACCACACAGGTCATTGAGCAAAAGATCATTGACAGTACTTTACCTTGCAGCAACAATAAAGAGCAACTTATAGCTTGTAACACAACTTTTATAGAACCGTCAATTTTAAGCCATACAAGTAGGTCATCAGTCATATAATAACTCGATGGCAATAGGCCTGTTATAAAAATTACCAGATATATAGTCATCTGTGCCTTCACTATTGACCCTTCCATGGGCCATTGCACCTACCTGAAAGCATCAGCACGGTTCAGACTAATTGTCAGGCCCCAGAAGCAACCAGCATTCATCAGTTAAGACAGAATAATCGCAGTCCATAGTTTGCCAAAAACGTACCACGAATACAAGATTTACATCATCTTTAAATGCAGAAACATAATCCTCTATGTCAACAGACTTAGTTGAACTGTATGACAAACCTGCAGGGCCCATATTTCAGCTTTTTAGACAATCCCAAAGAGTGAAAAGGAAAATGAAGGACCAAAGTCAAGACAGAAATATTCAATCACCAATGATGCGAGAATTCTGAGGTATATAGCTACTCAGAGGCTCCTTGACTATTCGAATAAGTATTTCCTGACTGTCTCCAGCACGCACACATGACTTTTGTAGTAGCTCCACTTCAGCAATCACAGAATTTCAAAGAGAACCAGTGTCAGCAAGTTCATCAATGTTACAAAGTTTGGCCGAAATCTGATCACACAAAGGTATAACAGGTTATCATGAAGGAGGGAAGTACGTACACATGAGACCATTAAAACGCTTGCACGATCTCGGTATCCGAAGATGAGGATTGGCTTCCAAGAGCAACCCTGAACCAGTCTTAACATAAACAGCTTGTACCAAACCCGCTTTATTGAGTGCACTGTCTAATATTCCCCGAAGTGCCTGACGCAAGAAAGAGTTTGAAGTCGAAACTTCAAGGACTGTTTGACTAGTACTAAACGAAAACCAGAAAAAAGGAAGAGAGCAGGATCAAACCTCAAAAACAATGTCAGGACGGTGATCACTGACATTCTTCCCTTCTCTCAGCAGAAACGCGTCATCTTCTGGAGAGCTCAAAATCTTTTCCTTCTGAAGTAAGAAACGAAAAAACCTTAATACACATAACACATTCATAGAGATACAAGAGGTGGTGAATTGCAATTCAGCTCTAGAAGCAGAATAACGACGCCTTAAACAAGATCCATGAATCACAGAGACTTAGATTCATTTTGTTCTGGATAAAAAGCAGGCTAAAATAAGCAAAGGGAAACACAATGCCGTTCTTCAGTTAAATTCCCTGTCTTTACCTTGCCAATGTAGCCCTTACTCAGGGATGCATTCTCGAGTACGAAAATAGCACCGGACTTGGCACTCGGCGGACCAGATGGAGGGCCCACCGGGGTAGCTATCCTGCTCTCAGTGTGCTGCACATTCCTCCTTTTCGCAGCTTCTCTGAAGTTCGGCTTACCCGACAAATCTCTCCTCCTCTTTGGCATCCCTTTCTTCAAAAAATAAGCAGAACCCATGAGGCCAAACTCCACAAAACTCATCACTACACTATATACCCAATACCCAATTCTAAACCCTAAACGCGATGAGCTAGGTCTAAAAGCTCAGCCCCAATTAAAAAAGAAATAAAATTAACAGCAAAAAGTGGCTAGGGGAGTACCTATTCTTCGAGGAAAGATGTAAAGAGAGATTATCAGGAGAGGAGCTTCCAAGGAGGGAATTTGTAAATCTCACTCTTTTTGGGGATATAATTAGGGTTTATGGACACAAAGGGTTTAAGGTTTTAGAGTCGGAATTCGAACAAGTGAAACAGGTTCCCACTGGCCGTAGGATTTTATT
This sequence comes from Hypericum androsaemum, assembly GCA_963995505.1. NCBI lineage: Eukaryota > Viridiplantae > Streptophyta > Magnoliopsida > Malpighiales > Hypericaceae > Hypericum > Hypericum androsaemum. The sequence continues at coordinate 6,531,281 of OZ023192.1, read as the reverse complement.
CAAGTGCTTTGCCTTTTAAAAAAAATACTTATGTACTGTGTGATTAAAAAAAGATATTTTAGGTTTTTTTAAGAAGGAAGATACTTTAGGTTGTGAATTAAGAAAATATTCAAAAAATATCTCAGGTTATTCCAAACAATCAAATTATAAATCTCATTGCAGTAAAATTTCTCTAATGAGAAATATCGTTTGGACAATATAAAAATATCATTTTAGAGAGTTTATTAAGTTTAAATTTTTTTTAAAAAAAATTAAAATTGAGTTTTTAGCAAAAAATACAAAAATACCAAAAAAAAATTTATATTCAAGTTACCAAAAATCTCAGTTTATAGCGTTAATTCAAACACACTCAATTACGATATTTTCTTAGAACAAGACGACAATCACAATGACTATTTTGAAACAATTGAGAAGATAAATAATGATGCAAAATTTATCAAACAAGCGAGCCTAGCACAAACTATTAACTGAAAATATTTTTGAATTTGTAAACTGCGTAAAATTATATATTTTTGTTCAAAAATATCACTTTATGCAAAAATCGGGACCAAAATTTAGCGCTAAAATTTTCAAAAAATGTATTAGTTATTATGACAGAAAGATTATTAAAATTTTTTCATTGGTCTTGACTCGAGACCAAAACTTGTTATCAATTTTGTTAGGTTATTACTTTACAGAAGATCACTTCACAAAAATTTTAGGGTAAAATAGTTATAGGTCCTTGTTGTTTGAATAAATTAATGAATCAGGACGGCCTACTATTGTTTAGTCCCTGATATTTCACAAACCAATTGATTAGTCCCTGAACCCAAATTCCGGTAACTTTTTCGATGAAATAATATTAAAGTACCAAAAATGCCCCTAATCTCATCCAAAATTTACAAAACTGCCATAGGTCCCAAAAAAACTCCAATCTCCTTTCTTCTTCATCCCCATCATTAAGCCGACCCCACAAAATTAAAGAAAAAAATCCAACAGAGTAATACCCACCTGCCTCAAAGCTTGATGCTTTGATCCCAGTCTCCTCCTGGGTTCTTACTAAAGCTTCGATTTTTATATAGAAAATAAGAGTGAAAAGCTCCTTGGTGCCTTAGAAAGTTTGGAAATTTATAAGGAAAGCTTGTACGAAGGAAGCCGCAAACGAGCAATCCTGTAGCTTTCAGCGGAATGGTGGTGTTGACTTTTGGGTAGTGACGAGGAGAGAGCCAGAGGAGTGAAAATCCCCTACCTATGGCAGTTTTGTAAATTTTGGATGAACTAGGGGCATTTTTGGTACTTTAATATTATTTTACCGAAAAAGTTAGGGACTAATTAATTAATTTATGAAATATCAGGGACTAAACAATATTACATTATTCTTATTCATCAATTTATTCAAAGAACATGAACCTATGACTATTTTACTCAAAATTTTATCGTATACCCCTCCTATATAAACAAAAATAGTAGAAAATATAGAGGGGTTTACGGGTATGAATATATAGCAGTGGACCTGACATAAAAAATAAAAAAAAATTCATAAATTCCTGAGGTTTAATATATTGTACTTAGAAGTCTAATTTTTAGTTAACTAATTCCTGAGTTATGAAACATCAAACTAATTTGTGCCTATGATTAATTTTCATCTCAAATAAGACAGTTACCAAAATAACCCTCATTCACCTTAAAATTCAAACATATCATTAAATATACTAACATTAACAGTCCACATGTAGAAAAACCTCACACACTCCAAAAAAAAAAAACTTAAGCCTACCCTATCCAATCTAAACCAATCAATTAACTTTTTTGGATGAATACAATCAATTCAAAAGCTGATGCTCATAATGCATTAGATGTCAGCTAACTAGTAGTAATTGAATCACCAGGCCAAGAAGTTGACGCTAAATAGTAAAGATAAAATTGTTCTGTAAAATTCTAATGGGTTATCATCACATCAAAAAATTCGGTACTACTCTAGAAGTTTACAACTTCTGAAAGTATATTCAACATATATTTAGCAAGAACAGCGAAAGAGGTATAGCCTTGACTTACAAACATGAAGCATGGATAGTCATATCGCCTGAAATTTGCGCATCTACAGATATGTGGAGGAAACTTCTTCTAGGAATGATTGAGTTGGATGAATTGTACGGGGCGGACTTTGTTTTTTTTTCGATTTTACAATGCGAAGGGTGAGTTTTTTTACCGTGGGGTAGAGTTAGTATGTTTATTATGATTTTCGAAAATCTAAAATGATGGCGGGACATTTTAGTATTTTTCAAGTATCATTTGAGATAAAAATTGATCCTAAAGACTAACAAGTTCGATTTCTCAAATTCGGGGACTAATTAGCTAAATACCCGTAAATTATATCAAACTGAGTTCTTTCCGAAAAAATCTCATGCAAGTGTTCAGCCAATTAGATACGATTGGAATGTCATATTATATATGTCAAGGCGTATGTATATATATATATATATATATATATATATATATATATATATATATATATATATATATATATTTATTTATTTAGGGGAGCCACGTTATTTTTTTTGTTTGATAACTAGTATATTTTTTAATGTATGTCCCCACTAAAATTAGAAATTGATACTAAAATACTAAAATACTAAAATTGATCCCCTGTATATATATATACACCTTTTAAAAAATGATATTTATGTCATACAAATGCGAGGGAGTGAGCTGGTATGTCTAAGATGACCGTGATTTGAAGTTGAATAAATTTGAATTATAATTTATCGAATTTGAATTATAAAAATTTATAGTTCAATTTGTCTGAACACAAATTCAAATCTGAATGGAGCAACTTTAACCATATCAAGTAAGTTAAGTACGCCTTCCTAAGGCCGTTATATCATTATTATGTTTTTCAGCCTCACATGGGCCGATATGCTTCTATAGAAATTATCCTATCTTTATGGATTCATAAGCTAAGAAGACGATCGGAAAATCCAAACATACGAATACGATCATAAGATAGTTAAAGTCAAGTTACATAAACCCTAAACTCTGAAACTCTGAAAGTTCAAGAAAGCCAAATAAAAAGTCCAAAGTCCAAGTTCCTTCCCTAAGCACCAGCGTCTCTACCTCTTCCTTTCGTTTCATCTCTTCTGACCTCGGCAAGCTGCGGTTTCTGACTGTCCAGCTCTGCCTGAATACGAATAATTTCATCACCTATCGCAGCGACCTTTTCCTGTCTGGTTTTTTCCAACTCACAGAGCCTGAAGTAGTTTCTCAACGAGGCCTGAAATGCTGCCTTCGTCTCGTCAGCGGCCTTAGTGCGAGCTTCAGCCTCCTTCTTCCTCGCGGCAATATCTTGTTGTAGGCGGTGGTGAGTTAGGTGCCTGAAAGGAGGGGGTCGTTAGTCAACTAAGTTAGTTGTCAAGGATATCTGAGAAGGGCAGTAGTAGACATACGTGCGAACACTGGCACAAGGCTGGTGCTTAGCTCATCGACAATGTTAAGCTGGTCCTTAGAAAGGAAGCCTGATCCCCGAGTTTTTAAAGCTTCAAGAGCATCAAGCACTTCTGATGGAGGTTCGACATCCGGGTCGGCTTCTTTCAAGTCATAAACGTCACTCGCGTACATAACGGAGTATCAAGCTCATAGCCTTCGACATGTCATCAGAAAGAGCCTGTGAGACCACCCAAAATAAGCTGAGGGCGGCGCGAGTAACAGAGGTAGAAAGCATACCAGCTCATCGTCACGACTTGGAGAAGCAGCTGTGAGAGCGGAAGATGAGGTTGCCAATTCTAAACACGATGAGCTAGGCCTCACCCAATCTCTAAATTATTGTCTTTTTTTTATTTAGGTGGGTTAGAAAATCGTCTGGCAACTGACATTTAATATTTCTTTTTCCATATGATTTAAGCTTACTCGACTCACAATTGTATTATCAAATTATAAAACACATTATAAACCGCAGTGTTGTCGTATGCCCTTGACCAATAAAAAAAACATATATTAGCCTTCCCTTTTCTAATCAATTTCTTACTCTATTCTATTTTCCTGGCAAACTTTTCTTTCCCATAGTTCTTCTCTTTCCATATTCTTTGCGTAGATGCAGAAGTAAAAAAAAAACTGATCTCCCAAGCTGTAAAAAGGGAACTCAACAAGTAGGACAACCAAATTATCGAGTCGGAAAAACATTGAACTTCAAGAATCCGATTCATAAAAGATTGTAACAGCAGAACTCGAGTTCCTTCAGGAAAAAAAAAAAGCAACCATACTCAAAACATTGCATTCAATAAGTTGCTGACAATAGCACTTAGATTGTCGTCATTATTCCATATCTCCATCAAGACGAGCCACTCCGGTTAGATATGCGCTCTCCGTTTTACCGCGAAAGCAGTTCACTACCAAACAGAAGCGAACGAGGTGCCACTAGAATCTCACAAGAAGTTCCGCATGTCCAATGCCTTCACATCAACCATTTCCTCGTCGTTGAATTCTTCCCTGAAAAGATGGATTAAAAATTCAGTTGAAATTATCGACATTTGGAATCGAACTAGAAGTCCCCAACAGTAAGCACAAACAGCCCTGTTACACGAGAGAAATTGAAAACAAGAAAAAGTTCGAGCAGATAGAAGTTGAGATCCATCAACCAAGGTTGATAGAGAGTGTTATAAAAGAAAATCAAAGTCTTCTCGGCAGAGGGTGCATTTCTTGTGAAAACAAACATCGCAACCAATTTCATTGATTTTGTCAAAACCCAGATTAACATAACAACCCAGACAAAACAGACAGCAAATCATATTCCTCTTCAAATAACTTAAGAGAAGATTAACCCTAGTACCAAAACCACAGTCTGTTGTGGGATGAGTTACCACAAGAATCGTCTAGGGAAAAGCATTTGAAAGACGGACATCTTTTTAATAAATCATTGAATTATTAGATAAACAGGTTGAAATCAAGAAGTAACTCATTCCCAAGGCCTCGAAACTTCATAGTTTCTACTTCTTTTATTCTCAAAAGCAAAATGTAACAAAAACCACCTTTTCCATTTCAGGTGAAAGAAATCCCAAAAACTCAACTATTGCAGAGATCAAATAAAAAATGACAAGCAAAAGATAAGGATCACTGTAAGCAAATTATGCACTAAAGAGATACCACAAAAACATAGCAAATTATGCACTAAAGAGATACCACAAAGCAAATTATGCACTAAAGAGATACCACAAAAACATACTTTTTCTTCTGGGTTTCCATGGCCTCAAGAGCCTCCTTCTTTATTTCCTCCAACTGTACCTTGGCGATTTTAAGTTCCAACTCTTCTTCCAACTTCGGAAGATCTTGTCTTCGAATTCCCAGCCTAGGAACATATGACAATGTCCATAAATTATAGCTAGCACGGTAAAATGTAGATGCACAAATTCATTCTATAGTAAATTGAAGCTGTAAATGGTTTAATTTGATCTCCGAAGCTATAAAAATCGAGTTACAGTACTCCTAAAGAAGTTCAAACGGACTCAAGTGACCACTATGCTTACTTTTGATTAACCTTTTCAAATTCAGCCTGGAGAAGAGTCATCCCCTTCTTATCGCTCCTCAGGAGCGGTTTCTTGAGTTCTTTCTCTACTTTCTCTAATGCCTCCATCATCATAGCCTCTGCACCAAGCTCATCAATAAGGCCTCTCCTGCAAGAAAGGATAGAAAATGATGATTATGCTGCAGCTACCCAGCCAGTTGGGAGTTGAAGAGTTCCGGCCATAAAGTATAAATCAAACAAGTTAGAAGTTGACTGCTTGCTATCAAAAAGTCAAAATATATGAAGGGCAGTTACCATAATTCACCAAGTGATAGAAGTTCTAAAAAATGGTGGGCAAGAATTAGCTGGAAACAGATACTCTTACAAAAGGAGTCATGCATACAAACACAAAGTTTAGAGTTTTCCATCAATAACCTCATCAATTTTCCAGAAACAGGTAACAACCTAGACATTTGACATGCATACATTCCAAGAGTAGTAGAGCACCAAATGACACGATATCATTCGAAGCAAAATCAGCAAATGTCAAGGACATGGCTAGATCATGTTATCATGTTCATTATAATGGCCACTGAGTAATGCATTATTCATCAATTACCATCTAAATACTAAGAAAGACAAATCATCAGCATTGGTTATAAAGAAATGCATTTTTTTTTGCTAAACCAGGGGAAAACAAAAATGCTTTCTGCAACTGAGTAGCCCCTTTGGTCAATGGGTTATGCAATCATTGATTCAATAATAAATACAAATTTTGCAGCAACAACAAAAATGATGCACAGTAAAAGGGGGAACCCATCTGGGTTCAAGATAGTAGCAAGTGTTAGTCTCCCAAAATAAAATTAAGACAATCTCACCCAAAAAAAGGACAAATTTTTACTGTTTCTGATGTTTGCGGAACTTGTAAGTAATGAAATGCAGCGGCTCGCAAAAAGATCAGGACATAAAAGCACTGCTTCTAAGCAAGTATGGGTACTTCATAGCATTAAGAAGATATTATGTAGACTAGAATTTCATAAACCGAGTTGCACACCTTTCACGAATCACCTTCAGTTGCAGCAGATAAGAACGAGCATCAGGAATATCTCTTGTTTCTGACTCAATGGTCTCCTGGATTCTTTGTGATTCTGTCAATAGGCCAGCCCTGCAGATGATGCAAATACAATACCAACAAATAAACTGATTCAGGATACTGCAAGACGTATTTTTTCCATAAGTTCCTGGTGACTAATACTCATTGGACCATGAAATAAGCAAACTACAAGTTGACCGTGATTTGAATATGAACAAAGGAAACCATCCAAAAGATGATGACATGCAATACATGAAATAAGTTCTTTCCCGACTCATATTCAGATATGTATTCAAGTGGATGATTGAGAGGTGAATATCTTCTAACCTAACACAGACTAATTTGCAGACCAAGCAGTTGCTAAATGTTCATTGAGCATAAAATTTCAGAGGCTGAAGGGCTGAAATAATATCATATTAACTCTCCTTCCTGTGAATTAACAACATTGAGTCTCCTTCATGTGAATTAACAACATCATACAAGGTGCCCCATTCAGACAAAATCTAAAAAAATTGTGATATTACCAGAACCAAAAGAGTGTGTCTTATGTGCAACATCTCAGGGACACTGAAGGAAAAATCTGAAAAAAATCTCAAAACAAAGTAGCATACTTCTCTCTAACTGTCTTCATGACTTTCGCATACTGTGCCACAGCGGCAGGATCCTCGGGAGCTATGGTGATCTTTTCCTTGCGAAGTATTCCAATGGCCATGTCAAACTTCTCCTTGAGATCCAGAAAGACGTTCTTCAACATTTCTACTCAATAAGAATGGAGTATCAGAGAATACACAAATCACCAAGGTCAAGGGAAAGCAGAATCGAAGCTACATCTACCCGAAGCAAAATCTGAGATAGAAAAATATATATTAAATAAAAGAGCGTAAAATGAACGATTCGGACACCAGGGCAAAGACAGTACCGTAACAGTAGATCAGTTAAGCAACAAGTAAAATCCAACTCCAAGTAGCTTATCAAACACATAATATTCCCGTGTGGGAAATGAAGTGACAACCACCCAGACATGGAAAAGAAAAATTGAGCTAATCTCGAGGGAAGTAAACTCATAAAGTTCCTGTAACATTCCACAGAAAAGGACTGCAGTACCATGAGCACATTATGGATTTCACTCAATTGTAAACAAAGGAATGCTTTCAACACAAAATATCCACCAATACTCCAATAGAAGTTTCAATGGCATAATTAGCATAGCTTGCTGATATATAAGAATGAGTAAACATTCACTAACCATCTCCCTTGTTCGCCTTAGGAGCAGCCTCTTTGGCATAGAAACGGACAGTAGCAGCATAATTCTCTTGCAAAAGAACTTGACTAGCGCACAGCTGCTCAATCCAGAGAGAACGATATCAACCAAGTGAAGCAGGAAAACACTAATCCCCTTGGAACAACCACACTTAACAGACGCATTACAGACCACTGACAAAAACTCTAACACGGGCCTCGAAACTAACAAAAAAACATTATTCCGCTGACTGCATCCCATAATCCCAAGCACTCCCCAAAGAGTGCAACACCTAAGTTATTCAATGTGATCCGAAACATTATTATTATCCGAAACAGCATCAAAATTGAACAAAGCAGTCAACTTTCGCCTTCTCCTAAGCGTTCGCAACCGCAAACCCAAATTCGAAAAGAATAACCGAAACATCTGGGAACATGCCCATAGCCAACTAATCGCCCACGACCCACATCCCTCGAGTCACGAGAAGAGAACACCGGGCGTTCTGATCCATTCAACTGCTCGGATTTCCCCATGGTACGGATGCGTAATTAGGAGGACCTAAGAAAGGGCAAAACCGGAAATCAACACATTGGGACAGTGGAGACCGTACCTGCTTGGATCGGGAAAGGAGACGAAGGGCCATGATCGGACGAGCTTGGCTGGATTTTTTAGGGTTTTTCTCTCTCTCTCTCTCTCTCTCTCTCTCTCTCTCTCTCGCTCTCTGGTTCAATGGGTGTTTGGGAAGTGGAGGAATTTTGGAGTCGAGGAAATGGGAACGGAGGAGCATCGTGGGCTTGTCCACCGTTGGATCAGAAACTGGGAATTTGGTCAATTACAATTTGGTTCAGAACTTTCCCTTATTTGTAATTGAGTTCCGAATTGGTTTCCGTTTCGGCTTGGATTGTTGGGTTTTTAATTTTTTTTTCTTTTCTGAAATTCGAATTGGGAGTGCAGTCTCAAGTTTTCCTCTTTTAACATTTGAATCATTGTTACCACTAACCATAGGCACTCTAGTGTGCACCATTTCGAAATAATGATACTCGAGTACAATAATAAACTTGTTAATGTAAATTGCAGCGGCACTTCAAATGATTCATGTACATTTTACTCCTTTTACTCGATCATTCTTTTTAGGCCCCAAACGTTACATGTTCCCACCAATTTTTACTTATTTCATCCTCGAACTACATCATACTAGTCTTCTCTCATACTATTTGTAACGCTCTATAGTCTGATCGTTTGTTTCTACTGACTAACACGAGTCTATGTTCTTAGAATAGAATATGCACCTTGTTGATATAAATAGTACAAATCAAGTAACTTAGTAACCCTTCTAGTTTTAACCAAATTGAATGATCCATCCGATTATCCCTCGGCAGAACTTTTTTATATATTATTGATTATGTATAATATTCTAAAATTTAAATGCGAGCAAAATAGCACCACGATATTGATGAACTTCTTGGCTATGCTAAGCTAGGATAAGGGAAGCACCACGATATTCTAAAATGTGTAATTTTTTTCTTTTGCGTTTCCTTTTAACAATTTGAAGATACAAACATAAGTTAGCATGTTGTAACATATTTAAGACTTTTGGGTCAAGTAATTGGATCAAGTAACATATAAATGCGAGTTTCTTCAATTTAGCGAGAGAATGTATGCTTTTTCTCTAATGCATCACCTATTTATCAATTAGTGACGGATTTACAACAAATTGTCCTTGGTCCCGGCCATCATTAAAGAGAAATAACCCTATTATACATGCCTGGGCAAATGTTGTCGGCATCATTCATAAAACAGACTAGGGAGCGGATCTGCACTGACTCGGTACAACTACCGCTCTAGCGGAGCAGCTATTGATCTCGATGGCTATCGATTACGTTGGCGAAGGAAGATGTTGTAGCAAGGCCACAACCGACTTCTAATGTCTGCAACAACCTCCACATTTTGATCATACCGTCAAAGATGCACCATTATCTGCAGCAGTCAAGTTCAGTATCATCGTAGCTGCCTTCAACACCCTGAAGCAACAACAGCCATCGGTTAGAGGAAAGAAAGAGTTCGAGTAGTTCCATGTGCGGAGTGCCCGCAGCAAGGGGCAGACTACACCAGAGAAAGGTTCAAACAAAGGGTATTCTACAGAGAGAAAAAGAAGCTAAGAGAAAGTTTAGCATGTAGATGTCAATCCTTCTTCGTTGCTCTGTATCTTATGCCATCTAAGGGAGCATTCATAACCAAATTAGAAAGATAGGCAAAACAGCATTACACTTTATTTTCCACCTTTGGCAACTGTAGTTGCCTATAAGTAGAGAGCAAGATATGAAAGGAGCTAATGGTGAAGAAAGAAATGACTGAGATCACATCAAGCTTTAGTAGAAAACAAGCGGTTCAGTGAGCTCATGATAGCTGGATTGAACTTCAAGGTCGAGCCCAACAGCTCAAAGGTAGCTATGAAGATTGAGCTCTTGAATCATTCCTATATATACAAGAGACGAGGAAGAGAGCCACTGTGAAGTTAAAATGCCAATCCTTTTAACCTAGGAGGAAGCAATTCCTTTATTGAGAAGGCTACATTTGATGATCACATAAACTTTTAAGATCTTTGGAAATGGGAATCCATATCTACTTGCTGCAAGAAAAAAATAACCCATACATTATCTTACACATGGTACAAAAGATAGATACAGAAGAAAAGGAGGATCAGAAAGTCTGATGTTTTCACATCATAAGACTTCTTTCATAGTTTCTCCATTCAATTCCAGGTTGTCAAAATTCACGCCTATGAGAATGAGACATGTAAAGGACCTTAGTGGCTAAGACTTGCATTATTCAAAAAGGCGGCACTAAAAAAAATCCAACCAAGCTAGCAAAAATATCATGTAGGTCCATGATCCATCTCTTTTATCCGCATTTAGCAGTGCAATTCAAACTACCACGTTCCATCTGCTTTGTCAGCATTAAGCTGTGTAGTTTAAGATACCCATGTTTATCTTGGTGCACATGGCCATCAACGAAAGAGCTTTACTAGATGTTTGTGCAGGACAATCAGTAGTATTACCTTTCACTCTTCATATTTGTTCCTTTAATAACCTATCATACTAGAAATGTGCTAGACTAAGCATCCTACTCCACTTCTGCACTTTGAACCATTTTCTAGAGTTGTAGCTAATCCGGCAATCAGATTTGCTTTTCTTGTAATACAGTCAATGTGAACTACAGAAAGTGAAATGATATGCATATAATTTCATAGAAACCCGAAAATCCAAGTAGATGGTCAGAAAGAAGGACAGGGATGCGCCGTACGAAAAGTGGAACATACCATGTATCAGGTGTCTGATATAAGGACGCTGAAGTTCCAAAACATGATGAGAGCATTTCGGTTTGTATAACACCAGGATTAAGTGCAACAATTGCCATTCCCTCAGGTAGCTCCTTTGCCACTGATCTAGATAACCCCTCGACAGCCCATTTTGAAGCACAATAAGGTGCCACCTGTCACATTAGATGTGTTCGGTGAAAGAAGTGAAGAGCCCACATAAAGTAAGTTCTCATATTGAATGTTATTAATTGATCCCAAGGCCCATGCAATTGACAATTGCCGGAAGGTAACCCTTCCTTAAGTTCAACTTTTTTTCTAATTTCCAACATGTTTTATTTATCCAAAGAAAATTCTGAAATGCCAGACTCAACATCAATTGAGGTCAGTGCCATGTTATGGAGAAAATACATCAATTCAGCAGCTTTTTACCACATAATGTAAAGTTTCAGGCGAACCAAAAGCAATATTTTGAAAATTTACCAATGCAGCACCAGATCGTCCCCATCCAGATGACATGTTAACAATAATTCCTTGCTTGTTTGGCAGCATCAACGGGATGAAATGACGTAGCACATTCGCTATCCCTTTTACATTGGTATCAATAACGGCATCAAACTCGTCTGCTGGAACCTCCCAAATCTTGTTGTTTCGATTAATCGTACCCGCATTGTTAACTGCAGACACCTTCAGTTCAGCCAGTAAACAACCAAGTTGGAAACTTTTCCTAGGCATTACAGAAATGCAAACCACAACTAAAACCACAACTGAAACATAATATTTCTCGGAAATTCAACTCCGCTCTATTCTTCATCTTTCCTAAAACAAGCAGAAACACTGAAGGGCAAGCTACATTCCCACAATTCAAATCCCGAAAACTCGACCAGAATCTCAAATATCTCAAAGGAGCAGCTTCCCCCCAAACTTTGAACAAAAACAACTTTGCATTTTTTAGTTCTCCCCCTAATTATCCTTTTATTTATTCCCGAGAAACAAAACAAAAAACCACCAAAATGGAGCTCACAATAAACCACCAGTTAAGAAGAAGACATCACCAATAATATCAGGAACTCCCTTCTTCTCCATCACGACGCGTGCCATCTCCTCCACCGCGCTTTCCACCTTCTGCAGAACAGTTTTTTTTTTTTTGCCAAGGAAACATTCAACCAAAGTGAGGTATAATAGTGTTAGGAATCTTCTAAAATCCCTAGTTAGTAGTTCAAGACAACGAAAGATTACTAAGGCGGAGGTATTAACTCGCCATTAATAAAGGTAAAGTTTTACAACTAATTACATCTCTGTCGGGAATCGAACCCTACATCCCCGTCAATTCATGCAACGCCTTGCGCCATTAAGCCAAATTACCGTTGGTAACTAGTCATTAACCTACTTATGCTCTATGCTCTATGCTATGTTTTCGCTTCCGCTGTCCTAACAATTCGACATTTCGAGAAGACGAAACACTTACGACGTCAGCCTTGAGGAGGAGGTGGTCGTTCGGGGAGGCGAGCTCGGAGTGGAGGGAGTTGAGCCCGTCCTGGGCGCGGGAGCACCCGATTACGGTGTGGCCCCTCTTCGCCAGCTCTAAGGCTAGGGCTCTCCCTAGCCCCTTCCCCACCCCCGTTATCATCACTTTCTTCCCTCCCCCTCTGCTCCCCGGCGCGTACGCCGGCGCCGCCGCGTGCACCTTCGTCACCGTCATACCCACGCGCGAAAATTACCCGAGGAGATGCAAGAGGGGAGATGGATTTTTTGTGGACGACGAGGTGGGGAGTAAAGTAAACAGCCAAATATCCATGGGCTTAGTCATCGTTACGGCCCAGCCCACGAGTACTGATTTTTTTTCGCCAATTATTATCGGATCCTATTTTACGGGTGACTCTTTCGAGAAGTCCTTACCTGATTTTCCCCTCTTTTCGCTATATGGTAGAATTATAAAAAGTAAGTGAAAATTAACCCTCTAGATTATTGGAACTCAGGTGGAGCAGAAACGTCTTTTTTGTGTTAAAGATGAAGTTTGCGCCAAACGGAGAAAAAGATTTATATTCATATTCTTATTTTTTTAAATATATTTTTTCTAAGTAAAAACACATGGTAATTAGTGCTATTATACTACATACTAGGGCCTAGTATTGATCTAAATGTGGCGAGCAAAAAACTTAATTTAATGGAGGAATTAAGGGGCAATGGTTTTTGATATTTTTATTGTTGCATAATAGATATGTGGTACTAAATAAATTATTCGTTTTATTAATGAGTTTAAATGAGATGGTCTAATTAAATCATTTTATTGTAGGAGATTAGGTTTGTCTAGGTGAAGCTCTTTATACCAAATGTATATAATTTTAGTTCGTCAAAGAAGTTAGTTGAAAGATAAGGTGGCCTTAGAAAACGCCAAATTACTTATTTCAAATTTTATCAATTGGTTGTTGGTTTTTGGATATCAGGAGAGTATCTTGTGAGGACCAGAAAACCATAATGAATAATTAAAAGTTAGGAGGAGCAAATTATAATTTGTCCAGGGACTAAACTGAACTTTTGCCAAACCTTACCCTATAAAAGAAGGCTGGACGAAACCCTAAAGCTCACCCTTCTGAAATTTCCATTTTTCTTCTCTTTCAAGGTAGAGGAGATCTTCCGGGTGAGTCCAGGGACGAGGGAGAACACGACGAGTCCAGATCAATCACGCTAGGGTAAGCTGTCTTGCCCGTTGTCTTGTCCTCTCTGTTGTGAATCGTTGAAGTTTGGAGATTAATCGTAGTGTGTGATTGATCACAAATCGTAGGGACTTGAGGAGGACGCCGAAAATTAGGAGAGACGCGGATTGACGAGATTAGGTTAGAAAGAAACGAGGTAAGACGAACCTCTTTTCCATCTACAAAGTATGAACGTATTTGGGACGTGATCCGTCCGTATTTGACTATTTGGGGTGTATTCTGTCCGTATCTGACTATTGTGAGTATGTGCCGTATTTGTTTCGCACTCTGCCTGTGATCTGAATTCGTTTTAAGTTTGCCATGCGAGCTGAATTCGTTTTAAGTCTGCCTGTGATCTGAATCTGTCTGTGATCTGAATCTGTCTGTGATCTGAATCTATCTGTTCTGGTCGGGATTATCCCGGTGCTTCTGTGCCCGTAGAGTACTCTGGATTTTCGTACTCTATGTGAGCATCGGTGATATCTGTGCCCTGTGGTGAGACTGTCCTTTCCGTTTCTGTGCTTCTAGCGTTAAGGATTTGTCTTCTGTGCCCCACAGGTTCCCGATAGTCGTACTCCGGAGTCCGTCGTTGGTGTTAGAGTCGTTGATTTTGTTTCGGTTTGGTGCAAATCTGTGTATGCATGTGTATGTGTGTTAATTGTGAGTTCAGCTTACTGAGTTGCGTAAACTCAGCAAAATACGTATTTTGTTTCAGATGCGACGGGGATGGATCGAGTGTGAGAGCTAGAGGCGAGGACATGCATTCATTCATTCGACTTTTCGTTTTAAGACTTTTCGCTGTATTTATTTCTTTATGGATTTTAAGACTAGAGGATGGATTTTATGAGTTGAGAAATAAAGATGCCTTGCGGGGATATTTACCCCGCGGCGGTTGACATGCCTTGTTTATCGGGGCGTGACAACTTTATTGGTATCAGAGCTTTTTCTAAATAACCAAAAAAAAAATGCATGCATACATACCTGGCATTACATCGAGAGAGAAATGGGTTGAATAGATGGAGGGGTGCATGCTACTGTTCCGCTACTGTTTTGAAAAAAAAAAACCGGAAACAGCTAGTGGTAAAAAAGGGGGGGGGGGGGGGGGGTGCAAATCATTTTGAAACCATGGTTTGGTGTCAAAAATTTTGTGATTTTCGTGGCCAAAACCACCTAAAACTTTGAAAGGCCAAAACTTTTGACTCGCTTAACCGATTTGCTATTATAACCACTTTTAGGAAAGGGAATTTCAAGATCTACAAACTCTCTGCGTCGCCAGAGCGATCGATTTTCGGGGGCTAAATCGCAGCCGTTTGAAAGTTACAGCCATTTGAAGTTTTGGCAAAAATTTTAAGTGGTTTTCGTCAAAAATTCAGGTGTCCTCGGCATATTTTCGCGTTCCTAGGTAAGTAATAAGTTGTGAGGAATCTCAGGGGAGTCATTCGCAGTGAATTAAGGGTACGGGTTGTGGGTTGTGATTATGTGAGCTTAAGATTCTGTGATTCTAACATGTGTGATGTGGTGATTTCGTGAAGTTGGGAGTGGGAATCTGTGAATGACATCTTGATGGTTATGATTTGGCGATGTCTTGTTTTCCTGTGTGTGGAATATGTACTAATTGTGACATTGACAAACATAATTAGTAGATTACTTAAGAGCCATGGCACCACAAACTCGGAGGATGACTAGAGGGCAAAGTTCAGGGACCAGCTCAGGAGAGGTACCCGCGTTACTACCACTCACCGGACTGGCACCTGCTCAGAACGCCGCACAAGGGAGCAGAACCCTACCGCCACCGCCACCGCCACCGCCACCACCCACTGCTACAGGGGGGAATGTGCCACCGCCTGAGGATAATGATCCACCACACGCGGAGGAGGAACCGTCAGAAGAGGAAGAAGAGGAAGAGGTTCCCCCACTAGTACCCCCTGTGGTACCAGCCACCAGAATCACTCTTGATGCTGGACTAGTGACTAACTTGTTGACTCATTTACTGGCTCAGCGGCAACATCCTGCACCAGTTATGACAGCACCGGTGGCAATAGCTCAACCAGAGGATGGTTATCAAAGGTTTCAGAGAGCTAAGCCCCCTGCCTTTGAAGGTACTCAGGATCCCATCCAGGTGGAGGATTGGATAATGGAGATACAGAAGGCATTTCAGATTGCTCGTACTGAAACACAGGATAAGGCATCGTAGGCCTCCTACATGCTGACTGGAGATGCACGGAGATGGTGGGAGACGCATCAGCAGACCCGCCAGCCTGGAGCAGTAGAGATCGACTGGGAGACATTTCTGAGAGACTTCCGTGCTAGGTACGAACCCGCCCCACTGAGGAGGGAGAAGGCTAGACAGTTTGACCAGCTGGTCCAAGGAGGCAAAACTGTTATGCAGTATGAACAAGAGTTCACTAGGCTCTCTGTGTTCAAGTCAGCTGCAGCCTTGGATGAGGATACCAGAGCTCGAAAGTTTGAGGAGGGGTTAGCCAAGGAGATTCGAGACCACATTGTTCCACTATTCCTCCCAACGTACTCTGAAGTACTGACACGAGCGTTAGCAGTAGAACAGAACCTGCGATGCGATGAGGCTGATAAGGAGACTGGAAAGAGGAAGGTGGGACAATATACTGGAGGGCAAAGCTCAGCTGCTGAGGTTACAAAGAAGCCTTATAACCCTCAGCGAGGAGGTAATGCTGCCACTAACTCGCTCAACAGTACGGATCAGTGTCGAAGATGTAGACGCTGGGGACATCGTGAGGAGCAATACCGGTGGGCAAACGGGGCGTGCTTCCGTTGTGGAAAGGTAGGACATGTGGTGGCAAGGTGCCCAGATGTGACAATGAACCCGACACGGACAGTCACAGCTACTTCAACTCGAGCAGGGGCAGCTCAAACTGCAACAACACCGGCACGAGTTTATGCATTGAACCAAAAGGATGCTCACCAACGGGGAGGGGACGTCGTGACAGGTACGATCCTATTTAACAGCCGGAGGAAACTATCAATCTTTGTGTTTGATTATTTGCTAAATGTGGATTGGTTGGTTGTTTGTACTGTTAAGTATTTAGAGATTGGATATTGTGTCAGGTAAGCTGCTAGTAGTCGGTCATTCGGCGAAGGCTTTATTTAATTCTGGTGCCACACATTCATTTTTATCTGAGAGTTTCGTGAAGAGATATAAACTCTCCAAGCAAGAGAGTGAAGATCCATTGGCAGTCAGCACTCCTTTAGGGAAGACCATTGCAGTCACCCAATTATGCAAGGATTGTGAGATCACCATATGTGGGCACAAACAAAAAGGGGACTTCGGAGTCATGGGAATGATGGGATTCGATGTGATTCTAGGAATGGATTGGCTGACTAAACACCATGCAGTGATCGATTGCAGGGGGAAGGTAGTAACCTTCCAGATCCCAGGGGAACCAGTAATTCGATACGAAAGCGAGTTGAGGCAGGGAGATTATCGGATAGTCTCGATGCTGGAGGCAAGAAAATTAGTACGGAGCGGTGCAACAGCATTTTTAGCCACTGTTCGGGACACAAGGCTTGAGCAGGCACTGGAGGATATACCAATTGTACAACAATTCCCAGACATCTTTCCGGAGGAAGTACAGGAGCTGCCACCAGATCGAGAAGTCGAATTTTAGATAGAACTGATACCCGAAGCCGGTCCAGTATCAAAGGCACCGTACCGCATGGCTCCGGCAGAACTGAAGGAGTTGAAGGTACAGCTGGAAGAGCTGTTAGACAAAGGATTTATCCATCCCAGTGTATCTCCATGGGGGGCCCCAGTGTTGTTTGTAAAGAAAAAGGATGGATCCATGCGGATGTGTGTCGATTACCGCGAGCTGAACAAACTCACCATCAAGAATCGGTACCCGTTGCCACGAATAGAAGACTTATTCGACCAGCTAAGAGGGGCGCAGGTATTCTCCAAGATTGATTTGCGGTCAGGTTATCACCAATTGAGGATTAAGGAGGAGGATGTACACCTTACTGCATTTCGCACTCGGTATGGACACTATGAATTCGTGGTCATGCCCTTCGGACTAACTAACGCTCCTGCCAAGTTTATGGACCTCATGAATAGGACGTTCCGACCATACCTTGATAAGTTTGTTGTGGTGTTCATCGATGATATCCTGGTATACTCCGCTAGTAAAGAAAGCCACGAAGAACATCTGAGGGCCGTATTGCAGAAGCTCAGAGCAGAACGATTATATGCCAAATTTAAAAAGTGCGAGTTCTGGCTTGAAAAGGTGGCCTTTCTGGGTCATGTGATATCCAAGGAGGGAGTTTCGGTAGACCCTGGCAAGATTGAAGCAGTGGTGAACTGGGAGCAACCTGTCAATGTGTCCGAAGTGCGAAGCTTCCTCGGATTGGCGGGATACTATCGAAAGTTTGTTGAGGGATTCTCGAAGATAGCAATGCCCTTGATCCAATTGACCCAAAAGGGGGTGAGGTTTGTGTGGGATAAGGAGTGTGAAGGAAGCTTTCAAGAGCTAAAGAAAAGACTAGTATCTGCCCCAATTTTGGCGTTACCAACTGAAGGGGTCAACTTTGTGGTTTACAGCGATGCCTCAAAGAGAGGCCTTGGTTGTGTGCTTATGCAGGGTGATAAGGTCATCGCATATACCTCCAGGCAGCTTAAATCCTATGAGAGAAACTATCCCACTCATGACCTAGAACTGGCTGCAGTGGTCCACGCTTTAAAGGTGTGGCGACATTATCTGTACGGGGTACGGTGTGAAATATATACTGATCACAAGAGCCTTAAGTACATATTCACTCAGAAGGAGCTAAATATGAGGCAAAGACGATGGTTGGAACTCATCAAAGATTATGATATTGGAATCCACTACCATCCGGGAAAGGCAAATGTAGTAGCAGACGCTTTGAGTAGGAAAGACTCTTACATGACAGCTTACGAAGCCACGGAACAGGAAGAGTTAGTGGAAGAGCTAAGAAGATTAGGGATAGAAGACAGTGGGCCAGCAATAGGGATGTTAGCAAGTCTTGTGGTAGAGCCTTCTCTACGAACATTACTCGGGGAAGGACAGCTAAGAGATGCCACCTTGAGAACCACCCGTCGCCAGGTTGAACAAGGAGAGGTGACTGAGGACTTCCATATTAAAGCAGATACATATTTGTACTTTTGAAATAGGCTTTGCGTGCCGGCCGCGAAAGAATTAAAGAACTTGGTGCTGGGGGAGGCCCATAATGCTCGTTACACTTGCCACCCGGGAGGAACCAAAATGTACCAAGATCTGAAGCAAGAATTCTGGTGGTCAGGAATGAAGAAGGAAATAGCAGACTACGTAGCTAGTTGCATGGTGTGCCAACTGGTCAAAGCAGAACATCAACGACCGGCCGGGCCTCTACAACCACTAGATATTCCAGAGTGGAAATGGGAGAAAATCACAATGGACTTTGTGACTGGACTGCCGAGAAGCTTACATGGAAAAGATGCTGTATGGGTAGTAGTGGACCGATTGACCAAGGGAGCCCACTTCCTGGCTTACAAAATGGGTATGTCTATGGAACAGATGGCAGAACTCTATATAAGGGAAGTGGTGCGCTTACATGGGGTTCCGGTTAGTATCACCTCTGATAGGGACACAAGGTTCATGTCTAAGTTTTGGAAGAGTCTGCAGGGATCAATGGGGACCAAGTTACAATTCAGTACCGCCTTTCACCCACAGTCAGATGGGCAGTCTGAGCGAACTATACAGACTCTTGAAGATATGTTACGGGCATGTGTACTAGACTTTGGGGAAAATTGGGAGAGTCATCTTCCCTTGGTGGAATTTGCATATAATAACAGTTTCCAGGCAAGTATAAGGATGGCCCCTTACGAAGCATTATATGGAAGAAAATGCCGATCACCGATTAGCTGGAATGAAGTGGGAGAAAAGAATACTAGGACCAGAAATATTTGAAGAATTGACCAACAAGGTACCAGTCATACATGGGAGAATTCAGGCAGCGCAAGATCGATAGAAGAAGTTCGCAGATCGTCGCAGAAGGGAATTAGAATTGAAGGTGGGGGATCACGTATTCCTGAAAGTATCACCTACCAAGGGAGTCAGGAGATTTGGGGTGAGAGGAAAACTCAGTCCACGATATATTGGACCTTATGACATAATAGAACGTATCGGAAAACTTGCATACCGTTTAGCTTTACCTCCCAGCTTGGCCGGGATACATAATGTATTCCACGTGTCCATGCTGCGCAAATACATTCCAAGGGAGGGACAAGTGGTTCATGAAATTCCGACGGTGCTACGGCCTGACGTAAGTTACAAGGAAATTCCGCTGAGAATTGTGGACGTGAAAACTCAACAGTTGCGAAAGAGGACCATCCCATATGTTAAGGTACAATGGAGCAACCATACAGAAAGAGAAGCAACCTGGGAGTTAGAGACAGAAATGAAGAACAAGTATCCCTTCCTGTTCGAACAACCAAGTGAGTCCCTTTAATTAAGTTTGTGGACAAACTTCAATTTAAGGAGGGAAGGATGTGAGGACCAGAAAACCATAATGAATAATTAAAAGTTAGGGGGGAGCAAATTATAATTTGTTCAGGGACTAAACTGAACTTTTGCCAAACCTTACCCTATAAAAGAAGGCTGGACGAAACCCTAAAGCTCACCCTTCTGAAATTTCCATTTTTCTTCTCTTTCAAGGTAGAGGAGATCTTCCGGGTGAGTCCAGAGACGAGGGAGAACACGACGAGTCCAGATCAATCACGCTAGGGTAAGCTGTCTTGCCCGTTGTCTTGTCCTCTCTGTTGTGAATCGTTGAAGTTTGGAGATTAATCGTAGTGTGTGATTGATCACAAATCGTAGGGACTTGAGGAGGACGCCGGAAATTAGGAGAGACGCGGATTGACGAGATTAGGTTAGAAAGAAACGAGGTAAGTCGAACCTCTTTTCCATCTGCAAAGTATGAACGTATTTGGGACGTGATCCGTCCGTATTTGACTATTTCGGGTGTATTCTGTCCGTATCTGACTATTGTGAGTATGTGCCGTATTTATTTCGCACTCTGCCTGTGATCTGAATTCGTTTTAAGTTTGCCATGCGAGCTGAATTCGTTTTAAGTCTGCCTGTGATCTGAATCTGTCTGTGATCTGAATCTGTCTGTGATCTGAATCTGTCTGTGATCTGAATCTGTCTGTTCTGGTCGGGATTATCCCGGTGCTTCTGTGCCCGTAGAGTACTCTGGATTTTCGTACTCTATGTGAGCATCGGTGATATCTGTGCCCTGTGGTGAGACTGTCCTTTCCGTTTCTGTGCTTCTAGCGTTAAGGATTTGTCTTCTGTGCCCCACAGGTTCCCGATAGTCGTACTCCGGAGTCCGTCGTTGGTGTTAGAGTCGTTGATTTTGTTTCGGTTTGGTGCAAATCTGTGTATGCATGTGTATGTGTGTTAATTGTGAGTTCAGCTTACTGAGTTGCGTAAACTCAGCAAAATACGTATTTTGTTTCAGATGCGACGGGGATGGATCGAGTGTGAGAGCTAGAGGCGAGGACATGCATTCATTCATTCGACTTTTCGTTTTAAGACTTTTCGCTGTATTTATTTCTTTATGGATTTTAAGACTAGAGGATGGATTTTATGAGTTGAGAAATAAAGATGCCTTGCGGGGATATTTACCCCGCGGCGGTTGACATGCCTTGTTTATCGGGGCGTGACATATCTACGAGTAAATACTGAGAATTTTTAATTCATAAAAATTAGGGAGGGACTTATGTCACAACAAATAGGAATTGTGATTTGCACCAAGTTATAGTATTAAAATTGATTGTTGCTACATAATTGATCAATTTTTTTAAAGATAAATTACACCAAGAATACGCATATGCCAGATTGCAACGTTTATGCCGCTATTTTGACTACATAATTGATCAATTGAACCTTATACAATAGAATAAATTAAATTAAAATATAACCCACAATAATCAAATAATGATCATCAAACAAGTAGATCAGATCTTAAAAGACAGAAGATGCTAGATGGGTTGTTTAATATATCCAAGTTGTCTTCGATCCTTTTTGTCACTTGTAAGACTCCATCACCGCCCATATGCCACATGCAACACAAGCCACGTTGAAATTGCTGAAACCGGCAGCTTTGGTCATGAACTCATATTCTTTGGCGGTTCTTTGTCTTCCTGCGTGCAACGTCAGCATGGAATTGTCGAAAGCCGAAGCACACTGGGAAGCCTTGGTTTGTTTAGGTGTTTCCGGGATTATTATACTAATTATCACCAGCTTCCCTTTTTCTGGCAATGCTTCATAAATGTTCTTGAACACTTTCACCACATCATCGTCGCTCCAATTGTGACATGTATCCTGCAAATTATACGAGAGTCCATCAAATTGTGAATAATATAGTAGCTTCATATTGTATAATAAAATAGGCAAGTGGTGTACCTTAATCATAATAGCATCTGCAGCCGGGATGCTTGAGAACATGTCTCCTCCAACATGTGTGATCCCTGCGTAAGAGGGGGCATCTCTAACGACGTGAGGCAGGTCGTAGTTAACCCCGCGGATCGTCGGAAGCTTGGAGATGATCATGTTCAAGGTCCTTCCGGTGCCGCCAGCGACATCAAGCAGCGAGGCGACCCCCAAAAACCCTTTGTACTTGTCCATGATCTCCTTTATGATGGTGTTGGAGAAGCCATACATTGCCTCGTTGAAGAATGACCCGAGTTCGGAGTCTCGGTTCATGTACTCGAACATGGTTGTTCCATGCACCTTCTCGAACAGATTCCCCCCTTCTAGGATGACATCCTTCATGTTCAGCCATGTTTGCTTCACGGGAGGTGTATGGGAAAGGGTTAACGCCTTGATCAAGTTGGCATCCGCATCCGCACCTCGGAGGAAGAACTTGCAGGCAGGTGTGAGCCCGTAGAGCTTGACGAACTTGCCATCGTCGAGGTATCTCAAAGAGAAATTGAGAAGGGAGTGGGTGGCGAAGAGCTGGAGCATGCGATCGAGCATGGAAGGGGCATCCGGGTTGCATGTTGGGAGATGGGAGGCTATTTCGGCCGCGGAGACATAAGCACCGGGGCCAGCTCGGGATATGATGGTGAAGAGGTCGAGTTCGAGAGCAGTGTTAAGGACCAAAGGGAAGACATGAGCATTGACCAGTAGCATCGCATCAAGGCATGCTTCTTCATCTCTAAGAGTGGAACTCATTGTTTCTAGTTTGATATTGCTTATTAGCTACTTGTTATTGTTTTGGGACTATTGCAGTAGTGGTAATTGGCTCTGTATATGTTGTATCCTTGATCAAGAGGTATTTATTGGGTTTTGTTACGCTCTAGTTAATTACTCTTGGATCCTACAACAAAAAAAAGCTAATTATTCTTGGAGTCTACGGAACACAGGCACGAAACAACCTTATATTGACCAAAATAACGACGGCTGGATATATACTTACAACCATTACGCCCAGAAAATTAATTCATAAAAGGCTGCCGCAGCAAAAGAGGATAAATATAATATAATATGGTAGTATTTGGGATCACGCATTCCGAGATTGGCGACTATAAATTTAGCAGCAAGACTTGACCTTGACCGCCTTTTTTAGTGGAGGCGGCTTCTTCACATCTATACGCATACCTTCCCTACTAGTAAACAACAGAGGTGACGTACTATGTTCAAGTCCTCTTTATTAATAAAAGTTTCTAATTAGTATAAAACAAACTAAATCAATCTAAGTCTGCCGCTCTCTGTACGTTGAAGGATGATTTCATACATTAATTAATGTTGAATTTGGGGTTGTTTAGTGTTGTAAAATAATTTTTGTTCAAAATATCGTAAAAGAAATTAAGCAGAGTTTAGAGTAGTCTTTCTAAGAACAATTACAAAGAAGGGTAAAGTAGAGAAAATAGAATGGGTAGAGATAGAAAAGACTTGGTAGAAAAAGTAAAAATTGTAGTTAATGAGAGAAATAGAATACATTAAGTAGAGATAAAAATAATAAATTTAACATATAAAATATAGAAAAATAGATTAGATAATTGTAGGTGTATTTTGGGTCCGTCTGAAATATAATGAAGCGCTTAGAACTTTTCTATAGGCTTATATAGAAAATTAAAATAAAAATCTACGTCTATTAATCAGGGGTTACATCAACCATCTTCTAGGCTCACGGGTTTTATTCTCTTTGTGCGAGGATTCTGGAGTTTCTGTCTATAAGACTATCTTGGAACCACTTGACCCAAAAAAAGACCATCTTGGGACCAAAGATATATGTTCTTAGTAAGTTTTTCTATTATGTGCTAAATTCTTCTTTCTGTTTGGTTGGGTATCTAGATTGCTTCTTTGATAAACAAAAACACAAAAAGTGAAGGAAAAAAAAGTGGACTTTTTTTTCACACTGATAAATTTTTATAACGATTTTCTGAGATTATCTACACTAAAATAAATATTTTAGTTTATCACATTTTTGATTTAGATGAATATATTCGTTATTTTGGATCATGTAATTAAAAAATGATTATTATTAGATGGACCTTTCAAATCTAAATAAGATGGTCTAAATAAATCATTTTATTAAAATGATATTAAGTTGGTCTACGTGAACTTTTGTTTACCATGCATGTAGAATAAAGGGCACTAAGAGAAAGCCAAATTACTTATTTCCAATTTAGATCCTATTTGTTGAAATATATCCTAACCAACAGATGGTAGATTAGGAGTTGGGTTACGGTCTTCAGTTCATGGGAACTTAGGATAAAAAAGCTTTGAGAAGTCAGAAGATGAAATAAGAAGATTGCGAAGAGAAGAAGAAGTTATAGATAGTTTCGGTTCTCTTGTAAACCGTGAGATAGGGTGTTGCTGGGGTCTAGTAGCACCAATACGATAACGTCATATTAAACAAAAATAATGGTACATCAGATTAATGGCACATTAATTTTAAAAGAAAAAAATACAAGAGTACGGTAATTATTAATGGCTAAAACACAAGGGTGTATTTATTTCAAAGAAAAAAAAAATAAAGACACATTAATTTTAAAGGCAAAAATATTCTGCGAGGCAAGGAAGAAGCAAAAAATGAAACGAAATAAAACGGAAGAAAAATTCACAAAACGAACTTCACTATTACTTCACCTAACAAGCAACAACCGTCGTCGTTTTGCACTGCTCGAGTGCCCCTTTGACACGGCCAAGAGAGAGAAACCCGAGAAGAAGTGATCGTTGGACTCGGTAGCTACTATGGTGGCGCCGCCGCCGCCCATGGTTTTGCCACTACGATGCTGTTCCCACCTCCTCGTACTACAACCACTTCCTCTTCCTCGTTGGTCGCGCATCAGAGGAGGAGGTGGAGACACGTGGTGCCTATGAGGAGCGGGGGAGGAGAAGAGGAGGAGGAGGTGATTTTTTTTATAAGTAGATTATATTATCTAGAAAAAATCGCCAAAATAGCAAATTGTCACATATGCTATTATACACCATTAAGCACCTATCACCCAAAAAAATCCGTGCTAATATATCATTCTAATAAGCATCGTACGGCCGAAAAGAATTCGAACGTGGTGGAGAGAGTGTCGTCCATGGCGAGCGTGTCCATGGCACTTTTCTTTTTCTGTGTTGTTAAAATAGTATTAGCAATTCTATGTTGTCAACACTGAATCTTTCCTTTCTAACAACACGTCTTTATTACACAACCGCTTGCTCTTATCCTAACCATGATTGCCACTCCATTTCATTCTGCATGGTCCCTCATATATTTTCGAACTCGATTATTTCCTAATAATTGTTGAAGTTCACAAATCACCGATTTCTTACCATCCATAGGTTCCAAATGGTGGATGCGACAACAATAAAACAGATGTTACCCCATCCCTGGTCCGTGGCAACATCCCTATTCAGTAATTGAGAAAATCCCATAATTTTTCACATTTTGTCCATTGTAAACCTGCAAGTTGCTGATGAAATTCTACACATTTGTAAAATTTTATATATAAAAAATAATCGTCAAAATCTGCTTTGATTAAAGTAGTTTGCCCTCCCAATGATAAGAGACTTTCTTTCCACCTTCCTAATCTCTTGTCAAAGAGATTTATGACTGGCAGCGAGCTCCCTTTCCACTGTTGCCATCCAATTCTCATCAACATTTATTCCATTCCACCAAAAAAATCAACATTTATTCCAATGACAGCTTTTAATGAAATTTACTTTCAATGCCGGAGATTTTTTTTAGAAAGTAAATTTATACACCTACGTTATATCTTGCCAGAGTTAGAACCTTCTATCTCCGTCAAATCATACTACTCTTTGTATCATTAAATTAAATGTCCTTTGACATTTTAAACTCCGAGATGAGAGAGAACCCTTTCAAGATCCATTGTAAATTTTTTATGCACACTTAGTTTGGCTTGTGAAATAGTAGGGTATCGTCTGTATATTGGAGAAAGTACACTTGGCATCGGCATTTGGACCACGAAGGAAGAACTTGAAGGCAGGTGTGAGCCCGTAAAGCTTGACATCTAGCACTTTAGTGTGTTTCTCAAACAGATAACGGAGATCTCTATGACGCGCTGTAAATAGTCAACAAATAGGGTGACAGAGGAGAGGTTTCTGGTAAAAAAGGTTGGGTGAGAAGGTGAAAGAGTTGGTTTTGTTTTTTTGGTGGGTTTGGTCACGGAGATTAGATGGCAGAGTGGAAGGTGGTTGGACATGGTGAGGTTAGGACGGAGGTTGTGGGGTGGTGGTGTTGGTGAGAGGAAAGGGTGGGGTATTGGGTATGGAGACTTCGTACTATACGGAGTTACTGTTCACATGTTGAATATACGGAGTTACTGTTCACATGTTGAATATACGGGGTTACTGTTCATATGTTGACTCGGTACTATTCATCCGGGGCCAGAAATGTGATTTCTGGTGGACGATTTTGCCCCTGCCAACACCAAATAGTCCTAGGCTGTGGGCACTATAAATACCCACCTCTCAGTCACTATTTCCGCATCTTCTTCCTTGTGTAGAGAGAGAGAGAGAGAAGAGGAGAGTGAAACACCATTGTTGAGCGAGTGAAGCTCTAAAGTGTAGATCGAACGTGATATAGTGAAATCTCCTGGCTTGGTACGCCCCCGGACGTAGATCGGTTAAGATCGAACCGGGTGACCAAATTTTATGTCTTATTCTTGTGTGCGTGAGTTTTTTCCTTTGTGCTTGTCATCGATCTCTAGCTCCGGTGTTGTTCGGGTGGTGTTTGGGGCCCTCGTGTTTCCCAACAATTGGTATCAGAGCCCGGGTTTAGGGCGTGGTGGGAGCAATCACGATGGGTGATGTGAGATCGCCCGTGGAGAAGTTCGATGGCGTCGATTATGGCTTCTGGAAGATGCAAATAGAGGACTACTTGTATGGCAAAGATTTGCACTTGCCGCTTGATGGGAAGAAGCCTGAGGACATGAAGGAAGAGGAGTGGAAGCTCCTAGATCGGAAAGCGATGAGCGTGGTGCGCTTGTCTTTGTCTAGGAACGTGGCCTTGCACACAGTAAAGTCAAAGACCACGAAGGAGATGTTGGAGACGTTGTCCGAGATGTACGAGAAGCTATCGGCGGCCAACAAGGTTCACTTGATGAGGAAGTTGTTCAACCTTCGGATGGCGGAGGGTACGATGGTGACCAAGCATCTTCACGAGTTCAATGCAACAATAGCCCAATTGAGCTCGGTTAAGATCGACTTCGATGATGAGGTACAAGCCCTAATTTTACTAAGTTCTTTACCCGAAAGTTGGAATGGCACGGTCACGGCAGTGAGTGCCTGGGCGGGGAAAGTAACGCTCAAGCTAGATGAGGTGAGGGATTTGATTATGAGTGAGGAGATTCGTAGAAAGGAATCCGGAGTAGCCTCAAGTTCAGCTTTGAGCATGGGTAACAGGGGAAGGTCTGAGAATAAGTGGAAGGGGAAGAAGGACCGGGGTAGGTCAAGATCTAAATCGAAGGGTGGTCCGAAGAAGGACAAGAGCTCGGTGCAATATTGGAATTGTGAACAATATGGTCATTTCAGAGACCAATGCACGGCACCAAAGAAGGAAAAATCTGCAAATGCGACAACGGAAGATCACGGGGACGCGTTGATCTTGAGTGTGAGCAGTCCATTGGAGGAGTGGGTATTGGATTCGGGAACATCATTTCATTCTTGTAGCGATGCAGGGATGATGGAGAAGTATGCCCTAGGTGATTATGGCAAAGTCTATCTAGCGAATGATGACCCTTTGAAAATTGTAGGCATGGGAGATGTTCGGATCAATACTCCTAATGGATCTTTGTTGTTGTTGAAAGGGGTGAGGCATATTCCTGGGTTGAAGAGGAATTTGCTATCCGTGGGGCAACTAGATGATGAAGGTTATACAGTGACCTTTGGTTGCAAGACATGGAAAATTACCAAAGGAGCTAGGGTGGTAGCTCGAGGTTTGAAGGAGGGTACTTTGTATATGACGAAGAACACCAATGAGAGCATTAATGTTGCAGGTGCAACGGATGATGCAGATTTGTGGCGTAGTCGCCTTGGCCACATGAGTGAGAAGGGAATGAGGGTGCTATGCTCGAAGGGGAAGCTATCAGGCCTCAAGATAGTGGAAGTGGAACTCTGTGAGAATTGTGTTTTCGGGAAGCAGAAGAGAGTGAGTTTTTTGAGAGCTGGTAGATCTCCAGAGGAGCAGAAGCTTGAGTTGGTCCACAGTGATTTGTGGGGACCAGCACCAGTGGCATCCTTGGGTGGTTCATTGTATTACATGACCTTTATTGATGATTCTACGAGGAAGCTGTGGGTGTACTTCTTGAAACATAAGTCTGAAGCCTTCGATGCCTTCAAGAAGTGGAGAGCCCTTGTGGAAAATGAGACAGGTCTCAATGTGAAGTGTTTGAGATCTGACAATGGTGGAGAGTATGAGCTCCAAGAGTTCAAGGATTACTGTGCAGCAAATGGGATTCGCATGGAGAAGACAGTAGCTGGAACCCCCCAGCAAAATGGCATCGCAGAGAGGATGAACAGAACTATCAATGAGAGAGCTAGGGCCATGAGACTGAAGTGTGGCCTACCAAAGATGTTTTGGGCGGATGCAGTGAACACCGCGGCTTTCTTGATCAATAGAGGACCATCAACTCCTTTGGATAATGGGATACCAGAGGAGGCTTGGAGTGGGAAGGAGGTTGATCTTTCTTACCTTCGAGTATTTGGTTGTGTGTCATATGTTCATATTGATGCAGGTGATAGGAGTAAACTGGATGCTAAGTCCAAAAAGTGCACATTCATTGGATATGGTGGAGATAATTTTGGTTTCAGGTTTTGGGATGAGAAGAACCGCAAGGTTATTAGAAGCCGAGATGTCATATTCAATGAGAAGGTTTTGTACAAGGACAGGGGGAGTGTATCCGACGAGGTGGGTTCTAGCAGGGAGGTGATCGAGTTAGACATCTCAAACTCGGGTGGGAGCAGAATACTTGATGGCCAAGAAGCTGAAGTGGAGATGGAGCCAAGATCACCACTAACAGTGGTTCCATTGAGGAGGTCCACTAGACAACGTGGATCTCCGGATAGATATTCGCCAGCAAATTTCTATCTCTTATTGACCGATGGAGGTGAACCTGAAGATTTTGCGGAAGCTCAAGAAAGTGAGCAAGTGAACAAGTGGAAACTTGCCATGGATGATGAGATGGAGTCCTTGAGGAGCAACGGGACATGGGAGTTAGTTCAACTTCCCAAAGGCAAGAAAGTACTGCAGAACAAGTGGGTCTATAGAGTGAAGAAAGAGGCGATGGCACAGAACGTTACAAAGCAAGACTGGTTGTAAAGGAATTTCAGCAGAAATATGGTATTGACTTCATTGACATCTTCACTCCTGTTGTGAAGATGACCACCATCCGGATGGTGCTAAGTATGGTGGCTGCTGAAGATCTATTGCTAGAGCAAATGGATGTGAAGACGGCATTTCTTTATGGTGATCTAGAGGAAGAGATCTACATGGAGCAACCAGAGGGTTTCTTGCAAAGTAACAGTAAGCTTGTGTACAGGTTGAGGAAGAGCTTGTACGGGTTAAAGCAAGCTCCAAGACAATGGTACAAGAAGTTTGATGGATTCATTCGCGAGATTGAATTTTCTCATTGTGGATCGGATCATTGTTGTTATATGAAGAAGCTGGATAATGGCTATATCATCCTCCTGCTTTATGTTGATGACATGTTGATAGCAGGCACCAGTGCAAGTGAGGTGAGCAAGGTGAAGAAGCAATTATCCGAAAGGTTTGCCATGAAAGACTTGGGTGAGGCTAAGCAAATCCTTGGAATGAGGATTGAGAGAGATAGAGCTGCAGGGAAGCTATTTCTCTCACAAGCTGAGTACATTGAGAAAGTACTGGAGAGGTTCAGTATGCAATATGCCAACCCCAAGTTGACTCCTTTAGCTGGACACTTCAAATTGTCTAAGAAGGACTCGCCTAAGACTAAGGCGGAGGAGGCTAAAATGGAGAAGACTCCGTATGCATCGGCGGTGGGTAGCTTGATGTATGCCATGATTTATACGAGGCCAGACATAGCACATGCGGTGGGAGTAGTGAGCAAGTTCATGAGCAATCTGGGTGAGCAACATTGGGTTGCAGTGAAATGGATCCTTGGCTACTTGAGAGGTACCACCGAGAAGTGTCTTTGTTTTGAAGGCAAAGAGGTGAAGCTCCTAGGCTATTGTGATGCGGACTTGGGGTCCAATGACCATGATGAGAAGAGGAGCACAAGTGGTTATGTCTTTACGCTGGGAGGGACAGCGATATCTTGGGCCTCGAGACTACAAAAGGTAGTAGCTTTGTCAACAGCGGAAAGTGAGTACGTGGCTGTGACGGAAGTAAGTAAAGAGATGGTATGGTTGCAGAGTTTCTTGGTGGAGTTGGGGAAAGAGCAAAGTGAGAGTGTGCTCCACAGTGATAGCCAAAGTGCGATACACTTGGCAAAGAATCCCGCCTTCCACTCAAGGACAAAGCACATTGAGTTGAAGTATCACTATATACGTGATCTCTTGGAAAGGAAGATCTTAAGGCTTGAAAAGATTGACGGGAAAGTGAATCCCGCGGATATGTTGACTAAGGTGGTTACCTTAGAGAAGCTGAAGCTTAACATGGCTTCAGCGGGTCTAGTAAACTAGAGAAAAGACCCGGCGTACCAAGAAGTGAAGAGGAGAAGGAGGTCATCAAGTGAATGGTGACAAGTGTTGAGGTCAGTCTCCAGGTGGGAGATTATTGGGTATGGAGACTTCGTACTATACGGAGTTACTGTTCACATGTTGAATATACGGAGTTACTGTTCATATGTTGACTTGACACTATTCATCTGAGGCCAGAAATGTGATTTCTGGTGGACGATTTTGCCCCTGCCGACACCAAATAGTCCTAGGCTGTGGGCACTATAAATACCCACCTCTCAGTCACTATTTCTGCATCTTCTTCCTTGTGTAGAGAGAGAGAGAGAGAAGAGGAGAGAGAAACAACATTGTTGAGCGAGTGAAGCTCTAAAGTGTAGATCGAACGTGATATAGTGAAATCTCCTGGCTTGGTACGCCCCCGGACGTAGATCGGTTAAGATCGAACCGGGTGACCAAATTTTGTGTCTTATTCTTGTGTGCGTGAGTTTTTTCCTTTGTGCTTGTCATCGATCTCTAGCTCCGGTGTTGTTCGGGTGGTGTTTGGGGCCCTCGTGTTTCCCAACATGGGGAGGGGGAGAGGGAGAGGGAAAGCCATAGTGATATTCCTCAACTAACACAAATCTACTTAAAAAACAATATTTAAACCATTTGCGAGTTGGACCAAATTTTATTACAAGATTGATTGTTGTAGTACAATTGGTTAATTGCACATTATACAATAGAATAAACTATAAAAAAAGTCTCAATTAATCAAATAATGATCACCAAGTTTTCTTCAATCCTTTTATCATTTGTATGATTCCATCACCGCCCATATGCCACATGCTACGCAAGCCACAGTGAAATTGCTAAAACCAGCAGCTTTGGTCATGAGCTCATATTCTTTGGCGGTTCTTTGTCTTCCTGTGTGCAACGTCAGCATCGAATTATCGAACGCCGAAGCACACTGGGAAGCTTTGGTCTGTTTAGGTGTTTCCGGGATTATTATACTAATTATCACCAGCTTCCCTTTTTCTGGCAATGCTTCATAAATGTTCTTGAACACCTTGACCACATCATCGTCGCTCCAATTGTGACATGTATCCTGCAAATTATATGAGAGTCCATCAAATTGTGAATAATATAGTAGCTTCATATTGTATAATAAAATAGGCAAGTAGTGTACCTTAATCATAATAGCATCTGCAGCCGGGATGCTTGAAAACATGTCTCCTCCAACATGTGTGATTCCTGCGTAAGAGGGGGCATCTCTAACGACGTGAGGCAGGTCGTAGTTAATCCCGCGGATCGTCGGATGCTTGGAGATGATCATGTTCAAGGTCCTTCCGGTGCCGCCAGCAACATCAAGCAGCGAGGCAACCCCTGAAAATCCTCTGTACTTGTCCATGATCTCCTTTATGATGGTGTTGGAGAAGCCATACATTGCCTCGTTGAAGAAAGATCCGAGTTCCGAGTCTCGGTTCATGTACTCGAACATGGTTGTTCCGTGCACCTTCTCGAACAGATTCCTCCCCTCCAGGATCACGTCCTTCATGTTCAACCATGTTTGCTTCACGGGAGGTGTATGGGAAAGGGTTAACGCCTTGATCAAGTTGGCATCGGCATCCGCGCCTCGGAGGAAGAACTTGCAGGCAGGTGTGAGCCCGTAGAGCTTGACGAACTTGCCATCGTCGAGGTATCTCAAAGAGAAACTGAGAAGGGAGTGGCTGGCGAAGAGCTGGAGCATGCGATCGAGCATGGAAGGGGCATCCGGGTTGCGTGTTGGGAGGTGGGAGGCTATTTCGGCCGCGGAGACATAAGCACCGGGGCCAGCTCGGGATATGATAGTGAAGAGGTCGAGTTCGAGAGCAGTGTTAAGGACCAAAGGGAAGACATGAGCATTGACCAGTAGCATAGCATCAAGGCATGCTTCTTCATCTCTAAGAGTGGAACTCATTGTTTCTAGTTTGATATTGTTTATCTTCGAAGTGCTAGTTTCTCTCTTAGCTATCCGCTTATCTTGGAGTAGTGGAGTTGCAATTGGCAGTTTGTATGTTTTGTCTTCGTTCATGAGGTATTTATACTCGCTAGCTAACGTCGTTTGGTGCAGAAACTAATTAATTACTCTTGGGAGACCGGAACGAAACAAACCGAATATATTGACCAAGATCACGACGGCTGGACCTTGAAACTCTGTCTGGTCCGCAATAATAATAATAATATTATTATTCAAAACAAAAGATATATATATATATATATATATATATATATATATCATTAAATAAAAGTTTTGAGTTTTAGTTTATAGACAATTGTAGTGTTAAATAAGACAATATTGTTATTTTCCAAAGATTTTAATAGACTCGAATCTGTATTAATTAGTTCTAGTTAATTCTGTGAGTAACAAGATGCGAGAGAATAAACCAAAATTATATATACACACATATGTACACGTAATATTATATCATTATATAGTTCATCAAAGGCTGCCGCAGCCAAAGAGAATAAGATTAAATATTATAGAGTTGTACCGACACGTTGATGTCCTATTATAGTATGGTTAACTGATTGATGCGTAGGTTTCGAGGATGTTTCATGGGAATCATTTTATATCTGCCAGTGTTCTATACATTGAAGGACGACTTCGTACATTAACTAATGTTGAATTCGAATTTAGTCAGATATGATGTACGATTGACCGATTGAGTCCATCTATTTCGTATAAGAGTTGCCGAAATGTGTTTATCGATATATTTTTTGACGAAGTTTACTTTGCCGTAAAATTTCGCACAAAAATGTGTCTGGAGATTAAATAATTCAAAAGGTCAAATGATTGATAGAAAATAGAAGAATCATTATGGTCACATTCTCTACTCTCTTTATTCACCCAAAAATTCGGATAACGCTTTGTTTTTCTTAGGGTGAAAACTTCACTAGATCAAAGTATTACAATCTTTATAAGCAAGCATCGATCTCCCACTGACCGCCCCAAGATTCTAACGCACAATAGTCCGAAGGATTACCCACCTAGATATACCCATCTACATATTGATACTATTTAAACGACGAACCGTCGCAAAAGTCGAGTCGACGGTAATGTGCTGGTTGGCATGAAAGGCGACGGTATCGTCAGACTTAGAGATGGCAAACACGGGATGGTTCAGAATGATGGGACCTACCCAATGTTGTCAGAGGTAGAGGCGAGCGAACTGTGCCACAGCGCGGGCAGAAACGGCTCTTCTTGATATACGATTAGGAACGAGTGTGGCTTGATTAATTGACCAGTAATTGTCATATGGTCGCCAGACAGTGGTCTCGTGGTGGTTTCGATAGTGTATTCTTGATTTTGGCTGATCAATGTGTTGAATGTGCTCGGTATTATAACTAAATTGTCTGTCGGGTTAGTTTTCTGGGTGAGCAATAAATTGGTCATCGAATGTTCCTAAATTTCGGGTGTTCATAAAGTTGGTTTATAAGGTTGGTTTATAATCACATGGATATATATTCTTTTAGAATGTTGAAAGTTTGATTATTGTGGAAGGTTTTGGTCACGTGATGGACTTCCTTGAGTGTTTAAGATCCTGTTATAACATGATTGATTAGTTAATGGGAAAGTAATTAATAGGTCAGAATATGACAGATAGTTTCTTAAGTTCAAGCAATGTATCTTGAATGTACATAGAAATTCATTGCTTAGTTTCTTAAGTTCAAGCAATGTATCTTGAATGTGCATAGAAATTCATTGCTTGACATTGATGTGTTATGCATTATGCAAATTTATTGATAATTAATTGTTAAGTTTAATTTATTGAAATATAAATCTTACTTGACATTAGTCTGTATACCTGCGTTATGTTATGGTTTGATAGTCACCAAAGTGCCCAAATATTTATGTGATTGAATGTATGTATACTAGTATTTTATTCATTAATTAATGCAATACCAATTATTGAGATCTAATGAATAAATTGCCGTTTGTTATTTATGAGAAAATCGATTCTACCCAAAGTTGGTCAGGTGTATATGCATATCCAAAGATAACGTACATCTGATTTAAAAATATTTAGTGATTCGATAAAAAAATATGTCTGAATTAATATTTTGGTCACATGTATGTGTCTATCTAAAGATAGCATGTATATTTGATTTGAAATATTAAATTTTACAATAAAAATTTTATATGGTATTGAATTATGATAGTATGTTATAGTTTTTACCCAAAGGAGAGCTATAATATACTCTTATTATTTATTTGAATCCATTATGTAATTTTTTTTATTTGAGCATGTATGTAGTGTATTTTTCTTGAAAGTCTCTCGTTGACACATTATTGGCAATACATGACCATGAAGTATAATGGGTCGCATGATATACATAAGAATGTCAACGAGATAATCAATTTAGCAGCAAAGCTAACAACATTGAGCATGATTGTGAATGATTTCTACTCATCGTATTCTCTTTCTCTTGAATTTTGACCATTGAAAGTTAGTAATTTGGCAGAATGTTAGTTTAAGAGGTTACAAGAATTAAAGGTCAACGAGATCATTCTATTAGCTCAATAGTTCAACGAGCTGAGAAAATATGTATGGTTAAATCTAAGACATTTATGATGAAGGGGCCAATTTTGGTAGCACCGTCTACCGAAAAGGGTAAGAAAAGTGATAATTATCATTTTTGTAAATGAAAGATGTTATCGGAAAAGATTACCTGAAACCTTAAGTTTTGGTTCAAAAAGAAAGATAATAAATTTATCTTTGTAAATTTATAGCCAAACTTACTTTGGTACCTTTGAATATTTGATGGATCTTTGACGTAGCGTGCGGAAGCTTAGATAACTCGAACGGGGTAAAATCTCTTCAAGCACAACTTTCGTTGTGTAAAAGAGTTTGTCCAAGGGTGAAGGACAGCCAACAAGGGCGGAAAATAAATAAGGGACGCACCCTTTGCTCAGATTTGTGAAAGAAACCTTTCTCACTTTCCAATTGGATTCAAAACTGATTCTTTATTGCGTACTATCATAGCCCTTTAATAGGGGCGTGACTTAAGGCTTGCTGAATGCCAAGCTAATCAAAAGCCACGGTTACAAGCTGATTAAGACAGCCATTTATTTCCCCTACCCCACATAAATGGTACTTAGACCTTATTAACTATTCGAATGAGCTTAATATCCCAATCAGTACAAGAACAAAGATAAAACTAATAAGGACGTCCCTACGTCATCCTTCCCTTCTTGAAAATCATGCTTGTCCACGAGCAGCTAGGCGTGAAGGCACGGGAAAGGCATCATAGTACGGTGTCAAATCTGCCACATTGAAGCTCTTTGACACACCAAACTCCTCCGGAAGGTCTACTACGTACGCATTATCATTGATGTGCCTAAGGATCTTGTATGGTCCAAATTTCCGAGCTTGCAATTTGCCTCCCATATTGCTCGGCATCCTTTCCTTTCTAAAGTGGACCATGACTTGCTCGCCTGGCTGAAAGATTTGAACACGCCTATGCTCATCAACACGCGCCTTCTCCTTGCTATAAGCCTCTTCCAACCTCAATCGAACATCATCAATAACTGCTTGGGCTTGCTCCGCGTAGGTAATTGCCAGCGGATTGCTTTTAGTAGGTCTCGGAACTAAAGATACATCCACTAAGTGATTAGGCTCTTTAGTGTAAACCAAAGAGAATGGTGATCTTCCTGTCACGCGGTGAGCTGCGCCATTATAAGCAAATTCGGCAATTGGCAATGCCATATCCCATTGCCTCTTTTTCTCATGACATAAACTCCGTAGCAAGTTACCAAGAGTTCTATTTGTTGCTTCGATCTATCCATCCGTTTGTGGGTGAGCTGAAGTGCTAAATTGCAAGGTTGCATCAAACATCTTCCAAAGCGTCTTCCAAAAGCTGGCTAAGAACTTCACATCTCGGTTGGCAGTGATTGTTCGCGGGACTCCGTGTAGTCTTACGACTTCCTTGAAGAAATGCCTTGCTACTGCATGCACATCGTTTGTCTTCTTGCAAGGAATGAAGTGAGCCATCTTTGACAACCTGTCCACAACAACAAAGATAGAATCCGCACCACGAGGGGTGCGGGGTAAGCCGAGTACGAAATCCATGCTGAGGTCTTCCCATATGGCCTTTGGAACGGGTAATGGCGTGTAGAGGCCCGTGTTATGCACCGTACCCTTGGTCTCTTGACAAACTCTACAATGTTTCACCATTTTGGCCACTTCTTTGCTCATCTTCGGCCAGTAGAAACGTGAAACCAAAGCTGCCAAAGTCTTGTCTCTTTCCAAATGAGCCGAAAGCCCCCCTCCGTGCATCTCCCACATTAGTTGCTCATTGAGTGATGTCTTGGGAATGCATAATTGGTTTCCTTTCATAAGAAAACCATAGTGTACAAAATAGTCATCCACCGCCTTCCCTTTCTTGCATTGTTGCCATACGTCTCCGAAATCTTCGTCATCTTCATAAATTTCTTTCAAACAGTCGAACGCCGTGATTGATCCTTTCAACTCAACAAGGAGATGCACTCTTCTACTCAACGCATCAACCACCACATTTTGACTCCCACTCTTGTGCGCAATCTTAAATGGGAACTTTTGCAAGTACGTGCTCCATCTAGCATGCATATGGTTGGTCAGCTTGGACTGATCATTCAAAAACTTAAGAGTCTTATGATCCGTGTACAACACGAATTCTTTTCCAACCAAGTAGTGCTCCCATGTCTTGAGAGCTCTAAATACAGCATAGAATTCTTGCTCATACGTCGACCAAGTCTGCCTTGCTCACTCAACTTTTCACTAAAATAAGCAACAGGTCATTTTTCTTGAGACAACACAGCTCCAAAGCCAACACCACACGCATCAACATCTACTTCAAACAACTTAGAGAAATCAGGAAGGGCAAGTACCGGGGTGGAACTCAATTTCTCCTTCAGTTGGTTGAAAGCACGATCTGCCTCATCTCCCCACTCGAACTTGGCTTGCTTCTTCAGCAAGGAAGTAAGCGGTGCGGCAATAATGCTAAAGTTGCGAATGAATCTTCGATAAAATGTTGCCAACCCGAGGAAGCTTCGAATCTGACTTGCATTCAGAGGGATTGGCCACGACTGGATGGTTTCAACCTTCACTTGATCCACCTGAATCCCGTCTTTTCCCATAATAAATCTGAGGTACACCAAGCTTTCTTTCCAAAATACGCATTTTCCCAAATTGACAATAAGGCTATTGCTTCGTAGAGCGGTGAAAACTTGCTTCAAATGACCTAGATGATCTGCTTCAGACTTGCTATACACCAGGATGTCATCAAAGTACACGACCATGAACTGATCAAGAAATGGCTTCATGACCTGGTGCATTAACCTCATGAAGGTGCTTGGTGCGTTTGTCAATCCAAATGGCATGACGAGCCATTCGTACAAGCCATCACGAGTCTTGAAAGCGGTCTTCCACTCATCTCCAGGGTGGATCCTAATCTGATGATAGCCGCTCTTCAAGTCTATCTTTGAAAACAACATAGATCCACTCAAATTATCAAGCATGTCATTGAGGCGAGGGATAGGAAACTTGTATCCCACTATTATTTTGTTGATCGCTCAACTGTCCACGCACATCCTCCACGTACTGTCTTTCTTAGGAACCAAAAGAGCGGGTACACCGCATGGACTTAAGCTCTCTTAGATGTAGCCTTTGTCGAGCAACTCCTGGACTTGATCTCGTAGGATCTGATTTTCTTGCAGACTCATGCGGTAGTGGGGCAAGTTCGGTAGGCTTGCTCCCGGAATCAAGTCTATCTGGTGTTGAATATCCCTTAAAGGTGGCAAGCCTTTAGGCAGATCTTCGGGTACAACTTCGGGAAAAAGTTTTAGCAACTCTTTGACTTGATCAGGCAACACCTCCTTGCTTGCATCTTGGCGTGAAGACTCCTTCACCACTAGAACATGACAGCCTCCATATTCCTTCATCGAAGCAAGAAAAAGCTTAGAAGAAGTTACCAGCGTCAACGTGTGCATGGTATTGTTTAGCTTGAATTTTCCGTGCTTCGGTTTCCTTGGGAGGAGAGTGAACTGTTGTCCCTCCTTCTTAACTTCATATATATTCTCTCTGCCTTTGTGTATAGCCTGATTATCAAATTCCCATGGTCGCCCTAATAGAATATGGCAAGCATCCATCTCCAATACATCGCAATTGACCGTATCTTTAAACTTACCAATTGAGATAGGCACGCTACACTTGGCATTTACTTTGATCCCTCCTCCCGAGCGGATCCATCCTATGGAGTATGGAGCTGGATGGGGTATGGTCTTCAAGCCAAGTTTGTCCACGACCTGCTTGCTCACAAAATTCTCTTGGTCGCCCTAATAGACTCCTTCACCTCGCACACTTCATCCCCTACGTGACATCGAGTTCGGAATAAATTATGCCTTTGAGATTCATCCTTCTTGGTGGTTGTCAGGGCCATCTTCCTTATAACCCCACAATATTCCTCCCCTTATTCGGACGAATCTTGCTCCTCTTCGCTGCTTCCTTCAACGAGGACGCACATGAAGGTTCCCGCATGCTCTTCCTCCTCTTCATCTCGTTCGCACAGTTGAGAAAACTTTCTCCTTGGGCATTCATTTGATTTGTGACCGAGGGCGTTACATTTAAAACACCTGATTCCCATGCTTGTTTCAGGTTCCTTCCCTTTTCTTTGCGGAATCTCAGGACTATTCTTTGCTTTGGTCACGATCCTTGGCTCACTCACACTCTTCTCGCCTCCCTTGTTAAAGCTAGAGGTTTGTCTTGGCCCCGAAAATCGAGTAGGGACAGCTTTCTTCTTCTTCAAGGCCGCGCCAATTTTCTGAGCTTTCGTGCAAGCATCATGGAAATAGAGGAAGGTGTCATACTCCAAATGGTTCTTGATCTCGTAGTGAAGTCCATCAACAAAATGCGCGATCATTTGATCCTCGTTCTCCTCCACATTATTTCGAGAGGCAAGCCTCATGAATTTAGTGATGTAATCTTCCACGGATCTATTACCTTGCGTGCACGTCAAGAATTGCGAATAGGGAGTCTGATGGTAATCCACGGGCAAGAATCTCTCCCTCAAGGCCTGCTCCATAGAGAGCCAATCTCGTATAGGTTGATCTCCTCTCCTCTTGCGGGTTTCTTGTTCTTTCCTCCACCAGACCGCAGCTTCTGACTCAAGCTTGAAAGCCACGTAATTCACCTTCTGCTCCTCCGTAAGATCCATATAGTCAAAGTACTTCTCCACTGAGTCCAGCCAGTTTAGGAACCCTTCCACGTCCATGTCCCCATAGAACTTCTCTATATTCATCTTAAAAGGGCGATCTACGCAACGAGCAAAATCTCTTTCTTCTCCTCTATAGGCATCTCCCCTATAGGCTTCTCTTCGCGCACCTCGTCCTCCATCTCCTCCTCGACCTCGTCCCCCTCTATTTCCACGTCCTCCTCTGACCGGTAGCGTATGCACTGAGTCGAGGTCATCGCGATCCTCCTCGCCCTCATCTTCCCTTGCGTTATCTCCCATGACAGCCGGTGGTTGCACTGCCAAATTACGCAATTGACGAAGAACTTCTTGCTGTATCCGGATCGGCCATGATATCGCTCGGCTTTTGGTGGTGCTAGGTAGGTAAGTGAGGCACGGATCAGGGGATCACGTAACCTTGTGGATCGGCCCTTGGATGGTTTTAAGGGAGTGCATAAAGTTGGGAAAGGAATAAGGAATCGAACCACGCTCTGATACCACTTGACGTAGCGTGCGGAAGCTTAGATAACTCGAACAGGGTAAAATCTCTTCAAGCGCAACTTCCGTTGTGTTAAAGAGTTTGTCCAAGGGTGAAGGACAGCCAGCAAGGGCGAAAAATAAACAAGGGACGCACCCTTTGCTCAGATTTGTGAAAGAAACCTTTCTCACTTTCCAATTGGATTCAAAACTGATTCTTTATTACTCACCATCATAGCCCTTTAATAGGGGCGTGACTTAAGACTTACTGAATGCCAAGCTAATCAAAAGCTACGGTTACAAGCTGATTAAGACAGCCATTTATTTCCCCTACCCCACATAAATGGTACTTAGACCTTATTAACTATTCGAATGAGCTTAATATCCCGATCAGTACAAGAACAAAGATAAAACTAATAAGGACGTCCTACGTCAATCTTAGTGCTATTGTTCATGTTTCCAATATTATATAGAGATTTAGTATATGATCCAAACTACAAACCCAAATGAAAGATCTCTCCTGAGAAATCGAATGAGAGTTCCAATGAAGGAATATTGTATATACTAGACATTGGTCATTATATAGACCTATTAAAGACTATCCATATACCTCCAGCATTGGAAATCTGGTCGCTCTTAATTGTTGGAGATTTATGATTTTTATATTAAGTTTGGATTCATATATTTCTGTTTATTTAAGAATACAAACCTTATTGGTTCTGGTATTCTATATAATGATTTATATAAGCTGAAACTCAATAATGTATTATGAAAATCTCTATTTAGTGTTTCTAATGTTGGAATTAAAAGTCTATGAGTATAACTGTTCCTCGTGCTTGTGGCATACATGTTTGGTCATGTATCCAAGAAAGACGCCACACGAAGTACTCAGCTTCTTGAAATTATGCACACCGATAATTGTGGGCTATTGTATTGACCATCTTTAATGTATAAACGTATTTTACCACCGTTATTTGTAAATTTTTACATTATAGTTATGTTTGTTTACTTCATGAAAAGTCTCAAACATTAATATCTTTGAGGTTTAACTGAATAAAGTAGAACAAATAATTAGACATGAAAGTGAAAAATCGTAAGGTATGATAGAGGTGATGAATATTATAGCAAACATGAAGAAAGTGGTCAATTTTTTGGTCAATTTTTTTTAAGTTCCTTGGAAAGGCAAAATCGAACTTTAATGGTTAGGAGAATATAAAGTACCCATCTCGTAGTGGACATACACTCTCAAACTAGAGTACATGATCGAATAGAGTTTCTAGTAAAGTTGTTCCTAAAACTCTTCTGAGTTACAGGACGAAAGGGTACCTAATATAAGGCACTTGCATGTATAACCAACATGAAAGTAAATTAGATTCTCGAAAGGTGGGTGATTATTTAGTTACCTAGAGAAATCTAAAGGGTACAAATTTTACTATCTAAGCCATAGTTTGAGAATTGTTGAAACTGAAAATGCAAGGTTTATAGAAAATGGTGAAGTTAGTGGGAGTAATTAAATGGTACAATTTTGGAAGTAGGGGTGAATGTTAATTTGCATGTATTGGTATTTTCTTTCATAAGTGTACCGCATGTCACTCCTAGTGTTGAAGTAATGCAAGTCAACATGAATAAATATTTGGGTCAACAAGTGCCAAATGAATAAACTAACTCACTAAACTCAAATATGCAAACAGCCACAAAGAGTAGCATTAAGGTATTCCTAATGGGAATGAAAAGTCAGCTATTCTGAATACTTTATGGTATATTTGCATGAATATAGACTTTGATATTAAAATCAATAATGTAGTTTCATTTTCATAGGCTATTAAATTATTTGAGTCTAAGAAATGAATGAATGCTATGAAGGAAAGAGTTAAAATCCATAGAAAAGACAAAGCCAAGACTGTCGTTGAATTGCCTGAATTTTTTAAGAGGCTTGCATGTAAATAGATCTTTAAGACCAAACGTGACCCAATGGCAATATCAAGCGGTATAAAGCTAGACTTGTAACCGAGGATTTTACTCAAAAAAGTGGCATTGATTATAGCGAGACTTTTTCGCCAGTCCCTAATAAAGACTCTTTAAGAATAATTATAGCATTGATGACCATTATGATCTGGGTTATACTAAATGGATGTGAAAAATAGTCTTTCTTAATGGGACCTTGAAGAGAAAAATTATATGAATCAACCTGAAGGTTTGAGGTTGAAAGAAAAGAAAAGATTTGTGTGTAGACTTAAGATGTCAATATATAGTCTTAAATTTGCTTCATGAAAAATGTATCATAATGTTCACAATACTAGTATGCCTTTTGGTGTTAAGGGGAATGTCGTTGACCGATGTGTATACCAAAAGGTCAGTGGGAGCAAATATTTGTTAAGTCCTATATCTATGATATTTTGCATGCTACGAAATTTAGGAATATTACGCGAGACTAACGATTTTATCTCGTTACGTTTTGAGATGAAAGATTGAGTTGAAGCATCTTATGTGATTGGAATAAGAATTCCATAATAGTTCACAAGTTTGCTATAATTGTCATAAAAAATAGTCTCATTAAGTTTTTTCCTAAGTATTACATACTCATGTATAGATCACGGCACATTAAAGATTGTCGAATATTTGGATTCATAGTTGTCTTATTTCCATTTTCAAGGGACAATGTTATGAAAGATTGCGAAGCAATCTACTATTAGCGTTGCTCAATATGAAAAATAAGATTGTGGCAGATTGTGAAGTCACGATTAATAGATTATGACTAAGAAATTCATTTCAGGACTTTGGGTTGTCGATGCCATTATTAAGTCGCTGAAAACTTATTGTCTTAGTAGTATGTTTCTCTAAGGACAAATACTGTAAATGTGTTAAGCACATGAAAATAAAGTATTTTGTTGTTAATGAGAGAAAGTTCAGAAACACTAGTGTCTACTAATCACATGATTAAGGATCTCATTATTGTAGATCTATTAAAGTTTGGATTACAACCAAATTAAATGATCATGAATGGCTTTAGGTTGTAGTTCTGGATATTTTTGTGATTGACACTCTGAGCTCACTAATATGTTTCTGAAATACATTATCATTTTCTTGTTTTATTAATGGTGTATACATTACGGTTTTATGAAAAAAAAAGTCTATATGAGACATCATTGTGGACCATAATTGGTTCTATATACCGCTTATTGGTCTAGTATGTTGAGTTGCTAGTGTCGTGATTATGGAAGGGAGTATAATCCATAAATGACATATAACCGCTATAGTTCGCATTTAGTAGCTTACCATATGATGACATTATGATTGTGGACTTTGAGTTGAGATTACTTATGTTGTGCACCTTATGTTATACTATTAACCTATATTCGAGCCTAGTGGGAGAATGTAAGAATTATTTATTAATTATATTAAAGAGGCTCTCATAGAGTTGGACTCTATTACTGATATAAGAGTCCTATTAAGGTTATGGTTATTAGTTTAATCTCAACCGTCCATTGGGAGATTGATGGACGCGCCCGATTGTTTCTAGGTATATAGCTTGGTCCTCTCTCTGCCTATAAAAAGATGCTAATGCTATCCATCGGTGGGTGTCACAAGAACGATAGGAAAGAGAGAGAAACCAAGCTATGGCGACTGCGAGAATTCCAACTACATGGACTTCAAAATTTCTTTTCATCAACCAATCCGGTACGTTTCCGCTTATTGTTTATGTCATTAATATTACATCGGTTTGCTAATTGCATGAGAAAGTAGGGAGATAGAAAGGCAAGAAAAAGGAAAATGTGAGACTTTCGCACTTTTTTTGGTCAAAATCAAATTTTCCATATAAAGTAAGCATGTTAGAAAAGTGGCTAACAAGGACGTCTTGCTTATATGAAACTGTTTTACGTCTCAGTGGAGGAGACTGCAGCCATAAATTCAAGAATCTTAGGAATGAAATATATCTTTATTATATGGACAACTTTTCCATATAAAGTATTGCTGTTTGAAGGTGGTCTCAAGATTTTGTCTAGGAAAGGCTGCTTCGTGCTCTTCTTCTTTGCAAGTGCCATATGGCTAAGATCCGTAATTGAAACAGATGAACCAAAATAGATCCGTAATTTAGGATTTCACTGAGTGGCTAAACAACTCGAAGAATCAAATCAAATAATCGCTTGTAGCTGCCATTATTGGTACCCAGCAAATAGCAATCTTTACCCTTCCATTGTTTCTTAACCATCTCACTATAGTTAGAAATCTACAGCTGGTGTTACAATTTTTAGTACAACCATGGATTATACTGTAGTTGTAATAGGCAAGTGGCTGGCAGTTTGATCGTGATTTTTGTTGTA
The DNA here is from genome assembly GCA_963995505.1 of Hypericum androsaemum. Classification (NCBI taxonomy): domain Eukaryota; kingdom Viridiplantae; phylum Streptophyta; class Magnoliopsida; order Malpighiales; family Hypericaceae; genus Hypericum; species Hypericum androsaemum. The sequence continues at coordinate 6,486,292 of OZ023192.1, read as the reverse complement.
CATTTTTTTTTTCAGGTTCTTTTTGGTTGTTTGTTATTAGTTACTTGTGTTGTATTTTTTTCCTCGTCTTTGTAATTGTCCCACCTCCTTGAGTACTTTACCGGTTACCATAGACTTTACTCTCGAACTCATGTCTTAGCTTCTGATTGTTTTCTTGGAAAAATGAAAGAGGTCCCATCTAATATGCAAACATGAATAAAATGCCGTCGGATTTTTTTTGTCATGAGAAAAAAATCCCATCTAAAATTGAAGAGCGATTGTACCTCCCCGAAAACTTTTGAAGTGCTCTGGATGAATTTTAAGTCTTGGGAAAAATATGGTCGAAACATCCACTTGTTATTCCAAAGCTAAAATGGGGCTCTTGGTTTGGTTGGTGCCATATATCCAATTAGGGTCCATATATGCACTTGTTATTCCATATATGCCATATATCAGTCTTTTATGATCATTTTGATAAGTATGTGTGGTTATATTTCCTCCGTCACAAATCTGACCTATTTGTCTCCTTAAGTATTACTTACCATTGGCCGACATTTGAAACACAAAAGTGGCGACTGTAAGGAGGAGTGTTTGGACTCTCCATTTACATTTGAACATCAGGCGGGATACTCCCTCCAATGACAATGACAGTCGGTGTCTAAAGGATCTCCAATCTGTACTCATCTCTACAGAGAGCAATGAGAAAACACAAGGGTCGCTCCTTTCTATTTAATTACCCACTTTCCAATCTATACTCATCAGGTGGGATACTTATTTTGGAACAACTTTCTCTGACTAAGTTTTCAGACAAAGAAGGGATCGTTTTGGTGGTTTTTTCGATATTCACAGTTGCCGGGCTCTATTCCAATGGTGCCTTGAGAGTTTACCTGGATGGAGGCTGAGATGAATCCTATAAGGAACGTGGCCAATGGTTACCCACCCTCCCCAAACCTATTCCCATTTCTGAGTACTTGGCATCCCAGACGCTTGAATTGCAACTAAAAGAAATGTAAATTTCCAAAAAGCCCACGGTCTCTATCATCACATGACAAGCATTCAATCAGCAAAAGAGAGCGCAAAAAAAAAGTTCATAGATAGATTTAACACAAGCGACATGTTCAGATAGAAGACATAATTGAAAAGAGTATTAGTTCTCAAGCGGGCAAGGAGAGACACATTTGAGCAGCAGGGCACAGAAACAACAAAAGTGGTCATTTTGCAAGGAATACTGGGGGCAGACACTTGTTTAGCAACTGAAGTAAGCTTTCCCAGAAAGGAGCTCCCTGGGTATTTGACCTTCACCAAAGGCATGGTGCTTGACCCGAACATCATCTAAGGCGGTGGTTTCTGCCCCAGCCCTCAGCTCGAAGGTGAAAACTGAAGGATGAATGCTAAAGCTGATAACGGAAAGCAATTGCGCAGTACCTGTTCCGGCCCAATCCGATGAGGTGCCATTGTAAGCGACAGGACTCAATCGTGAAGGACCCCCATGGAAACGAGACATCTTCACCAACTTTCAAGTCCAAACTGTCACCAATGGTGGGTTCAGCACCCAAACCAAAAATCGGGAAGATGGCGCCACGAGAGAAGGCAGGGAGGAGCAGGGGATCGTCCTTATAGACATGAGAGATATATGTAAAACCTCGAAACGGGAATGGGGATGGAGTGGGAGATTCTGAGATAGAGATCACAAGCTCGGTCCACTCCCCGAAAAAATCTTCTTTGAGGTGGAACCGCAAGAAACGTTGCCGATCGCGATCGGGATGGTATTGGACAAGGTGCACAATCAATGTATCGTCCCCAATGCAGGACCAGCCCTCAAAGAGTATCCCGTCGGAAGGGCCCCTGAAAGAGGGGGGCGGAGCATGGAAAGAGTGCCATATCTCTTCGACAAGAACCTCAAACGCATCCGGGTAGTCATGACCATATGTAGGGAAGAAGCGGAGCGCGTAGAGCCTACCCCCGATAGAAAAGAGCTCAAGGATGCGCCTGTCGCGGGTGAACTAGGGCCCTTCCACCCAACCCTTGTCCTCGTCCCCAATCTCGCGAACCCAGAGGCGAGTGTTGTTGCCTAAAACGTAGGCCGAGGAGCCCACGACGGCACAAGACAAGTCAGTGACGTTCTTCCGGTGATAGAGGCAGAGGTAAATGAAGTCGAAGACATGGTAAACGTTTAAGCGCTCATCGGTGGTGTCGATTGCGTAAATGCTCAACCCTTCGAATGGGGACCCACAGGAGAATGGGGACGCACAGGATCGGCCGACGAAATACACGGCTTGGCTCCCCCACTGGGCCCACGCGCCCTTCGGCAATTTCGGCACCGACTCCAGCAGTCGCGGCACTCTACCATCCTCTAAGGGCCCCGGCTTCGAAATCAGCATAACCTCATCCTCATACTCATTCTTGAAGGGCATCCGCTTCCAAAATGGCATATCCTCGTCCCTGAAAGGCACCGGCTTCGAAAGCGGCTCATCCTCGTCCTCATCCTTCAAGGGCTCCGGCTCCGGCTCCGGCTCCGAAAGCGGCTCATCCTCATCCTCCAAGGGCACCGGCTCCGAAAGCGACTTATCCACGTCCTCATCCTCATCCTTCAAAGGCTCTGGCTCCGAAAGCAGCATATTCTCATCCTCGTCCTCATACTCATCCTCGGGATCTTACGCGGAGGAGAGGACTCGCGCACTTCTTCCTTCAGCATGGCAAACCCTAATTTTTTTGTGGGTACTTATCCTTCTTGTGCTACGACTTTTGGTGGGTACACTTTAAATTAATAAATTATTAATTTTTAGATTAATTTATAACTAATTAAATCAAATTTTATTTTATGATTATGAACGTTTTACTACCCAACTAGCTAGGGATTGCAATGGGCAGGATCCGAGTAGGATCCTTAGGACCCAGATCCTTACCCTCTTTTTAAATGGTGGACCCAGATCCTTATCCTTATCTTCTTTGAAAATAAGGATTCGGGCAGAATCTGGGTCCTAAAAAATTAGACAGGATTAGGGCGACCCGCGGGTCCGTATTTTTTAAAATATTTAATTTTTAAAAATTAAATTATCTTTTGATAGTTTTTAAATAGCAATGAGACATTTTCATTCATTAAACGTATCAATAGAAAGAAACCAAAAAGGCAAATTCGAAAAAAGTTGAAGTTCCGTAAGTTAAAATTAAGAATTTGGTTCGTGATTTTCGCTGCTATTATTGGGGCTTGTGACTGCTTCGTAATTATATTATATTCAATGAGGCAAGGTGCGATAATGAGCTTCTCCTGCATTCTGTTCTCTTTCATGCCCAAGAGTGGATCCTTTGGACGGATGCCTCGATCATTCACAATTAATCGATGCTCACTTTCTTGATTGCCTACAAGGATTTATAGGTCCATCTTCTTTACCTCTTGAGGTTGAGGGAAAGTTTTGATCGGGGGTGGGGCTGTAACTGATGTAAATATCAGACCTCTCTATCTTATCTTTCTTTTTGCGCTTGTTCTGTTTTGAACTTTCATTTTAATAAAGAATATTTACCTATCAAAAAATTGAGAATTTGGTATTATGTCGAATAATTAATATACATATATATTATTTTAATATTAATTTAAAAAATTCGGGTAGGATCAGGGCAGGATCCTATAGATCCATATCCATGCCCTTATCCTTTTAAAATATCAGGATCCGGGCAGGATCAGGGTCTGGACCCGGTCAAAGTCAACGGATCTTGGACCCTTTGGGTCTGGATCATGCTAGACCCTCAGGGTAAGGGTCTAATTGCCGTCCCGACAACCAGCTCTTAGTTGGCACATCTTTCTAAAAGCTAAATAGCTCGCTTTCGTAGAGTAAAATATTTTGGGATATAATAGGGACGGAACTAAGCTATTGCATCCAACATTTAGATTGTATCTTTTGCTTGAATTTTGTAGCTTTTGCCAAATTGTGATTAAGGGTGAGTAAAAAATTTGATATCCGTTATCTGTATTCGATATCCGAAATTTTTTCGGATTCGGACTTGGATAATTTTAAATTCGGACTCGGATACGGATTATCCAAAATAAATATTTTAGACTCGGATACGGATACGGATAATAAGATTGATATTTCGGCTATCCAAAATATCCGATTTAAAAAGTAGGTTCATTAAATAAAATAAAAATTACAAAATTAAGCCCATTAAAAATTACAAGTAAAAAATTCTATCACGCTACCACTACCCGTAAATAAAAATTCGGATATTTCGGATATCCAAAATATCAGATTTAAAAAGTAGGTTCATTAAATAAAATAAAAATTACAAAATTAAGCCCATTAAAAATTACAAGTCAAAAATTCTATCACGCTACCACTACCCATAAATTTTAATTTTCCCAAATAAAGGTTCCCTTGATTCCTTGAACTACGATGAACGAGGTTTGGATTTTTCTTTAGTTTTCATGGAGATACCAGGAAAAATTGGTCGGGAGCTATGCAATGTCAAAGCTACTTTTGTAAATATTGGCTACGGATTCATTTCTTACATCATGTTACCATTTTTATTTTTGAAGACTTGAAAAAATGGATAGTTCGAATTATTCGTATCCGTATCCGAAAAAAATTCGGATATCGGATTGTAGAGAGTTCGGTCTCAGACTCGGATACTAAAAATACTTATTCGAATAGTTAGAATTTTGGATAATTCAGATACGGATAATCTATTTGTTCAGCCCTAATTGTGACAATTGAATGCCTTTATAAAGAGCCGGGGTCGGAATCCCCGCTGGGATTTCTTTTTGGCCATTCTTCGAAATCTGGGGGTTACGAGCGCGTTCTTTCTTTTTGGACTTGGGTTTTATTCATTAAGGAGTTCGAGGTGCAATTTTCAATCACCGACAGTTGAAACTGTTGACACATTGGCAAAGGAATTAAAAATTTTTGAGCAAACTAAGGAGCCAAAAACACTACGAGAAAGGGTCAAGAATCAGTCAAAAAATGTGAGCCGGACTGATGCTGAAAGCGTGAAGAAGGACGAAAAACAAGCTATCGACAAAAAAGAAGAAGACACAAAGGAAAATGACACTTTCCTATTCTTCGACAAATTGATTAAGCAAAAGAAAAAGTTTTTGAATGAGATAAAAAAAAGAGTAGCTCGCACCAGAGTAACGGACGAAATAGCTTTGTGGCACGACGTCTGTGAGCTATTTTATTTCCTTTCCAGTTTCCCTCAAGCCCCACGTTATGGGATTTTTTATGCTTTACACGGTCGTATTTCTGATCCCTGGGCAAAAAAGATTTTTTTGATTATTATTACCTAGAGACTTATCGATATAGGCGCAAAAATGCTCTATTGGAAAAGTAATTTGCCAGCTATCCCGAAAAATAACAGAAATATCTGTGGACTAAACTATAACTCCAAGAAAAGTCAAAGGACCAAACTGTAATTTCTCCAAACCAGCAAATTTATGAATAAGTCCCTCCAATTAATCAGGGACTAAATTGCAATTTTATGATTAATTCAGGTACCATACCGTAATTAACTACCAAAGCCAAATTATAGAAACACCCCAAGGGCATATCTGCAAATTTAGATTTTACGAAATTGCAACGAAGCCCCTGAAAAACATCAAATTTCGAACGTAAAGTCCATGGGACAATTGCAAATCGGTCCCTGACAATCGTCGACCTATCGGCGCCGATCCGGTCGACACTGCTGGCCTCCAGACGAAGCCCACGACCAGGCGTCGGTAAGGAGTGTGTGTACCTTTTTTTCATTATGTCGTCGTCTTTTATGATCATTTTGATAAGTATGTGTGGTTATATTTCCTCCGTCACAAATCTGATCTATTTGTCGCCTTAAGTATTACTTACCATCGGCAGACATTTGAAACACAAAAGTGGCGAGTGTAAGGAGTGTTTGGACTCTCCATTTACATTTGAACATAAGGCTACTGGCTTAAGCACGGGAGAACTTGCACAAGACCTGCACTAAGACATAAGAAACTTTGGACACAACAAACACTGTGGACATAGACCACCCAAAATGCTAAACTGTGAGACAGAAATCCAAGCTGACCCCCCAACCTTTCTTGGGTTTACAGTATAGACATGAACTAAGCATTGCAGGATTACATTATGTCCTGTTAGTGCGATGACTAAACCCCATCGCAGAAATCTCCAAAAGCTGGACAAGAACCAGAAAAGCACCATCCGTACCCAGGAAATGGGAACCGATAGAAAAAGGTGTGTTCGATTCCACTTAATTGCGCAACTATCCCAGACGCTTGAATTTCAACTGAAAGAAATGTAAATTTCCAAAAAGCCTAAGGTCTCTCTATCATCACATGACAAGCATTCAATCAGCAAAAGAGAGCAAAAAAAAAAAGGTTCACAGATAGATTTAACATAAGCACTCTACAGACATGTTCAGATAGAAGACATAATTGAAAAGAGACTACTAGTTCTCAAGCGGGCAAGGAGAGACACACATTTGAGCAGCAAGGCACAGAAACAACAAAAGTGGTCATTTTGGAAGGAATACTGGGGGCAGACACTTGCTTAGCAACTGAAGTAAGCTTTCCCGAAAAGGAGCTGCCCGGGTTTTTGACCATCACCAAAGGCATGGTGCTTGACCCGAACATCATCTATAAGGGAGGGAAGAGCAGGGGATCATCCCTGTAGACATGGGAGTTGTAATTAAAACCTCGATACGGGAATGGGGATGGAGTCGGAGATCCCACGACAGAGATGACAATCTCGGTCCACTCCCCGACAAATTCTTCTTTGAGGTGGAAGCCAAGAAATGTTGCCGATCGGGATGATATTGGACAAGGTGCACAATCAGTGTATCGTCCCCAATGCATGACAAGCCCTCAAAGAGTACTCAGTTGAGAACGTCCCAGAAATAGGGGGCGGAGCATGGAGAGAGTGCCATCTCCCACCGGCAAGAACCTCAAACGCATCCGGGTACTGATGACCGTGTGTAGGGTAGAAGCGGAGTGCATAGAGCCTACCCTTGATAGAAAAGAGCTTAGGGTTGCGCCTGTCGCGGGTGAACTGGGGTCCTTCCACCCAACCCTTGTCCTCGTCCCCGATCTCGCGAACCCAGAGGCTAGTTCCGTTGCCTGAAATGTAAGTCGAGGAGCCCACAACGGCGCAAGACACGTCAGTGTCGTTCTTCAGGTGATAGAGGCAGAGGTAGGTGAAGTCGAAGACGTGGTAAACGTTTAAGCACTCATCGGTGGTGTCGATTACATAAATGCTCAGGCCTTCACATGGGGACCCACAAGATCGGCCAACGAAATACACGGCTTGGCTCCGCCACTGGGCCCACGCGCCCTTCGACAGTTTTGGAGATTCCTGGGTACGGATGCCCTTGAGATCCCACTCATTTTTTAAGAAGTGACTAGAATAGCATCAAATTTCAAAGAAAAAACCATACCACCATATATTTAACGGTTTAACCAAGTAGACATAAATTTTTTTATCCCTATGCTTTGTGAAAATCCGTAGAAGAAGTTGCATGCATCAGGTTAAAACTTACCTCCAGACAGAATAATAATAATAAGGGCAAATTATGCTCACGTCCCTGTAGTTTGGTTTTCCTCCCTCTCGGGTCCCTGGGTTTCGAAAATTATTTTTGACATCCCCCAAATTTGATTTTAGAAACTCTCGGATCCCTCGCTGACGTCATGAGTCCTTGTTTTTTATTTTTTGTCATGGAAATAACCAAAATGCCCTTAAACAAAAAATAAAAAAATTTCCCCTTCCTCCGAAACAAGAAAACCGAAAAAAAAGATTAACCCTCATCCCTCCTCTCATCTTCAACACCAGCTTCAACCCATCTTCTTCTTCAAACTCCCCTTCTCCAGAAAACTAATTAAATACCAAAAACATCCAATTAGTGAAACACCCATGAAAATCCCGACCTCCGGCCAAAATCCCAGCCTTCAACTTCTCTGTTCACTAGATCTGTCTCTATCTCCTCCGCCATTAACTTCAAGTCATTCTCTATCTCTCTGTTTAAGGGGTTGAATCTCGGCCCACTGCAGGAAAATGTAGAGGAGGAGGAGTGGTGGAGGGGTTTGCCTCTTGGTCATTATCACCGTCAAAGGTGCAGTTCACGATGACGATGGGGAAGATCTTGGAGCCGACCACCACGTGGCTCCCTGGACCGCCATTCCACTCGTAGAGGTAGGTGGGTTTGGCATTGAGATGGAGCAGCTTGGAGATGGACCTCGTCTCCGGATATATCCAATCGACCCAACCCAACCCGTATCCTCGTTCCCGATCTCGCGAACCCAGAGGCTATTTCCATTGCCTGAAACGTAGGCCGAGGAGCCCACGATGGTGCAAGACACGTCAGTGACATTCTTCCGGTGATAGAGGCAGAGGTAGGTGAAGTCGAAGACGTGGTAAATGTTTAAGCACTCATCGGTGGTGCCGATTGCGTAAATGCTCAGGCCTTGGAATAGGGACCCATAGGATCGGCCAACGAAATACGGGTAAAATGTCTAAATGATGTTACTATTCACAATTTTTTGTGAAAAAAGAGTCCGAATTTAAAGTATTGCGGAGTCGGTGTCGGTGTCCACGTGGCACGGACAGCAAAAAATGTCGAATCTTGGTCTAAGATCCGACTTTTTTCGCCGGATGACCAAGATCCGACATGTTTTGGCGAATCTATCATCCGGCCAAAAAAGTCAGATCTTTGTCATCCGGCAAAAATAGTCGGATCTTGGACCAAGATTAGACATTTTTCACCGATTTTTGTTGAAAAAAATCTGTAAAGGATCAAGATCCGACTTTTTAAGTCGATTCTTGGTCGATAACCCCATCCAAAATCTGTAAAGTAGATTTTCGGTGTTCGGCTATATAAACGAGATATCAAAGCAAGTTTTTCAAATGGTGACTACCATTCGATAACTAAAACATTTGTTGCTGGTGACTACGATTCATCCGTCTCTACTTTTGAGGTAATTAATGTGCTTAAATACTTGATTTATATGTAAAGTTTGCTTATTAATTATGTATGATTAGTATATTTTAGCTCATACGGTACATAATGTAAGAGAATGTTGAAAATAATTTGTCTATTTTTTTGGGTGTTTTACATATACTAATTTTAGGAAAAAGTCATCGTTAATTATTAACTTTTGATTGTTCTAGAAAATGACCCAGTGGCCAACCCATGCATATTTTTCGAGTTTCTTAGCTGATTGGATGAAAATTTTGGGGTTGGGCTGGGTATAAAATTTTTCAACCCCATTGGTCCGACTGGTGTGGTTAGGTGAACTGGTCGGATCAGTCTGATAGGATGCTCCAACTGGTTGGATCAAGTGAATCAGTCAGACCGGTCGGACCATAAGTGCATTTTTATGATTTTTGACTAGTTTGATTAATCTGATTAGTTGGATTGTGAGCTTCTTTTCTCGGTAAATTCTGGTTGAATTTTGTTATCTGCTTCGTTATCCGACCAGTTGGAAAAAAATGATGGAGAATGATGTATATTTATATGATATTTTTGTTAATCTAAATTATGTTTTGTTAAGCTAATATAGAATTGCTTTTTGTTGTAGTCTTAATAATGGCTAACCGGGTTATAAGAATAAAGTTGAAATACGATGGAGTAATTTTCAACAACAATGACACCGATTTTGATTACGAAGGTGGTGAGAAACAGAAGTTGAAGTTTCATGAAGAATTTGTCAGATATAATATCTTGCGGAAAAAAGTAGATGAAAAGATTCCAATAGGTCCAAATGAAGAATTTGGACCATTGATATTTAGATGTCCATTTGGAAGAGGAAAATTTAGTCCAATGTTTATTAATGATGAGGAAGATGTTAGGATAATGCTACAGACCATGATTAACTTCTTTGAACTAATGGCGAAGGAGATCAAGCTTACAATCATTGTGAAAAAGAAGGTGATTAATGATTATAACCTGTTTATCGTTGAAGAGAGTCAGTTCTTGAGTGGTGGTGATAATTACTATTAAGCTGGTATGTCTACAGGGATGGCTGTTGCTCATGAACCAATATTTGATTGGTTTAAAAATGATCCTACAGAGATGGGTTCATATGCGACATATAATTTTGATCATGAAGAAGGAGAAGGAGAAGGAGAAGGAGAAGAAGAAGATGATGATGTAGAAGACGAAGCAGAAGATCACGAAGATGAAACAGACATAGTAGAAGAAGAGGAACAACAATATGGAGAACCTTTATACAGTCAACTCGCTCTAACTGAGCCTCGTGAACAATCATCGATGACTGTTTATGCTGAAGAATGGGATTATGACCGATCAATAAATAGAAGTTGTTCTGGTTTGTTGAAAGAGGGTACGATTTGGAAGAGCAAATTTGATGCAATGAGGGAGATTGAGGCATTCGTAATGAAAGATGGGCGTGAGTTTGTCCGAAAGAAAACAAGGCCAGAAACGTTTTCTGTGAAGTGTAAAAAATGGGAGACGGATGATTGCAAATGCAAGATCCGTGTCTCACAGAAAAGAAGGGGCACACTTTTCAATCCTTGGAAAATAGTGAAACACACCTACCCTCATACCTGTGGTCACCTACAGAAGTCGCAGGATCATAAACAACTGACTTCTGCTTTCATTGCACAAATTATTAAGAAACGAGTAGAGGAACAACCAGAAATTCGTGTGTCCACTTTGAGGTCGGAGATCCACGACCATCTTTGATATATACCCTCGTATACGAAGACTTGGTGGGCAAAAGAGAAGGCATTTCAAGATTTATGAGGAGATTGACAAGAATCTTACAATCGCCTTCTGTAATGGTTTGCGACATGCAAGGAAAAGATTCCTAGAACTGTTGTTGAATGGGAATATTATCACACCCTCCCTGGTTGTGACCATTATGTGGAATCACTGATGCTTGGAACAAAGATCTTTAAGCGAGTTTTCTGGAGCTTCAAGCCTTGCATTGAAGCTTTCAAATATTGGTTGCCTGTCTTGGAGATTGATGGAACGTTCTTGTACGGAAAATACAAGCATGTCCTCCTAATCGCCACTGCATTTGATGGTAATAATGCTATAATTCTAATAGCATTTGCTCTGGTTGAGGGTGAGAACACAAATAGTTAGCCGTGGTTCATGGAACATGTTTGAAAGCACGTCACGCCTGGCCGATGTAGAATATGTGTTATTTTTTATCGACATGCAGGCATATTAAAGGCAATGAGTACAGAGTATGGTTGGAGAGAAGACAGTGATATCATCCATCGATATTGTCTTCGACATGTAGCAAGCAATCTTAACAAACACTTCAAGAACGACGCTATGTGGAATGTCATGAAGATTGCAGGTAACATACGCAAATGTTTTAAAGTCTAACACTATTTTAGAAGTTGTTAATCCACATTTAATATTAGTACTATGTTGGTTGTAGGAATGCAAGCATAGCTATGGAAGTTGGAAGCTAATATGCAAGAGATATAGAAAGTCGACCAGGAGGTGATCAACTGGATGTATGGACAAAAATTGGCCAAGTGGAGCTTAGATGGGATGGTGGACGCCGATATGGCAATATGACGATGAATATTACCGAGTGCGTAAATATGATCTTCAAAAAAGTTCGTCGTTTACCAGTGATGGCCTTGGTGGCAGAGACATTTAACAAGCTAACCAAATATTTTGAAGAGAGATCAACTAAGTGTATGAAAGAGTACAATACTAGCAAAATAATGATGTTAGAGCGGCGGGAGGGAAAGTCCAATGGACACAGAGTTCAGATTTCTGACAGTACAGTTGGATCGTTCGAAGTTCGCACTGGATACGATATGAGAAGAAAAAGGAGGACAAAAAGCATTCAGTTAATCTTTCCATAGGATTTTATGGCTGCGGAAAATTCCAGGCTTACCACTATCTGTGCTCACATGTGATGGCGTGTTGTACTGAACTTGGCCTAGATTACAAAATATTTATGGATAAGTATTATTGCCTGGAAACCACACAAGCTTGCTACGAACTTAAGTTTGTTCCTCTTGGCAATTCCATAGGATTTTATGGCTGCGAAAAATTCCAGGCTTACCACTATCTGTGCTCACATGTGATGGCGTGTTGTACTGAACTTGGCCTAGATTACAAAATATTTATGGATAAGTATTATTGCCTGGAAACCACACAAGCTTGCTACGAACTTAAGTTTGTTCCTCTTGGCAATCCTAAATATTGGCCATCTCGTGCCGCCCCAATGATTGTAAGGCTCATCCTAGATGAAAGATTAGCGAAGGGTAGAGGACAGCCACAGAAGCGTATACAAAATGAAATGGATACAGTGCCTTTCGTCCGCTGTACGCTATGTAAAGCAAGGGGTCACACAAAAGCCAATTGTACTGATATAAGAGTGGTTGCAGCGGCAAGAGTGACTAAAGTAGCTAAAGCGGCAGCTGTATCTGGAGGGGCTAGTTCTACTAGACGCCGTTGTGGACGTTGAATTGTAATAAATTTTGAACTGCAAGGATTGTACTTTGTAATATTTTGTGAAACTCATTGTGGGTTGTATTGAGTATTGAGTTTTCAACTCTTAAACTTTCTTTGTAACAATCTTCTCTAGGTTTTTGTTTTATTTTACTCCATTTTTGCAGAATAATGACGCATTAAACTCCTGGCGACATATTCAAGTTGATGGGTCAGAACTTATTTTTAGAAGATAAGTTTAATTATCTAATAGACCCATCAATAATGAACACGCGTGACGTGGCTCGAACAATGGTGAACGAAAGGACTTATCGTATTGGTCAATCAATTATGTTACGGTCAGAGACAAAGGGAGTTGGTCTTAAGGTTGTTAGAGCAAATGCCATTAACATGTCGCGCTTTGATGCTAAATGTTTGCAGAGAGCTCTTTTTTGAATAAGGGAAGAAAATAATCATATTCAACAGCGTATCAACATATATTGGTGGAAACATAGGATTAAAGAGATGATGCAATCAAGTGAATATCAGGAAGCACGATAATGGATATATATGCTACAACATGGTACATCTGATTACGAAAATGAATTCGAATCAGATTTTGAAATATCAGATGAAGACAATTAAGACATGTACCTTCTAGTTTTCATCAGACATGTATGCCTCATTATTAATAACTCTCTCTATGCATATCTGATAGTTCCTTACCTAAAGTTACCACTTGCTTCCTTGCCAAATCTAGCATATGATATTGATTTCGTCGCAACATCATTCGGTTATTCTTTTGACGGATCATTATGACTGCTACTTCAAATGAATCTACATTGCTTCGTTCCACATCCAACGACCTCCTTTTCAAAATAGGCGTGGCCAGCATTCGTAGACTTGCTATAAGTACTTCAGACTCGACTGCTCGAACAACCCACTCCCGTCGCAAGCCAACATAATGCTCTCTCCTATCTCTAAGACTTTCATGCCTATAATCATCATTGAAATCTGGTAGTATCCACCTCTCTTTGTCGCTGCGATTTATATCAATATTTTTCTGTTTGGATTGTATATAATAACTGCACATTCAACCTCTTATTTAAAGCCATAATGCGCATCGGTGTACTTTTCAGACTACATCCACTCACGAGTGTTGGTCATAGTGCTATCATGTCAGATATGGTTGTCTTTGTCATGGGTGTACTATTTAGATTACATCCACTCACGGGTGTTGGTCATAGTGCTATCATATCAGATATGGTTGTATTTGTCACATGTGTACTATTCAGACTACATCCACTTACGGGTGTTGGTCATAGTGCTATCATGTCAGATGTTGGTCATAATGCAATGACATTATTGGGTGTTCTATCTTCGTCTTCTTATTTTGATAACATAATCCAGAAATTCAAATCCTCAACATATACCACCCACACAACCATATTTCCTTCACACATTATATATATATATATATATATATATATATATATATATATGTTTAGTGTCATAATTTTTCAGGTGTACCGATGAGGAGAAGTGGCAAAGAGCCAATCGTAGAGGATGACTAAGAGATTGAGAAATGGGTAGCTACAAATTGGGATACTGATGACGAATCTGACGAACAAACTCCAGTAGCACCATTTTCTGAGAGGCGTGGTATCGATTTGAAGGCACTATATGGCCCAAAGGTCTTTGAGCGGCACCAACAACAAAAGAGGTTAGAGGTGTAGAAAAAGGTAGCTGAAGCTAAATTAGCCATTCAAAGGAAAGCCATACGAGCTGAAGCAGACTGCAAAGCCAAAGACATTTTCAAAAATGAACCGTGGACAACAGCTATTGAATTTGTTCTATCTCACAGTATTATGAAAATACTTATAATTGTTGCTTAAAATATAATGTATCTAATGAAGCTATATTTTTTAGGTTTGATGTATGGAGCTAACGTTGATGAAGTATGTATTGAGGATGTAAAAAAAAACTCAGAAAGCATCACAATTCCACAGGTAATATTTGTACATATATTTATAATTTATAATTTGTAAGTAATGTTATTGTTAACTGTGAGACTTGCAGATGGTTCTGTACATGAAAAAGAAGGAACATGTATATGGCGATGGTTTTCGAGCAATTTTTCAGGTATTATTTCAGAATGTATGAAGGATCCTACTGGTGAAATCACGGGGAGTTTACAAGACATTGAGCATACCTACTGTGATGGATGTGTGTTGCTAGTGAAAGATGTAAGCATATATCATCATTACACTATGTCAGTAAATTATTTTAAGATAATCATTGACTTAATTTAGTATTTTCTGAAAAGATTTATGTCTCCTATGAAGAAAACCAAATACATTTTAGTGTTAATCACGAGAATGTTAAAAGAGTTTTCAAGGCAAACTGACAAATATGTCCGTACCGGAGATTCTGATGAGAATGGTGGCAACATGTTGAGAAACATGAAGACATTTTGTTTTTATCTGTTATTTCAGATTGTTGTCATCCTATTTCAGTGTTGCACTTTTTAGTTTTGTCAGGTCGTTTGTCCTTATACCGTACTTTGTTTAATGTCTGGACGACATAATTATCTAGAAATGTATAACGTTTGAAATTTTTTGAAAACTATAACACAAATCATTAAAAAATGTGAAGTTAATATAGTCATAAAAGTATCCAACGAATATCCAGTACATAAGAACAGATGAATAAACTACATCTTCTTCTTCTGAGGCTTCTCCTTTTGAGGCTTCTCTGGTTGAGCCTTCGCCTTCCCCTTTCCAGGCACATTCACGTATCCTCCTATAAAACATCGCACACCAGCCTCTCTAGGCTGACGACGGACCAGAGGTATTTCTTCTTCCTCCAAATTGGTTGGATCGTCAAATAAATAGTCATCACTACCATGAGTTGAAGTAGAACGTGGCAAATTCCTATTAAAAAATATCATACAAAATTATCAAAATCAGCAAATTATGTTATCAACACAATAATATCATACAATCAATTCGAGATTTATAAATGAAATTCATAATTAACACACATCAAATTAAAGAGAACCAACCTCTGTGTAGGCGTCATAAACAGTTGGGATGCTTGTATACCAGATCGGGCCAAACCAAAACTGGACTGCGTATCGAGCGTATGAGCCCTAGTTTGTGCTAAAGCAAAATCGGATAGCATTTAGGACCTCTGAGATCAAGTTTGGGTCCAACCAAAACTAGAGTGTGTTTGGGACATCTGAGAACTGCTGCTGAGGTTGCCAAAAATATTTTCCTAGAATAACGGATGAGCAGTGGAGGGGGGACGCCAAAACCCGAGCCGGAGAGACCCAGTCTGTAAGACAATGGCTGAACAGACCTAGTTGCCGCTGTACCATCTCTAATTAGACCACCCCTAATAACAAAATAAAGAAATTTAGACAATAATAAAATAAAATTAATTGACCATGTTGTCATTAACAACAAAATTAAAACCACAAATTAAAAGAAACAAATACCTCTGCCTAGGGGTAGTAAACAGTAGGGAAGGCTGCACCCCAGTGTGGGCCAAGCCGTAACTCGAGTACTAGTGGGATGGCTAGTAAGCAGAGCCGAGGATGCCAAAATCTGTGTGATGGGAGAACGGCTGAGAGGCAGAGGTATCCATGCTGAGAGACGTCACCGTGTTTGCTAGAATCTGTAACCTCGACCGATAATCTTCCCAGACCATGGGCTCCACTTGATAACCATGTACTGGCTCAGACCGGGGTATTGGTTGTCGCTTGCTAAAAATGGTGGTTTTACTCTGACGACAGATACCCTCTCTGATTGGGGAATTTCGTATGTCATGTGCTCCGCCGGTGCCACAGGTGGCTGGCTGTCCAGGAGACCTAGGTACCATCTCTGCTCGCAGGTAAACACAAATGCAGCCTAAGACAAATTTTGAATTTCTGAAATGTCTGAAGACCTGTGGCGTATATGCTCAACAGCATCCGCCTGCAAGTAAAATTATATTATCATTAGCATTGTGGAACATCCTTATGCAAATTAAAATTGACAACATATTTATTAAACATAGATAAATTAACTTACACTCATGTGTAAGATTACGCTAGCAGGGCTGATGAATCGCCGAGTAATCTTCCTGTACCAATCCATATATCCATCTTGATAATGGATATACGGTGATGGAGATACTCCGTGATACACATATCTCCTCCAAAATTCCACCCAGATCTTCACATGGCTTCGTAAATAGCATTCCAATTTTGGCTAGCCTGATCCTGACCATCTACCGCATTATGTGTCGCCTCGTTGATCTCAGGTCTAGCCGAAATACCCCAGAGTAATCTAAACTATCATAACACCCGATCAGGATAATGCTACTCCACATGCAAAAAACATATCAATAGGACTCGTACCAACCACATGCCACAATCACGATGGAAAATTGTCGGGAGATTGCCAATGATCTCATCGTTATACGACATCAATACAACCTGCAATAAATGCAAACACTCGTAGCTCGTCCAAATGGTGATTGTGATATATATGCAACACAATATGATATAAGTCAAAATTATTCATTAAAATTTAATAAATAAATTACTTACATATAAGTCTCTAAGCTCATCCAACCTGCATCTGTAAATATACTACGTCAAGTCTATAAGGTTAATCAGCGGCTAAAGCACATTAAGAAGTAATTTGTACCTGATGCCCAGTGCTTGCCCTGGTTGTTGCACTGCCGGATTTAACAAAACTAGTCAATTTGGGATGATCCATTCCCAAGCTCACATACATACTAGCGTCATCGCCCCGGCAATAAGTGAACATGTCAAGCTTGTGGCTCTACATAAATGGCTGTACGTGTGTGGCAAACACGCACTACCCCAACTGTAAGAACCAATTGCCTCTACATTCTTGAGAAGTGGCAACCAGTATGTGTTGACCCTCGCATCACTGGACTCGGGAAAAAGACTGCATTCGATAAGTCACAATATGTTCGCTCGAACATATCATTTCATGACCTTATCGCCAGCATCAATCGGGATAGTAACAGGGTCAAAATGGTCCTCGAACCGTTTAAGGGCAATTTGGTTTTTCCAAACCATTCCAGCAGTATCTACCGGGTTAATGCCAAATGGGTGTACGCACAACTCGTGCCAATTAGGAGGTGTCTGCAACCCTGTTACTGGGTGTCCATCGATAGGAAGCCCGAACAACACAGCAACGTCATAGAGAATAACTGTCATCTCACCCACATGCATATAGAACGTATGGGTTTCGGGCTGCCACCGCTCCACCAAGGTTGTAACAAATGCCATTTCGAGAATGACCCAGCCAATACACCACACATCCATAAACCTGCCTCCTTCTTGTAGGCTATAAAGGCCTCGTTCTGCACTTGAGACATCGTCCATTTCCGCCTGTGTATCTTCAACAATGTGTCCTGATTATCGTTAATCCCTTCACGAACCTTACGGTTTTATACCTCCTGAGAACGGTGCACATCCTGGTGCACTAATACTGACGTATCTAAGGGCCCTCCATTCCCTAAGAGATGCTCATATGGCTGTGCATCCATATCTAAACAAGACAATAGACATACAATTCCACTTACTAATATATTAACAAAATTAGCAAATCCAACAATGTTAAGCATTGAACAATTAGAACATTAATTGAACAATGTTATAAATTTTTGTCGAACCCGTCTGACAATATTTTGGTCAAACCGGTGTGCCCAAATTTTGGTCGAACCACTTGTAACAAATTTTGGTCAAACCAGTCAGACATAAATTTGGTCCAACCAGTCGAACCAAATTTTGGTCAGACTGGTTAGACCAAAATTTGGTCCAATCAGTCGAACCAGTTTTACCAAATTTCAGTCAGACTGGTCAGACCAAAATTTTGGTCCAATCGGTCGGACCAAATATATAATTAACCTTCATTAACTATAAAATTTTCTATTAAACAAAATAATTAACCAACATCAACAATTAACAAATAAACTATTTAACTAACATCACAAATTAACTAACATTAACAAATTAACTTATTAATTAACCTATTAACCAATTTAATCAATTTAACCTTCACATTCACAAATTTAATTAACCTTCACATTCACTTTTATTAACATTCACAAATTAACATTCACATTCACATTCACAAATTAATCTATTAATTAACGAAAATAATTAACTTATATAATTAACCAATTAACTAATTAACTAAAATAATTAACCAATTAAATTAAACAATTAACAAATTTACTTACCGTCGGCCGAGACAGCGATGACGACGGCAATGAAGCAATGGCGAGGCGAGCCAGACCGAACCGCCAGGGGAGCGACGGCGAGCCTAGGGGAGTAAGCGCGAGGCGAGGGGAGCGAGCGAACAGGCGGCCAAGGCGAGGTTAGCGACCGGCGACAGAGCAGAGAGGCGGGCGGCGATGGGCGATCGACGAGGCGAGATGGGAACGACGGAATTGAGTGCTGAAAAAAGTCAGATTTTGGTCGTATTTATTGACTGAAATTCAAATTTTTCGGTCGGATCTTGGCATCCAAATTAAAAATTCAGATCTTGTTATCCATCTAAGATCTGCTTTAGAGATTTTTCGGATATGGATAAACCAAGATGCGATCAAAAATGTCAGATCTTGATCCGAGAGTCAACCAGTAATGTCAGATCTTGGACCAAGATCCGAAAATTTTTGTCGGATAACAGATCCGGCTAAAATTGTCGGATGATCAAATGTCGGATCTTAGTCCAACATCTGAAATTTTTGGTCGACCGTGCCACGTGGACACCTCCTCTGCAATACTTTACTTTTGGATGCTTTTTTCACAAAAATTTGTGAATAGTAACACCATTGATACATTTTACCCCGAAATACACGGCTTGGCTCCCCCACTGGGCCCACGTGCCCCTTCGGCAGTTTTGGCAACAATTTCAGCAGTAGCGGCGCTCTACCATCCTTCAAGGGCTCCGAAAGTGGCATATCCTCATCCTCATCCTTGAAGGGCACTGGCTTCCAAAGCGTCATAGCCTCGTCCTCCAAGGGCACCGGCTTCGAAAGCAGCTCGTCCTCGTCCTTCAAGGGCTCTGGCTCAGAAAGCGGCATATCCTCATCCTCTTCCTCATACTCATTCTCATCCTTGTTCAACCTCGGCATCTTACGCGGAGGAGAAGACTCGCGCACTTCTTCCTTCAGCATCGCAAACCCTAATTTCTTTTGATGGGTACTCATCCTTCTTGTGCTACATCTTTTGGTGGGTACTCTTTAAATTAATAAATTATTGATTTTTAGATTACTTTATAACTATCTAAATCAATTTTGTTTTATGATTATATAAGTTTTACCCAATCAGCCCTTAGTTGGCAAATCTTTCTAAAAGCTAAATAGCTCATTTTCGTAGAGTAAAATATTTTGGGTTATAATCAGGACGGACCCAAGCTATTACATCCAATATTTTTTTTTGGAATCCAAACAAACTTCATATATTACGATATTGCCATAGACCCGAAGGTCCATCGATGGATGATGCTTCAGTTCGAAGTGCTTAAACGTGTAGCAACCTAATTGGCAACCTCATTAGCCAACCATTGGATAAAACAAAGCTTACACTTCCTAAGAAGGTTAAAAGTAAGCTTTAATAAGAGTGCTTTAATTAATTTATAAACTGTGAGATTTTTTGTGTGTACTAGATAGCATCTATCATCACTTAGCCCTGAAAGTTGCATATCTAATACCTATGGAGCTATATTTCAGTGCAGTTTGGTGTAATACTTTGCTATTTTTTCTGAGAAGTAATATAATTTTTACCTTTTAAAAAAAATAAGAGTGCATGATTCTCCACTTTCTAATCAATGCACCTTGACTTCCTGTTGATGAAGTTAACTACAACTTGGCAATCAGATTAGATGATCAAATCAACAGCAAGGAACTAAAGATTGACCAGCTCCAAGGCCATAGCTATTGCCTTTAACTCGGCTTCAAGTGCAAATAAGTCTGAGTTCACTCATGTTCACCACCAACAATGTAGCCTAAATTATTCCTAGCAACCACAGCTAACCTCTCACGTTGATTATCTTTGTGCCAAGTAGTATCACAGTTCACTATCACCCATTGATCATGAGGTGGGTGCCATTCATGTCCCTCTGCTGCAGCTGCAATTAGTGCAGAGGTTGGTTCATCTGCATAAATTACAGCTACAGGTTGTGCAGCTCCTCCTGAGCTGAATTCTAAATGGAGGTGTTGTGCTGGACAGAGCTCCACTGATCCTAGGCTTTACACACTCAATGGACTGTAAGTTCAGGTCGGGAATGACCCCTTCGAATACTGCAGAATTTTTGGATTTCCAGACCTTGCCAACAAAAAAATACAGTCAGGGAAATTAACTCAGGTCTGCCAACTATTTTTAGCCAACATCTCATGTTGGAAAACCAAGATGCAAAAGAGGAGTAAGGTTCCAAATTTGATCAAAAAGTGAGTGGACTATGGAACCAATAAATTTTGGCATGTAGGCACCAAAGGATGACATGGAGAACTAAATCAGAGTCACTGCCATATAGTGAGCAGCTCTCATCAGAACCCAGGTTCCTACATTTCATGGTTTATGCAATAGGCAAGCTTCCGGTGGAAAGTCTCCAAATGAAGTGTCTCAGTTTTGGAGGAGCATCAAGTTTCCACAGGGCTTTCCAGTAGCTTTCATGTTAATAGTTCAGCAACCAAGAGAACAAAATGCGCAATGAACATGGACACAAGAGATAACATGGTTAGGCCTAGTGCCTACGTCCACGGGGAGAAAGGAGAACTTTTGCTGATGGATCCGAGTCACAAAGCCATACAAGAACCTAGGTAACATGTCTTTATATAACGAACAACACCCTTATACATCAAGTAATCAATCTAGGTCGAATTTAGGAGTCCAAATCAGAGTCCGAGCAAAATAGGAAATTTCTTGCAATGCACCTCAGCGGGCGCTGCCCTCCCAACCGCCGCTGGGCCTTCAGAAATCCAACATTTTGTAACTCCCCCCCCCCCCCATCGAGGGCGAGGGGGCTAGCGGCCGCTGGGCCTTCGATTTCCACTACTTGCTTTCTTTTTTTGATATATTCCAACAATCTCGACCTTGGCGAGAAAACATCTCTTGCGAAGAACCATGAAGCTCAACCCGAACTTCAACAAACTCCACCTTGATGAAACACTGCACGATGAAGAACTATGAGAACTTGTAAAAACAAACTGACTCTACCAACTCCACCTCAAACCATAGATAACCACCATCAATAAGACCATCTCAACTTTCTCTCCTCCTTTTGTTCAAACACTTGGAGCCAGCCGTCAAGCTCAAGCTTCCGAGCTTACTTGGCCTCTTTCCTCCAATCTTTATCGAACCCCAACTAATGAGTCCACCTGCTGAAATAACCATGTGATCAATAGACGCGCCCTCTATTTTTTGGTCAACCCCAAGCTCTGCAACCTTGAACTGCTTCTCCACTGGACCTTCTTGCCTCAAACCAATGCTACGTGTCATAGCATCAAAGGGCAACATTTTGTTCCACTAAGTAGAACCCGAGACAACCATGGCTCATTGCCAATCATGCCTCCATAAAATAACTATAGCTTGCTATCCATGTCTTCATGAATCCCAACTACACTCAAACCATCCATATCAAGCCTTTGCTCCCTCATACGAACCAATCTCATATGACCTGAGCTTTTTCCCTTTCCATCGGAACCCAAAGTTGTGACTCCATCTACAACAGTTCCCCCCACTAATCTGTAGGTATTCCTTGCATCTCTTTCACCCTTAATCACCACCATAGCATCCTTCTCTACCTCAATTAGCCCGCCTACAACCTTATAGCCATACCCGCTACAATCTAAGGCTCCTAATGAGATCAAATTCCTCTCCAACTTTGGAACATGCCTAACCCCGCACAACTTCACCACGACACCATCCCACATCTTGATCCTGATATCACCTATGCCAGTGACTCTACAACTTGTAGGTGTCAAACCACCCCCTCTTGGGCATCAGAGTGCTTTGGACTTGACAAAACAGAAAGACAGTTACCATCCAACCTGTCCGAGCAAGAGGACACATTCACAGAACCAGATCCTTTTCTCTCGTGATCCCGAGTTCTTCTTGGACAATCCTTCTTCACGTGCTCTATTTTTTTACACTCGAAGAAATTTCCCTTGAACCTCCTTGACCACGACTTGGATCCCTTTCCATCTTTTCCTTCACTATGACCACCATGGCTACCCCTCACAACCAGCCCTTCCATTCGTTCATCACCAGTTTTCCTCCTTTGATGAAACCCTAGCAGAGCACGTGTGATCTCCTCCAACACTAGGGACTCCTTTCCTCAAGTTAAGGTTGTAACCAAATTCTCGTAGGAAGCCGGTAAGGAATTCAGGAGCAACAATGCCTTATCTTCCTCCTTGAACTTCACATCGACCCTTCTCAAATCACTCAATAATTGTTTGAAAATATTAATGTGTTGGCTCAAATCCGAGCCCCCCATCATCTTAAGCCCATACAACTTTTGTTTAATATATAGCTTGTTCCACAAAGACTTAGACATATACCTTGCCTCCAATTTCTTCCATACCTCAGCTGATAACTCCTCATCCATGACGTGATACATTACATCATCCGCTAAGCACAAGCAAATTGTTGCCACCGCCTTGGCCCCCATCTCCTTCCACTCTTGATCCTCCATCTTCTCGGACTTCTTCTCCAAGAGCGCGATGACCATCCCTTGTTGCACGAGGAGATCCTTGACACGCCTTTGCCATAATCCAAAATTCGAAAAACCATCGAACTTCACAAGAGCAAACTTCACGCCGTCCATCATCCTCCAACCTGGCTCTGATACCAATCGTTAGGAGTTCAGCAACCAAGAGAACAAAATGCGCAAAGAATACAGACACAAGAGATAACGTGGTTTGGCCTAGTGCCTACGTCCACGGAGAGAAATGTGAACTTTTGCTGATGGATCTGAGTCACAAAGCCATACAAGAACCTAGGTAATATGTCCTTATATAATGGACAACACCCTTGTACATCAAGTAATTAATCTAGGTCGAATCTAGGAGTCCAAATTAGAGTCCGAGCAAAACATGAAATTTCTCACAGCGCACCCTAGCGGGCGCTGCCCTCCCTAGCGGCCGCTGGGCCTTCAGAAATCTAACATTCTGTAACTCCCCCCAGCGAGGGCTAGGGGGTACCGGACGTTGGGCCTTCGATTTTCACCATTTACTTTCTTTTCTCAACATATCCCAACATTTCATTTGGTGCACCTGCAAAAATAGGGAAACAGGGACAGTTTGCACTCTTCTCCAGTGTAGATATCCAACTTTCACCGTGTAATTTTCGTTAGTGGCTTTGGACCAAATAGCTTTGTCTGGGATTTCATCACATAAAACTTTTAACTTGTAGATGGCATTTCTTTCCTGCAAATCAAATAGATCATGAAGCTTGTTAGGAATCCATTCTTTGGTGTTAACATCAACCAAGTGGAAAACTTTATGAAAGACCACATTGCTTGGTTTTTCAAATCTAATAGACTTGAAAACATTGTTGTTTTTCCATGGATTAGACCAAATTCCAATTGTTTTTCCATTTCCAACCCGCCATACAATGTCCTCCTTGATGAATTCCTTGCCACCAAGAATGCTCTTCCACATACGCGAACTCTTTCTACCCAACGGGGTGCAAAAAAGAATGCTGAGGGAAATATAGGCCTTTTAGTATCGTGGCACACAACAGATTGGGATTAGATAAAATCCTCCAACCTTGTTTCCCAAGGAGGGCCATATTGAAGTTGTTCATCTCCTTGAAACCCAAACCACAAAGACTTTTTGACTCAGATATCTTCTTTCATGATAGCCAATGGATCTTACGATGGTCATTGTCTCCACCCCACCAGAACCTAGCAATAATAATGTTAAGCTTGGCATAAAATGTTTTAGGAAAATTAACACATTACATTGCATAGATGGAAATTAAAGACAAGATAGATTTAATCATCACTTCTCTGCCAGCATTCGACAAAAGTCTTTATTTTTAGGATTGTGCCCTTTGAACCACAAGATCAAGAATGAAAGTCAAAGCCTTCACTTTTGAGTTCCCCCACAGCGAAGGTAACCCAAGGTACCCGTCTTGATCACCCATCTGATGCATTCCCAAAATTGACCGAATGTGTGCTCTAAAAATAGGTTGAAGCCCTTTACTAAAGTGCACATTAGACTTAGCCAAATTAAAGTTTTGTCCAGAAGCACTAGCAAAATAATCTAACAATCTCTTTAAAGCAGTGGCTTCCTTTTTGGTAACCATCAGAGTATCGTCTGCAAACAAAACATGGGTCAAAATAGGACAGTTAACACTCAGCTTAAAACCCAAAATTTGTCTACAACCTGTGCCATATTCACATACTGTGAGAAAGCCTCAGAAATAAGAAGGAACATACAGGGCGATATTGGATCATCCTGTCTAATACCGTCGCGTGCCAGAGTAAACCAAGGTAGAGGGTTACCATTAAGGAGCACAACATACGACACAGAGCTAATGCAAGACATGACACATCTAATCCATTTCAATGGAAAATCTCCATTACCTTTTGCAGGAAAGGCCAGCTTACAAGGTCATAAACTCTCTTTAAGTCAAGTTTTACGGCCATAGCTCCTTGCTTGAATATTGCATCCAATATTTAGATTGTATCTTTTGCTTGATTTTTGTAACTTTTTCCAAATTGTAACCATTGAATGCCTTTATAAAGATTAGGAGAAAAGGTATTCCCAAACAATAATGACATAATCCCTCTCTCTAGTAGAGCCTTTCTCTCTCCCTCCAAAAAAATCTAGATATTTTTATTTTGTGGAGCTTATCCTTTTCTTCTCCTTTCTTCCTCAGTCCTTCATCGGCACCGTCTCCCTTCCAGTCACCGTCGTCGCTCCTTGCTGCCATCGCCATCGCTTCCTGCTCGCCGTCGTTGTCATCGCCATCGCTCAGGCCACCATCGCTCCCCGCTAGCAGCCCATCGCCGCCTCCATCGTCGCTAGTCAGCTCTCCAAGACCGTCGCCAAGATCTCCGATCCCAGCTCACCGTCGTTAGTCAGTCCGTCAGCCCATCGTCGTTTCTTCTGCTAATCACCGAGACCGTCCGTCACAGATCATCGTCACCGTCCCTTAGATCTTCGCCACAATTTGACGTCGCCGCTACTCTTCGTGACCCAACTGCCATAAATCATCGTCACCATCCACCGTCCCTTACCTTTCTGTCTGCCGTCCATCATCTGGGCTCCTGCTGGGCCCTTTTGAGCCAGCCGATGGCCCCGGAGGAGGATTGGTCACCGCCGATCTCCCCTCGGTTGTTGCTGTTGTTGTTTATTTTTATTTCGTATGTGCTTTTAAGTCTTTTCTATGTTGTTGCTTTCCTGTAGCT
Source organism: Hypericum androsaemum (assembly GCA_963995505.1). Taxonomy (NCBI): domain Eukaryota; kingdom Viridiplantae; phylum Streptophyta; class Magnoliopsida; order Malpighiales; family Hypericaceae; genus Hypericum; species Hypericum androsaemum. The sequence continues at coordinate 6,460,484 of OZ023192.1, read as the reverse complement.
TTTTTTATGTTTTGTTTGCTGTTTTAATCCCCGAGCCACCTCTGTTTAGTGACCTCGTTGAATTCTAGTTTTGGTTTTTCTACATATGCTTTTGCTTGGGTCGATCTCCCCTCATTGCGAGATCTGTTGGATCCTCAAAACCTTGCCTGTTGGTGCTAGTGGATAGCCTTGGCTTGATTGGATTCATTCAATCTTGTCATTCATTTGCGTGCATTTTATATGCATTCAAATGCCCACGAGTTCGTGTCTCTGATGCGGCCTTGTGGTTATTAGCCGTAGCTTGTCTCGGCAGCTTTCACCTTGGACGATCGGCTCTCATTCGCCCTTCGCCTTCACCCATACCTCTCTGTCTCCGCTAGACTTGGTTTTGTGTTCAGCTTCAACTTTTTCGTGCTATGTTTATTTTATTTTTTCTGTTTGTAGTCCGTATTTTAATATAGACTTCGCGCTCCCTTCTTAAAAATTTTTTTTATAAAGAGGCACTGTCCACTGTAAGTATCTCTTTTCGATTGAATAAAGATACTAAGTAAAGTTTGTGTTATTCTCGTTTAGTCCAGTGCGTCATCTCATAACTAAGAAAATGAAATCTGGAATTTTCTAACACCCCACAACCAGGACAATTAAAGAGGGGTTTCAATGACCGATAGGGCAAAAGAGAGCCTAAACATGCCTAACATCTAAACCCAAAAAATTTTGTCTCTTGCCTTGTCCTAAAAAATGTTGGTTATCGTAAAAAATTCCTTCTAATTATTGTTTACGAAAACTATGACTATGAGAAAACTTTATACTCCACAAGACGGTCTAAACTGGATAGTTTTTTTTCATAACTAATTGTGACCTGCCGCTAGATTATGTGTCGGTCAAAATGGAGACCAAGTGTGTATATTATTATTGTATGTATATTGGATTATTTTGTGTTTGTATAAAGTTTGAAGCTAAAAAAAATGGTATAACATTCCCCTTTTATTATTATTATTATTTTAACTTTGTTCAGAGTTTTAAGACACCAAGAATCATTAAAATTATAAATTTATATCTGTATCAACAACTTTATAACACAAACTATCGATTAACCAATTACCAATTTTCCCATTCAGAATAGAAAGGTGATCAGTGTTAGATTTCATATGCGAGCTTGTCTCTTTCATATGCAAGCTTGAAATTGGGGAGCCATCCAAAATGCCAACTTCCAAGTCCAAACGGCCACCCCAAACTCCCATATGAAATTATGAAACACACACGACTAGTAAAGGGTATTCAGATAATTTCATGAGGTAAAAATTGGTCTCGGGGACTAATGAGTTTGATTTCTCAAAATTCAGGGATTGATGAATTCGATTTATCAAAATTCCAGGATTAATTTTCTAAAAAACTGGACTTATTATTACATTATATAAATACTTAGGGACTTATGAGTATTTATCCCTTAATTATTTGTGTACTTCGTCTCTCATCAAGGTCTCCCACACTCTAGAGTATCTTGTGAATAGGCTCAACTTTAATTCCATCAAAATGTGAGAATATTACCCTATTTTAGGCACTGTATCATCCATTGAAGAGAAAAGGTAAGTGAAAGTTTAATATTTATTTCATAGTTTGTATCGTACTTATTTGAGCTCAGGTTTATTACTTTTTTTTGTTGTTGATGAAAATGTCTATGTAGTAGCTTCTTGTAAACGTTTTGAACTTGCTAGATTTGTTCTGAAAAGGCTCGCGCAAAGGACTTCTGTGAAGATCAAGTAACATGGCTTTTTGATTGTTGAGACTTCCGGGCCACTAAAACCTCTCGAGATCTGGTGCATACAACGCGAATCAGCAGATAGCCGAAACGATACGTCCCAAGCAAGACACCTCCACGCTCGAGCGCAGACGTGATAATGTTGATCAGACTTAAGCATGCTCATGACAATTATGTCAGTTTTTTTGTGCACAACAAATGAAAGTAAGACTCGCTCAAGTTACAGAGAAGATAATGATGCTGCGGATGCTTTGTCAAAGATGCAATTAGATGGATCGTGGACCATTGTCCGTGCTTTTTTATTGAGGTATGTTGGACGCGATCTGTCCCTGCTCCCTTTTTATCGATTTGTTTAGTCACCGAGAAGAGATGCGAGTAAAGGTGTCGTTGTCTTACTGGCAGTGATGCCGACTGGACAGTACGAAAATTCTGGAGGTCGGCTCGACCTCATTGTGTTATTACTTTCAGGTCTGTCCATTATTTTTGTAACACTCAGTGTAGGTTTTTGCAGTATAAATGTGATATTGGGGTTCTTTTTCCCTTTTATTGGTTTTGTCCCATTGGGTTATCCTTCAACGAGATTTTTTACAAGACTGCAAGCACATACGTATTTGTTTGGACTTTAGTGGGTGTGTGTTCCTCAAACATTTCTGCTTGTGTGGGATAGCTAAAGGCTAAGGGGTTGGGATGACAGTTTACTGGGCTGCTCTTTGATGGCCGTCCCTCTTGAGTCTTGACATCTGAGTTTGTTTGGGCGTTAGTGGGTGTGTTCCTTAAAATCATGCATGCCATTTAAAATTGCAAGGAGCAACGAAACCCTAGAATCGACACAACAACGAAAACTTTAAATCGAAAGGATGAGGTGTTCGAACCTGTGAGGTTATTGCTTCACGAGTGCTAGAGACAGGACGGCAAGGAGTCAAAGGGTGAGTCGCTGCAGAGGGGGAGAGGAGGCAAGAAGTCTCGAGGAGGAGGAAATGAGAGAGAATTCTAGGGGGGGAGATGGTGAAGATTGGGGAAGGGTTTTGAAAGAGATTTTTATGTTATTTAAAGGAGGATTTTTTGAAAAACATTAAAAATAGGGAAAAGTTTACTTTAGTACTTTGTAGTATCATAAATTTTCATTTAGGTACCCTGTAGTTTAAAACGCATAGAACGGGTCCAACTTATTTCAATTTTCATCAAAAATAGGTCCCGGGCAGCCGGGGGAGCTGTCCGCAATTTTTTTATGAAACGACGTAGTTTCGTTTCCTACGTGGACCGCCACATCATATGTGCTCGGGATGAGTTAATAATGACGTGGCTAGTAGTAAATTATCAAAATAGTACCATATTTATTTATAATTTTTCAATTAAACATACCCCAAACCCCTCCTCCTTCCTCCCCATCCATCTCCTCCTTCCTCTCTCGCCATCACCCTAGTTCTTCCCTCTCTCTCCACGGCTCCCAACCACCTCAACGGGAAAAGAAAATAGCTCCCTCGCCCTTCCCTCTCTCTCCACCGCTCCCAACCACCTCAACGGGAACAGCTCCCTCATCGCCGTGGCACCGCTGCCACATATAATATCGAACTCGATCGTCGGTACGTGTGTCGAGCACGCTTCATCGGCATCGGCATTGACCACTGAAGACGATGAGTCCGATGTCGCCGCCTCCACCGGCGGCGGGCGGTGAGCCCACTCGGCCCACTTAACCCTACGCATAATCCTGTTGAGGGGTGGGCAGGCCAGATCAAAGGTGGGGTCATTGCCGTCCTGCCCATCGCCAGGCACCTGTCGGACCTGTAGCTCGGCGGGACCTAGCAATAATTGCCAGCTCAGTGAATCGGACGACGGTGGCGCATCGGCGACGAACTCGAGGAACTACCCTGATGACAACGAACTCAAGGAGTCTTGCCGCCCCCATCCTGGATTGCATCCTTGTGGGAGCCAACTTAGGGTTTTATTTTGTTCCGGTTTCTTTTCCCGTTTCATTACCTTGTTTTTCTTTTGAAAATTTGTAAATCAACTAATAGTTGGAGAGGAAGCAGAGAGGTGGGGAAGAAGAGAGGTGGAGAAGACGTTGGGTTTTTTTTGTGTTTATAAAAACAACTAGGATCATTTTGAAAATTTTTCACATGCCAAATCATTTGCTATATAATGCTAAAATGTTGATATGGCAGTCCACGTTAAAACGACGTTGTTTCACAAAAAAAATTGTGGGCAGCCCAGAGGACCTATTTTTGATAAAAATTAAAATAAGTTGAACTCGTTCTATGCGTTTTAAACCAATGGTACCTAAGTAAAAACTGTGATATCACAGGGTACTAAAGTGAAATTTTTCCTAAAAAATAAGTGACTGAAATAGATATTTTATCTTGTGACAAGTCAGCATACCAACCGCGCAAAATTTTCCACTTGCCGTGACTTCTCAGTAGCGAATCAGTGGAAATACTTCACCAATCTTTAGTTAAAAGACAATCATGTATTCCATTAGTTAATTGGTGGAAATATTTGGACGGAATCAGTGGAAGCTGATATCAAAACTCCCGTCGTTGCTCTGAAGTTGGCCTCGAAAAACTTGAGACCTTGGACCTTCTTCAATGAAGCGACTGAAGAAAAAATCAAGAAGAAGGCTTTGTTCCATGGTTGGGATCGCTCCCGTAGTTGATGATTGAGTCAATTCAGCCTCGAAAAACTTGAGACCGGAGAAAGGAAGAAATTTATTGAATCAATTCAGCCTCGAAAAACTTGAGGCCAAAGAGAATCGAAACCTATTCCAAGTTTCGGTGGACTTTTGGTATAATTTTGGTTGGACAAGCTAATCGTCTCTTTTGGTGGTTTTTTTGCTCTTTTTTCAATAGACTTTTGCATCTATTTTAATTGTTACGGCTATTTTGTGAGTAGGTTTTTTTGGTTTGGTTCTGATCCTATAATGAAATATGGTGCTTAATTTTATTTATTACTATAAGGCCATATATATAAGAGTAACAAACTTGATTACCAAGTGACTATTGATTAGGAATCTAACTTAACGATTGATTAAAATCTAACTTGATCACCAAATAATTAATTGTTAATTAACTATTGATTAGGAATCTAACTTCATCATTAAGTAATAGGACTAAAATATATATACGAATGTGACTTCTATTCCTAACACTTTGTTCAAGTGATAAAAACTAAAATGTAGCGTAAAATTAAGTTAAAAAAAAGAATTAAGTTCGGAGTCTAGAACCATATTTCAAATTTGAAGGTGTAAAAAATAAATTTATTATAAAAACACGTTTGCGGAAAGAAACAAACATATAACAAATCTAATCCTAACTAAAAGATATCATTTGTTACCTTACCATTTTATAAGTTGCAAGATTTATAAACAACTCATTTTTCTAAAGTGTTGCGTTATAGAGTTACAAAAATTTTAACATGTTATTTGAGCGAGTTGATCAAGTATCATTGTTATTCTCATGACCCCTTTCAAGTTAGATTTCATTATAACTAGAGTAAATTCCATTATGATATATTAAATTTTAAATGAATTCCACGTACAATAAAAGGAAAAAAAAACATTTTTTCCGAAAGGTATTGGAAATTCCTAAATAAATGAAAACAAACACATTTCTCTTGCAACCAAACATATGGTACACCTTCCTTAATCTCTTAGCAAGACATATCATTAGGCTATGTTTGGTTTTAATGGGATTTTATTTCATTTGTGAAATTTATTTGCAAATTCAATGCTCGTGTTTGGTTATTTTAAATGTGAAACTCATTTTCGAATTTTTCATGTTCATGTTTTGTTAGATCATGGTATTCATTAGCAAATTCTACTTTTTTAAATTGTGTGGATTTTATAATAACTAGAGCAAATCTCATAAAGTAGGTGAAATTTACAAATGAATTCCAAAGACAACCAAACACGAAATATTTTAAACAATAATTTTTAAATTAAATTCGTGCAAAATTCATTTATAAATAAAATGAGATAATAGAAAAGAGAGGGGAATGACGGTTTTTACCGTCCAAATAACTTGAACTCGGCAATGCCGACCCTAAAATTCGTCGTATTTTCAGCTCCATAAAAGGCCAATACTCTGTTAACAGTTTACTTCTTCAACACGATCCAGAAAAACTGAATCCTTCTCTGCCATCCATTTTAGACTGGCTTGTGGAGTGTAAAGTTTTCTCATAGTCATAATTTTCGTTAAACAATAATTATAAGGAATTATTAGTTTTTTTACAATGACCAACATTGTTTAGGACAAGGTAAGTGACAACAAAATTTCTGTAGTAACACACATTTCATCTATCATGATCTCGATAGATAGTTTCCCTTCGTACAATGGACAAGCAAGCCCGAAATTGATTTCTAGCTGAAATATATTACACATAATCTACACTAAGACACTTGGGAAAAGAAAAGACCGATGCCTGTTAGAGGGCACACAAAGGAGAAATATACATACATCTATAGGAAAAGGCGTTATCGAGAACCAAAACAAGAAAACAAGATTGTGGGTGTGGGTTCCATTAACTTTGACACAACCATATTAACCGGCAAGGTCCCTGCAGCTAAGACATTGCAGCTTGTTATGTTAACTATCTGTGATGGAGAACAGATTTCCGACGGACCTTCTCCGTGCTTGACTGATAGATGGCAACCGGCCATAATCACCTAACGGTTTCCAAGGTCCTGGACCGACTTGTCGGCCTCTTTGTCGTGCTTAGCTTTTAACAATCTTCTTCCACAGAGTTGCAGCAGTTCCGCAGTCAACATCCAGTCAAAACATAGATCTAAGTTTTGGAACCTGCAAGACGTCAGGTGGTTCAAACAAGCCTAGCTCGGCCTGGATTCAGATGGGAGTGCGACATAATCCAACCCTGAAGAAGAACAACGTATCATGAGCATTGGACTCCAAAAACATATCCCAGATTCCCGGAACAAAAACATGAAAACTCAGATATAGTGCCTAGAAAACCTATAACGTTATTTTAAGAGTGGACTTCTTCCTCCTTTAGAGTAAAATAAAAAAGTGGGTTGAGCCCGCATTATTAATTCTATAACATCCCAAGTAAAGACTCCAAGGTGAGTCGAGGAACTTTCCACATTTAGGATCATTCCTTATGGGCATCCTATGAAATTTTAATCCGTTCAAACTCACAAATATGGCCCAACTCTAGTAGTTCAAAAGCATCACCTAGATTTTTCATTCGTATTTTTATTTTAAAATAATTTCCAAAAAGAAATATTCTGCAGTTCTGTGAGTACTTATTGGAACAAGGCTCAGAATCAATCGAACCATGCTTACAAATATATTCTATTGCTTGCTCTTTTTATTTTTCAAGGTTAGTGTTTTTCTTCTAACTATTCAACAGAAGCACTTATAAATAGGATCGCAAATCTTTTTCACCAAACCAACAACGCTAAAAGAGCTTTGAGTCTAGGATTGAATAAACTTTCCTTCACTATGCACATCTTTAAGGGTGAAAAAAGGTATAGTTGAAACCAATGTTTTTAAAACCGACTCAGAAAGCGACCCGAAATTCTTAAATTTTTTAGTTCATCCGGTCTAATTGGTTGGACCACCGGTCAGACCAGTACTTATATTTTTATATTAATATTATTAAATACAGTTTAATAAATTTAATTTAATATATATAATAATAAAATACCAAATAAGTTCAAATCTTTAGATATATAATTTATCCAAACAAAGTTTTCAAACATCAATTTAACAAATATAGAAGTAAAAGAAAATTATACAAATTTTTTTCTTTGACATATTATTCCAATTTGTTTGACTTAATTGACATATTATCGAGAATTGTTAAAAAAATAAGTTTATTATGATCCAAAAGTGATGTACACTCTCCGAGCGTGGAAGTGGATGTTTTGTTTCTAATTTAAATCCAATAAAATAGAAAAAATAAACACAAAATTTTCAGATCCGGGCAAACCGGGTCACTCGAAAATATCTGACCAGGTAGTCTGACCGAATTTTGACCGATCGAACCACTGGCTGGATTTTAGGCAATATTTGACCCAAATTTGGTCCAGAGTAACGGACCGACTAGTTCGACCATCACAGTTTTGAAAACATTGGTTAAAACACTCATTTACCTCATCTGAAGCTTTACTTTTAAAAGGACCATACAAGGTTGAGACAACGGTGCATGAATCAGCAAGACGAGCCTCGAAATCCAGAGCTTGAAGAATATCGTTTGAATAGCCATATTCATATTGCTTCCACGATGAAGACCGGCTATTGCTTGATGAATTTATGAAATGCAAAAGTACATGAGCCTGTAACAAAAAAAATTTACAATAAACTTCATGCTTTCTTCAGAATAATTTCTCATTAGCCTTAATTTGGGAGCAAAAAAGCCAGACTTACATGGAATGCTGCTTTCAGTATGTCATCAGACTTAGCTTGATCCTTAAGCAATGCATACACTTTTTCTTTGAAAGGATTGTAAGTTACAATATATCTCTCTTTCTGTCAAAATCAACAGCGTATTAAGCTTAGTAAAACTACAAAATATAAGATAGAATTTACGGAAAAAGAATTGGCGGAGAGCAAGAGATTTCCAACAAATGGATTACCTCAAAGAAGGGTGTTATTGCAAGATATGCACTCGGGTCTTGAAAAGTATCTTTAAATCTGGATCCTGCCAAAACGTAGAGCAAAAATTAGCGATGAAATTGGCTCCTCTGGAAATTGCAAAAAAGGTAAAAAATATTGTATGCGTACCTATAACAATAGGGCTATCCTTCAACCATGGAAGGTTTAGTATATCTTCCTTTATATTTCCATTTTGCTGTGAAGGAACACGTCCTGAAGTAGGAGATAAAGGACATTTCCATCAAAAGTGTGATATGTGATTACTGATGTAACTTAAATGTGTCTAAGATCTTAAACATTAAAACAACAACAAACAACGATTGCTCTAGATATGTGAGGACGATAACTACTTGTTTTAAGGAACGAGTCCACTACCACACCGAATCTTGCTCGATTTAATGTGTGCAAGACAACAGATTTAACCTAAAAAAGTGTAAGCAAGCCTTCAGCATCATACTTAACATGCACAAACATGATGGAAACATCCATCTTTCTACAGAACCAACCTCTTGATAAGAACTGAGTAAATATCCACATGAAAGGAAGGCAAATGTGATACCCAGGTTAGGATTCCTCTTGGAAATCATTATGCTCATTCCAGTTCCCAACTACAAAAGACAAATCAGAATGAGAACTAGTTTTTTTATATATAAAAGAAAGGGGAAAAATTCAGAGGTCCATATGTTTTAAGATAATGTACTGAAAGGTCCTGTTCTTAGTAGATTAGTCCCTGAATTTTGAGAAATTGAACTAGTTAGTCCCTATGGCCAATTTATTTAACAGATTAATTAAATTATAATATGAGATTACCAAAATACCCTTACCCCAATTACCCCACCTCTGTTAAAATAACTGAGGCCTATAGTAAAAAAATTTAAACATATTTGCGTGGGAAAAAAGAGTTGTACATATTACTCAACTGTATGCATTCAAACCGTATCCATTCAATTAAACCGTACACACACAAAACCGTATCAATCTTTAAAAGCCACGATTTCATGAAATAATTCTCGGTTCATAAGCATCAAGTTGCGAAATATAAATAGCAACTGAAAAAATAATTCACGATTCATAACAGTTATTACATTGCAACTAAAAAACTCAAAAACAACTATCCGAAATAAATAGCTTTACCCGAAAACTCAAAATATCTATTGTCAATAACAACACATCCATTGTAGTCCAACGATCACTCATTGCATCTGAGTCTGAGATTGTGGTAGATAATTGAAATCCATTGAAACCTGAAAACAACCACCAACCATAAAATATTCATAAAATATTGAATATTCAATACAAGTTTGCACTTCTTTACATAATCATTTTATCTTGCATATTGATCTTGCACATTGAAATTTGTCACACCATGTGTTCTTGCCCTATTCCTTCTTGGGCGCTCCTTACAAGCTGTCAATATAAAAAATAAAGGACCACATAATAAAATATTGAACAATTAATTTTCTCAATCAATAGGGATAAAAATGTGGTAAAAAAGATGACATACGCTAGAAGCTCCTTTTTCATTTCTTGACCCAACAGTTACCCTTTGAATTCTTTGTAAAGCATCTCCTCTCTTTCTCTTCAGTCTCACTAGAGCTCCTTGGCATCCTCGTTTGTTATATCCATTAGCTCCACAAGTACTGCATTTAACTGTGTGAGGTCTAGTGGATGTCATGTCCAGGCTCATTATGAAATGAAATGCCTCCAAAATCTCTTTGTGGATCAAGATTCGGTCTGAACTCATCATCTTCGCTACTAATAAGGTTGTTCTCAAATGTTTCCACATTTGTAAACTCATCATGCTCAAGAAATAGACTATCAAATTCAGGTTCTTCAAGAAAAAGATCGTACAACAAACTCCCCGAATACCTATTCACCAAATTAGATTCTTCAATAAAAGCAACCCTCGTTGCATCATAGAGGTAAAAAATTGAGATTCTAAGAAACTTACGCAACACAAGCTAGCTTGTCCAAATAAATCAGGAGTACATTGAAAATCAAAAAAATCAAAAATCAAGAATACAAACAGAATTTCGTAACCATTGGTCATGAACTTGTGCAAGACAAAATTTTAAAAAAATTAATGCCTAACAAAAACTAATAATGAACTTGGATAATCAAAACCAAAAAATTAACGCAAGACAAGAAAATCTTAGACGTCAACGCTACACATACGAACATGATAAGTAAATAAATCAAAAATATTCATATTCCATAAAATTGATACCTCTGAGTGTTGAATTTCAATCGGTATTTGACTTGGCCATTGACGATTTCCTCATTATGTCTCATCTTTTTGCTATCACTAGTTGATTAGGGTTTTTTTCTCCCTTAAAAGAGGAGTTCTTTTGGGTTTAGGGTTTTGTATAGTGATTTAGGTTAGTTTTGTCATTTCATTAACTTGAAAAAGAAAGTTGTCGACTTGAGATTTTTGACTGTGGGTTGGGGTAGTTATTAAGAGTATTTTAGTAATCGTATGTTATAATTTAATTGAATTTGTTAAATAAATTGGTCAGAGAGACTAGCTATTTAATTTCTCAAAACTCAGGGACTAACTAGTTTGATTTCTCAAAACTCAGGATTAATTAGTTTGATTTCTCAAAACTCAGAGACTAACTTATTAAGGACAGAACCTTTCAGTACATTATCTTAAGACATAGGGACCTCTGAGTTTTTTCCCCTAAAAGAAATCATTGGAATGAGGTTCTGGTAACATGTTAATAACTAGCATCACAAAGGTCTGGGGGAGATAACTCCAAACACAAAACAGCCATCTCAATGTCACAAATTTCTCAAAGAAATTGTTGTAAAAAAACAATATGGTGATATATATCCATCATCCAGCTTATTTGCCTCATGTGTACTTGTAACTTCAAACAATACAATTCGTAATTTAAAACGGCTAGTCCTCCTTAATGAAACTTCTTCTATAAGGTAAAAGATGAAGCCTCGAACCCCACACATGTTATATCTATATTTACTGTGAATATTGGGTTATATCCATGATTCTGAAAGCAGTGACACCTGATGAAATATTCCACAACATTCCCCAGAGATTTCATCACCATAAGACATGTGGACAGCATAATAGTCCATTTTTTATGCTATTTTCTTCGCACATATCCTGTGGTTTTAGATCCTAGAATTCAACCCTCAGATCCCCGAAGACCATGTATCATGATAACTAAAGGACGACAATAAATATATATGGGGAAGTGGATACAAATAAAGCTGAACCCACCTAGTCAGAATATGGGTATGTTGTTGTGGCTCCATTATAATCTACCCTTCAACAGATTCATCGACTTCAGAAAAATGACTGGAACACTAAAATTTTACTAAAGATACATCTCAGAGAACACTCAATTTTAGAGGAATAATCTACAAAGAGATATCTTAAGTCAAGTCATTTGGAGTCAACTCCATAACCAATTTCTTACACTGCGACCATTAAATAACCTTTAACCCTAGTAATTGCCACCGAAATTGACCAATCTTGACTCAATTGAAATTCCGTCGAACATTAAAAGAATTTTTATTTATTTATATTAGACAAGAAAACATGCACATATTTGCGTAAATGTTATAGTTTCAGAGAGGAATGTTACACAAGCATCTTTGATACATTAGCTAGGTCTGAACTGCATACCAAATCTGCAACGTTGCCAACACATTCTCCTTTAGCAGTGACATCGCCGATGTTTTCTCCTCTAGCAAAGGCTTTGTAAATTGGAGTGCGAATTGATGTCGAGGTCACAGCGGCAACATTCTATATGTAAGAAAGAAATTGTAGGGGTATGAAAATACAAACTTTGTTAGATTGTGGATATTTGCCAGAAAAAGAAAAGATACAGGTACTCGTCCAAACTTTGCCACATTAGCAGCACAAGCCATGGCTAAAAAAAGGTGAGGGAAAGCTGCAGTTGCCAACTCCACTCCAGCACCCAATTCCATGAGAAGGTCACCGGCAAACCTCAGCTGCACAAGCAAATTTGAGTAAAAGATGTCCAGTAAGAACTGACTATGCATTACAGAACTATCATTTTGTACCTGCTTTAGATCATAATCAAACTTCTTTCCTTGACGTGCGTACAGCATTTTGCCAACACGACCAGCACCATCCCGCAAGTAGAAAAGAACACAGCAGATCAGCCCCATCCAAATTGCACAAGTGTGGTCCTCCTTAAGGAAGAATGGAGTGCATCAAATAAACTCTAAAAATCAACAGAGATCCAATCCTCACCTTGAGAATCCAATTGATAGCAACAGCCCCTGGAATAGATTTACTTTTAGAGACCCCAACTGAATTCAGAAGGGTCTTTGTGGTGAAGACACCCATTGCACCACCAAAAACATGATGCAGAGAAGACATATCATGCAAATAAAAATGCAAATTCCTAGTAAAAACATCATTTTTCAACATGTTTTTTCCAAAATCTAACAAGACAACATCAGTAGTTACACCATTTAGAAGCAAGTGTATACCTTCAAAGCTCTCCAGGTCATGTATGGTACATATGATGGAGTAACACTATCAGGGAACTCTTCCGGGACAACATATGATCTTACAAATGACATCACTTCCTGCCACATACCACACCAATTGTGTCAACACAATATTCCTCTCAAGAGAATTCTGAACAAGGAGAAAAACTGGAAGCCATGCTAACCAATGAAAACTTGTACCAATCTAACTATGAGACTTTCAATTTTACTATAACGCATTTCTAGTCAAGTGGTTTATGCACTGAAAACAATGTACATATATATATATATATATATATATATTTTTTTTTTTTTTTTTTTTTTGAGAATGACAATGTACACATGTACAAACAATCACACAGAAACGGGCATAAACCAAAAGAATTCAATCATATCCCGCGAAGCGCCAGACCAACATAGTACCCAACCAAGATGCAGGAAAAGCATGTTGAAAGCAGAAACTACTGCGAGAAAGGAGCTTATTAGATGTAAAGCCAAAATTGACTGCACGAACTTCCAGCACATTGAATCTAGAATTTAGGCACTGATCTGTGTCAAAACTATTCTTAAAAAAAAAAAAAGATCTGTGTCAACTTTAATTTCTCGAAAATTCAAACAAGTTCTGTCATGCTTATAGTATGTCCAAGAACTAAGACCGAAAAGAAAGGAAAAAATTTCACAGCTCCCATCCCCTTGAGGGTTTTAGCAAATCATCACAAATAGCACTTCAGCCTTCCAAATTTATGTCCAGGATTGATTAAGTAGATAAACGTTTCTCACAACTCCATGCGGTCACAGTCCCAGATACAACTCCATACAAGTTATTCAATAAAAGGTTTCTCAGAAGCATACTGTTTGCTACTTGAGAACTAAAATGCATCAAAATTCGCGGTCTGACAAAAAGAAGAAATATTAAAAAGCACGACCCGTGCTAGCCTTATGCTTCCCAAAATTATCCCAAAACACAGCCCTCACCCCTCGAGTCCGGCAGAACTCAGCAATTACCGGAGGAGCAGGTTCAATTACAGACGGTGTCGCTTTGGGATTAACGAAGAGAGTCCTTTTTTTTTCTCCTTTCTTTTTTTCGGTTTAATTAATTTGGTTGGCGATTTAACTTTGGGGACGGGGTTTGGAAAGTAACGGAAGAAGAAAATAAATTACGAGCAGGAGAAAAATGCGAGACGGAGAAAGGGGAAAGAGAGAGAGACGGAGACGGGTGGTGTTCTTGTGCCGCTAGTGCCAGTCTACCAATATTTGGCGTTTTTTTTTTTTTGGGAAAAGTCCACTTTCGTACCCTGTAGTATCGACCAAAATCACTTTAGTACCCTGTGGTAAAAAACTGATCAATCGAGTCATACTTATTCCAATTAACATCAAAAAGGGCCTCGGGCAGCTGTCCGGAGCTGCCCGAACCTACCCGAGCGCTGCCTGGGCCACGTGGCCAGCCACGTCACCAATTTTTGATGACGTGGCACCACGTCACCAGGAGGAGGAGGAGGAGGCGGGGAGGAGGAGGAGGAGGAGGAGGAGGGGGACGCGGGGAGGAGGAGGAGAGGAGGAGGAGGAGGACGCGGGGAGGAGGAGGAGAGGAGGAGGAGGAGGAGGAGGACGCGGAGGAGGAGGGGGACGCGGGGAGGAGGAGGACGCGGAGGAGGGGGACGTGGGGAGGAGGAGGAGAACGCGGAGGAGGAGGGGGACGCGGAGGAGGAGGAGGAGGAGGAGGAGGAGGACGCGGAGGAGGAGGGGGACGTGGGGAGGAGGAGGAGAGGAGGAGGAGGAGGAGGAGGGGGATGCGGAGGAGGAGGACGCGGAGGAGGACGCGGGGAGGAGGACGTGGAGGAGGAGGAGGAGGAGGAGGGGAGGAGGGGGACGCGGAGGAGGAGGACGCGGAGGAGGAGGACGCGGAGGAGGACGCGGGGAGGAGGAGGAGGAGGAGGAGGGGAGGAGGAGGAGGAAGAGGAGGAGGAACGCGGAGGAGGAGGAGGCGGAGGAGGAGGAACGCGGAGGAGGAGGAGGCGGAGGAGGAGGAGGAGGAGGGGAGGAGGAGAATTGGTGACGTGGCGCCACGTCATCAAAATTGGTGACGTGGCTGGCCACGTGGCCCGGGCAGTGCTCGGGTAGGTTCGGGCAGCTTCGGGCAGCTGCCCGAGGCCCTTTTTGATGTTAATTGGAATAAGTATGACTCGATTGATCGATTTTTTACCACAGGGTACTAAAGTGATTTTGGTCGATACTACAGGGTACTAAAATGAACTTTTCCCTTTCTTTTTTTTCACACATCCTCGGCGGTTGGTTGTTGTTATACACGGAGTACAGTAATTTCTGCATTTTCGGGGGAGACAAGAGTTCGGTCACCTTTTCGGTGTTGATTTTTTTTTTTTTGAAAAAATCTGGTGTTGATTCAAACTCAATATTTCTTTTGTCAAAATTAAATTAATTATCTCTTAAATTGATACAAATATTTAACACAGGCTCATGATTGCAGTTTCCTTGATTGGAATTCGATATTTTTTATTCAAAATTAAAATAATTATCTCTTTAGTTAATTTCAAAATAATTATTTAACATGGTTAGTTTTCTAGAAATTTGAACTCTATATATCTTGACTAAATTAAAACAATGTCTTCATCGATAGATCTGGTTAGTTCGTCTTTAATCAAGCTCTTGTAATACCGATGCATAGGAGCTGTTATATTACCATAATTTTCTTCAAAATTTTATATTTTACCGTAATTAAAAAAAAGCTCTTATATCCTCCTTTACTGTAAATTAGTGCTGTTTATTTGCAAAATAGAAGAATTAGTGTTGTTTTGGTAAGTTTTTGATAGTTGACACAGTTACTTACTGATAACTTAATGTTCAGTAGTGACAATCGATATCCAAAGAACTTATAGTCTAGAGGGGAGTGGATTGAGCACGGAGTGAAGGAATCGATTCCGTACGGTTTGGAGTGAAAGGGGACCGCAGTGGCAAGCGTAGTTATGTGATAATGGCAAGTGCAGTTATGTGATAATGGCAAGCGCAGTTATGTGATAATGGCATGTGTATTTTTGACAGTGGCAAGTCCCCGTTGATGATAATGGCGCGCGTGGTTTTTTTCATTTTGGTCCCCCATATTTTAGCATTTTTGCAAAAAGGTCACACTGGCATGCGCAGTTATGTGATAGTGGCATGCACAGTTATGTGATATTGGCATGCACAGTTATGCGATAATGGCATTTGTATCCGGCCTGCGTTTGTGCGTGGTTTTTTTCATTTTGGTCCCCGTATTTTAGCGCATTTGCAAAAAAGTCCCCGCGTGTCTTCATTCCGAACGGTTCGGAATCTGAGCATTCCGTGCCCAATCCAGACCCTACTACACATTATAAAATTTTAGGAGGTCTAAAGTTTAAATCCTACCGTGGTGTAAAATAGTTAGTTAAAGTCTTAAATTGCATATGCAGAATGAGAGAGGGATCAATATGATGGAATTTTTTTATATATTGTACGATTTTTAAAAATATTATATGATAAATAACTCAACTTTTAAATCTAAGAAACTAACTACACCTTTTCGACTGACTCAAAATAATTTCTTTGAAAATCGTCAAAAGACTTGTAGCAGAATAATATAAAGCGTTGTAAATGAATGGTCACCAGTCAGATGTATTATAGTGACACCTGGCGAAGTTAATCCTCCATATGTCATGTATTAAAATTTACCTTTAAAAAATTCTTTGGAAATCACTATCTCGCCCTCCTGATTCAATGCACGATTTTATCGAAGGTAGTGATTGGTCACCGGTCAGATGTATTACAATGAGACCTGGCGAAGTTAAATTGCAACAAATTAATTTGTTGGTTGAGAAGGTGTGATCAGATTTGGAGACATAGGTTATCTACCAAAAATGTTCGATTCGTGGTAGTTTGCTTCCACGAAGGCGTAATTATTATGACATTCAGTACTAAATTTGTTTACACAAAAAATACGATGAATATATTAAATTTGAAAGAAATGTAATAAAAAAGGAAAAAAGGCGGTACAAAAAGAAACATAATAATTAATTACATAAGGTTAATATGGTAATACAGTTTGAAAATAAATGTGTTATAGGCACATGCAACTTTCCTCATCTTTTATGGAATAGCAACGTCTCGTAGGAACGGCTTTAAGCAACTATTTTTAATTATCCGTTATTAAAAATTCCTTGTCTTAAATGGGGACTTTTTTAGATTAATCAATAGATTTTGAGTGTGTGTACAGAAGGCGGCCAGTTCTCCACTTCCAGTGATCGTGAAATTCACGGAAACCACTTGGAATCGGAAGGATGGACTTGAAGAACAAGACTTTGCTTAAATCGGTCCAGAAGTTCCTCTCCGAATTGGAAGTTCCTTGGACAAAAGGTATCCTCGTATTAAAAGCTGAACAAAAACAATGGAACCATTTGTATTTGTGAGGATGCTTAAAAAGGGATAACCATACTTTAAACATTTGTATTTGAAGTCTTTAAAAAATCAAAGAAAGACATAAATTTTATGTCTAACTTTTTTTTGTTGGAAATTTTATGTCTAACTTGTAAAGGTTTTTATTCAAAATTTATAAATATTTTGTTATTCAAGTGAATTTTAACTCTGTAATTCTTGTTGATAAAATCTTGCTTGCATTAGCAATCCGATCGATTTGACAAAAAATTATTAAAGTACCCACGTAGAATCATTAAAAGAAAAATAATTAAGTGACAGTAAACTAAAATTCAGTCGGTGAAATCACAACTTGCAAAGTTGTCACTAAATTAAGGAGGCTCCGTTGGGGTTCTCTCTTGAGACACCGTCTCCGTTGGTGAGTTACCTAGTAGGAGAGCAATATAACCAATAATTGTTTCTTAGTAGGGGAACCTCAAGCAACGATGGGCGTGAAGGCTGAAGGGATGGGGCGGACCTAAACCTGACGTGAGGGAATTTTGAAATTTCAAATCCCCACTCATTTTTTGCACTCTTTACAAATTCGATGCTACTTCTTTTTTAATATTTTGTTTTAATACATTAATCTAATAAATTATTCGGCAAATCGAATTAGAATTCGATTAGTAGAATCAAATTATTCCCCACTCATATTTGTTTTTATACCAGAATTCCGACTTCTTCCAGGGAATTCCAGTCACCACAAGTAAGCAGGTAATTTAATTGGAGCAAAGTCGGACATCCGAGTTGAAACTACTAATAGGAAATTCACCCTGGAATGTCCAATACCAGCATAAAGGTGGTTCAAATTTAGAGCCAAGCTCGTTTGCATTTTAAGGTTCATCAATGATTAAAGTACCTGTGATCCCCAGATAGAGAAGCAACGACCCTCTCTGTTCTGGTAACAGCATCCACATGGATGTTTGAAGATATACTTCGTAAATTAGGCAAAACATTCACATACAAAACATCAAACAGGGCAATCTTCTCAAGGACCGATATTTGCAAGGATGTCTTTCCAGAAGCCAATTCTTCTCAACAAACGCATGGACATCCCGAACCTATATGCAGCAGCTGAACCCAGCACTTGGCACAGCCTTCAGTATTAGGGGGCTCCATATTGGTACCTACAACGTATTGGTGGCAAGTCAGTCTTGATAACTAAGATTGTAGCAGAAACGGCATTCTCCGTCAGTCTTGTATGTTAGAAAAGATGATTGGAAGAAATGGATAATCGTATTGAGGCTTCAAGCCAAGTACCTATTTATACATGATTTGCAGCAACCGAGAATTAAATGTTCCTGGGAACTATAACTAACTAACGGCTAGTACAACCTGTCAAATGCAATGACTAATTGATGCAGCAATTACAAGTTTAGTTACAGGGCATTTTTTTTAGGGAGGTTTTAGTAGGGCATTGAATACATAATAATTGGTAGAAGATGGGTGCACTCAATACGAGAAGTGAGAGTGCAGAGGACTAGCTGCAGAATTCTGCAGCAACATGAAGAAGGTGCAACTGCAGAATTCTGCAGTAATATTGCAGCAATAAGTCTGCAGATTGCAGACATAAAAAATTCTTCAAGCCACGAGCTAGAATAACTTCCAACATTGTACTATCGATGTCCCAACAATGAGCAATTTCATGTTGTAAAATAGGTATTGCTACCTTCTCCACTATTTCGGGTACCAGGTTAACATCAGTATTGCCATTCCCAGAATCTAGAGTATTTCTATCTTTCAGCATCCCATGATCGAATAACAAAGAATACCTGCAGCAGCAAAACGACATTAGCATGTACAGAATGTTGAAGTAAAAATACTAGAAGTTGAAGCATGACTATACGAGATAACCAATACCATTTCATGGATAAGAAATCTACATTCCTGTGGAGAGGGTCCCATTTTAGAAGCTCCAGTCTCAAGTATGGCAAAAATATAGCAGGTGTACTTGGGGAAACATAGGCATCTCTGTAACTTGCTGGATACTCCTCCTTCCATATTTCAAACCTTTCTTTGACCACCGAAAGTTCCAAATAGTCTTCAAAAACATCACTAAATATTTGATCAGCAGTCTGGAGCAATAACACACTCATCGGTGCTAGATTCTCCTTCTAATTTTATATCCATACCATCAATTCTCCTACCTGTATATCCATACCATCAAAATCCATGGATGAAAACTTTTTCCTAGTTCTCCTTTGATATCGGGCATCAGCCCTACTCTTCATATTCATACATTTCTGTTGATTCACATCCCTACCAAATTCATCCAATTTGCAAGCAGGGTTATTCATAGGCTCGTGGAAATATCACAAACACACTTGCAGAATGCTATAAAGTATAATGTAGAGCTGAAAATGGCAACCAGATTTATACTATTTAGTTTTGTTATGTTGTCAAAAGCACAAAAGAAGTGTCTGCACCCAACAACAATCTATCTTAGGAGACCTACTAGTACAAAAAATTCGGTTATGTAACGAGCAATATAATCAGGCAAGTTTCAGATTCGGTCATTTGGCAGTTAAGTTTCACACATAGACCACGTAACAGATTGTCTTTCTGAGAGGGGAAAGGATTAAGCTTGCTGACTTAATCATTGGTCACATGGAAAAATGTCTAAAGTTGAACATGCATAGACAAGAGCAGCAAAGAACACTTTTTTCAAAGAGTCAAAATGAAAAAAGAAGAGTAGTTATTGCATTGCAACACTAAGATAGAAGCCACTTCACCGTAGCCTCTCACTTCCGATTTTCTAACATGTCAACTACCAAAAAAATTGACCTCCAAGTGGCTTCTCACTAGAAATGAGGTATGCCAGATACAAAGTTTACTTTACAATATCAAATAGGGAGGGAACAGCGGTCATTGTCACTGGCATGTTAATTTCAGTCATGAAAGCAATGATACAAAGAAATGGATGGCATTGAATTGGATGAATTCGTACCTGCAAAAATTCGCACAGAACAGAAACAAAGTGACGGAGCTTTTGCATAAAGATGAACTTCTCACCAGCAGCAGACACAGACTTCTCCAGAGCAGTAGTATTCATCAATGAGGAAGATAAACTGTCATTTGTTCTGTTCAGCAATGCCATGGCCCTGCCATGAGATTCCTGAATCAAATAAATGATTTTCGGTCAATCGGAAACTTATAGTTCCTTGAGTAGCCCACAACATGGTGGTCATGACACTTGAACATTAAAATTCTAACTATAAACAACTCGACAACATATTCCAATGTAAGAGACAAATTACCCTTTGCTTTTGGATGCTTTGTTGAGGTATGGACAATGATTCAGGGCCATTATAACCACCAAAAGCACCACCAATGTAAGGACCAGGGCCATAAACAACAGGCCTTTTCTGCGGCTGCTGCTGGCACTGGTGATTATGCACTATAACACCACCAGACGGACCAACGTATGCCTCCATGTACCCGATTCACACCTGATGCATCGTCCATTCTCTTACCTAACCCTTTCCTGAACTGCTCCTCCTCCCATAGCCTTTCCTCCTTATCCTCGTCTTTATCACAGCCACTGATCTCCTCACGACCAGCTGCATACTTATCAGTCACACTCCCCCCCCAACTCTTCCCTGCACCATCAACAACCACATCAAACACCGCGGCAACACCCTTCTCCTTTTTCCTATCCCAAACGCTGTGGCACCCCCATCCTCCTCATCCCCATTATCGTCATCACTCAGTTTCTCGCCCCACATAAAACACTCCCTCCTTCCACAGAAATATAATCCTGCACTTGAGCCAAGCCCTTCGCCAGCCTCATCCGCTCCCTCTTTGACCTAATCTTCTTAATTGTCTCCTCATCCAGAATCCCCTTGGACTCCTCCTAATCATCTTCCTCCTTTCCCGTCTCCTCATCTTCCGCCTGCTTAAGCGAAGCTTTCAGGATATTTTCGGCTCGGAACCACTCCCACCACGACTAGACTATGGTTTCGCAACCTTAAGCATGTTCTTGTGCAACTCTAGGAACGTCTCCTTCGTGCAGGTCCCGGCCGGGGACTGGACATTGGAAGTGGAGAAGCTAGGGTAAGAGGTGTCCTACCTTTAGAGGAGACTAATATGTAAGACGAGGCAGGGGGCTTCGGCGCGCGGGATGAAGAATTTGGCGGCGGTTTCGGCTTCGACGAGCCGCGGCGCTCCGGCGCGGGGTCGCCTTCCTCTTCTTCGTCGTCCGCGAAGCTCAGAAGTTTCTTAGGCTTGGAAGAGGAGGACGGGGGTTTGGTTGGGGTGGAGGCCGGTTGGAGGAAAACGGCGTCGCTTTCGTTGGCTTCGTCTCCGCCGCCGTCGCTGGAAGTTCCTCGATTTGGCGGAGGTGCTCATTCTCGATTGGGAATTACGAGGTTTTGATTTCGGGAATATAACGAGTAACCAACCTATTATATTTTTATGGGAAAAGTCCACATTAGTACATTGTGGTTTGCTCAATTATCAGAGATAGGTTTGTGGTTTCAAACTCATCAAAAAGGGTCATGTGTTTTCACGGACTCATCAATTAAAGGCTCGGATAGCTCCCCGAGCCTAGTCAGCGTCCATTGGGCTCTGACGTGGCAAGTTAAAATTTTCAAACAACCCCATTTCTTTATTTTTTTTCGAATCCCCCTTTAAATATACAAAATTTTATTTAATCAACAAAAATGAGAGAGAAATGGGGTTGTTTTAATTTTTTTAACTTGCCACATCATCATTTTCGAGTAGAAAAAATCATACATGGCGTGCCACATAGGATTAAAAATGATAGCATTCTGATGTGGAGAACCCAATGGACGCTGACTAGGATCGGGAGCTACCCGAGCCTTTAATTGATGAGCCCGTGAAAATACAAGACCTTTTTTGATGAGTTTGAAACCACAAACCTATCTCTGATAATCGAGCAAACCACAATGTACTAATGTGGACTTTTCTCTATTTTTATTTTGGAAATGATGGGATTAAATTCGTATATAAACACGAAAAAACATTATAAGTACAAATGTCAAAGTATTCTACTCATGATTCAAACTCAGAGGGCTGTGCAACACCTCAAAACAATGTCGTCTACTACTATTATTGGGTTTTTTTTTCTAAAATAGACAAAAAAAACTTAGATATATTTCTTAAATAGGTAAAAGTTTAATATATTTTCTAAATAGGTAAAATTTTAATATATTTTTAAAATAGATAAAAATTTAAAAAATGGGTGACGACCCACATAGAGGTCGTCACACCAATTTAATAATAAAAATAATAGAGGCGACCCAAGAGTAGGTCACCTCCCTGACATATATATTTTTTTAAATTTCGGTCGATCAAACTCGATCGGCTTTTGATTTCAAACGAATTTTTGACATCGTTACACTTCGTATTTGGAAAAGTCATAAACTACAAAGTTGTAGATATACATCTCAGCTTTGCACAGCAACTTGAATCAACTCAATCGGAATCCGGAGTAAAAATTTGTGTCTCTCAACCGAAATTAGTCGATCAAACTCGATCGGCTTTTGACTTCAAATGAATTTTCAACATTCTTACACTCCTATTTGGAAAATTCATAAACTACAAAGTTGTAGATATATATCTCAGTTTTGCACAAAAACTTGAATCACATCAATCGAACTCCGGAGTAAGAAATTGAAAAAATTATAAACTACAAAGTTGTAGATATGTGTCTCAGCTTTGCACAGAAACTTGAATCACATCAATCGGACTCCGGAGTAAGAAGTTGCAAAAATTATTTTTTCAGTCGAAGTATAAGAGAAAAAAAAAGTAATTTTCGCAACTTCTTACTCCGAAGTCCGAAAGTTTCTGTGCTAATCTGAGACACATATCTACAACTTTGTAGTTTATAACTTTTCCAAATAGGGAGTGTAACAATGTTGAAAATTCATTTGAAATCAAAAATCGATCGAGTTCGATCGACTAATTTTGGTTGGGAGACACAAATTTTTACTCCGGAGTCCGATTGAGTTGATTCAAATTTCTATACAAAGCTGAGACATATATCTACAACTTTATAGTTTATGAATTTTTCAAATTTGGAGTGTAACGATGTCAAAAATTTGTTTGAAGTCAAAACCCGATCGAGTTCGATCGACCAAAATTAAAAAAAAATATGTCAGGGAGGCGACCTACTGTTGGGTCGCCTCCATTATTTTTTATTATTAAATTAGTACGACGATCCGTATTTGGGTTGTCACTCTTTTTTAATTTTTAATTAAATTTTTGCATATTTTGGGAATATATTAAGTTTTTGCCTATTTAGGAAATATATCTAAGTTTTTTGCCTATTTTAGAAAAAAACTCCTATTACTGACCTGAGAAGAGGAATCCCCTCTCGAGAGGTTGCAGAAGTGTCGCCAAAAGATGGGCTTGGTCCATGCCTCGTCCAATGTATAGGATAGCTAGAGACGAGTCCACCTCCACCTGGACCCTCCAGAACCTCCATCCCACGTCAGCTCAAGTCTGAGGACCAAAGCCCAAAGCTCTATCCCCAAGGAGGTGCAACTCCCAAATACCCTAGAGAGGGGGCTATTCAGGTCTAACTCAACACAGACACGGGCAAACCCCCCTCGTTGGGCATTCATCATCGTTTTGTCTACCTTGAGGGGCTTCCCAAGAACTTGGGCCATGACGAGGATGACATGGCTGTTATAAAAGATTATTGGCAGCCCAAAAAGCCTAACCCATACCATGGTAGATGAGATCGCAGTTGTACTTGGGTCGAATATAGATGACCATTGACGAATCGTGAGATAGTTGCCCTAGATTATCCATGCTCCTTCCAAGAGGACACGGTCCTGGTCAGCTTTAACATCGAGGCGCACCAAGTAATATCTGTTTGGGAGTCCACACAGGAAACTAAAATACGTCGTTTTGTAAAAAAGAATTCGGGTAGCTTCAGGGGCTGCTTAAGACCTATTTTTGATACAAATTGAAATAAATTGGACATGTTCTATGCGTTTTAAGCCATATGGTAGTCAAGTGAAAAATTGTGATACCACAGAATACTAAAGTAAACTTTTGGCAAAAAGAACTTAAATGAAAAAAAAAGTGTGTTTGTTGTGTTTATCAAGGTTTATCATGTATATTGTCAATTTTGGCAAATAAATGTTTATTGATCATGCTAAAAAAGTGAAATGAAAATAATATGGTAAATTGTTATCAGGTTCTAGTGGTTTGGTAATATCGCATCTTATGTCTTTAATTTAACAAAACATTGATGCTCGATGAAGGTTTGAAACATAATTTGCAGAGACTATTTACAAAATTGAAAACTTAAAAGGGTTATATATAATTGGAACAACAAAAAGAAATGTTTACTTTGTTAAATTAAAAGGTTAATATGCAAACAATAATCGTCTCATGGTGAAAGAAGATGAGAGGTGGGGGGCTTCTGTCTGCACGGAGTCCACGTAGGAAACTAAAATATGTCATTTTGTAAAAAAAATTCGGGTAGGTTCAGGGGCTACTTAGGACCTATTTTTGATGAAAATTGAAATAAGTTGGACATGTTCTATGCGTTTTAAGCCATATGGTAGTGAAATAAAAATTTGTGATACCACAGAATACTAAAGTGAACTTTTCCCTTAAATATTTATGTATTTTAATTACTAATGGAAGGTTAGTAGTTAAAATTTAAACAAAAAAACTTAAAGGAAAAAAAAGTGTGTTTGTTGTGTTTATCAAGGTTTATCATGTATATTGTCAATTTTGGCAAATAAATGTTTATTGATCATGCTAAAAAAGTCAAACGAAAATAATATGGTAAATTATTTTCAGGTTCTAGTGGTTTGGTAATATCGCATCTTATGTCTTTAATTTAACAAAGTATTGATGCTCGATGAAGGTTTGAAACATAATTTGCAGAGACTATTTACAAAATTGAAAACTTAAAAGGATTATATATAATTGGAACAACGAAAATAAATATCTACTTTGTTAAATTAAAATGTTAATATGCAAACAATAATCATCTCATGGTGAAAGAAGATGAGAGGTGGTTGTGGCATAGGAAATTTGGACATATCAACTTGAGGAAATCATATCTAAAAATTATAAATTAAAGAGTACAATGAATAATATTTTTAATTTCATCATGATTTGTTTAAATGTAATTATTTACACTAAGTTACAGATGTAAGGAATCGAACCCTAGACCCCCATCAAGTCATGTACACTTGTGCCGTTTATAGCAAATGACATTTCATCATGATGTAAACGAAATTAATATATTTGTTGAATCGCCGAGAAGCTACTTTATGCATACAGAGAAATTTGAGGTTGTAAGAAAATTGCTACCACAATGAGATAGAAAATTTGAGCACAATAATTCATTGCATTTGTCTCAAAATTCAATCAATGGACATTATTTGTATGCTTAATGAGATATCGATGATTTTTCAAAATTAGAAGTAAACAAATTATTAGAACTTCAAGCTTTTATCAATTCATTCATTTCTTTTTCTTTTTCTTTTCACATTAAACATGGTGTAGATAGTCAAACACCCATGTATGAGATCTACATATAAAACAGAAAATATATTTTGCATCCCTATTTGAGCTCAAAAGAAGAGTCTTGATCAAGAAAAATATTTATTTTTTGGTGAAAGACAAGAATAAATACTTTAGACTTCAAGTAAGTGCAATTGCGAACAATATCATGTTAAATCAGTTGAACAACGTAATAAACTTTAGTCAACAATATTATATTAAATTAATTAAACAATATAACACATGCAGATTATGCCAACATAATTTATTTTACTTGTTAGCTATCGTGGAGCTTGATCTAGTGGTTAAAGCTAAGACGCGTGGAGAAATCATATTCTGGGAGACTCTTTTCGCACCAGCTCGGGCATGCTTGGTAATAATGATTTGGCAGTATTTAATAATTCATTTGGATTGTTACATAAACACTAATTTGATTCAATGACAAGCATTTCAAGATTGCTAACTAATATTTGCGTGATACAATTTATTCAGCCATAACAACTAAATTTTGTCCAGAGAAACTACGATCTCATTCTTCAATTGAATAAAAAATGAGCAGATGTTATTAGGTGATGATGAATATTCTAATCATGACTGCTTATCATTATGTCACATTTATAACATAAGTTGTTCTTTTGTTATTTTTCACGTATCCTTTTTAGTTTACCTTAAGAAATTTGTATACAAGTGGGTGTGACATGATCCATTTGGTTTGGAAGATATTTATGTTAACGACGCATGAAAATTTTGTATTACAAAACCCACTAGCAATTTTGAGGGTACTGCTAGAGTCACGTACACCAACATCAAGCTGAAAAAATTTCATCGTGTAATCGATGAATTGTGCGATAGAAAGGAGAGCTTCCTTCCGATGTAGAGCACATGTTGGGGTTATTGACTCCAGGCGGTTGAAGATACTATATGTTCGTAGTAAACTACCAATACTTTTGGGCTTCGAGATATTTCGAAGGTAAAATACGCATCTTAAGGGACAGATGCATGTTGGATTTGCTGACCACTGGTATATTAAAACAATTATATACAACATAAAATTTTCATTTAACAAAGTAGGATGGTTTAAGCAATTGATGAAAACAAATTTCAAAAATGGCAAATCAATGCATTATATCACTATTGGAATGATATCAATTTGATAAAAGTGCTACAAAGTATAATAGGTACAGTCAAGAGCACTTATTAATTTTCATGAGAGACTTGTGATAGTAGAGAAAACATGAGTTGAGAAATTAATGATAACACATTTCACTATGGAAAATTCGTGCACGATGTCAATAAGAACTATATAAAATTCAAAAGAGTGCGATGAAGTATAATGGACACGGTCAAGAAGATTTATTGATCTTCATGACAAACTTGTTCACTCACAATCACAAATACCACGTAAAGTTTAATCTCCTTTTTATATGTATCTAATTTTCTTATAACACTAAATTTGAAGAAAATGTTTGTAAATTTGGAATCATAAATTGTTATGTATGTTTGGAACAACAAAATAAAATGTGTACTTTGTTAACTTAAGAAGTTTAGACGGAAACAATAGACATCTCATGACTAAAGAAGAAGATAGTTGGTTGTGGCTTTGAAAAATTAGGACATGTCAACTTGGGAACATTATTTCAAAAATTGCAAATCAAAGATTCAAGATGAATAGTATTTTCAAATTGATCATGATGATGTAAGCAAAAATAACATATTTGTTGAAGCACCGAGAATATACATTAAACATATAAAGAAGTTTGAGGTGGTAACATTTTTTTTACCTAAAGGATATAAAAAACTTGAGTTCAATAGAGGAGTCCTGGTCAAGAATAATTAATTTAGATTTCAGTTTATTACAGCTTGAAATAATATCGTATTAAATCAATTAGAAAATGTAACATGGATAAATTATGACAACAATATTATTTTAAATCAATTAAGAAATAGAACATGGACAAATATGTCAACATAATTGCTTGTTAACTACAACAGAGCTTGATTCAGTGGTGAAAGTTATGATACGTGGAGAAATCATATTCTGGGATACTCTTTCACCGTGTATTCGATAAATTATGCATGTGCAATAGAGAGCTTGCTTCTGATGTGGAGCATATGATAGGGTTATTGACTCTGGGCAATAGGAGATACCATATGTTCATAGTAAACCAGCATTGCTTTTGGCCTTCGAGATATTTCAAAAAGGTAAAATATGCATCTTAAAGGACATATGCAGGTTGGGTTTGCTGACCACTAGTATATTAGAGCAATATTAGATAACATGGATTTTGCATTTAATGGAGAATGATGAATTAAACAATTGATGAAAATGATTTTTTAAAATAGCAAATTATGCATTATGTCGCTATTGGGGCAACATCAATTTGACAAGAGTGCTATAAAGTATAATGGGCATAGTCAAAAGCACTTATTGATTTTCATGAGAGACTTGTGATTGTAGAGAAAGCATGAGTTGAGAAATTAAAGACAACAAATTTTATTTTGGGTAAATCGTGCATAATGTCAATAAAAACTATATAAAATTGAAAAGAGTGTGATGAAGTATAATGGACACGGTCGATAAGATCTATTGATTTTCATGATAAACTTGTTCATTCACAGTCACGATTACCATGTGTTAGAGCGGAAAATTAATTCTCGGATTTGTTTGACCGTGTCTCAGTAAAATAGACATATCTTCCTACTCGTATATTCGATTGATGCGATTCCAAAAGCTACAAAAAGATAAAACATAGATCCAGAACTTTCTAGTTTGTGACTTCTCCAAATTCGGCATAGAAGGAGGTCAGACTTGGGTCGGAAGTTTCGGGAGTAGATTCTCTCCTTATTAGGCCGCGGATCTGCTGAACCTATTTTGGTAAAAATACCGTAACTTTCTCCTCACGTATTGGATTGATACGATTTTAAAAGTCACAGAAGGAAAAGACAGAGATCTATAACTTTATTGTTTATGACTTTTCCAAATTCAGCATGGAAAATGGTCAAATATGGTTTGGATGTTTTGGGCAGTTTAAGTTTTCCTTATTAGGCCGAGGCTATGTTAAGTTTTCCTGTTTGAAAACGGCCTAGGGTTTTTCTATGAGGCTGGGGCGAGCTTGTTCTATATAAGGAGAGCTAGGTACAGGCATGAAGGACACCGACAAACCAAACACCAAATTCTTAGCTTCATAGCTTTTATCTTATGTAGCTTCGTAGCTTTTATCTTTTATGTTTTACATGTTTTTTCCCTTTCCCTATCAATAAAATCTTTCCTCCCCACTCTCTTTCTTCTCTCCTCTCAACCCCATATTTCTTCCATCTTTACCTATTCGTTCGAATCACTCTTGGGACGACCACTCCGGACCCGTTCTAAAGATCGTTTCTGACGTTCTACCACAATTTATATTTGCAACATATTTTTTGGCACGCTCGGTGGGACTAAGGAGGGCGTCTAAGAAGAGTGATTGTTGCATCCCAACACATGAGTTTTCACATACGGTTTTGAGTCCTTCCTCAAAAGGGACGAAACCGGTCAAAAGTTGTGCTGAAAGAGGACGTCCAGCAAGGTCAGCCGACTTGGGAGGGTATTCCGGACCTTTTTGGAGCCGAATCTGAAGACGCTTTCTTCACCAAAATTGAAGGTCATTGTTTCCTCTTTCTGTGGATACTAAGAACGCCGAAATTGGAGTTCGTACCAGGAAGATAAGACTAAAATACTGAAGACTGATCGATCTGTATGATTGAGAAGTCCAGTCGGTTTTGGAGGACGTTTTGGTCTTTTTTTTGCCGAATTAGGAGACGGCTATTTCAATAAAATTTGAAGATCTATCTCTCAGCTTTCCAAAAACATCAAGATCGCTTTAATCGGAGTTCGGACGGAAAAGATACAACCAAAATACCAAAGGTTGGTCATTCTGTAGGCTGATTACGAATTTTCGATTTATCTTGTCAAATCATGATCAGTTATGAGGAATTTATGAGGAGCAATGATAATTATGAGAGAGAGCGTGTTGAACATCTAACATTCTGCATGCAATTTAGAAAATTTTTGGAGGAATATATGAAACGTAATGAGGAGTTAAGAGCTGATCTTCGAGCAATGGGATACAAGGCCTTTAAGAATGAGAATTCAGGGACTACATCAGCAACTGAGGAAGCATCAAGTGGCGTATGCAAAGTTGAGGACCAAATAGTTTCTGAATCTCGTAATTTTGAGACAAGTATTGAGACGGTCGAACATGAATCGGCCGAATATACGCAATCTTCTTTCCTTATTGAAGAAGTCGAACAGACGACTAGTCCACAGGTGGCCGACACCACGGCCATCAAGCCTACAAGGCCCACATTTGAGGAAAAGGAAGATCCATGCCCGACACAAGTCTCATTGGCAACTGAGACAACCCTAAGTGCTGTATCAAATACAAAAGGCATTCTAGGGCCTCCGCCGGCTAAGAGAATCTTTAGGCCTTCACCAGCAAAGGGAATTTTAGGGCCACCGCCGAATCACCTGTTGCGGAGATCCGAGTTACCCTTTGTTCCACGAGTAGTGAGCCACCTTCGCTTGCCCAATTTTGTCCCAACTCAACGGAAAGACACAGGGGGCCAAGTCTACAATCAGAATTCAATCTCGCCCGGGGGGCATGAAGAGTGCTGCAACATTGTAGTCGAAGCTCCTACATCGGACGAAATTATCCCAGCCAAAAGGCAAGACGTGCTCATGCCAAAGAAGGTGAAGGATGATAAAGTCAAGTGTTCAACTCCTCCTCAACCAAGCAAGAGTACTGTGAAGCAACAACCTAATAGGCCAGCTCAACCTCGGTCATCAAAGGTTTCAAATTACAGGGAATGTCCTCAAGTCACATGGTCAAAATCGGCCAGCAATAAAAAAAGGGCGCCTGAGTACGCATGGGTTAAGAGAGACGTGGTCACTCGATTGGCGACCGAGCAAGGAGTTCTCCAGAGAAAGAAACCCTTCAAGGTTTGGGTGCCTAAGGAAGAACTTTTGCTGTCTAAGAAACAACCATGTGAGACACAACCCACAAAGAGTGATTCACCTACAAGGTCTCCAAGTTATCACATGAAGCCTGTGCAAAAGGAGATGCCAAAAAAGTCAAACCCACACTCGGGGGGCAAGTGTCCGGAGTCTCATCGACCAACTCTCACGAAGACTCAACGAAGAAGATTGGAGCGAAAAATTCAAAAGCAAAGGAAAAAGCTTAGAGACCTTCAACAACAATTGTATGGTCATTTTGATGAAGGACATAAAGCTCCCACTCAACCATGTAGGCCTAAATCAAGTTTTTGCGAGAAAGCGATGAGCACACGGATATCTCGAGATGAGTGATCAACTACACGCCTACAACGGCTAGGTTTCGACCGGTTTGATGGTACATTCTCTACATATTTACGGTCTTACCTTAGCCGGTTATTTTTTGAGTGGAGTTAATTTTCCGCATGTTCAAGGACGGATACACGTCAACGCTTTTCCTAGCGTCAAAACATTGACGTGTGGGGGGCATTGTTAGAGCGGAAAATTAATTCTCGGATTTGTTTGACCGTGTCTCAGTAAAATAGACATATCTTCCTACTCGTATATTCGATTGATGCGATTCCAAAAGCTACAAAAAGATAAAACATAGATCCAGAACTTTCTAGTTTGTGACTTCTCCAAATTCGGCATAGAAGGAGGTCAGACTTGGGTCGGAAGTTTCGGGAGTAGATTCTCTCCTTATTAGGCCGCGGATCTGCTGAACCTATTTTGGTAAAAATACCGTAACTTTCTCCTCACGTATTGGATTGATACGATTTCAAAAGTCACAGAAGGAAAAGACAGAGATCTATAACTTTATTGTTTATGACTTTTCCAAACTCAGCATGGAAGATGGTCAAATATGGTTTGGATGTTTCGGGCAGTTTAAGTTTTCCTTATTAGGCCGAGGCTATGTTAAGTTTTCCTGTTTGAAAACGGCCTAGGGTTTTTCTATGAGGCTGGGGCGAGCTTGTTCTATATAAGGAGAGCTAGGTACAGGCATGAAGGACACCGACAAACCAAACACCAAATTCTGAGCTTCATAGCTTTTATCTTAGCTTTTATCTTATGTAGCTTCGTAGCTTTTATCTTTTATGTTTTACATGTTTTTTCCCTTTCCCTATCAATAAAATCTTTCCTCCCCACTCTCTTTCTTCTCTCCTCTCAACCCCATATTTCTTCCATCTTTACCTATTCGTTCGAATCACTCTTGGGACGACCACTCCGGACCCGTTCTAAAGATCGTTTCTGACGTTCTACCACAATTTATATTTGCAACACCATGTAAAGTTTTACCTTTTTTTTTATACGTATCCAGTTTACTTTTGCAAAAATTTTATGGTCTTCAATTGTACGTGAAATGAAAATATCGATGCTTGTTGAAGTTTTAAAACATAATTTGCATAATATATCATAAATGTGCTATAATAGACTAAACACTAAATTTGAAAAAATTGTTTGTAAATCTGAAATCATAAAAATGTTTTGTATGATTGGAACAACAAAAGAAAATGTCTTTTTTTTGTAGAGAAAATTTGGTTACAAAATCCACTAAAAATATTTAGGGTGTTGATAGAGTAACGTACACCATTATCGAGTTGCATATATTTTGCAGTGTAATCGATGAATTATGCAGGTGAGAAAGGGAGCTTTCTTCCGATGTTGAGCACATGTTGGGTCATTTACTCTGGGCAGCTGGAGATCCTGTAGGTTCATAGTAAACTGCCAATGCTTTTTGCCTTAAAAATATTTTAAGATAAAGTATGCAAATTAAGGAATAGACGCAAGTTCGGGCATGCTGCTTTCATCTTCGTGACTTATCCTGTGATTTTCTGTTTCTACTACGGGAGAAGTGTGGCTTAATTTATTTTGTGCTTTTTGATGAGTGCTATATTTGTTTTGCTGCTCTGAGATTTACCTGCCAATTTAATTATATATTGACTGATCTTCTCTAATCCAACTAGTTCAACTCTTGAATCATCAATTTCTTGTCAACCTAAATCCTGATGAATTTCTATTTCTAACATATAATTGTCTTGCCAATTCTATTTTTGGATTGATTTACAATTCTGAGTTGCTTAGCATTTAATTCTACAATGGGTTAGCAACATGTTAACCGCGATGCATATCTATGTTATTTCTTGATTGGTGAGAAAGTCATGAAACGGTTTCAGCATGTAATCTTATGCTTGTTTTCTTGGTGATAGCGTCGATTTTTCTTGAAATTATTTAGGTAGATAAATAATAGCTCTGTTTTGCACTTTTGCTCAAAAGTGAAACTAATAGATGGAACTGTAATGTGTTGCTTTGCCTATTTGAGAGAGTCGCTTGATTGATGCATGGAATAAGACATGGAAATTCTCTTGACTAATTGGGGCATGCAAGGATAATCTATTGCTTGTTTTAAATTTTGTTTTCTTCTTGACAATATACTTTGTTCTCAAATTTCAGCAGAATGGTTATCCACATTTCGTCGGCTTTAAGGAAAGGTGTATAGTGAAAATGGACAAGTATATGGAACTAGCAAAAAGCGGACATGATGAGATAGTTAAGACATTTTTGATGGAAAATGCTACTCTTTTACGGCATGCCACAGAGAAAGTAAGTTTCTAACCATGCGGGTTATTAGTTGTTGATGCTATTTTATCTTTCTCAGATTTAGTTTCTTCTTGAATTCATATGAAACAAAACAGAAAACTCGTTTTGATACCAAATTTTCACGCCAATAACTCCATTAAGTTGATATAGTAAGAGAGACACCATTTTCGACAAAGATTTTCTAATAATGAAGGTAGATTCCTAAATATATGTTTCCATTTGATTAGCTAGTCTCGTGTAAGTTGTACGTCTAATATGTTTGGTTGAAAACGACGTGATATTTAATGTAAATTTTGTTGATAGATATGCTTATTAATGCAGGGCTTTTATATGCCCATTATACTTCATCGCACTCTTTTCAATTTTATATAGTTTTTATTGACATCGTGCATGATTTTCCCATTATGAAATTTGTTGTCTTTATTTTCTCATCTCATGCTTCCTCTAGAATCATAAATCTCTTATAAAAATTAATATGTGTTCGCGAATGTACCCATTATACTTTATAGCTCTCTTGTCAAATTGATGTCGCTCACATAGCAAAAAGATGATGATGTCACCAAAGAGTCCGAGAGTATAATAAAATAAATACGGGAGACTTTATCATCTTTTTTGATAACCGAGGAACTAAATCACAGATTTAGCCATACTAGACAGATCCGAGAGTAATTTATCTTGTATTATTTTATAATAGTAAAAATAGTATACAAAAGGGCTTTCGACCATCGATTCGATCGATCAAACTGGTCAACCCAGAAGTCTGACCATATTTTTGGTGGACCTATCAGACATTTTTTTAAATCTTTGTTTTGAACCGTTATTGAAGCTAGGAATTTTTTGAAGTAGCATTTAACGAGGTCAAATTATAAGCTTTTGTTTCAAAAAAAAATTTATAAGCTTACAACCCACACACCAACATTTTTTTTAATTTCTTGTGTTCATGATCAACTAGTGCAAACCCTCTTTAGTAAGAAGTCTCATTTTTTACTTTAACATGTGTGGCATTGTTTTGTTTGTTTAGTTTAAGGGCTTGAACCGTTGGTTAGTTGATTTTTTTTAAGAAAATCATTTCTTAAAAAAGATCAAAAATGCATATCTGTATAAATCTAGAGAGTGGAATGTAACCAAATACCCAATCAACAACAAGATTTAGTGTACCTAGAAGTACGAGTAGGCCTACAAAAGGGTAACATAAACAAGGTTTGTTACAAGAGGTTCAACTAGTCAATTTATGGACAAGGATCATTCACAACAAAAAGATGAATATACAATCAATCTCAAATAGTACTTTCTCCTCAGCTTCCTAATCATTAACAAGCTTGGTCAAGTAAAAGGAATGCAACTTCATTTGTTGAGGCCTAATTACGGTAGCAAATAGTGGAATGGAGATTTAAGTCATTAAATCCCGAAAAGGCATCTCCTTATGTACAATAACACTTCTTAAGAATGTCCGCTAATATGAATATTCACATCTAACAAGATTTGAAAATGCAAACTAGGTGGTAAATATATTATTTCAACAAATATTTCCACATCTTCTTGGCGCTTCAACAAATTTATTATTTCTGCTTACATCATGATGATATTGAGATATTATTCATCGTGAATCTTTGATTTACAATTTCAGAGATAATGTCCTCAAGTTGACATGTCCTAATTTTCAAAGCAATAACCAACTATCTTCTTCTTTAACCATGAGACGTCTATTATTTCCATCTAAACTTTTTAAGTAAACAAAGTAGACATTTTTTCCCAATCATGCATAACACTTTTATAATTCCAAATTTACAACTACTTTTTTCAAATTTAGTGTTTAGTTCATTATAGTATACTTGAGTTATATTAAGCAAATTATATTTTAAAACTTCAATAAGCATCAATATTTTCATTTAACGTACAATTAATTATAAAATTTTTGCATAAGTAAACTGGATACATATAAAAAAGAGATAAAACTTTATAAGGTCATCGTGATCGTTGAATGAACAAGTTTATCATGAAGATCAATAGATCTTCTCCACCGTGTCCATTATACTTTATCGCACTCCTTTCAATTTTATATAGTTCCTATTGACATAGTGCATGATTTTTTCAAAATAAAATTTGTTATCTTTAATTTCTCAACTCATGCTTTCTCTAGGATCACAAATCTCTCATGAAAATTAATAAGTGCTCTCGACTGTGTCCATTATACTTTATAACACTCTTGTCAAAATAATGTCGCTCCAACAACGACATAATGCATGATTTGCTATTTCAGCTGTGTTGCACGTGCATAATTCATCGATTAAACATTGGAAAGAGTGTCCAAGAATATGATTTCTACAAGCATCATAGCTTTCACCACCATATCAAGCTCTGTTGTAGTTGAAAAATAATAAATTATGTTGACATATTTGTCCATGTTCTATTATTTGATTGATTTAAGTCAATATTGTTATCATAATTTCTCCATGTTATATTTTTTAATTGATGTAATTTGATATTGTTGCAAGCTGTAATAATCTGACCAAGACTCCTCTATTAAGCTCAAGTTTTCTATATTCTTTAGGTAGAAATTTTTCAACACCTCAAAATCTTTTTCTATATGCATAATGTATCTTCTTGGTGCTTCAACAAATATTTTATTTCTGCTAACATCATGATTAATTTGAAAATATTATTCATCGTAAATCTTTGATTTACAATTTCTGAAAATAATGTCCCCAAATTGGCATGTTGTAATTTTTCAAAGTCACAACCAGCTATCTTCTTCTTTTATCATGCGATGTCTATTGTTTCCATTTAAACTTCTTAACTTAACAAGGTAGACATTTTATTTAGTTGTTCCAAACATACATAACACTTTATAATTCCAAATTACAAATATTTTCTTTAAATTTAGTGTTGTAAGAAAACTAGATACATATAAAAAAAGAGATTAAAATTTACGTGGTATTTGTGACGTAAATTTCTCATGAAGGGTTTCAAAAAAAATTTTGTCATGAAGATCACTGGATCTTTTCGACCATACCTATTATACTTTATTGCACTCTTTTCAATTTTATATAGTTTTTATTGACACTGTGCATGATTTTTCCATTATGAAATTTGTTGTCATTAATTTCTCAACTCATGCTTCCTCTAGAATTATAAGTCTCTCATAAAAATTAATATGTGCTCTCGATTGTGCCCATTATACTTTATAGCACTCTTGTCAAATTGATGTCGCTCCAATAGCGAAATAATGCATGATTTACTATACCATTTTTGAAATTTATTTTCATCAATTGTTTAACCTATCTTTCTTCGTTAAACACAAAATCCATGTTATTTAATATTAATTTAATATACCAGTGGTCAGCACACCCAAACCTGCATCCATCCCTTAATATGCATACTTTACCTTGAAATATTTTTAAGGCTAAAAGTACGGGTGGTTTACTATGAACCTACAGGATCTCCAACTGCCTGGAGTAGATGACCCAACATGTGCTCCACATCGAAAGGAAGCTCCCTGATGCACCTACATACTTCATCGATTTTATATACCCATTATACTTTATAGTACTTTTGTCAAATTGATGTCGCTTCAATAGCAAAATAATGCATGATTTACTATACCATTTTTTCATTTTTGTAACTCCAACGGCTAGTCCCTCATAAGGCAAACTCTTGTAGCTCATGATGAGCTACTTACAGGAACCCTACTTAGGTACTAGTAATTATCTAATAACTCTAAAATTCTAGTTAGAATCTAAAGATAATTAGTCTCATA
Source organism: Hypericum androsaemum (assembly GCA_963995505.1). Taxonomy (NCBI): domain Eukaryota; kingdom Viridiplantae; phylum Streptophyta; class Magnoliopsida; order Malpighiales; family Hypericaceae; genus Hypericum; species Hypericum androsaemum. Next base: position 6,423,342 of record OZ023192.1, on the reverse strand, counting down.
CATGATCATGATCATCATGAGACAACATTCTGCCTAAACAACAGAAACAGTAACTGATCTTCAATATGAACACTGATCTTGGAGCAGTAGCATAACTAGCATCTGAAAATGCAGAGATTCTCATGTGATCAGCCTTTCTCATTAGCAAACCTTGACCTGGATTAGACTTAAGATAATGTGAGATTCTTTCTGCAATAAGCACATGACTTGATCTGGGTTTATGCATAGCTTGGGTTATTAAACTTACATCAAAAGCAATCTCAGGTCTGGTTATAGTTAGGTAGATTAACTTGTCAACTAGTCTTTGAAAACTAATGATATTGGAAAGTAACGTACCTTCTGTCAATGAAAATTTCTTGCCAAATTCCAGATGAGTGTCAGCTGGTGCAGATTCCATTTTCTTGGTTTCTTTCAAAAGGTCTAAGACATACTTTCTTTGGCACATGTGAATGCCCTTCTCAGAATATTCAAATTATATACCTAGGAGTTGTCTAAGTTTACTCCCTCAAAAAAAAGTATCTAAGTTTACCAAGGTCTTTTATGTCAAATCTTCCTTTTAGAGCGTTCTTTAGTTGTTCAATTCCTCCTAAGTTACTACCAGTGATTATGATGTCGTCTACATACATGCATATAACAATTTTCCTTTTAGCATTGTCAAAAGTGAATAAAGTGTTATCAGCATGACTTTTCTTGAATACTAGGGACTGCAATTCTTTACTCAGTTTATAATATCAGGCTCTAGGGGACTGTTTCAGTCCATAGATAGCTTTTCTCAGCTTGCACACTTTACCTGCCTTTATCATAGGATGACCCTCTGGAGGTTCCATGAAGATTTCTTCCTCCAAGATTCTTCATGTCCATCTGAAAAAGTGGCCAATCATAGTTGACAGTAGCAGAAATAATTACCCTGATCGTATTCATCTTAGCCACATGAGCAAATATTTCATTGAAGTCAATACTAGGAGTTTGAGTAAAACCACTACAACTAACCTACCTTTGCGTCTGTCTATTGATCCATCAATATTGTACTTGATTTTAAACAACCATTTGCAGCTAATAATCTTTTTATTAGGTGGCAGATTTGCTGGTATCCATGTTTTATTCTTTTCTATTGCAGCTAGTTCCTCATTCATGCGCAAAACAAACACATCCAAAGGTTTTTAGATGTTAAGTTCATTTTTCTCTGAAATAGCAGTTCATTGTTAGAACATCAAGTCTGTACGGGATACATTCATATATTTAATTTTTCTACCATTTTCTCGTTTCCAGGTCAAGTAGAAAGCGGATCCTCAATCATCCATGTACCTGGTCACGCATCAAAGTCGCATGCATGCTGGAATTTGTTGTGGATGGGCTCAATAGGGGGTATTGGGTACAAAAGGAAAATATTTTTAGAGCTGAGGTTATCAGTGCTGCTAATAAGATAGACTTCAATGGAAAATGCGACGAAGGTTGGGTAGAATATGTACGTGAACATCTTATGTTTTTACCATTCTACTTTGAAAAAGTTCTAAAAGAAAACGAAAAAACAAGGGGAAGCAGCGAGGCAGATGTACCTCAGTTCTATCAAAAGGTGGGAATTTTAACCTACTTCAGGAATCTCGTCGTCCACGGAGGAAACAGTGTAAGTGAGAGTTTAACAATTATTAAATAGTTTTTTTTGGTACTTGTCTGAGCTTGGTTTATTACTTGGTTTTTTTTGTTTGTTGATGAAAATGCTTGCGTGATAATTTGTTATTAAAGTTTTGAACTTGTTTGACTTGTTAGGCGGAGGCTCACAGACAGGGTTGTTCTGAAGATGAAGTAATTGATTGGCTAAATGTATTATTTCCTAATCTTGTTTTTGAATTCGTGTGCAACCTGTCTGACTCAAGTAGCAAAGACGTGAAAAGATTGATGGTGAGAAATATCATTTCAAAGTACTAATATCTTAATTTTAATCTGTACTAAAGTTTTAATTATTATTACTCTTTGTTCTGGATAGTTTATGCGGAAGATGTAGCTGGACATCATGGTCCTTTTTGAAGCAGTCTGTTTCTCTGGCTGGAATTGCAAAGATCAGAATCCTCTCTGAGCATGCTATAGCAGATGACGATATGTGGCATGTTCTTCTCATGAAATGGATCCATGCCGGTGCTTATTTATGCATCTTTTGATTACTTGTGACAAACCCCCGAGGGCTGTGAAAGCGAAGATAATTTCAGACTAGATTTGTAAGATAGACGAGGACAAATTGATATGCGAGGACTAATTCTAACACTCTTCTGATTCTATTTTGGTGCTAACAACAAGGGGAAACATGAAAGTGCGGATATTCTGTTTGTGCTTTCCACTGTAATTGTTGCAGAGACTTCGGTCTTTTTATTATTTTTAACAATTTAGAAGTTCAATCAATTACTTTCCTTAGAATAGGCATATTTTAAAGAAATAGAATAATTGTCTTTAATAAAAAGGCATGCTTGTCAGATGATCTGTTGGCCAAGGCAACAGATCAAGTTGTCTGGAACTTGAGAAATAAGGGTGCAAAACCAGAAATGAATCAGACGCACACGCAAATGATTGGCGCTGCAAGTTAGGGTGCATTCTGCTTTTATATAAAAGAGTTAAGTCCACTAGGTTGCTGCTGGATCTTTATGTGAAAGAGTCAGTTCCAGTCTTGACTTTTAAAATCGTGTATATAAGGAAACTGTAGCACTGGTTCTTTGTCTACATAGTAAAAAATTACGGCGTTCATTTCTTAAATATGGTCATGAATTTCTATGTTATGTGGTTAAATCCGTGGTGCGGGCTATCGATTTGGTTCACATCTAGGAGATACCATTCTTGTGCTTGACTACTGTACCAATGCATCAGAGATTGCAGGTGAATATAGATTGCAGGTGCTTAAATAGTACTTCCCAACTAAGTGATTTAGATTAGGTATGCTTTTATCTGCCACATTTTTCTAATGTGATTTATTCTGCTAATGTGGATGTAGGCCCTGGAGAGTTTCCTGCTCAGGTTCCCAAGGGATATTTCTTCTTATTGCTGTGACATTCTTCATCTTACTTTGGAGTACCTAAACTATGATCCAAATAACATGGAGGAAGATACTGATGATGAAAGCCATGAAGATGAGTAGGTTTTAGTGATTATGTGTAGCTGATAGTGAATGTGTTCAGACTTCCCACTCATCTTTATATATCTCTGGTTTCCAGTGAAAGTGCAAATGAATACACTGATGATGAAGATGCTAGCTGGATAGTCCGAAGAGCAGCTGCTAAATGCTTGGCAGCATTGATTGTTTCTCGTCCAACGTTATTGGGAAAGCTGTATGAAGCTGGATAGTCTTCACTTTACCTTGTTGACTAATCTGTTATTGAGAATAATTACCTATTTAATTAGCAGTATATAAGGTCTCAGCAGCGCTTTTGGACTTCGTTCTGGCTTGTTTGCGCTCATAAATGTGTCTATACTGCAGTATACCTAAAAGTTTAATTAGCAGAATATTTCTTCTAGTTGTGCTGAATTTTTCATACTGGTTTTTTAGTTTTGCTAGTTGCTCCCCAAGATTCCTTTTGAACATAAGGAAAACTTCATTTGTGGGAAAGATTAGCACTTTCAAGTATAAAATCCATTTAACATTGATCATTTAAGCAATGTGCCTACTGATTTCAGTAGATTTACCGCCCTAATTATTAGGAGCAATGTGATGTCTCTGACTTGCACTGAAAAATTAGCTTTGAGAATCAGCTCATACTTATTCAGTTAAATGGTGCAGAGTAGTGCGCATTGCTCCGTTTTCCAACAGATTGGCCCATGCAGTTTCTTAAGATGTCCAACGTCTTAAGATGCTTGAGCAACTTGGAAGCATTGAGGTTTTCAGAACCTATTAGAACTCTTGCAGAGAAGATGATGGTTGATCGCATGGTTCGAAATGAAAACTTCTCCTTGTTCTTGGATATATCTGTTTAATCACATTGTATCTTTACATGCTCATAGTTAGATACTATTACAAGTTCTTGGAAATCTACCTGTTCCAACTATGCCCAACACCTGGAGGATATTTAGTGAGAAAATAGTAAAATTTACCATGGCCCTAAATCACGAATAAGAAGCCGTTCTTTATTTAGAAATAGATAATTCTTTTCATTTGATTTGTTCCGTAGTAACCTATATTCTTCTTGTCTCAAGGATGTCGCTAGGGAATCGGACTAATTTATTCCGTGATTTTTTTTGTTTTCTCTTGTTTATGTGGGCATGGGCTTTGACAACACTAGGACTAGGTCATTATAATTATATGTTGCAGCAGAGCAGGTGATATTTACAAAGCAGAATAAGTACATGGCTCCCTTAAAACAAATGTTCCCTCGTCTGGAAACTAAGGATACTCTTGCTACAGTACAGATGAAGAACTTGCTCCACACACACTGAGTACGGAACCAGTTCATGCTCTTTATTATACCAGTTGATTGATTTTTACTGCTCAAAACAAGCGTGGCAAAGGGAGTGACAATGTTTTTGTACAGGGATTAGCTAGTCTAGACTGGAGACTGACTTCATTAGCTACTCGTTATTTCCTATTATGTTATTTATATTCAGTTATTTCCTTCAATTAGAACCTTACCTTTAATAGATTAGGGTTTATTTGATTTTCCTATTCAGATGTTAGGCGTTTGGCTATATAATGCCCACGCACGCACTCTTTAGGGTTTGATCAATCAAGAAATATAACAAGAAATCTTCCTTCCCTATCCTCTTCTCCAACTTCCTATCTCTTCTCTTCTCAACGTTCTCAAGATCTTTATCTTCTCAATTTCTACCAACTATCATGGTTCATAACACGTGCTGCTCTGGATTATACAGTTTGTCTCCACAGTGAAGTCTTCTTCACAACTTAAGGTTATTATGTGTAAATGTTGAAATTTCCCCAAGTCCATTCGGAACCGAATAGCGGTCCTCGTCGCTGATGACATGGTTTTATATGATGTAGGTGGGGAGTGTTCCGGAGACACCACACAGAAGAAGCCGAGCGCGTCGCTGTACACGTGTCCGATGCCAGATTGCATGTGTAAACAACCACAAGCAAGATAGTAAGAAGAATTTCGTACGCAATTGTTTTGTGTACAATTCTTTTCAGAATCCAGGGAAGAGCTTTAGGATTTGATTCTTTGTAATTGACTCGGGTATTGTGTGCCTAAACTATAGATGTAAATACCCACTCGAGGATGAATATGCTATAGTTGCAACTTGTACATTATCATGTTATACTCAGATCTCCGTTCATCTCCTCCCTTTTCCCCTCAGCGATCTTCTTCTAATGACTGCTCAAGTGGCATAATAGCAGAGTTGTCTTGTAAATCTTTTGTGACAAACATATTTAATGGAGGTAAGCATGTATTTTTGTACATAATTAGCTGGGTAAAAAAACAAACAATGGTCACTCAATTTACTGAATTATATGTATAGTTCGTGCTCACTTTTTTCTCTTCACTTGACTATATAAAATGATTCTTTGTGGTAACTCTTCTAATATTTCGCCCCGATGGGTGAAGATTATCCCTTTTTATTTTTTATTCTACCTTTATTAATTTAAAATAAGTTGAAGTTACTAAATTAAAAGTTGATCTTATATTTTTAGCTATGAAATGAAGGTGGCAATAGTAATCCGACCAATTCTACTAGACTGATGGTTATAGATAAGTGATCATGAGTTAAAATTTTGTTAAAGATTAAGCTTTTAACCTTTGTAATTTGTTTTTCAAATTATCTATGTTATATGAGAGTGGAGCATATACTATAACCCCGTGAAAAGATGAAATTTGGAGTTGTACTTTATTTTAGTTTTATTTCAAATGTTGGCAAGGAAATATAAAATTTATTGAAAAATACTAATTAATTTTTTTTGGTGGAATGAAAAATCCTAATTAATTAGTTGGATTACACTATTCATTTATTTCGAAATACAACCTGTACATGGATTGTATAAGTATGATATATTCTACCAATTCTGAAAAAGTCCATTTACGAATCATTTTATTTAAGACATGGTTGTAAAAAAAAAAAACTATTACATTAATATATACTGCTTCAATTCGATTCCGGCAGGAAAAGAATACTATTTCATAGCTATTCCTTGCTTGTCAGTTTCACTTCATTTCTTAAGCAGACGCCACCCTAAACCCAAAAAAAAAACCCTAAATCACTTATCCTTCGAAAAAAGAAAATTAAATCACTCCGATCCTAGACACCCCCCCCCCCCCCCCCCCATCAAGTTCTTCGGTAGAGTTGGCTACTATGAGCGCCGACCAGCAACGGAGACACCAGCGCCGGGGGCCACCACGGAGATGGCGACCCCAGCCTCTACTTCCTGGCGAGGGGCCTCGGAGACTGACGAGTTGGAGGAGGAGGAGCCCACGGAGCTCAACACGGCCGGCGGGTTCCTCTCTGTCTCCCTGGACAAGCTGTCGGTGAAGTATACCAACGTCAAGCTCCACGGCTAGGGTGGTCCAGGCCAACTGCCCGGCCCCCATGAAGCGGCTCGTTTACTACTTGGAGATGTTCGGCCCCCAACAGGTTGCCATTGGTTTCACCGGGGAGACCTTCAAGATGCTCAGGCAGTCCCTATCCCTACAAAGTTGCCTTCTTGGACACTAATTTGCTATTCGGGTTAGGGTAAAATGTAGTTGGGTTCAAGAACTTGAGATATCTTAAAGATGCTTAATTTGTCAATTTGGTCCAAGAGTCGGGCTGGTGCCTGTTTGGTTGATGTGATGTGCCTGTTTGCCTTATTTCTTTTCTTGGACACTAATTTACTATTTCTGGTATATGTTTATGTGCTCTTATGTAGGTGTAGTTAGTAGTCTATGTTATAGCTTTAGTTCTTGTTCTTAAAAATGCAACCCTTTGGTAGTTTGGTTGAAGAAATTTTCCTGTTATATGCCTGGGGATTAGATTTTCTAATAAAAGGGACATACACCTGTTTGTTACCGCTAGTAAAGTACTGGTTACAGAATGTGGTCTCCCAATAGATGCGCCATAGCTTCCATAGACTTTTTTCCATGATCAGCTAAGGGCGGAACATTAAACTACAACAAGTGGCAGTGAAATCAATTTGAATGATGAGAGAACACGGAATTGACCAATAAATCTGTGTATTTCAGAATTAGGAAAAAAAGAATTGGACCATATCATGCTTGCTGTTATATGTGCGGGATTTCTGTTCGTAATGCCTTGTTATAAGCTGGTATGCTTCTCACTCACTCATTCGGACAGTTGGGAAGTGAACAGCTTTGGATATCACGGGGATGATGGATATCTTTATCTTGAACAAGGAAAGGGACAGCAGCTTGGCCCAATATTTTCAACAAATGATACTGTTTGAGCTGGGGTTAACTGTGCTTCACAGGATTTCTTTTTCACGTAAGTCTCCACTTGGGCCAATCATGTAAATGGAGTGACGTTAGACAAGCTTTTGCATGGACACTCTGCCCTACTTTTCATTTTTTTTTTCTGTTCAATTCATAATCTTTGAGGTGGCGTACTTATTTCCACATGATGCCAGGAAAAAAGGAGCCATCATTGGGTCAGTATATACGGATGTGAGGGGCCATCTATTACCTACTGTTGCAGTTCTCAGCCAGAATGAGGAGTATGCTATTCCTCTTTCAAGGATGAAGGTTTTTTTTTTAAATTTTAATGCCCAAGTGCTTAAGGGAAAAAAAAACTCTCAGAAATGTTTGTATGCTTGAGATTTTCTCCCACGTTTATATACCATGTCTATGTTCTGCTTGTTCTGCTTTCTGTCTGATAGTAGTTCGTTCTTCTATGTAGATTAAGTTACATTTTCATGTTTCTTGTTCTTTCCCCTAATGTCTCTGGAAAAAGTTTAGAATTGTCCCAGATGCTATGAATTGACTTACTTTACTGATGAAAGTTGCAATGCTGGGTGTCATGATAGCACTTATTTTGGAGGGCTAAAAATATATCATTGAACATGGAAACATAGGCTGAGTAGAATCCGTTAATCCCTAAAAAAGGCTTGCCACAGCATTGAGTTTTTCTGTAAAACTTTTTGCAAGCTTGCACAGTTGCTATTGTTGATCTGTAATGCGGGTAGGAAAATTTCAGCTCGTCTGGAGATCAAGCAAGGAACTTCCATGCCATTAGATGCCTCTTTTTCATGTTGAGAAATGGTAGGATTGAAAGTTGTTGGAAGATTTGTTAAATTTCAAATTCTTTTCCAACTTCAAAAAACTTAACTTGCTGGGTCTTGATGTGGTGGGGTGTTTCAGTTTTGTTCATCACAGATGTGGTAACTTGTACTTTTTTCTTATTGGTTTGCTGAAGTACCGACTCGTTTTCCCCCTTTTAACTTTGCATTCTTTTTCTGTTTGTTCCATTGTACTGAACCTTTCCTTCCAGTATTGGTTTATCTGAATTAGCTATTGATGGATTGACATTTTCTTTTATTGCCTCCGTAAGTTATCTTGTCATATTAGTAATTCTGATTTTCTATCCATGCTTCATTTGCATCTACAGCAGGGTTGAAGTCAGCTTTGGGCAGAGACCGTTTGCTTTTGATCCCAGGGTACTCTCTCTATCTCTATCTCGATCTCCTGTTCTGTGTATGTGTTTGTCTGCGCCCTAGCTCTTCCGCACGAGCTTGTGTGTGTATGCGAAAGTATTGGTGTGTGTAGGGAAAATATTCATGAATATGTAGGAATAGTAGCTTGCATACTTTTATCTTCTTTCATTCTTTTTCTCAATCATTGCATATGAATATGAAACCAAAGAGAGGATGAAGCAACAGAGAACAATTGAGAACGAATCTTTACCACCAAATGTCAGCTTTATGCAAGTGCGCATTCTTTTTTAAAATCTCTGCATGATTTTCCTTGTGGTTTATTGTTCTTCAAAAGTTTTAATCAACTGTATTAGAAGCTGATGTTTGACATCAGTTCCTTCTTGTTGTTTGTTCCATCTTTTGTAGAATAAAATCGTTGATGTCCGAAATGAAGTTTTGAGGCCAGATTAGGTCATCTTTCTCTACTATTGTTTTAGTTTACTTGGCTGCAAGTATGTTCTCCGTTGGAGCAAAGGTTAACGGAAGTTTGAAGAATGAGCTGCGTTGGAACTTGTACTGTGATATGCAGAATTTCAACCCGGCTTCAGCATCATAGTTTAACTGCTCCTTTTCTTGTTGTATAGTTCTCAAGTGAGAGTTGTTTTGCCTTTCATGTTCTGAACAGGCTTGTTCGCTCTTATCTACTACATTATGGCTATGAAGAGACTCTCAATGCATTTCACGTGGCTGGTAAAAGTACGATTCCTCCTATTTTTCTAGCTGGGAAGATGGGGTGCTGAGCAGGATATTCTATATGCTTTGAGCCACAGGAAAACTCTTAGATAGGTAAGAAGTTTCTAATTGTGTTTCTGGAGGAATTATGATTTGGTTAAAAGCCTGAGCTTTACTGTGTTATATATAAAACCTTTAAACATCTGATTTTTCCTCTTTAGTTAAGCATCATGTTCTAGATCTCATAAAGCCTGGAATCTACTAACTTTTTCTCCCAATTAATGAAGCTGATCAGGAATGGTGAGATTGACACTGCTATCAGTAAGCTTCAGAATTGGTATCCCCAGATTGTACAGGTGAACATACTTGAATTAGCTACTATTCCTTTCTCTTCATGTTTCTTCAGTTAAGTGTATCAGATTTAGGGAATATGATTAAAGAATGCCAGAGGTTTGTACTTGAGAACGGTCATTTGGTGAACAGTTTTCTTCACGAAGATGAACTTTTATTTTTGTCATTTTTCTATTTGAAATATGGCATAGTCAGCCAAAGGTGGCTCTTGGATTGTAGAATCTTGTTTCATAGATCAAATATTGTTATGATAGGAAAGTGAAAAAAAATTTATTCTTGTTATTATTGTTATTAACATCATCATCATTATTATTATTATTCTGTCTGGGGGTAAGTTTTAACCTGATGCATGCAACTTCTACGGAATTTCACAAAGTATAGGGATAAAAAAATTTATGTCTACTTGGTTAAACCGTTAAATATATGGTGGTATGGTTTTTTCTTTGAAATTTGATGCTATTCTAGTCACTTCTTTAGAAATGAGTGGGATCTCAAGTTTCTTCAAAAATTCTTGAGGTTCCTCAACAAACTTCTTTTCTGTTTGTTAAGCAATTATAGGAATGCTTCTTCCTTGATCCCTGTGCGGAGTTGCCAGAGTTTGATAAAATCAATTCGGAAAAGAAACATGGCTTTGTTAGAGATATGACCTATTGTTTACTTCCTGCAGGATGAAAAATCAGGGACATGCTTTCTGCTTCACTGTCAAAAGTTCATAGATTTGGTTTGGGTATGGAAACTGGCCCCTGAGACATGTTAGGCACACATTCAAAGAGTGCTTTTACATGTCATATTCTGTTTTTTTGTATGCTCTCTACTGCCGAAACAAATTGCTTCTTGTACTTGTTGTCTTTCTTCCGCTTGTTGCATTAGATATTCTGGAGAAATTTTTGTTTGCTGTTATAAGCTATTGTCTTAATGTTCGCTTGTAATTGTTGTAGATGGAGAAGTAGAAGGTGTAAAATATGGAATTTTTACCCGGAGCCAGCCGGTAGAAATGACGAACTTGCAAAATTCTTCGAGTTGCCTGAGTTCAGTGATCTAGTCCAGGTGCTTCCCTGTTCTACAGCTAATCTGCTACTTTAGTGAACTATGAATCTATGTTAATCATGTCTACTATAGGACCAAGTAATCTAGTCCAGCTTTCCTTGATTATAAAGGCCTTAATGCTCACTTAACTCTTTTTGAACAAAAATTCTGAAAGGCCTTGTAGAAAATTGATTTGCCTTAATTCATGGGAATATGCTGATTGGGACAATATATTTCCTCTGTCCATACTAGTTTGCTGGAGGTGGACGCATCCAGTTGGTTAACCAATCCAATTTCTTATTATTGGCACAATTATTAGATAGACCAATCCAAAACAATAAGATTACATTTCGGTTACATGGGAAATCATTAGTTGAACCTCCAAGGCATGAGTGGATTAGCTGTAAAACCAAAAAGTTTGAAACTTATATACCAGCTGGCTAAGTAGTTGGGACGGAGGATTCGTTGAAGTAAGAAATTTGAATTAAGGTCTTAGGTTGAAACTTTACGAATGTAAATCGTACCATTTGAGAGAACTCTGCTCTCTAAATAGAATCTAACAGTGCTAGAATCTCAAGCAAGTGATTAAAAAAAAAGGTTACGGGCTAGTCATCTCGGCCTTATATTAGAAATCATTGAACACTTATCGTACACTATTACTTACTGTCTGAAGACAATCTTGGGCTAGAGACCAGCCTTGTGGTGCAAAACCCATATTGATGAACATGAATCTCAGGCAATAGTTGGACTAGCACTGACCACCTTTCTATTCTGAATGAGAAAATTGGTAATTGGTTAATCGATAGTTTGTGTTACAAAGTTGTTGACCATGATTACAGTTATAAATTTATAATTTTAATGATTCGTGGTGTTTTAGAATTGCGAGCAAAGTTAAAAAAAAAGGGAATGTTATACCATTTTTTTAGCTTCAAACTTTTTACAAACACAAAATAATCCAATATGCATACACTTGGTCTCCATTTTGACCGACACATAACCTAGCGGCAAGTCACAATTAGTTATGAAAAAAACCTATCCATTTTAGACCGACTTCTGGAGTGTAAAGTTTTCTCAGTCATAGGTTTCGTAAACAATAATTAGAAGGAATTTTTTACGATAACCAACATTTTTTAGGACAAGGCAAGAGAGAATATTTTTTTGGTTTTAGATGTTAGGCATGTTTAGGTTCTCCTTTGCCCCATCGGTCATTGAAACTCCCTCGTTAACTGTCAGGGTTTTGGGTTGTTAGGAGAAAATTACAGGTTCATTTTCTTAGTTATGAGATGACGCACTAGACAAAACGAGAATATTTCAAACTTTATAAAGGCAAAAGTGAAACTTAGTATCTTTATCACAAATTTTACTTAGCATCTTTATTCAATCCAAAAGTGATACTTGCAATCTCTTTATAAAGGCATTCAATGGCCACAATTTGGAAAAAGCTACAAAAATAAAGCAAAAGATACAATCTAAATATTGGATGCAGTAGCGTGGGTCTGTCCCTATTATAACCCAAAATATTATACTCTACGAAAGCGAACTATTTAGCTTTTAGAAAGATGTGCCAACTAAGGGCTGGCTGCTTGGGTGGTAAAACTTTTATAATCATAAAATAAAATTTTATTTAGATAGTTATAAATTAATCTAAAAATTAATAATTTATTAATTTAAAGAGTAACCACCAAAAGTCGTAGCACAAGAAGGATAAGTACCCACAAAAAAAAAATTAGGGTTTGCCATGCTGAAGGAAGAAGTGCGCGAGTCCTCTCCTCCGCGTAAGATCCCGAGGTTGAACGAGGATGAGTATGAGGACGAGGATGAGGATATGCCACTTTCGGAGCCAGAGCCCTTGAAGGATGAGGATGAGGACGTGGATAAGCCGCTTTCGGAGCCGGTGCCCTTGGAGGATGAGGATGAGCCGCTTTCGGAACCGGAGCCGGAGCCCTTGAAGGATGAGGACGAGGATGAGCCGCTTTCGAAGCCGGTGCCTTTGAGGGACGAGGATATGCCGTTTTGGAAGCGGATGCCCTTCAAGAATGAGGATGAGGATGAGGTTATGCTGATTTCGAAGCGGGGCCCTTGGAGGATGGTAGAGTGCCGCGACTGCTGGGGTCGGTGCCGAAACTGCCGAAGGGCGCGTGGGCCCAGTGGTGGAGCCAAGCCGTGTATTTCGTCGGCCGATCCTGTGCGTCCCCATTCTCTTGTGGGTCCCCATTCGAAGGGTTGAGCATTTACGCAATCGACACCACCGATGAGTGCTTAAACGTTTACCACGTCTTCGACTTCACTTACCTCTGCCTCTATCACCGGAAGAACGTCACTGACTTGTCTTGTGCCATCGTGGGCTCCTCGGCCTACGTTTCAGGCAACAACACTCGCCTCTGGGTTCGCGAGATCGGGGACGAGGACAAGGGTTGGGTGGAAGGGCCCCAGTTTCACCCGCGACAGGCGCAGCCCTGAGCTCTTTTCTATCGGGGGTAGGCTCTACGCGCTCCGCTTCTTCCCTACATATGGTCATGACTACCCGGATGCATTTGAGGTTCTTGTCAACGAGATATGGCACTCTCTCCATGCTCCGCCCCCCTATTTCTGGGGCCCTTCCGACGGGATACTCTTCGAGGGCTAGTCCTGCATTGGGGACGATACATTGATTGTGCACCTTGTCCAATACCATCCCGACCGGCAACGTTTCTTGCGCTTCCACCTCAAAGAAGATTTCTTCCACCTCAAAGAAGATTTTTTCGGGGAGTGGACCGAGCTTGTGATCTCTATTTCGGGATCTCCCACTCCATCCCCATTCCCGTCCGTTTCGAGGTTTTACGTATATCTCTCATGTCTATAGGGAGGATCCCCTGCTCCTCCCTGCCTTCTCTCGTGGCGCCATCTTCCCGGTTTTTGGTTTGGGTGCTGAACCCACCATTGGTGACTGTTTGGACTTGAAAGTTGGTGAAGATGTCTCGTTTCCATGGGGGTCCTTCAAGATTGAGTCATGTCGCTTACAATGGCACCTCATCGGATTGGGCCGGAACAGGTACTGCGCAATTGCTTTCCGTAGCAGCTTTAGCATTCATCCTTCAGTTTTCACCTTCGAGCTGGACCTGATGGCTGGGGCAGAAACCACCGCCTCCCTTATAGATGATGTTCGGGTCAAGCACCATGCCTTTGGTGATGGTCAAAAACCTGGGCAGCTCCTTTCTGGGAAAGCTTACTTCAGTTGCTAAGCAAGTGTCTGCCCCCAGTATTCCTTCCAAAATGACCACTTTTGTTGCTTCTGCGCCCTGCTGCTCAAATGTGTGTCTCTCCTTGCCCGCTTGAGAACTAGTAGTCTCTTTTCAATTATGTCTTCTATCTGAACATGTCGCTTGTGTTAAATCTGTCTATGAATCTTTTTTTTTTCTCTCTTTTGCTGATTGAATGCTTGTCATGTGATGATAGAGACCGTGGGCTTTTTGGAAATTTACATTTCTTTCAGTTGCAATTCAAGCGTCTGGGATGCCAAGTACTCAGAAATGGGAATAGGTTGCGCAATTAAGCGGAATCGAACACAGCTTTTTCTATTGGTTCCCATTTCCTGGGTACGGATGGTGTTTTTCTGGTTCTTGTCCAGCTTTTGGAGATTTCTGCGATGGGGTTGGGGTTTAGTCATCGGGCTAACATGACATAATGTAATCCTGCAATGCTTAGTTCATGTCTATACTGTGGGGTTTTGTGAATGATTGGATTGGCCTTGTGGATGGTGGTTATTTGAAAAAGCTCTGGTTTATTCTATTGGAAGTCTTTTGCTGAAGTATCTTAAAATTTTGGAATGGCGTGATTGTTAAACGCCATGAGGTAGATCTATATCAATGCTTAAATCTGACTGTTCGGTGTTTCTCGAAGTGGACTTTCTGGTCAAGATTGTCTGGTATATTTTATTTTCAAGATGTTTCATTATATCTCTCTTCCATGCACAGTAGGCCATAATTTTGGCTTTGGTGTGTGAACTTCCCTTGATCCTAGTTTTTGGGGTTTCTGGGTGTATCATGCATTGTTGCCTTCTGGCACTGGGTGTTGTTACTTTCTGCTATAATTTCGAGTGGGTGTATTGCTTAGTCAAAGTGCTATTGGAGGTACTCTTTCCCTCTTTTGGCCTTTCCCCACTTGATTTTGTCATCGTACAATTTTGATGAGTCTTAGGCCTTTCCCTCTTTTGTCAATTTCAGTTAACAAGACGAGTTGAGGCATGGCATAACATGACATACATCATGAGCTTTGAGCGGAACCCAGGATGCTTTTTGCCCTCTTATCGTCAAGAGTGTGAATCCTCTAACCATCTATTCTTGCATTGCAAGTTTACTTCTAGTGTGAAGAACTACATGTTGAAGGTTGTAGGTTTCTCTTTGTGTGTTAATGGCCCTACCCCAAGTTTTGTGGATGAATGGATTGGTCTTGTTGATAGTGGTTGTTTGAAAAAGCTCGGGTTCATTCTATTGGTAGTCTTTTTCTGAAGTATCTCAAAATTGTGGAATGTCATGATCTTTAAACGCCATGGGGTATACCTATATCAATGTTTTCATCTGACTGCTCGGTGTTCTCGGAGTGGAATTTTTGGTCAAGATTGTCTAGTAGCTTTTATTTTCAAGATGTTTCATTATATTTCTCTGCCATGCACCGTAAGCTATTATTTTTTCTTTGGCGTGTGGTCTTCTTATGATCCTAGTTTTTTGGGTTTATAGGTGCATCATGGGGTGTTGCCTTTCGGCACTGGGCGCTATCGGAGGTACTATTTTCCTATTATGGATTTTTCCCCCTGGGCTTTGTCATGGTATGATTTTGACGAGGCCTATTGTTGCCTAGGATGTATATATCATAAAGGATAGAAATAATACTTATACCTTACAAAAAATAATAATTCATCAACATGCTAATTTCAGTTAACAAGACAAGTTGAGGTATAGCATAACTTGACATACATCACGAGCTTTGAGAAAAACTTGAATTTCTCTTTAATTGGTATCGATCTTTAATAGAAACATCATATCATGATTCAAAGATTTAGTATATTTTCTCTTAAATCTTTTGAACGATTACCTTACAAATTAAGCCAAACGTTATCCAATGACCGACGCATATGGGATCCTTTTCGTAATGGAGCTAGTTGGACCTGACGCTTGCTCTTTCCCCTATAACCTGTGCACTGAGGCTTTTGCTTCGGTTCAATACATAATGACTGAAGCTAACTTTGGTTGGTTAATCCTGGTGGTAAAGGGTCTATATAAGGTAAAAAAAATTTATTCGGACTGTCAGCCACTCAATCTAACATTACAACGACCGACTATGGATATGAGCGTCTCGGCGAGCATAATTCAAGATTGTAGGCAATGGTTCCTAGCCTTCCACGAGATTTGTTTTCAGTTTGCCCGGCGCACTACAAATTTGGTTGCTCACTGAATGGCTAAGCAAAACCTGGATCCAGGCTATAAGGTCACTCTCTTTCCCTCCCCCTGGTCGAATTATCTTGCATTTTGGCTTCAGAGGCTTCATTGGCAGTGGATGGGGTTGTGGGGGTGGCAACTGTTGGGAATGATACGTGGGAAGACGCCTAAGATTTAATGCTCACTTAGTAAGGATCGGGTATGGGGTATGGGATTTTTGGGATGGGTTTTATTTTCTTGGGAATGGTCGTATCGGGAACAACATGTAGTATTCATGTTCAACAGTGCTATCGCCGTGTGCTCTCTTTTCTGTTCTCATTTTTTCCGAGCAGGGACAGTTTTATGGAATAGATTTTTATTGAGACTAGTAACTACAACCTCGTACTTGTGCGAGGAAGATCTTACGTGTTGGAGGGTAGATCTAGATAGATAATTTTTTCGTGCTATTGTATGATGGATAATAAGTAGAATCGTTTGGTAGTATCTTGGCGTATGAGGGTATTTCTAGGTGGGTGATTCTTCGTACTATTCTACATTGGAATCTTGCAGCAGTCAGTGAGAGATTGATGCTTACTAATAATAATTGTAATAATTTGATCTAATTAATGAAGTGAAATTTTCACACTAAAAAAGCCAAGCATTATCCGAATGTTAAGAAAAGCGAGTAGAGAATATGATTATGCTGATTCTTCTATTTTCTATCAATCATTTGACCTTTTGAATTATTTAATGCCCAGACAAATTTTTGTGCGAAATTTTACGGTCAAAGTAAACTTCGTCAAAAAAAATATCGATAAACACATTTCGGCAACTCTTATCCGAAATAGATTGAACTCAATCGTACATCATATCTGACTAACTCCGAATTCAACATTAGTTAATGCACGACGTCCTTCAATGTATAGAACACTGGCAGATATAAAAAGATTCCCATGAAACATCCTCGAAACCTACGCATCAATCAGTTAACCATATTATAATAGGACATCAACGTATTACGACTGTATTAATCCTGGAAGTAACATGTCGGTACTACTCTATAATATTTAAGCTTTATTCTCTTTGGCTGCGGCAGCCTTTGATGAACTATATAATGATATAATATTATTTGTACATATGTGTGCATGTAATTTTGGTTTATTCTCCGGTATCTTGATACTCACTGAACTAATTATAACTAATTAATACGGATTCGAATTGTTAAAATTTTTTAAAAGTAGTAATATTGTCTTATTTAATACTTACAATTGTTTATAGACTAAAACTCGAAATTTTTATTTAAGATAAAAACAACTTCCTTAGTAGTGATTTTTGGTATATATATATATATTATAATTGCGGACCAGACAGAGTTTCAAGGTCCAGCCGTCGTGATCTTGGTCAATATTTTCGGTTTGTTTCGTTCCGGACTCCCAAGAGTAATTAATTAGTTTCTGCACCAAATCACGTTAGCTAGCGAGTATAAATACATCTTGATCGAAGACAAAATATACAAACTGCCAATTACTTACTACTCCAATAATCCAAGACAAGCGGATTGCTAAGAGAGAAACTAGCACGTCGAAGACAAACAATATCAAACTAGAAACAATGAGTTCCACTCTTAGAGATGAAGAAGCATGCCTTGATGCGATGCTACTGGTCAATGCTCATGTCTTCCCTTTGGTCCTTAACACTGCTCTCGAACTCGACCTCTTCACCATCATATCCCGAGCTGGCCCCGATGCTTATGTCTCCGCGGCCGAAATAGCCTCCCACCTCCCAACACGCAACCCGGATGCCCCCTCCATGCTCGATCGCATGCTCCAGCTCTTCGCCAGCCACTCCCTTCTCAGTTTCTCTTTGAGATACCTCGACGATGGCAAGTTCGTCAAGCTCTACGGCCTCACACCTGCCTGCAAGTTCTTCCTCCGAGGTGCGGATGCGGATGCCAACTTGATCAAGGCGTTAACCCTTTCCCATACACCTCCCGTGAAGCAAACATGGTTGAACATGAAGGACGTGATCTTGGAAGGGGGGAATCTGTTCGAGAAGGTGCACGGAACAACCATGTTCGAGTACATGAACCGAGACTCGGAACTCGGATCTTTCTTCAACGAGGCAATGTATGGCTTCTCCAACACCATCATAAAGGAGATCATGGACAAGTACAGAGGATTATCAGGGGTTGCCTCGCTGCTTGATGTTGCTGGCGGCACCGGAAGGACCTTGAACATGATCATCTCCAAGCATCCGACGATCCGCGGGATTAACTACGACCTGCCTCACGTCGTTAGAGATGCCCCCTCTTACGCAGGAATCACACATGTTGGAGGAGACATGTTTTCAAGCATCCCGGCTGCAGATGCTATTATGATTAAGGTACACTACTTGCCTATTTTATTATACAATATGAAGCTACTATATTATTCACAATTTGATGGACTCTCATATAATTTGCAGGATACATGTCACAATTGGAGCGACGATGATGTGGTCAAGGTGTTCAAGAACATTTATGAAGCATTGCCAGAAAAAGGGAAGCTGGTGATAATTAGTATAATAATCCCGGAAACACCTAAACAGACCAAAGCTTCCCAGTGTGCTTCGGCGTTCGATAATTCGATGCTGACGTTGCACACAGGAAGACAAAGAACCGCCAAAGAATATGAGCTCATGACCAAAGCTGCTGGTTTTAGCAATTTCACTGTGGCTTGCGTAGCATGTGGCATATGGGCGGTGATGGAATCATACAAATGATAAAAGGATTGAAGAAAACTTGGTGATCATTATTTGATTATTTGAGACTTTTTTTTTAGTTTATTCTATTGTATAATGTGCAATTAACCAATTGTACTACAACAATCAATCTTGTAATAAAATTTGGTCCAACTCGCAAATGGTTTAAATATTGTTTTTTAAGTAGATTTGTGTTAGTTGAGGAAGATCACTATGGCTTTCCCTCTCCCTCTCCCCCTCCCCAGCCTTTCCTCTCACCAACACCATCACCCCACAACCTCCGTCCTAACCTAAACATGTCCAACCACCTTCCACTCTGCCATCTAATCTCCGTGACCAAACCCACCAAAAAAACAAAACCAACTCTTTCACCTTCTCACCCAACCTTTTTTACCAGAAACTTCTCCTCTGTCACCCTATTTGTTGACTATTTACAGCGCGTCATAGAGATCTCCGTTATCTGTTTGAGAAACACACTAAAGTGCTAGATGTCAAGCTTTACGGGCTCACACCTGCCTTCAAGTTCTTCCTTCGTGGTCCAAATGCCGATGCCAAGTGTACTTTCTCCAATATGCAGACGATACCCTACTATTTCACAAGCCAAACTAAGTGTGCATAAAAAATTTACAATGGATCTTGAAAGGGTTCTCTCTCATCTCGGAGTTTAAAATGTCAAAGGACATTTAATTTAATGATACAAAGAGTGTATGATTTGACGGAGATAGAAGGTTCTAACTCTGGCAAGATATAACGTAGGTGTATAAATTTACTTTCTAAAAAAAATCTCCGGCATTGAAAGTAAATTTCATTAAAAGCTGTCATTGGAATAAATGTTGATTTTTTTGGTGGAATGGAATAAATGTTGATGAGAATTGGATGGCAACAGTGGAAAGGGAGCTCGCTGCCAGTCATAAATCTCTTTGACAAGAGATTAGGAAGGTGGAAAGAAAGTCTCTTATCATTGGGAGGGCAAACTACTTTAATCAAAGCAGATTTTGACGATTATTTTTTATATCTAAAATTTTACAAATGTGTAGAATTTCATCAGCAACTTGCAGGTTTACAATGGACAAAATGTGAAAAATTATGGGATTTTCTCAATTACTGAATAGGGATGTTGCCACGGACCAGGGATGGGGTAACATCTGTTTTATTGTTGTCGCATCCACCATTTGGAACCTATGGATGGTAAGAAATCGGTGATTTGTGAACTTCAACAATTATTAGGAAATAATCGAGTTTGAAAATATATGAGGGACCATGCAGAATGAAATGGAGTGGCAATCATGGTTAGGATAAGAGCAAGCGGTTGTGTAATAAAGACGTATTGTTAGAAAGGAAAGATTCAGTGTTGACAACATAGAATTGCTAATACTATCCTAATAATACAGAAAAAAGTGACATGGACGACACTCTCTCCACCACGTTCGAATTCTTTTCGGCCGTGCAATACTTATTAGAATGATATATTAGCACGGATTTTTTGGGGTGATAGGTGCTTAATGGTGTATAATAGCATATGTGACAATTTGCTATTTTGGCAATTGTTTCTAGATAATACAATCTACTTATATAAAAAATCACCTCCTCTTCTCCTCCCCCGCTCCTCATAGGCACCACGTGTCTCCACCTCCTCCTCTGATGCGTGACCAACGAGGAAGAGGAAGTGGTTGTAGTACGAGGAGGTGGGAACAGCATCATAGTGGCAAAACCATGGGCGGCGGCGGCGCCACCATAGTAGCTACCGAGTCCAACGATCACTTCTTCTCGGGTTTCTCTCTCTTGGCCGTGTCGAAGGGGTACTCGAGTAGTGCAAAACGACGACGGTTGTTGCTTGTTAGGTGAAGTAATAGTGAAGTTCGTTTTGTGAATTTTTCTTCCGTTTTATTTCGTTTCATTTTTTGCTTCTTCGTTGCCTCGCAGAGTATTTTTGCCTTTAAAATTAATGTATTTTTGTATTATTTTTTTTCTTTGAAATAAATATACCCTTGTGTTTTAGCCATTGATAATTACCGTATCCTTGTGTTTTTTTCTTTTAAAACTAATGTGCCATTAATCTGATGTACCATTATTTTTGTTTAATATGACCTTGTCAGATTGGTGCTACTAGACCCCAGCAACACCCTATCTCACGGTTTACAAGAGAACCGAAACTATCTAAACTTCTTCTTCTCTTCGCAATCTTCTTATTTCATCTTCTGACTTCTCAAAGCTTTTTTATCCTAAGTTCCCATGAACTGAAGACCGTAACCCAACTCCTAATCTACCATCTGTTGGTTAGGATATATTTCAACAAATAGGATCTAAATTGGAAATAAGTAATTTGGCTTTCTCTTAGTGCTCTTTATTCTACATGCATGGTAAAAAAATTCACCTAGACCAACTTAATATCATTTTAATAAAATGATTTATTTAGACCATCTTATTTAGATTTGAAAGGTCCATCTAATAATAATAATCATTTTTTAATTACATGATCCAAAATAACGAATATATTCATCTAAATCAAAAATGTGATAAACTAAAATATTTATTTTAGTATAGATAATCTCACAAAATCGTTATAAAAATTTATCAGTGTGAAAAAAAAGTCTACTTTTTTTTCCTTCACTTTTTTGTGTTTTTGTGTATCAAAGAAGCAATCTAGAAACCCAACCAAACAGAAAGAAGAATTTAGCACATAATAGAAAAACTTACTAAGAACATATATCTTTGGTCCCAAGATGGTCTTTTTTTTGGGTCAAGTGGTTCCAAGATAGTCTTATAGACAGAAACTCCAGAATCCTCGCACAAAGAGAATAAAACCCGTGAGCCTAGAAGATGGTTGATGTAACCCCTGATTAATAGACGTAGATTTTTATTTTAATTTTCTATATAAAAGTTCTAAGCCGCTTCATTATATTTCAGACGGACCCAAAATACACCTACAATTATCTAATCTATTTTTCTATATTTTATATGTTAAATTTATTATTTTTATCTCTACTTAATGTATTCTATTTCTCTCATTAACTACAATTTTTTACTTTTTCTACCAAGTCTTTTCTATCTCTACCCATTCTATTTTCTCTACTTTACCCTTCTTTGTAATTGTTCTTAGAAAGACTACTCTAAACTCTGCTTAATTTTGTTTATGATATTTTGAACAAAAATTATTTTACAACACTAAACAACCCCAAATTCAACATTAATTAATGTATGAAATCATCCTTCAACGTACAGAGAGCGGCAGACTTAGATTGATTTAGTTTGTTTTATACTAATTAGAAACTTTTATTAATAAAGAGGACTTGAACATAGTACGTCACCTCTGTTGTTTACTAGTAGGGAAGGTATAATGTGACTTGCTGCTAAATTTATAGTCGCCAATCTCGGAATGCGTGATCCCCAATACTACCATATTATATTATATTGAGCAAATTACCCTCACATCCCTGAGGTTTGGTCACCCTCCCCCTAGGGTCCCTGACTTTTGGAAAAAGATTGTCCCGTCCCTAAGTTTTGATGATAATAGACTCTCGGGTCCCCGGCTGACGTCATCGGCTCTTTTTTTTCATTTTTGGTCATGAAAATGACCAAAATACCCTTAAACAAAAAATAAATTTTTTTACATTCTTCAACCTTTTACCCCCTCCCCCTCCCGCTCCCGCCCCCCCTCTCCCCCTCCCTCTCCCACTCCCGCTCCCCCCCTCCTCCCCCTCTCCCCCTCCCGCTCCCCCCCTCGTCCCCCTCTCCCCCTCCCGCTCCCTCCCTCTCCCCCGCCCCCCCTCCTCCCGCTCCCGCTCCCCCTCTCCCCCTCCCGCTCCTGCTCGAGATCTCCCCGTCCCGCTCCCTCCCTCTCCCCCGCCCCCCCCCCCCCTCCCGCTCCCCCTCTCCCCCTCCCGCTCCCGCTCGAGATCTCTCCGTCCCCCGCCCCCCCCCCCCCCCCCTCTCCCTCTCCCCCTCCCGCTCCCGCTCGAGATCTCTCCGCTCGGGAGGGGGGGAGCGGGAGCGGGGAGATCTCGAGCGGGAGGGGAGAGGGGGAGCGGGAGCGGGAGGGGGGTAAAAGGTTGAAGAAGGTAAAAAAATTTATTTTTTGTTTAAGGGTATTTTGGTCATTTCTATGACCAAAAATAAAAAAAGAGCCGATGACGTCAGCCGGGGACCCGAGAGTCTATTATCATCAAAGCTTAGGGACGGGACAATCTTTTTCCAAAAGTCAGGGACCCTAGGGGGAGGGTGACCAAACCTCAGGGATGTGAGGGTAATTTGCCCTATTATATTTATCCTCTTTTGCTGCGGCAGCCTTTTATGAATTAATTTTCTGGGCCTAATGGTTTTAAGTATATATCCAGCCGTCGTTATTTTGGTCAATATAAGGTTGTTTCGTGCCTGTGTTCCGTAGACTCCAAGAGTAATTAGCTTTTTTTTGTTGTAGGTGATAAGGAAACAAATGTACACCCATGTGCTACCATGGCTGCCAGGAAGTATTCCACCAAGGGCTGCCAGCAACTCTCCACTATTGCTGCTCCCATGTACATGTGCTAAGGTGCACTCCACCATGGCTGCCAGGAAGTACTCCACCATTGCCCCCATGTACATGTGCTAAAGTGTACTCCACCAAGGGCTGCCAGCAACTCCCTCTCCCAGCAGCCTATATATATATGTAAATGCTTTGTACAAACAACATACAATACAAGAGTTGTATCCTTTACAGTAGGATCCAAGAGTAATTAGCTAGAGCGTAACAAAACCCTATAAATACCTCTTGATCAAGGATACAGCATATACAGAGCCAATTACCACTACTGCAATAGTCCCAAAACAATAACAAGTAGCTAATAAGCAATATCAAACTAGAAACAATGAGTTCCACTCTTAGAGATGAAGAAGCATGCCTTGATGCTATGCTACTGGTCAATGCTCATGTCTTCCCTTTGGTCCTTAACACTGCTCTAGAACTCGACCTCTTCACCATCATATCCCGAGCTGGCCCCGGTGCTTATGTCTCCGCGGCCGAAATAGCCTCCCATCTCCCAACATGCAACCCGGATGCCCCTTCCATGCTCGATCGCATGCTCCAGCTCTTCGCCACCCACTCCCTTCTCAATTTCTCTTTGAGATACCTCGACGATGGCAAGTTCGTCAAGCTCTACGGGCTCACACCTGCCTGCAAGTTCTTCCTCCGAGGTGCGGATGCGGATGCCAACTTGATCAAGGCGTTAACCCTTTCCCATACACCTCCCGTGAAGCAAACATGGCTGAACATGAAGGATGTCATCCTAGAAGGGGGGAATCTGTTCGAGAAGGTGCATGGAACAACCATGTTCGAGTACATGAACCGAGACTCCGAACTCGGGTCATTTCAACGAGGTAATGTATGGCTTCTCCAACACCATCATAAAGGAGATCATGGACAAGTACAAAGGGTTTTCGGGCGTCGCCTCGCTGCTTGATGTCGCTGGCGGCACCGGAAGGACCTTGAACATGATCATCTCCAAGCTTCCGACGATCCGCGGGGTTAACTACGACCTGCCTCACGTCGTTAGAGATGCCCCCTCTTACGCAGGGATCACACATGTTGGAGGAGACATGTTCTCAAGCATCCCGGCTGCAGATGCTATTATGATTAAGGTACACCACTTGCCTATTTTATTATACAATATGAAGCTACTATATTATTCACAATTTGATGGACTCTCGTATAATTTGCAGGATACATGTCACAATTGGAGCGACGATGATGTGGTCAAGGTGTTCAAGAACATTTATGAAGCATTGCCACAAAGAGGGAAGCTGGTGATAATTAGTATAATAATCCCGGAAACACCTAAACAGACCAAGGCTTCCCAGTGTGCTTCGGCTTTCGACAATTCCATGCTGACGTTGCACGCAGGAAGACAGAGAACGGCCAAAGAATACGAGTTCATGACCAAAGCTGCTGGTTTCAGCAATTTCACCGTGGCTTGCGTTGCATGCGGCATATGGGCGGTGATGGAGTCTTACAAGTGACAAAAAGGATCGAAGACAACTTGGTGATCATTATCTTATTATTTTGGGGGTTTATTTAATTTAGTTTATTATTCTATTGTATAATAATAATGTGCAATCGTTCAAATTGTGTTTGCAACACAATCAACCTTAACAATAAAATTTGGATTTGGTCCAAGTGGCTAATGGTTTAAACATTGTTATGTACAATGTGGAACTCAAAAACATAGTACTTGGGTAATTTGAAATTGGGAAAACCAACAGCTAATTTCGGATATATCTACGGATGTGGGATTTTTCATCAGCTCTTAAAGTCCCTTTTCAGCTCGATATTTTTTTCTTATGTAAAAGCGGTTTTTATTTTTACAGCTAATCGTTAATCAAGTCCTAATCAGCTCCGTAATTTTTAACGCGCGTCTTCTTTAAAAAAAGAAAGAAAAAGCCCGGATGAGAATTCCACCAACAGCTTTCTCGCGAGGTTTGACCGAAAAGAAATTTAGAACATTCGAAACGATGGGTGAAGAAGTAAGAGAAGGTCGCGAGGGGGGAGTGGGAGACGGCGAGACGGCGGCGGCGGCGAGTAGGAAGGAGAAGAGGAAGGAGAGGAAGAAGACAAAGAGGAGGGACGCGAGGAGGGAGGCGGCGGAGAGGGAGAGGGAGGAGGAGGAGAGGCGGATGAACGATCCCGCGGAGCAGCGGCGGGCGAGGGAGGCGGAGGAGGCCGAGAGGGCGCGGGCCGAGGCCGACCGGAGGGCCTTCGAGGAGAGGGAGAGGGCTTGGGTTGAGGAGATGGAGATGAGGAGGAGAGAGAAAGAGGCGGCGGCCGCGAAGGAGGAGGAGGAGAGGGGGCTTCAGGTCATCTGTTTTATTGTTGATTTACTTTTTATTTATTTATATATTTTTACACCAACCCCGAAACTCCATCAAATCGTTAATGCCTCATGTCATTAGGTTAAATATCGTTCAGCCGTTTATTGACTTGTTGTCTTGTCTAGAGTCACCTACGCTAGCTTGCTTTAATAGGCTTCGCCGGAAAATATTTTCCCATCTTCTCTGATGAAAAAATGGGTTTCGGTGAGAAAATGTGGGATGTCAGAGTTGATGTCATCGTTTGTTGTTTTTGTGCTAAAAATTGTGGGGTTGGTAGGTTTATTTCTGGTATTTTGGTATGTTCATGGAAGGCTTGGGGATTAATGGAAGAGAAGTGAAAGTAGATCCGCCGTAAAGCTTAGTATTTGCTTTGGTGGTCAGGTGGTGGTTGTATTTGCTTGTTCGGGCCTTTTGGTCCGTAAGAGGTGGAATAGGTCGGCCTTTAGTAGCGGTGTGCGTGCGTTTTGTGAAACGGAGACCAGGAGAAGTAGAAGAATTTGGATTGGTAAGATGAATTTGAGAGTTTTAGGTCTTTGTGGTGGTTGGTTGTTGTTCATGGAAGCCAAGAATGACGTTGAAACTTGCCCGTTTCCTGATATTTCGACTTTTAGACTGTGTTGTGCTGAGTAGAGATATCCTGAACATGGCGGTTTATCTCCTTCATTTATGTGATTGAAAATACTTTTTTTGGGGTCACTTGATGCATCCGGAAGCATTGGAGAAAGTATAGAATGGTCGCAAACAAGGTTGGTTATTTGCTGGAAAACTGTGAAATTGTTATATTATTAATATTGATGGATTTAGGACATATTTTTGGCTATTCCTGTGCTTTAGGATATCATGATACTTTTATTTTTGGGGTTGTCGGTACCTAAAGAAGTGACGGCAGTACAAATAATCATGCCCTGAAAGAAAATTAAATATTTGCTTTGGAGTAGTTGTCTGAGGTACTACTTTTAATTTTCAGGCTGGGGAAGGTGACCTGTGTGAAGGGGATGATGAATGGGAATATGTAGAAGAAGGGCCTGCAGAAATTATCTGGCAAGGAAATGAGATAACTGTCCGTAAAAAAAAGATTCGGGTTCCCAAGAAGAACTCTAGTCAATGTGTTAGAGAAGAGGTGAAAAGCCCCAATCTCGCTGCTTACATTTGAGGAGTTCATTCTCCGTCTTGGTTGCAAAAGTTTTGACGCCTTATTTTGCACTTTACTTGTAGGATGCTGATAGGCCGATATCGAATCCACTCCCTCCACAGTCTGAAGCTTTTTCTGAGAACCAGCTAGCATCTTCAGCGCAGCAGATCCTTGAAAATGTTGCCCAACAAGTGCCAAATTTTGGAACTGAACAGGTTTGGTCAGTGTAGGCACTAATAGGAAATGCGTCAGTATTTTGCCTTTTAAATCTTGTATGCTATTATCGTCTTTAAAGTTTTTGTTTCTGTTTTTTTATAAATTTGGCAGGATAAAGCTCATTGTCCATTCCATTTAAAAACTGGAGTATGCCGATTTGGTCAGCGTTGTAGCAGGGTCCACTTCTATCCAGACAAATCTTGCACATTGCTCATGAAGAACATGTACAATGGTCCAGGCATTGTTTGGGAACAAGATGAGGGGCTTGAGGTCTGTTAGAATGCTGCATTCATGTTGACCCTCGTATCCTGATAATATGCATGTCAGACTTCTGAATACTTGATTGAATATTCAAAGTGCTTCTGTCATGCACAATTGTTGCCTGATCAGGCCAACTACATTGATGTTTCTCTTCCAAGGAAAAGCATTTGATTTTGTGATGATTACCTTTGTCTTCTTAACTAATGAACTTCTGGAACTGAAGTTCATAGCATCATATAATCGACATTTAACATAATTTTCAGCCTATACTATATGGCTTGCAAGAGAAACTTATTACTTCGTTTTCAACTGAAATAGAAGAAAATATAGCATTCTCAGCTTTTAGGGGAGGTTATCCTCTTTTTTTTATTGAATGACTTGGTAAGATATTTGAGCATGATTTATGACAAACACAATGAATGTGTATCCACCAAGCTCGACATTTTTTCGATCATGGAAGATAATTTGTTCTCGTGCAGATAATTTGATTAATTATTTAGTTTCTTATGCAAAAGCTGGATTTTTCTTTTGCATGGTGGCTCTTTGTTGTATATGAGTTATAATTTTTATCCTTATGTTATTCAAGTTTACTCTTTGTTTAATGTATATTTTTTACTGCCGGTCTACTCTTGTTTGCATGATTTAAGAATCTTCATGTTACTCTTAACGTAACTTAATCAGAGCTTCTTCGCGAGAATTACTTCGAGGATGTTCCTGGTACTGGCCTTTTGGTAGGGTTCAAAATTTCGCTTTTCTCCATCTTAGTTGCTGCAAATTCCTTTGTACAGAACATGGACATTTTGCTCACAGGGTCTCTAGTGCGCCTGTCATTATGCATCCTGTCTAGATTGGAGTAGAGCCTCTTTGGAGTTGGGTCAAGTTGACTTGCTTTAAACGGCACAATAAGATCCGCTTTGACTGAACATTTTAATTCTGGTTCGTATTTATACATTGTGTGGCTGAAGTATCCATTCCAAACTGGATTAAGATTGAGGAATGTAATGGGTTTTGATAAACTAATAACTGATGATGATGGATTAGTGCGATCGTCTGTCACATTCTCAGTACAGAGAGTATTCTTTTTCTTCACAATATGAATTGTAGCACTTTGCCTGAATAGTAGTCTGGAAATATTTCTCAGTTGACATTGGAAATTCGGGGTCTATTTTTGTTCATCTGCTA
Organism: Hypericum androsaemum; assembly: GCA_963995505.1. Taxonomy (NCBI): domain Eukaryota; kingdom Viridiplantae; phylum Streptophyta; class Magnoliopsida; order Malpighiales; family Hypericaceae; genus Hypericum; species Hypericum androsaemum. Next base: position 6,394,925 of record OZ023192.1, on the reverse strand, counting down.
GTTTCATTGTAGGAACAAATTGAGAAATGGGTTTATGATCAATGATGCTTCATGTGATCCAATCATCTGTCCCTAGTCATTCGTAATTAAATTTTGGCGTTTCACTTTGCTGTCAGCAAGTTCATGATTGACCTTTTCAACCTTTATGTACTCAGTATACAGACGAAGAGGTTGAACGATTTTTTGAGGAGTTCTACGAAGACGTGCACACAGAATTCCTCAAGTTTGGAGAATTGGTCAATTTCAAGGTTGCCAGTCATCGATCACCTTCTTAACACCAGTTTCTTGTCATTTAATACGCCCTTTCCTTATCATTGCTCCATTGCATCTTTTGTTTGGGTTTTTTATCTCCTAACATTTGCATGTCTATGCAATCAACCCTGATTCACCTATTGGTATGCTTAAACCCAGTTTTGCTCCTTTTGTCATTTTGAGAATTTGAGGCGTCTGGACATGTGATCTTCTTTTTAGATACTGCTTCATTTGGAAATCGGTGTCGAACCTTGTTGAAGGTGGGAAGATATAGTTTGTGCCCATGTTGGATATTAACTTTGATATATGTTTCAGGTCTGTAAGAATGGTTCTTTCCACTTGCGCGGAAATGTTTATGCACATTACAAGTTAGTGGATTCAGCTTTGGTTGCCTATCAATCGATCAATGGTCGCTTCTTCGCAGGCAAGCAGGTAAAAGAACCATTCACGATGAAATATTTTATTGGTTCTTAAATATGATAAATTTAGTTTACATGTCTCTTTCGATTAAAATGTTCTCACTCGTGTTCGCCAGTGATTGCCTTCTCTTTGTAAACCTCACATATTATGCGTGTTCTTCAAGATGTTGGGTATTTGGTTTGCTTATTATAATTCATTTACTATTCTGCTGTAGCCCTGGTCAATGTTTTTTCCTAGATAACTCCTCATAAGTCGTGTGTCAGTTACTTGTTTGACGCAGCCGGACTTTTAACTTCAGGTGAAGTGTGAATTTGTGAATGTTACCAGATGGAAGACTGCCATATGTGGGGAGTATATGAAGTCAAGATTTCGGGTAAAATGGCGTCTACTTTCCTTTTGAAAGGTTTGAACTTGGTGGTAGAATTTCTTGTGGAAAGTCTAGTGGCGTCTACTTATCTAGTTACTTGGCTTCTTGACAGACTTGCTCTCATGGAGTGGCTTGCAACTTCATCCACTGTTTCCGCAATCCTGGTGGGGACTATGAATGGGCTGATTGGGATAAGCCTGCACCAAGATACTGGGTCGAAAAGATGATCTCCTTATTCGGTTACACTGGTGAATCTGTGTATGAGAAACAAACGGAGCATGGAAATTCAAACTCTCGCAGGAGGAGAAGAGCAGATACAGACAGGTGATGTTATGAGTTGGGTTTTGTTATAAGAATATGTACTCAATATGTGGTCTTTTCTGCTTATGGCCAGACTAGGTATTGGAGGAGTGGCCAAGTCAAGTTGACCTTGGTTAATTTCTTAGGCGAGTTGATCTTGGCTAATTTGGAATGATATCAGAAGCTTTACTGTAGTTAAATCCATAATTTGAAACCAAATGTTATGATTAGTTTTGGGGTAAGTTTGGTTGATTAATGTTAGATATGGTGAGCTTAACTGTCTCAATCCATGCCGATTCAGTATGGTGGCTTATTTCTACCTTCGTCATTTATCAATGTTTATTAAATAATTCTATTTGAAACTTGTGATTCCTGTTTCATATTATTGTTACTCCTGGATTTTTTAGTTTCTGCTCAAGTCTCACATCTTGTAGTTTCATGTCTAGGCATCGTTCACGGTCCAAGTCTCATCCCACGGATCAATTGATCAGCGGCAGAAGTGACTTAGCTCAAGATACTGTCCAGAAAATCCCTCGTGATCGCACACACATGGAGAATAGTAGAGAACAAGATAAATTCCATGATAGAACGTCTCGTGAAAAGAACTTCAAGATGAAAGATCACCATCATAGTGAGAGCAGAACCTCTGGTTCGGATTCAGACGAAGATTGGTTAAGTAGGGATGCTGTTGGAGGCAGACCAAGAAATAGACAGAATGGTCAATCGAGGAGAGCTTCAACTTTTTGTCGTGAATTATCTGAAATCTCAACTGATTCTGAGGAGCAAAGGAGGGGAACCAGTTTACGTGATTTGGAGTGGTCCGATGTGGGTGATGAGGGCAAAATTGGTGGAAGTAATTTGGTTGAGGGTCCACATAGGAAGGAGCTCTCAAGTCAAGTAGATAGAAGCTCTATATTCGAGAGGACAGGTAAAAATGCTGATGCTAATACTGCTCCTGACCGGCCCTTATGTGCGGCCGAACACAGACGCAGAACCGATCATCAAAAGAAAAAAGGCTCTAGAGGTCGACAAAGAGAATCCACGGATGATGAAGGTGACGATAGATACAGAAGGCATGGTTCTAAGTCTAACTCCAGCGATGACCCCAAGAGGAAGTGGTCCAGAGGTACGTTTTCAGATGACAGAAGTGATACTCCTAAGAGGTCAAAACAGAAGTCAGACAGCGACAAATCGCAAACTGAGAAATCTGGATATCAACGCAAACCAGACGACTCCGATTCAAGATATAGCCGCATTGAAGAAATTGTTGAGCAAGATCGCTGGCGACCTGAGAGCCTTAAAGGGCATTCTTATACGAGATCAGAACCAGTAGATAGTGATGAAGATAACTACCGGAGCGACCGAATGCACAAGCAAGATCTGCACCAATCCACTTCCTGGGACAAAACCTCTGCCGAGTTTTATGCTGATAGCAGATCAAGGGGCAGTAGTCACCAAAGCAACAGGAAACACTCTCCACATGAAGAGCCCGCAAACAATTCTTGCAAGCACCGAGAAGCGGATGGTGATAACAGGATTCACTATCCGAAACATAGAACCCGCAGGCGGAGGGAGCTTGAGAAGGAACATTAAAATCAAACTTGAACCCTGCCTCTGCTTGGCATTTAACTAGAATGGCGACTGCAGGGCTTTCATGTTTTAGAAGAGAAGTCATATATGTATCCAACCTATGTTTTCGTCAATCCTGTGGTTTCGTCTTGGTAGTCTCCATTTGTGTGATTCGCATCTCAATCTATTCCTCGACATGCATCCGGTGTTACGTGATCCTACTCACATCAGACCTAGCGTTCAAGTGGTGATTGGGGGCGGAAATTTCCGAAGAACATATAAATAACCTCAAACTTTTTCCAGATTTGGAGAGCATCCGAAATAACAACTGAATTATGGTTGTATATAATTGGTTGTTGGTTTGTTCCATTATCACAAAGCTGATTCAACATTTGCTTGGTTCCAAGATGTTGAATTTATGTTAAATCACCACGATCCGGGACTGTTGTCGAGACTAAGCACTACTAAAAATTCTGACAGTCCGATCCAAGAAGGACCCAAGCCCTAACTTGGTGAGCCTAGCAGCGGCCCAAGCCCACTGTCCAAGAAAATCAAATTCGAGACAAGAGAGGTCCTAACATTTAATTAATTTTTTTTGGGTAGAACATTTAATTAATTAACTAAAGTCTAAAGAGTATAACAGAAACAGGCTAAAATTTATTCTAGCAGTGTGTGGTTGGATATATTTATATATATCCATATTTGTAATTCAAAAATTATTTTCCTTTACATTTATCAGGTTGATATGTATTTTTATCCTAAACCCTAGCATGTTTGAGAGTTGAGACAAATAAATAGACTAGCACAAAAATATCTCTAATATGAAAGAGGGGAAAAATATTTTCTGGTAACTATATTTATTAAAATATGGATATTTTCGTTCGAAATATGATAAACATATGTAACTTGATCCACAATTTTTAACGTAATTGTTAATACATGGAAACTTGACAAATATGAGAAATATGATTTAAAAAATTAATTTTAAATATGACTCGACAATTCGAAACTTAGGGAAAAAAAATAGACAAGTAAACTTTTTCTTTTTCGAGAAAGAACAACTAAACCTAGAGAAAGTCTCGAAAAGGAGGAGCCGACGAGCCAGCAACCTCACCCGTCTTCTTCCTCCCACCAAGCTAAAGGAGGCCAACAAGTAACCATACTCCACAATTTCAAATTCCTTTGTTTTTTATTTAAGCGAAAGTGTTGAAACAAGAACACTAAAGCGATTCTTTAAATTTCTGGGTTTAATCTCACTTTTCCCTCTTTTTTTTTGTTTTTTTTGCCGCCCTTTTGTTAATGGAAACTTATGTGGTCTTTACTTTTCCTGTAAGCTAAATTTATGTTTTTTAAGCTACCCTTGTCCCAAATTGAATCCCCCATGTTCTCTTTTTCTATGTTTCATGTCCTAGGTTTGTGTTTTGGTTGATAACTTGTAGTCTGTGGTTTGCTTGAACTTGGTTTTGAGGGTTTTGCTTACAGTTTTGAAGGGTTTAATTGCTAAATGGCATCTGTCAAGAGGAAGCCCGTGGATGATGCGGTGGCCGGGGAGGCCTCCCCTTTGTCGAAGCAGTATAAAGAGAATAATGGTTCAGATGTTCCCATGGAAGGTGTGGCGTGTTTGCACGAAGTGTCGTATCCGGAAGGGTATGTTGCTCCTGCTCCGAAGCAGGGGTCTTTGGCTGAGAAGGACTCGAAGCCTGCGAAGGAATTTCCTTTCGCTCTTGATCCTTTCCAGTCTGAAGCTATCAAGTGTCTGAACAATGGCGAGTCTGTCATGGTATTGATTGTCCTTCCTTCTAGTGCTTTTGGTCCCTGTTTATCGGATTCACCACATCCAATGCTTACTCGAAAATCGAAATATTCCTAGTATAGACAATGTTGGAATTGTCGGGGTAGGTTAGTTAGAGGAGTGAGTGAGCATAGTTTAGGGCTTTGTCAGTTGATGGATGATTACCAGTTTCACTCACTTGCAGGTGTCTGCCCATACATCAGCTGGCAAGACAGTTGTAGCCTTGTATGCTATCGCTATGTCTTTGAAGAACCAGCAGCGTGTCATATATACATCACCCATTAAGGCACTTAGCAATCAGAAGTATAGGGAGTTCAAGGAAGAGTTCTCGGATGTGGGATTGATGACAGGAGACGTCACTATCGATCCGAATGCTTCATGTCTGGTAGGTCATCTTTTCTGCACCGTGCCTTTTTCTTTAGCTAATGCAACTTTTGTTTTTATGGAGTGCTGAGAGGTGGTTTAATTTTAGGTAATGACCACGGAAATCTGGCGCAGCATGCAGTATAAAGGATCAGAAGTTACAAGGGAGGTAGCTTGGGTCATCTTTGATGAAGTACATTACATGCGGGATCTAGAAAGAGGTGTGGTTTGGGAAGAAAGCATTGTTATGGCACCGAAAAATTCAAGATTTGTCTTCCTGTCTGCAACTGTTCCCAATGCAAAAGAATTTGCTGACTGGGTTGCAAAGGTTGGTTACTTTAACTACTAGTTGATTGATACTTTCTTCAAAATGTGTTGATGTCAAGTAAATTACAGATTAGAAAGTTCTTTGTCAGTCTGTGTTTGAACTGTCAATGTGTACCAAAAACTTATTTGGTTTGCGACCGTAATATCCACTGCCCCTTCATTGTCCAACCATTCAAATTTTTCCTTTGTTGACTAGAGTGTGATTAGGTATACCATATCATGGATGTTTAAATGCATCCAAAGGGAAGTCTGTATTCAAAAACCTACTATCAATTTTCAATAGCCAGTTATAGTCAGCTTGTAACAAAGCAGATTTTAGTAAACAATCATCGTCTCCTTGAGTTTCTTATGTAAACTGTCCCTGGTAGTTTGTCCATGAGAATCGGTTGGACTTAGAATAATCTCTTCCCTTTCTGTGATGTCAGCTGCCCGCTTGAAAACATCCATGAATCAGTTCTAGTTGGCCTTATGAATTCTGGTAATTGCCTGATCTTTCAATAGAGTAACACTAGCTTAATTGTTTCACGTGAGTCCAGGTCCACCAGCAGCCATGCCACATCGTTTACACTGATTATCGACCAACACCCTTGCAACATTACATTTTTCCTTCTGGGAGTGATGGTTTATATATGGTGGTTGATGAGAAAGGAAAGTTTCGGGAGAATAGCTTTCAAAAGGCTTTGAATGCGTTGGTTCCTAAAGGTGATGGAGAAAAGAATAAGGAAAATGGAAAATGGCAGAAAGGTCTTGTGGTTGGCAAACTCGGTGAAGAAACGGACATTTTTAAGATGGTAAAAATGATCATTCAGCGACAGTACGATCCAGTTATACTTTTCAGCTTCAGCAAAAGAGAATGTGAACTTCTTGCCATGCAGGTTAGATATTCTTTTTACGATGCTTTTGTACCATCTAAAATCTTACATATTTGTTTGTCTTGGTTTTCTTTTCTTTTTTTTCCTAATTTTGCTCTGAGTGAAGGTGGACCTGCAATATGTTCAGAGATCTGATACTTATGGGGTTCTTTTTACTTTTACTTCCTAGTTCGGCCTTCCAGTTAATCTAATACTATAGCTGCTGCCATACTACCTGTTCTGTGGTATGATTCTCCAATGTAGTGATTGCATGGAAGGAAAAATATGTCGTATTGGGCCCAGTTATTAGCATAGATGTTTTTATTTTTCCTTTTCTTTGCAAATTCATGAGGTTTGCTTTTTCTAGATGGCAAAAATGGATCTCAATGTCGATGAGGAAAAGGAAAGCACAGAAACAATCTTTTGGAGTGCAATGGACATGCTTTCAGAGGATGACAAGAAACTACCTCAGGTAATTCCTCTTGACCCATTGTGCTCATGATTTTCACATTTATTAGTGCTTTCTTTCTGATAAATAGACTCCACATTTGGTAGTGTTTACTATTATTACCATTTCATCATGTTCCTTCATAGACATTTAGGAATCCTGTGGAGGAAATATTTGCAAGTCTGATAAAGTTGCTACTGAACGACACATCAGCTTTTATTTTAGTTTATCTTGTTAAATCAAGTGAAGTAGAAACGCAATGAACTTGACCATCAGATTATTTCTCGCATTTCTTCCCCTTTACTCTTTCTTTTTATTGAATTTTATTTGTAATTTTAGGCGTTTAGAATTGCATTGCTTGCTTATATGACTATCTTGTTTTTTGCATTGATTTGTACATGTCAGTTTTTGTCTTCTTCCTTACATCTTCTATGCATTATTTTTTCGCAGGTTTCAAATATGCTACCCCTTTTAAAGCGGGGTATAGGAGTTCACCATTCTGGTTTGCTTCCAATCCTAAAGGAAGTAATTGAGATTTTATTTCAAGAAGGTTTAATAAAGGTTTGGAAACGAGCCTTCTTTTTTTAAATTATACTTGTGTCAGGATGGAACTTTTAACTTGTAACTCGCAATTTATACCATTTAGTTCAAATAGGTAGTCTGGTTTTGTGCCATTTATACCACTTACAAAAATATGATACTTTATGCTAGTTTGCTTCTAGACTCCTCTTTCCTCTTTTGTGTAGGTATTTCCCATTTTTCTCACACTTTCTTAACATAGAGAGTTTTGAAATTGCACAAGGCAAGGAGAGAATTTGCTTGTATCTAATTGGTGTTCGGTTTAACATTTTATTTTGTTTGCATGACTCCACCTTCTCCCACATGTTCGAGTTTGTGTCAAATTATGGTATGTTTTGCTTGTAGAAAATTTTACTACAAGCTGGCAGTGCTAGTTTACCCCAAAAGTGATTCTGTTTCCATTCATGCCTCATGCTTCACTCTGCTTCCTTTATTTAGTGTTTTCGTGTTTATTTCAAGTTTCAACGCAGAAAATCTACCCAGGCACTATGCTGATGGCACACTAATTTATCTTCCCTCCAGTGTTTGTTTGCCACAGAAACTTTCAGCATAGGTTTAAACATGCCTGCCAAAACTGTCGTATTCACAAATGTTCGCAAATTTGATGGAGAAAAGTTCAGATGGTTATCCAGTGGAGAATATATACAAATGAGTGGCCGAGCTGGTCGGAGAGGAATTGATGAGCGTGGAATATGCATCCTTATGGTAGATGAGAAACTCGAACCACCTACTGCTAAAATGATGCTTAAAGGAAGTGCAGACAGTTTGAATAGGTATGTGATGCTTATGATTTTGATTAATTACTAATAAGAAAATCTCTTGGTTGTGTCAGTTTAACTATTCAACAACTTATTTTCCGTTTCTAATAGGATAATATTATGGTCTTGGCTCTAATACAAACTCCATACTTTGACATGGAGCATTTGCTCTCACTTTCCAATCTCCCAAACAAGGTCTTTTGTATTGGGTAGTGTACTGCTTGTTGTTTCATAATCTTAACTATTTGCAAGTTCCTCTGTAATGTAAGGACTCCTTAGCATATGCATTATTAAGAAGAAGATGTCACCGGATGTCTTAATGCTGATAGCTCGGTGGACGAATGTCACCTAACTTTAGGACGCTGATGCACCTTAGTAGTACCAACTTTGTTTTAAATTTTAAATGAAGAGAAAATAATATTCTGAAGCTTCTTTTGCAATAGATGTGGACTATCTGCAATGGCAGAGCAATTGTTTTAACTTCCCTTTGGATTGTCTTCTATTGCATGAGACTGAGTGGTATTTTTTTTTAAATTTCTGAAGCTTGTTTAGCTGATCTCATTTTTAATTTCAGTGCATTCCATCTAAGTTACAACATGCTTCTGAACCAAATACGCTCTGAAGATGGAGATCCTGAAAACTTGCTTCGCAATTCTTTCTATCAATTCCAAGCCGACCGTGCCATTCCTGATCTTGAGGTAGCTTGAGGAGATTATGCAACAGTGGATATTGTTCCTTTAGAACAGTAATTTGAACTGTTATTGTTGCTGCCATGCCTGATCTTGAACTTTAATCAACATAGTTTTTATCAATTTGACATGAAGTTGCAAGTGAAAGTGTAGTACTACCAAAGTAGAGTATTTATAGTACATAGAATTCAAGTTTGTTTTGGTCTTAAAGAGAATCTAAGATGCTTGTTACTTGATTAAAAAATTTAAGATTAAAACGAGATAGCGACTCTCTTAGCTGTTGTTTGGTGTGATGTTGCTGATATGGGAAAAGATTGATTACAAGGTCAACTTTTTTTCTCGGGTCGAAAAAGTGGAATAAAAAAAAGAACAAGATAACAGTTCAGTCTGACGCAGCACGGGTGCTTGCCTAATTATGATTGTCTTATTTGCTTGCCTCTTTCTTGAATCCTTTGAATTTCATATTGGGAGTCACGTGAAAGCAATGCAATGCCTTACTGTATTATTTACATGCAGAAACAAGCAAAAGTCCTGGAAGACGAGAGGGATTCTATTGTAATTGAAGAAGAGGATAGTGTAAGGAATTACTATGATCTAATTCAGCAATACAGAAGTTTGAAGCAAGATATCCGTGACATTGTGTTTTCTCCCAAGTACTGCTTGACATTTCTTCAACCTGGAAGAATTGTGTGTATCCAGTGCAAAGGAAGTGATGATATGTCTCAGTCATTCTCAATGGAGGAAGATATCACTTGGGGCATCATAGTTAATTTTCACCGAGTAAAAAATATTTCTGAAGGTTAGCATTCTTAGCAACTCCTTGCTTTTACGTGTTCTCCTCTAGCTTCTCATGATAAACATTCTCTGCATACTTCAGACGAAGGAAGAAGAAAACCAGAAGATGGAAATTACACCGTGGATATCCTGACAAGATGTGTAGTAAGCAAAAGTGGATTTGCCAAGACAAAGACTGACATTGTTCCACTGAGGAGACCTGGAGAGCCTCTTGTTGTTAACATTCCTATCTCTCAGGTAGGGTCTTAGTTGGTGATTCTGCTGGTTGTCTATTTCCCACCCAACTTATTCCTATGTATGTATGAACATTATCAGTTCTTACTTCCTATGTTATAGTGTTTCATCCTAAATGTTGTGCATCTTATGTTTGTAACTGAACCACCTATCTACTCATGGATTCCGAGTTGATCAATCCTTGGTGGTGGATAATCTTTCCACCAACTATAATCAGTGTAAACTGCATTCACCAAAATAATATCACGCTGCTTGAAAATATTCTTATATTACTCCGGATCTTTATTAAAGTTAATACTTAACTTGTCTTATTAGCAGTTGACCTTTTCTTTAGCTCATACTCTGTTAATGCTCTATATTGTTGCTATAATGAAAGCATTGGGGTAATTAACTTTTCTGGTTGACGTTGTAATCATCCTTGTTCTGTGTCATGAAATGTCCATTAGTTTTCGTCAAAAAAATGTCCATTAGTATGAAACTAGAGTAATGTTTACCCAAAAAATCATTTTACTTCCCTAAAAAAATTGCTTTTACAGTAAAGCAAGTGCATATCATATTTTGGCCACACCGTCCTCTGTTGCTGGAGCTGTTGAATTGCCATCATTATCAAGGTCTTGTTTTCACCATTTTCCTTTGGACAGCTATGGAATTTGAGCAGTGCTCGCTTATACATGTCAAATGACCTTCAGCCGTTGGAAGTTCGGGAGAATACTTTAAAGCAAGTCATAGAATTCCTTTCTAGAAATCCTAATGGGCTCCCTCTGGATCCTGAAGAGATGAAGGTATCCATTTATGCTATTTCAGGTGATGTTTTTGCTGATCTTCATCTTTATAGTTCAACTGTTACACCTTTTCAGATTCAGAGTAGCACATTCAAGAAGGCTGTTCGTCGCATAGAGGCATTGGAGCACCTGTTTGAAAAGCATGAAATTGCGAAGTCTCCCATTATTGAGCAAAAGCTCAAAGTTTTACACATAAAAAAGGAACTATCAGCAAAAATCAAGTCAATCAGGAAAACAATGCGCTCTTCCACTACTCTGGCGTTCAAAGATGAACTCAAAGCTAGAAAGCGTGTACTTCGCAGGCTTGGGTATAGCTCTTTTTTTCTGGTTTACATGGATACCTGATTAAACCGCATATTTATTTTTTGTTGACCATGAAAGCACAAATGTGGCTCTATGGCGTAACGCTTGTTATTTGATTTTGGTGCAGATATATTACAAGTGATGATGTAGTAGAGTTAAAGGGGAAGGTTGCTTGTGAGATCAGTAGTGCGGATGAATTGACCTTGACAGAACTCATGTTCAGTGGGATTCTAAAAGATGTCAAGGTTGAGGAGATGGTATCTCTTCTGTCTTGTTTTGTTTGGCAAGAGAAGCTCAAAGACGCTGCAAAACCTAGGGAAGAACTTAACTTGCATTTTATGCAATTACAAGATACCGCTCGAAGGGTGGCCAAACTTCAGCTAGAATGCAAGGTATGCCAATAATTCACATTTGTGTGTTCTCGAAAGGCAACTATAAATTATTTACAATAGTGCAAGTATGAATTTCTTTTTGCATGGATTACATTCTTTCCTGAGTTCGACTGAATTGATGATACTCCATCCCCTACTATTACTTGTGAAATCATTTATTAGAACAATTTTGAGAGTTAACAATTTTCTCCTGATCCTCACTGTGTTCCTGATACTTTAATGTGTCGCGTTTGTTAACTGACCTTTGCAATCTATTCAATTAATGTTTATACTTTAATCTTTGACGTTTGCAAAACTTCATCCTACAACCATTAATTGTCAATCTAGTATAAACTTTAATCCTTGACGTCTGCAAAATTAAAATGTTGAGTGACAGATTGCTCTCTCTCTTACTATCTATCCATTTTTCTCTTGAATCATTCGTTGACGTTCGATTCTGTATTTGATTGGTTGTAAGTTGCTCAACTATAATAGTGTGTATAATAAAAATAAGTGTAATCTAAGTTGAAATGACCAATTAGTAACTAAAAGTGATATCTTGATATCATCATGACAGGTTGAAATAGATGTGGAGAATTTTGTGAGTTCTTTTCGGCCTGATATCATGGAGGCTGTGTATGCTTGGGCAAAAGGGTCCAAGTTCTACGAAATCATGGAAATGACACCGGTTTTTGAGGGCAGCTTGATCCGGGCAATCAGAAGATTGGAGGAAGTTCTCCAGCAGTTAATTCAAGCAGCAAAATCTGTTGGTGAAACAGAACTAGAGGAAAAGTTTGAAGAGGCTGTGTCAAAGATCAAGAGAGATATTGTATTCGCCGCATCTTTGTATTTATAGTTCGAGCTGAAGACCGCATTGGATCAAATCATTGATGGTTTTAGAGCTCTCCCAATGAAATTGTCCACTTTCTCTGTAATGCCTGAAGCAGGAGATCAGGTAAGTGGAGTGAATCCCTCTTTAAAGTTTACCCGCCAGCAGATAGCATCTTGAAGATACTGGATGACACTAGTGCTCGGCTTTAACTATATCCTGGAAGAATCTGATGGGAAGTGGATGATTATCTGAAGTGTCCAATTCATTAGTCGAAACGATTTATCAAAGATGTGGTTGAATTTTGTTCTTGATATCTCTTCTTCGGTTGTGCAGCCGAGAAAAAAAGGACTGCAAGCAGCAAGAAATGAGCTTGACGTTGTCAATTAAACATCTTTAATTTACTTACTCTCTCTGACAATAGAACTCTCGGTTCTCTCTCCCTAGAGGGTGTTGAGAAGTCTCAGTTTTGATAGTTGATATTAAGTTATTCAATTAGGGAACTAAGAAAGATGTAGAATGCCACATTGCAGATTTAAGTAAGGAGTTCAATGACCCGAGTTTCGTGGTTTTGTTTTTTTTAGTTTCGTGGTTTTATTGAGATGGGATGGATGAACATGCCTTCTTTCTGGTTTTAGTTAGAAATTGGCTCATTCTAACAAAAAAAAGTTAGAAATTGGCTGATCTCGACTTCTGCACAACTTCCACTGTAGCACCAAAAGGCCAAACATCACCTGGGAGGACTTGCAAGCTCCTCTTGTAAAGCGCACAAGGAATCAACAAAATTTCGTGTAAGTCGATCCAGCAAATCTTCGGATACGAGGTGGTATATTTAAAATAGGGTAGAAAAGGAAAGGCTATGATGTTGGCAGACGTGATAGTACAGTAATAATACACCAACCAATACTTAAAGACTCCTACATTTATCAACACATACATCGTACATTAGATAATATTAAACACATGTTTATTTGGTCGTCCGACATTGATCTACCACTCGAGGTCACTAGTTAACTTCCTTAATATGGAAACATGGGCAGAAGCAGCGAAAGAGCCCAATACCAAAGCCGATGATACATCCGAGGAAACCACCCGACGACCTCTCTCTTCGTGGTGTTTTCGCGACAGGAACACCATAGACAGGCTCTGCAACCATGTACTGCTGGTAGGACAGCAGCGAAGTGGTGGTATTAGAAGTTGCAGCTCCATTTGGCAGTGTAACATCACAAATGCCATCTGTCTCCGCAGCAGTATGCAGCGTCGGGAATTGGTTCTGGCCCGGAAACGCTGCTTCCACGAACGGCACCACTGCATTTTCGTCGATCGGTCCCTGCTCATGGTACTGATCGAGCCACGGTGGCAGTGGTGGAGCTGACGGCTGAGGCGCCGATGATGCTGCAGCGGAAGAGCAGCAAAAACTGCGACATTGCGGGGTAGGAGGAGGATGGTAGTAGTAGAAGAGATCGTAGGGGGGCGCTCTCTTTCTTTTCTTCTTTCTTGGCCAGTACTTCTTGAGCTTCTTCATTGCTCTTATCATTGATTGTCTCAGGTCGCGAGTCTGCAGAAAAGATCGCAGCTTTGGATCCTATTGTGAAGTTGTTTGTGTTTTTGTTTGATTTGCGTTCTACTTGCTCTTTTTCTTTATCTGCTGAGATGACCGTTGGCTACCCACTAAGGCCAACTTGCTTTCTTTTTTCAAAATCACGGAGCGGATCCATGCAAGGGTGGGTCCCACTAAAAAGTTTCTGTCTCCCCTCCTAATTAAAAAAACAACGGTACACCCTAAACATCATTGATCAATTAAAAGTAGAAGCCAACAGATCAAACGATCAGGGTGTTAGGTTAGTCCTACAGTAACCACGTCTCGAGTTTGAGTCATTGGAAACAATAAGAATTCGCACGAGTTTAATTCATTCTGATCTCATGTTATAATTTTCATATATAACTCAAAATTCTAAAACTTTTCACAATTATAAACAAGCACACCACACTCGTAGTTACTACGAGATCGACATATCATAGTCGGTGTTTTTGCCTTGGTTACTTTACTGGGCTTCGAATGCCACCCAAAATGATGGCACACATCTCCCCTTACGAGCACAACACGTCCAAAGCCGGTATGGAGTACCTAGCCATACGACTGAACTCCGAAGAGAAGAAAAAAGAAGGCGTTAAGAGACCGTCTCGGCCCCAAATTAGACAAGGGCAGCAGCCGCCACGGCATGAAACAGCAACCGAGGCTTATGCCTCGCACTTTCAAGCTGGGCAACAGCCAGGACACAGTCACCATGCACAAGAGAAGACACATAACAGAGCGAGCTATATGTGTATATATACACAAAAGGTTAAGATCCGTGGCATAGTGTATGTGCGACATTAAGCAACCCAGAACACATATCCTGGGACTTGTCCAACTCCTCGGGCCGAGTAGGCAGTACATTTCACGCGTCTTCAAAACGGAAAACCGGAGCAACATCAGATTGCTATCTAGGTGAACAAGTGCAGAAAAACAGAAAAAGCCCCCCAAACGTTTTCGACGCAAGCCAGCTACCGATGCAGAAGTTCCGTAGCAGCATGCTTCTCAAAATAGGGTAGGCAGTCCGTGTAAACCTTGTCAAAATCAAAATCCGACTCCTAATTTGACACGAGGCATTGGATGTCAGCAACCAGACCCCACAACCGATGATTGATCATCTGTGTGGACTACTTGATCTGCGTCACCGCCTATATCAGCACCAGGGCAGGCTTCCTTGACCTCTTCGCCGACCGGAAGGTTGATCTTAGGGGAGAGCCTCTTCACTTCCTCTGATGTGTAGATGAAAATCTTTCGCACCATGCTGCAAAACTCACTGCAAAGCAAGGAGTAAATAAACCCGTCACGCGTCAGCAATGGATTGGAATGATAAGTGGCATGAACGAACATGAGAAAGCATGTTTTGGAGTAAGCCAAATGAACTTACTGCCATGGATCATCCCCAACCATCATCATGTCATCTTCATCATCGGTGTAGACAACTTGCCATTTTTTCATCGACCCTCGTAGTTCCCCCTGAATCTCAAACATCTCTTCGAGTTTCCTCAGCAGGTCATCGTAGCATTCAAACCGTGTCAAATCAACCGCCCTACCAACAGCAATTCCTTGCATGTGCACCTGAATTATGTGAACAAATACTGTAAGGCGGTACATAATTATGTAAGGCGGTTTATAAATGAGCAAAAAAGGTAGAAGAGAATGACCTTTGTGCAGCTCCTGATTTGCCTGCTTTGCAACTCGTGGGGAGATCTCAAGCATGACTTCTCAGGATCACAGCTTATAGAAGGGATTCCAGACTGATTTACATTTAACTGTTCGGAATGTTGGTCAGATTCGATATCAAGAGATAGCACCAGATGATCCTCTGTCACTGCAGTTCCAGGCTTGGCTGCTGCACTTGAATTGTCAACAAGTTGAATGCCGAAAAGCCGGTAACCACCCCCCGTCCCTTGTCTCCTTTCTCCAGAATCCTTATGAGGAAAAGACTCCGTAACACTTTCCACACGTGTAGGCCAGCCTGTTGAATTGTGTGAGATACCAGATATGGGACTATTGCCACTAAACACAAATGAACTAGCCTTTCCAGTCGAGGAGAAATTGGGTGATGAAAACAATTCTCGTCCCTGCTGTGCATCGTTGAATGAGAAACCCGAAGTGGACTCGCCAGGAGATTTCCACATACCTAGTTAACCAGGCCAGTATGAGGTATATCACTTGGAAATCACGCATTAACAAATGGGAATAAGGAAAAGCTCATATACCAAGCACGGAGAGATCTGGTGAAGGTGATGACGAAGGCATCACAATTGATCGTGTCCTTTTCCTATGTGCAGGTTGAGCATTTGATGTAGTAGCTGTTATAAGTGGTTCCAACTCCCACGGCGACACCCTTTCTGGTCTGTAGATTGAAGCTGGTTCATCCCATTGAACCTGGAAGAAGACAGGAATTACATCAGATGGAATCCATATTCCAGACAGAATTGCAAGAAAAATTCCAAATGTGATCATCAAAAAACTTCAGAAAATCCTTTTGGATGAAACAGAAATTCTAAGTTCAAACCAAAAAACGTACGACATAAAGAGAGAACCTTAAGTGATCTCCAATCGGATTCTTTCCAATCTGATGATACATTATCACCAACACCAACAATTGTGCCACTGAACCTGAATTTGAAAGAAAAAAACCAAATTATCACAATCAAAGCTTTGATAAGATAAACATAACCAAGTACTTGAATGATCACGCTAAAGAGAACCTTCGTTCAGGAACATCCTCCCCCTCAAATTTCATCTTAAACCGCATCCCAACAGAAAGCTTCTGGCTCCGTGCTTCAAGGTACTTGTTGACACTAACAATGAACTCTGATCGACTTGTTCTGGAAACAGATAGCAACCAAGACACATCTTTGAACAAGATTTTTTAGCAATTTTTTTTCCCGCTAAATGAAAAATAAATCAGAGGACTGAAGTAGTTTCTTTAATGCCACAAAGCAGCGAAAAAATTATCATTTCTTTATCCATATATCAAGAAAATAACAATAGCATGAAAAAAATTCTTAGAGGTGTGTCAATGGCTTCAATTTTGCAAAGCTGACAGAAGCAGAAACATCCAGCTAAAGTGTTAAGTTTAAAAAAGCTCCAGTGTTCACTATCTTGATCACTTAATTCCAAGACTTATGAACAAACCAGGAGCACAAGAATAGAAGTACAGAACAGAACCTTGGCTTATAAAAAACGGAAAAGAGAGTTCCGGTGGAAAGCGCATGGGAAGCCGTAGCAAGGACTCCTAGATGCATGCTCTGGCTTGATATAACAGAAGAAGGCATATTTGCCTGTTGTCTCATGTGCCTCCTCACCCCAACACGAAGTTCTCCATTCTCTCCTCTGGCAAGACCCGACAATTGATGCAAGTGAAATAGACTGGATACACATAAGAGATTCAAACAAAGACAACAATATACTTGCCTCAGAAATATGAATGCATCGCCTGCTACCAGCTTCTTTGAGCTCACAAAAACACTCCACCCAGTTGTTAGTAAGTGGCGCCTCGGTTGACCTATGATCCATGTTTTGATATTTCAATCAGTTCTGTCAATCATTCCACATTGATTTCTTAATCTATAGCACACATCGATGGTATGTCAAATAAGAAAAGAACATAACGGCTGCAGTCCCTCATACAGCAGTTTGAAACTACCCATCTGACTACTCAACCTTCAAACAGGCAAATAATAGGACCTCATATTGCTGAACAAGAACGCAATCTCATTACTTTTCCTTGAGAATTCTTCCTCCAAAAGTATAAAAAATTCTGCAAACAAGCTGTACTCAAAATTCCAAACATGGGACGACAACAACAAAAAACCTCGGAAAATGTGTCTGAAATGCCATTCATTGCTGTGCAAATCAGAGGCAACCAATTCCTGCCAAGGTGGCTGTTGAGACATGTCCTGAAGAAGATAAGAAGCTCATATGTCAAGCAATAAACTGTGTCACTGGATTAAATAGATATCTACCTTCTATAGAAGTGTCTTGAAAACTGAAACAACAACACAGTTCTCACCAATGGAGGTAAACAATCATCTGCATGCCGTCTAAGAACAGAAAAACCCCCATGAGTGCTTGTGTCAGAAGCAGTAAGTGTCTTACAAAATGAGTGGACCGTGCATTTCTCAGGTTCAGGAAGAGGAGGATCAGGGCTAGTAATCTCAACTTGCTGTCACATAGAGAAAGATATCAGCCTACTGAAAAGAAATAATGACAGAAATAAGTGGGAAGCAATCTTTTATAACCAAAACAGAGATAAAGAGCATACATTAATTTCAGGGAGCAACGTTATCTGTGCAAAAACCTCATCTGTATCTGGTTCAGCCTGCAAGCAGGAGAAAGAAAGTAACTTAGCCACGAAAGCCCACCGTTAAGCATTAGCCAGTTCTTGGAGGATGCAGAAAAAAGAATCCAACTATAAACAAAGACAATAACAAATGGACTACTCCAAAAGGGTAACAATTGTGGTCATGGTACTTACCCTACAAAGCACGTTGACTACTTTGCAAAGAATTTTAGATGGAAGATTGAAAGAAGGCATTTGTGGTTCTGAGCCCTGATGCATTGAAGCTTCAAGCTGAAAGATGGAGGTAGAGTTCAGGTAACAGAAAAATTCAACACATTTGAAATGGGCTTGCATTCTCAGCAAAGCACAACACACATCTAAAGAAAAATTATATTGAGCATGCGCTTTGCTAGATTTAACCACCTGCTCCATGTGACCTTGCGGAAAATAATACACCCGCTCATCTTCACGAGGAAGAGTGACAAGGGGTCCAGCACAGGCATGCCATAGTTCCTTGTAAAGAGCATGATCGCGGCCCCCTGATATGAAGGGATTGATTGTCAGATTCTTTTTAATCGAGGGGTATAAACTTTAATAACAACATACAGTAAAAGGTAATTCTTAATTTTCAGAGGCATCATGTAACTCCTGTTAAAGAACATGCCCTAGCCACTGGTTATACAGCAACATATAGTCAGGTATAGAAATGATTAATCACAATCTTCTTGATTTAGGATTAGAAGAATCCAAGCATGCAGCGTGAGACTATTCCAAGATACTGGACCAGCTGCACTGCCTAAAATCTAGTGTCAAGTAAGGCACAGAATAATACAAGAAGAAAATAAGCAGCTACACAGAACAAAACGATGTTTCAGAAGGCGCTACTACAAAATCCCAAGAATATGCACCACAGGCTTCAACCAAGTAAATTCTCACCCACGGTATAGACAACGAAAAAGGCTACACTTAGGATGTCAAGAGAGCTATGCTGGCAATCGCAAAAAGTTCACAATTGAAACAAGTTTGTAGACTAGCACAATGCCACAATACTTATCAAACACAAGTGAGACTGCTGCTATGGAATTATGAAGAAATTCCACTAAATAAGAATTTCAACTCATGTCATCCATCCGCCCATAAACATAAAAAAATAACATCACGGGGCTATCTGTGAAAGCGTCCTGAAAAAAATATCCATTCATACATTACCATATTATCTAAATAATAAGATGACAGTGCACCCAACATTTGAAACATTAGAAAGAAATGAACAACATATAATTCCTTGACGGATTGAAGTGAAGTCACAAAAGTAAGAGCCAGTTGTCAAGATCCATGTATACGAACCCTTTGCTTTGCAACATAGTAAGGATATTTCTTCTCCTTAAATCATTTTTTGAGATTTCCACAAGAAAGTCCTATCATAATTTGATACTGGATGATGAAACTTTCTGTCATGTCCAAGTGACAGCCACCAACTTCACGCTAAACTAAACAGATGGCTGAAGAATTGAGTTTTAGCATGTACAACAACACATTGCGTTATAAGCTCATATAACATCAAATGACACACTTACACTTACTCTTTTATCTTACATGTTTCCTTTAAATGGTAAACCAAAATGGCGTTAACAAAACCAAGTTACATAGTGTGCAAACTGAAATATGGAAAGTCACAATTGCAGAAACTGCAAAAACTAGAGGAGTAACAGAGAAACAGACCTGGTTGAACTTGCATTCCGGGAGAAGGATTCATAGCAGGGAAACAACACGAGAAACCAACCCTCACAAGACACAAGATGCACCTGCATAGGTTTAGCAACAGCTAGAGTCAATCAGATGGAAACCTGATAAACCTGATAAGTGAGAAAACCCCATCATCGAGCTATATTTAAACCAGCAACCATAGTACAGAAATTGCAAGACCCTGAAATTAACAGTCCCTCGCCAAACCAGAAGAAGCAAACCCACTTATTTGCAAGAAGTAAAACGCATTCACCAACTTAAACGATTTCTGCAGGTTGATTCATCGAGCAACCTATTGCACAAATAAAAGGCAATCCTCCAACTTCTCTTTACAACATTCTTAAATAGCAAGCCTCCCCCGTTTCACCCTCTTTCCGTGCACCATTTCCCTTAAATGAAGGGGGTAAAGCTACCCACTTTATCCTTCTCTTTTCGCCCTTTAACTGCCATTATTCCGGTAAAAGTACGAGAAAAACAAACGCGTCCCATTCCACAGACCTTGCATAAAAATGAAGCAATCACCACCTCCACTAACTCATCAACAACTCAAAGATCACAAATTTAGCCAAAGCTACAAACTTTCCCCCAAACCCGGAATTGGGTACCCCACATTTCCCCTCCCCCACCAAACTTTCAACAGGGCACACCAAAAAGAGACCAAATTGGGCCCAAAAAGGGCAAGATCCAAAGCTCAGAAGTTAGTTGAAAGCTTGTACCTTTAGAGTTCCACTGCTTGAGCTGAAACCGGGCAGACAGGATCCCTCAAAAGGGGTAAGAAGGGAACCAAATTATATCAAAGACAAAACCTAATTAAGTGGGTAGTGGAAGAAAATGGGTTTTACGATGTGGGTTTTTTGGGAAATCGTCGAAGGTTTTGGTTTTTTGTGTGTTCTGTTGGGTTGGGTTATGTTTGGTTGAAGCCGACAAGACCTTTGCCCTATTTTCTTTTTTCTTTTTTCTTTTTATTTTCCTATGCCCTTTCTTTTCACTCAAGAGTCATAAGTCGTCCTCTCGTGTCTCCTACTTTTCCCTTTCTCCCTCACTGATAAATGATAATTCTAATTTTTTTGGTTACGGTTTGTGTTTTGCTGACAAGATGGGGATTATGCCTGCTCCTTTGGAGACCAGCTTAGTTTTTAATATTGTCGAAAGGGATGATTAATAATTTAATTTCTTGTGAGGTCGAAGTTATTTCTCAAAGTTTACAAGGGTGTAATCTAACGATTATGTACCAAAATAATATAGTATTACATGCCCTTCAACTTTACCTATACTCGTTATCGTACGTTGAATTCCACTTGGGCAATGTTAGCTAATCGATCCAATTATATGCATCTAGATTGAATATTTTTATCCATTCCAATACATTGTGTGACTTGACTCCTTGTGCCTTCATTCCTACGACAAAAATTAAACATTTTGTAAACATGTATTATATGATTACATTGAGTTAAAGATGTAAGATGTTACCTACTATATTCATCACGTTCATGATAGCATCATTTTTGAAATGAGTGTTGAGGTTACTTGTAATGTGACGAAGACAATATCGATGAACAACTCTTGTTGCATCTCCCCAGCCATAATGGTTGTCCATTGCCCTTGGTATGCCAAGGTGACAATCAGAAATAACACAAATTTGATGTTGGTCCGTCGCATACCTCCTAATTTGGCACATTAACCAGGGCTAACTTTTGGTGTTCTCACTCTCAACGAGTACAAATGCTATTGAAAATATGATATTATTTTTATTAATTGTAGTGGCGATCAAGAGAGTATGCTTGCATTTTACATACAAGAAAGTTTCCTCAATTTGCAAGATAGGTACGCAATTTTTTGAATACTTTAGTGCAAGGCTTGAAGATTTAGAAAAATCGTCTAAATATCTTGGTCCATGAGGCATGTATCTGGTGGTGCTAAGATAACAATGCAGATATTCTCATTGGACAACGGTTCCCATATTTTAGCCTTACATGTCACAAAAAATTGGGGCAACTGATTGTATGACTCTTTCCAGTCCCCTCATAACTCGACAATTGCCTTTTTTTCATCCCGTGCATTTTTTAAAGAGAATTTGAACTTCAGGTTATCGCGGACCTCACAATAATAAAAATAACTAGAATGATGGATTGATTGACTACTCGTTTTCTTATATAATCACAAATGAACTAATATAAAGTTGCATATGATCCTCTGTAGGTAGTGCAACAAGACAAGTATGAGGATACTAGTATTTTGATACACTATATTGATGTGCCAATGTCTTTTTCTTTGATACACAAATCTCTATTAGTACCATGCACTCTAATTTTTACACTTCATAGCTAAACAATGAGGTTTTGATTCATCAATGATATACTCATGACTAATTTTCATTGAGTACTTCTTGATGTCTTGAACTACACCTCTTTTGATGGACCAAATTATACCCTCGTTCAAGTCCACATCTCTTTCCTTCCTTTCATTGTGAACGAACACAACCTTCATCATAAGTAATCATCTCTACAAGATCACATGATCGTTGATTAGATGTAATTTATCTTCTTCCTCGTGCTCTCTTTATGCTTCCTCGTGCTCTTCTTCTTCTTCTTCTTCATTTTCTTCTTCTTCTTTGTTGCTATTCAATTTAGTAATCCCACATGCAGTTTCTACTCTGTCATCATTTACCAAGGTATCTTATTGAAATTCTCGCTTATACATTTCATAAGCATGACTTTCACATGTGTCATCTTTGTGAAAATCAAGACAAATAAGATGATGTTGGAAATGTTAGTAGATTACGGTTTGAACATATATATAAATCGTAATCAAAATAAAGAGGGGAGTTGGAGTATGCTTACAACCACACTTTGAACAAAATATTCAATTCCGTCTTCTTGAAGGTAGGACTTCAGATTGAATCCTGGACAAGGACACGATAAGTCGTGTGACTTTAAACTCTTATTACTTGTCTATAAGCTTCAGGCCTCCAAGGGTAAGAGAGTTCCTTAGCTACAATGCCCAATCACGTGAACAATAGGAAGCTCTATTGAAGACCTTCTGAATCTTTCGTAGCTTCAGAACTCTGACACTATGCAAATAAAAAATGCTATGATATGTCGGGGGGGGGGGGGGGGGGGGGGAGGGGAGATAGGATAAAACTCAATGTGAGTTTTGATGTCTTTCAAATGTGAGGAGAAGGTCCATTTTTATAGGGTGGCTTTGAGACCCCATTAAATTCAAAAATAATGACGGTCATTAAATATCCTATCAATCATGATTAATAAATGAGTGGTTATAGTTATTAACGCTCTCTATTAACCATGGTCAATAAATGAGTGGTTAAAGGAGTCATAAATCTCAGATTCATGACGACCAGTAAAAACTATATCACTTTAAACCCAATTTTCATTCACACAGAGAATTGATTTTTCGGAAATGTCATTTACCGTTACGAAACATTCTCAACGAGTTTCACATTGATCTCATAGACTTCCCAAAATTAATTGGTGTGAGCTTATAATTAGTAATTAGTTAGATTAGGTAGCTAATTAGTCGCGGGAATATGATTAGTTTAACTAAGCTTAATTAATAATCGATTTAGACTAATTAATAGCCAGAGTATTGATTAGTTGCTTTAGAAATACCCGAACCATAACACGAACTTAATAAACCTTATAGACCATTTGGTTATCTAGGTGTCATTGGTACCAAGCCCACTCTTTCCTTTATTGTTAAAATCATCTTCTAGTTAGTCGTTGTAGTAACCAACTCGTGTTTAGAATTGACAAATTCATTACTTTTAGTCCTAAACTAGTGGTCGAGTCATATTTGTGGCCTAGAACTTAGTCCTTGTGGGATGACAATCCCTTACTTACACCCCCTTAGACCACCGCTAGGTGGCGCTGCCCCCTAGACCCCCGCGGCCTGACCTGGCAGGTCAATCCCAGTTTTGGACGGGGGCTACGCCCCCCCGTGTCCCTCGTCGAGCATCCAACCATCCGGATCATCTTCAAAATGCAAAAGATCCCATAAGCAAGAACTAATGCTTCAAAATCATACCCGAATAAGAACAAACGTAATAAGAAAAACATATTTACACTATGACAATATAAGGATAATACAAAAATATGCTAAGTTATAGTCGTTAGCTTGACTTTCCTTCCCTTTTTCATTCATTAGAGGGTGAAGTCACAGGTTGCACCTCCGAACTTCGTTCAATATCTCCACCGAGGTAAATCTTGCACCTTTGGCCATTCACCTTAAAAATTCCTCCATCTTTTCCTTCTAACTCGAGGGCTCCGAATGGGAAAACCCTCGCAATTTTGAATGGGCCACTCCACTTCGACTTGAGTTTTCCTGGAAATAGTCTCAATCGGGAGTTGTAAAGCAAAACTTGTAAAGCAAAACTTTGACTTGAGTTTTCCTGGAAATAGTCTCAATAGGCCCTCCTTGAACTCTTTCTTGACAATATGGGCATCATGTCTCCTCTTCGTACTTGCCTTGTAGAGTCTAGAGCTCTCGAACGCCATGTCCCGAATTTTGTCCAACTCTTCAAGTTGTAATACCCTTCGTTCACCGGCCTTTTTGTAATCGTAGTTGAGGGTCTTGATGGCCCAAAATGCTCGATGCTCCAGCTCGACGGAGAGGTGGCAAGCCTTTCCATAGACAAGCTTGTAAGGCGACATCCCGATTAGCATTTTGAATGCTGTCCTGTAAGCCCATAAAGCATCATCAAGCTTGTTGGCCCAATCTTTCCTTGCTCCCCCGACCATTTTCTCAAGGATCTTCTTGAGTTCCCTGTTGGAGAGCTCTACTTGGCCACTTGTCTGGGCGTGATAAGGTGTAGCTACCTTGTGAGTGATCCCATACCTCTTCAATAGGATCCCAAATGGTCAGTTGCAAAAGTGCGAACCGCCATCGCTGATGATTGCCCTTGGCACTTCAAATCTAGAGAAGAGCTTTTTGATAAAGCGAATCACCACCTTAGCATCATTTATGGGTGATGCCCAAGCTTCCACCCACTTTGACACGTAGTCTACCCCCACCAAGATATACTTGTTGTCATGAGAGGTTGGGAAAGGTCCCATAAAATCCAAGCCCCAAACATCGAAGAGCTCCACTTCAAGAATTCCAGAGAGAGGCATCTCATTCCTCTTTGAAATGTTGCCGGCCCTTTGGCATCGATCGCACTGAGCAATAAAATTATGGGCATCCTTGAAAATGTTAGGCCAATAAAACCCACATTCAAAGACTCGCGACGCAGTCCTGGTTGCTCCATAATGACCGGCGTACGGGGTACTATGACATTGCTCCAGAATAGTCATCACTTCATCATCCGCAATGCACCGTCGAAGCACTCCATCGCTACACCTCTTAAAGAGATAAGGCTCATCCCACAGAAATAGCTGAGCATCCCTTAGAAATTTCTTTCGTTGGGGATAACTCAAATCGGATGGAATAATGTCGCCAACAAGGAAGTTGGCAAAATCAGCATACCATGGTACCACCACATGATTCACCATCATCAAAGCTTCATCTGGAAACTCTTCTTGAATCTCACAATGAGTCACCATTCCTTCGCTATGTTTTAGTCGAGAGAGATGATCCGCGATAATATTTTTACAGCCTTTCTTATCCTTGATGGATAAGTCAAATTCTTGGAGCAATAAAATCCAGCGCATGAGTCTAGGCTTGGCATCATTTTTAGAGAATAAATACCTGAAAGCTGCATGGTCAGTGTAGATGATCACCTTCGACCCAAGTAGGTATGGCCGAAATTTGTCACAAGCGTATACAACAGCCAACATCTCCTTCTCTGTAGTTGTGTAATTAAGCTGGGCACCTACCAACACTCTACTAGCATAGTCGATGACATGAAGCTTTCTCCCTTTCTTTTGACCCAGCACACATCCCAATGCAATATCGCTTGCATCACATATTATTTCAAATGGTAACTCCCAGTCAGGAGAGGAGATAATCGGAGTAGTGACAAGAGCTCTCTTCAGAGAATCAAATGCTTGCAGACATGGCTCATCAAAATTGAAAGATACCTCCTTAACTAGCAAATTGGTGAGCGGCTTTGCTATAAGGGAGAAATTCTTTATGAATCTTCGGTAAAATCCTGCATGGCCAAGAAAGGCTCACTCCCTTGACCAAAGTCGGTGCTCCCATCTTCTCTATTGCTTCCGTCTTAGCTCTGTCAACTTCAATACCAGCTTTGGAGATCTTATGCCCAAGAACGATCCCCTCATCCACCATGAAATGGCACTACTCCCAATTTAGAACAATGTTCTTCTCTTCACATCTCTCCAATACTCTGTCCAAATTGGCCAAGCAACTATCAAAGGATTCTCCGAACACCGAGAAATCATCCATGAAGATATCCATAATCTTCTCATTCATTTCCCAAAAGATAGCCTCCATGCATCGTTGGAATATTGCGGGAGCACAACTCAATCCAAAAGGCATTCGTCGATAGGCAAAAATATCAAAAGGACAAGTGAAAGAGGTCTTCTCTTGATCTCTTGGGTATATTGCAATTTGGTTATAGCCCGAGTACCCATCCAAAATGTAATAGTGAGAATACCCAGAAATTCTCTCCAACATTTGATCAATGAATGGCAGAGGAAAATGATCCTTACGTGTGGCATCATTCAATTTCTGATAGTCAACGCACACTCGCCATCCTGTCACCGTCCTTGTGGAGATGAGCTCGCCCTCATCATTGATCACAACAGTCATTCCTCCCTTTTTCGGGACACAGTGGATCGGGCTTACCCATTCACTATCGGAGATGGGGTAAATAATTCCAGCCTCTAGCAGCTTGATCATCTCCTTCTTTACCACATCTTTCATGCTGGGATTCAATCTTCTTTGTCGATCCACCCTCGGTTTTGCTCCGTCTTCCATGTTAATATGATGCATCACAATTTCAGGACTTATCTCCTTGATATCGGATATTTGTCAAGCCATGGCCTTAATCCGGTTGTTCACAATTTTTAGTATTTTCTCCTCTTGCTCCTTGGAGAGCTTGTTGGAGATGATAATAGGGAGTTTCCCTCCATCCTTCAAGAACGCATACATCAAATACGAGGGTAATTCTTTTAACTCCAACTTTGGAGCCTTAACAACAGATGGTGGAGTGCGATACTTCAAGTTAACCTCCAAATCCTCATGGAGACTTTTCTTCCCATCTTCATCCTCAAAATCTTCACAGTTGTCCACTTCTTGCTCTTTAAGAATCTTATCCTCAATACTTGCCACGATCTCCTTGCCAAAATCATGGACGCATCCCTCCTCCAGATCAATCTTCATGCACGTGCCCTCATCAAGAGGGTGGCGCATTACATCAGACATCTTAACCACCACCTCTTCGTCTCCTACTCGAAGGATCAATCTTTCACCATGCACATCAACATAAGTACGGGCTGTGTTAAGGAAAGGTCGTCCAAGAATTAATGGACAACTTTTATCCTCGACAAAGTCTAGCACCACAAAGTCCACTGGAAAGATAAATTTATCAACCTTTACCAGGACATCCTCCACGATCCCAAATGGCTTCTTTATGGTTTGGTCCACCAATTGGAGTAGCATCGATGTTGCTTTCACCTCACTTAAGCCTAGTTTTCGAAAGATGGACAAAGGCATCAAGTTGATACTTGCGCCTAAGTCACACAAACACTTTGGAAACTCCACATCACCAACAAGACAGTGGATAGTGAAACTCCCAGGATCTTTTAACTTCGTTGGAAGATTCTGGGAGACAAGAGAACTACAGTTAGCCGTTAGAGCCACCGTCTGCCCATCCTCCCACTTCCTCTTTTTAGTGATGAGTTTCTTGAAAAACTTCGAGTATTGCGGCAATTGATCCAACATCTCAAGAAAAGAAATACTGATCTGGATGTTCTTCATCTTCTCTATGAAGCCAATAAACTTGTCATCCATCACATTCTTCTTCTTCACTCTTTGAGGGAATGGTAGTCGAGGAGCTTTAGGTGGTGGTGGCATGTAGACTTCTTCTTCAGCACTCTCAACCGGTGGACTTCTCTCTCTCTCTGCCTTTACTTCTTTCTCCTCCTCATTGGCTTCCATAGAATCGTCATTGTTCTTCCAGGTTGCCTCTTGAGAAGCTATTTCCTTACCACTTCTCAAAGAAATGTATTCAAATTTCTTCGAGGATTTGTTTCTGTGGAGCTTGGCAGGGAGCCGGAAGCTCTATGGGAACTCGCCTTTGTAATTTCTCCAAGTTGAGCTCCATATTATGCATCGCGGTAGCTTGTCCCTTGAGAATTTGTTCCAAGTTGTTCTGCCGTGCACCTTGTTGTTGTATGGCTGCCAAAATCTGGCTTTGTTGGCTAACCACACCTCCAACTTCGTGCATAAACTTATCCATCTTCTCAAACTTCTCCTCCATAGCGCCCATTCTATCTGTCAAGAATGCACGTGGTTGGAAACCCGGAGGGGGCCTTTGAGGTTGATACCGAAAAGGAGGTCCTTTATCAGGGACCATCGCCATATTTTTGCCACTATTTCCTCCCTTCCAAGAGAAGTTTGGGTAATTTCTCCACCCCGGATTGTAGGTGGAGGAATATGGGTTATTTCCCATCCAATTTGCTCCTTGACCTTGGCCTTGGCCTTGGCTTTGGCCACCAACAAAGTGTGCTTGCTCCACTTTCGTCTTCATCATAGCACATTTTTGCATCTCGTGGCCAACATTTCCACACGCTTCACAAGTCGTCCTTACGGCTGCCGCATTGGTCTTGTTCAAGCTAAGATCGTTCACTTTTCTTGCCAACAATGCCAATTGGGCTTGAATAGAGGAGGCAACATCAACATCAATCACTCCCTTTTGCTGGCTAATAGGTTGTCTTCCTCTCTCATTTGCCATAAGGATGTTTGTAGCTGCTAATTCTTTCACGATGTGGTAGGCATCATCTCTCTCTCTTCTAAAAAAGGATCCATTAGAGGCAGCATCAACCGTCCCCCTTGTAGAGGGTCCAAGACCAAAGTAAAAAGTTTGGAGTAAAGACTCCTCTGATATATTGTGGTGTGGATAACTCTTTTGTAATCCCTTGAATCTCTCCCAAGCTTCACTCAACGACTCATTCTCGAATTGTTGGAAGTTGTTAATGTCCTTCACGAGTCTATTTGTCTTGGAGAAGGGAAAATACTTGTCAAGGAAGGCATTAGCTAGCTCTTCCCATGTCGTAATTGTTGTCCCAACCAGATCCTTATACCATATCTTTGCTTTGTCCTTCAAGGTAAATGGGAACAATCTCAGCTTCACAGCATCGTCGGTAGCTCCATTGTGCTTGAAGGTGTCGGCTATCTCCAGAAAATTAGCAATATGGTCGTTGGGATCTTCATTTGGTAATCCATATAAGTGGACCGAAGCTTGGAGCATGTGAATCACCGCTGGCTTGATCTCGAAGGTGTTAGCTTGAATAGCAGGCCTAGGAACTCCAGACATTGCCCCTCTCAAGGTGGGCCTAGCATAGTCCATGAGAGACCTTCGAGGAACTCCAACTCCTTGCTCATCGTCGTGCGGAGCTCCTTGTGGAGCTTCTTGCACATGAGGTTGTTGATTCATCCTTGATTGTGTCCTTCTCTCTTGTCGCAATACCCTTTCCAAGTATCCAATGTCAACGTCTACTCCGATTGGAATGTTGTTCGTTGAGTGAGTTGAGCGCATGCGACAAATAAGTACCTTGTAAGACAAACAACAAAGACACTAAGTAACAGTAACCAAGTAAACAAAAAAAAATAAATATCTCAATCCAAGTTCGTAAGCCAAATTAAGCGTCTAGTACTTAATCCCCGGCAACGGCGCCAATTGAAAGAAAGGTTTTTCACCCCTCTTGCAATAATGAGTAAGTAAGGGATTGTCGTCCCACAAGGACTAATCTAGGCCGCAAACTCGACTCAACCACTAGTTTAGGACTATAAGAAATGGAAGTGTCAATTCCAAATACAATATGCTACTTGAAATAAAATTGCAACTAAACAAGGTGATGGTTTACACACTTAAAATAAGAGTGAGCTTGGTACCAATGACAACCTAAATAACCAAATGGCTTATGGGGTTTATTAAGTTCATGATATGGTCCGGATGTTTCTAAGGCAACTAATCAATGCTCTCGCGACAAACTAGTCTAAATAGATTCTTAACTAGACTTAGATAAACTAACCACGCTCTTGCGACAAATTAGCCATCTAATCTAACTAATCACCAACTATAATCATCATCCTTAGGACAACTAGTCACCTAAGGTGATCTCTCATCAATAGGTGTCTACTCAACTAGTTAAATGGTCTGTTAATCCTAATCCCTCTCGGCGATTAATATTAACCATGTTCATAATCAATGTGATCAAACGAGATTAAACATTAAGCTCATTAACTAGTACACATACCTAGGCATATTAACCCCCTAAACAATTGGCTAAGTAGGTACCATCAAGGCACCAAACTCACTATTCAACTACTCACACATATTTATAAATAACATAACACATCTATTGAACAAAGCAAGCAAAGCATAAACATAAAAGAGAAAGATAAAGAAAGCTCAAGATGATCTTCAAGCTCCCAAAATATCTCCTTCAAGTTCTCTACACAAGCTTTAACAATGGAGAGCTAAAGTTTTCTCCACAAGCTTGGAAGATGAGAGTAGGTGAGTATTTTTAGCAAAATATCTAAAAGTCTAAGTTTCAAAGTTGGCTTCCAAAATAAGCCAAGGAAGCTATTTATACAAGTTTTTGGCTTAGGAAGTGCCAGCCACGAAATTCACTATTCACTCCCAAAAATGGGCCCAAAACAAATCCTAAAATTTGGCCCACTCGTCAGATTTGTTGGTAGATTCAGAGGTCAACTTTGGACGTGATTTTCCTCCCACTTGGACTCCGAATTTGAAGAAGCCCATGAAGACAAAGTTGTAGCTCTGGATGTCTTCTTTCCAGCGCCACCTTGCTTGCTTCCATTGAACTTCGGATGAGAAATTTATCGATATTTGAGTCGCAAGGGGTCAGTTTTGCTCCACGCTTTCTTGGGTCTCGTAAAACGCCAATCATCCCGGCTGATCCGATCGCCTATGACACGCTCCAAAGTGCACCAATATCCTCCTCGCATCACCACATAGTTTTCTAGTAATAAACATGAACAAAATGTAATAAAAGTTACAAGAACTACACTA
Source organism: Hypericum androsaemum (assembly GCA_963995505.1). Taxonomy (NCBI): domain Eukaryota; kingdom Viridiplantae; phylum Streptophyta; class Magnoliopsida; order Malpighiales; family Hypericaceae; genus Hypericum; species Hypericum androsaemum. The sequence goes on along the minus strand of OZ023192.1, from coordinate 6,364,110 downwards.
AAACGTTCAAAGCACAATTTATAACAATACAACGATACATAACACACAAAAACACTAGAAACAATAGAAAATTGACACTAAAACATACATAGATGATAGAGTGTTTTCACACTCATCAATCAACTACACAACTAAACACATCCATTAAACAAAGCAAGTAAAGCATGAACATAAAAGAGAGGGTTAGAGAAAGCTCAAGATGATCTTCAAGCTTCCAAAAGTTTTCCTTTAAGTTCTCTACAAGCTCTAACAATGGTGAGCCAAGTTTCTCTTCCAAAAGAGAGAGAGAGTGGAGTTGGTGAGTATTTTTAGGAAAATATCTAAAACTAAGGGTTAGCTTGCAAGGAAAGCTAATGGCTATTTATACAACTTTTTCCAACTCAAAACTAACCAAACTATTCCTAAAGTTCCAGCCAAGTAAAACCATAGACAATCCCGAAATGGGCCCAAAATGGTTCAAGAATTCTGGCCCATTTCGGCTAGGCAAGTTCTCAGATTTGAAGTTTGACTTTGGATGCATTTTTTACCCTCTTAGGCTCTGAATTTGAAGAAGACCATTAGAGACAAAGTTGTAGCCACATATGTCTTATTTCCAGAACTGCCTCACTCGTCTCCATCGGACTTCGTATGCAAAAGTTATCTTCATTTAAATCACTCGAGATCAGTTTACCTAATGTCGTCGCGGTCCCGATCGTGCACCATTCTTCACGGCTGATCCAATCACCTTTGACACAATCAAAAGTGCACCAATATCCTCCTCGCATCTCCACAAAGTCTCCTAGCAATAAACACGAATGAAACACAATAAAAATCACAAGAACTACACTAAAATATTCAACGCATAATATAAGACACTACATCATTACATAACAAATAAAAATACTAGAAACAACGGAAAACAAATACTAAAACATCCATAGATGATAGAGTCTTTCCACACTCATCATGAGCCACATTATAATTAGCTCAAAATTACTAAGAGATTATATTTAATTAGAATTCTCTTTCTAATTAACCTATTAGGCTCAAGCCCAACATAAACTATTATTATGCCAACCTCCTTATTAGATTAAAAATCTAATTCTCTAATAATCTCCCATATGAATGCAATTGGATGATATGCTATGATATGAGCCTACCAACATGCCACTTTCAGAGTTCTGCTAGAATTCGTTGCATCAGAAAAGGTGGTTGTAAGCCTTGAACCTTCCTTAGTGAAATACCTTTGGATATACTTGTCAGCCATTAGACGCGATGCCTTGAACTGTTTAGTGTTTTATGTATACCAAGACATGAAATCACTACTCGGTTCTTTCGCTTTATCCGTTTTGGTCTTGGACTACCTTGGAAAAGGAAGAAAGATGAAATAGAGTGGGCATGGAAGAATTTTATTGAGAGGAAAAGAGGAAAAAGGTAAAACAGGAAAAGAAAAAGATAAAATGCTTACAAACTTGGGATGGACAACAATAATGGCATTGACATGGCAATAGAATCGTGATGTTTCACACATTTTTTCTTACCATTATTTGCTCTACTTAATGATATAATAATTAGATAGTAATGTGAGTAATTATGTAAATATATGACTAATATAGCTAATTAGTAAACCTTGAGAGAAAATTTATATAGATTAAATTATCAATAAGAGAAATAGAGAATTGAGATTGAAATATGTAAATTTTGAAGAATAAAAGGTGGTATTTATAGAGTTTAGAAGTAAATTTGAATATATAAAAAATAACAAACAAAATGATAACTTGTTTGTGGGTCTAACCCACTTAAGAAGACATTACACTGACGCGCTGACGCTGGCGGCCTAGCGCGTCTGCCGCCTGATGCCTGGTCAGGGCACGAGAAACGGGGGTTGCAAATTTCAATTTCCCATAGTTTTCCCCTTTCATATCAGTACTAATTATTTATTTTTAATTTTTTTCTTACATAATATGGAAGAATTCGACTGAATTTGACTCGAATCGAATTTTCAAATCTAATTCGAATTGAATTTTTCGGTTTGATGAATTATAGAAATCTTGAAACATATTCAATTGGTCTTAGCACAAATTCTAACGGATTTTTGACGAACTGAAATACGAATTAGATTCTATCATGGCCATGTTTACATGATGGGAACAAATTTTGCCAAGATTTTTGCATGAATTCCTCCATAACTTGTAGTTTACTCTTTTCTTGTAAGATTTATTAATTTTGTGCCAAAAGACTTGTAGCCCAACGGCACAAGGCGTTGTAAATACTTACGAGGTCCAAGGTTCAAACTTGACAATATTATGGTGTAATAATTTACCTTTCAAAATTTTTTTTATTAATTTTGTGGTGACAAATAAGTTTCCCGCTCACGGTAAAAATGGCTAATTCGTATGCAAGTAAATATTAAAGTGAGATTATTCTCAAAAAAAAAAAATTAAAGTGAGATGAAAATTTACTTCATAATCTAACATGTTGAATTTCTCAACACGTAGGAGTATATTTATGTCCATTCCAACTGGAATAACGAGTTGGCTCGGCTACAATTATAGCAAAACAATATATAATAAACATGGCTTCGCCCGGGTTCGAACCGGAGACCTTCAGTGTGTTAGACTGACGTGATAACCAACTACACCACGAAACCATTTTGACAATTTTATCAAATAATCTTATAAATATCAGTAAACGAGTAAGGGATGCCCAACGAGGTTCTAGAGCCTCTGGCGCTCCTCAACTTTCAAATCAAAATCGCAACTAAAACAAACCCCAACCAAAACCAAACCAGACCAGCGCGCTAGAGAGCGAGCGAGCGATGATAGTGAGAACCCCGCAGGCGAAGCGAACCCGAGGCGCGGAGGCGGAGGCGGCAGACCGCCCCCTCGTGATCTTCGAGGACCCCTCCCCATCGGCCGAGCCCGATTCCGGCTCCCACCCTCTCCTCTGCACCTACCAATGCCGCCAGATGGTATCCCCTCTTCTCTTAATCGATTAAGGCTCTGTTTGTTTCGTCCGTTAAATCATTTTTCCGTGCGAAAAACAAAATAGAAGGGAAATAGAAGGAACTAATTTTAGTTTGTCGTTGGTAGGTGAAAGCGGATGTTCTGGACGCTCTAACAAACGCCGAGAAGCAGGTCGCGGAGTACCAATCCAAGCTGGAGGCTTTGAACTCCGAATTCTCCCAAGCCGGTCTGGTTTCTCTTCATTTCGTCAACATTACAATTTCCCTGCATATTTCTGGGTGATGGCTAAGTTAGTTAGTTGGTTGGTCTGATTTGGTGCAGATGTGGAGAGAAAGAGGTTCCGGGACCAGTTGCTGTATGCGCAGCAGGAGCTTGCTGCAGCCAGGGGGCGGGAGCACGCGTTGCAGGAGCAACTGCTTAAGGATTTGAATGATTCCCAGGAGCGGTTTAAGAAGCAAGTCGAATCATACAGTAAGCTTGAGGTATGCCCTCTTATTTCTGTGGAGTCGCCCTTCTGATTCCGCACTTTGCAACCCTCTGTTAGCTCAATTCGGGTTTGTCTGCTGTTGTGCTAATTTAGTTTCTCGAAATGGCTATTTCTTTGTGTATGTTTGACTGTCACATTGCATGGGAAGAATGAAGCTAGTACACCTGAATGGACCCAGATATTGTGTTGCAAGGAGGCAATTCCTTTACGCGAGGATTTTAATCATGGCAAATAAAGTCTCTTAGAGATGTTTTTTCAGAGCACTGGTTTTTGTTCCCAATTTTATTTCTCCAGTCGCCTGTAACTGTTAGTGCAAAGTCTATCAGGGAAAAGGGGGTAGCCAACCCTTGTTTAGGTACATAATCCTGACAATCAGACCATGAAAACTATTAATTTTGGAAATCCATTTTCTTGTGTTTTAAAGTCTTCGATGCTAATTTGTGGATGAACCTGTCTTACTGGTTCTTTTTTTGTGCTGCTACTAAGCCATTTGCTTGGTTATCTACAATTCTGCTTAGGCGAAGCTTGAAAATGAAAGAAACCTTCGCGAGAAAGCTGAATCTGCAACAACTTCTGCTGAACAGAAAGTGAGTGATTTAGAGGGAAAACTTGGCAATCTGTCTGAAACCATAGAAAGAGAGAAGAAGCTCCTTAATCAAGAGCTTCTGCAGCTGCAACAAGAATCAAAGTCATCTATCTCGAGAATTAAAGTGGATGTGAGTAGACTGCTCTTTGACTTTTTTTCTAATGGTTCTGTTGGCTTTATCAGGACTTCAAAGTCAAAGTTAATTGGTGATGGTTTCTATTGCTTGTAGCTGGAAAAGATGCAATGCAGAGCTAGTCATGCTGAGAAAGAGTCAGAAATGCTTAACAACCAGCTCGAAGATATGAAAATGCAACTCGAGGAGGTTGTGCAATTTATGCTTATATTAATGAATTGTTGTATTTGGGATACTTTATTTCATGAAATGATACTGCACATAATCACTTCATCTTCCCCTTCTTAAAGGGATGCCAATGTGCATTGTTAGAGCCGCTTCCATATGTCTGGGACGTCACATGGTGGACTTGTAAAAATGCCCTCTCTGCATGTTAGTGTAAGGCTGTGTGCAAGTAACAAGCCGCCCCTTCCCAGAGGAAATGTTTCTGTCTTTGCTTCGTGACAGAGCCCCTAGTTTTATTTCGTAGAATTGGCGTTTGGTATGATATGTTGGTGCACTGATGTTGCGCAGTTGTGTGCTTGGTTCACGTTGAGTGAATGGTGTTTGACATAACTTGACAAATAAGAACTTGTTCAATTTGTTATAGATGTTCTTGATCCTGTTTCTGCTGCGTTTGTGAAGATAAACTTATGTAAGACAAACATGTCTCATTTCCAGTGCTTAAACCAGAAGAGTGAATTGGAGAAAAAATTATTAGGACTTTCTTACCAGGAAGGTTCTTCTACCGAGAGCAATGTTTTGGTCAAGCACTTGCAAGAAGAGCTCAGGAAATATGTAAGTCAATCTTTGATTCGAGTTTCCAGGCTGATGCTTGGTATATTGCACTATGGTAACTTTTTAACTCTTGGTTTTTCACAAGTGTTTAACATTGCTGATTGTTATATTTGTTCACATGGTCTCCATTGTTGGAAGATCCGAAGATGGTGCTGTACTTACTCTATAATTGACAGGAGTCTGAAGTCAGAGAAGCAAGAAAGCTGAAATCAACTCACGAAGGAATTGAGATACTAAATGAGAAATTATTGGAAGAGAGGAGTCGCAGAGAGAGGGCAGAGACTGACCTATCTAGACTACAGTCAGTTGAGCTAAATATGAGCAAGTTGGAGGAAGAGTTGTCCTCTTGGAAGTCAATTGCAAACAGCATTCCTGGAGTCTCCTGCTCTAATGATATTCCGATGAAGTTTGCAGCTCTGCAAAAGTATGCTTACAGCTACATTCTGATTTAGGAATTTAGATAAGTAGCTGTAGCTTTTAAATTCTTGCTCGTCTTTGTTTTTGTTTCTTTGAGGGGTTAGCCTGGGTGCAATCTGAAGTTGCTTCTCTGGTGACCTGCTGATCACAGATTCGAGGCTTAAAAACACCTGCTGATCACAGATTCGAGGCTTAAAAACAATCTCTTTTGTAGAAATGCAAGGGAAATGTTGCTTATGAATGCACCCACCCTTCTCGTACTCATACACTAGCCGGGCAGCCCTTGTGCACTAGGGACACTTTCTAATTTTTGGTTGCTATTTGGGGTGGGTGGGGGAAGGGGGAGTGAAGGTGGTGGTATTAGGTGATTGCCTCTTCTGTACATTTTCTATCAACATTCATGTTTTGTTGATACTTTGTTTCCAATGTTGAGGTCTCGTGTTTGATGCAGAGAGGTGATTGATAACATGTCCAAGTTCGGTGAGACTACTGTACGTTTGAAGCAATTGGAGGTGGCTCTGGACACCACCCAACTTGACAAGCAAAATGTTGAAACTGAGGCTGCCATTCTCAAAGAGAAGGAGGAGGCATTGAAACATGAAATGAAGCAGATGAATTTATTGGTAACTTATTGTTGAGCTGTATAAACCAAAAAAAAACTTATTATTGTGTTCTTCTGCTATTTGCCAATTCTGCTCTGTATGACTTATTTTGGTTTTGTTGATAAGGTCAAGTGGATTCACTTCCATGTTTTATTTTTGTCTAAAAAATTATGTGTTCTAGTGGATAGCTTTGCGCTGTACCTTCTTGAATGGTTGCTAAGCTCTCCAATCAACATGAGATGCTTTCAACGTGAAAGAGTGCTTTTCCAAAGTGTCGTCCTCCGAGCATGAAGCAGCTTTAGTTGGATTTGAAAACATTCTGGCATGCTATTTTTTTGTGTGTTCAGTTTTCAAGGTTCCAATTGCCTGTTATATAATTTTGCCAAGCCTTTGCAGATTTCCACAGTCACTATAGAGAGAAATGCTCTGAGAAAAGTTGTTGAAGAACTGAAAAGGTCGAAAAGTGATCAGTCAGGGAAAGAATTAACTGATGGAAACATACTTCAGGTACTGTCACTGTCTTTCTTCTGTTTCAGAACTGTCGTGATCTATTATATTAATCTTCATATGCATATTTGCAATTACAGGGGCTAGAGTCATCTCTTTCTCAAAAGGAATCTTACATTAAGGAGTTGGAAAGTGATTTAAATGAAGCAAAAGTGATCAGTCAGCGTCAACTTCAGGAGATAGAGCTACTCAATGAGAGGTTAAATAGTGAAGCCAGGAGGATTAAGTCTTTGGAAAGGGAAAATGATCGGCTTCTTCAACAAATTTCTTTGCTGGAGTCCAAGGTAGGTCAAAATATGTTCTAGGAGATGCATCGGTGTTTATACGACCAGTCTTACATTATTAGAAGACTTGTTATGCTAAGGATTCTCCTTGTTCTTGCGTTCTTATGTACCATTATTTGGTTGTCAATGTTGGTAGTAATGAAGCTTTTGCATATGTGACTTACTACTGTTATGTCTAGATGCTGTTTCCCAACTTAATGCAAACCGAAATCAGATGCGAGCTTGGTGATAACTATTCATGGGTGATACTTGCTACCCATCCTTGATGCTAGATATGTATGATGCAGTTATTTATGACCTAAGACACACCTAAGGGAGTCTTTCAATAATGTTTGGAGTCATTATGCTCCATCAGCTTCCTCTTGTGATCTCCTTGGAACAGGATCAAGTTATTGATAGAGACCAGGTTGATTTATTCAATGAAGAATGGAGCAGTGTGCTAAGGTCTCTTCAAGCAGTTTTCTTTGATGAAGTCACCTTACTGTTTCTTCAATTTATATAATCTAGCTATGTGGCATCATCTTTTTAGAGATAGTTGTCTCTTTTTTTAAGGTCTGAAATTTGCTTCACGTGAAGGAGATGAGGTCTTTCTTGATGGTGAAATGGCTTGCAGTTGATAGTGTTCAATCAATAATGACAGACTCTTTTACTGAAAATGAAGTTGATAGAAGGCTCGCACTCTCAAGTGCCCCTCTGTTCAATTTTTTCTGGGATGGATAATGTTAGCACTAAGTTTGCAAATTGTGCTTACTATCCGGTGCCTTTTCATTGCTGAAAAAATGCACAAGTTTGCAATGTAGCTGAGTTGATCATGATCTCTAGTTGTTGATGTTTCCTTGTGTTCATGAATATTTGTGTATTACAAAAGCGTCAACAAGAGGTTGCAATTATCTCATATCAACAGAATCCTCTCAATACTTTTACCCTCTCCTTTGCCCTGATGCTGCTCTAGTGGTTGTGTAATTACAAGTAAATATTCGGGTTTTTGGATGTTTCAATTTTTGGGTAGCATTCTTCTTTGGTGTTGAAGTTTTTCTCTTTATTTGACTTCTACATGTACAATCAGTTGAGTGGGAATTTTATACTACAATTTTGTTTTGTCCTTAACCATCAATCTTAACCATCGATGTCATTGGTAATTATTGAATTCTTACCAACTGAGTTTGTAACATAAGTGATCCAGTCTTGAATCCAACTTAATCTCATTGTTTTTATTTTTTGAGAATTAACTTCATCTCATTGTTGGTCATAATTACATTGGCCTCTTTCAGTTAGGTCATGGTGATTTTTCAGCTGCAAATACCAAAGTATTGAGAATGGTTAACACCATCGCGCTTGATAATGAAGCCAAACAAACAATAGAGGCTTTACAGGCAGAATTACAGAAGGCCAAGGAGAAGTTAGATGCTGTTGAAGAATTAAAGAGTCAGTCAGTTATTAATAGTAATTGGAAAATTAGTGGCTTTTCTTTACAATGGTTAGCAACAAAAAAATCACATTTAACATTTGTTCTCAGTGAATGTTTTTATGGGTTTTAGTGTGTCATTTTGCACTACCATCCTTTGCTCATGGTCCTGCATTGCTCATAAATTATATCATTTGAGACCGTCAAAAGTTTGAGAACACATTCGAATCTGTTTTGAGAGCAGTGCTTTAATAGCCAGAAATTATTTCAAGTTTCTGAACTGCTGGATGAGCTTTATGCCCCAGACAAATCATATCAGTGCCATGGTTTCAGGTTCCAGTTTTTTTCTGGGCAAGAGGTGGTCCCCATAACTATTGCTAATAGACTTCTCTTGTTTACTAAGAAAAGAATAATGTAAAGGCCTTTTTTTATTTATCAACCTGATTGGATCTCAGCCTGGTGTAGTTTTCCATGTGTAAGCATTGAATACAAGGAAGCACATATTACCATACCTGCTTCTCTTTTCCCTTTTAATGAATAGATGGCTCCCAAATATAGGTTTTCAGCTGTTCTAATGAACACACGAGTTCAGTTTTCTGAAGTTATTTGCTTAATGTTATTTCTCTAGGTGATGCTGGGATGCGGGTGGACTCGTTTATATCTGGGAAGATAACACAGTTAAAAGAACAGATAGCAACACTTGAAAAACGTGAAGCGAGGCAAGTGGTGTAGATTGAGTATTCAAGCAGTTTCTTAGTTTGATATATTTTCTTATTTTTTGAAGCATTGGAACGTACTAATTGAACAGATACAAGACTGTTTTTGCGGATAGAATTTCAGTTTTCAGGAAGGCATGCTGCGAACTTTTTGGTTACAAGGTATTGCTCGTCTCTTTGCTGAATGTTATTTGACTGATACCCTTTATATGACTTTTTGGGAATATCTTACAATTGCTTCTAGCTCTCTAATTCCATACATCTTGAAGACCTAACAGGAGGAGGATGACCATGTCGTCCTCCAATTTGCTGCTAACTGATTGATTCTTATTGCAGATCAATTGATCTTGGTTAATTTTGTCATAATTTGGCAGATAACAATGGATGAGCAGCATCGTGCCAATGGCATCCCCGTTACACATTTCACCCTCCAGTCTATATATGCTCAAGGTGATGATGAGAAGCTTGAATTTGAATATGAGTCCGGGAATACTAATATTTTGGTGAGATATCACTTTCTTCTATCCCCATTGTTATTTTTCGCTGTCATGCACCTAGCAAAGCCAATCCCAAATGGTTCTCAAAGGAAACTAGATCACTCAATAATGTATCCTAACTTGCTTTGAGGTGTTCAGTTGGATGTCTTTGGCCTTCTCATTATAGACCATAATTAGGATCAGCTTTTTCTTTCCTGAGCTGAACTATATAATTTCTATATGATTGTCTTTATTTACATGGATCTGAAACATCTCTTTAATTGCAAACAGGCAAACAAATACACTTCTCAGCCTGAGTTATCCCGACAGGTATGTCATGGAGTAATCTTTGCGTTTTTGCTATTTTCTATATTCCAAAATTTGTATGAGCTCAAAATTAACATTTGTTTGTGAAGTTGTCATCAACTATTGCTTTCTCTGATAGTTCATAAATCTGTCCACTCGCGCGCTGTTGGAAATGCTATTATTTGTTGTGTTTACAATTTCAGTTTAGTTGAACTGCAAAGCTACATCTTATTTTCTTTCGCTTTTAGAGACCGGGGACGCTTAACGCCTGCAATTATGCAGGTTGACATTTTTGTCCGAAAGATGAATTCCATTCCAGCTTTTACAGCCAACTTGACTGTTGAATCTTTCAATAGAAGAACTCTATCCTAGTGCAGAAGCTCGTTTCCTGGATACTACGAAAAGCTCATGTAATTGCATCAGTTGTTCCATTGGAAACTAACTGGAAAATGTAACATTGTGATATAAACTTGTGTCATCATCTCCCAGTTCATCTGCTTCTGGACAAGATTTCTCGAGCTTCTACAAGTATGATAAGCTTGCCCAACCAAATCAGATTATACAGCCCACAATTGTCTCATCATGTTCATCTTGACTTACCGGCCGGCAACTTCGTCAGTTCTTTTTATAGGAATTTCCATATTCTGCCCAGAATCTTAAGGTTATGAGTAGGTGCATTATTCACATTTATAAATAAGCCCAATTCACTTAACTTTGTGTCAGGACCTACGGGCCAAGGGACAATTCTCTCTTAACACTTTTTCCTACCTTAAAGAATGCAGATGAATGTAGGGAGGTGAACATGGTGAGTTGATCACTCGTCTTTATAGTAACTAAATAGGTCATGTTAGTACCATTGCCATATACTTTTCTAAGGAGTTCGCAAATGTGAGTAACTATGGGTCAGGTGGCTTGAGCATTGTTTTTAAAATACCGTCGGATCGCAGCCTGGCATTGAGGCCTTGAACCCGAAATTAGAAGAGCGGTTGGATTGGTTGGTCCATATTAAATTGAAAAAAATAGAATTTTGTTGAATTGCAAGTGATGACATTAGAATTTTGGTTTCGTGATAATCTGTGCAATAAATTAGAGTTATTTCAAATTATTTAAAAATTTAATACTAAATATGTTTAATGTTAAATTGCGAATAGTTGAATCGTTTGAAGAATCATTGTCCACGGTGATAGTAAAGGTCTTTTTAATACCTCACTCAATTAAGAATTGTTCATTACTATTACCAATTGTCATTCCTCTGTGGTTGTCAATTTGACAAAAGTTCAAAATTATTTTTTTTGATACTTCTAGTTCTTATCAATTAATTGTCTGGTTAAACACATGTAATTCATAGTTTGCGTTGATGTCCAAATATCAGTTATAAAGCACAACCTTTGGCCCTTCAAAGATCTCTTCAACTTTGTCATTTGATCAAAGTAGATTTTCATGCAATACTTAGCCACTGTTGTTCCATGTGGCATCACAGACCTAGATTGAATGTAAGTGGTAAAGCCAATAAATCCCTCACCTGCCAAAGGATATTTAGCCTAGCGATATAATGAGTGTACTTTATATATATAAATCTCTCACCTTCTACAATTTTAAAAGGTAACTCATCTATAATTATCAAGATTGTTAATTGCTTGCAACCCTCTTCTTGACTAAAGGAAATAACCTTAAACTTCCCCGCACCACGACCAAACCAGTTCAAACAACAAATGTGGTTTGTTCCGAATCTTGCCTACCTTCACCGGTTCAACCGGTTCTTCGCCAGGTTGCTCCACCACGAGCGTCCCTTGCCGGCGTCAAATGTCATCTTGACCTTCCTACTCCAGTCCTAAGCGACTCTCATCGCGGATCTCGACCAAAACGCCAGGATTTGCTGGGGTAGAAGATTTCCAACATTTTATGGAAGAAGAACTTTGTAACTTAATTATGTCTTAACTCAATAATTATAGAAGGAATAACTGCTTAACGGTCAAGAAATAGACGAGGATTGGAGAATCCAGCCACCAGATTTCAATCTCTCGTTTAATATCATAACAAATCTACTTATTAAAAATACTCTATTAATCAATACAGTGATATAGCTAGCTCCAACGTTAATAGTGAACAGAAAAGAAAGCAATCATATTTTTTCATGTCATCCTTCTACTAAGATCTCTCTGTCCCAGCAGTGCTATGTTGGGGAAGGTGTACCGAGATTAGAACGTCCCCAACGGAGAAAATGGAATGGAAAACCTTGCACTTTTGAGCATTCAAAAGAAAAATGGATTATCAACACAAGGTGGGTAAGATCGTAACGGGTTCTGCATTATTTTCTAGGAATCGGTGGGTCAATTCCCACCTCTTGTAAAAATGGCAAAACTTTACTTAGAAGTGTAACAAAATCTAATGTCGTCTAGAATTCCAGAGTTTAGGCCAACCCGGCTAAATTTTTTTTAAAAAATAAAATGGATTAGAGAACAATTCACCGAGGAAAACGGCTAGTGCACACAAAATATTAATTGGAGCCCTAGCTAGTGCCCGATAACCCAACTTCCTTCCCAGCTTTTTGACTACTTTAGAAGCACTGTGAATATTGGGTCTTGAGTTGTCAGCTACAAGGCCAAGTTTATTATGCAGATAGTCCAATGTGTTAGAACATCCGCAAAGCAGACTAATCCATGTTTGAATTAGTTAGAACACTAGACCGAGTAATTAAAGTTCAAACTGGATAAAATGTTTGAAAAGTAGTATAATTCTTCCAACAAGAATTTCTACTGTGATACAAATTGCTCAAATTTAATATTTCTTAATTAAGTTAGAATATTTTCTAAGAAAAACTAGATCTACCGTTAATTTAAGTGGATGCTGACAAACTTTTAATACGTGGTCACTTTGTATCCATATTTTCAAACTCAACTTTGTAACGTGGTACAATATGCATTCCGAGAATCATACATTATCCAATAGTCCGCAAGCCCACGAACGGTGTTTAGGTTTTTAAGAAAAGATGAATTTTCTACGAAATGCTTAAACTTCCCAATTTTTAGACTGTTTTTAATAGGTTTTTTAATATTTTGAATCTAGCTATTATATGTTTGTTATAAATATGATGCTAATGAGAGAGTTTGTTAGATTCCACCCTTGCTATACCTTTGACTTTTTAATTTTTTGATATAAATTTTAATATAACTCGTGTAAATAAGGTTATACCTAAGAGTGGACTCTTTAGATTACCGAACATTTTGTAATGTTAACTCATATACTATTATAAATATGACATCAATATTTATTGAAAATTTAGCTTCTACATATACAACTAATATAAAAATATATAAGATTTTATATACCAATAAAAAAAATTGCCAAAATAGCAAGTAGTTGTACTCACTTTTTTTTATACCAGTCAATGTTATGAAGCACATATCGCCTGAATCACATATATATCTGTTACAATAAATTTTAGAACTCAACGACAATGAACATTTGAAAACTCAACTCCCTTGTTTTCTGGTGCACACAAACAAGTGAAACAAGGGGCAGTGTTATTTGAGAGAAGAGTGATCTTAGAGCTTAGAGTGAGCTTGGCTAGAGGAATTAGGTATAAAAACAAGGTTATGTTCGAGCATTCCTGGGGGTTTGTCAAATAAAGGATGTAAAATAGATACTTCGAATAATACTTAGCAGCAAAATGTATTTAACCCTTGTAAAAAGTTCTACAGGCGATGAACAGCTCACGAAAATAAATTTTAGGGAAAGAAGGACAAGAGGAAGTGCTCCTTTATCAATCAAGTCCAACCATGACAAAGTGAATCTTAGCAGTGTCTCATTGCTAGCTGGTTACTCCATTTGACACGTGGCAGCGTCCAATTTGCTTGACTCAAACTTCATTTAGTGGAAGCTCACAAGTGATGTGGGATCCTTGGTATTTCTTCCATTCTCTGCCTATCAATTTGGCTCCTAAAGTACCGCATCGACCGGAAAAAATGAAAGTAGTACAAGGCTGCAAGTCACTCATACCATTCTCTACCGAGGTCAGGTTAATAATTTTATTGACATAGCATGCCGTGTGGATAAACATAATTACGTGACATGACAAATAAAATGATTTAATTAGCTGAAGCTAACGAATGTAATTTGATTACTAATTAGATAAAATTTTCATCACTTTATCTGTGAAATTGAAACCACATTATACTGTTGTGTCACAGACTAAAACCACGAGGTATTCACGTGGAATTTTACCCAAAAAAACAATGCTACAAGGCAAATAGCCAATAGGTACTCAGCCAGCCAGAAAGCGGGAGACAGAGTGGGAGACAAAGGGACATATCCTTATTTGATCCCAGAATCCTCCAAGACCTCTTATTCCCATTATAATGACTTCTCAACAGAAAGCTAAGCTCAATTTCTTCAATCAAATACGGGAAAAGCTTAATTCAGGTTTGACGTCATTTTTACCCAGTAAGTTCGAGTTCAAAAATTTCTCTACTGGTGAGAGATTTTTCGTATTGAAAATTTTGATACTCCATAAAAAATGCGCCAAATCACGCACTATTAAAGTAAAATTTTCCCACTAAATTTCGCATCATTACCCAAATAGTCTCTGTATTTTTTTTTCGTTTTGGATCTATGTAGTGGCTCTTCATTTTACATCTGACTTTGAACAAAGTTCTCTCGTAGAGACATAGAGTGACATAATCATTTTCCCTTAATAAAAAACATAATGATTTTGTAGCCCTAGTACAATAATGAAGCACATTTGAGAAACGCCAAGAAACATAGGCCAAATAATAATTTTTTTGAAGAGTGACAAATAATAACTTGGACACCATTTTGTTTTGCAAGAGAGCCATTCATATATTTTTTATAAGTAGATTGTATTTCTCCCAAATTTGAATCCTAGATTTAGTCTTATGTCCGAAATTCCACTGCACAAGAAATGAAATAGGACTCGAGGATCCAAAGATACTTGTTTTACCATTGCTGATGACTCTAAAGATATACACTTGGGGTTTATCATATACACTACAAAATGAGTCTCTTTGACAAGTTTTCCTAATGTTAAGAATCATATCTCCATGTGATGAAATTTCCTTTCTTGTAGTTGCACACGTAATTATGTAGGGCAACTTTGTATGCCGGATTAACATTCAGTTAATTTATTTTTCATTATTATAGAGTTAGCTTCGTGCTATCAATTAAAGGAACTAATTTAATTGAACCAATTGCTGGGAGCACGAACGAGTGTCAATCATGTTTCAGAATGCAATATATTGTACTTTGCGATTTTCTCGAACAAAGTTAATGGAGTATAAAACTAGGCACTACAGACAGAGAGATATATTAATAATTGATTAATTACTTAACCTTCAAATTGTGTTGCTTGATAACAACCGACAACCTTTTTAACTTGGTTTCTCTGTCTCCATCTGCCCCAATATTCATGAACCTCGATAAAAATGAACAATGCACTGCACTATCCAGAGATGATGCATAATCCCATCAAGTTTTTTTTAAAAGTACTCTCTATTTTTTCATTATAAAACAATTAATTCCGGGTGTATTTGTTTGTTAGCTCAAGTGGTAAAAAGTGACGTGAAAAACTGGGTTCGAATTTTAAGAGTACTAAAAAGTTATACTTTTTAAAAATATATATCATTTGTGAAACTCGAAACTCAATAATATAAATTATTTATTACTTGAATAAATAAATTAAATTGAATTCTAGTAAATACTATCTTTTTCCTTCTTTCACTTCTCAAGAATCTCAATGATCATGGTCGGCAGGCATCCAACTATACAAGCTGCTGATTTCCTAATTTATTTTATTACTAACTTTGATTTTAGAGTTGTTGGTACCAAAAGCCACTTTGAAAATAAGTTCATTGACGACTTTGTTGATTTATCTACCAAATTTCATGATTAGGCCTAATAACATAAGACATAGAAAATTGATAGCGATCATGGTTTAATTTTTGGTAGGAGTACAAAATTATTATTTTTTAAATGTCTATCGAACTTCATAAGTTTTGCCTGCCTTTAATTTGAATAAATGGATCCTACGCCGGCATAAGTTTACCGACTATCATTAATTTGCAAAAAACATACTAGTACAATCTGAAACATTGCATTTTTACTAATTGCACAATAAACACGTGGTCGTCCCTAAGCTCTCGATTTTTGTTACTTATAAAAAAATCTCTCGATTTTTGTTGTTCGATTTTACTTCTGGTTTAATTCTCATAAGATTGCAACTCGTACTGTTAGTGAATTTTTTATAGGTATAGTGTACATGTACATATTTCTGTAATTTCCACATAGCAGAACAAAAACACAAGACATTTTGTACGACATTTCTAGTGATTACAAAAACTTGTATACCAAGTTACTAACACTGTAAAAGGGAAAAAGAAAGGTTGGAGATAAAGGAAATTTTTTTTAAAGATAAATTTTTATACCAAAAATTATACCAGGATGAACTCTGAACTTTCGTCGCCTTGTGTCATTATGCCAAATATTTTTTTAGGAAAAAAAGATAAGATATATAACATTAAACATGAAAAATGTAAAGTGAAAAAGAGAGGATAGAGAAAAAGATAAAAAACATTAAACTATGGCGATGCTTAGTGCTTAATAGTACTATTGGTAGTGTACATATGCACAATCTTTCGATGGTTAATAATATTTTATGTATCAAAAAAGAAAATATTAAACATTAAAATTCGATTTTCACATTCAATATTTTTTTTATAAGTAATTTTTTGTCGTGATCAAAATTTAAACTCTGGTCAATAGTCACCCACCCTTCCCTTTTATATCATTAGTGGTTTATTTCTTTCTAACATATTTTCCTTTGTTATTCGTACAACTACACACTAGAGTCAAATTTTTTCGGGAGAGGAGGAGGAAGACAGTGTGTTTGGTCTATTTTTTCTCTTTTAGTTCAGTTCCCAGTTGAACTGATCATAGACGGACTGGAATTTTGGCGTTTCTTATACTCTTCGGGTTTGACACCAAAATGACCTTTTGGTAGTACCATCATTGAGTGCCGATATTACCATCATTTATTAATAAAATGTTTGAAATAACAAAAAATTAAAATGATTCGCGCGAGCAAATGACCAAAATGTCATTGTTAGAACTATTTTTTCGAATAGTCGGAAAGAACCGAAAGCTAACTCAGGAAAAATCATAACTCTGCCACGTTAAGACTCCACTTTTTCCTCCGACTCATAAATTGATGAGGATGGACTCATAAATCCTGCGTATCTCGCATGCATATGGATAAGAAGGGAGAGAAAAACTGTTGTTTCGTATATATTTTGTTGTTTATACTACATGGTATCCGAACACTCACTTATACAAACTAGTTTATTTTTAAACTCAAGAGAACCTTAGAAAGATAACAAAATTCACTTAACAAATATGCAACACCAGTAAA
Organism: Hypericum androsaemum; assembly: GCA_963995505.1. Taxonomy (NCBI): domain Eukaryota; kingdom Viridiplantae; phylum Streptophyta; class Magnoliopsida; order Malpighiales; family Hypericaceae; genus Hypericum; species Hypericum androsaemum. The sequence continues at coordinate 6,347,046 of OZ023192.1, read as the reverse complement.
TTCAAAAGAGTTCGAATTCAATACATTTAGATTAAACTAGTATAACTCATATATACTTTTTGCAAGGGTTCTTTCATATATAATGGTCAATCAAATTTGATTGAAAAGTCAATTGAGAGAACTATATATTTACAAGTCCAACTAGCTAGTGTGCCACTAAAAGAGCCGGTCCAAATGTCAACTAATATCCAACAGCGAATTCAACTTTTCTATAAGAAATCGGGGAACAAAATGTTAAATGGATAATGGGCCACAAGAAGCCTCTAGATGGTCACACGTGTCCCAATTAAATCTAAATGTTGGTATATTATCCTTTCTACATATTCTAAAAAATGATTTGTCCTTTTCTATGGTATTTTGAATTGATTCTATTTAATATTTATACCACGCTAAATTCTTTGTAATGGTGTACTTGTAAATTAAAAACGTATGTAATTTGTACAATCAGTTGCATATGATAAAAAAATCTATTCTATTTTCCATTTTTTTATTCTTTCAAACTCTACAATGTATTATATGCACTTGCAATTTTGACATCACATATTAAACTTTATATGGTTTATATCATTTTTTTGGGAAAAAAATGGGATCCCAATATCTATTAAAATGATTAAACTCAAACTTCCATTATAAATTTTTAATAACGAAAAAAATCCCTTATAAAATTTTAATATTGTTTTATTTTGGGATCAAGCTCAAACTTCTGATTAATCAAGACCACCATTTTTCTTGTTGATCTAAAAAATTATTTGTTTAAAATTAATAGGTGCTTGTTGGTTCTGTGGTCTATACTATTTTTTTTATAGACCAATTGATCTTCGAACACACGCTCTACTGACTAATCCAGATTCGAATATGATTTTCACTAATATACACATTTAACCCATATTTCTCTATTTTCTTTTTTTAAGGAAATAGTTCTCTATTATCTTGATTTATCAAGAACAAATTGAATGACTTGTTAGGCTAACCGACGCCCATTATTAATAACTTCTTTGAGTAAGCTCATTTAATTCCGCATTAAAAGTGCGGTCCACGTGGTTCAAGTGCGTTTGGGTTGAAAACTTTTGCGAGGGAGCTCCTTTCATCGTGAGTCTTTCATCGCGAGTCTAATAACCCACTTACATTTTATGGTGCAACTCCAAATACATAAATCTAAAGAGAAACTCAAACATGCACCAACAGTAAATTTAAAATTTTGTAATATGTTGGTCAAGAAAACTTCAAACATAAAAATTTCTAAAACATTCAGCCTCTCTTGATGAAATAGTGATAATATGACAATCCACGTGAACAACAGCTATCAAAAATTTATAAGAGTTAAAAATTTATAACAAAATAGTAAATTTGAAAAATCTATGTTACTATAATAGATATTGAAAACGTGTCAATTCAGAGGAAATATGAAAGAGGCGGCCTTTATGCAAGGGATGTGGTCCTATAAATTAAGGATGGAGCCTCTTGCTATTGCATGCCTCAACTTCAGCTAAGAGCAAGACAAACTTTTCTCTCTCTATAGCAAGAAAGATACATATACCAATTTGGGGGAGAGAGAGAGAGAATGGAGAGAGAGGGTGGGGAGAACAATAGCAAGGAAGAAATCATGAACAGCAAGCAAATTGTTATTAATAGTGAAGATGGTACAGTTGATTGGAGAGGCAGACCTTCTATCCCCAACAAGCATGGTGGCACTAGGGCTGCGCTGTTTGTGCTTGGTAATATTTAATTAGCCTTTATTATCTTATTTCATCTCTTATCATGCTATATGTTGTCAATTATCAAAGTACTTGTGTTTTAGGTTAATATGCACATGAGTGCATAGCTTAGACCTATACCTAATTTGATATAATTTATTGGATCTCTAAGCTTCTTTCTGTCCCTATTTAGCTTGCATAGTTTTTCTTGTCTAAAATTTCCTTGATTTCTGACCCCAACCATTTTCATCTCTTAATTTGTGATTGTCTGGTTACAAGTTAATAATTGTAACTAGTACCCGATATAATATATATTTGCAACTATAGATGACTGTTATTTTACTTAAATGAATCAAATTGCTTACCCCGTCCCGTTAGACGACCTTTCCTAAATGGAACTATCCGTATTTTTTTAGAAGGTAAATATTTTACACTATTATATTTGTTAGAATTTGAACCCTAGATTTTTTTAAATTTGAGGACGCTAGACTATAACTTGAACTATCAATATTGCATATGATTGTTTGAAAGCCATTCGATGCCACTTCGAAGTACCGACTAATAATGTCTCAAAGATTCCTTATGGTCCTATTTTTGTCCGATTTATTTTCCTTCAACAGCAAACTTTACACCCAAATTTATATTTTCTAGCTCCTCTCAGTTTCCGATCTTGCTTGAACTAAACTAAATAACGGATGACGTTTTTCCAATAAGCAAATCAGTTAACTTTTTTCCATACACGAGATTCGAACACTCTTATCGGAGTTCAATGCTTTATGGATTCCGTTTATAACGAATTAGACTTTAGCTACCAATTATCTTAAATTTAAAGTTGTATACGAAGATTCTAACGACGTGATTAATTGATTTGAATTCAGGGCTGCAAGCATTTGAGATAATGGGGATTGCAGCAGTAGGGAACAACCTTATTACATACGTGATAAATGAGATGCACATGTCGCTGTCAAGTTCAGCGAATGTAGTGACCAACTTTGTTGGGACAGTCTTTATATTGGCCCTCCTTGGTGGTTACCTCTCCGACTCTTATCTTGGTTGCTTCTGGACCATGCTCATCTTTGGCTTTGTGGAACTTTCTGTATGTGCCTCTCTCTCTCTTTCTCTCATCTAGCCTTTACGAGGAAACACATAAAAAGGCAACAAAATCTCTCAGAGAGATAACTAGGATCATACCATTTTTTGGGTACCATTTATTATTCGAACACGCACCAGGTCGGGTAAGATTTTTGAAAGATGATAAATATTTTTCAACAAGTTTTAACATTGTTGCATTTCTAATGTCTCTAACAATCTCTTGATTAAGATAGAGAATTGATTCGCCGGTTGATCTAACTGCTTGTTGGTTAATATCTTTGGATGTTAAGATGGAGCTTAATAAATGCGAACGTCCGCCAAGTTTTAAGTACTTCATTTCTTAAAGAAATTGCTACAAGACATATAGCTGGCCACAACTTAAAAACAAGGTCCCTAAAAAAGAAATATTTCTTCAATCAGTCCCTTTCCAGTTTGTTGGAACAATATGCAAACAAATAATAATTAAGCTCAGTCATGTATACATATTACTGTATTAATAGTTTTTTTTTTGCATATCTGAATATTTATTACATTACAGGGATTCATATTATTATCTGTCCAAGCACATCTCCCACAACTGAAACCACCTCAATGCGACGTCCTAACTGAAGGGGCTAATTGCAAAGAAGCAAAAGGGCTCCAGGCTCTAATATTCTATGTGGCATTGTACCTCGTGGCACTGGGAAGTGGCTGTGTCAAACCGAACATGGTCGCCCACGGGGCAGACCAATTCGGTTTGGCCAGCCCGACCCAGTCCAAGAAGCTCTCCACGTACTTCAATGCCGCTTACTTGGCATTCTCAGTGGGCGAGCTCGTGGCACTGACCCTTCTGGTCTGGATCCAGACACACTCCGGGATGGATGTAGGGTTTGGTGTCTCTGCTGCTGCGATGGCTATGGGACTTATCAGCTTGGTCTTTGGTACTGTTCATTATAGGAACAAGCCCCCTCGAGGCAGTATCTTCACCCCCATTGCTCAGGTGATTTAAATTCTCAGTTAATTGATTAAGATATAATCATATTGCTGATAATTTTTTAAACTCCGTTTGTAAATTTTCAGGAAAATATTATATGTTCCGAAACAAATACCAAAAAATGCAAAATCCGGACTCGAATTTGCTTCTTCTTGCCACTTAGTTTCTCATGTACAACTTATTTTTTTATCTTTTTTTTTCATTTTCAACAATTTCAGGTTTTTGTAGCAGCCATAGTAAAGAGGAAGCTTATCCCTCCATCTAACCCGCAAGTGCTTTATGGAACCTCTAATTGTCTATCGAACAGCGAAACAGTCGGAAAGTCTTATGGTTCTGATCATTTGTCTCACACTCAAAGATTCAGGTAATCATAAATTATCATTTAATTTCAGTCTGCCTGTATATTTTTTTCCATATAATTTCTATGATAAATACATACATATACACTTGTATATTCATAGATATTAATATAGATGCTTAAGTTCTTGCAAAAATGGCGTTCTGAGTTAGTTTAGTATTTAAGTTTTACGAATAAAAATACACAATTATGAGATCCATTTATTAATATGATTTAATATTATTTGAATCTGAGTACCAAAACTTAAATAAACTAGGGAAAAAAAGTTATTACTTTCGAAAGTTGGTACACAAGCGGTCGCATGTATATACTGCAAGGATCATGTTCTATAATTATAAGGAATATACATATTGGATCCGAAATTTAGTGTAATGATAGCAGTGAAAATTTTGTCGGAAGACAAAACCTCAGAACCGACCCCAGCGCTAATTGAAACATGGCAGTTGACATGCAATATTGTATGTTTTCCATCGACGGACGTGCATTATGGACTAGTTGAACACGAACCATTCCAACTTATCTACTCATCTATGTAATTAGATATTTAAAAAATTAGATTCAATTGTTATGAGTTGAAAATATATTATTGATAGAGTTACCTCTAAATAAATTTTGTATCTTAAGTTTCAAAAAAATTAAAGTTCATGTATTTCTCTTATTTTTATAGAGAGAGTATATGTATTGAACAATTAATTAATAGAGAATTGATAATGGATAGTATAATTTTTGAAGAATAAAGGAGTTGATTACGGGTTGGAATCTCCAGTTATGGTTTTGAAAAAATAAAAAATCGTAACCATAAGTTTTTTAGAAAATTCTAGGACAGTTTTTAGAACTTTTAATCACGATTTCGAATCCAGTTTCGGAATCCCCGGTTCTCCGGAAAAAGAACCATGGTCACCCTAGGTTTACGTCGCTGAGAGCTTTTAAAAAGTTCCGGGTTTTTCTAGTTCCCCTAGCCCCTACCGCTACCATTTAGGTAGAGTGTCATTGGTGGCTTCAAAAGTTTCGAATTAGACGCATCAAATCTCCTATTTCATGTGATTCATCTTAACAAACATAAATTTTCTCTCTCTCATTTGTCCATGATTTTTTCCGAATTGAGATAGTCCACAAATATGGAGTTTTTTCCTTTGTTCTTGTATTTTGTTGCAAAGTGGATGATTTTCTTAATGGTCCATTAAATGACAAGAACAAATTGTGTTATTTAATTTCAGGTTCCTGGACAAAGCTTGCATCAAAATCCAAGATGGAAATAATGCAAAAGAGAGTCCATGGAGATTGTGCACTGTGACTCAAGTAGAACAAGTCAAGATCCTGATCTCGGTCATCCCAATTTTTGCTTGCACAATAATCTTCAACACCATCCTGGCTCAGCTCCAAACCTTTTCGGTCCAACAAGGCAGTTCCATGAACACCAAGCTCGCCAACTCCTTCCACATCCCTCCAGCGTCCCTCCAGTCAATCCCCTACATCATGCTCCTATTCGTGGTCCCTCTTTACGACGCGTTCTTCGTCCCCCTCGCGCGGAAGATCACAGGCCACGCGTCCGGGATATCGCCTTTGCAACGCATTGGTGCGGGGCTCTTCACCGCCACCTTCTCCATGGTGGCCGCGGCCACCATGGAGAAGAAGAGGCGAGACGCGGCAGAGTTGGGCACTGTCATATCCATATTCTGGATCGCCCCACAGTTCTTGATTTTCGGGATATCCGAAATGCTAACCGCTGTGGGCCTAATCGAGTTCTTCTACAAGCAGTCATTGAAAGGGATGCAATCATTCCTAACAGCTATGACCTATTGCTCCTACTCATTTGGGTTTTACTTGAGCTCATTTCTGGTTTCACTTGTGAACAAGATCACCTCAAGATCTTCAAGAAATGGTTGGCTTAGTGATAATGATCTCAACAAGGACAGGCTTGACCTCTTCTACTGGATGCTAGCAATCCTTAGCTTCCTCAATTTCCTTCACTACCTGTTTTGGGCTAAATGGTATTCTAGTGGTACTCCAGAGAATGTCACTGATGGAGAGGACTTAAACAATTTTAGTTTTAGTTCTTCTAAGCATATTGGAGATGAAAATATACCGTAAGGTGACGTTATAAATAAGTGGTCATGAAATGGCGCCTTATTGTATTATTATTCCCAAGTGAATTCTTGAGAATATGCTTATTCTCAATTGTAGTAAGTGTAAAAGAATAGAATGGAAAGAAAGACCATGGCAAGTCTTGACCTTCTAAATACAAATAATGACAATATATTCAATGTTTATGTCGTGGAAATGCTATAAAGTTCAGTCACTGTCTTATCTTTTTTAAGGATAATTATGTCACTGATCTCTTTTTATTCATAAAGTTTGAATTCAAAACCTTCTTGACGAGAATCCAACTCTCTCAACAATTGCAAATTAAGGCTGCTTCATCATTATAAAATTCAGTTATTTTTTTTATAAGTAGATTAATTTTATTCATCGTTGTTGTTCATTACACCTTTCCAGATACATTGGACTTTGTCTCCTCAAATAAAAAAAAAAGTTACATAAGTTCTGTAAACTTCCCTAGATATAGATACAAATCACTTCAATGAATCAAGGAATAGATTGAGATTTTGGCAGCCAATCTTTTTCGTAGAATATGACCAAAACGTCATTCTTGGAAATGGGAAATGATGTTATATAGGAGAAGCTGACCTTCGCATTTTACTCCTCGAAAAATTTGCTCGGTTTCTATAAATCCGCATTCCTCACATCATTGTTGCAAAAACAAATTCTGTTTGTCTTAATTAAGAACTAACATCTAATAACATCTTTCTTGTTTAGGAATTGGGCCCCCATGACTTTCCAAAAGAAACGTTAAAATAGACGAATTTCACATGCACATGGACCTTTTGGCATAGAAAAGATTGCGAAGCACCACTGACTTCATAAGTGGTCCAAGAGTATCTATGAGGAATTATTAGAATATATCCCACTAGGAGATTCAATGCATTCTCTTAGAGTCTGTCCTCTATGTATTGAGCACAAAAGCTCCTTGATCATGGGGACCTTACTAGTTAAGCTTTCCTTCTATATATGCCAAGTGACCTAGTTAGATCAACTTTTTTTTTGAAAGATAAATTATTACACTATGATATTGTCAAGGTTTGAACCTTGGACCTCCTAAGTATTTACAACGTCTTGTCACCCTAATGAATAATTTTGAGTTCGAGTCCAAAGAACTTTGTCACCCTTTGTATTCTGGTTCAACTCAACTATGAATTAACCAGTCTAAATGTTGGATACACGCTAGTCGCAAAAGTAACGACGTTTAGAGATAGGTTAGGAGCATAGGAAAGTAGCAATAAGCATAATGGATATCTTGTTTTTCTGCCGGTCGGTTATAATTATAAATAGGGTAAAAGTTAATGCCGACAAAAACATGTCTCAGACATTTCTTGGTGATGGAGTAGGGGCCATATCTTTCTCTATGGACATTTGTTGTATTGTTGCATTAAAATGTCCAAGAAAAAGACAGCCATGGTTCCCCGCTATATCTATATCTACATTATGAATTTACGGAATTTCATTTCAAGATAATTACAAATCGCACTTTTTAAGTTGCATGAATTTCTTAAAAACTGTAACGAATTCTACCAAAATAGACAAAATTTGGAAAAGGATTCTATGAACAACCACACGAAATACTTTCTTTTTTCGCAATGAATTTAGTATTTTAAATAAATTAAATTCCTAACTTGCTTGCGAAGAAAATAGGATGATCTCCACATGACCAAAGATACAAAAAGAAAAGAGGCGGCCAGCGAGTGACTCGCAACGACAAGGATTAAGGTTGTCTTCCTGTTGGCCTTTCCCCTTAAGACTTCGGTTCTGATTGCACAGCATTGCCATCTAATTTTCTTCCCAACCATAATTTGGTAAATGGAATTTACCAGCTAAGAACCCTGATTGATATTGATTGCTAATTCGAAATTAATCGGGCTATTGCGGAACCAGCGACTACCAAATGTTTCTGACAAATCAAAACACATAAAATCATTGCCAGATGCCAATCACGTAGGACGTCCTGACCACGATATACTTATTTGCAGCGAAATCAGGAGAGTCGATGAGATGGTCGAACTCCATGAGTCATATGGAAATCAGAACCCTCTGCTTTTGTTACATGCCTTGCGTGTCAACTATTAGAATCTGGCTATTTACTATGTAAACCTTCATTCCTTTTTAGTTTGGTCCGACACTCCGAAAAGGTCTAAACTACCCTTATTAAAATTCCTAACCCTCCCCTCCTTTTTGGTATCTTACAGAGCTCCACGTCACCCCCTCCCCCTACCCCTTCCCCTCCTCCGCGGCCCGTATTCCCCCTCTATCTCCCCAATCCCCGCCCCGTGTTCCCAAACTACCCCAGCTTGGGGTTTTTGGATTTAATTGAAACAAAAATGATACTGAATTTAATTGGGGATGCTGTGAAGAACAAGCAGGTGAGGTCCCCATCTTATGCTATTTGGTTCCAAGTAGCATGGGATTGGATCCCCCGGAGGGCGGGATCTGGTGTCGGAGAAAGACTATGGCAAAGTGATGAGCACGTATGAATGGGAACCGAGGCGGGAAGGACTCATCTCCAATCCCTTGCTTGATTTCTCCCAGCAATTAATCCAATAATTGGAAACCCAGAGAGAGAAGGTGGATTAGGGGAAAGTGACGAGCTCAGAGGGAGGGTGATAAATTAGTTCCTTGATCAAGGCTAGGGTTTGTGTGGTGGTGAAGAACATGAGAGGGAAAGAGGAGGGTAGAAAATTTACGTTTTGGGGATGTTAAAAAAAAATATTTGGGAAGAGAAATTTTCATTTGTTCTGTGTAGTTATGCCTTGAAACTTGGAAAGAGAATTGTGATTCTATGGAAATTAATCAGGAGAAATATTAATGGGTCTTGTCGGGAACAAATTTTCTTTAATTCTTACTCAATCCGGTCTTACCGAGGACCTCTTAATGGGTTGGGGATGTTTTTAAAAAACAGGAGTCGGACCCCTATTAATACTAAATATAAATGAAAATTTTTATTTAAAAAAGGAGGTAACGTGGATATGGGTTGGGATATATGATTGGGATATGGGTTGGGATATATGATTGGGATATGGGTTAATACTAAATATAAATGAACATTTTTATTTAAAAATCTCTCTCGTGATTGGTGGTTTGATCGATCGGACCGGTCGACTTGGAGGACGGGAGAAATTATGGGTCGATCTCTGGGTCATTTTTTAAAACTATACTATTTACCCACTTTTAAAACAATAATATTTTTATGGCTTGAATTCGAAGATAGAATAATTATTTATTAGTTTTTTTCCTTAAAATCATTCCACGATTTATAAAATCCCCGGACCACCAAACTTCGGACCATCTAACGCCCAGACAACGAATCACCGGATTCCCGGACTACCGAAAAACCGAACCACTGAACCCCAGACCTCTGGACCCCAGTTTGACCCCGAATTTATGAACCACCGTATCCCCGAACTACCGGACCACCATACCTCGGACCCCCGAACCAACCGAACCCCGGATCCGAGACACTGGAGCCCGGACCACCGGACCCCTGGACCTCGGACCCCGGGACCACTGGACCGTGGACCCCCGACACTGGACCATCGAATGATCGAAACACCGGACGTTTACAAAAAAATCATCTATAAAGGATTTGTTTTTCCTAAAGGTAAATACAAATGAGCTCTTATGGTGTCTTAGGTAAATAAAAAAATATTGTTATATTAAATATGTAAAAGAGTATCATATTCATGTATAGCTTAAAAAAATTAATAAATAATATATTTTGCAGAATTTTAAAATAGAACAGCACTCGGATAGCGCGTGCATCTTTACTAGTCTTAGATTACAAAAAGATCATGTAGCAGGTTCAAATGATTTGGACATTAGCCAGACAACTAATTCTTAGTTTTAAGATCTTTACGTATGATGGCATTTCGTATTCGGCCTGTAGGGTAAAATCGATGGGATATTGCAAGAAAAAAGTGGTCGTCTGTCGTCTGCCGAATGGCCTAATGGCAAGGACCCAGAAGACATCAGGCTAAATGAAGACCAAATACGAGAGAAATAGCGAAGAAACTTCACTACAAGAAGATCAGCTACAGCATTAAATTAATTAATTTGTAGCTTCTCCTCCTCCGACAACTCCTATGCCAAACACCCCTCGGGTGCCTTAATCCACTTCCCTCGCAATTGAATAAAAGTTGACAAACAAGAAATGGGAAAAAGAATTATATGCCAAAATGCCAAGGAGGGAAACAGAACTACTCATCAGCAGCCTCCATGCTTCCACCCTTGAGATGCAAATGCTTTTCCCGTTTCTGGAAATCTGTCAAGCCCTTCCCACTTCCCGTGACACCAACTTTACCGTCGGGATCATCGGGAGACTTGAAAATGCTTTCTCGCTTGTGCCCTGAGAAGAAATCAACCTGGACAGAAGGTGAATAGAGAGACAAAAACCACGATGGTTGTCAATGGGAGGGACACAAATTGTCAAAGAAAAGGAGAAATGAGCACGGGCAACCTTTTTAGTCTTGCCCTTGGTCGTCTGGAACTGCTGCCAGGCATTTTGCCGCTTATTTTGTGTGACCTCAAGTTGTTCGAAACGAACCTTCGACTTAAAAGCATGTATCTTCTTATGCTTGGCTGCTTTCTGCAAATTTCAGAAATTTGCACGAGTCACGATAACAGGACAGCGGAATAACATGAAATATCAGCTCATAATCAAGACCAAAACCAACCTCCATTACACGACAACTGTAACTATTTTCATGTATGTGAAAGAATGTCTTGTTATGGCCCACATCTTAAAACATTGAATGGAAAGGTGGTAGCACAAAAAGCAGGTGACTCTGACAGTTAAGGAGAACCAATCCATCTAATTTTAGAATATGCCAGAAAGGTTAAGCCGCAACAGCTTGTATAAATACAAATTTCAAACGGAAGAAAATTATCAACCTCGAGGTATTTGAAGCAGTCATACATGTAAGCAATACTTGCAACATCCTCAAGGTCGTCAGGTTCTATGCGAAGCTTAGGTGGTAAACTTCGCGATTGAAAGTCAATAGCTCTGACATTTGCAATTTTGCGCTTTATTGCCTCTTTTGTAGCTTCAGCTAGCCACTCAGCTTCTGCTAACGCATTAAATTCAATAGCTCTGACATTTGCATGATCCACCTGAGATTAGTTAGAATTAGTGACACCTCAACTTTGAATTAATTAAAAAAGAAACGGAACAACTACTAATAAATTACTACATGAAGGCAAAAAAGGATAAAAGAAACAAAAAAGAAGCTACTTTTTAAACCTCAAAGATCATTTTTAATAGCAAATCACTCATTTCATATTTCCATAGTCCAAAGGGGAGAAAAGCAACATTCTCCACCAACTTTAATTGATGCATAATATTGAAGAGCCAACGAAATGACCCATGCTTCGTATTTCTTAAAGCCCAGTAAAAGAAAATTACATCTGAATTCAAAGTTACAGATTACATAGCTGATATACGGCTATAGTCAGATACTAGAGAGAGACAAGAGAGAGAAGTCAGTACTTTTGAGGCATCAATCAAACACACAGCTTGTAGTATCAATCATCCATTTTAACAATGTTATCCCCACCTGAACCAACCAACAATTTTTTCTGTACGATTGCATAATGTGGTCTTAATTGCAGAAATTGTGCAAGCTCGAATTGACATCACATATAATCTCAAGTTATAGTGCTACTGTCAGTTTGAGACCAAATAAAATGTCCAGACAAACATTTTTTAGCATCATATTGTTGAGGAGACAACATTCGGATTAAGAGAAAGTTATGGGGAAGCAACAATTTTCTGAATACAGATAAGCACATACGTAGAAGCAAATGACCAGAATTCCTGACTGGACGACAAGGACAGAAATAAACCTTTGGCCACATGGCAATAGAAAAGTTACCTCTTCTTTATTCCCCCATTCATTATAGGCCACATAATAACCGATTGGTGTCAGAGCCTCAACAGTTGCTTCATACCTGAAAACCTAATCAATCAAAGAAAAAGGATAACAAGAAGCAAAGAAAGTAAAGACAACCAGAATTAACAAAGCTAGCATCTTTCTAAGCTCATTGATTACCATTCTCCATCTTCACTCCAGACAGCTTGAACTTTTCCCCAACTGAGAACTTATGCTCCTCTGACACGGTTTGCAATTCCTTAATTAGGATGGAAAGAAGTTAAGTCAACTTGGCAGCACTAGCACAACACTCATTTCGAAATCATATATGCACTTGCTTGCATCAAAACATAATAAACACTTTAGAACCTTGCAACATAAAAAGAATCTTGAGATATACCGTATGAGTTAAATTAAATGGAGGGAGACTTTGGTTTGCACTAGATCCTGACAAGCTTCCTGAGCCAGAAATGTCATTCTGCTTTGCTGTTGCAAGAAGCTCTTCTATCAGAGAAATTACCTGCGTTTTTGGAACATTAGGATAAGTTTCAGGGGAATAACATGCAATCTTTAACTCATGAATGCCACTGCAGTTAAAATTCGAACTTATAATCTCATAGTGAACATCTCAAATCAGGAGAGGAAGAGAAGCTGGCTGGCCATCTCGGCACAAAGGACACCTGCAAATGAACCAAGATAGAGGTGATGGGCGACTTGTTTTGGTTCTAATCTTTTAAAAAATTTCTCCCAGTATATTTTCCATTATAAATTCAGAGAAGTTAATGATGGAGATTTGAATATTATATTTTCCTTTTGATCCCTGAAATGAAAACAAATCTACATAGAAGCCATTAACAGCTAATCATAGCGCTACCATAAGCAACATGTTAGAGTTTAGCACCTACCACAGACTTGGCAATCCCTAGAGATATTAAAAAAAAACAATTATGCCAAAAATGGAGCCAACTATGAACAACTTGAAAAAAGGCAAAGGCACATGAGATGCCCCTATCCTGTCAAAGAGAAGAGAAAATAAAGAACACAACAAAAATGAATAGCAGCTATTCCAAAGGATGACCTCTTTTAGCTCTTTCTCTGTCTGCATATTCGGTGTTGTATGGATCATCAGCCAACTGCTGCCTGACCTGGTAAGCAACCAGACGAGAAGTCACTAAGCATAATATGCAACAACAGCTAATAAAACGATACAAAAAACAACAATCAGAGGGGAAACAGAAAAAGTAAAACAGCACAAGAAATAACAATGAAATACACACAATTATTTAGAGATGGGGAGGGAACCAAAACTAACATCCTTAAGATACATTTCCCATGGCTTAAGACTAAGTTACAACTTCAAATAAGGTTGAACTAAGTCAACATTAGATAGGTCACGAACATGAAGTAGCCTCGAATTAAAAGTTGGAAACTTATTTGCCTACAGTATCAAAGGTAATATGGAGGTTTGATCACCATATCTCAATTCCTGCTAGTGATCCAGTCATCAAGACGACAGTTCAATTGCATCCAACAGAAGCAACCTCAACCTCGTCGACATTAAGATCACAATAGATGGAAGCACGAAGAGACCATGACAGTTGGTGAAGCACTAACAAAAAAAAAACATGACCCAATCCACATGACAAGCGATAATCTATACGTAATCAGTAAAAGCAACCACTTCCCACGTCCACGTCACAGTTCGGGTAATAAAAACGTAAAATCTCATCAAAACCAACATCATTGTTGCTTCCTTACCAATTTCAATCAAAGTTATCAACCCATGAACTAAACCCATCAATTCAACCCTCAAACAACAACTATCTAATAAAAATAATAAATAATAAATTGAGGACAAACACTGAAAAGAAAAAAAAAGGAATATACCAGTTGGAGGTGTTCTTTGTAAGTGGAAAGACTCGAAGCCAGCTCACTTCCTCTTCTCCTTCCCCTCCTTGCATGCTTCCTTACTCTTCGCCTAAGAATTCCTTCAGAGGAAATAGCTTGGAATTTTGAAATTAGGGTTTCGCTCTTCCTTCAATTTTCCCTCTTTGCGTTTTTTTAAATCAAAAGTTTGATGTTTCGAGACCATCTATTTTTTCCTAAGACATGCAATTAGTCCTGAACATTTCAAAACTTTTCGGAAAGATACAATGGCTCTTCAACTATACCTTGTTCGATCCCGGGTCATATTTACAAGCATCTAAAAACTAATTATAGATATTTTATTATAAAACTTCATTAAATTTATTTTAAAAAATGACATTATTTTCAGCACAATGTCTTAATAATTGTTTTCAGAAAGACCTTATATATAGATCTATATTCTCTTCAAAATTAAGAATTAATAAAATTCTTCGATATTTACAAATAAAATTAGAAAAAAATAGTAAGATATAAATGTATGTTGCTTGTTTTTAGAATAAAATAAATTTAGTTGGATTTCATTTCTAATTTTTCTGTTGCATTCAAAGTTCTGGTATCGTCTTTTCGAATTGCAACAAACAATTATGAAGAGTTGTTTACAAGTCAATCTTTTCATTTTGTAAGTAATTTTTTTTGGTGGAAACACTTGAAATTAATTATTTAAAAATTAGTTAATAATTCTCGAATTTAACAAATTTTACCGTCATGTTGGATTTAAACTATGGTGAATGTTGAGTATCCATTGACTATCATGAGATCGATCAGCGGCTCCATATTATTTAAATAGTTTATCATAAGAAGAAATTTGAACCGCCACTTGATTACTCTTAGCAGTTAAGAACTACTTGAAAATGTGAATACAAGTCATTTGTGCACTAAATCAAGAAAATATACAAAAATAAAAAATTTAAATCGAATGCAATTCGATTAAACTACCCTGCAGCTGAAATTAGTTCATTTAACTAAACATCTCGTACCCTCGTAGATACACAAGTCAAGCAAACAACCAAATAAGAAATTTGATTACTCCTTGAAACAAAACTCACACACATAGCCGTACAACAAGAGAACAAAGAATGTCGATATATTGAAGTAAGAGCATAACAAGACTTGCTCGCTAAATAGAACCCAAACCTGACTATGGGAATATGATTGTTGCTAGGTGTTACCTGAATTGCAACGATATGAATATGATTATTAGGCCTATCCGATAAAAAGGCGGTTGAAAATCACTTTTATCTAAACTCTATACCAATAAATCAAATAAACAAAATTAGCATCACAGACAAATTACCTTCACTTGGAAGTTTGGTATTTAATTTTTTATTTAGTAATTTGTAATTGTTTTAATAATATTTTAAAAAAATCTAGGTAAGATCGGTACTATAGCTTCATGTCCATTTTATTATCTTTTTAAAAGACAAGATCCGGTCTAGACTTGTCAAAATCAACAGATTTCGACCATAGAATTTGAATCTAAGTAAATTCTCAAGATCTAAATCTAATTGTCATGCTTAGTGTCGTCACCTAGTCTCACCTTGCTTTGACTCGGTACTGCAAGATCCAGATCTATTGTCATCCTTAGACCTCTTTCATTTTGCCAAGAAAACAATCTAAAACTAAGACATGTGTTAAAGTAAAGGAAAACAAAAATCACGATCAAACTACAGCCAATTGCCGATTACATTTATAGTCGGTCTGATATGTGATAGTACTCAAAAGTGGTAACACCAGCTGTAGGTTTCTAACTATAATGAGATGATGGCTAGGAGGGTAAAGATTGTTGTAGGCTGGGTACCGATAATGGCAGCTACAAGTTTTTTTCGTACACTATGCCGCTCAGCGAAGTCCTTGATTGAATCTATATTGGTTCATCATCTGTTTCATTTACGGATTTTACCCATGTAGCACTTGAACATTGAGCACCCTTTCCTAGGATTGTTGAGACAAGAGCAGTTACTCATTCCTTATGGAGCAATATTTGTCCCACAGTTTAGGAGTTTTTGATATTTCGTTCATAAGATTCTTGAATTTACGGCTACAGTCTCCTCCTCTGAGTCCAAACCCTGCAAAAGGCCACAATGGCGTTGGGTTAGAGCCACCAACAACCAGAAAAATAAGTAATTCCAAAGTACACTTTCTAATCCGTACTCGATGAAACCCTAATTGAACGTTGGGTAACCAAAATGAACAACGTGGTGAGAAACGCAACAGAAATGTCGTGATACATGATAGAAAAGAGTATGTGGGAGGATAGAATTGAGGGAAATAATAGAAGAAAAGAGTTTCAGAGAGAGGTAGAATTTGAGTTAAGATAGAAGAATTAGAGATTAGATAGAAAAGAATGTAGAAATATAGAAAGAAATAATATGATATTTCATTGCATAATAAGGAAAATACACGCAGCAGGTTTATATACTCCTCCATAGGAGGTTATTGTCCACTACTTCAGTAATCTAACGTGTACAAGGCCAGTACCTGTAATTGTACCTACCACTACTATATGATACCTCATGGTCCCATACTTTACGTAACCACATGACTACTAGTAACTAACCAAGCCACATCAGCTCTAACTAGGTAGGTGATAAGAAGGTATACAAGCGCCCTTGGATAAACCCTAAACTGGGAAAACATTCTCTTTTTCCTCATTTATGTTGTGAAAAGTTCAATGAAGAAGAAAGACATACAGCTCACGAAGTGAACCAGAATAGCAGAGGTGAGAACGATTCTCTAAAAGAAGTTGCGGAATTCATGAATGCGGATTCTGAGTAGTCTACTAACAAAGGTGAATATGCAAAAAAAATGACTTGGTGAGCTAAAATAATGTCAAATTACGAAAGTTTTGTTGTAAAGGCTTACCATTATCTCTTTGATTTCCCTCGAAGCCCCAGGTCCTGAGTAAAGATTGAAAGTGAATTCTGCCATGCACTTTGGAAATAAATGATGCACGATATTGAATATCAAATCGCAACAAGGAAAAACACAAAATCAAGCAGTCCATAAGGAATTTTGCATATTCAAATCGTATACATATAAAAAATTGAGAAATGTGCATAAAACTTACATAATTTTCTTGGCTCTGTGTGAATAAATTAATGAGGTATACTAAGAAACCGAGTGGATGACTCTCAACATATCTTGAAATATCCAATGTTGAAAGCAAACAATATTTATCCGTTGTGAATCCCGCAGTTTTTCAACCCAATCCCTTAAATCATCCACAGTCTACACTGCATCAATATCATATTGGTGATCGCGATAGTGAGTCTTGCATCTCTCCCTTAGAGTTACTATTATGCCTTCAAAATAATTAGAAAGCGAGAAGCACGGGTGATTCAACATAAACATTGAATGCGTCCAACTGTCCACGGTGAATAACTCGAGCAAATGCTCAACGTCTGAAGGAAGACCTCTGCGCAACATTCACATTAGTTGAATTACCTTCCTGAAGTTATTCAACTCTGTCTTGATGTTTGTTCTTTCATCATCGCTCACAAATTGTGAAAAAAGAAAAGAAAAACTAAGATATTTACTAAATTAGTTACAAAAAATAGTGGAAAAAGCAAAAAAAAAAAGCATAGAAAGAAAGAAAAAGCCAAAAAATAAGATTTACAATACTATTTACAACAAAATTTGTGGGAAAAGCAAGAAAAAATAAAATATTTACTATACTAGTTACAACAAAGTTGCAGAAAAACAAGAAAAAGCAGAAAAGGTAAGAAAAAGTAGGAAAACCAACATATTTACTAAACAAAGTACAATAAAATTGAAGAAAAAGTAGAAAACCAAGATATTTACTAAACTAGTTATATCAGAATTATGGAAAAAGCAATAGAAAAACTAAGATATTTACTAAACCAGTAATAACAAAATTGTGAAAAATGCAAGAAAAGATGAAAATGCAAGAAAAATAAAAAAAAACCAAGATATTTACTAAACTAGTTACAAAAAAATTGAGGAAAAAGCAAGAAAAGCTAAAAAGGCAAGAAAAATCACAAAAACCAAGATATTTTCTAAACAAGTTACAACAAAATATGGAAAAAGTAGAATAAGCGAAAAAACTAAGAAAAAGTAGAAAAACCAAGACATTTACTAAACTAGTTATAACAAAATTGTGGAAAAAGTAAGATAAAGAAAGAAAAAAAACTGAAAAACAAGATATTTACTAAATTAGTTACTACTAAATTGTTGAAAAAATAAGAAACGAAAACATCTACATAATTTTCTTGGTTGTGTGTGAATAAATTTCTGAGGTATACCAGGAAACCGAGTGGATCACTCTCATCATAGGTTGAAAAACTCAATGTTGACGGCATACAATATTTATGTTGTGAAAAGTTCAATGAAGAAGAAGGACATACCGCTTACGAAAGAGTAGTAAAGGTAAGAGCTATTCTCTAAAAGAGGTTGCAAAATTGATGAATGCAGATTCTGAGTAGTCTACTAACTGAGCTAAATAGTTTTGTTGGAAAAGCTTACCAGTATCTCTTTGATTTCCCTCGAAGCCCCAGGTCCTGAGTAAAGATTGAAAGCAAATTCTACCATGCACTTTGGAAATAAATAATGCACGATATTGAATATCAAACTGCAACAAGGACGAACACAAAATCAAGCAGTCCATAAGGAATTTTGCATATTCAAACCGTATACATATAAAAAATTGAGAAATGCGCATAAAGCCTACATAATTTTCTTGGCTCTGTGTGAATAAATTTCTGAGGTATACTAAGAAACCGAGTGGATGACTCTCATCATATCTTGATATATCCAATGTTGAAAGCATACAACATTTACCCGTTATGAATCCTGCAAGATGCAGTTTTTCATCCCAATCCCTTAAACCATCCACAGTCTGCACTGTATCAATAACATATTGGTGATCGCGATAATGAGTCTTGCATCTCTCCCTTAGACTTACTATTATGCCTTCAAAATGTTTAGGAAGCCATAAGCATGGGTGGTTCAACATAAACTTTGAATGCCTCCAACTGTCCACGGTGAATAACTCAAGCAAATACTCAACGTCTAAAGGAAGACCTCTGCGCGACATGCACATTAGTTGAACTATTTTCCTGAAGTTATTAAACTCTATCTCGATGTTTGTTCTTTCATCATCGCTCACAAATTGTGAAAAAAGAAAAGAAAAAGTAGAAAAACCAAGATATTTACTAAATTAGTTACAACAAAATTATGAAAAAAGCAAAAGAAATAAAAAGCAGAAAAACAAGATATTTACTATACTATTTACAACCAAATTTGTGGGAAAAGCAAGAAAAAGAAAAATAATTACTATACTAGACACAACAAAGTTGCAGAAAAATAAGAAAATGCAAGAAAACCAAATATTTACTAAACAAATTACAATAAAATTATAGAAAAAGCAGGAAAAAGTAGAAAACTGAGATATTTACTGAACTAGTTATATCAAAATTGTGAAAAAAGCAAGAAAAAAATAGAAAAACCAAGATATTGACTAAACTAGTAATAACAAAATTGTGGAAAATGTAAGAAAAGTTGAAAATGCAAGAAAAATAAAAAAAAACCAAGATATTTACTAAACTAGCTACAACAAAATTGTGGAAAAAACAAGAAAAGCTAAAAAGGCAAGAAAAATCACAAAAACTAAGATATTTACTAAACAAGTTACAACAAAAATATGGAAAAAGTAGAATAAGCAAAAAAAGCAAAAAAATCAAGAAAAAGTAGAAAACCCAAGATATTTACTAAACTAGTTATAACAAAATTGTGGAAAACGCAAGATAAAGAAAGAAAAAAAAACAGAAAAGAAAGATATTTACTAAATTAGTTACTACTAAATTGTTGAAAAAAAAGAAAAAGAAACCACCTACATAATTTTCTTGGTTGTGTGAATAAATTTATGAGGTATACCAAGAAACCGAGTGGATCACTCTCATCGAAGGTTGAAAAATCCAATGTTGACGGCATACAACATTTATGTTGTGAAAAGTTCAATGAAGAAGAACATACAACTCACGAAGTGAACAAGAGTAGCAGAGGTGAGAGCTATTCTCTAAAAGAGGTTACAGGATTGATGAATGCGGTTCTGAGCAGTCTACTAACTGAGCTGAATATGCAAAAATAGTTTGAATTGGCGAGCAAAAATAATGTCAAATTACGAAAGTTTTGTTGGAAAAGCTTACCAGTATCTCTTTGATTTCTCTCGAAGCCCCAGGTCCTGAGTAAAGATTGACAGCGAATTCTGCCATGCACTTTGGAAATAAATGATGCACGATATTGAATATCAAATAGCTACAAGGACGAACACAAAATCAAGTAGTCCATAAGAAATCTTGCATATTCAAACCGTATACATATAAAAAATTGAGAAATGCGCATAAAACCTACATAATTTTCTTGGCTCTGTGTGAATAAATTTCTGAGGTATACTAAGAAACCGAGTGGATGACCCTCATCATATCTTCAAATATCCAATGTTGAAAGTATACAACATTTACCCGTTGTGAATCGCGTAACACGCAGTTTCTAACCCCATTCCCTTAAACCATCCACAGCCTACACTGCATCAATAACGTATAGGTGATCACAATAATGAGATTTCCATCTCTCCTATATACTTAATATTATGCCTTCAAAATGTTTAGGAGGCCAAAAGCACGGGTGATTCAACATAAACTTCGAATGTGTCCAACTGTTCACAATGAATAACTCGAACAAATGCTCGACGTTTGAAGGAAGTCCTATGCGCAACATGCACATTAGTTGAATTACATTCCTGAACTTATTGATCTCTGTCTCGATGTATGTTATTTTATCATCCCCTCACAAATTGTGGAAAAACAAGAAAAAGCAGAAAACGCAAGAAAAGAAGAAAAACCAAGATATTTACTATACTAGTTACAATAAAATTATGGAAAAATAAAGAAAAATAGAAAAACTAAGATATTTACTAAACTAGTTACAACAAAATTGCGAAAAAAAAGAAAAGCTGAAAAGGCAAGAAAAAGTAGAAAACCCAAGATATTTACTAAACTAGTTATAACAAAGTTGTGGAAAAAGTAGAATAAGCACAAAAACAAAGATATTTACTAAACTAGTTAACATTAAAATTATGGAAAAAGCAAGGAAAAATAGAAAAAGAAGAAAAATCAAGATATTTACTAAATTTGTTACAACTAAATTATGAAAAAAGCAAGAAAAAGTAAAAATTTAGATAATTTTCTTAGCTTTGTGTGAATAAATTCCTGAGGTATACCAAGAAACCGAGTGGATCACTCTCATCATAGCTTGAAAAATCTAATATTAACAGCATACAACATTTACCCGTTGTGAATCCCGCAACACGCAGTTTCTCACCTATTCCTTTAAACCATCCACAGCCTACACTTCATCAATAACATATTGGTGATCGTGATAATGAGTCTTGCATCTCTCCCTTAGATATACTATTATGCCTTCAAAATGTTGAGTAGGCCAAAAGCACAGGTGGATCAACATAAACTTTGAATGCGTCCAACTGTCTATAGTGGATAACTTGAGCAAATGCTCGACGTCTAAAGGAAGTCTTATGCGCGACATGCGCATTAGTTGAATCACATTCTTGAACTTATTCAACTCTTTCTCGATGTATGCTATTTCATCATCCCCTAACAAATTGTGGAAAAAATAAGAAAAGGCAGAAAACTCAAGAAAAAAAGAAAAATGAAGATCTTTACTAGTTACAACAAAATTATGGAAATAGAAAAAAATAGAAAAAGGGGAGAAAGAAAGAAAAAGAAAAAAAATAAGATATTTACTAAACTAGTTACAACAAAATTTGTGGAAAAATCAAGAAAAAACAATATATTTACTATATTAGTAACAACGAAGTCGTGAAAAAATAAGAAAAAGTAGGAAAACCAATATATTTACTAAACTAAGTACAATAAAATTACGGAAAAAGCAAGAAAAAGCAGAAAACTAAGATATTTACTAAACTAGTTAAACTAAAATTGTGAAAAAAGAAAAAAAATAGAAAAATAAAGATATTTACTAAACTAGTTACAACAAAATTGTGAAAAAACAAGAAAAGTTGAAAATGCAAGAAAAAGCAGAAAATCCAATATATTTACTAAACTAGTTACAAAAAATTGTGGAAACAAAAAGAAAAGAAAGAAAAAAAGAAAAAGCGAAAAAATCAAGATCTTTATTAAACTAGTTACAACAAATTTTTTGAAAAAAGTTAGAAAAAGCTGAAAACCCAAGTTATTTACTAAACTAGTTACAACAAAATTGTGAAAAACACAATAAAAAGATGAAAAGGCAAAAAAAGTAGAAAAATAAAAAAAGAAAACCAAGATATTTACCAAACTAGTTACATCAAAATTGTGACAAAAGCAATAAGAAGATGAAAAGACAAGAAAAAACAAAAAAAAAGAAAGAAAAAGCAGAAAAAGCAAGATATTTACTAAACTTGATACAACAAAATAGTGGGAAAGGCAAAAAAAAGCTGAAAAAGCAAGAAAAAGGGCTCTCCTGCTAAAATTCGTACGAATAAGAGAGGATCTGCACGAAGCTCATGACCATGCAACCTTTGGCTGTCGCGAGTGGCTTCCACGTTAAAAAAACTTCCTTGCGAAGTTGTCTAGCCTTGGCTGCCAAGTTCATTTTGGGACCACAAGCTGCTATGTCTGGGGATCAACAAAAGAATATTCCTTTTGGATGTCTGTAATAGATATTTGGTCTTGTAACCTTTTTGTTATTTTCCTTTTAGGGTAAGTGGGGTTGAACTCTCTCACCTCCCGCCACCACCACCACGAACACCGTCCTCCTGGGCCCACAGATGGAGGCATTTTGGGCTGGGTTTGAGGAGTTCGGGAAGATAAGTGTGGAGTTTGGTTCCTCTCATCATTTGTGATTGGATTTTAATTGGTTTCTTGAACGACAGCGATGCAGGGACATCGAGTACAGCAAGAGCCGCTGACCTGGTTTGCTATTGGCGGGATTATTTGCCATGTCGTCGAGGTGGACTTACCCCCACATGCGTTGCAAGAGCCATCCTTTATCGTCTTGGAAATTACTGTTGGAGCAGAAACATGATGGGATTTTCGGCGAAGGCGGGGAATAGGCACTATTGAAGTTAAGTACAGAGAGAGGCAGGAGGGGATGATTTGAAAAATATACACAAATTTGGTACCATTTTAAAATTTTATGACTTGCCACATCATCATTTGCATGGATAAAAAATGGGAGATGGCACACCATGCAATCCTTAAATATGACATTTTCTCGAAGGAACCTACGTCCATCACCTCAATTCAAGTGCCACCACCCATCCAAATATATTAACCTCAGATTCCCTCCACTTCACTACTCTCTATCTTTTCCCCTAAAATCCATCAGCTCCCATACATCACTTCCTCTTTCTAGAAAAGAAAAAAATAATTCCATGAACAATGCATCCTTAATGGCCATCAGGTTTTTTACAGACCTCTCATCCCCGACGAATCGCCACCGCCGACACGTTCCTGCATCGCCGGCTCACTTCCCCGAAGCTCCAAAGCAGCAACCTCCGCCTCGTCGCTTCATCGGTCGGCCTGGCCTAAATCCTAGCAAAGGGCAATGTCAAGATGTACAAGGTCGGGGAGTCCGACCTGCCACTATACATCATCGATCGACGAATGAGGAGGGAGGTTTTTGGGTGGTTGGCGGAGCTTGTGGTAGAGGAGAGGTTCTCCTCGTGGCTTTTGGAGATACGAAGAGAGTGAACCTAGTGATAGGAATTTTGAAAAAAAAATGGCTGAAAAATAATCCAAAAAATGGATCAAGGACTATCTAGTTGATTTTCAAAATATAAGGGACTAATCAATATATGAATTTACACAAACAACATGGACCTATGACTATTTTACCCTTAACAATATTATTAAAAAATCTAGGTAGGATCTGTACTATTGCTTCATATCCATATCAAAAGGTGAGAACCGGTTTTGACTTCGTCAAAATCAACCAATTTCGACAATAGAATTTGATTCCAAGTATATTCTTAAGATTCAAATCTAATTGTCATCCTTCATGTCGTTGGCTGGTCTTACCTTGATTTGACTCGGGCCCTGTTTGTTGAAATAGTTTGGAGGAGTAGATGGTAGATTTGGATAAATAACTGTAATCTATGTGTTTGGCAAAAGTATAGATTATGTAGTTTTTCAATCTACTAGTATATTAGAAAACTGTTTTGTTCTACTTTTTATTCTGAAATAATTTACGTTGTTCTACAAAAATTGATAATTACTAATCTAAATCAAATTTACTATTTATTTACTTTGTTCAAGAAGTCTAATTGGACAAACAAATTTTCTTGTAGATAATTATTAAAATGATCAGTACCACTACACAAATAAAAAAAATTAAAATGAATTTTATATAAATTTAATCAGATTAAATGCAAAATTAGATAATTACAAATATTTTTCTCTCTTTACAAATATTTATAAAAACATGTCTTATGCTCGTTAATAAACTCACATAGTTATTATATACCCTAATAGAAATTAATAATATAAATTCCTAATATTTCTGATACGATAAATTTCTCTTTCTTTACTGTAAAATATTTGACTAGCATTCATAAATGTAATAAATAATTACATTTTCTATTTATTGACTAGTCTTCACGAAAGTGTATTTTAAAAATAAATATTATGATCACATTTTTGTTATATCTTCAATCGAGTGCAAGAAATTATTATATTCAATAAGTTAACCCACTGAATATTTATAAAAATATTTATTAAAAATATAAATAAATCTTATATTAAATTATTACTATTTAATTTTAATAAATAATTTACATCTTTTATTTAAGCTTAAATTGTAAATTAATAATTAATTTAATCAAACATATTCTCAATCCAATCTGCTCGTTGATTTTACTAAACACATTTCTCAATCTACCATCTGCTCTAAATCTACTATCTACTTTCTACTATCTGCTACCAATCTGTTTCGCCAAACATGGCCTGAATACTATCTGCTACCAATCTGTTATGTGCCTAAAACTGAGGATAGTTTGTCTTTCAGACGATTCACAAATTTCTGTAATGAAATCGACACATTTTCTAACAAACATAACAAAAAAAAAAGTAAAGACATTCTGGTCGTTTTCGGAAATTAGAGAGGCTATCTAGTTGTTTATTATTGCAAACTAGATGGACCTCTTTCATTTTGCCTAGAAAACAATCAGAAACGACGACGTACAACGAAAATAACGATCGAACTGCAGCCAATTGCCGATTACAACTATAGTCGGTCTGATCTGGGGTTGTACTCAAAAGTGGTAACACCAGCTGTAGATTTCTAACTACAATGAGATGGCCAGGAAACAATGAAAGGGTAAAGATTGCTATAGGCTGGGTACCGGTAATGGCAGCTACAAGTCTTTTCGTGTACTATGATTTGCTTCGTCGAGTCGTTTATATTCATTAGCCGCTCGGTGAAGTCCTTGATTGAATCTATATTGGTTCATCTGTTTCATTTACGGAGTTTACCCATAATGCACTTGCAAAGAAGGGTATTAAGCAGCCTTTTCTGGGATTGTTGAGACAAAATCTTGAGATCACCTCCAAACAGCAAGACGACCGACCGAGCAGTTACTCATTCCTTATGGAGCAGTATTTGTCCCACAGTGGAGGAGCTTCGATATTTCGTTCATAAGAGTCTTGAACTTATGGCTGCAATCTCCTCCACTGAAACATTTAACGATTTTAGGTAAGCAGTCGCGGTAACAAGCAAAATTATCGCTAGATGAAATTCCCTAGGTTCATAGATAACGAGGTGATTGTAGAACCAACCTTGTGCGATTCAAGGCTGCAATCGCTCGAAGAGCGCTGCGAATCATGTCCTCATTACGGTCGACCTCTTGCTTCACGGCGTCTTGCTTGGGCTTAAAATTGATTTGTCTTTTGGAGAGGATCCACCAATGAATCTAGCACTGAAGACAAGGTGTTAGAAAATCTGAAGATGCGAATCTCAAAGATTGTAAATGATTAACTAACCTGCCAATACAGCTGAAGGACATTTCTCGGCCAGTTTTGACAGTATGAGACGGCAAGGCATCTTGACATCATAATGATCTAGAACATCCATAAACTGGTCAGCTGGTAGCAAAAAGGTATATATTGCATGTTCAACATAAAAAAGGTAATCTGGTGCCCAAAACTTTACAGCAAATACAGGGGCAGTGGGCCGTGGGCGGTACCACATACTGAACAATGCTCCCGTGCAGTTTCCGAAAGAGACTATTTCGGCCTTCAAAAACAATTTTGCTCTACGTTTCTACCTTTGGACTTATGACTAACAACAAGTCATCAGTGCTTATTACAGTCTTACGACATTTAAAAATTTATAAATATCACCAGCATGATGGCCCATGTTAGACTTGAGACCCACCCAAAATCAAACTTTTGATCCCACAATAGCTTCATCAGAGAAAATGTGCAGCATAGGAAACATTACCTACAGAAAATAATTTCAAACAACATTTTAAACTTGGTAGCAAAGAAAAAATGAATCCATTCAGACGACTACCTAAACCCTAAACCCTAAACTTGGTAACAAGCAAACCACTGATATGCAGTCAAGTCAAATTCGGAATCCAAGCAGTGTAGAAAGCTATAAATTCACAAATCTTTGACCTCAATGCTAACAATCATTATTAAGACTAATTTAAGAAAAGCTTATGAAGTAGATATATAAGACTGTACCATTCAAACCAGATATGAGGTAAGGAACAATGAAAGATGATGGGTTCACTTGATCAAGGCAGCTGTCCAAGAGTGTATCTACACATTCAAAAGCTGCTTTCCTCAGCTCGAGTCCATCATCAACAATGTGCTTGAAAGGCCCAAGATCAACAGTTCGAATCAATTCTGGCTGTAGCAAGGCAAAGCAAAAATCAGAACCTTATAGAGGAAACTTTTAGTTGGCTCAGACAACGCAGGGAAGGAACAAGAAAAAACCAGAGTACCAGGTTGAGTGAACAGTAGACAACGCTTTTACTTGGCATTAACGACTCAAGTATCTAGTACATCATAGTTCTTAAATTACCAAACAAGAGAACTCTAATCCCTTTGATAACGTCACCAGAGTACAACATTATCCAATTTATTTATTTCTCAGCACCACAAATCATGCTGTACTTCTCACATCTTCAAGTTGAGTTTTTAAATGTTCAAGTACCAGAATACATAAAAGGGTCAGGTCCGACCCTTGATTCAAAATAAAGCCATGGGCTGGCAAATACATTTACAATCTTTATTCTACGCACGGCTGGGTTAACTAACTGAGAGCAGTTTGCAACATCTCAGATGCTGGATTCAGAAATTCTGAGCAATACACTACATGTAAAAGAGCATTTAATAACATGCCATTTTTCAGATATGGGAAAAATCACCTTAACAACAGTCTGATCATACAGAAGCGGTAACAATTCTGGAAGAAGTCCTTTAATAAGATTAGGCTTGTTGTGAGCAAAGATACTCAGAGCCAACACAGCTGCACGTCTCACATGCTGCATAACACATCAGAAAACAAGGACTAGTTATTTGATGATGGAAACTCAAGTCCCAGAAAGCTTCTATATAGTTTACGTCTCACATTGCATTGAACAAAACATTTGACAAACCACGTAGAAGTTCTGCCCCTTACCCTGTCATTATCTCTAATAAGCATGAGGAATGAAGAGATCTCGGGATATATGATCTCATCTATCTTCTCTGGTCTCTCAACTATCGAGTACTTGACAGCTATGGCAACTGTTGCTCTTGTAAACGCAGCTGGACTAGTTGTTCTTACCTGAAGGAGGGTAAAGGTTACTGAAGATGCTTTTATTGACATAATTACAATGATATGCTAAAATAATTCCAATTGCACCGCCTGATGTTTCTACTATCTAATACCTTTAAAGCTGGAACAAGCTTCGTAGGTTTGATAAGTGCAATTTTACCCAAGCACTCGGCAACAACATTCCGTACACCCTCTTCTTCATTCTCGCAATGATTAAACAATAATCTAAGAATTGTCTCAACACTGGAATCCTGGAACTCTGCTTTATCTACTGATCGCCTCACTATAACCTGCAATATATGAGAGCATATGAAACGTAGATCAAACCAACTGATCAAGCTGCTTCAGCCCTAAAAATGTTCATAATAACAATTCCCACCTCCTTCGAAGAATGAAGAAGCAAATATTGTTTCTTCTGCTGATTATCTATCTGGTCCAAGATAAATGGAAAATACTTGGGCAGATTACCAACAGCAATATTGCCAAGAGCATACGAAGCTGCAGATTTTATTTCTATGGAAGGAGATTGAAAAGATTCAATAATGATAGTCTCTATGCGTGCATGAGAGTTCAAGTCTTTTCGCCTGCCTATTTCCCCAAGGCATAGCAAGGCTAAGTGCTGCTTGACCTGTAATAATAAAGAAGTATTAGAAGCCAAAGCAAGTAAATATAAAAGAGCTACAGTAAGAAAGACAACACGAGACTCTAAAGAAAAGCACAAGTGATAACCCAAGGGTACAAAAAAGTTCAAGGAAAACTGAGCTGAAAGAACCTACAGAATTGGTACTGCTTTCATCTTTTAGAATACTCATGAGCATGACCACTGTGGATGAACATTTCTGATCACCTGCAGCTAGGCACAAAACAGCCACGCATTGGGCTATGGAATGCAACGCCTGTTTTGCAACTCCACCGGGAGATGAATTTGCACTTGAAAGAAGGGAGTCCAGCAAAGCATCAAAACTGGTATTTGCTGAGCGGACCAAGGCAGAAAAGAAGCTTTGTAAAGCCTGCAAGATCAATTGCGCGAATAACTAAAAAGCCATAGGAAAATTAGCCAAATACATAACCATGATGAAGTAGAGAAACTACCATAAGTGCATGTCCCTGCAGTAATGCGCTTCTAATTAACATTAGCACCTAGGGGAGAACTTTGTTTCTAACAGCTAAACCAACATTTGGACTTGACCTCCGGTAAGACATCAGGGTGCAGCATAATTCAAGAGCAAGAGCACTTATGTGCAAGTCAGAATCACTGTGATAGACAAAACAAAAGCTCAAATTTATCACAATGTAAAAATGTTTTCTGGCCAATAAAAGGCACCAAAACTCCAAGCCAGGGGTAAATGAGACCTAATTAAGGCCGACAATTCTGTGATAATAACTTCAAAAGAAGATGAGCCAATTTGATCACCATAAGCTCTGACAAGAGAGTTAAGAGTGCCCAGGGTTGCCTGCCTCAAAGCCCGATTAGCCTATTAATCAAGAAACATCAAAGTCAAATGAATCCTTCATTCACCAAAAAGTATTGATTCATACATCAAGGCTCAAGCAAGTGTTAGCACCTTTCGCAGAAATGCAGTCAACTCCGTAGTTACATGCTCCAGTACACATGTCAGATCAATCTGAAGAGGAGAATTTGCAATAACAGCAAATGCCTGATTCCAGAAGATGAAGAGACTAAGTTATAAACCAATGTCAGTAACTTAGATGAAACAACATGATCATGTAATTCTACAACAATGAAAAGAAGGGAAAAAAACACATAATTTAAGACAGGATGACCTACCTTCACAGCTGTTAGTCTAGTAATCTCATTCCCCATTCTATCAACGAGTACAGGAAGACATGCAGGTAATTCGGCCACAAGGCTGTCACCAAATGTTGAAATAACAAGTCCCATGCAAGAAATAGCACACTCCTTCACCTCCTGGTCATGTAAGAAAATTTGAGGTCAAAGACAGAACGCGAAGAGACAAAATGATTGTGCAGAGGTTCTGAAGCTTAACAATATTACTGCATAGCTGTTTGAAAAGAAGAAAAGGTACAGTAACTGTACTAACCTGATCTTGATCTTGGTTTGACAGGCGTGACATTATAGCATTGTATATTGGACGAACATAAGGTTTGAAGTCAAAACCAGCACCCTACACATTGTCACGCAAGAAATTACATAAGCACATAGCTAGGCACTACCTTGAACAATAGGAGATGCATCACTTACCTGAATAACTGGGCGCACTACTCTAACAAGTTCTCCACATACTCTCAATGCTTCAGCAGTAACTTTGTAGTAGCGCTCACCAACAGCTGATAAGACGGGAGCAGAAAGAGCCTGCATAAGCAGTACGTAAGTTGCTACAGTCAAGTTTGTTCATACACACGATACTTGTAAATAATGAAACTAATTGCCAAATTCAGAGTGAAATTCTGATTTCCAGTCTGAAAGAAAAAGGTCCAACAGAATAAAAAACTTGTATTGACATCACTCTCTATAAATGATGAATATTGGATGAATGGTTACCGAAGATTGGAGGGGAATAACAAGACTTTATTGGAAAAATGATTATAAAGATGTAGACATGTGTTGGCACCACAGATGATAAGATACTAGTTGAGTGTTTTGAGGGTGAGAGAATGGTAAAGGTGGAACTTGGCTTTCTCAGGTTAGGTACTGGACGTGTTTGCTTTGGCTTTTGAGGCAATTTATGGGGTTGTTGAAGGGGCAGCTGTATGTAGGATGGGTGCTATAAAGCCATTAAAAGCTAAAGGAGTAGTTTGAGGTCTAGATCTGATAAGAGAATGCCTTGGAGGTTCAAGTGGAAGTTCAGGGTTTCTCCAAGAGTCTCATTTTAGGAAGAGGCTTACAAGAGTTTTATTATTTTTGATAACTTCCAAAGACGGCTATAGTCATGTCACATGTGTGAACACGTGTGTTTTGATTAAGGAAGAGCGGAATCACGGAGCAACTTTCAAGTAGGTTGTGATCAGTTGATTACAGCTTTTCGCAGATTGATTCGGTTATAGAAAGGGTAAAAACTTTCTACCACACAGCCCTTAAACACCAGACTTGACTTAAAAATTTGAAGCATAAATGAAATGCAATATATTGCCCAAAAGCAATGGCTAGATAGACTGATGGCTGGGAGATTCAGAAACAGAAAAAGTGCAAAACTATAAGAGCATAATAGCTGCTATTACCTTGACATATGGGTGAAAAACAGGAGGTGCGTGTGAAGCCAGCACAAGTCTTGTAAATACAAGAGCTTCAATTTTTAGATTTGAAGTTGAAGATTTGTCCTGAATGAGATAATAGAAAGAAATCAGACAATGCAAGTAAAATAAAACCAGGTTACTTTCTGTAACACACTCTTAAGTAGAAGGAACTCACTAACATGTAATGCCTTTCCAATTCCTGGAATGAGTGATCCTATGTCCTCTGCCAGGCAATCTGGCAAGACGACCACAAGTTCTTTCAGAACGGAAAATGCGCCAACCTGCATGGATGTTTAATTTAGATGTCACAAATTATATTCTTATCTTTACAATTAACCATACAAGATATCAGCATTCCTTACTTTCGTCTTGACGGATTTCTCACGAAGTTGCCTGTTGATTGATTTAACAATCTTTGGCACCTCTAGCTTCAACAGTCATCTTGGACTGCACACAATGAAGCAAACTATAATTGTGCAACAAATTATAAATAGTCATTATGCTTTATGGCAGATTGGAAAATGAACTCTTTGTGAATATAATTTGGTCCAAATGGAAAATGAGCTATTTTTCTAAGGAGAATTAATCCTTAAAAGCACACTCTATAACCAACCAGCATACTCCATATTGCTTCTACACGTGCTGACTTTGGAGGCAAAGAGATTAGACAGGATACAGCATTTCCCATGTGCGATGCAGATAACAACTTTACATTTCTCCTAGTGAGTTGGATGGAAGTGAAGAAACCCTTGTGTCATGGAAATTTCTGATTGAAGTCACTCCTGCTCTTCAATGAAACTTTGTTGGACAAATGGTTATGAACGTTTGAATGGAAGAATATCATTTGGAGAAACGTGGTGGATGACAAATTTAGGCTGGAAGAAGAAGGATGGATGACGAAGATGGGAAAGAATCCTTATGGTAGAAGTACTTGGATGGACATATGGAATGCAATTGATAGATTTAAGGAGAATAGGTATGGTAGGGAATGGGAAAAGTGTCATTTCGGCAGGATATTTGGTATGGGATAGATCTATTCATAGGAGTTTCACAGAACTTTTTGCGCTAGCTTGAGAAAAGGTGGAGACCCTGAGTGAGTATTTCACAAGGTGGGAGGGAGGTGTCATGTAGAATGTTCATGCAGTGGGGAACTATGAAATGGCAGTTGAAGATTTTTGCTTTGTTCTTTGAGGCAATTTGTGAGGTTTAGGTAGGGAGGGAGGCTATAAGGTAAAACAAACACTACACACAAAAATAGCCTAAATATTCAGAAGGGATGTTCAGTCATAAGCCACAGATATCATACTCGAGCAATACTAAAGATGACAAATAACCATCTCCTTAACAAAGCGCAAAAACTTGCCTCACCTCATTCATATCTGTTTGTCCTTTTGTAAGATTTCCAGTTTGATGCAGAAGCTCAATGAATGTATTGAACACGTCCACCTACACTTTATGATACCAATGAGAAAAATAATAACAGCATGCAAATAAGGTTAAATAATTAATGCATACCTCGACATTTTCTTCCCGTTCTTTAAATCTGTCAATTAACTTTGGGCATGCCTGCAGAAAGGCACAGCAACTCAAACATCGTATTTAACCAAAGCAATAATCTGATGCTAGCTTATGGAATAACATATCAACTAAACCTGAAAATATCACAGAACTGCAAACTCGATATCAAAACAAAAGCGCTACTGGGACCTTATACGCTGCTATTAAATAAGTAATCCATTTCAATAGAGAGCATGTAAGCAAATCCAATAACAGATTAGTCGACAAGGTAAGGTGAAGACACCTCTTCATACAGCTTTGCCAATAGATCTGGACGAGAAACAATCAATGCTGCCAAGCATTTGGCAGCTGCTCTTCGGACTTTCCAGCTAGCATCTTCATCGTCAGTGTATTCATTTGCACTTTCACTGGAAACCAAAGATATATAAAGACAAGTGGGAAGTCTCTACACATTCACTATCAGCTACACATAATCACTAAAACATACTCATCTTCCTCTTCTTCATGGCTTTCATCATCAGTATCTTCCTCCATGTTATCAGTAAAGTTTGGATCATAGCTTAGGTACTCCAAAGTAAGATGAAGAATATCACTGCAATAAGCAGAAATATCCCTTGGACACCTGAGCAGGAAACTCTCCAGGGCCTACATCCACATTAGCAGAATAAATCACATTAGAACATGTGGCAAATAAAAGCATACCTAATCTAAGTCACTTAGTTGGGAAGTAATGGTAAAGCACCTGCAAGCTATATTCACGGAGCTCTTCGTCATTCTCTGATGCACTGGTACAGTGGTCGACAAGCACAGGAACTGTATCTCCCAGATGCGAACCAAATCGATAGCCCACAGCACGGCTTTAACCATATAACATAGAAAATTTATGAATATTTAAATACGAACACTATATAGTTTTTACTATGTAAACAAAGTACCATTTCTACAGTTTCCTTATATACACGAATTTAAGCTTAGTACAACCATTTGCGTAAGCATAAAAGTCAAGCATGGAACTGACTCTTTTGCATAAAAATCCACAGCAACAACGTGAATCCCTAGTGGACTTAACTGGGGAATTTAAGGCCAAAGTTCTGGATATAAAAGCAGAACGCAGCCTAACTTGCCTCAAAGCGCCAATCATTTGAATGTTTGTCAGAGTCATTTCTGGTTTTGCACCCTTATTTCTCAAGTTCCAGACAACTTCAACTGTTGCCTTGGCCAACAGATCATCTGACAAGCTTGCTGCGAGTGAGGCTGACAGCCAAAGAACATCAACAATTAATGACAATTATTCCATTTTTTTATAACATGCCTAATAACACCCGTTCTAAAGAAAGTGATTCATTTAACTTCTGAATTGTTAAAATAATAAAAAGACCGAAGTCTCTGCAATAATAACAGTCAAGTGCAAAGCACAACAGCATCCAATAATTGGGGAACCCGCATACTCCGGTGTTTCAAAAAGAATAGCCACAATCAGAAACTAAATTTCATTTTTGGCTTGCGGCTTGCGCTTCCAGAAAAATCGCTAACTACTGTATAAGAGCACCTTGCTAAGTTCAAATGCACACACATGCTCAACTCTATCTTGATAAAAGGTGAAAGAAAGAGGAAGACGAAATCTTTTGGAATTACTAAAATCATCAAAAGCTTTTCAAATGGCTAAAAAACCCTTTCAGAATCCTTATCTAAGAAGCCTTTATACACAAGATACAGATTAGAATTAAAGCTAAGTAAAGATTATTTTTAAATAGCGCAAAAGCTTGAAGAAATATGACTGACTAGAGATAATTATCTAGAACATACCAATGCAGGATACTATCTTCTTCCTGACACCGGCTTCATTGGAATTCAATTGTGACAGAAGAACACTCAGAAGTGTCTCATGATCATTGGCCATCAGATTTCCGAATTTGTGAAGGATATCACATAAAATATCAAGGCACTCACATTTTATCTCCGTCCTCATCCCCTGCAGTAAAATTTATCAGAAAAATGAAAGATCAGAAGCTTCAAGGAGATGAACCATTAAATAGAATTATTGGGCACAAACCGGACTAGTTATCCCCTTTATCAACTGAGGAGAAAGAGAAACAAGAACAGGCTGAGCTAGGGACGGAGTTGCCACTTCTGATACTATAGTCTTCAATGCTATGCTTGAAATGTCACGATGCTGGTCTTTTCCATTCAGCAACTTATCACAAAGTTTATTTGTCATCTCCACAACTCTTGCTTCGCCAACTTTCTTCACCAAAGGAGCAAGACTGTAATCCAATATCCATAAGGTAGTGAAGGTACTAAAGAAAAGAACTATAAAACAGAAATGCAAAGCAAACTCAATTTCCGCATCTTATAGTGTCATATGGCTAGCAGCAATAAAGCTATGCAAAATTTCAGAGTTCTATATCATTTTGCATTACCAAGAGAAAAAATATATATATATTCAGCATGAGGGATGCTGGCACTTACAACTAAGTTTAGACACCAACACCAAAATAATGGATGTAAATGAGAATTTTGGTCTGGAGTAGGTTCGTTGGTCATGTATTAAATATCATACAGGCTTGGTTGAGGATTCAATCACTCTACGTAATATCAACGGATACACCCATAGCTTCTTAATCAATAAATTCTTGCTAATCGAAAAAACACCAGTAGAAGGAAAAGAGACAACTAAACTCTATCAGCATCCACAATGGAATATGAGATGGCAATCCGGCAGATGCAATCCCAACAAAAGTCTCTTTCTAGTTCAGTCAAATGGAATCTACATATCTATCTCACTCATGCTTATGACAGATGGCAGTAGCATGACGATAAAACAAAGCATAGAAACATCATATGCTTCTGGTGCTACGGATTACCAATAATCAAAGTGAAGAATGACCTTTAACAAGGAAGTGTTTTCCAAAGCACGAAATGACGGCATAGCGAATAACCATAAAACCAAAACAGAGAACCACTTTACTGCCAATCCAGAAACGTCACCAACAGCACAAGAGTCTGTGAAGAGGGCTATACCACTTTACTGCCAATCCAGAAACGTCACCAGCTACGTCGTCAAGTTGCTGTAGCACTATACTAGTAAGTTTAATCTCTAAATCATTATCGGCCTTAAACCCTTCCTTGTTTAGCTCGTTCAGCAAATCAGACGTGGCCATGTACCGATAGTCTTTATCCTTGCCCGTCATCTGCACGAAACCCATATAACGGCTCACAGTTAGGAACGTCCAAGCTCCAGCTCCAACAGAATCACAACATAATCAGCACTCTAGTCCCCGAGTTTTACCTTTTCGAGGATTCCCATCATCTGAATATTCGCCATCTTTACTCTTCCAAACCCTGCAAAAAAGCCACAATGGCGTTGGGTTAGAGCCGCCAAACGGCCAGAAAAACGAGTAATTCCAAAGCACACTATCTAATCCCTAACCGATGAAACCCTAATTGAACGCTGGATAACCCGAAACGGAGAACGTGAAAAGAAAACGCAACGGGAAAGGGTAAGCAAGCGCCCTCGGGTAAACCCTAGACTGGGGAAAAAAAACCCCAACGGAAGAGGAAAAGGAAAGCGGAGGGGGAGATATCCAATGGAGGAGAAGGACGTACCGAGAAAGAGAGCGATGATGGATGATCACGAAGCGAACCAGGGCAGTGGGGGAGAGAGGAGCTGCTAATAGTGTTCCAACTTACAAGAGAAGTTAAGCTCCGAGGAGTATAAAAGCCAAAAACTTTCTATAATAAATTCGGAAGAAGGAAGAATAGTAAGAAACAGCCATGGTCACTAATCTTTTTAAATCGTAGTCCATGGTCATTAATCTATTTTTTATTTTTTTATGATCAGTCAATTATATTAAGTCACTCTTGTATGGTCAGTCAATTATATTAAGTCAATTATAAATTTTCTAAACATTCTAAACTTTTTTCTATCTCTTTTTTTATTTCTTCCCTTCTCTCATTTACCAATTGAAAATTGACAAATTTAATATATGAATTCATGTTTGATTTATTTGATGAAAAATTTAAATATAAATTTTTCAGATTCAATTCGATTAGATTCGAACTAGCTCATACGAACTAAAGTTCACATTTGAATTTGTCTTTGAACCACTGCGTCTTGAGCTGTGGCCGCGGCCGTGGTGCTGGCGGGAGAAGTTTGTGATCGGCGGGGTTAGGCATCTTCGGGTTTTGGGCTCGCCTCGTTTCTTTTGACGGCTGTGAGAGATTTTATTTTATTTATTCTCGCTATTTATATAGAGAAATAATATTAATATTAAAATAATTACTTTTAATAAGGATGTTAAAGTGTTTGATGGGAACCATAAATAAAGTGATTAATGGGGCAATTGAATTATAAGGAGGCGGCAATGGACAAAATAGAGACCGGATTGAGTGGGGACTAAAGAAAATTTGTCCATAGGTGGGGACTACATTTTGAGCCGTCAAATTTGATTATCTTTAAATCTGATGGTCAATAACCTATCAGATGTTATTGGTTTGCATGTGAAGTGATATTGGTTTGTATGTGAAGTAATATTGGTTTAGAAGACGTTGGTTTACTTATGAAGTGATATTGGTTTGCATGTGAAGTGATATTGATTTACATATGTAGTGATATTGGTTTGAGTTAGTCCCCATATTTGGGGACTACCCCAGTCCCCACCAAATCCACCTCCGACAAAATATAGTGGTTTTTCACGTGGTTTTTTCCTAGAAGATTCTCTGTTAAGAAATTTATAATTGCATTTATAATTTTTTTATTCTACAATTGAGGACGATATGTGTGATTGAATTGATAAAATTTTAACTATTCGATGTACCATTCATATTTGTGTAAAAATTATTGTAATTTTTTTTGCGGTCAAGCATGCGATAAATTAATACTTAAGCCAGCAATTCGAAGGTGATTTTATTAACCCAGATTTGTGTTTCCATATCTGTCATCTTTTTTCTGTTTAGTAAATGGCTATTCATTTTTTAACTCATGATCACTCCTAATTTGGATTCAATTCGATTCGGTAAAATTTGATTCTGATTTGAACTGGTTTATATTCGAATTTATCGATATCCTAATTTTTTTTAATTCATCGAATTATTCGGCGAATAAAATTTTCAATTGCGAATGAATTGAATATTCGGCAAATGGAATTTTCAATTGCGAAATGAAGGGAAAAAAGGCGAGAGAGAGAAAAAAATTTTGGGATATTTTAGAAATTTTATAATTTCAGAATGAGTCATAGTGACCATACAAGTGTAACTTGATATAGTTGAGTTACCATAAAGGGACAAAAAATAGATTAGTGATCATGGGCTATAATTTATAAAAAATTAGTGACCATGGGTATTTTTTACTCGGGCAAATTACCCCAGGTCCTTGGTCTATGTCCTAATTATGGATAGGGTTCTTACT
This sequence comes from Hypericum androsaemum, assembly GCA_963995505.1. Classification (NCBI taxonomy): domain Eukaryota; kingdom Viridiplantae; phylum Streptophyta; class Magnoliopsida; order Malpighiales; family Hypericaceae; genus Hypericum; species Hypericum androsaemum. The sequence continues at coordinate 6,309,083 of OZ023192.1, read as the reverse complement.
GTTCAAAACATTATTTTTCCATCCCTGCTTTTTGTTTTGATGTTGGTCTCGGGTCACAAGTTGAAATCAGCAATCATTTTATTATTATTTTATTGGAAAAGTTCACTTTGGTACTCTGTAGTATCACGAATTCTCACTTGACTACCCTGTGGTTTAAAATGCATAGAACAAGTCCAACTTATTTTAATTTTCATCAAAAATAGGTCCCGGCCAGCTCGGGTTGCCCAAATTCTTTTTTATAAAATGACGTAGTTTGGTTTCTTACGTGGACTGCCACATCATATGTGCCTGAGATGAGTTAGTAATGATGTGGCTAGTGATTAATTACCATAACATCACATATTTGTTTATAATTTTATTAAATCCATCTCCCCTAACCTCTCTCCCCCATTCAAAATCCAACATTTACCCCTAAACTCTCTCCTCAACAAAAATCCCAAAATAAAAAAAGAATTAATGTCAAAAAAGCAAAACGCCAATTCACCCAGAAAAATGACAAGTTCATTGCATAATTGAATTTCTAATTATGAAGTGAGAGAAGTAGGACCATCGGTGATTAAAAAAGCCAGTTGCCGAGCTACTAAGTCCAATAGCCGAAGTCCTTGTTCGGGCGGCACGTAAACCTCAATCACCAAAAAAATCCAATATTTAGCTTCACTCTAAAGTAAAAGCTTCCTCAGCAACCAAACAACTTCTTCCAGACCAGACCAACTCATTCCTCCTCCTAGATCCTGAATGGGTACCCTTTTCACCATTTTGCTCTTTCTAGTATCGGCCCAGTTCGCTACGACCTCCGTTCACCACTACGATAATACACTGTTTAGAGAAGTGGGAAGCTCTTATCTTCTTTTCGGTGACATTATTCCATCTCCCCACATCGGAGGGGCACCACGTGGACCCTCCCTTTGTTCCGTTCCACCACCTCCCTGTTGGCCTCCGCGTTGAAACAGAGATTCTCCAAGACGTGAGGAAGGTCGGTGATGGTAACGTCGGCGCCGAGCGTCGCAGCCTCGGCTATCCCAATAAGCCCCATCACGGAGTTGATCTCGAGGACGGTGAGCGCGTGGGGCTTGGAGAGTGCAAAATCGAGTGGGCTTCACGTTGGATCTGATCTGAAGCCATCGAGGAGCATTACGAGGGTCGTGGCTACGAGCCGAAGCGGCACCATTTTGGGAGGCACTTTTCATGAGTGTCGTCAGTTTGGGAAGGAAGAGTTTGGTGGGGTCGATGTCGGCATTTATTGAGGAGAGAGGTTAGGGGTAAAGGTTGGATTTTGAACGGGGGAGAGAGGTTAGGGGAGATGGGTTTTAAAAAAATTATAAACAAATATGTGATGTTTTGGTAATTAACCACTAGCCACATCATTACCAACTCATCTTAGGCGCGTATGATGTGGCAGTCCACGTAAGAAGCCAAACTACGTCGTTTTATAAAAAAGAATTTGGGTAGTTACCCGGGCTGCCCGGGACCTATTTTTGATGTAAATTGAAATAAGTCGAATCTGTTCTATGCATTTTAAATCATAGGGTAATCAAGTGAGAATCTGTAATACCACAAGTTACTAAAGTAAACTTTTTCCTATTTTCTTTATAACAAGATGTAACATATGTAGGTCTAAAAGTAATAGCTAAATAGTTAGAGTGATCATCTTGTAATTGATCACAATATTAATAGGAGATAAGGGAAACTCTGGAACGATTATTGACATTGATATCACAATTCCTAAGGCAATAGTTACGTTCTCTCTCCCTCTATCTTTCTTCCTTCTTCCCCTTTTACCAATTCTCAACTCTCTTGAACCCTAATCTTCGATTATGTTTGTTACATGGTATGAGAGCCATAAATCCTCAGGTTTTTGGCTATTGACATATCCGAAAGCATGGAGATGTTTCACCGGAATCGTCAAGAGTCTATTAGGGCAACTAGGTCGAGTCGCGGGAATGAACTACATACCTTCAGTCGCAGAGAAGAACCAGAGGAGGTCGCCACTTCATCTTTTACCCATGGAAGTGCCGAGAAGGTGTGAAAGGGGCGAGTTTTATGTTGGGGATTGCGGCAGCCATCAGGATGAGACTCATAAGCCTCGCCGAAATTAATTCTTGGACGATTTCTTAGATGAATGGGCCTCAAAAATCCATGAGAACAAGGTAAATGTTTTCTTATCTCAAAGGAGTTTTCCTAGTCTCCCTTTATTTTTAGGCGTCAACCCAGAGGATTGGATTGACGGTTGCATGGAGTATTTTGATGCTTACACATCTGTAGAGGTTTATCAATTTAGCCTAGTGGCAGATTTGTTGGTCGGTAGGGCGAAAGAGTGGTTTGCGTCGTGGTCCTTTAACGGCAGTGAAGAGGCTTATTGGGATGATTTTACAGATGCTTTGTATGAGCGGTTTGAGGGCGATGATGAGAATGTTGATGAAGCAGTAGGTTGCGAGTTAATTGAGGAAAAATAAGAGGTTAATGACCAAGATGTTGAAGTTGATGAACTCTTGTTGTCAAGAGATGAAGACAAGGCGAATTTGAAATGAAAGCCTAAATCCTGTAGTCTCGTTGAGGATTTGTGTGAAAGACAAGGCGAATTTACCTATTTTTGTCAAGAGATGAAGATGATGACTAGCCCCAATAAGACGTTCTTATGTTTTTCACAGCGAAGTCAGCAGTTCTTTTGGGGTAATGACATTAAAGCTGTTACTACCAAATCTACTCGAAATGATAACTTGATTGGGATCATGATTTTGGTATATGATCCAGGAAAATTGGCGACATATTATATGTTGGAGGATGAAGCTGTGGGTAATTTTGATAAAGCAATTGGTACGTTGAGTGTACTTAAGTTGGAGCCACCTACCACTCCACGAAAGCAAAAAAAATGGATTTTCGTGTTGTTCCATTGTTGGGATTTGCAGAGACTAAGAGTAAATGTGTACACCTTAAGAAGCAAATACCAACCAAAATAGGCTTAAAGGTTCTTTGTTTGGATGAGTTAGAACACAGGGCTGATATTTGGTTTTTGATGATGATTGTGAATCTCGAGAATGCAAATTGGAGTAAGCTTGAGAATGGGTGGCGTACAATTTTTGAAAATGAGTACTATGAATCATTGAAGCAAGGACTGGTTGGGAGACTTGACAAGTTGTTTGGAAAAATTGAAATGAAGACATCAGATGATGAAGGCACAGAAAACTGCTTCTTGAACTTGATTCTGGCCATGGAGAGGGCCAAAAGAAAGCATGAGAAAAAATTAGAATTGGTTCCAAAGATTATTTCACCTGCAATTGGTAGAGGAAATGATGTGTTTGATACATCATAATATGCATTTATTGGTAAAGAAGATGAGATGCTCAAGCTGTTGGTTGGAAGCTTGGTTGATCTTTTTGGTGCCAACTTGGGAAGGATGGTCAGGTTGTTAATTGAAGGTTCAGTTGTTGATGCAAACAAATTTGGTTTCATAATGAATAGTCTGTCTAAATATATTTCCACAATTGGTGAACTGCTGCAGTATTGGGAGGAGGAATGTTCAAAACTTGTTGCTGTTGGAAGTGATAGTAAGCTTGTTAAAGGAGGTGTTGTTAATGCGAAGATGGAAGACATTTTACCTTTATTTCAGATGAGTGTTTAAGCTCTTCGTCCTTTGCCACTTAGAGATAAATCTGATATCGAAGGGATGGTAATTTTACAAGATGTTTTTAACAAGTTAAAGACTGAAAAGTATATTGGAGTTAACAAACTTATTAAAGGCCTACATAAGGATAGCTTAGAAATTTTACCGGGGCTGAAATGGTACTGCGAATCAGCGAATGGTGACTCCATGTACTGCCACCACCTATAGAATCCCTCACTAAATACAAAAATAGATGAAATTGAGGGTGTTCCTTGGATGAGGAATGAAGTACTTAAATTGAAGTCTAATGCGATGAAAGAACGGATTTTTGACAACTTTCACATCAGGTTTTCAGTGTACTTACAGCAGCTATGGAAATTTTTTATGCAAATCTGCAAATTCTGCAGATTATAGCAGATTCAAAGTCTGCAATATTTGCTGCAGATTTATCTCTTGCTGAATTGATACAACAGCCCTTTACTCTATTTCTGCAGCCACCTTACCTGCAGATCTCTACAGATCCATTCTCTACTACAATTTCTGTGATTAATCTTGTGCTTAAGAAGGAAAAGGAAGCTGCATTACTACGAGACGCATGCTGAGATGGGAGATGGCTTTTGGGAGAAGATGAACATGTGTGAGATGACTAAGGGAGGGCTGAACAGATTAAAGCAAAGTGAAAATAGGCTGATGTGGATTGTGCTTGTTCTTGCTGCATCAAACTTGAATGAGACATCATTAAAATGGGCTGGAAACCTTAATATCAAAGCAGCAATTGAAGCATTTGGATTGAGAGCAGTTGCACATATGATTGATATCAGTCAACTTCTGCTGAAATATTGCAGAAGACAAGTTTGCAATTATTGGAAGCATTTGCAGGTTTGAGGACAAGGTTTTCTTGAAGGGAGGAGTTGTAACATACGTAGGTCTAAAAGTAATAGCTAAATAGTTAGAGTGATCATCTTGTAATTGATCACAATATTAATAGGAGATAAGGAAAACTCTGGAACGATTATTGACATTGTTATCACAATTCCTAAAGGAATAGTTACATTCTATCTCCCTCTATCTTTCTTCATTCTTCCCTTTTACCAATTCTCAACTCTCTTGAACCTTAATCTTCGATTAGGTTTGTTACACAAGACTATTATACCCACGTCGTCTACCCACATTATCTTCTCTGATCATATCACTGGTCTCGGTCAACCAAATCAGAACCTTATTGCCGACAGACGACTAAAACCACGGCAAGCTCCTGACAACGCCGACCGACGAGATCCCCTTGACAACGCCAACCGATGAGATCCCCTTAGTAATGCCGACGGCCATAATTCCAGATGAACGAAATTGAGAAATGGACGGCGGAGGGTTCAGGGTGGTAGCCTAGTAGTGGTTAACCATATCTAAGAAGCTTCTGGCTGCACGTGACCTGCCGAGGGGAAAGAGCTTCTGTGGTCTTCGTAACTGAACCCAATCGAGGTATGACTCGATTGTTATCTCCGTCCTACTATGGTCCCGTCTGCTCCAAAGCTAGAGGAACTTGCTGTGGTTTCAATTGGGGTTCGAGTTCATGGATTTTGGTTTAGATTTATGCCTCGCTGTTGTCCTCTCCGTAGAAAGGGAAGGACATTGAAGGTTTGCGGTGGCCGGAGGAAGGAAGCTGAGAGTTGGTCGGAGAGGGGGGAGAGAGGGGGAAGGGAAGAGAGAGAAACTATTTTTTAAATTATTTGTAAGGTTCTATAAGTCATTTCTATTAAAAAATAATTGTTTACGTCCGCTAGGAACTTGAGACCAACAAAATAATTTTTTGAACATCAAGGACCTTATCCATTATTATGATATAGACCAAAAACCTAGAGATTATTTGTCAAAAATATAAATTGAGCATTTTTTATAATAAATTACCTTCACGGTCATGTATTATAATAAAATAGATGATTTGGTCATTGTATTTTTGAAATGCATGTAATCGTCTTCGTAGTTTAGTTGAATTATACTATGGGGGCTCTCGCTGACATCATCAGTCAATTTTTCATGTAAAAACACTCGTATACCCTTACTAATTTAAAAAAAAAGAGTATAATCCCTCTCTCCTCCACGACGACGACATCACAAGAACACCACGTTAGCGATTGCAGGCCACCACACGGGTGCAGTCTGAGTACAGGGCTCAGCCTCGGACTCTGCAATAGTTTTCTGACACATTCTTGTTGAAGCCGTAGAAGTTAAGCTGTTGTTGGCACTGTTGTCGGACTCGTCGTAGTTGGTGAAGTCGGAGTTTATGTCATTCGAGTCATTGTCATAGCTGGAGAACAACATGTGATCCAAGGTTGAGCACTTCAATATCCCTTCAGAGGGTCTGGCCGACAAAAGGGCCCAACCGGCCTATTTGTCCTCGACCAGGCCGTCAACGAACAGATGTGAGGGCCTCGCAGATGATCTTCTTCAATGCTAGGGACAGCACTGGCGGCGTGAAGGAGGAGAACCGCTCCAACGCCACGCTAGAGAAAATAACGGCTCAGAAAGGTCTGAGATCCATGCTACGGAGAACACCGACGGTGTGGTGAGTGGTCGACCCCCGTCTCCAAGTGCAAACCATTTTGGAGATTTTGTCACAGACGATGAAGACCTCGTGATTTTGCCAGTGGAACATCGTCGATCGACATCCTCCAGCGTGTGGGGTTGGGTTTTGTTGCTATCGATGAGCTAGCTATTTGGGTTTGTGATTTTGCTTCGTCGTCGGTCGACGTCCTCCAGTTGGTTTTCAAGGATCTTTGAGGTTGGGTTCACTCTTCATTTTTTTGGGTTAATTTTTGTGTTCATCGGAGAAATGGCTGGAGGGTGACCAGATGTATTTTTTAAAAGTCATTAAATGTAATTTTTTAGAAGACGAGAGTTCAAAATTTTTAATTTACCCTTTTTTAATTGTAAGGTACACATCATCATCAACTTATCCTATTTAGTTGCCACATTGTCGCCACGTAGGCTAAAAATGGATCTGTTTGGCATCCAATTGGACGGGCAGCTATTTTGGATCTGCCCGAGAAAAATATTTGTAAATCACAGATACCAAATTACCAATTTGAAACCACATGATATTAAATTATAAAAATGTGAGACTACCAGGTACTTTTGTAGATTTTTCCCTATAATTTAACCAAATTAGGATGACGGCAACTTGTATTTCAGAAATATAGTTACCAAATTGTCTGTTTTACTATAACTCTGGGATTTACGGGTAATTTACCCATTTTTAGTAGATTAACAGTATTGGAAATGTAATTTTTATTAGTTAAGATTCATATTAATTAATCAATAAATTATATATATAAATATATAATTTTCACTTTCATATGTTACTAAATTATTCTAGCTATTTTTTATATTATTAGAAAATTGTTGATTTATGAAAGTGACATTACTATATATTTATATAAGTTTTTTTTCTAACGATTACTATATTAATTAAAGGAAATTTTACAAATTTGTAAGCCCAAGTTCAAATTGGGGAAGCTATTATCTCGTAGAAAGTTATTAATTTTACAAGATTTTGAAAAACGACCCGAAGACTGACCCAAGATTTCTTCGGTACTCTGGGTTGATCGGTTCGACCAATCGGATCGATAGTCGGATCGGATTTTTAAATAAGGCTTATAAAGGTTTCTCGGCTGAGCTTTTATAAGAGTAGGTCCACCTAAAAGATAAAAAATCGAAAGGAATTGAGCATTTATTAAGTGTAGACTTGTAGTGTGGCATGTAGGATTGGAAAAGTAAAAAAAACCTAAGAAGTGGGGTCCACATTTTCAATTACTCTTCACACTTTTCATTTTTTGGGAAAATTACTTTGTAGTCCTGAAATTTACTTAAATATACTCAAAAGTCCCCATGTTCACAAAATACACGCCGACGTCCCTCTAGTTTACTTTTATTATACTTTCGGGTCCCTAAATGAGTTTTTTTCTTTTTTTGTCATTGAAATGAGAAAAATACCCTTACAGCAAAAAAAACCTGCTGACATCATCTCTTCTACCCATCTCTATCATCTTCTTCATCTATTCATCATCCGCTTCCAAACACAACCGAATCTCCAAATTCTCAAAATCGAAACGAATCAAAATGGCAGACAACAGAGATCCAATGTGGATCTCAGAGATTTATCTAAAATGGCATACGAATCAAAATGGCAAACGAATCAAATTTCTCAAAACATAATCGGAATGGATCTCGGAGTAGTTACCGTGGCCGAGGGAGATCCAACGGCTCTGCTTCTCGGTGAGATGCCGCTCCCTGATGGCCTCGAGGTTGTCATCGTCGAGGCGGTCCAGCACCACGATCTCGCCGTGTTCGGAAAGGGAGAGCCAGATGAAGAAGGGCTCCTCGGCGATGTGACCTCGGAGCGAATCCAGGAACCCACATCATGAAGGGTTCCTAGCCCAAAGGGGGGATGTCGATGGTGGAGATAGTGCAAGAGAGGAAGGGATGTGGGGTCCAGCTCGTTAAAGGCGTACCAGCGATCGATCGCAGCCAATCTAGACTATAAAGCTTCTAGAGGGCGCGCGTAGGTCCACGACTGCATCATCGATGACTTTCTTCGCGAAGAAGGCCAAAAAAAGAAGGGAACTCGACGGCAGGGAGGTTATGAAGTGGCGCCGTCTCCGGTAAGGCCTCTCCTTTTATTAGGATCTTGATCTGGCCGTTGTTATTATTGTGGCTCCTAGCGGCAGCGCGAGACAGAGGGGAGGTGTTCGGGTTCCATTTATGGTTGGGTTTCGATTTTAGGATTGGGTTAGGTTGGGGGGGACTGAGGGATAGGGATTCGAAAGCACGCCACCAAGAAACCCTCCTCGTCTTCTCTGGTACTCGCTGCCGCCAACGCTGGTGATGGAATGGGTGAAGTGGAGCTCAAGAATGCCACTGAGGCCATCAACTGGGTCGACCAGAGGAGGTCATCGAGGACGTGTTCCTGGTCGAGGCGGAGTCCTCCAGGATCCCTTTCAATCTCATTTTGAACAAGTCCGAGCTCATCGATAATCAATTTTTTTGGCGTTTGGTTGATTGGATATGTGTTGAGAGGAAGAAGAGGAGATGGCATCAGCATTTTTTTATTTTTTATTCTAAGAGTATTTTGGTCATTTCATTGAAAAAATAAAAAAAGAGCTGCTAACATGCGCCAGGGACCCTAAAGTATAATAAAAGCAAACTAGAGGGACGTCGGCGTGTATTTTGTGAACAGGGGGACTTTTGAGTATATTTAAGCAAACCCTGGGACTACAAAATAATTTCCCTTTTTTTTAGTGTTCCGTGATTATTTTCACCCTCTCTCTACTCTCACTCTTTCTCTCCTCACTCACCCTTCTCTCCCAAAAAAAATTACGAAAGAGAACCGAGATATTTTCTCCAAATGTTTGAACTCAACATAAGGCTCTCTCCTCTCACTCACTCACTCCTCTTCCAAAAAAGTCACCAAAGAGAACCCAGATCTTCTCTCCCAAAAGGAAAGAAAACGCTCTCTTCATGGAGTCCAAAAAAAGTGCTTTGAAAGGATCAATTGATGGATTTTTGCTGTGTAAGGAGACCCCCCTTTTTTATAGGGTTTTAAGGGGGGGAAAAAATCCATTTTTACCCCTCATCTCGTAAAAACCTTACTAACCAGAAATTTCTGGGTCAAAAATATGAACGAACCGTCTAGTCTGCTCAAATTTTGGGCAGTTCGTTAGGTCAGTATTTTAACCCCAATACTCGATACGGTATTCTGTCCGACCCGTGGTTCGACATTTTTTCAAACCTTGTTAATTTATTGAGTATAATTTTGTTGATTGTTTAGTTTGCCAAGATTAATAACTCTATGGATACAAACTTATCTTCGTAGTTATTATTTGGAAAGATGGATGGTCCAATTAGTTGAACCGTCGCCCAAATAAAAAAATCAATGGGACAAATATATTCCGCCTTCTTAGGTTTATTCATAATTTTTTACAATTCTCGACAATTAATCTAGATCAAAATTTTTTTGTTGGGAATAGTAGGGTGATACTCCTATATAAATACGATAAATAAATACATCAGTCATAACAAGCTATCCATAATCAAACGAAGCCCTACTGGCCTCAGTGTTAGGATTCCCTCTTTCGAGGTTGCGGCGGTCTGCCTCAGTAAAACTCTCCAGTGATTAAACTCAGTGGGAAAATCTGCATCGGTAGGGAAAGAGCACCTCGGCAGGGTCATGACGAAACGCCTTGACGTTGATACCACTAGATCTGATCCTCTCAGCTCATCACTGGCCATGCAAGAGCAACGAGGAATGCTCACACCTCGCAAGTTGTCTAAATAAACCCAAAGATAGAAACTAAATGGTACATCAGAAATAATATACTCATATAAGATCTCCAGCGCATGCTTGGAGAGCGCGTCCGCTACATGGTTGACATCCCACCAAGTGTGCTGGATGTCAATTTCCAAGTCTTTCGCCATTAGCTCCCGTGCTCTGAGGATTAGCGTTGCCGGGGGGTGAGCTCGGTTCACGTCTCATCCCACACATAGAATGGCCAAGGATGAGTCTACCTCTACCTAGACCCTCCAAAATCCCCTCTCCTACATCAACTCCAGTCCAAGGACTAAGGCCCAAAGTTTAGCTGCCTTAGGTACATCTATTAATGCCCTTGGCAAAGTCACACACCCAAAACCCACCCGAGTCGCGGAGGACACCACCAGCACCTGCAGGTCCCAGGTTGCCCATCGAACCTCCATCTGCATTGAGCTTGACAAAGCCTTCCACAGGACCCTACCAAGATACCAAGATACTAGGATCTCGCGATGTGGGGGGAGTGGAGTAATCCGGTCTATTAGGACACGAGCATAGTAAAGGTAGTGCCAGGAATGAAAGGCGGAGTCACACCGCCACCGACAGAGCCATCAGCATGCTATCACAAATGTCTCCACGTAGAAATCACGGGGAGGTTGTGGGAGTAAGGCCGCTCATACCACCATAGAAAACCTGCAATCACAAGACATATGCATCAGAGTCTCAGAAAAGATACCACATCTGGGACGTGTACCATCATTCATGAAATGCCTCCATGCTCGCTCTGCATTCGTCATCAGCCTGCCATGGCAGAAGAGCTAAGTAAATAGACGAATGCGCTCAGGAACTCGTAAGGCCCATATCCTGCTCCAGACTGGGTCAGCTGGTGGCATCTCCCCCTCCCTGCATAACGCCCCATAAAGGGAGCGGGTGGAGAAACGTCCATCCTGGGTGAGTCCCCAAGATATCATGTCCGATCAATCTGGTGAGACCTGCAAAAAATTCAATGTTAGAAAGCGAATAAGGTGTGGAGGCAGGAAGGCCTCTAGTCGAGAGATGTCCCACCCACTTCGCGGAGACCAGTATTCGACCATCCGCCATCCGACTTCCTCAGCTGGAAGGTCGCTAAGAAGGTGATTCCGGAGAGGGGATGGGGAGAGCCATGGGTCATCCCAGAATAAGGTCTTTACCCCATTGCCCACGTTCCGACGGAGGTCATGGGCGAGGGCTGGGCGGGCCCTCACAATGGCCTACCAGGTGGCGGATGAGCCAACCTTCGGCTGCAGCAGGTCAAGACCACTACCCTCCCCACCATACTTTCTCATCAGGACCCATGTCCAAAGGGAGTCTTGAGATTGGAGAAGTCGTCAAGGTAGCTTGGCGAAGGATGCCATGTTTGCCTTCTGCATAGACCGGAGGCCAAGGCCACCGACCTCTTTAGGAAGGCATTGTGTGGCCCAGCCGACGAAGTGTATGTGCTGGCAATCTGAATTCTGGTGAATGCCCCAGATAAATCTAGATCAATTTAGTTGTACTTAATAAAAGATAAGTGAGTTATTCAAGGTATGGTAGATTAATTTAGCATGTAGATCAATTTAGTGACTTCTTATCTATGGAGTGATGTTGTCACATTTGAAGTCTTCCCGCTAAATAGATTACTTTCTTCAGCTATCAATGATCACTCCTTTTGAGATTTGAATGCTGGAATTTCTCAATATAGTCATTTTAGAGATTTTGCCATTTTGGTTGTATTTCTTATGCGATCCAAAATTGTGTCCATAGAACTAAATTTGCACAGCGGTGACGGCAATACATTTTGTTGAAAATTCTTGATGAAATCAAGGGATAGAAGTTGTATATAGTAGATTTTCATTAAAGTCATTTCTATGATGTGATTTTTTATGAAACCATTTCCCCTTCCAACATGTCCATGTGTGCAAGGAAATCTATTACCAAACTTCTTTGCCACCTTTATTTATTTTAAACAAGTATAATTTATTTATCTAAAAATATATCGTCAAAATAGCAACTTACTACAGCTACACTCATTAGTGCTCGATGGCACGTATAGCATAAATAAAAAAGATATAACCTATCTAAAAAGTAGCTAATTAGAAAGGGATTATCATAAGGTTTATCTATATCTTCTGTTTTGTCTCAAGATGTCTTGCCAACTCGCATGAACCAAACTCCCTGTTAAATTTATCTTATCTTTTCGTTGCCACTTTTATTAAAACTCAATTACATTCTTGTCTTTTTTGAATTAAAAAAGAGAAAAAAAAGACAAGAAAGAGAGTCAACAGTTTCTTTTGACAACGTCGATAAAAAAAAATCACGTTCCTTTTGTCAACCTCGATTTTTCTCCTCAATTTCCTGTCACTATTTCTTCGACAAAGTCAACAGTTTCTCCCCCTGAACCATCACAAGGAGAATCTCTTTTTTTTTTCAAAGTTTCTCCCCCTTTAAACACTTTCAATTTTTGGAGTTTTATTTTTAATAAATAAAATTTTATTTATTAAAAAAAATATTCGAGCTTGTAATGTGATTTTTATTTAATTTTGAGTTTATTTTGAACAAAATCCGATCAGTATGGGTGGGCCGAGCCAAACAATCTAGTCGAACCGCCCACTCCAACCCAATTTTGGACGATCGCAAGGTGGGCATACCAACCTCCAAACCCGGTACGCATAAATGCCCGATTTTAGTCCAACTAGTCGGACGGCATTTTAAAAACCTTGGTGATCACCACCTATTTGCATGTTTAACGCAGTGCCGTATTCTAAGCCAGCCTCAAGACACAGACAAAACAGCAAATTAGCTACACCCATGAAATTAAGAGCAATTAAGTAACTATATCTCCAAGCATCATTGGGAACAGTGCAATCTTTTTTTCAATCTTAAGGGATGGTGCGTGATGCAGACATTCTTAAGGGAGGCAGTTTCAGCCCCAGCCAGCTGCAAATCAGAAGTGAAAATGGTGGGATCAAGTCTACAAATGCGATCGAAAGCGATTGCACCGTACCTGTTACGGCCCAAACTGATGATGTGCCAGAATAAATCATGGTACTTAAGCCGGAAGAGCCCCCACGGAAACAGGATATCTTCACCAACTTCCAACTCCAAACTACTGTCACCAGCGGGTGCAGCAGCCAAGCCAACAACCGTGAAGATGGCACGACGAGAAAAGATAGGGAGGAGCAGGGGATCATCGCTGCATAGATGGGAAGAGTAAGTAAAATCTCTATACGGGAATGGAGACGAAGATGTAGAGCCCGGGTCAGAGATGCAGAGCTCGGTCCAGCTCCCACAAAAATCATCAGTGTGTTGGAAGCGAAAGAAACGATGCCGATCTGAAGGGAAATTGACAACGTGGACAATCATTGTGCGGTCGCCAATGCAGGACCACCCCGCAATCCATAATTCCTTAACGGCCTGTTTGGAAAGACTTAAAAATAGGAAATAGAATTTATTTCCGGAATTTTAAAAAATTTAGTCTGTTTGGAACTAAATATTTTCGGAAAGGAATTCCCGTTTTATTTAAAAAATCGGATTTAGAATTTCCTTGAAATTATGTCAGATTTAGGAGCCCCAGAACCCCTCTCGGCCTCCTCTTTCTTCCTTCTTCGAGCTAGAGCTCAAGTTCATCTCCTCTTCCTTCTTCGAGCTGGAGCTGATCTCCCTTCCTCGAGCTCATCTCGGCATGGAGCCCTAGAGCACTCCTCTCCCGTCCTTGGCCTTCTCTTTCGTCTAGTAATCTCTCTATCTCTAGCTCGAGTTCATCTCCTCTTCTTGTTGGTAAAATATTAGTAAATTATGATTTTAACACGAGTATATATAAAGCATAAACGAGTATATATGAAGCATAAGCAATATAAAATAGGAAATTTGGATGATGCTCGCGATCACACTTGTAGGTAAGTGTGTAACACCTTCGTCTTCAAGTTAGGACTTCGGATTGAATCCTGGACAAGGCCACAGTTTAACCGTATGCCCTTAAACTCTTATTACCCTCCTATATGCTTCAGGCCTCCGTAGGTAATAGAGCTCCCAAGGTACAATGCTCAATCACGAGTACTATAGGAAGCACTATAGCAGACCTTTCAAACCTTTGGTGGTGTAGAACTCTGACTCTTTTATGCAAGAGAAGAATGCTATGATCTAGAGGGGGAGAAGTAGAGAGCTCAAGGAAGAGTGTGAGCTAGGGGTGATTTGGAATGAAGGAGGAGGCTTCCTTTTATAGGGGCCTAGGACTTCCAACATTCAAAACCAAATTTAAGAGGGCCATTAACCCACCCATTGAATGAGATGTTACAAAACCCATAAAACCCCCAAAATCAAATGGGTTGTTACACTCATGAATTTAAATTCAAATGGCATGGAAGGGGAAGAAGGTTCTAGAGTATGGGCTTTTCCAGGAGGAAGCCTAACAGATTTTTGGGCCGAGAATCGCTTCAACAGGTCTGGCCCAGCTCTAAAAAGATAAGACCATGAAACCTGGAATAATACTCACAAACCCATAATCCTGCAACCCTCAGCCATACCACCCTTAAGCCAATTTTCTGGATGTCTCGTATAGAGTAATCCATAGTTAGCAGTGTACCTTAGATATCTAAGGACTCTAACTATCGCTTTCTAATGTTCATCATTGGGATTACTCGTATATCTCGATAACATGTTTACCGAGTTTGTAATATCTGGTCTAGTACAGTCCATGAGGTACATTAGACTGCCTATAACTCTAGAATAATCTAGTTGTCGCACACACTCTCTGCGATTCTTGCAAAGACTTGACACCACTTTCATAGGAGTTCTCGCAATTACATTGCTATCCTTATCAAATTTGTCAAGTATCTTTTTGACATGGTGACATTGGAAAAGCGCGTAACCTTCTGAAGTCTTGGTGATTTTCATCCCAAGTATTACATCAGCTTGTCCCAAGTCTTTCATGTCAAAATTTTGCGACAACATTCTCTTGGTAATTTTGATATTATCATTATTACCCACGATCAACATGTCATCTACGTAGAGACATACTATCACATAGTCGTTATCGTCTCTTTTCACGTAGACACATTTATCACATTGGTTTATCTGAAACTCGTTAGATAGCATTACACTATCAAACTTTTCGTGCCATTGTTTAGATGCTTGTTTTAGTCCATACAAAGATTTTACAAGCTTACACACCTTATGTTCTTTACCTGGAACCACAAACCCTTCGTGTTATTCCATGTAAATCTCCTCTTCCAAATCTCTATTAAGGAAGGCCGTCTTCACATCTATTTGATGGATCTCTAGGTTAAATAAAGCCGCCAAGGCTGTGACTAACCTAATAGACATTTTCCTGGAGACAGGAGCATATGTGTCGAAATAATCAACACCCTCAGTTTTCTTGTAGCCTTTAACTACGAGTCTTGCCTTGTACTTATCCACTGTACCATCAGGCTTCATCTTCTTTTTGAAGATCCACTTATGGCCTAGTGGTTTACTACCCAGAGGTAGATCCACTAGCTCCCAAGTGTGATTATATAAGATAGACTCTATCTCACTATTCACCGCTTCCTTCTAAAGAGCAAAGTCTGTAGAGGACATTGCTTCTTTGTAGGTTACTGGATTCTTTTCTAACAGTTATGTTAGGAAATCTGATCCGAAGGACTTTTCTTTCCTAACCCTTTTCTCACATCTAGGTTCTTCACTTCATCTTGAGGTTCCTCTCCTCCCACATTTCTCCCACTTTGGTCAACTTGACGGTCAACTCCAGTTTGAGCTTTGTGAGGAAAGATTTCCTCGAAGAATGAAGCATCCCTAGCTTCAATGATAGTATTTACATGATCATCAGAATTATCTGACTTGTGTACCAAGAATTGATATGCAGCACTATCCTGTGTATAATCGATGTACACATAATCCACCGTCTTGGGTCCTATCTTTGTCCTTTTAGGAGGTAGAATTGGAACCTTAGCAAGACATCCCCAAACTCTTAAAAATTTGTAGCTAGGTGCATGACATTTCTACAATTCGTAAGGTGTTTTATCCAACTTTTTGTGCGGTACCCTATTGAGTACATAGTTGGCCGAAAGCACAGCTTCCCCCCCCCCCCCCCCCCACAAGGCGCAGTGGTTTGATGAATGATTCTTTTCTCGGCATATACTTGTGCAAATGGAGATTCATATTCACCACCTCGGTCACTTAGCAGATTTTTAATCTTCTTGCCAAGTTGATTCTTAACTTTATTCTTATAATGAAGGAACATGTCTATTGTTTCGTCTTTACTTCTCATCAAGTAGACATAGCAATACCTCGTACAATCGTCGATAAAAGTTATGAAATAATTTTTACCACCACTCGTTTGTACGTATTTTAAATCACATACATCGGTATGGATTAAATTCAATGGTTGCGTGCTTCGCTCAATCGAGTGGGTAGATGTTTTGGCGTATTTGGCCTCAACACAAGTCTCGCACTTATGTTTGTGATCGATGTTGAATTTTGGTAGTAGGTTAAGTGATATTAGTCTTTGCAAAGACTTATAATTCACATGACCTAGTATACCATGTCATAAATGTAACGACTCGCGAGAATATGCAATCTTCACTTTCTTATTAGCCTTCTCGACAATATTTATTACATCATTGCTCATGCTAGCCTTATTGGCGGCATCCACATCAATCTTATCACTAGACTTTGCCTTGGGAGCTAAAGTCATTAAACTCATCTTAAAAAGATTGTTGGTCAAGTAGCCCTTGCCAATGAACATCCCTCCCTTGGACATGATGACCTTGTCAGACTCGAACACGAGCCGAAAGCCTCTCTTGTTGAGCACCACTCCAGAGATAAGATTATTCCGGATCTCGGGCATATGCAGCACATCGGTCAAGGTGAGCTCCTGGCCCGAGGTCATCTTCAGCATGACCTGAAAGGAAGGATTTTTACACCCCTCTTGTAATAAAGAGTAAGTAAGGGATTGTCGTCCCACAAGGATTAAGTTCTAGGCCACAAATACGACTCGGCCACTAGTTTAGGACTACAAGTAGTAGATTTGTCAATTTCAAACACGAGTTGGTTACTACAACGACTAAACTATAAGATGATTTAACAATAAAGGAAAGAGTGGGCTTTGTACCAATGACACCTAGATAATCAAATGGCCTCTGGGTTTATTAAGTTCATGTTATGGTCCGGGTATTTCTGAAGCAACTAATCAATGCTCCCGCTATTAATTAGTCTAAATTGATTATTAATTAAGCTTAGTTGAACTAATTGTACTCCCACGACTAATTAGCCACCTAATCTAACTAATTACTAATTATAACCATCACTCTTTGGACAACTAACCACCTAATGAGATCCCTCATCAAAAGGCAACTAATTAACTAGTTAAATGGTCTATTAATCCTAACCCCTCCCGGTAATTAGCATTAATTATGTTCATAATCAAGGTGATCAAGCAAGATTAAGTATTAAACTCATTAACTAGTTCACAAACCTTAGCATTTTTACTCCACTAAACCATAGGCTAAATAGATGCCATCAAGGCACCAAACCCACTAATCAACTACTCACACATATCAACTACACAACTAAACACATCCATTAAATAAAGCAATTAAACTATGAACATAAAAGAGAGGGATTAAGAAAGCTCAAGATGATCTTCAAAGCTTCCAAAAGTTCTCCTTCAAGTTCTCTACAAGCTCCAACAATGGTGAGCCAAGTTCTCTTTCAAAGAGTAAAGTGAGTGGAGTTGGTGAGTGTTTTTGGGAAAATATATAAGTCTAAGAGTTCTAAGTTGGCTTGCAAGGAAAGCCAATGGCTATTTATACAAAAATTCCCAACTCAAACTAACTAAACTATTCCTAAAGTTCTAGCCAAGTAAAGCCATGGACAATCCCGAAATGGGCCCAAAATGGTTCATGAATTCCGGCCCATCTCGGCTAGGCAAGTTTTCAGATTTGAAGCTTGAATTTGGACGTATTTTTCACCCTTTCAAACTCCGAATTTGAAGAAGACCATCACACACAAAGTTGTAGCCACGTATATCTTCTTTCCAGAACTGCCTCATTCGTCTCCATCAAACTTTGTATGCAAAAGTTATCTTTATTTGAGTCGCTCGGGGTCAGTCTGTACAATGTCGTCGAGGTCCCGATCATGCACCATTCTTCACGGCTGGTCCAATTGTCTTTGACACGATCCAAGGTGCACCAATATCCTCCTCGCATCTCCACAAAGTCTCCTAGTAATAAACACGAACAAAATGCAATAAAAATCATAAGAACTACACTAAAACATTCAAAGCAAGAAATATGACATTACATCAATACATGACAACAAAAACACTAGAAACAACGAAAAACCAACACTAAAACATACAGAGATGATAGAGTATATCTGCACTCATCATACGACCGTCCCTTTGCCTTCAACATTTGAGACTGCGGAATTGCCCATGTAGCAGTTCTCATCATCGATCGGTTGATAGGTCTTGAACATCTATTTGTTGGCACAAATATGGCGGATAGCCCCCGTGTCCACCCACCATTCCTTCGAGTTCCCACCCACGAGGTTCACCTTGGACACAATGGCCGTGAGGTGTATCTCATCGAGGTCGGAGCTCAAGCTAGCCTCCGTAATGTTAGCATTGGCGGGCTTCTTCTTCTTGCCCTTGCTTGGTCCTACCATGTTCTTGCCCTCTGCGGCTAGACATTTGTAGCAATCTTTGGCTCGATGGCCGGTCTTGTTGCAAATAAAGCAGGCACTGGTAAAGCTCTTGTTCTGAGCATCTCCTTTGGACTCATTTGAGCATTTTTCCTTGTTTCCACGGGAGCTCCCCCCGATCTCGACCACATTGGCCTTAGCAACCATGCCACTTAGTTTCTTCTCAACCTTTCGGTTGTCTTGCTCGATGCGCAACCTTCGGATAAGGTCCTCGAGAGTCATCTTCTTCCTTTTGTGCTTAAGGTACATCTTGAAGTCCTTCCAAGATGGTGGTAATTTTTCAATCACCATAGCCACTTGGAGGGCATCATTGATGGCCATTTCCTCCATTGCAAGATCATGGAAGATCAATTACAAGTCTTCGCATTGTTCCACAACGCTCTTTCCATCGACCATCCTGTAGTCGTGGAAGTGCCCGGCCACAAATTTCTTTGCACCGGCATCGTCAATCTTATATTTGTGCTCCAACGATTCCCAAAGATCCTTTGACGTTTCTTTGGTATAGTACACGCCGTAAAGCGTATCGTCGAGAGAACCCAATATACAGTTGCGACATAGGTAATCTTCATGTACCCATGCATTATGGATCGCAGCTTGATGCGAATCATTCACATTCTCTTTGGGTTTCTCCTCCTTGATATACCGGCTCAAGTTCAAGGCGGTCAAGTAGAACAACATTTTTTGTTGCCATCTCTTGAAATTTCTACTCTTGAACTTTTTCGGTTTCTCAAGATGAGAGTACGGTAGTGACATTGGGTGTCTATGACCCGGCATCACGGCCTCAGCGCCGCTAGCCCTCACGACGGGAACCTCTTTGTTCAAGTCGTTGTCGGTAGTGTTCGTTGCACCGGAGTTGTTGAGTGGAGGAGAGTTGTTAATTCCAGCCATCTAAATTTATCACCAAAATAAACCTTCGTAAGTTGTGAGCGGGATTAATCGCAAGATTAATAAACAGTAGTACCTCCTGATGTAATTCTTGCAAAAACAAGTGATCAAACCGTTGGATAGTAATCAATTGAAGTTCAATTAATTGGAAGACTATTATTTTAAAACCATTTTGATTCGTGTAACTGTTACGTGAGACTATGACACAATGAAAGAATAAATGCTACTATTTAATCTTCTTTTCCGAACTGAAGCAATACCGAAGCATGTGTTTCCCAATTTAAAGAGTTTGACGTTACCACGTTAAAGTTGAAAACACAATTCTAACGTTTTCAAACTCAGGAGCAATGAATTCAATTAGCTAGATGTCTTTCAATTTTCCGTAAAGAACTTATGCGTTGAAAGGAGAATAAAAGATTTAAATTCGAAGTCCAACCAAGCAGTAGGTAACCGATTTAAGTTATTACTTTTGCAAAGTAGTGACTCTCAATTTTAACACTACATTGTTTCTGTAGAACCTTCACAGAGTAATGAAAGTGAATAAAAAGATTAATAGAGCATGTTTATATTGAACAGAATAATACTCGTAACTAGAATGAGTACGAAACCATAATTAACTAATATTTTGATCTATAAGAGTTTAAGATTGTTGGTAAAATATTAGTAAACTATAGTTTTAATACGAGTATATATGAAGCATAAACGAGTATATATGAAGCATAAGCAATATAAAATAGGAAATTTAGATGATGCTCACGATCACATTTGTAAATAAGTGTGTAACACCTTCGTCTTCAAGTTAGAACTTCAAATTGAATCCTGGATGAGGCCACAGTTTAACCGTGTTCCCATAAACTCTTATTACCTGCCTATATGTTTCAGGCCTCCGTGGATAATAGAGCTCCCAAGGTACAATGCCCAATCACGAGTACTATAGAAAGTACTATAGCACACCTTTCGAACCTTTGGTGGTGTAGAACTTCGACTCTTTTATGCAAGATTAGAATACTATGATCTAGAGGGGGAGAAGTAGAGAGCTCAAGGAAGAGTGTGAGCTAGGGGGTGATTTGGAATGAAGGAGGAAGCCTCCTTTTATAGGGGCCTAGGACTTCCAACATTCAAAACTAAATTTAAGAGGGCCATTAACCCATCCATTGAATGAGATGTTACAAAACCCATAAAACTCCCAAAATTAAATGGGTTGTTACACTCATGAATTTAAATTCAAAATTTAAATTCAAATGGCATGGAAGGGGAAGAAGTTTCTAGAGTATGGGCTTTTCCAGGAGGAAGCCCTACAGATTTTTGGGCAGCGAATAACTTCAACAGGTCCGGCCCAGCTCTAAAAAGATAAGACAATGGAACCTGGAACAATACTCACAAACTCATAATCCCGCAACCCTCAGCCATACCATCTTTAAGCCAATTTTCATTCAACCTGAGAATTGAATTTTCGTAAGTGTTATATATATCGTCACGAAGCTTTATCAACGAGCTTCATATTGATCTCACAAATACCTAAATCTAATTGGTGTACATTTAATTAGGAATCTCCCTCTAATTAAATATTTGGGCCCAATGCCCAATACACTCACTTGTATTGGGCCATCTCTTCCTAGGGTATTAAATCCAATTCTCCAACACTTCCTTCTTCGATCTATATTTTTTATGGGTTTTGAATCTGGGTTTTTTTGGTTTAACGATATGAGTTTTTTAATTTAACGATATGGGTTTCTTAGCTCGAGCTCATCTCCTCTTCCTTCTTCGATCTGAGTTGTTTATGGGTTTTAAATCTGGGTTTTTTTGATTTAACGATATGGGTTTTGATCCTCCGGAACCACAAGAATCCTTAGTTAGAATGGGATTCCCACTCGTCGCCCGCCCTCCCCATTATTTCATTTCATTCTATTTATTTATGGGTTGACGCTCCAAAGAACATATACATGGAGCTATGCCGACTTACATACGTCTCGTTGACACCAATTTTTGAAATGCGGGAGAATCTTCCCGAACGAGAAAAAAACCTGTCCTCTTCGCTTCCCAATAAATTGTTGGATTGGCAGTGACCAGGCCCGGGCGACTGTTTACCAAAAACACAGGTCTCCGCAAAGTCGTAAGACCATGTATGGGGGCTGACGCCTGCCCAGTGCCGGAAGGTGAAGGAAGTTGGTGACCTGATGACAGGGAAGCCGGCGACCGAAGCCCCGATCTGAGTTTTTCTTGTTTAATGATATGAGTTTCTTTGTTTGTCGATCTGGGTTTAAGAATCTTGGAGCTCCTCCTCCGGTGGGTTGTTTTGTCGTTGTACAATGGGGACCCTGATGTATTTTTGGTACCTGTATGTTATTTTTTTAAGAAAATCTTAGATTAAATGTCTTCTAATTGTTGATTTAGGAGAAGTTTTCCACTAAACTTTACATTATATAAAGAAAATATTGTAAGATAAGATTGGACATATAAAGTCACCGATTGCGTTAAATTGTAAGTGTATTCACGTATTGTCCTGTCGAGGATTGGCGAATGGTTTTACTTGTCTTTGATTGTATAGCTGGTGTTTTAGAACTTCTGTGTAACACTCACATTTCAGTGGAATGATGTACATTTCTAAAAAAGATGTTGACTAAAACTAGATATTGTATATTCATCTATCAGGTGTATGCTCTAAGGCTGCACTGTTGATATGCTCTTGTATCATACTCAAAAATGACGGTTTTGATTTTTCTTCACAGATTTTGTTGGTGTTTGTTTGCCTGTGGATATTGACGAGAAAAGCACAAGGAGAAGCCCTAGGATTTGGCAACTGAACTTGCTGAGCCTAAGGTATCCTATTAGTTGTCAATGGCATGTTATCTTTCTCTCTATCTCTAACTAAGATTTTTGTTATATTTAGAATATCTTAGTAGTTTTTTGATAAGTTCTTTATTGATAAGCTGTTCATAATAATATAATCCTTCATTTCGACTAGATGGTATCCCACCATTGAACTATATATTCAACAACTATTTTACATCAAATTCATCATGTTTAAGATATCACCTATCTAATTAGCAATAAAGATATGTAATTTGAAGTTGGTTTTTGCTTATATGCTTTACTTGCTCAACCATCTGGATGGATTTTGGAGCAAATGCTTTTGTTGACTTTTAGTTGGATGAATTGGTTTTGTAGGAGATAAGATGGATGACTTGCATTTGATTGCACTTTTAGTTGCATTGGTTGGTTTCTATTTAATGTTAGCTATTCAACGAAATAGGGAAGATACCGTGGAAAGAGAGTTGATTCATCCTGCAAAAAGAAGAAGGGAACTTGCGAGATGGAAAGTTATGTACGAGTTAATGGATGAATAGATATGTCGTAAAAATTTGTGCATGTCACCTAATGCATTTACAACCCTTTGCGAGTTGCTAAGAGGGAATGGTCTCATAAGAGATAATCAGTATAATTATGTTGAAGAGCAAGTTGCTAAATGTCTCCATATCTTAGCACATGGCACTAGAAATTCGTTATCGTCATTGTTGCATCGACGATCTAGTGAGACAGTTAGCCATCACTTCCATCAAGTCCTGAGAGCTATCATATCTCTCGAAGATCACTTTTTGATATAACCCGATGGTAGAAATATTTCCACCGATATTAAATGTAGCAGGGGAAGATTTTTTCCATACTTCGAGGTTGGTTTTCTTGTCTTGTTTTGCATTTGCAAATTAATTCAACTTCTATTTGCTAAAATTATCTTTTCAATTATAGAATTGTGTGGGTGCAATCGGTGGGACTTATATTCGTGTAAAGGTGCTAAAAGAGGATGACTCAAGATATCGTGGAAGAAAGTTTTACCCTACCATGAATGTATTGGCTTCTTGCAGCTTTGATTTGTGTTTTACTTATGTCTTGCCGGGTTGGGAGGGTTCTGCATCAGACTCAAGAATTTTAGATGATGCACTAAGAAGAGAAGATAAATTGATAGTTTCTCAAGGTACTAGCTATTTTATATTGTAGTTCTTCAAGGTATGATAAGCTAATATCACTTTTTCTAAAATATTCTCTCTCTTTGTCATAGGTAAATATTATCTGGTTGAAGCTGGATATATGTTAAGGTCGGGGTTCGTTACTCCTTATAGGAATGCACGTTACCATTTAAAGGAGTATTCATGACACTACCCTCTTTCAACTCTACATGAGCTTTTTAATTTGCGACATTCATCCTTGCGTATTGCTATTGAAAGAGCGTTTATGGTGTTAAAGAATCGATTTCTCATCATTGGTTCTGGAGAAAAGCTGGGATTTAACTCTGAGACTACTTCAGAAATGATTATCGCTTGTTGCATATTGCACAACTATCTTTTGGGGGCTGATCCAGATACATTAATATTGGCAAAAGTTGATGAGTCTCTAAGAAATTCATATATGAGTTATGAAGAATACATTGGAGTCTCGAGAGATGTTGATGGGAAACAATGAGAACTATTAAGAGAATCAATAGCGGCGCGAATGTGGCATGATTACAACAGTAGAAAATAGGACAATTTAGTTTTCTATGTACTTCTTGTTCCTTTGTCAACTAGGCCGACTAATGAAGATTCGAGCGAATGTGACATTTGAAACCACATACAAAACATAGGATGCATAACATAAGGTTTACTTCTGTACATGTCCTGATCACGACGTTACCGCAACCACAATTTTAGATTTTAAAATTTGTTAACTATTTAAAACGTCTGTTAATTTTGTGATAATAGCGTTTTCGGAACAATTTCTAAGACGTACCACATAAACATTGCTTTGGCTAGAATACTTCATACATATCTTGAGTTGAGGTATGCTATTTTTTGTAAGGAAATGTGAATTGTTTCCGTTAATCAACTAAACAACTCATGTTGTATAATCGTAAAATTCCGATTGCGGCATTGCAAAATGACGTTACAATTTACAAATTAAAAAAATAGAAACCTAGGCGCGTCCCCGTCATACGGTCATAGCACATGTTCCCTAGCGTTTAAATAGTTGCAATAGCTGTTCTATTGGAAACTAATTGGAAAAAATTGTAACACTGTCGTATAAACAAATGTATGATCTCCTGGTTCATCTGCTTCAGCACACGATTTCTTAATAAGTTTGCCCAACCTAATCAGATTCTACAACCCCAAAAATTGTCTCTTCTTAGTATTCAACTTAATTCCCTTCATATTGATTTACTGGCCGGTGACTTCGTTATTTCTTTCTCCTCAACGTGGTACCGAGTCCCGGTCGTTTTTATACCAAAATTCAAAGAATAGTTGGAGGGACTATTTCAGATCAAACTAAGTAAATTTTTTTTGGGTTAGTATTGTTAAATTACAAATGATTGGTATATGTAAACAATAAAGTTTGCAGGAAAAACTATTTGATATTTAGAGTTATTTGAATATTTTATTCGAATTATAATTAATAATATATTTTTTAAAAAAATCTCCAGTCTAACCGAGTGATTGTATAATCGTTTTTTTAACATTGCTTACGATGCTTCTGAACATGCGACCGTACTGCAGTATGCAAGAAGTGGGATGTCATGATCTTGGCTGAAGACATTGGATGTCTGTCGGTTCTGAACAGTCCCAGTAAATATAAGGACTGTTTTGTTCCAAAAATCTTATGAGTTGATATGAGGCAACGTTTAAAATGTAGTTTCCAACATTTGGTTGCAGCCATTCGTTGATGAACAGCGTTTATCCATTTTTCTGGATAACGTCCATGTCTATCATTCTAAACAAAATGGCCCAACGAAGTTACCCACCAGCCCCTCGTTGAACCCTTTTCCGTAAGGCTCGAATTTCAATCAATCACTTCGTCGCTCGTTTTCAATTGCCTATAAATTTACGGATAAAAATGTATCAAAGTCCATGAGATTTAACTTGACTGATATGTATTTTACGGATAAGAGCGAATGATCAAGGCGAAGATGCTTCCAATTGACCTCTCTAAATTGCCAACCAACTTTATCTTGGTCCAGGTGGTAATGGACCTACTGTCAGCAACAATTTTCTCAATGTGATTTGAGTTATTCGTAAGCTTGGTACAAGCGTGAAAATACCGCACATTATAAAATTTTTTTTGCAGAATTCTTACATAAAATGCGATAGAGAGAAAAAGGAAGAAGAATCTTACCCGATACTCAAAACCACACGCGAAAGATCTCAAACATTAAATTACCGCACACGCTTTTTTAAGCAAAATTAATGACTCAAATTTAACTCTGAATAATACTACCCGACTATTAAAGACACCATGCAATCCAGCCTAAAAAATACATACAAGAGAAAATATCAGTTGATCCTCTAATGACCATTCGCTCAAGAATAATATGGGACAAAAAACAATTATATGACTATAAATATTTACTCAAGAATTGGCAATATATGCAAGCACCACTCACTGATCATAAACACCGAGAAAATAGGAGAGTCAGATACCTTCGGACAGGAAGAATATTTGGAGGAAAAAAAACCAATAGTGGAAAGAATGAGAGGTTTAAGGGAGGAATGATTTTATACATCAAATAACCTTTCGGTTCAACCACGACACCGGAGAGATCATGGGTAATTTTTTAACCAATACTTAGAATGATTGAACCGTAAAAAATCCAATCGGATTGGACAATTCAAATACTTGGTTGACCTAGAACTGAAAGAAAAGAACAAGGTTAAAATAGATGCAGGTCTTTAGTGTTTGAGAAAATTGACTAAAAAAATAGTCTAGTATTATTTAGTATTTAATAATCCCTAATAAAATTGATTAGTCTCTTTATTCAATTTCCGGACAGCTTTCCTACAAGACTCCCTAAAAATATCATGTAACGTCCCGTGATTTGACCGACTGTCTCCACAGACCAATACAGGTCTTTTCCAACGTGATTTGTCCTCACTCGCACGCACGCACCCTGTGAAACTTCCCAGGAGGTCACCCATCCTGATCCTACTTTCGGCCAAACACGTTTAACCTTGGAGTTCTCTCAGGATGTGTACCGGAAAAGAAGGTGCACCTTGTTGATATGGATAGCCAAATCAAATCACTTAAGACTTTCAGACAAATATATCATTTTCGGGGTATGACATAAATGCGTTTAAGTTTGGAGTTCTCTCAGATAGTGTACCGGAAAAGAAGGTGCACCTTGTTGATATGGATAGCCAAATCAAATCACTTAAAGCTTTCAGACAAACATATCATTTTCGGGGTATCACATATCAAAATAGCCATAATTTGAAAAATACCAAAATAGGACGGAGGAGATGCTATATTAATATTGACTCGGTTGCCTCCGACTGCGATACCAAGTGTGTGGTGTCGCACATTGGTGCTAAGTGGCAAAGGTTAGGGATGAGTGACAAAATTATAGTTAAGATATTTTGATATTTTTAGTTGTGTCTCAATTGTCTAAAATTTGAATCTAGCCACTAATCAATTACATTTGAGAAATATTAAAGAATAAATAATATTATACTATTCTTTTTAATCAATTTTCTCAAATATGAGACCTATGATTATTTTGTCCAAAGAACTAGCATACATTTCTTTTGACAAAGATGATGTAAAATAATATCAAACAAACAAGATAGCCTAGGATAAACTAATATCAAAAGTGATTTACTCAACAATCAATTAAGAAGCATCGAAAATTTATTTCATTTTTGTATTACTTCTAGAATATGATTTTTTAGAGAAATCTCAGATAATCACTCTAACAATATGGAACTTATTTCGTAAATTCTCATCTTTTTGTATATTAGTTGACCTTCTAATGACCATTCGCTCAAGAATAATACGGGACAAAATTTTTTTATCTGACTATCAAGATTTACTGAAGAATTGGTAATATATGCAAGCACCACTGATCATAAACACCGAGAAAATAGGAGAGTCAGATACCTTCGGACAAGAAAAATATTTGGAGGAAAAAAACCAATAGGGGGAAGAATGAGAGGTTTCAGGGAGGAACGGTTTTATACATCAAATAACCGGGTTTGGATTCAGAGGGGACTACATAAAAGCCATCCCCATGGTATGGACTAAATATGGACCCTTAGATTTGATCAAATTCTTTTTTTATAGATCTGACGGCCAGAATCTGTTGAGGGTATTTTCGAGTTTTTACCCAAACATACTCATTAGGGTTTCACCATTTTCTTATATAATCTCAAAAAAAAAAAAATCATCTCCCAAAAAAAAAATCATCGTCCCCCCCTCCCGATCCGCCGCTTCCGATTCCCCCCCCCCCCCCCCCCCCCCGGATCCCGCCACCCTCCCACTCAAAGCCAACCGCATTCCCGCCGTTCGCCGCCACTCCATCACACGCGCCGCCGCCTCCCGGGCCGGAACCCTAATGGCGACGCGCCGCCCTTGGTCGGAGCTCCTGACGGTCTCCTCCTTGTCCCGCCCCTGCGACTACCCGGAAGCCCTCGCCCGGGTCAAGCTCAACCTCAACTACTTCCGGGTCAACTACGCCATGGTCTTCCTCTCGATCCTCTTCCTCGGGCTCCTCTGGCACCCTGTCTCCATGATCGTCTTCATCTGCGTGTTCTTCCTATGGCTCTTCCTCTACTTCTCCCGCGACGGCCCCATTTTTGGCATTTTGTCGAACACTTGATGATCGCGCCGTCCTGCTCGGTCTCGCACTGCTCACCGTCGTTGCCTTGGTCTTCACCCACGTCGGGCTGAACGTGCTGGTTGCCCTCATTGTCGGGATCGTTCTGGTGGGGGCCCACGCCGCGTTCAGAACCACCGAGGACTTGTTTCTGGACGAGGAGAGCGCGGCCGAAGGCGGTCTGCTGTCTGTGGTCGGCAGCCAGAGCCAGCGGCCGTTGCAGAGTAGAGGATACACCAGGATATGAATCCCGACCGCTCTGGATTAGAAGAGCTTGTCTCATTTTTTTCGTAGCTTTGTCTAGTTCTGGTTGATGCAGCTTGTGGGGCGCTCCTGCAATGCTTGATGGATATGTTGAGGCTGGAAATTGTTGCAGATTGTGCACATTGCGCGGTGCTGGGAGATAAGTCGGGTTTCTGATTCGCCCTCCGCTGGAATTCTTTGTTGTCTGATGCTGATTATACATGGTCTACTAACATTGTCTTCGCTAGTTGTCCCAAATGTGATTACTGATTTTTCGGTTACTGTTCTATGCGATAAGTTTTCCCCATGAGAAGGCACATTGGCTTTGTTGTTGTAATTGTGAGCAGATGAAGGTAGAGGGGTGTGTATGTTCCTTTGGGTTGGGATGTAATACTCCGTTTGCAATATGTCAAGTCGGTCAGATCACGGGACGTTACATGGGAGATATGAAAGTTAGACATGTTTGTTTGTTTCACTTATAATGGGATACCAATATTGGAGAAGATGAAAACCAATATCACGGTGGAATGAAACCAATATCATAGTAGAATGAAACCAATGTCATAGTAGAATGAAACCAATAACATTGAAGATACCAATATTCGAGAAGAATGAAACCAATATATTCAAATGGTATACATTTTCACTTATAATGGGATACCAATATTGGAGAAGATAAAAACCAATATCACGGTGGAATGAAACCAATATCATAGTAGAATGAAACCAATGTCATAGTAGAATGAAACCAATAACATTGAAGACCAATATCATAGTAGAATGAAACCAATATCATAGCAGAATGAAACCAATAGCATAGAAGATGGAAACCAATATCCGAAAAAATGAAAACCAATATTCCCATACTCGTATTTCCATAAATTGTATTATTTTGCTAATATATTTTTTAATTATTTTAATTATTATATTTTCAATATTGCCTCTGTCCCTTTCAGTGGGGATTACTCATGTCCCCACTGAATTTGAACCCCAAATAACCTATCGGTTCAACCGCAACACCGGAGAGATCATGGGTAATTTTTAAACCAATACTTGGAATGATTGAACCGCAAAAAATCCAATCGGATTGGACAGTTCAAATACTTGGTACACATAAAATGGGGAGCCGGACCCGCACCCGCAGTTAGATCGTCCAAAAGAAAGATGAGTTGACAAAATTAAAGAAAAAGGAAGGAATCCTCGGAGAATAGACGGCTCATTTCTATTTTGAATCCCTAATCCCTAGGCTCATCTTTACCCAACATATTTTCTCTGTCCCCCATTTTCGAACAACATACTATATACTAACTTATATTATAAAATTTGATGTTTGATTATTTTCTAAAATTTTTATTGAATATTGATGTGTAACGTATTAAATATCTTATATTTATTATTTATTATGTTTAAAAATGTCTTGTATTTGAAGTTATTTTTATTAGAATAAATTTAACTCAATTGATAATTTTAAACCACGTGATATTAAAATAAAATTTTCTCTAAAAGAAATAGAAACCTGTTGCCTAGAGTTTAGATAGAAAAGGACAAAAAGATTATTGTTACAGACAAAATATGGATATATTAAAACACGATGAGGGTCCCAGGGATGATTAAGAGAGAGACAAAAAAAAGAAAGAGTATAGATTCTACCTTTATATTAATCTATCAAGCAAAACACCAGTGACCCGGACCTAGGGCAAGTACACGTTACTGTCCCCCATTTTCAAACAGCCGACCACCTCTTCTTCGGTCCTACAGCGGGTAGCTTTGAATGTGGCCTCGAAGAGGCTGGGCCGGGTCAAGGGGCAGGGGGCCTCGAAGAGGCTGGGCCGGGTGGCCTCGAAGAGGCTGGGCCGCACCTCCACCTCCACCTCCAGTAAGTGAACCGCACTTTGTATCGAAGCTTGTATTTGCTGCTTTGGCCCCTACTATCAAGTCTTTTGTTCATCTGTTCCGAGATTTCGCAATGAGTTGTCTTTTGAATATCTGTTCCGAGATTTCGCAACGAGTTATATATTGACTGATCTTCTCTAACTCAAATAGTTTAATTTTCAATTCTTCGTTAACCTAAACAATATGATTCTTGCTCATTTCTATTTCAAATTCTATTCTTGTAATCATTTGCATTTCTGAGTTGGGTAGCGATGAGTCAAGTCTAGAATACAGTTGAAGCAATGTCTAGAGTTGTCATTAGTCCATAAAATCTTATAGCACCATTGGAAAAAGAATAAACACACAAAGCTGTGTACAAGCTGAAGCTCCTAAAAGACAAGCTTCAAACATGGAACATGGAACAGTTTGAAAGTGTGGATACAAGAGTGAAGAGAATTGAACAAGAAATTGATGCTTTGGATGGGTTAGAAGAGTCCAATGAGTTGGGTGTCGACGAAAGAAGAAGAAGAAGAAGAAAACAATCATTGAGAGATGAACTTGGAATATCACAAAGACGAATGGAGTTGATGGGGAAACAAAAGTCACTGCTGAAGTGTGGAATAGGAGGTGATAGGAATTCAAGAATTTTCCATGCATCTATTCACAACTAACATCTACAATCAGGCTGTCAACCATCGACGATACCAACATGCAATTGAGGAGATTCTAGACGGGGGTTCTAAGCAGCATGCAAAAGGAGATTTAAATTGAACTGTAGAGGGGATTAAAACCAGAGCTCGTACTTTGGTGAAGATTGACGCATCCGAACTCCTTTACTCTTCCCTGGTGGAGCAAGTCTTCTTCAACCTGGCGGAGATGAGTCTTCTGGATCCTTCTTGCCTACAGAGCACGGGGACATCCTCCCAAGGACGTGCTTGTTTCTGGAGTCGAACTTGTGGAGATGGATCCTTCAAGCCTACAGAGCATGGATTGATTCTCTGTAAGCTATAAGTGCTTGCCTCTGGATCCTTATCGCCTACAAAGCACAAATAGACGTGCCTTTTGGATACTCTGTGAGCTATAAGTGGATAAAGTGGATGTGCATTTTGGACCACCTTGGTGTTATCGGCGAAGACAGCAACCTGTGACTTTTGGTGGGTGGAATTCTATTGGTGAAAGCTGTTGGACTTCCAAATGATAAATGGGCTTAACAAGCCCAAGGTACTAAGGACTACTTTGGTTATAGGAAGTCGGTGCTTAGGAGGGGTATTTATTGGTAGTTTTAGCAAGGAAGTTTCGCAACCTCGTATTTTTAGTACGAGATAATTCTATATTAGGTCTATGTAATATGTAAATATTATTATTAAAAGAAACTAACACCTCTTATAAAATAGAATAACTGCATGTGTAATAGTTTTTTTCTTTAAATTGTACATGTGGATAAGTGCAATTTTGACATTTTGCATCTGAATTCGTGAATGATTACAATTGGGATTCATTTGTAAATCAACCAAACATGAGAACACAGAAAATTATTGATAGATCAGGTTGATTTATTCAATGAAGTGCGGAGCAGCGTGCGTAGGTCTCTTCAAGCAGCCTCCTTTGATGAAGTCACCTGACTGTTTCTTCAATTTCTATAATTTAGAGTTATGAGCGTTTTTTGGAGATCGCTCGCTCTCTTTTTATAAGGTCTGAAACTCGCTTCACGTAAAGGAGATGTGATCTTTCTCGATGGTGAAATGCTTGCGGTTCATAGTGTTCAATCAATAATGCCAGACCCTCTTTTTAGAAGGCTCACACTCTCAAGTGCCCCCAGATTCAAATTTGTTGGGATGAATAAGGCTAGCATTAGGTTGTGCAAATTTTGCTTAATATCCGCTTCCTTTTCATTGAAGCAAAAAACTCACAATGTTTGAATAGCCGGAAATTATTTCAAGTAACTGCTGGATGAGCTTTATGCCCCAGTCAGTTCTACGGTTTCAGGTTCCAGTTTTTTTCTGTCGCTAATAGACTTCTCTTGTTTAAGCATTGAATCCAGGGAGGCACATATTGTTGACGTTTTAGCAACGTGTCGAGTTGGCGTGAGGGATGCTTCCTTGGACATCAAGTCTTATATACAAAGACATTCCTGTTTTGTTAGAATCCTATTAGGAAGATGTATCTTCTCAGAATAGGCATGTGCATATACAGGTGATGTAACCCTAACCCTAGGACTTTGTATAAATATGTGTTGTTGGAATGAGAAAAGTACACGGCAGATAATTTTACATGGTATCAGAGCAGAAAAATTGATCTGACAACCCCACCACATATAGCCTACCTGCCGCACCAAAATTTCCACCCCAAATCATGTCGAGAGCAAGTCATACGCCCGAAGGAGGAGAGGTCAATTTAACGATCTCACCGGCGTCATTCGGAAGCACGGATACTCAATCCCCTCTCTATACATGCATCGAATAACCCGGGACATGTATATGTGAGTGAGTTACTTCATGACAGCAACTACGGAGAATGGGTTGCTGACATGATGAATGCTTTGTATGCCAAGAACAAGTACGGGTTTGTTGACGGAACCATACAGCCTCCGGATACTAACTTGCAAGAATTTCCTCTCTGGATGCGTTGCGCGCCATGGTGAAATGATGGCTGCAGAGCGCAATGGAGAAAGATGTACGTGCAAGTGTACGGTATTCACGAACTGCTACGAAAATATGGATGGATCTTCAAGAACGCTTTGGCAAGGGCAGTGCGCCTCGAGCATATGAGCTGAGATGTTTGGTTGCATAGCTGAGGCAAGAAAAACTCAGTGTGTCAGGCCTCTACACCAAACTTAGGGCATTGTGGTATAAAATCCAAGCCATAACCCGCTACCCAAATGTGCTCTGCAAATTGCAAATGCGATGTCCAACGACAGATGTCAGCCATGAGAGAGAATGAGCAATTGTACGACTTCCTCATGGGGTTGGACGAAGTTTTCAATGTAGTGAAGACCCAGATCTTGAGCACTACACCACCGCTTGCACTAAGAACGACATATCACATGGTGGCGGAAGATGAGCAGCAGCAAAATCTGTCCGCACCACAACACTCCACTGTCGAAGGAGCAGCTTTTCAGGTTTAATCTGACAAGAATATTGCTCAACGTAAGGGTGTCAAATTGGATAGAGGCGAGTGCCCTAGGTGCGATCATTGCAGAAAGGTGGGACATGCCAAAGAGTAGTGCTACGAGATCATTGGCTACCCGCCAGGATGGATAAAACTTGGACACCGGGATACCAATCTGCCATTCGCGACTGGACCACAACCAAAGGCAGCACAAATAACTCAAGAGAGCAGCCCTGTGCCAGGATTAACGCGTGATCAGTATGCCATCCTGATGAAGTGCCTAAATATGAACGCAGAGGCGAGTAAGGAATGTAACCTTGAACCTGTGGTCAACATGGCTGGTAAGAATTTCCAAACTCACTCTTGGATTATTGACTCTGGGGGATCCGAACATATCGTTTCGGACGTAAGCCTGTTCCAAGGTGAAATTCGACCACATTTGCTTGCCAAGATTCCGAATGGGGACAACATTCAAGTCCATGGAATTGGTGAAATTAAACTGTGAAAGGCCCTTACTCTGGAACATATTCTTTTCATACCTGATTTTAAGTGTAACTTGATTTTAGTGAGTCATATGACAAGGGATTCAAATTGTACCCCTCACCTTTCAACATGATCGTTGTCTTTTACAGGACATACTAATGAGGAACCTGATTGGTCTGGGTAGGCAATGCGATGGATTGTACTACTTCAACCCAGTACAAGATGGTGGGGTGGTAATGGCGGTACATGGACAAGGTGACCTATAAGTCTGGCATTAGCGGTTAGGCACTCGTCAAGTGAGAATATGTCCCATATTTCTTTTTTACAAAATAAGACAATTGATAAGAAGTCTTTGTACTGTGACTCTTGCATAAGAGCGAAAAAAATGAGGCTTTCTTTTCCTCATAGCTCAATAAAGACAGTAAAGTATTTTGACATGATCTATTGTGATATTTGGGGACCATACTGCACGACCTCATTGACTGATGCACGATATTTTCTCACCATCGTTGATGATTTCAGTCGTGGTATATGGGTCTATTTGATGAAACAGAAGTTGGAAGCAGGCAAACTCATGCGCACCTACTATGCTATGATTGAGCGTCAGTTTGGTGCTAAAATTAAAATACTCCAAGTTGATAATAGAGCTGAGTTTAAGTCAAATAAGATGATGGAGTTTTATGCGACGCATGGAATCATGTTGCGGATATCCTGTGTAACACACCTCAATAAGATGGTGTGGTCGAGAGAAAGCATAGGCAAATCTTTGATACGGCAAGAGCACTCCGATTCCAAGCAGGATTACTGATAGAATTATAGGGAGAGTGTGTCCTCATGATAGTCTATTTGATCAATCACCTCCCATCTGTAACTATTAATCAGCGAACGCCTACGAGGTCTTATTTGTGAAGCCCATAAACTATGCACACTTGAGGAGTTTCGAGTGCTTGGTTTATATTCACCAACATCCCTTAGATAAATTTGATGAAAAGGGGAGGCGAGGCATTTTTCTAGGATATCCTATTGGTCAAAAGGGGTATCATGTTTAAGATTTACAAACTGGTGTAGTGAACACAAGCCGAGATGTTATCTTCTTGGAAGATTGTTTTTCGTTTGCACAAAGGTCAATGGTAGAACGAGCACAGCCTGATAAAGGGGGACTGCAACATTCACAAACCATTGCAGTTGATCTCCCTGTCAGAGACGATCCATCCGATGACAGGATAGAATCAAAACCTGTATTACAAGAGTCAAGTGGTTACGAAGACAACCCAGAGATTGAAGAGATCGGGATTGATAACTCTGACCCGTAAGACCTAAAGAAGTTCCAACCAGTTCGGAAGGAATCTGCCCCTCAAGAACTGGTAGGCTACCAACAGATTTGGAAGACTTTGAAGTCACATTACCACCCTCCATCGTGTTGCAAGAGCCAGCCCAGCCTTCAGGCACCTCTACGGTATATCCTTTGTCCCATTTTGTAAGCTATAATCATCTTTCACCCTCACATAAGGCTTTGTTGGCGGCCATCACCTCACACGATGAGTCAAAATATTTTTACCAGGTAGTTAAACACAAGCATTGGAGGGAAGCAATGCAAAGGGAAGTCACCGCCTTGGAATCCAATGGGACCTGGACACTACAAGAGTTGCCCAAAAGAAAGCGAGTGGTTGATTCAAAATGGATTTACAAGGTAAAATTTAAGCCGAATGGAGAGGTGGAATGTTATAAATCACACCTAGTCGCAAGAGATTTTACACAAGTCGAAGGAGTAGATTTCCACGAGATTTTTGCACTAGTGGCCAAACTCGTTACTCTTCGTTGTTTGCTGGCAGTGACGGTTAAAAGTGGTTGGCCATTACACCAACTAGATGTGGATAACGCCTTCCTGCATAGCGACTTGGATGAGGAGGTGTATCTACGTGTCCCACAAGGCTATAGAAAAGGTGATGAGACGAGGGTTTACAAGCTGCATAAATCCTTATATGGTCTGTGCCAAGCCTCCAAGAGCTGGTACAGTAAATTTACGCAGTGCTTCTTGAGAAGGGATTTAAGCAGTCAAGGGCGGACCACTCCTTATTTTTATATAGTGATGGAGAGATTGTGATAAAAGCCTTGATATATGTTGATGATGTGATTCTGACAGGCACAAGTCAGCACAAAATTGATGAAATTAAAGGATACCTAAATAGGAAGTTCGGGATCAAGGATTTGGGCTCACTAAAGTATTTTTGGGAATTGGCACAGAAAAACTTCATGTGGGCTAGTGCTTAGTCAACGAAAATATACGCTGGACATCTTAAAAGAGTGCGGAAAGCAAGAAAGTAAGCCAGCTGCATTTCCAATAGAGCAAAACCATCATTTGGCTTCGGTCGAAGGAGAGGAAATGACAGACCAGAAGAGGTATATAAAATTGGTTGGTCGTTTGATGTATTTGGTTGTGACTCAACCAGACCTTGCCTACGTTGTCAGAATTCTTAGCCAATTCGTCACTAAGCTGGGAGAAGAGCATATGAAAGCGACAGAAAGAATGGTAGAATATTTGAAGGGGACTGCTGGCCAGGGTATACTCCTACGATTGGGTTGGGGGGGGGGGGGGATATAGCTTAATGGCATATTATGATGCAGATTGGGGCGGTGGTCCTACCAAGCGATCACGTACTAGGTACTACATATCGCTAGGAGGTTCCCCTGTATCGTGGCGAAGTAAAAAGCAAAATGTGGTATCACGATCAACAGCTGAAGCATAATATCATATAAAGGCTAGCGCGGTTACTGAGATAATCTAGTTGCAATGGTTAATGTGAGAGTTGGGCATGCCACAATGAGGAGGCACTGTGATGTTTTGTGACAATGAAGCCGCAGTGCACATTGCCAAGAATCTCATTTTCCACGAACACATGTGGAGATAGATTGTTATTTTGTTCGTGAATGTACTCAGTCGAAAGAAGTGATTCCGACGAAGATTGATACTAATGACCAGTTAGCTGATATATTCACGAATGCTCTTGGAAGAGAGCATTTTTGTCATCTGTTGAGCAAGTTAGGAGTGATTAATCTAAACCCCCAACTTGAGGGAGAGTGTTGATGTTCTAGCAATGTGTCAAGTTGGCGTGAGGATACTTCCTTGGACATCAAGTCTTGTATACAAAGACATTCCTGTTTTGTTAGAATCCTATTAGGAAGATGTATCTTCTCAGAATAGCCATGTGCATATACGGATGATGTAACCCTAACCCTAGGACCTTGTACAAATATGTGTTATTGCAATGAGAAAAGTACGCGGCACATAATTTTACACATATTACCTACTTATCTTTTCTCTTTTATTTCCCTTATAATGAATAGATGGCTTCCAAATTTAGGTTTTTCTTCAGCTGTTTCGATGAATACACAATTTCATTTTTCTGATTTTATTTGCTGGATAATGTTATTTATATAGGTGATGCTGGTGGACTCGTTTATATCTGGGAAGATAACACAGTTAAAAGAACAAATAGCAACATTTGAAAAACCTGAAGAGAGGCAAGTGGTGTAGATTGAACTGTTCAAGCAGTTTCTTACTTCTATATATTTTCTTATTATTTGAAGCATCGTGGAACGCATTAATCGAACATATACAAGACTATTTTTGCAGATAGAATTTCACGTTTTAGGAAGGCATGCTGCGAACTTTTTGGTTACAAGGTATTGCTCAATATGACTGATATCTTTAATATGACTTTTTGGGAACATCTTACAATTGCTTCTAGCTCTCTAATTCTATACATCTGGAAGACATAATGGGAGGCGAATGACCATAGTCTTCTCCAATTTTCTGCAAACTTATTGATTTTTATCGTATTGATGTTGGTTAATTTTGTCATAATTTTACAGATAATAATGGATGAGCAGCATCGTGCCAATGGCATCCCCGTTATACATTTTGCCCTCCAGTCTATATATGCTCAAGATGATGATGAGAAGCTTGAATTTGAATATGAGTCTGGGAATACAAATATTTTGGTGAGATATCACTTTCTTCTATCCCCATTGTTATTTTTTCGATGTGATGTGATGCGCGTAGCAAAGCCAATCCCAATTGTTGCTCAAGGGAAAATAGATCACTAAATAATGTATCCCTAACTTGCTTTGAAATGTTCAGTTGGATACTATGGAAAACTCATGTAGTTACCAACCAGCCCCTCTTTGAACCCTTTTCCACAAGGCTTGAATTTCAATCAATTACTTGGCCGTTCGTTTTCAATTGCCTATAGATTTACGGATAAAAATGTATCAAAGTCCATGAGATCTGACTTCACTGATATGTAAGTTACTGATCCGATGAATGGTCAAAGGGAAGACGCTACCAGTTGACCTCTCTAAATTACCTCACAAAGTGATCATCGACAACCAACTTCATCTTAGTCCAGGTGGTAATGGATCGACTGTCTGTAAAAATTTTCTCAATGTGATTTGAGTTATTCGTAAGCTTGGTACAAGCGTGAACATACCGTGTTTTACGATTTTTCTCGGCGCACAACTTCACTCGCGATTGCTGTCTCCAAAGAGAATCCAGAACTTCACTGAATTTCCAAAACAAAGAAAGAAGATGAGAAGAAAGAAAGAGAAGGAGAAATTTGGAAATTGGTTCT
Source organism: Hypericum androsaemum (assembly GCA_963995505.1). NCBI lineage: Eukaryota > Viridiplantae > Streptophyta > Magnoliopsida > Malpighiales > Hypericaceae > Hypericum > Hypericum androsaemum. Next base: position 6,270,630 of record OZ023192.1, on the reverse strand, counting down.
TTTTTGCTGTATTATTACATAAAATGCGATGGAGAGGAAAAAGAAGAAAAATCTTACCAAAAATACTCTGAAACTGCACGCGAAAGATCTCAAGCATTAGACTGTCACACACGCTTTTTAAGAAAAATTCATTACCCGGATTTAACACTGGATAGTACTACCCTATTATTAAAGGCACAACACAATCCAGCCTCGGAAAATACGTACAAGAGAGTTCAACCAAAATGCTAAATAAAACCGATGACTACATCAACACAAAAGTGATTTACACAAAAATCAATTAAGAAGAATCGAAAATTTATTTCATTTTTGTGTTAGTTCTAGAATAATTTTTTTTTTAGAGATCTCAAATAATCACACTAATAATATGTTTCACGTACTCGGGACTACAGTGACAATAGAAAATGTTTATTAGTATAAGTAGTAAATTAGGAGTGTTTGTAGGGGCATTATCGTCATTATACGTCAGTAATTCTATCTTTTTTCTCAGTTTCTCTCGTTCTCTCTCTTATCTCTTTCCCTCTCTCTTCTATCTCTAATTCCCAATTATTTTCCCCAATTTTATCTTTCAAACCCTAATTCTACAATTAGGGTTGTAACAATGTGAAACTTATTTCGTATATTCTCATCATTTTTCATATATTATTTGATCTTCTAATGACCATGAACAAAAATTATTTATCTGCCAATCAAGATTTACACAAGAATTGGTAATATATGCAAGCACCACAGATACCTTCGGACAAGAAAAATATTTGGTGGAAAAAAACCAATAGGGGAAAGAATGAGAGGTCTAAGAGAGGAGAGTGGATTGAGTGGAGATTAAATAAAATTTGTAGAGACTACACCGACAAATTAATATCACTTTACAGACAAACCAATATCACTACACATGCAAATCAATATCACGGTCACATGCAAACCAATTTCAGTGCACATGCAAACCAATATCACGACCACATGAAAATCAATATCACTACACATGCAAACTAATATCCTTTAATCCTTACCAAATCTGACCCCTAAGAGAGGGACAATTTTAGACATCAAATAACCTATCAGTTCAACAGCAACACCGAACGGATCAGGGTAGTTTTTTTTAAACTAATATTTTTTTAGGGGATTTTTTTTAAAACAAATACTTAAAATGATTGAACCGCAAAAAATCTAATCGGATTGGACAATTGAAATACTTGGTTGACCTGGAATTGAAAGAAAAGAATAAGGGTAAAATAGTTATAGATTTTTGGTGTTTGAGAAAATTGACTAAAAAAATAATTTAGTATTTTTGATATTTTCAAATGAAATTGATTAGTTCCCATATTTAAATTTCGGACAACTTTCTTACGAGACTCCACTAAAATATCAAAATAGCCCTAATTGAAACATACCAAAAATAGGACCGAGGAGATGCCATATTAGTATTGACTCGGTTGGCTCCGAATGCAACACCATCTATATTGCACACTGGGGATATGTGAAAAAGTTCAAGGATGAGTGAAATTTTTTTAGTTAGGGATATTTTTATTTTTTAGTGGTGTCCCGCTACAAAGTTGTCCGGAATTTAAATCCAGCAACTAATCAATTGCATTTAAGAAACATTAAAGACTACAAAATGTTAGACTAAACATTAGAGACCTATGATTATGTTTTCCAAAAATATTTTTTGAATAAAAAATATAAGCGTTTATTAATAATATCACTGAATGTGTTGTTCTTAAATTCTTTGAGGCTGTGTATTTATTTTTGAACTAATTCGTCATTGATTCTTAATTGATGGTTATAATTAAGAATTTTTTAAAAAAGGAGCAAAACTAATTTAGTGAAGAACGATTATTATCAAATTAGTTAACTAGGAATAAGTATGTCTAGTTTGATTACACAAAATTTTTGAGTATAATTACTAAGATTAGAAACATTGTGTGCTTAATGCTATTATTTTATAAAATTGATAATTGGTTGATATTCTGTCTATTAGAAGATTAATAATTAGTCAGGTTGTTGTGTGACTCATTAATTGATTATGCTAGTGATCTTTTTGCGGTGGCAAAAGATTTTCACCTAGTTGCTTAATGATCTGGTGATCAACCAACTATTGTGTTAATTCTATATTATATATGCATTTTGTTTCTCATTAATTTTCACATATCAATATTGTAATAACCATATAACCTGTTAGAATATGTGTGATAAATGTTAAGCATAATTTGGTAATTTATCAGGTAGTGATATGTAATTTACGAGCAAGTTTAACTTAGGAGCTAGGATTAACCACACTATATAAAAAGGAGTTAGGCCGTCCTTCTTTTATGGAAGACAAGCATTTCAAGAGTTCTCTTTAAAACTCGTCTTAGATTCCTTGAAGTCAATTCTTGAGGTCAAAGATGAATTGGTTGAGAAAAATTAATACGTCGAGAGGTAAATCGGTTTTGTAGTTCTACAACTGTGCACATAGAAGTTGACTTCATTACTTGATAATTCCGTGGACTTAGGGTTTCGAGTGGACATGAGTAATCGGTTAATAAATTGCCGTAAACATTAGGGTTATTTTTTATCGCAATAATTAAACTTACACATGGGTCTTTTATGTTTGGACATGTGTGCGATATATTGTATGGGTTGGAAATTGCATGTGCGTTTAGTAGATGGAAATCACCAGTTTATTATTAAATATATTTAAGTATTGATCGATCTGGTTTCGACGTGTGTGATAAATTTTGAGTGACATTTGTTTTGACCTGATCCTGTTCTGTATTTGAATAATATTTGTTTGACTTGGTAAGTTTGAATCTCGCCGTATGACTTTGTTTGGATTCCATGTGTTAATTATTCACGCGACTCTTACTATGCGATGAACCTATAGTGTTGTTCGATACCGTGTTATATGTTACTCTGTAGTGTTGCATGGGTTGTATTATATTATATTAACCTACTATGGAACTGACTTCTCGTGGGGTACTTACTGTGTTTTATATCTAACATATATATATATTACATAGTTATACATGCTAATCCATTGTAGGGTTAGGTTGGTGGACATCGATTTATCAACTGCTTGCCTTATACATGTTACTGCTTTGTTAGATTGACTTAGTTTAATGCCAATATGTCAGTTTATGGAATTAATTGATGGATAGTCGTAAGTTGGATTTAGTTGATGTTCTGTTCAACGTTCAGTTTGTATCCTTGGTTCTGTTCCGCCATTTGTTCTATTCTGTTCTGTCCATTGTTTATTTCGTTCTGTAATGCGGGATATTTCTACGCTTTACGGGCCCTATAGTTTATGCACACCGCATTAAAAAAAGGGCTACCGGATAACTTGAGGTGTGTATAATCGAATGGATGGGGAGCGTAAAATTATCTGGACTCGTGGAGGAAATACTCTTCCGTCTTTTGGGCCCGCCTTGCGGGAACGGAAGAGTATTTATCTGTGCCTACGAGAATCCCGTCATTCTTTGTGGGAATTTTCTTCTCTCGTAGAGGGAATACTCTTCCGTCTTTTGGGTCCGCCTTGCGGGAATGGAAGGGTATGTTATGTCTTCTGTTGACTCAGGAGTTTCGTCTGTTTTATGCTATGTCTCTAATCTGAGCATTGTTGAGTGTCCATTACCTATGATACATGTTGTGATTTGTCGAGTGTGTAGCTGTTATGTCTATTTGATTGAAGTGTCATTATTATGTATGATTTGATATGAAATATGTGATATAATTTGATGTATGAATTATGTGTTTTTACCGACTTACTAAGATGCATATCCTTATTAATGTGCGCTGCTGTTTTAGATAATTCGGGAGTAGATTTGGAGTAAGTACTAGAGACAAGGACATGCATCTTTAGGCATTTAATTCGTTTTAAGACTCTTTGTTTTCATTTCTCCAGACCATTATGTTTTCGGATTTAAGACTTGATTGAAATTTGAGAGAGAAAATAATCTTGCAGAGATATTTACTCCGTGGTGGTTGACATGTCTAATTTCTGGGACGTGTTAGTTTAGTTGCCATTCGAAAACTCCAATCTCCCCCTTTTGGATACTTTCTGTAATTCGTAAGATTAATTAATTTACCATTACTCATTTGATCAGACCAAGTATCTTCTATTGCCAACTATAAAATTTGTAAGTCGTGAAATGTCATTTTATTTATCGAGACGCTCGTCAGGCTTCAAGAGTATATAATACCATGCCGAACAAGATCGCGAAGGGGGAGGCCGACGAAGCCTCTTCCATACGGAACCCCAACCGCCGACAGGGGTCCCTACGGCCAAAGGGCTAAGTTATAACACTTTGTCATTTAGTTTGAAGCTGAACGTTACAAATAATGAATTTAATTGACTAAGCTGTATATTCGCATCAACCAGATCGACTAATTAAGATCCGAACGGATGTAAAAGTACATAAAAAACATAGATTGAGCATGCATAACATAAGGTTGACTTCCTTCCATGCAAAGTTGTACATATCTTGATCATGCGTTACCGCAACCACAAATTTAGATTTTTCAAATTTGCTTAGCTATTTAAAACGTCTGTTAAATTTTTGATAGTAGCGTTTTCGGAACAAATTTGTAAGACGTACCTCATAAACATTGCTTTGGGTAGAATACTTCATACACATCTTGAGTTGAGGTATGCTATTTTGCAAGGAAATCTGAATTATTTCCGTTAATCAACTAAACAAGTCATGTTGTATAATAATAAAATTCCAATTGCAGCATTGCAAAATGACGTTACAAATAAATGAAATAGAACTCGAGATCGCGATCGGGGCCAAATTAGTTCAAAAATAAATACAGGTGTATTCACTGTTGTTTTCTTTTGTTATTGTTTTCTTTGTGCTTTTAATTGCAGGTGCTTGTTGTCCTCCCTGTATTATTTTATGTCGATGTACTGTCTTGTTCGTTTTTGTTGTTTTAGATCTGGACCACCTCTATTTAGTGATCTCTTTGGATTTATGCTTGTTGCGAAATAAGATCGAAACGAGTAAAACACGAGACATAAGAATTACGTGGAAACCCTAAGACGGGGAGAAAACCACGGGCAAAGGAGAGTCGTCCACTATGTGAGTCCAATCGGTTACAAGGCCTCTGTGAGGGTTCTCTCTACCTCACAACTCTCAACTAGTACAAATAAGACCTAGGCATAGGCCGTATATATATAGGAGACTAGTACTCTATTCTGATCAGGAAATAGAGCCCTACTCTAATTAGGAATTTGGAACAATCCCTAACAAATCTCTACCTTGGACTAAATTCTATGACTCCAATATCAACGTTTCTCCACCTTCACCATCAGCCCCTAAGGGCAATCATCATCAAGCACGAACACTTACTAAGTCCAAGCAATGCTCGAACTTAGCACCAGAGAGCGGCTTCGTCAACATGTCTGCAGGGTTGTCCTTTGTACCCACCTTGCTCACAACAATGTCACCTTGAGAACCGTGATCCCGAATGAAGTGGTACCTCACATTAATGTGCTTTGTCCTCTCATGATACATAGCATCCCTCGTGAGATGGATAGCACTTTGACTATCACAGTACACTGTACTGACCTGCAGCTTCTCACAAATTTTACTGAAGAAATCTTTCAACCAGATAGCCTCCTTCACACCTTCAGTTATAGCCATGTACTCCGCCTCAGTGGTAGAGAACGCCACTATGGCCTGTAGACAAGCTCTCCAACTGATAGCACATCCTCCAAGAGTGAAGACATATCCAGACAAGGACCTAGACTTATCAAGGTCTCCAGCATAATCTGAATCAACGAAACCAACAACTCCATCATTGGTACTTCCAAACTGTAAACACACGCCTTTGGTACCCTTCAAGTACCTCATAATCCACTCCACTGCTCTCCAATGACCTTCTCCAGGATTTGCCATAAACCTGCTAACGACACTCACAGCATAGGCCAAATCCAGGCGTGTGCAAACCATAACATACATCAGAGAACCAACAGCATTGGAGTATGGAACACCAGACATGTAATCGACCTCAGCAGCTGACTTTTCAATGTAACTCTCCTGGCTTAAAAATAATTTCCTTGCTCCTCTATCTCTGGCAATCTCCATGTCAAGAATCTTCTTAGCAGGACCCAAATCTTTCATCTCAAACTCGCTACTCAACAGAGCTTTGAGCTTTCTCACCTCTCCTTTGTCACTTTTATACCACTGCCTCGGAGACTGCTTAATGCCATACAGGGACTTCTTCAACAAGCACACATGGTATTCTTTGCCTTCAACATGAAAACCCTCCGGCTGTGTCATATAAATCCGCTCCTCAAGCTCTCCATTCAAGAAAGCTGTCTTCACATCAAGCTGTTCAAGCTCCAAATCTTGCATAGCAACAATACCAAGAAGAGAACGAATCGAGGTATGCTTCACAACTAGTGAAAATACCTTATTAAAGTCCACACCAGGAATCTGACTATATCCTCTAGCCACTAGCCTAGCCTTGTATCTAGGCTCTTCAACTCCAGGTATACCATCCTTCTTCTTGAATACCCACTTGCAGCTGACAACCTTCTTATCCTTAGGCAGCTTAGTAATCTCCCAAGTCTTGTTCTTGTGATCCATAGCAACCAACCATCTAGCAGAGTCTTTCGACTTCATAGCATCTGAGTAACTAGATGGTTCTTCACAGCTATCAACTTCTTCTGCAACATTCAGGGCAAAAGTAACAATATCAGCCTCACCCAACTTCTGTGGAGGCCTGATAATTCTTCGGGGCCTGTCTCTAGCAATAGAATACGCTGACTCCCTCTCAACTGTGCCAATATTCTCAGCTTCATCAGACAACCCACCATGAGTAGGACCATGGCAATCAACATCACGGAAGGAACTCGCTTCTAGATCAGCATCAAACTCCACTTGCACTTTTGACTTTTGCAAGTCCATACTTGGAGCACATAGAACACCAGGTGAAGAAACATCCTCCCTCTTACTCAGCATGTCTGTCTCTTTGAAAATAACATTCCTACTCAACAAGACCTTAGACAGCTTGGGACACCACAACTTGTATCCCTTCACTCCAGAAGTATAGACAAGGAAGATACACTTCACAGATCTTGGCTCTAACTTACCATTATTCACATGAGCATAGGCGGGACACCCAAATATCTTCAAATTAGCATAATTAGGAGGATTTCCAGACCATAATTCTTCAGGTACCTTGCCAACAAGTGATGCATGAGGTGAACGATTGACAAGGTGACAGGCAGTGGAAGCAGCTTTAGCCCAAAATGACTTAGGCAAACCAGCATTTGACAGCATGCAACAAACTTTCTCCAACAAAGTTCTGTTCATTCTTTCAGCGACTCCATTCTGTTGAGGTGTACCAGGGATTGTTTTATGCCTGACAATACCCTCATTCTTGCAGAACTCATCAAACCAACTAGAGCAAAACTCTAATCTATTGTCTGTGCGGAGATGCTTGACATCTCTCCCAGTCTGCTTCTTAATCATAGTCTTCCACTGCTTGAAAGTGACAAAGACATGATCCTTGCTCTTCAAGAAGAACGCCCACACCTTCCTCGAATAATCATCAATAATAGTCAGCATATACTTGGAACCATTCTTTGTTGCAACTTGAGACGGTCCCCAAAGATCAGAATGAACATAGTCAAGTTTTCCCTTTGTAGTGTGCACACCTTTCTGAAAACTGACTTTCTTCTGCTTGCCAAACACACAGTGCTCGCAAAATTCCAGCTTTCCAATACCCTGTCCACATAATAATCCTCTCCTATTTAGCTCGGTCATGCCTTTCTCGCTCATGTGACCAAGTCGCATATGCCACAATGAGGTGTTCTCAGAATCTGTCAACGAGCCAGATGCAGCAGCAGCAGTCCCTGTAACTGTAGAACCCTACAAAACGTACAGATTTCTGACCTCCTTCTTGGCCTTTATATGCACTAATGAGTTCTTACTCATACGAAGAACTCCACCTTCTCCAGTATACTTGTACCCCAATGTATCAAGAGTACTTAGCAAAATCAAGTTCCGCTTCAAATCAGGGATATGCCTCACATTCGTCAAGGTTCGAATGACACCATCATGCATCTTGATCTTCACTGTGCCAATACCAACAATCTTGCAGACAAAATTATTTCCCATGAGAACATTACCCTCCGCACGTTCATATGTTGAAAACCAGTCCCGGATGGGACACATATGAAACGTACAAGCAGAATTAAGGACCCAGGCAGCATCAACTTTAGACTTCCCATCAATCACAGACAAAAGGTCTCCATCAGATTCTTCTTTCAGAGTGGTGGTGGCAAGACTAGCACTGTCGCTATCAGAACTTTCTCCTTTCGGAGCACTGGACTTTTCGCCCTTCTTGTTGTTCTTCAACTCCGGACAGAACCATTTAATATGCCCAACCTTATGACAGTTGAAACAAGTCTTATCCTTGTGCCTTGACCTTGATTTGCTTCTGCTCTTCTTCCTCGAACCAGACTTAGCATTCCTCTCTTCAGACCTCCCTCTCACGACCAAGCCAGTCCCTTGGCTATTTTCAGAGGAACTCACAGTGTGCTTATCAATTCTCTCTTTCTCCAAGAGTGAATCATGAACATCATCCCAACTCAGAGTATCATGGCTGAACAACAGAGTATCTCTGAATTGCTGATAAGAAGCAGGCAACGAGCACAATAACAACAAAGCAAGATCTTCATCATCATATTTCACATCCAGAGTTCTAAGATCAGCCACTATATCCTTAAATTCATTAAGGTGGTCGTGAGCAGACTTCTCTTCTTACATCCGGATGGAAAAAAGTCGTTGCTTTAAGTATAGTTTGTTGGTCAAACTCTTGGGCATGCACAATTTTTCAAGCTTTGCCTATAATGAGGAAGCTATTGTCTCATTCAACATGTCCCGCAAAATATCATCTGACAGATGTAACTGGATCTGACTCACAGCCTTACGGTTCTTTGACGCCTTCATCGCAGCATCCCAACTCGAAGGCATCGACTTTTCATCAAGTAAAGTCTCATCCAGCTCTAAATGTGTCAGAATAGCGCGCATCTTGACATGCCACATGGAAAAATTAGTTTTCCTCGTCAACTGAGGAATCTCGTACTTCATCGAAGTCATCCTGAAACAACTCGAACCAAGAAAACTACTCAAAATAGGTTAGAAAACCAAAATCAGCCAAAATAGTTGACTTTTGGTCAATCAGTCAAACTGTTGACCAAGTCAACTCGGGAATAGTGTGTTTTTTTTCAGCCCAAAATTCCCTCTTTCTCTCTCCCTTTTTTTCGTTTCTTCTCCTCTCTTCGCAGCGACCGGAGGAACGACGGCGAGCAGCGGCGGCGACGGACGGGCGGTTCTCTCCGAGCTCTCTCTCTCTCCTGTGTGGCTCTCTCCGAGCTCTCTCTCTCCCTCCCCGTATCTCTCTCTCTCTCTCCTCGCCTTTCTTCCTCGGGTTCTCCTCTCTGCGACGCCGCGGCTCGACTTCTCAAGGAGCTGCGACGGCGAGCACGGGGCGATGGGATGCAGGCGGCGGGCCGAACTCGGGGCTGAGCGGCTGCGGCTCCAAGGGGTCAAAAAACCCTAAATCCTGATTTTCCCCAAATCGGTTACTGTTCACATTTTTTTTAAATACTCGTATACTCAGATCCGGCTCTGATACCAATTGTTGAGAAATAAGATCGAAACGAGTAAAATACGAGACACAAGAATTACGTGGAAACCCCAAGACGGGGAGAAACCACAGGCAAAGGAGAGTCGTCCACTATGTGAGTCCAATCGGTTACAAGGCCTCCGTGAGGGTTCTCTCTACCTCACAACTCTCAACTAGTACAAATAAGACCTAGGCATAGGCCGTATATATATAGGAGACTAGTACTCTATTCTGATCAGGAAATAGAGCCCTACTCTAATTAGGAACTTGGAACAATCCCTAACAATGCTTAATTTTACCTGATTTTATTTTTGCTTGGATCGACTTTTATTTGATGTGAGATCCCTTGAGATCTCAAATCTTCTTCTGTTTGAGTAGGTGGATAAACTTATCTTGGTTGGATTCGTCCATCTTTGGCTCTCATTTAAGTGCATCTCGTTTGCATTCCAATGTCCACGAGATTGTGTCTATGATGCGACCTTGTGATTATTAGCCGATGCTTGTCTCAACAGCTTGGACATTCCAATGTCCACGGATGTCTATCCGCCTTGGACATCCGGCTCTCATAGCCTTTCGTCTACTCTTCGCTTCCACCCATTCGTCTTTGCTCCTTTAGGTCTGGCTTTCGAGTTCTAATCCGTTTCTTCGTATGTTATTTATGTATTTTCTTTTTATATAGTAACTGTTTATTGTAATATAGACATCGAATCACCCTTCTAAAAAAAATTGACGTTACAAATAAAAGAACTAGAAACCTAGCGCGTCCCCGTCATAGCACATGTTCCCTAGCGTTTAAATAGGAAAGGAGAAAAAATATGATGGGGACCGACAAATATGGATATGTTCCACCATGACAAGGGTCCAAGGGATGATTAAGTCAAAAAGAAGAAGAAAGAGTATGAAAATTTAGATTCTACGTTTATATTAATCTATCAAGCAAATCATCGATGATAGTTTGTTCAAATGATAATAAATTTAGACCTTTTTAGTAAGTATTATATTCAAATCTCGAATACTATTGAGATAGTTATTTCTATAAAAAAAAGAGAAAATTACTCTCAAGTCTTCTGTGTTTGCTTAAATATACGGTAAAGTCCTCTGTGTTTGAAAAATGATATTGTTTTCTTCGAGTTTGTTTTTATTATACTTTTGGGTCCCTACCTAGTATCAACTATTATTTTTTACATTCAAATGACTTATATACTCTTACAAAAAATTTTTAAAAAATCAAAAAATCAATATTTCACCAACGACCAGCGAGTCCTCACCCTCCCTCCATCTTTTTCCCTAGTGTAGGTCCTATAAGCCACTTTTGGGGGGGGGGGGGGGGGGGGGGGTGGGGGGGGGCTTACGGTCCATGGAGTTTTGAAAAATCCAAGCATCTCAGAGACTATGACTTTGTTTCTCAAGAAATCCGGGGGGGGGGGGGGGGGGGGGGTGGTTGAGGAATTAGGTCTCAATCGAATTTCTCAACTTCCGTTAGTACTTAGTCAATTAAAGGAAATAAGCATAAAGATATAGAGAACTGACACCAGATGTATAGTGGTTCGCGTCGATTCACTTAGCCCTACGCTCACTCTTCATCGTCATCCTGCTTTTTATTACTCCAAGAAAAACACAACAGTACACAGAAAGTTTTACTAGATTCACTTACAAACCTACAAATTTTTACAAGTTCACTTGCAAACCTACAAATTTTACATGGTTCACTTGCAAACCAATAAGTTTTCACAGGTTTACTTGCAACCTACAAATTTTACCAGGTTCACTTATAAACTTACTAGTTTTAACAGGTGCACTTGCATACCTGTTACCACTAGCTTCACGGACTCTGGCTAGCATCTTTAGAGATCTCTAAGCTTATCGTTGCTATTACAAATATACTTGTCACACCTTCACACATAAGTTGAGTAATTATAAGGATAAAAATATATCTAATATGCTCTAAGTCTTCACCAATTTGTGATCACAGTTTTTCTCTCTTTGAATATAGGAATTCAACTTCAAGCTAGATTTCTTCTTTAAATCTTGATCACTATCTTTTTCTCTCTAGTGGTGTAACTTTTGTTCTTAGTTTGATCTTCTATTTATAGGATCTTCTTTGCATGTGGCCATTGGCCTGGTCAGTCCTTGCTCTCCAAGCAGGTCCTCAAGCTTGCTCTTTACGTCTGAAGTAGCTGTTGGAAGAAGCTTTTTCTTTGCTGTCAAGATAGCAAACTTTTCTTCCTAGGCTTGGCTTGAGTTGACCTTGACATGTAGGTGATTTGATCCTTGAAATGGCTGTACAAAAATAAAGCTAAAAGAACTTCCAAAATAGTTTTTGCTATCAGGCTGTGTTAGTGCAAGTCAAACATAATTTAAACAATTATAGCCTTGACAAAATCATGATTCAACTTGGGCAGCCATCCAATCATATAGACTACCTTAAGATGATTATAAAGCTCTTCCCAAAGTTAGTATCTTTAATCCATAGAAGAGTGCTCTTTAACAACCAAGCAACCAAATTTAACAAGGCTCTTATCCGGTGAGTAAAAGCCTTGGTGAAGCTTCAACTAGAATGAATAAGTAAAGACTTAAACCCGACTTAGGAAAATTCTTAATAATTTGAATCACAAAAGGTCTAGCAAAAGATAAGTTTATGACCTTGTGTAAGACTAAACTTGGTCTAGCAAAAGATCACTTACCAATTAAGTCCTCATAGCTTATGATCGATTCTTGATATACTTCTTTATCCATTTGATCATGACTAGTATTTTGTAGTACTGAAGGATAACTGAGTTCACGATCAGTTTACTACTATGCATACCTTTTTCTCGATCATACTTAAACCAAATTCTGATATGCACTTAATCAGAATCACTAAGGCATTTTCACTTTTACTTAGTGATAGTAGAGACAGAAGCCTTCTTAGCCTTTGATGGAGACTTTCTTCTTCTTTTTCTACACAGGCTTCTCTGTCAATAAAGTTCTGACTCTTGAAGTTGAGCCAGACTCCTTCATTGGGGCTAAGGCAACGCCTTTGCCCTTCTTCTTTCTTTTGTCTTCATCAGCTGCCTTGATAATAATCTGGGCGACAGTAGTAGCAGCAACTTGAACTGTAATTTTGCTTTCTTCAGCCACAGCTTCATCATCAACTTCTTGAGCTTCTTTCTTAAGAACAACTTCTTGTTATTCTTCTGTAACATTTTTCATTACAGCTTCTTCTTGAACTGTTTCCTTCCTCTTAGCCATGTCATCTTCTCCCCCTAAGGTGCCCTTATTAGAAAAGTTACCTTCAGCAAACAGTTTGCGACCGGCTGGGGTGATGGACAACTTGCTCATTATCTTTCTGGATAGATCAGTGCTTTTTGAGCACGAATCCAAGGTAGAAACTGGTGATACTGGTGTTGGTGTTGGGATTGAAGAATTCTAAAGTCCACAAGTTAGTCAACAACTTGATTAAGTGGCAGAGAGTCTTAAATTCCTTCAACTTGGATTTCTATGTTGGAAGCAGTAACTTCTTCATCTTCTTCTGCATCTGGAACATAATGTTCTTGAGAGGCACTGACATAAGGAGAATTACCATTTTCTTGAGTAGGATCTACAGATTTTTGAGGTGAGGAGTTGGTGTTGCCCATTGGCAGGATGCCAATATCCTCAAGCTAAGGAGAAGGCATTGGATCAGATGAACCAGCCTTGGACTTAAGCACCATTATCTCCTGCTGTAACTTCTTATACCTTTTCTGCAACCTTTTAACATGCTTCTTCAAAGCAAGTAGATCCTTTTTCATCTTCTTGTTAGTTGGCTTGGGTATATTTAACTTTGGACGTTTAGGAAAGACAACTTTGTTAGAGGAACCCTTGAGAGTGAGTCCCTTTTTTCTTAAACTGAGCAGCCTTTCTCTTGATGGATAGAACATCATTTTTCCTATTTTTATTCATCCATTTCCCATCTTTCTCCTTGATACTAATGCTTTGCAATGTTGCACAACTGTAGACATTCGTAGGCACAGCTCCTTTGTCAAGAGGGTCATATATTCCAACCATAATAAGGATAAAATATATGATCATCTCATAAAGAAGGGACTGTTTGGGCTCTTTTGCTGCCACTTTGATCTTACAGATCAAGAACTCAGTAACATTAACCTTATCCTTGGCCTACACATGCTTAAGGAATTTTATTTTCTCATTGGCAATAGCATTAATGTTGGAGGGTTTGTTGAAGATAGTCGTGGTGATGAAATGCAAAACCATCCTGAACTCAGCATCAAAGATAGTTGTGGCTCTGTAGTTTACTTCAACCTTCTTGAATGCCATCCCAGTGATCTTATTCCATGTTTCCAACTCATACAGCTTATTGTTCTTAAATTTGGCTAAACTTAGCCCTCCATAGCTTATTCCAATCATCTTTCCCAAATTTTGAGGAGTTAAAGTATAGAAATCATTCCTATGAAACCACTATAGAGCCCTAGCATCATACCTAGATCCTCCACTTACAATGGATGCTAGTCGTCTATAGGTTAGTAGAGTAGCATATAATTCTCTCACTTTGTCAACATTAATCCCACAGCCTATCATCGATAGACCAAATAAACTAGACACTTCTAACCACTCTTTAGCCCTCTCACCAAACCCTCTGGGCAACAGATTATCCCATTCTATTATCCGTCCACTGATGACCTTCTTCAAACTCAGAATGTTGAATCATTCAAGAAACTCTTCATGCATGAACATAAAGTTCTCATAGATAGGATAAATATTTACCAGTTTATGAGACTTGTGTGTACACCTTCTTTCGAAGGTATCCTCTGCCATAGTGGCCTTAGTATCATCCTCATCTTCCTATTTGGGAACTGCCTTCTTCTTAGAGGTCCTTGAAGAGGAAGAAGAACCCATCTCTTCCAAGGAGGGCTTGACCCTTTTTTCCTTGGGCTCGTCCTTGGAAAATGAATGCTTTCGGCTATACTTCCCATTTCTTTTTGCACACCTTCTTCTCCAGTGGCTCAATCATTACAACTTTTCCTTTCATGAGCATTGAAGTTAGAACTTCCTTCTCTTGCTCCTCTGCATGCCTTACTTCCTCTATCTCTGGTTCGTCTCTAGAATGGTGAGTTTTCTTTTTAGAAGGGAGTTTGATCTTGGATTTGGACTTAGAGGACTTATCCCTTTCTATAGTAGGAGCACCTGATACCTTCTCTTTCTCGTTCAACCAAGAAACCACTGGATTATTCTTCTTGGGTGGTTTTTAATGCTTAGAGAGACCTAGTAGGCGGCTAGAGAGTATTTCTGGAAAAACCGTTGGGAGAAAAAAGTAGTGAAGGTTCTCAGGTGAAGGAAAGGATGGAGAGAGAGAGAGAGAGAGAGAGAGAGAGAGAGAGGAAGAAGATGATTATTGCTAATTTAAATAAGATATAATCACTCTAATTAATAGACTTAACCAAAAACCAGTTGGAGGGAGACCAAAGAATAGCCGTTATGATTTGATAGTCGACAGTTATCTTTCATTGGTCATTGCAACGGTTGAAAAGTTCTCCTAGTCCATTATAACGTTTGAGTTTATACTTTTTGTTCATATGTAAGTCATAATTCTCTATTTTTCCTAATAAAATCTCCTTCATTTAAGGGCTTGATAAATATGTCCGCTAATTAATTTTTCGAGCATACAAAATGTAGCTCTATATTACCCTTTTGGACATGATCTCTAAGAAAGTGATGCCTAATTTCAATGTGCTTGGTGCGAGAATGTTGTACCCGATTTTTACTAATGCAAATAGCACTAGTATTATCGTACATGATTGGCATTTTATTAAAATTCATACCAAAATCTTGGAGTTGTTGCTTCATCCATAGAAGTTGAGAACAACAACTTTCAGAAGAGATATACTCCACCTCGACTGTGGAGAGAGACACAGAATTTTGATTCTTACTAAACCATGATATCAGCATATTTCCAAGCAATTGGCATGCTCCTGATATACTCTTTCTATCCAGCTTGCAACCTCCATAATCGGTGTCAAAATATCCAATTATTCAAATCTACTTTCCTTAGGATACCAAATACCTATGTCGATTGTTCCTTTTAGATATCTAAATATCATTTTAACAGCCATAAAGTGGGTTTCCATGGGACTAGTCTGAAATCTAGCACACATGCAAACACTGAATAATATATCAGCATGACTGGCAGTTAAATAAAGTAGGGATTCGATCATACTTCGATACTTCTTTTGATCATATGGAACACCTTCCTCATGTTTGTCTAGCCTTGTGCTAGCAGCTATAGGAGTGCCCATTTCATTCAGCTTCACCATGTTAAACATTTTTAAGATATCATTGATATACTTAGTTTGACTTATGAAAATTTTCTTTTTAGATTGGTTTATTTGAAGACCAAGGAAATATTTGAATTCTCCCATCATACTCATCTCAAACTCTTTTTGCATAGTTTCTCATGTTTGTCTAGCCTTGTGCTAGCAGCTATAGGAGTGCCCATTTCATTCAGCTTCACCATGTTAAACATTTTTAAGATATCATTGATATACTTAGTTTGATTTATGAAAATTTTCTTTTTAGATTGGTTTATTTGAAGACCAAGGAAATATTTGAATTCTCCCATCATACTCATCTCAAACTCTTTTTGCATAGTTTCTGCAAACTTCTTGCGCATAGAATCATTTGTAGCACCAAAAATATATGTTATCAACATATATTTGCACAAGCAACAGATTATCCTTTTCACCCTTAACGAACAACATTGTATCAACGTTCCCCTTTTTAAAACCATTTTTGAAAAGAAAATCACTTAACTTTTCATACCAAGCTCTGGGAGCTTGTTTCAAAGCATATAAAGCTTTATTTAAATGATAAATATGATCAAGCTTTCAAAGCTTTCAAAACTAGGTGGCTATTCTACAAAGACTTCTTCATTAACTATACTATTTAAAAATGCACTCTTAACGTCCATTTGATAAAGTTTGAAGTCCATGTGGCATGCAAATGCTAAAAATAACTGAATAGCTTCTAATCTAGCAACATGTGCGAATGTTTCATTTTAATGTATTCCCTCTTCTTGGGAATAACTTTGTGCTACAAGCCTAGCGTTATTTTAAGTTACTATAGCATTTTCATCCATCTTATTCTTAAAGACCCACTTAGTGCCAATCACATAATGATTAGCTGGTCTTGGAATGAGCATCCACACATTACTTCTTTTGAAATTGATTTAGCTCTTCATGCAAAGTAATCATCCAAAACTCATTATCTATAGCATCACTTATATCTCTAGATTCAGCTTGAGATAAAAATGCAAGATGCGTGCAAGTATTATGGATTGCTCTTCGACTAAGTATACCTTTGTGTGGATCACCTATTACCTGTATGAGGGGATGATCTTTGATAATTTTCCACTCTTTTGTGGCTGGAGAATGCCTTCCTACATTTTTCCACCTGTTCATTGTCGTTTGTGCTGATATGCTCCTCATCCTTCTCCTCATCAGAAAGGTCTGCAACTTCCTTTCCAGGTATCAAGGCTTGTTCATCAAACAACACATGTATAGATTTCTCTACCTTGCTATTTTTCTAATTGAATACTCGATAGGCCTTTGAATTATTTGCATAACCCAAGAATATGGCCTCATCACTTTTAGCGTCAAATTTTCCAAGATGCTTCTTGCTATTGTTGTGCACAAAGCATTTAGATCCAAATACGTGGAAGTAACCAATGTTTGGCTTTCTTCCTTTGTATAGCTCATACGGAGTCTTTTTTAAGAACGATCTAATGGAGGTTCTGTTTATAATATGACAAGCAGTATTGACAGTCTCCACCAAAAAATGCATTGGCATATTATACTCATAGATCATAGTCCTAGCCATTTCTTCTAACATTATGTTCTTCTTTTCAATAACCCCATTTTGTTGAGGAGTTCTATGAGCAGAAAAATTATGGCTAATTTTATTTTGATCAAAGAAATTCTTGAACTCTTCGTTCTATGACTACTCCTTATATTTATGATTATGGTACTTTTCTCATTTTGCACTTTTTGCAAAACTTGACAAATACATTAGTCGCTTCAGTTTTTAATCTTAAAAAGAACACCCAAGAAAACCTTTAGTAATCATCAACGAAGCCAAAACCATAGTGTTTTCCTCCAAGACTTTGTATACGAGTTGGTCCAAATTTATCTATATGAATCAACTCCAATGATCATTAAGTAAACAAACAATGTTTTGGCTTAAATGATTATTTAACATGTTTCCCTTTGGCGTATTCCTCACAGAGTTTATTCTCATCAAATGATAAGCTTGGCAAGCCTGCAACCAATTTTTTGTTGACAAGTTTGGACAATGTTCTCATGTTAACATGTCCCAACTTCCTGTGCCACATCCAACTCTCCTCTTCTTTGACTATTAAACATGTGTTATTTGCATCAAGACTCCTTAGGTTAACTACACAGACATTACTTCTTTTATGTCCTATCATACATAAACCTTCAGAACGTTCAACTTTGTAAACATTTTCTTCAAATTTAACATATGGTCAGAGTTGTGACACGCTAAACAAGTTATGCTTTAAACCATCAACAAGCAGCACATCTCTTATAAGAGTGGTAGTTGAATTTGCGATAATACCTTGACCGATAATTGTGCCTTGTCCGTTATCTCCAAAGGTGACCTTTCCACCTTTTTCTTTCTTTTTATACTAGAGAAAAATCTTCTATCTCCAGTCATATTTCTCGTGCATCCGCTATCGATGTACCATTCCTGATTTTGCTTATGATGCGCTCTGAGACATACCTGCAAGAGCAACTAAGTCTTTCATTTTGGTACCCAAAGTTGGTTAAGTCCAAACTTGTCAGATAAAATATAAGTTCCCTTTAAAACAGATACTTTTTTTATTCTATAATTCTTTCCATTCTGGCAGCTTCTAGTTAGATGCCCGATATTACCACAAGTATAACATTTCTTATTAGTCTGATGAGGACTTCTACCTATTTATTACTTGGGTGGTTAGTGGATTGCTTGGCTGAGACACACGAACAGTGTCAAGAACAGTCTTTTCGGACTTTAGCCTTTCTAACTCTTGTTCAAGAGCTTTGCTCCTTTCATCTATGAGAGTTAACTCATTTCTGAGTCTGGATCTTTCAATCATATCATCTCTCAGTTCTCCAACAACTTCATCAAAAGCATCATAAAGCTCTTCAAAGGTAAAGTCATCATAGTCATCATTTACATGAGATGGTTCTCCTTGCTCAATCCGCATTAAGCACAGCTGTGCTTCCTCACTCTTGTCTGAGGTGGATGAGCTAGAGTCCATATCATCCCAAAGGGCCACGTGACCCTTATCTTTTCCTCTCATCCTGTTTGAGCCATTCTTCAGATTAAGTTTAGGACACTCACTTCAGACATGTTTGGACTTATTACATTTATAGCACAAATGATTTCTTTCTTCTCATTCTCTTCTTTCTTTTTGAGGAACTTCTTGTTGGAGAATTTTCTTCTCTTGAAGAACTTGTTGAAGCATCTTGCCAATATGTCAACGTCTTCATCATCTTCATCTATCACATAAGAATCAACTTTCCTTTTCTTGGCATTGAAGGCCATGTACTTTTTTTGGGAGTTTGCATTTTCCTGAATTTCCTCATTTGACTCTTTAATCATTTTGACCTCAAGAGTCATGATTAAGCCAACTAGTTCATCGATAGAAAGAACATTAATATGCTTTGCTTTTTTTATGGCTGTGATTTTGATGACCAACACTTAGGCAAGCTTCTCAATAATTTGTGTACAATTTTATAATTAGTATAGCTTTTGCCTAGTGACTTTAACCCATTTATTAAGTTAGTAAACCTTGTCACCATTTCTCCAATGGTCTCATCAGGTAACATCTTAAAAAGCTCATATTTATATACTAACATATTTATCTCAAAGTCTTTCACTTGGTTAGTACTCTTGTGAGTGACTTCAAGTTTATCCGAGATCTCTTTGACTGAAGCCTATACAGAGATTCTATTAGACTCTGAAGCATCTAATGAACAATGTAGCATATTTATGGCTTTCTAATTAACTTGTATCTTTTTCACCTCTTCTAGAGTCCAATAATCTTTGGACTTGGTTATCATCTCATCTCTTTTTACCTCGAGTGATGGCTCTCCAAGCTTCCCAATCATTGGCTTGAATGAAAATCTTTATTCTTGCCTTCCAAAAGGAGTAGTGAGCTCTCACATACAAAGGAGGTCTCGTAGTAGACTATCCTTCAGCAAAGGTGAGGTTTGATGAGGTTGCCACAATCTTTTCCCTCGGATGTTAGTCCTGCACACTTAATCAAAACATGTCAAACATACAGTGTGTAAAGTATGGGACCTACTCTGATACCAATTGTAGGTCCAATAAGCAACATCGGGGAGGGGGGGGGGTGGAGGGGTTTGAATTAGGTCGCAATTGAATTTTGCAACTTTCATTGGTACTTAGTCAATTAAAAGAAATGAGAATAGAGATAGAGAGAATTGACACTACTTGTATAGGGATTCGTCTCGGTCCACTGAGCCTACATCCACTCTTCAACCATCCTACTTTTCATTACTCTAATAAAAACACAAGAGTAGACAGCAAGTTTCACCAGGTTCACTTACGAACCTATAAGTTTTACATGGTTCACTTGCAAACCAACAAGTTTTCACCGGTTCACTTCCAACCTACAAGTTTTACCAGTTTCACTTGCAAACCTGCAAGTTTTATCAGGTGCATTTGCAAATTGCTTACCTACTAGCTTCATAGACTCTGACTAGCTACCGTTCTAGATTTATAGGATCTCTAAAAATCTCTGAGCTTATCGTTGCTATTACAAATATACTTCCCACACCTTCATACAGACGTTGAGTAAGTATCAAGACAAAAGTATATATAGTACGCTCTTTGTCTTTACCACTTTGTCATCACAGCTTTTCTCTCTTTGACTATAGGAATTCAGCTTCGAGCTAGATTTCTTTTTTGAATCTTGATCACAATCTTTTTCTCTTAAGTGGTCTAACTTTGTTCTTGGCTTGATCTACTATTTATAGGATCGCCCTTGCATATAGCCGTTGGTCTAACTGGCCCTTTCTCTCCAAGCAATTCCTCAAGCTTGCTATTCACGTCTGAAGTAGCCAATAGAGGAGAAGCTTTTTCTTGGCTACCAAGATAGCCAACTTTTCTTCCTAGGTTTAGCTTGAGTTGACCTTGACATGTAGATGATTTGATCCTTGAAATAGCTGTACAAAATAAAGCCAAAAGAATTTACGAAATAGCTTTTGCTCTCAGATTGTGTTAGTATAATTCAAACATAATTTAAACAATTATAGATAGGACAAAGTTATGATTCATCTTGGGCAGCTATCCAATCATGTGGACTGTCTTAAGATGATTATAAAACTTTTTCCAAAGTTAGTTTCTTTAATCCATAAAAGAATGCTTTTTACCTACAAAGTAACCAAGCTTAACGAGACTCTTATATGGCAGGTAAAAGCCTTAATCATATTGATTTTGGAAAAGTTCAAATTCAAACTTGCTTTGGGATAAATATCTAGATCTTCTTGGTCAAGCTTTAACTAGAATGAGTAAGTAAAAACTTGAACTAGACTTAGGAAAATTCTTAACAACTCAAATCACAAAAAGTCTTCATTGACTCCGGAATGCACACAGGAATCACAGATCACACAAAAGACAAGTTTATGACCTTGTGTAAGAATAAACTTAGTCTAGCAAAATTCACTTACCAGTTAAGTCCTCGTAGCTTATGGCCGATATCTCGATATACTTCTTTATCCCTTTGATCATGACTAGTATTTTGTAGTAGTTAAAGATAACTAAGTTTTATGATTAGCGTACTACTATGTATAGCATTTTGCTTCTGATATGCACTTAATAAAAATACTAAGTCATTTTCACCCATCGACCCACCAGAGCTTGAGGTTGGTCGATGACATTGAAATTGAGGTTGCGAAGGCGATAGAAGACAAACTCCCTGAGGTCCCCTCCCTCGCTGACCTTCTTCCTCCTGCAGCATATAGTTCCAAATAGGTTACATAAGTTCAATCGAAGCCAAAAGGCAGTTTCAGTCGAAATAGACGAGGTAAATCTCCTAGTGAGTTCAATCAATGTCGCGAGGTGACTGTTTAGTTGAATAGATGGGGGGTGTCTCTGAAAAAGTTAAATTGATGCCACATAGAGGTGGCTTGGGTGGTCGTAGCCCTTTTCAGAGCCCCTGAGGTTGTTGTGGAGAAGCGAGAAGGTACACATCAGGTGCTTCCATACAGTCTTATTGGCTGCTCCCAGTGACCAAGGGTAGAAGGAGGTACATATTGTCGTTTAAGGCTGCTCCCCCACAGTCTTATCGGCTACTCCCGGCACCCATTTTCCTTCCTAAAATGCTCTTTCAATAAGTTTCTTTTTCGCCTACTATTTCATTCTATGTTGAGCCTTCTGCAAGTTCTCAGTTATGAGCTTCAAGACTCGAGCTCGTTCTGCTAGAAACTCACTAATCATAACCACTACACTCTGCTATAAACTCAAACCTGGTAATTCTGAAGGAATGTAGCCATAAAATGCTTAAAAAGGAGACATACAAAGAGACTGGTGGTAGTTGATATTATACAAGAACTTAGTTGATGCCAACCATTTACTCCAAGTCTTAGGTTCTTCAAAACAAAAGCATCTTAGATATGTTTCTACACATTTGTTCACCCTCTATATTTAACCATCTGATTGAGGATGATATGCTATTGTCACGTTAATAGTTATACCAAAAAGCTTGAACAAATCTTGCCATACTTTGTTTGTGAAGATTTTATCCCTCTGACAAACCATACTAGCAGGGACCTCATGTAGCTTACACACACAAACTAACAAGCATTGAGCTACTTTTAAAGCAGTACATGGATATGTAAGAGGAAGGAAATAAGCATACTTGATAAACCTATCAATAATAACTAGGATTGTATCCTTCTTATTGGAGCTAGGAAGGCCTTCAATAAAGTCGAGAGAGATGATATTGGAAGAAGTTGTAGCAGTTCTGCACTTACGACTATCTTATCATTGCATTTCTTGCATATAAAACACCTAGATACAACATTCTTGACATCCTTCTTCGTGCTTGGCCAAAAGAAGAACTTTCTGATTCTTTCATAGCTGCATGTAATTACGAGGACTTAACTGGTAAGTGATCTTTTGCTAGACCAAGTTTATTCTTACACAAGTTCATAAACTTCTCTTTTGTGTGATTTATGATTTGTGTGTGAAGTCCGAAGTCAACAAAGAATTTTATGATTCGAATTGCTAACAATTTTCCTAAATTTGGTCAAGTCTTTATTAACTCATTCTAGTTGGTGTTTGACAAAGAAGATCTAGATATTTATCCTTAGGCAAGTTTGAATTTGAACTTTGCCAAAAATAAGATGATTAAGGCTTTTTCCTACCGGGTAAGTACCTTGTTAAGCTTAGTTTCTTTGTGGTTAAAGAGCACTCTTCTGTGGCTTAGAGAGACTAACTTTGGGAAAAGTTTTATAATTATCTTAAGGCAATTCACGTGATTGGATAGCTGCCCAAGTCAAATCATATTTTTGTCCAAGCTATAATTGTTTAAAGTATGTTTGACTTGCACTAACACAATTTGATAGCAAAAACTATTTCAGAAGTTGTTTTGGCTTTGTGTTTACAGCTATTTCGGGGATCAAATCACCTATATGTCAAGGTCAACTCAAGCCAAGTCTAGGAAAACTCTCAGATATGGTCCAAAAACTATGTTCATAAGAGCTTAGAAGCTAGTAGGGGCATTAGTCAATCCAAATGCCATGATCTTGAATTCATAGTGCCCATGGTGCGCTCTTAATCCGGTCTTACGTAAGTCTTCTGGACACATTCTGATCTGGTGGTATTCAGATCTTAAATCAAGTTTAGAGAACACCATTGCTCTATTCAATTCATCCAATAAGTCATCAATCATGGGTATAGGGAACTTGTTTTTTACACTAAAATTATTCAATTGCCTATAATTTATACACATTCTCCACAAGCAAAAATTGTGAGGCATAAGGACTCTTACTTGGTTGGATGAACTGTATTCTAATAGAATCTTCATTTACTCCTCAATTACCTTTTATTTGTGATATGCATACCTATAAGGCCTGATATTCATAGGTTTTGATCTAGGAAGCAAAGGTATCTCATGGTCAAACTCCCGGGAGGAGGCAAACTTGTTGGTTCTGTGAAAATATCTACATAATCACTAAGTAATTGTTGCAATTTCTTCACAAAGATAGGGTCAGTGTAACTCCTTTCCACCACTGTAGTTTGCAGCAGATCATGGTCATCATTCTCTTGTAGTAACCAGAAAATCTCTTTTAGATCATAACCCTTCTTCTTGCTCATAGAGTAGTGAATTTGCTCATATTCCATAAAATCTATCTCCCCTTTTCCGAAACCTATACCAGTATGTGGTCTAAAAGCTTATAGTTGATGCATTTTAACAAAGTACTTTGACCCTCTTTCTTAAGAATATCCTCCATTTGTCAAAATTCAAACTCCACTGATATGCCAGGCCTCTCTTCTTTCATCCAATCTTCCCCTAGGACTAGATCATAGCCACCCAACTTCAATGTTCTGAGATCATTCTTAAATTTTTGGCCTCCCATCTTCCATAGGAAGCCTTGCACTACTCTTGGCTAATCACCTTTTTTCCATTGGCTATGGTAACTTCTACTGATGGAATTGGTTAAGGTTTGAGGGACAAAGCTTGGACCACAGCTTTATCAAAAAAGCTGAGCGTGGTTCTAGAGTCTAATAGCACTAACAATGGTACCTTATTGCTTTTACCCTTCACCTTTAAAGTACCACTTCTAGTATATTTGTCTACAGCTTCAACAGCCTACATGGATATTATAGCCTCATGTGCATACTCATCCCCAAGACATTCCCAGATTTCATCCTCTGCAGCTTCATCCAACAAATTCAAAGTAGCATTTTACTTCTGTACACGCGCATGACCCTTGAACCAATTTTCTCCACAAGTCCAACACTTTGGATCTCTCTGTGCAGACCTTTGATTTGCACTTTCAGTACTACTCTTTGAGGAATTAGCACCTTGACCAGAGTTGTAATTCCTATTAGAATTGTACGAGCTAGGAATATTTATGCCAGAGCTCAAAGAACTACTCCAACTAGTTTCTCCTCCTTTGAACTTCCTCTTACACAAGGCAGAGATTGCAATATCATTGAGCTTGGCTAACCTCACTGCATCAATTACAGATCCTGGGATCGCAACTAACACCATGGCCTGAATATCTTCCTCTAATCTAGCCAAGAAAACACAAAAGTATCTTTCACACAGTGCTTTATTTTAAATCTTCATCAAGCCACGCAGCTCCTCAAATTTAGTCACATATGCATCTACACTACCAATCTGCCTCAATATCTACACTACCAATTTGCCTCAATTAATTGAACTCTTTTAGAATAGACTCATGTTCTTTACTTCCAAATTGAAAAGTTAGGTCTTCCACAAAACGGTACGATCTACACACATCATGACTCACACTCCAAGAAAGAAACCAAATATCTGCAATTCCCTCAAGAAAATATGGAAAATATGCTGCAATAGTGATCTTTCTTTCCTCTGGAATCTTGTTCAACATGAAATACTTTTCGTACCTCCTAATCCACGGCCTAGGATCTATTCCAGAGAACATCAAAATCTCTAGCTTAGGGTTTGAAAAATGTACCTACTCTCTCCAGATGTTCGTTGAAATTCTCCGACCGATGGCAACATCTCGAAAAGAGTTGATGTTCGTGCCGCGTTCCGCCATTCTTGAAGACTCTGGAGGGACAAAGCCTGGGCCATAGTTTTATCAACAAAGCTGAACGTGCTTTTTGAGTCTAATAGCACTAGCAACGGCTCTCTAATTTGTAGGTAATTTGACCGCCGTCTCTAATTTGAATATTGCAACTTCATAATATTTTATCTCTAGCGTCACTGTTAATTTAATAATGTGGCATGCGCTAGATTTTTTTTTTGTATGCGTCCAAAATTGCCTTTCCTAAATTCCGGAGATCCTGGTTCTAGACCGACCGTGG
The DNA here is from genome assembly GCA_963995505.1 of Hypericum androsaemum. Taxonomy (NCBI): domain Eukaryota; kingdom Viridiplantae; phylum Streptophyta; class Magnoliopsida; order Malpighiales; family Hypericaceae; genus Hypericum; species Hypericum androsaemum. Next base: position 6,244,932 of record OZ023192.1, on the reverse strand, counting down.
GTATGAAAATAATCTATCAGATTTGGCCAGAAAATTGTTCGAGTGAGATTGACCATTATTATTTATTAACACTAATAATATATTTTTTAAAATAGAGTTTTACCCAATATTTTGTACAAAGGCTCAAGGCCTGGCCCGCGTTGTAGAGTGAAGTGAGCCCATTACGCAAAAGACTGAACTGAAGCGCAACGCGGTTACCCATTACACGGCTTTGGCGGTTTATACTTTTATTATATATAAAGGGGAAAATCCTTAATTATTATCCAAGACAAGAAAAACTTCAAGAAGAAAAAAAAAGGGAAAAACTAGGGTTGGCGATGGCGTCCGTGTGCTCTCCTCCGACTAAGATCAGGAAGTTGAACGAGGATGTGGACGATGAGGTGCCGCGTTCGGTGACGGGGCCCCTAGGTGTGGACGATGATGTGCCGCGGCTGCTGGGGTCGGTACAAGGGCTTCCTGAGGGCGCGTGGGCCCGGTGGGGAAGGCAAGCCGTGTATTTCGTGGGTAGATCACGTGAGTTACTGGAATTCGGAGGTCTGAGCATTTACGCAATCGACCCCACAGATAAGGGCTTACCCGTTTACCACGTCTTCGACTTCACCTACGAATGCGTCTCTGAGAAGTTCGTCTCTGACTTGTCTTGCGCCGTCGTGGGCTCGTCGGCCTACGTTTCGGGCAATGAAACCGGCCTCTGGGTGCGCCAAATTGGGGACAAGGACGAGGGTTGGGTGGAAGGGCCCCAGTTCAGCCGCGACAGGCGTAGCCCAGAGTTATTTTCTCTAGGGGGTAGGCTCTACGCACTCCGCTACTTCCATCCATACGATCTGGGTCGTAAATCCAAGGACGACTACCCGGATGCGCTTGAGGTTCTTGTCGATGGGAGCTGGCGCTCTCTCCGTGCTCCGCCCCCCTGTTTCGTGGGCTCTCTCGATGATAAGGATTGCTTTGAGGAATTCAGGATTGCGGGGTGGTCCTGCATTGGGGACCGCACAATGATTGTCCACGTTGTCAATTTCCGTTCAGATCGGCATCGTTTCTTCCGCTTCCATCTCACTGATGATTTTTGCGGGACCTGGACCGAGCTCAGCGTCTCTGTCCCGGGCTCTACATCTCCGTCTCCATTCCCGTACAGAGGTTTTACTTACTCTGCCCATCTCTGCAGCGACGATCCCCTGCTCCTCCCTGTCTTTTCTCGTGGTGCAGTCTTCCCTGTTCTCGGTTTGGCTGCTGCTGAACCCGCGGGTGACAACTGTTTGGACTTGGATGTTGGTGACGATATCCCGTTTCCTTGGGGGCTCTTCCGGCCCAAGTACGAACGTTTATTCTGGCACATCATCAGTTTGGGCCGCAACAGGTACTGTGCAATCGCTTTCGATCGCGTCAGTAGACTTGATCCCACCATTTTCACTTTCGATCTGCAGCTGGCTGGGGCTGAAACTGCCTCCCTTACGAATGTTTGCGTCACGCACCATGCCTTTGGTGAACAAGAAAATTTGATACCTCTTTCCGGGAAAGCTTACTGCTAAGCAAGTGGTATTCCTTCCAAGATGACTACTTTCTGCTCCCTGCTACTCAAATGTGTGTCTCTCCTTGCCCGCTTGAGGACTAGTCTGCTGTCCCTTTTCAGTTTCGTCCTCCACCTGGACATGTCTGTAAAATGCTACTTGAACAATGTACTTTTGCGGTTGTGGACTCGTGCCTGTGGCATTATGTTTATGTTAAATCTATCTATGGGCTTTTTTTCTTTTTCTTTTTCTCTTTTGCTGATTGAATGCTTGTCATGTGATAGAGACCTTGGTACATGCTAATAATTTCTCCTCTGATTTTAGACCAATTCACGTCCCTTGAAGGATACGCCCTAGGCTTTGCTGGTGGCCTGCTTCTGCGATTTCAAACGGTGCTATTCAGTATTATTAGTTTACTATTTCCTCCCGTTTGGTCAGCAGAATTCTGGCTTAGAATTGTGCTTTTTGCAGTACTTGCAGGTGTGCCTGCTTCTCTGTTTCTTCATCTAGCTTCCCGATTTCGATACGGTTATGGGATGGGGCTTTTTGGTTCTTGTCCAGATGTTGGAGGTTTCTGTGATTTGGGGTTTAGGCATTGCACCAACAGGACATTGCAACCTACTGGGATCCTACAATGCTTAGTTCTCGTATATACTGTAAACCCAAGAAGGGTAGTGTGGGTCAGTAGGAGCTTGGAAATTTGTCTCACGGTTTGGCAGTCTGGGATATGTCCAGACTGCATGTTGTGTTCAAAATCTGGGTCGTGTCCAAAGTTTCTTGGTTGTGCTAGTTTCTCTCTAGATCTCTTAGCCAGTGGTAATATTTAGCGCTGCGGATTCTTGCATCTTTGTGACTACCAAGGTCATGTTTTGTTTGCTCAAAGTGATTCGGGTTGTTACATCATTAATCCATGGTTCTGGTACAGAAGTCCTATTTAATTTGCATCTCTTCGCTTACTTCTCCGGATGGGAGTTGGAGGCAGTGCCGAATTCTCGGTCGTTTTCGAATATGCTACACGAGCAGCCTGGCCTCGTTTAAGTTGTTGCAGGATCCCGGTTTGTATGTTGTTTGAGGCCATCTGCAACAATGTTAGTTTGCAGATCATCTGGTATTTCATGGACCGTCCTCAAGGCAAAGCTAGTGAGCTTCTAACAAAGTGTGTTGCTCCACTGGTTTGCAAGTTCCAGAAGGAAGGATAGTAAGCCTTTGTTCAAGTTGCAGAAGCTATGCTTTGCTATTGAACTTCTTTGGTTTCTTATGGTGCCTTGAATCGATCAATGTTAAATTAGGGGGGGCTGAGCTGGGCTGGGATTTGTACCAGATTTCATTGGACATCTAGGTGGGCGGTACACCCAGCTGCATTATTTTTTAGGAGGGTCGGTCACCATTGGCCACGTTCCTCCATTGCAACTTCGCTTGAAAATATGCCCAATAAGTAATCCAACAACTAGAATCCAATTGCCGTCGGTCGTTATGGCCAACCAAGATAGTGGCCAACTTCTCGACTGACTCCAAGGCATTAAAAAATTGATTAAAAAATTGATTTCACTGAATCCATTAATTCTTTGGTTTAGTTAAATTTTTTTTTGAGGGATGGTTTAGTTAATTGATTGCTCTTATTTTACCAATATAATCAGCATCTCGAATTCGATTTGCATCAGTGTTAAATACTTGTTGAGAGAGTTTTGTTAGTTTGTTCTGAGTCGGGTTTTCTTTAATGGACTGGCCCATAATTTTACCTTGGGACAAGGAAACAAATAAGAGCAACGTGTTTGGTAATGTCACCTCTCAGGTCCCTCATCTTCTTACAAATTATTTTACTATCTTTCTATTTATTTTTATTATACTCTCGGATCTCTCGGAATAAATTCAGGTACCTAATTAGCTCCAACTAAACAATCACATCGTCGATTTTCGTAATCTCAATGGCGTGGGTAGGAGAGAGTACTTTACGAGAGTGGATGCCGGGGCGCCGAAAAGGGATATTTTATGGCTAACAAAGATAGTGGCCAACTTCTCAACTGACTGACTCCAAGGCATACGTACTTCTTAGTACACGATCACCTAATAAGCTTAGTAAAGCATATTGTCCTTCCACTCATTGGAAAAAATGTGTCAGTAGTGGTCTTTTTTGGATGAAAAAAATGATTTCACTGAATCCATTAATTTTGGATTTAGTTAATTAATTGCTCTTATTTTACCAATATAACCAACATCTCGGGTTCTATTTCTTATAAATACATTAACGTTAAAATACTTGTTAAGAGAGCTTTCTAAGATTGTTCAAAGTCGGATTCAGATTCCTTTGAAGAAAACCTTAAATAACGGACCGGCCATAATTTTGCCTTGCGACAAGGAAACAAATAAGAGCAAATAACACTAGGTGTTTGGTAATATCATCTCTCGAGTCCCTATTTTTTACAAATTATTTTGTCGTCTCCCCTGTTTGCTTTTGTTACACTCTCGAATCTCTCAAAATAAATTCAACTACCTAATTGGCTTCAACTAAACAATCATATTGTCGATTTTCGTAATCTCAAGGGACTGGATAGGAGAGAGTACTTTACGAGAGTGGACCCCGAGGCCGCCGAAAAGAGAAATTTTATGGTGGTCTTTACATACCAAGTTATTTGATGACTTGGTATATCTCTATCAATCCCTAAATTACAAGTGAAAAAGTGAGATCTTTTATTAGTGCATGTGTGTATAATCTACTTATGGGAAATAATCTATAATTAATGGAAACATATCTCAAAAGAAAGTATTTATTGAAACATTAACCATGATTCTCTCCAATTGTGTATTAGAAAAGGAAATTCCACTTTTTAAACGACACAATAATTTAATTATAACCTTTTGTCTTCGGCATGGAGAAAGACTTAACAAAAAAAACTCCAAATCATATACATATTGTATATTTATTTTCTATTTTATTGTCTTCGGCATGGTCATCGTGCTCTCAGAGAAGAAGCCCGAGAAGATGGAGGAGCAAGAGTGGAAGGAGATGGGGGCCAAGGCGGTGGCGACAATTCACTTGTGCTTGGCAGATGATGTGATGTATCACGTCATGGATAAGGAGTCACCAGCTGAGGTATGAAAAAAATTGGAGGCAAGGTATATGTCTAAGTCTTTGTCGAACAAGTTTTATCTTAAGTAAAGATTGTACGGGCTCAAGATGAAAGAGGGCTCGAATTTGAGCCAACACATTAATGGTTTCAGTCAAATTATAAGCGACTTGAGAAAGGTTGATGTGAAGTTCGAGGAAGAAGACAATGCATTATTGCTGCTGAATTCTTTACCTGGCTCCTACGAAAATTTGGTTACAACTCTAACTTGGGGGAAGGAGTCCTTGGTGTTGGAAGATATCACAAGTGCTCTGCTAGGGTTTCATCAAAGAAGAAAAATTGGCGATGAACAAGTGGAAGGGCTGGTTGTGAGGGGTAGCCATGGTGATTGTAGTGGGACAAAAGACGGGAAGGGATCTAAGTCATGGTCAAGGAGGTTTAAAAGAAATTGCTTTAAGTGCAGAGAAAAAGGGCACGTGAAGAAGGATTATCCAAAAAAAACTCGGGATAGCGAGGGAAAAGGATCAGGTTCCGCGAATGTGGCCTCGCATTCGGATGGGTCGGATGGTGATCTTCTTTCTGTTTTGTCAAGTCCAAAGCATTCTGATTCCTAGATTGTTCGACACCTAGAGAGGATGGTTCGACACCTATAAGTTCGTTGATTCAGGTATCGTGACTATAGGTGATAGTTCTACTTGTAGAATTGCTGGCATAGGTGATATCCAAATCAAGATGTGGGATGGTGTTGAGAGAAAATTGTGTGGGGTTAGGCATGTTCCGAAGTTAGAGAGGAATTTGATCTTGTTAGGAGCCCTAGATTATAGTGGGTACAACTATAATATTGTAGGCGGGCTAATGGAGATGGAAAAGGATGATGTGGTGGTGATGAATGGTGAAATGAATGGTAGAAATACCTACAGGTTAGTGGGGAACACGGTTGTAGGTGGAGTCACATCGTTGGGTTCCAATAGAGGGGAGAAAAGCTCTTGTGTGATGGAGCAAAAGCTTGACATGAATGGTTTGAATAGAGTTGGGATTTGCGGAGATAAAGTTAGCAAGTTCTAACTATGATTGTCTAAAGAGACGTGCACGTCAAAGGTGTTGGGTAGATTTTGCATGAGGAATGCGAAGCCGTTGGTAGCACCACAAACGAATCGGGTATCTCACTCAAGGCCGAACGGTGGAGTTCGTGGCATGTCGAGGGTTCTACTTGGTGGAACAAAAGGTTGCCCTTTGTATGCTATGGTATGTAGCATTGGTATGAGGCAAGAAGGTCCAGTGGAGAAGCAGTTCGAGGTTGTGGAGCATGAGGCTGACCGAAAAATAGAGGACGCGTCAATTGGTCGCAAAGTTGCTTCAGCAGGTGGACTTGCTAGTTAGAGTTTAATGAAGATTGGAGAGAATAGGCCAAGCAAGCTCGAAAGCTCGAAAATTGACTTACTTTACTGATGAAAGTTGCAATGCTGGGTGTCATGATAACACTTATTTTGGAGGGCTAAAAATATATCATCAAACATGGAAACATAGACTGAATAGAATCCGTTAATCCCTAAAAAGGCTTGCCACATCATTGAGTTTTCTGTAAACCTTTTTGCACAGTTGCTATTGTTGATCTGTAATGCGGGCAGGAAAATGTCAGCTCGTCTGGAGATCAAACAAGAAACTTCCATGTCATTAAATCCCTCTTTTTCATTTTGAGAAATGGTAGGATTGAAAGTTCTTGGAAGATTTGTTAAATTTCAATTTTTTTCAAACTTCAAAAAACTTAACTTGCTGGGTCTGATGTGGTGGGGTGTTTCAGTTTTGTTTATCACAGATGTTGTAACTTGTACTTTTTTCTTATTGGTTTACTGAAGTACTGACTCGTTGTCCCCTTTTAACTTTGCATTCATTTTCTGTTTGTTCCATTGTCCTAAACCTTTCCTTCCAGTATTGGTTTATCTGAACTAGTTATTGATGGATTAACAGTTTCTTTTATTGCCACCGTAAGTTATCTTGAGTGCAGTTATCTTGTCATATTAGTAATTCTGATTTTCTATACATGCTTCATTTGCATGTACGGCATGGTTGAAGTCAACTTTAGGCAGAGACCGTTTGCTTTTGATCTCAAGGTACTCTCTCTATCTCTATCTCGATCTCCTGTTATGTGTATGTGTTTGTCTGCGCCCTAGCTCTTCCGCATGAGCTTGTGTGTGTATGCGAAAGTATTGGTGTGTGTAGGGAAAAGATTCATGAATATGTAAGAATATGTAGCTTGCATACATTTATCTTCTTTGATTCTTTTTCTCAACCATTGCATATGAATATGAAAGCCAAGAGAGTATGAAGCAACAGAAAATAACTGAGAAAGAATCTTAACCACCAAATGTCAGCTATATGGAAGTGCTCATTCTTTTTTTAAATCTCTGCATGATTTCTTTTGTGGTTTATTGTTCTTCAAAAGTTTTAATCAACTATATTAGAAGCTGATGTTTAACATAAGTTCCTTCTTGTTGTTTGTTCCATCTCTAGTAGAAAAAAATTGTTGATGTCCAAAATAAAGTTTTAAGGCCAGATTATAGTTCTTAACTGAGAGTTGTTTTGCCTTTCATGTTCTGAACAGGCTTGTTCACTCTTATCTACTACATTATGGCTATGAAGAGACTCTCAATGCATTTGACGTGGCTGGTAAATGTACGATTCCTCCTATTTTTCTTGCTCGGAAAGATGGGTCTGCCGAGCAGGATATTCTGTTTGCTTTGAGCCACAGGAAAACTCTTAAGACAGGTAAGAAGTTTCTAATTGTATTTCTGGAGGAATTATGATTTGGTTAAAACCCTGAGCTTTACCGTTTTATATACAAAACCTTTAGACATTTGATTTTTTCTCTTTAGTTAAGCATCATACTTTAGATCTCATAAAGCCTAGAATCTACTAACTTTTTCTCCCAATTAATGAAGCTGATCAGGAATGGTGAGATTGACACTGCTATCAGTAAGCTTCATGATTGGTATCCCCAGATTGTACAGGTAAACCGACTTGAATTTGCTGCTATTCTTTTTTCTTCATGTTTCTTCAGTTAAGGTTATCAGATTTAGGGAATATGATTAAAGAATGCTAGAGGTCTGTACTTGAGAACGGTCATTCGGTGAATAGTTTTCTTCACGAAGATAAACTTTTATTTTTGTCATTTTTTCATTTGAAATACGTCTTACTCAACCAAAGTTGGCTCTTGGATTGTAGAATCTTGTTTCACAGATCAAATATTATTATGATAGGAAAGGAAAGTAAAAAATAATTATTCTTGTTATTAACATCATTATTATTATTTATTATTATTATTCTGTTTGGGGGTAAGTTTTAACCTGATGCATGCAACTTCTTCTACAGATTTTCACAAAGTATACGGATTAAAAAAAATTATGTCTACTTGGTTAAACCGTTAAATAAATGGTGGTGTGATTTTTTTCTTTGAAATTTGATGCTATTCTAGTCACTTCTTTAGAAATAGTGGGATCTCAAGTTTCTTCGAAAATTCTTGAGGTTCCTCAACAAACTTCTTTTCTGTTTGTTATGAAATTATAGGAATGATTCTTCCTTGATCCCTGTGCAGAGTTTCCGGAGTTTGATAAAATCAATTCGGAAAAGAAACATGGCTTTGTTAGAGATATGACCTATTGTTTACTTCCTATAGGATGAAAAATCAGGGACGTGCTTTCTGCTTCACTGTCAAAAGTTCATAGATTTGGTTTGGGTATGGAAACTGGCCCCTGAGACATGTTAGGCACACATTCAAAGAGTGCTTTTACATGTCATATTCTTTTTTTTTGTATGCTCTCTACTGCCGAAACAAATTGCTTCTTGTACTTGTTATCTTTCTTCCGAGTGTTGCATAAGATATTCTGGAGAAATTTTTGTTTGCTGTTATAAGCTATTGTCTTAATGTTCGCTTGCAATTGTTGTAGATGGAGAAGTAGAAGAAGGGGTAAAATATGGAATTTTTACCCGGAGCCAGCCGGTAGAAATGACGAACTTGCAAAATTCTTCGAGTTGCCTGAGTTCAGTGATCTAGTTCAGGTGCTTCCCTGTTCTACAGCTAATTTGCTACTTTAGTGAACTATGAATCTATGTTAATCATGTCTACTAAAGGACCAAGTAATCTAGTCCAGCTTTCCTTGATTATAAAGGCCTTAGTGCTCACTAAACTCTTTTTGAACAAAAATTCTGAAAGGCATTGCAGAAAATTGATTTGCCTTAATTCATGGGAATATGCTGATTGGGACAATATGTTTCCTCTGTCCATACTACTTTGCTGGAGGTGGACGCATCCAGTTGGTTAACCAATCCAATTTCTTATTATTGGCACAATTATTAGATAGACCAATCCAAAACAATAAGATTACATTTCGGTTACATGGGAAATCATTAGTTGAACCTCCAAGGCATGAGTGGATTAGCTGTAAAACCAAAAAGTTAGAAACTTATATACCAGCTGGCTAAGTAGTTGGGACGGAGGATTGGTTGAAGTAAGAAATTTGAATTAAGGTCTTAGATTGAAACTTTACGAATGTAAATCGTACCATTCGAGAGAACTCCGCTCTCTAAATAGAATCTAACAGTGCTAGAATCTCAATCGAGTGATTAAAAAAAATGGTTAGGGGCTAGTCATCTCGGCCTTATATTAGAAATCATTGAACACTAATCGTACACTATTACTTACTGTCTGAAGACAATCTTGGGCTAGAGATCAGCCTTGTGGTGCAAAACCATATTGATGAACATGAATCTAAGAAAATAGTTGGACTAACACTGACAACCTTTCTATTCTGAATGAGAAAATTGGTAATTGGTTAATCGATAGTTTGTGTTACAAAGTTGTTGACCATGATTACAGTTATAAATTTATAATTTTAATGATTCGTGGTGTTTTAGAATTGCGAGCAAAGTAAAAAAAAAGGGAATGTTATACCATTTTTTTAGCTTCAAACTTTTTATAAACACAAAATAATCCAATATGCACACACTTGGTCTCCATTTTGACCGACACATAACCTAGCGGCAAGTCACAATTAGTTATGAAAAAACCCTACCCATTTTAGACCGACTTCTGGAGTGTAAAGTTTTCTCATAGTCATAATTTTCGTAAACAATAGTTAGAAGGAATTTTACGATAACCAACATTTTTTAGGACAAGACAAGAGAGAATATTTTTTTGGTTTTAGATGTTAGGCATGTTTAGGTTCTCCTTTGCCCTATCGGTCATTGAAACTCCCTCATTAACTGTCAGGGTTTTGGGTTGTTAGGAAAAAATTGCAGGTTCATTTTCTAGTTATGAGATGACGCACTAGACAAAACGAGAATATTTCAAACTTTATAAAGGCAAAAGTGATAGTATCTTTATCACAAATTTTACTTAGCATCTTTATTCAATCCAAAAGTGATACTTACAATCTCTTTATAAAGGCATTCAATGGCCACAATTTGGAAAAAGCTACAAAAATAAAGCAAAATATACAATCTAAATATTGGATGCAGTAGCGTGGATCCGTCCCTATTATAACCCAAAATATTTTACCCTACGAAAACGAGCTATTTAGCTTTTAGAAAGATGTGCCAACTAAGGGCTGATTGGGTGGTAAAACTTCTATAATCATAAAATAAAATAAAATTGAAATGTATAGTTATAAATTAGTCTAAAAATTAATAATTTATTAATTTAAAGAGAACCCACCAAAAGTCGCAGCGCAAGGAGGACTTCAATTTATAGATCTTGGGAGAGGACCAATCTTGGAAAGGAATTAGTTAAGGGACTAGGCCTGGCCCATTACGGGAATCTGGGCCTGTATTAAAAGATCGAAATGAAGTGCCACATGGTTGACGAAAAAGGCTCTCTCATATATAAAGGGGAAGGAAGGAAAGCCTCTCATTATCCAAGGAATTTCAAGAAAGAAACAAAGGAAAAAGAAATTAGGGTTTGCGATGTTGAAGGTAGAAGCATTGTTTTCGAGACGGCAATCGGAGCCGATAACGGGTCAAAAAACCAAGTTCGAACGGTTACTTAACGAACTGGAAGATTTTCGGTCAGACTGGGTAGTTGGTTCGGATTTTTGACCCAAAAAATTTAGTTCGTTAGGTTTGACCAAAAAATCAACCCAAAAACTAGATTTCACCCAACCTAACCCAAAAAAATCAGATTTTATACTCGATTTTTCTAAATCAACACAAAATAAACTAAATCTACAAATATAATTATACTAAATATAAAATAAATTTACCAACATTTCAAGAATATTAATTTTTAAACTTATCATTTACTAAATATATATATAATAAACTACCGGTTGACCCGGAGAACGGAACAAAATCCGGGTCGTTTTTGAAAACAATGGGTAGAAGAAGTGCGCGAGTCCTCTCCTCCGCGTAAGATCCCAAGGTTGAACGAGGAGGAGATGAGGACGAGTATGAGGATATGCCGCTTTCGGAGCCAGAGCCCTTGAAGGACGAGGCGCTTTTGGAGCCGGTGCCCTTGGAGGACGAGGGCGAGGACGAGGACGAGCCGCTTTCGAAGCCGGTGCCCTGGAGGACGAGGATATGCCGCTTTCGAATCCGGTGCCCTTCAACGATGAGGATGAGGATATGCCGCTTTCGGGGCCCTTGGAGGATGGTAAAGCGCCGCGACTGCTGGAGTCGGTGCCGAAACTGCCGAAGGGCGCGTGGGCCCAGTGGGGGAGCCAAGCCGTGTATTTTGTCGGCCGATCCTATGAGTCCCCATGCAACACGAATTTGTTGGAAGGCCTGAGCATTTACGCAATCGACACCACCGATGAGTGCTTAAACGTTTACCACTTGTTCGACTTCACCTACCGCTGCCTCTATGGCCAGTACGTCACTGACGTGTCTTGCGCCATCGTGGGCTCCCTGGCCTACGTTTCAGGCAATGGAACTAGGCTCTGGGTTCGCGAGATCGGGGACGAGGACAAGGGTTGGGAGGAAGGGCCCCAGTTCACCTGCGACACGCGCAGCCCTGAGCTGTTTTCTCTCGGTGGTAGGCTCTATGCGCTCCGCTACTCTGGCTACTCCCCTACAGACGATCTGAGTCATGTTCTCCAGTACCCGGATGCGTTTGAGGTTCTTGTCGGTGGAAGATGGCACTCTCTCAATGCTCCGCCCCCCTATTTCTGGGGCACTCTCGACGGGGAACTCTTTGAGGGATCCTATCATGCGGGCTGGTCCTGCATTGGGGATGATACATTGATTGTGCACCTTCTCAAACATCATCCTGATCGGCAACGTTTCTTGCGCTTCCACCTCAAAGAAGATTTTGTCGGGGACTGGACCGAGCTTCTCATCTCTGTCTCTCCATCCCCATTCTCGTCCACATTCTCGTCCACTCGAGATTTTACTTACATCTCCCATGTCTACAGGGACGATCCCCTGCTTCTCCCTGCCTTCTCTCGTGGTGCCATCTTCCCTGTTTTTGGTTTGGGTGAACCTGGTGACTGTTTGGACTTGAAAGTTGGTGAAGATGTCTCGTTTCCATGGGAGTCCTTCAAGAATGAGCACCATCATTTACAGTGGCACCTCATCGGATTGGGCCAGAACAGGTACTGTGCAATTGCTTTCGGTAACATCTATCGCCTTGATCCTTCCGTTTTCACCTTCGAGCTGCACCTGGCTGGGGCAGAAACCGCCTCCGTTAAAGATGTTCGGATCAAGCACCATGCCTTTGGTAAAAGTCAACAAGCTCACGAGCTCCTTTCCGGGAAAGCTTACTTTGGTTGTACCTCCTGCTAAGCAAGTGTCTGCGCCCTGCTGCTCAAACGGGTGTCTCTCCTTGCCCGCTTGAGAACTAGAATGCTATTTAAACATTGCCTTTTGCGGTTGCGTGTTAAATCTATCTATGAACCTCTTTTTTTTGCTCTCTCTTTTGCTGATTGAATGCTTGTCATGTGATGATAGAGAGACCTTGGGCTTTTTGGAAATTTACATTTCTTTCAGTTGCAATTCAAGCGTCTGGGATGCCAAGTACTCAGAAATGGGAATAGGTTGCGCAATTAAGCGGAATTGAACACACAGCTTTTTCTATCGGTTCCCATTTCCTGGGTACGGATGGTGTTTTTCTGGTTCTTGTCCAGCTTTTGGAGGTTTCTGTGATGGGGTTTAGTCAACGCACTAACAGGACATAATATAATGTAATCCTGCAATGCATAGTTCATGTCTATACATACTGTAAACCCAAGAAAGGTTGGGGGGTCAAAAGGAGCTTGGATTTCTGTCACACGGTTTAGCATTTTGGGTGGTCTATGTCCAGAGTGCTTGTTGTGTCCAAAGTTTCTTATGTCTTAGTGCAGGTCTTGTGCAAGTTTCTCCTGTGCTTAAGCCAGTGGTAACTACTACATCATGTTAGCTTGCCCAATTTGGTGACTATTACGTCATGTTTTGTTTGCTCAGATTGATTGTGGATGATGTCCGTTACATGATATACGTGTTTCTCGTACTGATGTCCTACTTTATTTGCATCTCTTCTTTTACATCTCTGGAGGCAGTGCTGAATTCTGCTTCGGTGTGTGTGTTCATCGGATATTTCTGGTCCTTTTCTGACGATGGGGTACACAAAAGCAGTGTAGTGGTCCTTTTCTGAGTTTGTACGTTGTTTGAGGCTGTCTGCAACACCGTTAGTCTGCAAATTACCTGGTCATTCATGGACATCTCCTTTGCTTTCTTTTGGTGCCCTGAATCTCAATGTCCTAGTTTACATTAATGTTCTTTTGGGCGGGGGGAATATTCTGTGACCGTGGACATCATCTATCTAGGTGTAGAATGAACATATACATTATTTATTCTCGCATAATGCAGATTCGAGGAGGGGTAGGTAACCACTGGGTTCCTTGTGGTAGATGTCTACAAACAGAAATTATGATTTGAATTTTCCATGACATTTGTTCCGTCAAGAGTTGCAAACCGCTCTTCCCATCAACTTCGTTGCGCCAAATGGTGAAAGCAGACACGAGGAAAAATAGATTAGCCAGGTGAACTCTCAAGGCACCATTGGAATAGAGCCCAGCGACTCTGAATGTCGAAAAAGACCACCAAATCGATCCTCCCCCCCGTTTCGCCTCGAAACTTACTCGGAGAATGTTGTTCCAAAACAAGTATCCAACCTGATGAGTACAGATTGGAAAGTGGGTAATTTAATAGAAAGAAGCAACCCTAGTGTTTTCTCAATCTTCTCTGGAGAGAGACGACTACAGATTGGAGATCCTTCGGACACTGACTATCATTGTCATTGGAGTATCCCGCCCGATGTTCAAATGTAAATGGAGAGTCCAAACACTCCTTACACTCACCACTTTTGTGTTTCAAATGTCAGCCAATGGTAACCACACAGACTTATCAAAATGATCATAAAAGACGACATAATGAAAAAAAACTATTGAATGATTGAGAGTCCAAACACTCCACTCCTTACACTCAGCCTCTCACCACTCTTGTTTCGATGCTGACTTTCTCTTCTTCTTCCCCTATTTGCATGATTCCTACTTTATCTCCTTCCCCACTTTGTTCTGTATTTTTTCGACACTAATTGGATATATGGCACCAACCAAACCAAGAGCCCCATTTTAGCTTTGGAATAAAAAGTGGATGTTCCGACCATATTTTTCCTAAGACTTAAAATTCATCCAGAGCACTTCAAAAGTTTTCGGGGAGGTACAATCGCTCTTCAATTTTTGATGGGATTTTTTCTCATGACAAAAAAAATCCGATGGCATTTTGTTCATGTTTGCATATTAGATGTGACCTCTTTCATTTTGCCAAGAAAACAATCAGAAGCTAAGACATGAGTTCGAGAGTGAAGTCTATGGTAACCGGTAAAGTACTCAAGGAGGTGGGACAATTACAAAGACGAGGAAAAAAAATTCAACACAAGCTAATTAATAACAAACAACCAAAAAGAAGCTGAAAAGAAAAATGTACAACAAAAATCACGATCAAACTGCCAGCCACTTGCATATTACAACTATAGTATAATCCATGATTGTACTAAAATTTGTAACACCAGCTGTAGATTTCTTACTATAGTGAGATGGTTAAGAAACAATGGAAGGGTAAAGATTTCTATATGCTGGGCACCAATAATGGCAGCTACAAGCGTTTTCATGTACCATGATTTGAATCTTCGAGTTGTTTCATTTACGGATCTTACCCATATGGCACTTGCAAAGGAGGAGGGCATGGGATTGTTGAGACAAAATCTTGGGACCACCTTCAAACAGCAATACAATAAAGATATATTTCATTCCTAAGATTCTTGAATTTAATGGCTGCAGTCTCCTCCACTGAGACGTAAAACAGTTTCATATAAGCAAGAGGTCCTTGTTAGCCACTTTTCTAACTAGCTTACTTCATATGGAAATTTTGATTTTGACCAAGAAATGTGAAAATTTCACATTTCCCTTTTTCTTGCCTTTCTATCTCCCTACTTTCTCATGCAATTAGCAAACCGAGGCTACCGACGCCGAGAACGACTGCGTCCACCGGAGCTCCGAGGAAAACAACTTGTATCAGAGTTATGTAATAACAAAAAAAAAAACAGAGCTTAGCCAATTACATAATGTAATCAACTCAGTCTGCAAGTTATTCACACACAGAGGACTACTAGCATAAGAACAATCAAAAAGCATAAAATGACATCATGTCTCATTTGCTTTGGAAAATTTATAGGAGAAAATAGGGTAGAAAATATTAGTAATTTAAATGGCAGAAGATGAAAAGGTTTCATTGTCTAAATAAGACTTTGAACAAAGGGTAGCATGTCCCATTTTGCATCTCTTATGCCACTTTATCAGCTCACTCAAAAATGCTTCAAGTTTTACAAACCAAATTTCCCACACACTATTAACATAGATTATGTTCAAACCAAATGAGCCAGGTCGTACACTGGTCAAAATTAGATAAAAGAGATGTAAAAAACATGCTAACCACTTTTGTCACTTTTTTTATTTGGACAAAAAAAATCGGTGATAATTGAACAGTGAGGATTGAATAGGAAGGGTACCCATCTCTCTGATCATCATCTCGTCTATCCCGCACCAAAATTGATTCCAACTCTTCCATCTACACAAGCAGGGAAGGAAATTCAATTAGAAGTTGATATAATTTTTTTTTTGGGAAGTGCGGTAATTTGTTGAGTAATCAATCATATAGAAACTAGATATTACAATCCCTCCAATGTTGTCGGGCTCCATTGGGTAATGGGTGGGCATCAGGCTGCTGCTTATGTACACAACAAATCAAAATATAATGAGATCATATGGTCGCTGGAAAATATACAAATGCCATTGAACAGCAACATACACTACCAAGTGAACCAGACCGGACAGTATCGTCGAAGAGATAAATACATCACTTCAGTGTTTGAAGAATAGCAGCAGCAGATAATGTCAGAGCTCGGCAAAATGACAACGTGTCAGACCTTTCCTTTACATGGCAACTCAATGTTCGAACTCACATCTAACCCTTTAAGCAACAATAAACTACTACGAGCGTCAGAATTCATGACGAAACACTGGGAAAAGTGATATAGAACATATATATAATACAAGGTTAATTAGGTAATTGCTCAAGAGAATGTTTTTATCATATTTGGAGATCTTATTATCGTTCGAAAAAAATTCAGACTATTGAATACATCCGGATCCGGTGGATTTTGATATTTGAAATGTTGATCAAATTTATATATTATCTCCAATGGATCTTTAAACACATCAGAACCAGAATCTGAATTTTTGGTACCCAAATTTGATATATATATATATATATATATATATATATATATATATATATATATATATATATCCATCCATGTTTTTAAATATCGAACATGACCGCCGGAGAGAACTCGCGATTATGCACACCATGTGGAACACAACTAATTAGAAACGTATCGTGTCGTTTATCTCCTTAGCAGGACCGGAGCATCATAATTCTCACACACTCACCTACTTTTGCTTCAAACATGATAAGAGCTTACTTGATCTACACCCAAGACGCCAGCTCGAGAATTCCATCAAGCCAATATCAGACAGAAGCATCACTACACTCACTAACGTTAAAGTCTGTTTCTCTTTTGATGGTGACAATTACGCTTCGTCGCAGGCTCTCATCCAAATACGGGGAAGTGAACATGACGGAGTCATCAAGTATTACGTCTTCGTGGTTCACGTCCCCCCGTCCCCCCCAAAAGAAGGCAACCAGACCGTTGCAGGTGCCGAGAAACTTATCCTCCGGTTTTCCGTAGTCAAATGTTAACTCTCTCTGTCTATTTAATATGTAAACATTTTGTGATAAAAATTGCGAACGGTAAGAATTTTCTGAAATTATGTAAATCATCATATAGGAGAGAATTGCTTGAATTGTCGTCCAAGTCTACGAATTGCACAATACCAATTAGCTTTCGCTCATCAATTACCAAGCAGAGGTCAGATTCAATTGTGACAGATTCATCAAGATGGCGCTTGGCAAATTCCACCATGTCCATTTCGATAAGCACCTAAAACGTAAGAGGCTCTTTACAGGTTGGCCGGAGAAAATAATTGTGAGGGTTTCCTCTGGGACAGTTGCCATTGTTAGATATTCTTTTGATGTTGTGAGTTGGAATAACACTCAATTGTTGAGTGTCCCCCTCTATTTATGGAGTTCAAGGGTTTTTTTTTAAAAAAATAATCCAAAAGCCACTTCCATTATAATAGTGGAATGTCCACAAAACAATTTAAATTGAAAAAAAGCATTCACCAATTTTCGTTTCTAATGGACGAAAACCAACTGTCTTTTTTTCCCCTCTTTTCTTTTTTGTTAGTAACTATCTCATGACTTTTTGTTAATGTTAGTTAGTGAAGTACACGCTGGACAATAATTTAATTTGATCGATGGAGGCTGTTGGCTAGGGTTTCATGATAGAAATATTGGGTCCACGGATCTTGGGCTGAAATTATTGATAATAATAAGTTGGTTACAATCTGCTCCACATTGACACCACTAAATTTTCTCCTTAGATTTGGAGATCAAATTATGGATGAAAAAGAATTTAGATCTTTGAAGATATTCAGATCTACTTGATTTGGATATTTGAGCCTTGAATTAGATATTTAAACATATCAAAATCATTTTTAGTATCCCTATTTGGATTGATATATATAGCCAACATATATTTAAACGCATCTAAATCCATTTTTCCAGTTTCGATTCCAGGGTTTTAAAAAACAAGATCCAACCGGCGGTAGGACCGATCAGACTGTGAATCGAGAACTTTTCAATTCTAGTTTTGGAATAATCCCGCCCACCTTGCAAACCACCCAAAATTCGGTCGGACAAAATGATTTAACTTTATTTTTTTACTCTGCATGTCTGGTCTGACTAAAATTTTCCAAATCAACACAAAATAAAATAAAAAAGTCATATCACATCCTTGATTTCTCCAAATCAACAAAGAAAAGTGGGCTCGGTATGAAATAAATTGGTCGGCATTTCTAAAATGTGAATTTTGAAACTTATATTTTGACTATTTGGTCAATATATTATTGGGTAAAATTTAATTGTGGATTGCTAAGCTAATGTCCCCTTCTCAGGTGAAATAGAATTTGTATTAATTGTTTCTTCTCTAAAGGGTTTTTTTAATTTTAATTTTTTAAAACGGCTCAGGTTTGTGGATTGATATATATAGCCAACATATATTTAAACGCATCTAAATCCATTTTTCCAGTTTCGATTCCAGGGTTTTAAAAAACAAGATCCAACCGGCGGTAGGACCGATCAGACTGTGAATCGAGAACTTTTCAATTCTAGTTTTTGAATAATCGCAAACCACCCAAAATTCGGTCGGACGAAATGATTTAACTTTATTTTTTTACTCTGCATGTCTGGTCTGACTAAATTTTTCCAAATCAACACAAAATAAAATAAAAAAGTCATATCACATCCTTGATTTCTCCAAATCAACAAAGAAAAGTGGGCTCGGTATGAAATAAATTGGTCGGCATTTCTAAAATGTGAATTTTGAAACTTATATTTTGATTATTTGGTCAATATATTATTGGGTAAAATTTAATTGTGGATTGCTAAGCTAATGTCCCCTTCTCAGGTGAAATAGAATTTGTATTAATTGTTTCTTCTCTAAAGGGTTTTTTTAATTTTAATTTTTTAAAACGGCTCAGGTTTGTGGATTGATATATATAGCCAACATATATTTAAACGCATCTAAATCCATTTTTCCAGTTTCGATTCCAGGGTTTTAAAAAACAAGATCCAACCGGCGGTAGGACCGATCAGACTGTGAATCGAGAACTTTTCAATTCTAGTTTTGGAATAATCCCGCCCACCTTGCAAACCACCCAAAATTCGGTCGGACGAAATGATTTAACTTTATTTTTTTACTCTGCATGTCTGGTCTGACTAAATTTTTCCAAATCAACACAAAATAAAATAAAAAAGTCATATCACATCCTTGATTCTCCAAATCAACAAAGAAAAGTGGGCTCGGTATGAAATAAATTGGTCGGCATTTCTAAAATGTGAATTTTGAAACTTATATTTTGACTATTTGGTCAATATATTATTGGGTAAAATTTAATTATGGATTGCTAAGCTAATGTCCCCTTCTCAGGTGAAATAGAATTTGTATTAATTGTTTCTTCTCTAAAGGGTTTTTTTAATTTTAATTTTTTAAAACGGCTCAGGTTTGTGGTTGAAGGTTGGTTTCTAGGTTGAAGAGAGGAGAGAGGGGATAATTTTTTATATATTTTTTAATTGAAGGGGTATAAAGGTCAATTAAATGACAAAAACGGAAAAAAGATGATGATGTCACCGAAGAGTCCGAGAGTATAATAAAATAAATACGGGAGATTTTATCATCTATTTTGATAACCGAGGAGCTAAATCACAGATTTAGCCATACTAGAAGGATCCGAGAATAATTTATCTTGTATTATTTTATAATAGTAAAAATAGTAAACAAAAGGGCTTCCGACTATCGATCTGATCGATCAGACCGGTCAACCCAGAAGTCTGACCATATTTTGGGTGGACCTCTCGGTCTTTTTCAAAATCTTGGTTTTGAACCGTTATTGAAGCTAGGAATTTTTTTGAAGTAGCATTTAACGAGGTCAAATTATAAGCTTTTATTTCTCAAAAAAAAATTTATAAGCTTGCAACCCACACACCATCATTTTTTTTAATTTCTTGTGTTCATGATCAACTAGTGCAAACCCTCTTTAGTAATAGGTCTCATTTTTTACTTTAACATGCGTGGCATTATTTTGTTTGTTCAGTTCTAAGGGCTCGAACCGTTGGTTAGTTGATTTTTTTTTTAAGAAAATCATTTCTTATATTACATAAAAAAGATTAAAAATGCAAATCTGTATAAATCTAGAGAGTGAAATGTAACCAAATACCCAATCAACAACAAGATTTTGTGTACTTAGAAGTATGAGTAGGCCTACAAAAGGGTAACATAAACAAGGTTTGTTACAAGAGGTTCAATTAGTCAATTTATGGACAAGGATCATTCACAACAAAAAGACGAGTCTACAATCAATCTCAAATAGTACTTTCTCCTCAGCTTCCTAATCATTAACAAGCTTGGTCAAGTAAAAGGAATGCAACTTCACTTGTTGAGGCCTAATTACGGTAGCAAATAGTGAAATGGAGATTTAAGTCTTTAAATCCTGAAAAGGCATCTCCTTATATATAATAACACTTCTTAAGAATGTTGGCTAATACGAATATCCACATCTAACATAGTTGAAAATGCAAACTAGGTGGTAAATATATTATTTTAACAAATATTTCCACATCTTCTCGGCGCTTCAACAGATATATTATTTCTGCTTACATCATGATGATATTGAAATATTATTCATCGTGAATCTTTGATTTACAATTTCAGAGATAATGTTCTCAAGTTGACATGTCCTAATTTTCTAAGCAACAACCAACTATCTTCATCTTTAACCATGAGACGTCTATTATTTCCATCTAAACATTTAAAATAAACAAATTAGATATTTTTTTGTTCCAATCATAACAAATTAGACATTTTTTTGTTCCAATCATACATAACACTTTATAATTCTAAATTTACAACTATTTTTTTCAAATTTAGTGTTTAGTCTATTATAGCATACTTGAGTTATATTAAGCAAATTATGTTTTAAAACTTCAATAAGCATCAATATTTTTATTTCACGTACAATTGAAGACCATAAAATTTTGCATAAGTAAACTGGATACATATAAAAAAGAGATAAAACTTTACAAGGTCATCGTGACCATGAATGAACAAGTTTATCATGAAGATCAATAGATCTTCTCCACCGTGTCCATTATACTTCATCGCACTCTTTTCAATTTTACGTAGTTCTTATAGACATCGTGCACGATTTTTCCAAAATAAAATTTGTTGTCTTTAATTTCTCAACTCATGCTTTCTCTATAGTCACGAATCTCTCATGAAAATCAATAAGTGCTATAGATTGTATCAGTTATACTTTATAACACTCTTATCAAATTAATATCGCTCCAACAGCGACATAATGCATGATTTGCTATTTTTAAATTTTTTTTTCTGCAAGCTCTCTGTTGCACGTTAATAATTCATCGATTACACATTGGAAAGAGTGTCCCAGAATATAATTTCTACAAGCATCATAGCTTTCACCACCATATCAAGCTCTGTTGTAGTTAAAAAATAATAAATTATGTTGACATATTTGTCCATGTTCTATTATTTAATTGATTTAAATTAATATTGTTATCATAATTTGTCCATGTCATATTTTTTAATTGATTTAATTCGATATTGTTGCAAGCTGTAATAATCTGAAATCTAAATTAATTATTCTGGACCAAGACTCCTCTATTAAGCTCAAGTTTTATATATTCTTTAGGTAGAAATTTTTTACCACCTCAAAATTCTCTATATGCATAATGTATCTTCTTGGCGCTTCAACAAATATATTATTTCCGCTAACATCATTATTAATTTGAAAATATTATTTATCGTGAATCTTTGATTTATAATTTTTGAAATAATGTCCCCAAGTTGGCATGTTGTAATTTTTCAAAGTCATAACAATCTATCTTCTTCTTTAATCATGCGATGTCTATTGTTTCCATCTAAACATCTTAAGTTAACAAGGTAGACATTTTATTTAGTTGTTCCAAACATACATAACACTTTATGATTCCAAATTACAAATATTTTCTTCAAATTTAGTGTTATAAGAAAACTAGATGCATAAAAAAAATTAAACTTTACGTAGTATTTGTGACCGTGAGTCAACAAATTTGTCATGAAGATCACCAGATCTTTTCGACCATACCCATTATACTTCATCACACTGTTTTTAATTTTATATAGTTCTTATTGACATCGTGCATGATTTTCCCATTATGAAATTTGTTGTCATTAATTTTTCAACTCATGCTTTCTCTAGAATCATAAGTCTCTCATAAAAATTAATATATGCTATCATGTTATTTAATATTGCTTTAATATACCAGTTGTCAGCACACTCAGACCTGCATCTGTCCCTTAATATGCATACTTTACCTTGAAATATTTTTATGGCGAAAAGCATAGGTGGTTTACTATGAACCTACGGAATCTCCAACAGCCCAGAGTAGATGACCCAACATGTGCTCTACATCGGAAGCAAGCTCCCTTTTGCACCTACATACTTCATCGATTTTATATACCCATTATACTTTATAGCACTCTTGTCAAATTGATGTCGCTCCAATAGCGACACAATGCATGATTTACCACTTTTGTAATTCATTTTCATCAATTGTTTAACCTGTCCTTCTTCCTTAAACACAAAATCTATGATATTTAATATTACTTTAATGTACCAATGGTGAGCATACCCGGACCTGCATCTGTCCCTTCATCGATTTTATATACCCATTATACTTTATAGCACTCTTGTCAAATTGATGTCGCTCCAATAGCGATATAATGCATAATTCACCATTTTTGTAATTTATTTTTATCAATTGTTTAACCTGTCCTTCTTCCTTAAACACAAAATCTATGATATTTAATATTGCTTTAATGTATCAATGGTCAGCATATCCGGACCTGCATCTGTCCCTTAATATGCATACTTTACCTTGAAATATTTTTAAGGCGAAAAGGATGGGTGGTTTACTATGAACCTACGAGATCTCCAACTGCCCGGAGTAGATGACCCAACATGTGCTCCACATCGGAAGGAAGCTCCCTTTTGCACCTGCATACTTCATCAATTTAATATACTCATTATATTTCATCGCACTCTTTTCAATTTTATATAGTTCTTATTGACATCGTGCATGATTTTCCCATTATGAAATTTATTGTCTTTAATTTCTCAACTCATGCTTCCTCTAGAATCATAAGTCTCTCATGAAAATTGATATGTACTCTTGAATGTGCCCATTATATTTTATGGCACTCTTGTCAAATTGATATCGCTGCAATAACGACATAATGCATGATTTACCATTTTTGTAATTCATTTTCATCAATTGTTTAACCTATCCTTCTTTGTTAAACATAAAATCTATATTATTTAATATTGCTTTAATATAGCAGTGGTCAGCACGCCCGGATCTGCATCTATCCCTTAATATGCATATTTTATTTTGAAATAATTTTATGGCAAAAAACATGTGTGGTTTACTATGAACCTACAGAATCTCCAACTGTCCGAAGTAAATGACCCAAAATAAAATTTGTTGTCTTTAATTTCTCAACTCATGCTTTCTCTACAATCACAAGTCTCTTATGAAAATCAATAAGCACTTTCGTCTGTGCCCATTATACTGTATAGCACTCTTGTCAAATTGTTGTTGCTTCAATAGCGACATAATGCATGATTTGCTATTTTTGAAATTCGTTTTCATCAATTGTTTAATTCATCCTTCTTTATTAAATGCAAAATTCATGTTGTCTAATATTGCTCTAATATACTAGTGGTCAGCAAACCCAACCTGTATATGTTCCTTAAGATGCATACTTTACCTTTTTTGAAATATCTCGAAAGCCAAAAGCAATGCTATTACTACAAACCTATAGTATCTCCTATTGCCCGGAGTCAATAACCATATCCTATGCTCCACATCGGAAGCAAGCTTTTTATTGCACGTGTATAATTCATTGATTACACAGTGGAAAGAATATCCCAGAATATGATCATAGCTTTCACCACCGAATCAAGCTCTGTTGTAGTTAACAAGCAATAAATTATGTTGACATAATTTTCCATGTTCTATATCTTAATTGATTTAAAATAATATTGTTGTCATAATTTGTCCATGTTACATTTTTTTAATTGATTTAATACGATATTATTGCAAGCTGTGATAAACTGAAATCTAAATTAATTATTTTTGACCAGGACTCCTCTATTGAGCTCAAGTTTTCTATATCATTTAGGTACAAATTTTTTTACCACCTCAAACTTCTCTATATGTTTAATGTATATTCTCAGTGCTTCAACAAATATGTTATTTCTAATTACATCATGATTAATTTGAAAATACTATTCATCATGAATCTTTGATTTACAAATTTTGAAATAATGTCCTCAAGTTGACATGTCCTAATTTTTCAAAGCCACAATCAACTATCTTCTTCTTTAGTCATGAGATGTCTATTGTTTCCATCTAAACTTCTTAAGTTAACAAAGTACACATTTTATTTTGTTGTTCCAAACATACGTTTTTATGATTCCAAATTTACAAGTATTTTCTTCAAATTTAGTGTTATAATTAAACTAGATACATATAAAAAAGAGATTAAATTTTACGTCGTATTTGAGATCGTAAGTGAACAAGTTTTTCATGAAGATTAATAGATCTTCTCGACCGTGTCCATTATACTTCATCGCACTCTTTTCAATTTTATATAGTTCCTATTGACATCGTGCACGAATTTTCCATAGTGAAATGTGTTATCATTAATTTCTCAACTCATGTTTTCTCTACTATCACAAGTCTTTCATAAAATTAATAAGTGCTCTTGACTATACCTATTATACTTTATAGCACTTTTATAAATTGATATTGTTCCAATAGTGACATAATGCATTGATTTGCCATTTTTGAAATTTGTTTTCATCAATTGTTTAAACCATCCTACTTCGTTAAATGAAAATTTCATGTTGTATAATATTATTTTAATATACCAATGGTCAGCAAACTCGACATGCATATGTCCCTTAAGATGCATATTTTACTTTTAAAATATCTCGAAGGCCAAAAATATTGGTAGTTTATTACGAACCTACAGTATCTCCGACTGCCTGGAGTCAATAACCCCGACATGTGCTCTACATCGGAAGGAAGCTCTCCTTTTCATCACACAATTTATCGATTACACGATGAGACTTTTGCAGCTCGATGTTGGTGTACGTGACTCTAGCAGTACCCTCAAAATTGCTAGTGGGTTTTGTAACAAAAATTTCTCTGCGTAGTTAATATAAATATCTTCCAAACCAAATGGGTCATGTTGCACTCACTTGTTTATAAATTTCTTAAGGTAAACTAAAAGAAATACGTGAAAAATAACAAAAGAATGACTTACATCATAAATGTGACATAATAATAAGCAGTCATGATTAGAATATTCGTCATCACCTAACAACGTCTACTCCTTTTTCATTCAATTGAAGAAAGAGATCGTAGTTTCTCTGGACAAAAATTAGTTGTTATGGCTGAATAAGTTGTATCACGCAAATATTATTTAGCAATCTTGAAATGCTTGTCATTGAATCAAGTTAGCGTCTATGTAACAATCCAAATAAATTATTAAATACTACCAAATCAGTATTACCAAGCATGCCTGAGCGGGTGGGAAAAGAGTCTTCAGAATATGATTTCTCCACGCATCATAGCTTTCACCACTAGATCAAACTCCACGGTAGCTAACAAGTAAAATAAATTATGTTGGCATAATTTGCCCTTGTTATGTTGTTGAATTAATTTAATATAATATTATTCACTAAATTCTATTACGTTGTTCAATTAATTTAACATGATATTGTTGGCAGTTACACTTACTTGAAGTCTAAAGTAATTATTCTTGTCTTTCACCAAAAATAAATATTTTTCTTGATCGAGACTCTTTTTTTGAGCCCATAAAATAAGAATGCAAAATATATTTTCTATTTTATATGTAGATCTCATACATAGGTGTTTGACTGTCTACACCATGTTTAATGTGAAAAGAAAAAGAAATGAATGAATTGATAAAAGCTTGAAGTTCTAATAATTTGTTTACCTCTAATTTTGAAAAATCATTGATATCGCATTAAGCATACGAATAACGTCCATTGATTGAATTTTGAGACAAATGCAATGAATTATTGCGCTCAAATTTTCTATCTCATTTTTGTAGCAATTTTTTTTACAATCTCAAATTTCTGTGTATGCATAAAATATCTTCTCGGCGCTTCAACAACTAAATTATTTTCGTTTACATCAAGATGAAATATCATTTGGTATAACGACACAAGGTGTACGTGACTTGATGAAGGTCTAGGGTTCGATTCCTTACATCTATAACTTAGTGTAAATATTTACCTTTAAAAAAATCATGATGAAATTAAAAGTTATTATTCATTGTAATCTTTAATTTACAATTTTTAGAGATGATTTCCTCAAGTTGATATGTCCAAATTTCATATGCCACAACCACCTCTCATCTTCTTTCACCATGAGATGCTTATTATTTGCATATTAACCTTTTAAGTTAACAAAGTAGACATTTCTTTTTGTTGTTCCAATTATATATAACCTTTTTAAGTTTACAATTTTGTAAATATTCTCTACAAATTATGTTTCAAATCTTCATCGAGCATCAATATTTTCTTAAATTAAAGACGTAAGATGTGATATTACCAAACCACTAGAACCTGAGAACAATTTAACATATTATTTTTATTTGACATTTTTAGCATGATCAATAAACATTTATTTGCCAAAACTGACAATATACATGATAAACCTTGATAAACACAACAAACACACATTTTTTCTAATTTAAGTTCTTTTTGTTTAAATTTTAACTACTAACCTTCCATTAGTAATTAAAATACATAAATATTTAAGGAAAAATTTTCTTTTAGTATTCTGTGGTATCACAAATTTTCACTTGACTATCACGTGGCTTAAAAAGCATAGAACATGTCAAACTTATTTTAATTTTTATCAAAAACAGGTCCCAAGCAGCCCGTGAAGCTACCCGAATTCTTTTTTACAAAATGACTTATTTTAGTTTCCTTATTGGACTCCG
Source organism: Hypericum androsaemum (assembly GCA_963995505.1). Classification (NCBI taxonomy): domain Eukaryota; kingdom Viridiplantae; phylum Streptophyta; class Magnoliopsida; order Malpighiales; family Hypericaceae; genus Hypericum; species Hypericum androsaemum. Next base: position 6,218,050 of record OZ023192.1, on the reverse strand, counting down.
TGCACACAGAAGGCCCCCTGCAGTAAGTACTAGATGAGTAGTAAGTTTCATTTTGGTACCTAATATTTTTATATGATTTCATTTTTGTACATTCTAATTTTCTTATTTTAGCTAACAATTTTGGGGCTATAAATATTAAAACTAAGACGGACCATAACTTTTTACTCGTTTGGAGATTTTGCTATTATAATATATTTTCAAAAAGAGAATTTAACGATCTACACGAATTACGACTTTGCCTTTTGAAAATTGATGTGTCGTTAGGTTTGTGTGCTGTTGTGATGTGCCATTGGAAAATTTTGATATGCCGTTGAAAATTTTGATGTGATGTTGGGATGTGCCATTGAAAAACCTAATTTGCCGTTAAAAATTGATGTGTCATTTTTATTTTTGCAGTTAAAAAACTTGATGTGCCGTTGTAATTTTTGTCGTTGAAAAACTTGATATGGCGTTGAAAAACTTGACGTGTCGTTGAAAAAAGTTGATGTGCCGTTGAAAAAGGCTTCAACGACAATTTAAATGTACAAAAATGAAATCGCGTGAGAAACTTTAGTACCAAAAAAAATTTAGCCATTACTGGAGAAAATTAAAATCACGAAAATGAAATAGCGTAAAAAAATTTAGTACCAAAGTGAAATTTAGCCATTCCTGGAAAAAAAATTAAAAACAGGGGGTGTGTTGGTACTAAATTGGTCTTCCCACCGCCGGCGATCGTCTGGGCTCGCCTCAGGCGAGTAAATACTTGCCAAAATGGAACCCATGGGAACAAAAAACGTAAATCCCACAACCACAACTCTTTCATCAATATCCTAATCACGACCACAACCATCTCTCTTCCCATCTTTTCCTCATGAACACCAGATGAACCCCCCATTCAATCCACACACACCATGACCAAACCGGGATGAACATGGACAGGCTAAGGTTTTCTCCTCCTGTTCCATAATAACTTCTGACACCTCTATCCTTCAGAGATTAAGCTTCTCAAGCCCAAGGGACACATTACTCAACTGTCAACACAAGGGGACCTTGTGGTGGCTGGACAGGTAAGATTGGAGCGCGCCGAAGGACCGCAATAGCCCCATCGTGTCTTTGTGCACCAGAGATATCTGAACTAGCTCCTCAATGGGATAACTGCCTCGTGGTTTAAATCTTTGGGCGCTTCCTAACGTACCAGCTTATGGAGAAGCGCCTTGAAGGTTTGTGGCAACCACGAGGCTCCATGGTTCTTACTGATCTTCCAAACAGATATTACTTGGTGCGCCTCGACTTCAAAGCTGACCAGGACTGTGTCCTCTCGGAAGGAGTATGGACAATCATGGGCAACTATCTCACGATTCGTCAATGGTTGTCTACATTCGACCCAAGTACAACTACAATCTCGTCTACTATGGTGTGGGTTAGGCTTTTTGGGATGCCAATAATCTTTTATAACAGCCAGGTCATCCTCGCCATGGCCCAAGTTCTCGGGAAGCCCCTCAAGGTAGACGAAACGATGATGAATGCCCAACGAGGGAGGTTTGCCCATGTCTATGTTGAGTTAGACCTGAATAGGGTATTTGGGAGTTGCACCTCCTTGGGGCAGAGCTTTGGGCTTTGGTTCTTAGTTATCCTATATGTTGGACGAGGCGTGGATTGAGCCCATCCTTTGACGACACTCTTGCAACCTCTCGAGCGGGGATTCCTCTTCTGAGGTCAGTAATAGTAGTAGACGACATTGTTTTGAGGTGTTGCACGACCCTCTAAGTAGGAGTTTGAATTATGAGTAGGATGCTTTGACATTTGTACTTGTAATATTTTTTTCGTTTCTATATAACAACTTAACCCCACCATTTCCAAAATAAAAATATAATAGGTTGGTTACTCGTTATATTCCCGAAATCAAAACCTCGTAATTCCCAATCGAGAATGAGCACCTCCGCCAAATCGAGGAACTTCCGGCGAGGGCGGCGGAGACGAAGCCAACGAAAGCGACGCCGTTTTCCTCCAGCCGGCCTCCACCCCAACCAAACCCCCCTCCTCCTCTTCCGAGCCTAAGAAACTTCTGAGCTTCGCGGACGACGAAGAAGAGGAAGGCGACCCCACGCCGGAGCGCCGCGGCTCTTCGAAGCCGAAACCGCCTCCAAATTCTTCTTCCCGCGCACCGAAGCCCCCTGCCTCGTCTTACATATTAGTCTACTCCAAAGGTAGGACACCTCCTACCCTAGCTTCTCCACTTCCAATGTCCAGTCCCCGGCCGGGACCTGCACGAAGGAGATGTTCCTAGAGTTGCACAAGAATATGCTTAAGGTTGCGAAACCATAGTCTAGTCGTGGTGGGAGTGGTTCCGAGCCGAGAAATATTCTGAAAGGTTCGCTTAAGCCGGCGGGGAAGATGAGGAGACGGGGAAGGAGGAAGATGATAAGGAGGAGTCCAGGGGGATTCCGGATGGGGAGACAATTAAGAAGATTAGGTCAAAGAGGAGCGGATGAGGCTGGCGAAGGGCTTGCTCAAGCGCTGGATTATATTTCTGTGGAAGGAGGGAGCCCTGAAGCATTGTCCATACCTCAACAAAGCAAGATGGCGATGAAGGCTCTGCAGGACAGCGTCCAAAAGCTAAGGGTAATTTGTCTCTTACATTGGAATATGTTGCCAAGTTGTTTATAGTTAGAATTTTGATGTTCAAGTGTCATGACCATCATGTTGTGGGCTACTCAAAGAACTATAAGTTTCCGATTGATTGAAAATCATTTATTTGATTCAGGAATCTCATGGCAGGGCCATGTCATTGCTGAACAGAACAGATGACAATTTATCTTCCTCATCGACGAATTCTACTGCTCTGGAGAAGTCTGTGTCCGTCACTTTGTTTCTGTTCTGTGCGATTTTTTGCAGGTACAAATTCATCCAATTCAATGCCATGCATTTCTTTGTATCATTGCTTTCATGATTGAAATTAACATGCCAGTGACAATGACCACTGTTCCCTCCCTATTTGATATTGTAAACTAAACTGTTCCGTCCGTAATCAATTCATTTACTTCGTACCCAATCCAAAGCCTTCACCTTCGATAAAATTGCGCATTGAATCAGGAGGGCGAGATAGTGATTTCCAAATAAATTCTTTTAAAGGTAAATTTTAATACATGACATATCCGGATTTAAATTCTGAACTTTCTAAATATTTACGACGCCTTATATTGTTCGACTACAGGTCCTTTCACAATTTCCAAAGAAATTATTTTGACTCAGTTGAAAAAGTGTAATTAGTTTCTTAGATTTAAAAGTTGAGTTATTTATCGTATACTATTTTTAAAAATCGTACAATATATAAAAAATTACATCATATTGATCCCTCTCTCATTCTTCATATGCACTTTCATAAAAAAAAATTTACACCAAAACCTCCTAAAATTTTATAACGTTTAGTATCTTTAAACTACAAGCTCAATGAGACCGAGAAGAAATCTTATACTAAGTAGGATGTAATCGATAAGTCATTTATAAAATAGGGCGTTTGCCCCTCCATATCTAAAAAAAAAAGGTTGGTATCATATGTTAGTCGTTTCGATTACTTTCGTAAATACTAAATAAGCATACCTTTTTCTTTAACAAGTATTCGCGTTTTCAAGAGAATATTGTCGTAAAAAATTTTCAACGAATATTTTAGACAATAGTATTATCAATAGTTTAAACCCAAAATCGTTGTCCGGACCAAACCAGTTTATTATTTGATTATTTATAGTGTGAAGAGGATAGGCTAAGCAGAAATTCGAATAAGTTAAGGGGCCGTAGAGACTTTTTTTTTAATTCTCCGCGCGAGGAATGAGTCCAAATTGTTGGAGTTGACGGTAAAATTAGCATAATTGTATTATAATTCTAAAACTAATAAGCAATTGGTCAAACGGTTGTATATAAATGAGAATTTTATTTGAACCAAAGTTCAACAAACTATAACAAACTATACTTGTAATTATTTTTAGCATATTTAGCATTTAGCATATAATGGTTTCTATAACATTTGAAAGTTATAGAAAACTGGAAAACTTTTATGATTCGATGCTTCAAATGGTATTAATTTTTTCTTAAAAACCATTACATAAATTTAAAAGTAGACATCCAGTTTGTCATAAACGTCACTTAAGATTTCCGTAAATTTTGAAGTAACCGTATGTTAACTATATCGTTCACATGAATAACCATCTTTAGGGATTTGAACATGCATGGTAGTGTAAACAAGGGTGAATTAATTGAAGCAACCAGTATATCATTAACACATATATTGACATATTTATAAATTTTGTGAATAAACATTTAGATCAACTGATGATAGAGTTATTATAATTTAATCATACAATTTCGAGTTCGAGTAATTGAGAACATAAATGTATTGAATATTCATTAGGAAAATTTTAACATATCTCAAAGATTATACTCGACTTGAATTTAGATTATTAAGATTAATAGTTTGATATAAAAAATAAAAAAAGAGATAAAAAGAGATAATAAAGGTTAAATGCTATTCTTCTTCCCACCCTCCATCTCCATTCTTCCTCTATGCCAAAGTGGTGTATATATCTTGGGAAAATTACTACCAGACCCTGGTGTTCGACATATTCGCCTCTCACTCCTCTGGTGTTAGAAAATTGATTAAAAACCCTCCCTAGTTTGGAGACATTATACTCTGAGTCCCCTTGCTGGTGTCATTTGACGCCAACGATCTTTTTTTGATATAAAATAACTTATTTACCCTTATAAAAAATATAAAAAAATCAACATCTTCTCCGGTCTACCTCGTCGACGTCACCACCATCATCTCCGATGGTCCTCTCCATCGGTAGAGGCCAATTGAAGCCAAATCTGAGACCGGAGAAGATGGTTGGGAACGATGCTGTCTCCTCCATCCGTCGAGAAGCTGAAACTCTACATCGCTGCTACCAACCTCTCGCTCCCTCTGATGCCGACGGACGATTTGCTCTAATCACCACCCCACCCTCCCAGACGATACGATCGTCGCCGCCATGTCTTATTCGAAGCAGCAACTACGAAGAACTCCAACCAATTCGAAGCTTTGCCAACCGCCGTGGGCGCAGGGATTTTTGGTTCGAGGAGCAGACCACCGAGCTTTATGGATTTCTATTCACTTCAGCAATTGAAAATTCAGATCCCCATTTTAATGGAAAAGAGAAAACCAAAGCAATGCTGCCGTCGTCATCACCCTCGACCCAAAAACTAAAACCCGAAAAAGGCACTAACGAAGAAAGGGAGGGACTAGGGCGGTCATAGCACGTGCCGATCTTGGCCGTTATCGCCAACTGGTTTAGGCGGGGAGAAGGGGAAGGCTGCAGGGAGGGCTCAAGGTCCCCAACGCTTCCTCCGGTTGATGTCGGAACAAGTTCATGCGGCAACAACGAGGATGGACGGACGACAATTTGGGAATGGGATGTTTCCGGCGGTGGGGACGACGTTGGGCAGGACGGATGGACGGACGTTGAAGTGTTTAGTTATACTTTTTTATTAATTTTTTCAAGGGTATAAAAGTAATTTTACATGAAAAAAAGATCGCTAATGTCAGCGAGGGGCCTCAGAGTATAATTTCTCCAAACTAGGGAGATTTTTAATCGATTTTAGAATACCAGGGAATGAGAGGCGAATATGCCAAACACCAGATGTCTGGTAGTAATTTTCCCATATATCTTTCTTGCTATGGAGAGAGAAAAGTTTCTTTAATTCTTGGCTGAAGTGGAGGCATGCAAGAGCAAGAGGCCCCATCCTAAATTTATAGGTCCACACCCCTTCACAAAAATCGCCTCTTTCCTTTTCTTTTTTTTTACAAAGATTCATTTTAGTGCCACGTAGTTCAATGTATTTTTAAATATCTATTATGTGATATTGGTTTGTATATTATGGTGATATAGATTTTACAAATTTATTTTTTTTACCAAATTTTTAACTATGATTAATATTTGTCGCTAGTGCTTCCGTGAATTGTTATATTATAAATATGTCATTGTTCTCTCTTATGTGACACTGAAGTGAATGTTTTACAAAATTTATGTTTGAATGTTTTTTTTCACCAACTACTTTAGTTGTCTTTGTTGGTTAGACTACCCACATTGGTGAGCGGATCCAATCCGTTCACGCAATAAACAATTAGTTTCTCTCTCATCAAATTACTATTCAATCCAACCCAATCTTTTACCATCTTTATTGGTGATCTCATCCAATCCGCTCACCAAATAAATAATTAATTTATCTCTCATCCACATATTATCTATAATTTAATTTATGTTTACATATAAATTACAATAAATATATAAAATTATACTTCCATAATTGTAACATGAAAAAAATTAAAATAAAATAATAAAATTAAGATTACAAAAATTGGAAAATAAAATTAGAAAGAAATAAATCGAGCTACAAATGGATGTCGAAAATACATTTGAATTCAATAGTCAAGCGAGTTACGAGGATGAGTTTTGGTTGGAGAGCCACAACTTCTTATTTCAGAGTCTGATTGAGTTGATTCAAGTTGCTTTGCGAAGGTGAGACGTATATCTATAAATTTTTAGTTTATGACTTCTCAAAATTTTGAGTGTAAGAATATCGAAAATATGTTTGACGTCAATAGTCAAGCGAGTTACGGGGACGAGTTTTGGTTGGGGAGCGACAACTTCTTATTCTGGAGTCCGATTGAGTTGATTTAAATTATTTTATGAAGGTGAGACATATATCTACAAATTTTTAGTTTATGACTTCTCAAAATTCAGAGTATAAGAATGTCAAAAATACGTTTGACATCAATAGTCGAGTGAGTTACGGGAACAAGTTTTGGTTGGAGAGCCACAACTTCTTATTTCGGAGTCCGATTGAGTTGATTCAAGTTGCTTTGCGAAGGTGAGACGTATATCTCCAACTTTTTAGTTTATGATTTCTCCAAATTCAAAGTGTAAGAATATCAAAAATATATTTGAAGTTAATATTAGATCGAGTTACAAGCGTCCAAAGTTGAAATACAAGATTGTGTATCAAAATATGTCAATATTGAGCTCTATTCATAGAGAATTGAAAAATAATATTTTTTATTTTTAACAAAAGATATTTTTAATTATCATAACAAAATAATATTTACTAGTATCTATTTTAACGAATAATATTGTACCCCGTATCATTAGGATTAGATTAAGATAAGAAAAAGAAAAAAAAATGCTCGCGAGCGTCGATCGGCTGGCCGATCCGCTCGGCCAAAATCCTCACTTTTCTAAAATTTTTTAATTTTGGCGTTTGTCGTTTATCGTTTAGGGGTGATCGCTGCAGGTAGTCTTACAAAACTTTATATTTACTGTTGGTGCATGTTTGTGTTTTTCGGAATCCACCATAAAATATGTGGGTTATAAGACTCCTGATGAAAGGAGCTCCCTCGCAAAAGTTTTCCACCAAAAACTTGAATCACGTGGACCGCACCGTTAATGCGGAAATAAAGGAGCTTACCCAAAGAAGTTATTAATAATGGGTGTCGGTTAGCGTGACAAATCATTCAATTTTACTTCTTTGATTAATCAAGATAATAGAGAATTATGGGTTAAATGTCTACAATGTAAATTACGAGATCAGATTTGGTCTCGAAATAGGCCATTCAGGACGGTCCTGGATAGCAGACTATTGGATTTACACGAGGCACACCATTGGATATACACGGATAGACTCTTAGATATATACCGGGTGAACTATTTTATCCGACCTTTTTTATCCCGGGATAGTTCGCGTGAAACAATTTTATCATAACTGAGTAGACAATTTTATCATAACTAGGCGAACCATTTTATCCTCCAGAACGGTCCCGGCATGTTTTACACGTCCAGGACCAAATTCAACCCATGTAAATCATATCTGAAGCTGAATTAGTCATTAGAGTATGTGTCTGAATACCAATTGATCTATAAACCAAAAAATTAGTATAAACCAGGAAACCAACGAGCACTTATTACTTTTTTTTTGAAAAGTATATAATATTATTGATCACCAAATTAATTACAAAGGAAAGAGAGGTAATTGCACAGAAAGAAATCGGACTACTCAAAGAAACACCTTAGTAATACATGACACCGAACAACAAAAAACCTAAGTTGCAAAGATTACATGTTACACCATTGCTCTAGAAGCTGAGATTACATCCTGCAAGTTGGAATGAGAAGCCACCCTAGACCAAAACGTCCAATCTGAAACCCGCCTTGATATGTCCAGCAACAATTTGTTAGCAAGGAATGGCTTGTTATCGAAGACGACAACATTCCTTGCCAACCAAACACTCCAAATAACAGCTGCAAAAACAGTGTACCAGATTTGCTTGACAGTCTTTCCGCGAACTAATCCAACCCAAGCTTCCGCGAAATGTAAATTTGTGTTATTAATGCACCAGCTTACCCCCAACAGCCTCGCCAACCAATCCCAACCCGCTTGACATGCGGACAGTGAAGGAAGAGGTGATTAGAGGATTCCACGTCCAAGCCGCACAAAGGGAAAAGAGACCCGGCACTACCAAGCAAACCAATACGGAGCAAGTTATCCCTTGTCTTGATGCGACCCTGCAAGGCCATCCAAAAGAAGCAACTCATCTTGTAGAGCACAAGTCTTGACCAACCTTTTTGAAGAACAGCCGAGGCGTCAAAGAAAAAACCATTGGACATAAGTCTATAAAGACTCTTAACCGAGAACCCTGAGCTGGGCTTAGCTTTCCAGATGAATCGATCACCTTGATCTCTTGAAGAGAGGTTCGCAGACAAGATGGACAGAAGCCCTCTCAAAGATTCGTCCTCCCAAGTACGAAGAGGCCTTCGACATTGTAACTGACATCGCCACTGATCCATGGACCACTAGCCAAACGTAGAGACCGCACCTCCTTTATTTACGAAAAGAAGGTACAACCTCGGGAAAAGGCTGGCAAGTGGAGTCGCCGAACACCAACGGTCCTCCCAAAATCTAATCCAATCTCCGCAGCCAAGGGAGACACCAATATTACGCCTGAAAGCACAAGCAGGAGCAAACTCTGAAGAAGCAACACTCCAAATGTTCAGCCACAAGCCAGGAAACCTCGCACAGTGGGGCACCGTTGATAGGTCCGAGATAACATCCGAACTCGGAGTACCATGGATAGCTCGAATTACAGAAGCCCACATTATGTTAGGATCTGATAATTACCTCCAAATCCACTTCAGAAGCAAAGCCTCATTTTGAATGTCCAATCGAATCAATCTCAGCCCTCCTTTGTCAATAGGGACAAACGCTACTCCAAGAAACAAATTTTTAGATCAGAAACATGTTTTTCTTGTTTAATTAGAAATTTGAGTTTGATCCCAAAATAAAACAATATTAAAAAGTTATTAGGTTTTTTTTATTAAAAATCTTATTCAGTTCGAATCTAAAATAATCATTTTTGTAGATATTTGGATCCCTTTTTTTCCAAAAAACAATCGATATAAAAAATATAAAGTTTAATAAGTGATGGTAAAATTACAAGTGGATATAATACATTGTAGAGTTAGAAAGAATAAAAAAAGTATGGAAAATAGAATTGATTTTTTTATTATATGCAACTGATTGTACAAATTACATACGTTTTTTAATTTACAAGTACACCATTAAAAAGAATTTACCGTGGTAAAATAATTCAAATGAATTAATTCAAAATACCACAGAAAAGGACAAATCATTTTTTAGAATAAGTAGAAAAGATAATATACCAACATTTAGATATAATTGGGACACTTGTGACCATCTAGAGGCTTCTTGGGCCCATTATCCATTTAACATTTTGTTCCCATTTTCTTACAGAAAAGTTGAATTCACTGTTGGATATGAGTTGACATTTTGACCGGCTCTTTTAGTGGCACGCTAACTAATTGGACTTGTAAATATATAGTTATCTCAATTGACTTTTCAATCAAATTCGATTGACTATTATATATGAAACCTTTCAAAAAGTATATACGAAAATTAAGAAGATCGGTAGTGAATAAACTGTTCTATTTTAACTAAGATGTTTCGAATTCGAAGTTTTTTGAATTCATTGGTGTTATATACTTGTTGAGAGATATTTTTCAAATTTAAAAAATTTTACTTAATTTGAACATGGATTAGTTTGCATGAGTGAGTGTTCGGATATCAGATAGTATAAAAAAATTCACTAAGAATACGAGTTGCAATCTTATGATAATTAAAACAGAAATATAATCGAACGACAAAAATCGAGAGCATAGAACACCGTATTTGTTCTGCAATTAGTAAAAATGGATGTGTAAGATTATACTAGTGAAAGAACTTGTGAATATTGTATTGATCAAGTGTAATTACATTGGTTAAGCATGCTAGCTTATATATAGAGAAGATCTAACGGCTAGTTTAGTTACGTAAGGAAACTAAATCTACTTAAGGTATATACAGTAGACAAGTTGATCGCACTCCTTGATTCTAGGCCATCATATCCCGAGATTGTTTTTCCTAACTGCTAGGAACAGCTATCGATTAAAGGACATGATGTCAAGGACGAGATCTGGATAGATAGTCGTCATTAATGCTCTCAGATGATGGAAGAGATTAAGCTGCAGAATTATGCATCAGCTTGACCACCTACAGAATCTTCATATGCACCATCTTGGACCTGTTGTTTTGGATGCTCTTTCACCAACACTCCCCCTCAAATTAGAGGTGTGCAAATATTCGTCATCCCTAACTTGTCAAGAATGAAATTGAACCTTGAGGATTGCAATGCCTTTGTAAAGATATCAGTTAATTTTAGTTCAGTGACGACATGTGGTGTGCAAATCACTTTAGCTTGTACCTTCTCTCTGACATAGTGGCAGTTCACTTCAATATAATTGGTTCTTTCATGTAACACTGGATTGGCAACAATGTAGATTGCTGATTGATTATCAAAGTATAAATCCATGCTTCTGAAACAGGAAAGCCAAAATCATGAAGTAAATTCTTCATCTACACCAGTTCTCTAGCAGTACTCTGACTCAACACTTGACCTTGAGACCACATCTTGCTTTTTGTTTCTCCAAACAATCAGATTACCACCTACAAAAATATACATATCAGTAGTTGATCTTCTGTCATCAATATTTCCTGCATAATCAGCTGATGTGTACCCTTGAATATCAAAAATGCACATACCACATATAAAAATACACATACCGGTAGTTGATCTTCTGTCATCGATATCTCCTGCATAATCACCTGATGCGTACCTGTGAATATCAAGCGTGCATTGTTTCTAATTAGTAGGCCCTTGCCAAGAGTTAGTTTCAAGTACTACAAGATCCTTTTAGTTAAAGCAATATGACAGGTTTTAGGATTGTGCATAGCTTGACTAACTAGACTCACTGCATAAGTGATGTCTGGTCTGGTGATGGTTAAAGTAAATTAGTCTCCCAACTAATCTCTAAAACTGTCCAACATTATAATCACTAAGAGGTTCACCTTCCATTGTAGTAAATTTTGTACCATAATCTACCGGACAACTTGCAGGTTTAACATCAAGTTTCTTAGCATCCTTAAGTAAGTCTAGCACATACTTCTTTTGAGAGAGAAAAGCACCTTTATCAGAAATTTAACCTAGTTAAAACATAAATTCTTGATTTTAAAAATTATAAGGACAACATTTAGGTCTGTAAGACTTGGCCCAAATTCTATCATTTTACTATTAATATAAATTATTATTTTATATATACATATATTATTAACCCAAAAAATTACCGAAAACATTAACTATAACCCAACCCCAAAATTCGTTGCTCTTCTCATTCGACCCTTCACACAATTTCACCCAAAAAACGTAAATTGTAAAAGGTCAGCCTCCGGGCCCAGAAGTACTCCATTTTTAGACATTCTGAACGGTGATACGTAACACAAATATTAAATTAGTATTGTTGATCCATTACATCAACATGTGTATTTTATTTTAACTTCAATTTTTTAAAATAAAAGGTACCAGACGACTTTCTTCATATATCAAAAGGAAAAATTTCATGCTTATGAGAGAGCTACAAGTCTGAGAGCACTATGAGTGACATATTTAAAAAATCATGAGATAAATCTTGTATGGTATTCACATTGGACTGTACCAAAATATCGAAAATATTGGAAAGCATAAAATTGCCATGATCTAGTATATAAGTTGATATTCTTAAAAAAATTGTTAACTCACGGCCACGATAATGTTAATTATGTAAGTTTTTTTTTGTGCATATTTGGTGAAAGTAAGATGCATGGACATAATCCTCAAAAAAAGATGCATGGACATAAGCATGTAAGTTTTTTTGTGCATATTTGGTGAAAGTAAGATGCATGGACAAAATGCATTTTAGGATACCCTTTTATTGTACGCTTTAACACCCTTGTCGAGTATAGTTTTTATAGTATGTGGTAATGCAATAATTAGAATATCTAGGTTTTCCAACCGAAACTTCTCAATCTTCTAACTGACACTTCTGTAAAGTTCTTCTATTGAATATAAAAGGTTAAAAGCTTACCACCTAATGGACTTTTCAAGCATGTCTTATTTTTTCCTCATGTGAGTTGATGTAATTAAGTTGTTATTTTTCGTATATCTTTTTACGTCAACATGAAGAAGTCCTTGGACAAGGGGCTAAAGCATGCCCCAATGGATTGGAAAAAATCTATGTGAACTGTGGAGAAACTAGGTTTAAGAAACCCACAAACAATAGTTTTAATGGAGATGATGAAGAACATACACCAACAATTAGTTAGAAAATACAATGGGTGCACTCGGATAAACAATGTCCTGCATATGTTGAGCATCTACTCGAGTTGTTGATTGCGGGCAATCGGAGGCATTGCAACTTTATATTTATTCACCCTTGCTTTTGACCTCCGAAGCCAACCGTTTAGGAGAAGAAGGAAGCAACACCGTAGCCTATCATCAAGCCATATATTCCACCCATCCCGTTTCTTAAAAGACTATAACACCATATGCGGATCACCAATTTATGAAGTTTCTCCAAAATTTCAAGCAGCTTCATATCAACATTGCATTTGTCGAGGCTTTAGCTCAAATGCCTGGATATCCAAATTTTTCAAAGACATTCTGAAAAAGATAAGGAAGATTGAGGATCATGCAGTGGGGACATTTACTCAAGAATGTAATGCATACATTCATAAAAGTTACCACAAATCTTAAAAGATTCTCGCAGCTTTTTTACCCCTTGTTGGACCTTGGGCCCATCAGGCAATTATTATTGTGCCTGATTGGGCCCAGGCCCATCAGGCCCATAATTTGGGTTGGATGGGCTGGTCAACTCGAGTTGACCGGCCCGAAGCCACGCAAGCACCACGTCAGCATGACGTGGCACTGACGTCAAACGTGGAATGCCACGTGGCGGACATGTGGACCGAAGTGCCACGTGGCGGCCACGTGGCAAAGCTATGTGTAGCTTCGCCGCGTGGCGTGCCACGCGGGGACATGCGGTCGGAAGTGCCACGTGGTGTGCCACGTGGCACATTTTGATTGGCCGGACTTTCCTATAAAAGGAGAAATCTAGCTGGACCAAAAGGAAACTTTGCCAACAACCACTTAATAAGAAAAGAAAAATTCTAGATTAGTTCCTGAATTTTGATCAGATTTTTAATAGAGGAAATCTCGTGAAAATCAATTACGAATTCGTTATAACGTGATCGTAATTCGACTAGCACGAAGTCATCGTGGACCCGAACCTGTGGACCACTTGCTTCAACAAGTAAGTGATTTATTATTAACAAATTAGTTTGTTAATTGTCCGAGTTTAACACATAATTACTCGTTAATTATGCGTTGAATCCGTCAATTGGTATCAGAGCATGGTTGAAACCATGTTTTGATGATGACATGATGTTTTAATTCAAGTAATTATGTGATTTATTGGGTTAAAAGATCGTATTAATTGTGATTTTATTGAAAATCATAATCTGTTGGACTTTAATATAATTAATTTAGAACCAGCAGGACTAAATTAAATTTTGCCTAACCACGCGGGCAAATTTGCGCACGCCCGAAACCTTAAGGTACCAATCTAAAATTTGACCGCTTACGTGGTACCTGCGTGTCATGGACTTCGGTACAATTTTCAGAAAACTTGGGGATTAATTAGAAATTTGCCCAAAAATCCCCAAATCAACAGAACCCTAATCGGGCGATTTGGGGGCGATTTTCGCCCAAATCGATTTCCGTCGATTTCATCGGAAATTTGACGTTTTCGACGCCGTAGCTCGACGATAGTCGATTCTTCGGCTTCCCCTCGACGTTCCGATACCACGGTTGTGGATAGACGTCACCGGAATCATGAGATTGAAGCCGACGACGGCGGAGAGGCGCGGAACAGAGAAGAAGCTCACGACGGAGAACGGCCGCACGTCAGCCCATAAGGCTGCTATTGACGTGCTCGTGAGGCCGTGACGAGTCGATTGCCACCGGTCTCGGCCATTGGTTCACCGCCGTTACGCGGCGGTCGTAGGGGGAGCGTAGGTCAGTTTTTTCGCCGATCGCAGGAGAAGAGAGAGAAAGTGAAGGGGAAATATGCGAGGGGGAAAATCGTAATTTCATGATTTTTTCCGAAAATATTTATACCCGGGTCAAGAAAATAAAAAAAACTGATCGGATTGGCCTAGTTTCTTGGTTCGACCTAACCCGATTTATGGTCAATTTTAACTTAAGTCAAAATTGGACTTAAAATATTAGGTTTTTTCTCTTTTAATTGGATAAAATTAGTTCTTATTCAATTAAAATCTAATAAATTGATAAAAATTTTGAGAAATTTTTGTCAATTAGGTTTATTAAAATTATAATGATATTTTTAGTAAACTTAAAAGGAAAATATTTTGGAATGAGTTCCGAGATATGTTAAACTAAAATCACATGGATTGATCCATAGTATAATCATCAAAAGATTGAAAAATGAGTTTTTCAATCCTATTTTGGGAAAATATGAGAATTAACCCGAAATTGAATTGCAATTGTTGCAAAATTTGATGGCTACTGGAGAAAGGTATCTGAACTTCTGTGCAACAAAACTTTGACAAAAGGTTCTAAAGCGCCGTTTACCGCTGCGTGTGCCTAAGGATGACATGTATGTTATCGTCGAGCACATTGAGGCTGTTCACTGGGAGATGCAAGACTGCATCTGGGCCGGAGGTTACGATCATGGAGAGGACTGGCCCTCTATGTTTCGAGACCTCCTGGTCACGCTGAAAATCCAAGAAGATATGTGTGTCTTCTCGGCACCTGAGTTCAATACCCATAGAGATGCCCTCTATGGTTTGATCCACTATCTCGAGGAGAGGGGTCTTCTCAGAGAAATGATACCTTCTCCTGTTCTGGAGCTGCGAAGCGATTTGATCTTGAACCGCTACCTCGCTAAGGAATACTGTTATAGTTTTCCTCCACTCCTGATCATCTGGATTATGGAATCGATCCCGGTTCCGGCGGTGAACTTGGAACTTTCCACCGGATCGTCCTCTCACCCGGTCCCCATAGGATCGTCCTCGGACCCAGATCCAGATATGTATCTGGATTCTCCTACCAGATCGCCTGGACATCCGATCGCCGTGTGATTACATGTTTAATTGTCCCCATGTACATATGTTATTTTTGGAGAAATTTTGTACAATAGGTTGAGACCTTATCTGAGTTTTTTATACATGTGTGTATAAACTCAGAATGTACAAATGTATGTAATTAAATAAAGTTGTTTGTTTAATTACTTCCACTTGAGTTTACTATCAATGAACTTTAAACGATTGAAGTTTAAGATTAATACTTGAACGGTGAGAGGAAGCATGCCCGCGACCCACTTTGATTTTGAGATTAATCAAGGACTTCATATCGTTAAAAGTTATGAGTGATTAGTAAATTGAATCATATTGCCAAATCAAATTTCTAATATGTTCTCATATTAAAAAATCCCTATAGAGATGTCAGTTGCTTCTAGATCCATCATAGCTGAGTTAAACCGTGAGTTAAAACTCAACGGTGAAAACTATGAGAATTGGAGCATGAATATCCAATATGTGCTTGAGGAACAAGAGGTTCTGGAGCACATACATGTGATAATGGATGAGCCTGAAGAAGGCACAACTGCTCAACATAAGCGAGATAAGGAAGCTTATGTTATTTGGAAGAAAAAGAATACTACTGCCCGGTTAATTTTGCTGAGTTCAATGATGGATGATGTCACCCGACAATTTCGCGTGTATGACAACGCGAAGGAATTATGGGAGGCTCTCAAACAAAAATTCGGAAAGCTTTCAGTGTCAAAGCTGCGTGCTTTGACCATAAGGTTTGACACCTTTAAGAAGCGTCCGGAGGTTCCCATGAGAAAACACTTGAGAGTGATGTCCAATATGATCAGTGAACTGGCAGAGGCTGATCACATACTCAACAACGAGCAGCAGATTCAAGCTGTCATCCGTTCTCTACCACCAAGTTGGGAACAGATGAAGATGAATCTTACCCATTCCGATCATTTGGTAACATTTGATGATGTTGCCAGACACCTTGAGCTGGAGGAAGATAGCCTCCTAGCTATGAAATCCCACCGTGAAGCCCATTCGATTTATTCGACTGGGAGTGGTGGAAAAAAGAAGAAAGGTAAAGAAAAAGGTAAGTGTAAACCAACTCCAAAGGCTGAAAACCATGGAACCAAGTTGGATGGCTCCAAGGCTAAAAAGAACAAACGGTTTAACATTTCAAAAGTGAAATATTTTAACTGTCAACAGAAGAGATATTTTACAAAAGATTGCAAGATGCCCAAGCAGTTACACCTAAACTCAAGTGTGAGTAAGTTATATGTATCCTCTTGTACCCTTCTAACTGAGTCGCATTCTATGTGGGTGATTGATTCAGGACCGACAGACCATGTAGCTAGAGACTGTTGTTCGTTCGTTGAATACAGGCGGTTGCCGGCTGGAGCAAAAACTATTTTTGTCGGTAACAACTCGTGCGTGGATGTGAAAGGCCTGTGCACTTGTAGATTACACCTTCGTGGTGGTCGTGCCCTTCTTTTACATGACGTGTTGTTTGCTCCCGATATTCGAAGGAACCTGATCTTAGTTTCGGCCTTAATATCTTTAGGTTTTAGGTTGTCGTTTGAGGGCGACACTGTTCAATTATTTTTAGATGATGTCTATTTTGGGCTTGGATATATATCGGAAGATTTTTATTCTGGATATTGATCCTTGTGAAAGTTTTTCCTTAGTCACTAGTTCAAACTCATCAGAGGATGATATTAAACTATGGCATTCTAGACTAGGCCATATCGATCAGGATCGTTTAAACTGTCTAGCTAAGGCAGGACTGTTGGGCAATATAGAGAAATCTATATTACCAAGTTGCGTATCCTGTCTAGAAGGGAAAAGCACTAGGAAACTTTTCGGTACTTGGGCTAGAGCCAAATTTCCATTACAATTAGTCCATTCCGACATATATGGCCCAATGAACGTGAGGGCAAGGCATGGAGTATATTATTTCATCACCTTCATTGACGACTATACTAGATATGGTCTGATATACCTGATTTCTCACAAGTCTGAAGCCTTAAACTGCTTTATGACATACATGAGTTTTGTTGAGAATCAGAAGGACAGAAAGATAAAGGCCTTACGAACTGATCGTGGCCGTGAATATCTTTCTGATGAATTCAAAGCTCTATGCATTAAAAAAGTGATTGAACATCAGTTGTCCATTTCCTATACACCCCAGCAAAACAGAGTTGCTGAAAGAAGGAATAGAACCCTTCTTGATATGGTTAGATCGATGATGGCAGAGGCAAGTTTGCCTATATCATTCTATGGAGATGCGCTCCTGACTGCCGCATATGTTCTAAACCGTGTTTCCTCTAAGTCTGTTACAGCCACTCCTTACAAAATGTGGACAGATCGGAAGCCCGATTTATCCTATTTTAAGCCATAGGGGTGTGCGTCATATGTCCATTCTACCTCAAGTGCTTTCGGTAAATTAGGACCGAGAGGTAGAAAAAATATCTTTATAAGATACCCAGAGGTATCTAAAGGGTATGTGTTCGTGGCTAAACTGGACAATGGACATGTAACAGAATTTAAATCACGTTATGTCACATTTTTGGAAAATGAATTTCCAAAGTTGGGAGAGGTTAGTAATGACCTTACCCTTTATGAGGCAGATGAACCAGAATCATATGGATCACTTCTTCCGAGTGGGAGAATTTAGGAGGAAGATAGAGATTTTCCAACTCAAAATGATCCGGAATGTTGTGATCTGAGTTCTGAAATGGAGGTAATTTTTTATTCCAGTGGGAGTACGGTATTTCTACCCTGTGGGAGTGCGATTCCTGGATATGATGAATATATGAGAGATGTTTATCAAAATCAGGAATATCGTAGGTCTAGTAGAACTAGCATACCACGCCGACGATTTGACATCGAAGGCGAGGTTAATGCGTTCTTGGTATCACTAAAGAAATTTGGTAGTCCAAGTGAAATTCTTCTGGCCATCCTGCAGTATGAAGATGAGCCTAAAAATGTATCTGGAGCATTGTCATCTCCAAAACGTGATGAATGGATGAATGCAATGGAAGAAGAAATGTCTTCTGTGATCAAAAACCAGGTTTAGAATCTGGTTGACCTACCTAAGGGGCGTAGGGAAATTGGGAATAAGTAGATTCTCAAAACCAAGCGCAATGCAGATGGCAGTATCGAAAGATACAAAGCGCGTTTGGTTGCCCAAGGATTCAAATAACAGGCTGGGATAGACTACGAGGAGATTTTTGCACCTGTTGTTAGATTTACGTCAATTAGGGTCATTTTAGCTATGGTTGCTAACATGAATCTAGAATTACATCAAATGGATGTAAAGACTGTTTTTCTCCATGGAGAATTGGAAGAAGAAATCTACATGATTCAGCCTGAGGGCTACATTCAAAAAGGCTGCGAACACAAAGTTTGCAAATTGAATAGATCAATTTATGGCCTTAAGCAGTCGTCTAGACAGTGGTATATTCGCTTTCATAATACGATCATATAGCATGATTTTATAATGATAGACGAAGATCACTGCGTATATGTTAAGCGATCGGGAAAGAAGTTTGTTATCATCACTTTGTATGTTGATGACATACTTTTAGCTGGAAATGACATGGGATTTCTTGTCGAAATCAAAGATTGGTTATCTTCCAACTTTGAAATGAAAGACTTGGGTGAAGCGGATTACATACTTGTAGTTAAGATTTCTAGGAATCGTTCAAAAAGGATAGTGTCTCTTTCACAAGAGACATATATTCGCAAAGTAGTAGAACGTTTCAAATGTGATCACAGTAACCCAAAGTACGTCCCATTGGTTAAAGGTCATAATTTGCGTAAGGACATGTGTCCAAAAATAGCTAAACAACGTAGGGACATTGAGAAGATTCCTTATGCCAATACAGTTGGATGCCTGATGTACGCAATGTTGTGTACTAGACCTGATATTTGCTATGCTATTGGGATAGCAAGCAAATATCAGTCTGATCCAGGCAATGCTCACTGGAAGGTTGTCAAAGGGATTTTGAAATATTTGAACACTACTGCAGAATACTCCTTGTGCTATCAAGAGAGTGACTTGATATTGAGTGGCTATACTGATGCTGATTGGGGAGGCGATGTGGATAAGAAAAAGTCTACATCTGGATTCATTTTCTTGTTGAACGGGGATGTTATCTCATGGAGCAGCAAGAAGCAAACATGTGTATCCCTGTCAACAATGGAAACGGAATATGTAGCTTCAGCTCATGCTACACAAGAAGCGGTATGGTTGAAGAGATTCTTAAGCCATCTCTCCCTAATCAACTCGACGGAGCCCGTGAGCTTATTCTGCGATAACCAGGCAGCTATAGCCTATGCTAAAGATCCTAGATTCTATAGCAGACCTAAGCATATAGATATTAAATTTTACTTTGTTAGAAGTTTAGTAAAATATAAAGAACTGTGTATGAAACACATATCTACACGAGATATGGCCACAGATCCAATGACTAAAGCATTACCTCGAGAAGTGTTCGAGAGACATGTTAAGTCACTGGGTTTATGACGGTTTCATTTGTAATCTAATTAGTTAGAATAAAGGAATTTTGTTTGGCAATATGAGTTAAATGTGAAATATGTCGGACAGAGAAGTAGCCCACTCACACGGGTGTTTACCTCAGTGGGAGTTAAGAAGTTGATTCCTAGATGAGATGAGGCAATTATTGGACATGCATAAGTGCATGTCCTATGACGGAATACCGTCTTGCTCAAGAGCAAGTTTCCTTATGGGATGCAGGAATAAGTTGCTGCATTTGGATTTTCTACAATCCATATGATAAGATATACATGGAACTTATCATACTGTCTGTCCTATTAGCCTAGAGTTAAGCTAAGGCTGATACTCTAGTATGGTGTTAAATGACATGTGTTCATTTAAAAAAGGAAAGTACACCGTAACACGTGATCAGTATCATGTGTGCTATTCGACCACTGGATGGGATAAAAATGTTGAGTGATTTCACAATCCTGGTGTGAGACCATTTTTCGAGAACTATGATTCCCGAAACCTACCCTTAAGATCCTAAACGTATTCTGGAAGTATGATCCAGTGCTGCTAGCTTGGAAAGTTCATGAAACGGTTATGGCATAGCGATTCGGCCTGGCAAGGCTGACCAGAAAAGCAGGCTGTATCATTATGAAAAGAATATAGTTAAGGGAGAAGGAACTCTGTTCATCACATTCTGAATTTCGTGGTTCAGGTGCACCAATTATATTGAAAAGTACAATAGTAAACTCGAATATAATTATTTGAAATCACTGATGTGAACAATGGAATGTGACATGAGTCCTGGAGTAATAGCATACATTATACAAGAAAGTTGTCGAGATGCTACTATTCAAGTAGCCTGAGTGTCTGTGCTCTTGAATTTCGCTTAACATACTCGACGTGTGCTGGTCGCACGAAATCCTTTAAAGAAATCTGATAGCTGTTGATCAAGGTCAATAATAATTGAGTGGGAGATGTTGGACCTTGGGCCCATCAGGCCCATAAGTTGGGTTGGATAGGCCGGTCAACCGAAGTTGACCGGCCCGAAGCCACGCAAGCACCACGTCAGCATGACGTGGCACTGACGTCAAACGTGGAATGTCACGTGGCAGACATGTGGACCGAAGTGCCACGCGGCGGCCACGTGACAAAGCCTATAGGTAGCTTCGCCACGTGGCGGACATGTGGACCGAAGTGTCACGTGGCAAAGCTATGGGTAGCTTCGCCACGTGGCATGCCACGCGGGGGACATGCGGTCGGAAGTGCCACGTGGCACGTATTGATTGGCCAGCTTTCCTATAAAAGGAGAAATCTGGCTGGACCAAAAGGAAACTTTGCCAACAACCACTCAATAAGAAAAGAAAAATTCTAGATTAGTTCCTGAATTTTGATCAGATTTTCAATAGAGGAAATCTCGTGAAAATCAATTACGAATCCGTTATAACGTGATCGTAATTCGACTAGCACGAAGTCATTGTGGACCCGAACCTGTGGACCTCTTGCTTCAACAAGTAAGTGATTTATTATTAACAAATTAGTTTATTAATTGTTCGGGTTTAACACGTAATTACTCGTTTATTACGCGTTAAATCCGTCACCCCTTAATATAAGGAGTTTGACAATTGAGATATTTTTGTAAAGGTAAATTTACATATGTAGAGACTAAACCTTGAACTGCCGTTACATGTACGTGGTATCAGACCAAATGTACTAAATATTGAAGAAGTTGGGCCTCGAGGAATCAACACCGACCGGGATGATACTCCAATTGCTGGATCGATTGCTCAAGTACCCTACTGGTTGCCTTGATAACCTATTATTCTATTAATCAAGGTCGGTCGACATCTCCTCTTGGTGGATTTCTCAATTTTGCATTGAAAAGAATTTTGGATATTTGAATACGTTCATTTATTAGGATTCATGAATATATGAATATGTGACTAATATGTGGACCCTTCACATGGATTAAAAGAAAATTTTTGATTTCAGACGGATGCCTTTTAGGTTATGCCTTTGCTATATTATGTATTTATAAAGTTGTAAATCTTTGTTAACTAAAGTGAATTAAAGCGTATATTTTTTTGCTGGTGAAATCAACAATTCTGCCGAAGTGGCAAGAAAATTATTACATTGACCACCAAAAGACCGACTACTTATAAAATTATGTGTGATATCTCAAAAATGATATGTTCTGTTTGAAAGTTTTAAATAATTTAATTGGTACTATCCATATCAACAATGTGCACCTTCTTTTCTGGCATATATCTTGAGAGAACTCCAAAGTTAACGCGTTTGGCCGACAGTAGGATCAGGATGGGTGACATCCTGGAAAGTTTTAGGAATGCGTGCGAGTGAAGACAAAGCATGCTAGAAAAGATTCATGTTGATTTGTGGAAATAGTCGGTCGGATCACAAAGCGTTAAATTTGGTATCAGAGCAAATATTGTTCTGTGTTCTGCCTGGCACGACGAGGATGTCACATATTTAAGGAGGGTTCTATGTGATACTCCTAAAATAATAAGTTCTGTTTGAAAATCTTAAGTGATTTGATTGGTACTATCCGTATCAACAAAGTGCACATTCTTTTCTAGCACATATCTTGAGAAAACTCCAAGGTTAAACATTTTTTGACCGGCAGTAGGATCAGGATGTGTGACCTTCTGTGAAGTTTCTGCGATACGTGCAAGTGAGAATAAAACATGCTAGAAAAAAAAGTATTAGTTTGCAGAGACAATCGATCGGTTCACGGGACGTTACATTATGAATAAAGATAACTTAACATCATTTATTGTACTTTTAAAATTAAATTAATTAATTCTTAAACCATAATTCTCAATTTTTTTTGACGAGATATCACTAAAAATACCAAAATATCTTTAGCTCCAAAAATTATTTAATTGTCATTCATCCTTAGCATGTCATGTGCTTCCTACTTTCATATCTTTTGCCCCCCTATCTTTCTCTTATCTTCTATCTTCTTTCCTTTCTACAATTCACTTCTCAAAACAAATTTCGTTACTTAGTTTCGTTGGAAATCTGAAGGCATTGCAATATTATCACATACTGAAATTTATCTTTCAAAAAAAAATTATCACATACTGGATTGAACCCAACAAAAAGGAAACATGTGTATTCTAAAGTTGTCATTTTAGTACTTTCTTGTGCCGGCCTCGAAACAAGTAATTAAAAACTAATGTTTTAAGTTTAAATTACCCAAAAGTAGTTAACGGCGTTTCTTATTCTGGGTTTTTGCCCAAAATGGTGTTACTGTAGATGTATAATACATAAAATGGTGTTACTGTTGAAATTTTTTTGGAAATTGTGTTGCTTTTCAAAATCGAAAAAAATTTTGGAAATTGTGTTACTGTTGAAAATTTTGGAAATTGTGTTACTGTTGAAAATTTTCGATCTAGGAACCTCAGGTCGATATTTTTTTCGACTTGGGACCAAAATAAAAAAAATTTCAACTTCCGTGGTCGAAAATTATTTTCGATTTGGACCCAGGTCGAAAAAATTATTCGACTAAGGGACCCAGATCGAAAATAATTTTCGACCTAAGATCCAAATCGAAAATTATTTTCGATCTAGGATTGCCTTATCCATACGCAATCCAACTAGATTGCGGAAGATGAAGATTGGTCCCAGATCGAACCAATTTTTCAACCTGGGTCCTAACTATAAATACGACCCAACACCTACTTACCCACAAATTTTTCGACCCCCGCCGTCTTATTCTTCTCCAGTGGACGGCCTCCCCGCTTCCTCATCGTCCCCCGCCTCGCCATCATCACCGTCTCGCTTCCTCGCCGTTCCCGCCTCGCCGTCTCCGTCGCGTCCTCGCCCCGTCGCCGTACGGTATGTATTTGAATTAAATTGGAACGTGAATTTAATTGGAACGTGATTATTTTTTGATTTAATTAATTGAAATGTTAATTAATTGGATCGTTGGCTCGTCCTTGTCGTTAGTTAATTGTTTGATTTAATTGAAGCGTTAATTGATTAGATTGTTGGTTTGTCATCATCGTCAATTAATAGTTTGATTTAATTTAACCGTTAATTGAACGGTTAATTTTTTGATTTAATTAATTCGAATGTTAATTAATTGAACCGTTTGACCACCCGGTCTGACTACCCGGTCTGACCACCCGGTCTGACCACCCGATCTGACCACCTAGTCTGATCGACCGGTCTGATCACTTGGGTCGGACCCAGATCATCTGACCATCCGGTCTGATCGACTGGTCTGACTACCTGGGTCGGACCCAAGTCATTATATATTTTTGATTTAAAATGGAATTTAAAAATGGGATTTTTTAATTTTTTGGTTTGGGTTGGGCAAAATCCGATCTGACCACCCGAACCGAGCCAGAAAAAGTGACCGACCTACCCCGTCCTAGTGATTCTACAATTATAATGATGACTTCACCATTCATATTTTTACAGTACTATTTGGTAAATATTTAATTAATTTATTGATTTAAAATTTTTATTTAATTTTGTTACGTTACGATTTTAGATATGACTTCACAATCAGACTTATCTCAATATTTGGGGAATGGAGGACCCATAGATGACACTCTGTTACGTTACCAGAATGTGCACCGTTCTCAGAAAATTTGGAATTGTGAGGTACGTAAATGTGAGGTAGTAAATTTTTTTAAAATAATATATAAATATGTTTTTATTATTGGTTATTTTGTGTAGGTTGAGAACCAAAGTCCAAACAATGCACCGTTGAGCTTTCGTCGTCGCACCCTGAGAACAGGAGGCGTGAGAAACCAGAAATTCATTGAGTACATGAAGGATGCTGGATTTTGGGATGTATGGCGCATTGGCAATGTCGTTGTCGATACTACACTGGTTACCGCCCTGGTGGAGAGATGGAGGCCAGAAACACACACTTTTCACATGCCTGAGGGGGAGATGACCATTACTCTCCAAGATGTGTCTGTGTTGCTCGGTCTTCCTATCGATGAAAAACTAGCAACGGGATCACAGACACCTTCCCAGTGGAAGGAAATGTGTTATGGCCTATTTGGCATAAGCCCACAGGATACTCAAGGAGGTTTCACAGGCAATAGAATTGCAATGGATTGGTTTGACACCAATTTTTTTCCTTCTGCTCTTCCAGATGATGCTGATGATAAGCTAGTGCAGCGATATGTTCGAGCAAACATAATGCGACTTATTGGATGCACGCTTTTTCCTGAGTCCTCAGACCGATTGGTCCACGTCTGCTGGTTTCCATTGCTTGTTGATGTTGCAGAAATTGGCACATATAGTTGGGGTAGTGCGTGTTTGGCACACGTGTACCACCAGTTATGCAAAGCCACAAGTCCAAAAGCAACATTAGTTTGCGGGGCTATGCAACTGGTTTGTATGTGGGCTTACGAAAGAATAATCTCGACTTGCCCCATTTACCGTGAGCCTCGAAGGCAAGCTGATGATGAGCCACTGGGCATCAGGTACTCGTTTAACTATTTATTTTCAAATAATGGGTTGATGTATTAGTATCCAATGCATAATTACTAAGTTTCGCGGGTGGACAAGCCCTATAGATCGACGTAAGACCAGAAAAATTACCAACGTCTCCTACTACCGCCGCCTGTTCGACGAGTTAAAAGATTCAGATGTAAGTAAGTTTTGCAAAATTTTATTTTCTAATTCTGCGTATCTGGACATATTATTATAAAAGTTTTTTTCATCTTTTTGGCGTGCCTGAATCGTAGGTGGTTTGGATGCCGTATACCGAAGATATCATTGTTAAGTTGCCCCCCGTATGCCACCGGGATCAGGTTTTGTGGTTGGCACGAGTCCCGTTGATAACTTTCTTCATGTGGAGTGGCATTATCCTGACCGGGTGTTGCGACAATTTGGAATGATGCAGTATATTCCGGTAGAATCTGAGAACGATGAGGAGACACATGGTAGTTCAGACCGTTGTAACCAAACTGCTCAAGATTGGGCAGAATTTTATAGTAGCCACGTGGCAGTATGGCAGGATCGCTTACGCTACGTGCTTCCAACAGTTCATGCACCGCCAGACTTGCATTATCATGATGGCTATATGGATTGGTTCAGGAGAAGTACCCGGCGTTTCATTACCCCTTCTGGCACTAGGCTTTATATGATTGTAAGTATTGTACAAGATTATACAAATTATATTTTATATTAAATGTGTAATGATCTTTAATAATTGTAATGGTATAATATTATTTTGCAGGCTGATGTTGTTGAGCGTATACGCCACTCATCTGACAATTCTTATATTAGATCATTGTCTGAGGTGGCACTGGGACGTGCTGGAGAGAGGGGACGATATCTTGATTTACCGGACTCCCAACCAACTATGACACGGGCAGAGATACCATCATACGCTATTCGACAGGAAGAGAGGCGAGCCTGAAATAAAGGGGTAAGACCCTTCTCAGCAGGAGGACACCATTGCCTATGATTGAGATGATGCATCATTTAGCTGTGCGACCTATGGAATGGGAAGATTATCATTCCACGGCCGAGATCTAAGCCGAAGGGTCGAGCTCATCATCGTAAGTACCTATGCCACGTAGGAAGTATTAGTCCTTTTGCTGAGACACGGATCTTCCATTTACATCCTTCTTCCCATTTTTTACACTTCACAGCGTAAGTGCGGGGTCTTGTTTCCTTAAGCTTCAACTCACGCCGCACTTTCATTGAGAATCTCTCAATCTCCCTCTTTGCATCTTCTTTGGTATTCCAAATCGTACCCTCCTTCAATTCACCGTCATAACTTCCATCCATTTCGGTCTGAGGTCCCCAATCTTCATCATAAATGCTCATCGATGCTTGTTCACCATGCTCAGTTGCAGGAACTTCATAGTGACCTCCAAACTGTGGATCTCCGTATTGTTCTTGTTCTTGTTCTTGTTCTTCTTCTCCTTCTCCGTATAGTTCTTCTTCTTCTTCTCTATGTTGTTGTTTTTCTTCTTCTTCGGTATGGAAATTTGTAGTTGAATACGGATGTACTTCTGTAGGATCATATTGATGAGTGTGGAAACACTCATCTTTTGTGTTTATTTTAGAGTAGATTTACCATTGTTTCTATTGCTTTTGTTTGTTCTTCGTTGTCGTAATGTCATTTATCGTGCATTGTTTGTTTTTAGTGTAGTCTTATGTTTTTATTGTGTTTTCTTCATGCTAGGAGATTTGGTGAGGTGAAGTGGAGGAAGTGAAGTCACCTTGGGTCATCGTATGCGATTTGATTTGCCGGGAGGAAGGACGCTTAATCGAGACCTCGAAGACGTGGGCGAGGTGGACCTCTTGCGACTCCAATGCTGATAACTTTCTCATCCGAAGTCCGATGGAGACGAGTGAGATGGGTCTGGAAAGAAGACATCCGGGGCTACAACTTTGTCTATAATGGTCTTCTTCAAATTCGGAGTCTAAGAGGGGAGAACGCTGGATTTAATGTTGTAGTCCAATTCTGTCAAGATTTCATCACAAGTGGGCCAAATTTGAAGACTTGTTTTGGGCCCATTTTGGGCTTTAATTGTAATTTCGTGGCTGAGATATTTTGGGGGGATAAATCTTGTATATAAGCCTTTGCTTAGATATTTTAAGGATATTAGATATTTTGGAAGGATAATTAGATATTTTTGGTAACAACTCTCCACTAACTCTTAGTTTTTGGAAGAGAACTTGGCTCACCATTGTTGGAGTTTGTAAAGAACTTGAAGGAGAACTTTTGGAAGCTTGAAGATCATCTTGAGCTTTCTCTAACCCTCTCTTTTATGTTTATGCTTTACTTGCTTCATTTAATGGATGTGTTTAGTTGTGTAGTTGATATGTGTGAGTAGTTGTTTAGTGGGTTTGGTGCCTTGATGGCATCTATTTAGCCAATAGTTTAGTGGGGTTAAAATGCTAAGGTTTGTGAACTAGTTAATGAGTTTAATGCTTAATCTTGATTGATCACCTTGATTATGAACATGGTTAATATTAATCGCCGAGAGGGGTTAGGATTAACGGACCTTTTAACTAGTTGAGTAGACACCTTTTGATGAGAGATCACCTTAGGTGACTAGTTGTCCAAAGGATGGTGATTATAGTTGGTGTTTAGTTAGATTAGATGGCTAATTTGTCGCGAGAGCGTGGTTAGTTCATCTAAGTCTAGTTAAGAATCGATTTAGACTAGTTTGTCGCAAGAGCGTTGATTAGTTGCCTTCGAAACATCCAGACCATATCATGAACTTAATAAACCCCATAAGCCATTTGGTTATTTAGTTTGTCATTGGTACCTTGCTCACTCTTATTTTATTTGTAAAATCATCTTATTTAGTAGTAGTGTTATTTCTACTAATAGTTTGTGTGTTTAGACTTGACAAAACCTTCTCATTTAGTCCTAGACTAGTGGTGAAGTCGAGTTTGCGGCCTAGAACTTAGTCCTTGTAGGACGACATTCCCTTACTTACTCTTTATTGCAAGGGGGGGGGGGTGAAAATCCTTCCTTTCACATATTCAAACCAATCTCTTAGGACTTCATAATCATCAACATCAGGATCCCTTATGAAAGGAACAACAAAGGGCGTCACCCTTGACGGCCCAGCTCCATGACCATCCCTTATGGAAGGAACTACTAGTGGCATCACTCTTGACGGACCAGCTCGAAGACCATCCCTTGTGGAAGGAACTATAAGTGGCGTCACTCTTGACGGACCAGCCCCATCACTACTAAGTAACTGACTTTCATGAACATCCAACATTTGGTAATTACTCGACACCGTCTTCTCCACAATTATTTCCAAATAAATCACACTCTTATACGGTCCTACAAAGCTGATCATTGTGTGAACCATATTCCTAACATCTCCATCATTGTCAATAGGCATTTGATGAAATTTTTCTCTGTCAATAGGATATCTAAATAGCAGCCTACGAACTTCTTCACCAGGACCAACAGTTTTTTCATATACTTTTGTCAATAACAAATCATAGGAGAAATCTTCATAACACTTGAACTTTTTTTCTAACCCACCCATGTAATAAAAACCGATTTCACTGTTGTAGTACATTTCTCCACCATATTTGAAAGTTATTCGTACATTCCGTAAAGCCATTTTTAACACTATAACAAAAGAAGTTGACACATAATTAGAGTGGCTTCATTCATAAGTTCACAAAATAAAGTTACATAAATTGATCTACTAAAACAAAATTTTTGGCAAATATAAATTATTTTAATTACAGGTGGCATAGTCCATAAAATTTTATTGACATATTGGCGAATGAATTCAATAGACATCCAAACAAGACACATGTTCTTTTCAAATGAAACCACAAAATTTTATAGTATCTACTGAATTTATTATTACTAATAAAATTCCCTTGGATTTTTTTCTTATGAACTAATAATAATATTTCATGATGACAAAATCCATCGTCATAAGTTCACTAATTAAATAGCAAAATAATCTACACTGAATTGAATTTATAACAAGTATTAGTGCAAAATACGTACCTGAGGAAGGAAGGGGCGGTTGCTTCAAATATTCGCAGTTGAGGATTTCTAAGTTCGGACTGGTTATGTAGGACCCAAATCGAAATTTTGCTTCGATCTGGGTCGACCCAGGTCGAAATAATTTTTCGATCTGGGCCTTTTCCGGACAGAAATCGCGGAATTTGTGGGGATGACCCCAGATCGAAATTTTGGTTCGATCTGGGTCGAGGGGATGACCCCAGATTGAAATTTTCCTTCGATCTGAGTCAACCCAGGTCATTTAAATGGACAAGATCCGAAGAAAGCGGAGGTTGTAGTGGGTGAACCCAGGTCGAAAATTATTTCTGATCTGGGTCCCCAAGTCGAATAATTTTTTCGACCTGGGTCCAAATCGAAAAAAAATTTCGACCACGGAAGTCAAAATTTTTTTTCGATTTTGGTCCCAAGTCGAAAAAAAATTTCGACCTGAAGTTCCTAGGTCGAAATTTTTTTTCGATTTTGAAAAGCTACACCATTTCCGGAATTTTTTCAACAGTAACACCATTTTGGGTATTATACATCTACAATAACACCATTTTGAGGCTCACAATATATTTTCTTTAATTGATATAGCATCTACTTTGGTCCAATTCCATTTTTTCTTTCAGAGAGAGTGTGTGGTGGGCTAGGAATAGAGGTACAGATGAGTGGCATTTTAGTAATACTTGGTGCTAATGTTATTTTGGATTGTAGTGGTCTTTTGTGAAAACGAATTGAATTAGGATTTCGAGATTAATCGTTTTGGTTTGAAAGATATCAAGATTAAATAATATTAGATTATTTTTATTCATATTTTTAGCTCTCCCCCGCTCATTTTTATTTAAATAAGTCCTTTCCATTTCTAATTAAACTTTTGAAGATTTATTTATCTTTTGTTCCTCTATGCCAAAAAATATTTCCTCTAATTTATTAATTCATAGGATAGAGAATAAAAATATTTTCTTTTTTAGAATAAAAAATATTTCAGGGATTTTTTTTAGCCCGTTACAATGGGCCGCTGATAAGAAAAAGAAAAAGAAAAGAGAAAAAGGGTGGGCCCTGCAATAGCGGTTTATACTACTATATAAAGGAGAAACGAGTTTTTTTTTTTTAAAGGAAAAGGGAAACGAGTTCATTATCCAAGGAAATAGAAGAAATTCCAAAAGAAACTATAAAAATGGGGTTAGGGTTTATATTTTTATCATATGTATAAAAGGGGAAAACCATATTATCCAAGGAAAAAAGGGCGCGTTAGGGTTGGAGATACACAATGAAGAAGGGCGCGACTGCCGGTGCCGGGGCCACAAGAAAAAAGCGTCGCGTTCGAAGCCGGGGGCCAATGAACGACAAGGATGTGCCGCGACTGCTTGGGTCCGTGCCGTCGCTGCCGGAGGGCGCGTGGGCCCGGTGGGGGAGCCAAGCCGTGTATTTCGTGGGCAAAACCCGCGACTTCCCGGATAGATTCGGAGGTCTGAGCATTTACGCAATCGACCCCACAGATAAGTGCTTACCCGTTTACCACGTCTTCGACTTCACCTACGAATGCGTCTTTGAAAAGGTTGTCTCTGACTTGTCTTGCGCCGTCGTGGGTTCCTCGACCTACGTTTCGGGCAACGGAACTAGCCTCTGGGTGCGCCAGATGGGGGACAAGGACGAGGGTTGGGTGGAAGGGCCCCAGTTCAGCTGCGACAGCCGTAGCCCAGAGCTATTTTCTCTAGGGGGTAGGCTCTACGCACTCCGCTACTTCGAACAATACGATCTGTCTCGTAAATCCAAGGAAGACTACCCGCATGCGTTTGAGGTTCTTGTCAATGGGAGCTGGCGCTCTCTCCACGCTCCGCCCCCCTGTTTCTGGGGCTCTCTCGATAAGGATTCCTTTGAGGAATTCTGGATTGCGGGGTGGTCCTGCATTGGGGACCACACAATGATTGTCCACATTGTCAATTTCCCTTCAGATCGGCATCGTTTCTTCCGCTTCCATCACACTGACGATTTTCACGGGACCTGGACCGAGCTCAGTGTCTCTGTCCTGGGCTCTACATCTCCATCTCCATTCCCGTATAGAGATTTTACTTACTCTTCCCATCTCTGCAGCGAAGATCCCCTGCTTCTTCCTGTCTTTTCTCGTCGTGCCATCTTCCCCGTGTTTGGCTTAGCTGCTGCACCCGCTGGTGACAGTTTGGACTTGAAAGTTGGTGAAGATATCCCGTTTCCGTGGGGGCTCTTCCGGCCTAAGTACCATGATATATTCTGGCACATCATCAGTTTGGGCCGCAACAAGTACTGTGCAATCGCTTTCGATCGCATCTGTAGACTTGATCCCACCATTTTCACTTTCGATCTGCAGTTGGCTGGTGCTGAAACTGCCTCGCTTAAGAATGCTTGCGTCACGCACCATGTCTTTGGTAAACAAGAAAATTTGAAGCTCCTTTCCGGGAAAGCATACTTCAGTTGTACCTCCTGCTAGTTTTCAAATCTTTTTTTTTTTTGCAATCTGCAACAACATAATTGTGTTGGTTTGCCATTTTAAGTAGAATTTATTACGCCTCTAAAATTTGGATTCTTGTTTGTAGCGAATTCAATGCAGACTTCGATAGGTATCAGTTGGTTATTCATGTACATTCGTAGTCTTATAACAGAGTATACGTTGACCTAGTATGCTTTAGTTTATTATCCTTCCACCCCAAAGGAAAATATGTCAGTGTTCCTTTTTGATTGAAAAAAGATTGCACTGTTTCCATTGGTACTTGAAGATATAGTTACTTAATTGCTCTTATTTTCTTCGGTGTAGCACAGAGTACAGTACTGCGTGAAACATGCAAATAGGTGCGGATCACCATAAAACTGGTCCGAAACGTTTATATTTACAACTTCTTAAAAAAAACGCTTATTTTCACATGCAAATGTACTCCAATTTTACTCAACCAGCATAGGAAGAGTGGTAATAAATCACGTCCGAAGAATCCAATATTCATTTAAGGACCTCGAGCTCGATCCTAGCAACGTCGTTTCTTATCGAATCTGAGCTCTAGACTGAAGGCGGCGGACACATTTGGAACTGCTTTGGAATTTACCGGATTGAAACTCGTCAACAACTTATCCTGCTCAATTGCCACTGGCTTGTTAAGAAACAACCTCGTTTAGCGTCGAATTCTAGGGCAATCGCCTGAGACCGGGAGGTGATAAAATTTTAAAAAATTTGGACCCGTTTTATGCATTTTAAATTACACTAGTTGAACACACAAAAAACCGATACCATAAAGTACTTTAGTACAATTTCTCAGAAAATAAGCGTGGTTAGATAAAGAAATAAAGATTAAATAACTTCGTTACATATTAAAATATTTCAATAAATACTTTTTACTTGAAATTAGTCCACTTAATCTCCTATACTTTTCCAAATAGACAACTTAACATCCCAAAACTAATTTTCTCGATTACTGATAACACCTCATTGTCTTACATGGCATATATAAGAGGCATCATTCCATTAGATGAAATATTATTCTTACAGTTCAGGGGCCTCACTGTATGGGCGATGTCTTTTGGGAGAACAAACTTAATTGCATCTTCATATATAACAACTCCATTAGCCACAATTCGACCCAAAAAAACTCCATTGGCCACAAAGTAAAGGGCATAGTTCGTTAAGGTAAGCCTGCCTGAGATAGAAGAAAGAAACACTGCTTGGAAAAGGCTAGCATGTGACATTTTTTTTATAATCAAAATAAGGAGGAGGTGTTGTCGGCATTGTTTGTTAACATAGAGCTGATGTGGCATATTTAAGATAACGTAAATGTCAAATAAGAAGATAAGATGATGTCGGTTACCGAAAAAGTTATCCTGGAATGTTCTTTGATCTATTTGGAATAGTATAGAGGGTTAAATGAACCAATTTCAATATAAAAGGTTAAATGGACAAATTTCAAGTTATTCATCTTTATTCCTTTAGATAAATACTCCTGCAATGCCGAAACTCTCTCTTCTAGAACGGTTCAACTTAAATAATATGGTTAGTGGAAAATTGATGTAATGCAGACGGAATTGAATAAGAAAAGTGCAAAAACCCGAATAAAAAATTGATTTGATTTATCTAATCTTTTTGAGGAAAAGATTGTTTGTATTATCTAATAAAAATTTTGATTTATCTAATCTAGAGGTGGAAATTTGTTTTTATTATTTTTAGGAAAAGATACCTATAATCACTCAACTATAGAAAAAATTAGTCCAGGTCACTTTTCTTATTTTCTGTTGATTCACCTATATATAAACTGAGTCTATCCTTGTCACCCCAACAAATTTCTGGCCAAATTGACCAGATTGGTGAAATCAATACGATATCATAAAATATATAAGGTAAATTTTACATTAGTTACCGAAGATTAATAAACTTATGAGGGTATAGTGTGACTTTTTCTGGATGGGTTTGTGGTACCAAGATTTTGAAGAGACCTGCGGCTACGAGATCACGGATCTTTATTCTGGAAAAAAATTTATAATAAAAATTACTTTTCAAAACTTATGAGGGCAAAATAAAAATTAAAAAAGACTCGAAGGTACTGTGATTTGACTTATTGTGCGTACAATTATGTTTTGAAATTTTCAAATTTAATTATATAGTTTTATGTTGACTTTATTTTAAAAATATAGTAATTTATAACAATAATTCGCCAATGAACTCATTTATAATTTACTATAATTGTGAGGACCAGAAAACCATAATGAATAATTAAAAGTTAGGGGGGAGTAAATTATAATTTGTCCAGGGACTAAACTGAACTTTTGCCAAACCTTACCCTATAAAAGAAGGCTGGACGAAACCCTAAAACTCACCCTCTGAAATTTCCGTTTTTCTTCTCTTTCAAGGTAGAGGAGATCTTCCGGGTGAGTCCAGGGACGAGGGAGAACACGACGAGTCCAGATCAATCACGCTAGGGGACTTGAGGAGGACGCCGGAAATTAGGAGAGACGCGGATTGACGAGGTTAGGTTAGAAGGAAACGAAGTAAGTCGAACCCATTTTCCATCTGCAAAGTATGAACGTATTTGGGGCGTAATCCGTCCGTATTTGACTGTTTGGGGTGTATTCTGTCCGTATCTGACCATTGTGAGTATGTGCCGTATTTGTTTCGCACTCTGCCTGTGATTTGAGTTCGTTTTAAGTTTGCCATGCGAGCTGAATTCGTTTTAAGTCTGCCTGTGATCTGAATCTATCTGTTCTGGTCGGGATTATCCTGGTGCTTCTGTGCCCGTAGAGTACTCTGGATTTTCGTACTCTCTGTGAGCATCGGTGATATCTGTGCCCTGTGGTGAGACTGTCCTTTTTGTTTCCGTGCTTCTAGCGTTAAGGATTTGTCTTCTGTGCCCCACAGGTTCCCGATAGTGGTACTCCGGAGTCCGTCGTTGATGTTAGAGTCGTTGATTTTGTTTCGGTTTGGTGCAATCTGTGTATGCATGTGTATGTATGTTAATTATGAGTTCGGCTTACTGAGTTGCGTAAACTCAGCAAAATACGTATTTTGTTTCAGATGCGACGGGGGTGGATCGGGTGTGAGAGCTAGAGGCGAGGACATGCATTCATTCATTCGACTTTTCGTTTTAAGACTTTTCGCTGTAATTATTTCGTTATGGATTTTAAGACTAGAGGATGGATTTTATGAGTTGAGAAATAAAGATGCCTTGCGGTGATATTTACCCGCTGCGGTTGACTTGGTATCAGAGCTTTTTCTAAATAACCAAAAAAAAAACTGCATGCATACATACCTGGCATTACATCGAGAGAGAGAGATGGGTTGAATGGATGGAGGGGTGCATGCTACTGTTCCGTACTACTGTTAAAAAAAAAAACCGGAAACAGCTAGTGGAGAGGGGGGGGGGGGGTGCAAATCATTTTGAAACCATGGTTTGGTGTCAAAAATTTTGTGATTTTCGTGGCCAAAACCACCTAAAACTTTGAAAGGCCATAACTTTTGACTCGCTTAACCGATTCGCTATTATAACCACTTTTCGGAAAGGGAATTTCAAGATCTACAAACTCTCTAGCTTTTCCAGAGCGATCAATTTTCGGGGGCTAAATCGCAGCCGTTTGAAAGTTACAGCCATTTGAAGTTTTAGCAAAAATTTTAAGTGGTTTTCGTCAAAAAATTCTGGTTTCCTCGGCATATTTTCGCATTCCTAGGCAAGTAATAAGTTATGAGGAATCTCAGGGGAGTCATTCGCAGTGAATTAAGGGTACGGGTTGTGGGTTGTGATTATGTGGGATTATGTGAGCTTAAGATTCTGTGATTCTAACATTTGTGATGTGGTGATTTCGTGAAGTTGGGAGTGAGAATCTGTGAATGACATCTTGATGGTTATGATTTGGCGATGTCTTGTTTTTCTGTGTGTGGAGTATGTACTAATTGTGACATTAACAAACATAATTAGTAGATTACTTAAGAGCCATGGCACCACAAACTCGGAGGATGACTAAAGGGCAAAGTTCAGGGACCAGCTCAAGAGAGGTACCCACGTTACTACCACTCACCGGACCGGCACCTGCTCAGAACGCCGCACAAGGGAGCGGAACCCTACCGCCCCTACCGCCACTACCACCACCACAAGGGGGTAATGTGCCACAGCCTGAGGATAATGATCCACCACACGCGGAGGAGGAACCGTCAGAAGAGGAAGAAGAGGAAGAGGTTCCCCCACTAGTACCCCCTGTGGTACCAGCCACCGGAATCACTCTTGATGCTGGACTAGTGACTAACTTGTTGACTCATCTACTGGCTCAACAGCAACATCCTGCACCGGTTATGACAGCACCGGTGGCAATAGCTCAACCAGAGGATGGTTATCGAAGGTTTCAGAGAGCTAAGCCCCCTGCCTTTGAAGGTACTCAGGATCCCATCCAGGTGGAGGATTGGATAATGGAGATACAGAAGGCATTTCAGATTGCTCGTACTGAAACACGGGATAAGGCATCGTATGCCTCCTACATGCTGACTGGAGATGCACGGAGATGGTGGGAGACGCATCAGCGGACCCACCAGCTCGGAGCAGCAGAGATTGACTGGGAGACATTTCTGAGAGACTTCCGTGCTAGGTACGAACCCGCCCCACTGAGGAGGGAGAAGGCTAGACAGTTTGACCAGCTGGTCCAAGGAGGCAAAACTGTTATGCAGTATGAACAAGAGTTCACTAGGTACGTTACTACCGGGTATATCTGTTAAGTATACACATTACTACAGTGTTGAATTTGAAATAAATTGTTGCATATCCAGGCTCTCTGTGTTCAAGTCAGCTGCAGCCTTGGATGAGGATACCAGAGCTCGAAAATTTGAGGAGGGGTTAGCCAAGGAGATTCGGGACCTCATTGTTCCACTATTCCTCCCAACGTACTCTGAAGTACTGACACGAGCGTTAACAGTAGAACAGAACCTGCGACGCGATGAGGCTGATAAGGAGACTGGAAAGAGG
Source organism: Hypericum androsaemum (assembly GCA_963995505.1). Taxonomy (NCBI): domain Eukaryota; kingdom Viridiplantae; phylum Streptophyta; class Magnoliopsida; order Malpighiales; family Hypericaceae; genus Hypericum; species Hypericum androsaemum. The sequence goes on along the minus strand of OZ023192.1, from coordinate 6,181,044 downwards.
AAGGTGGGACAACATACTGGAGGGCAAAGCTCAGCTGCTGAGGTTACAAAGAAGCCTTATAACCCTCCGCAAGGAGGTAATGCTGCCACTAATTCGCCCAACAGTACGGATCAGTGTCGAAGATGTAGACGCTGGGGACATCGTGAGGAGCAATGCCGGTGGGCAAACGGGGCGTGCTTCCGTTGTGGAAAGGTAGGACATGTGGTGGCAAGGTGCCCAGATGTGACAATGAACCCGACACGGACAGTCACAGCTACTCCAACTCGAGCAGGGGCTGCTCAAACTGTAACAACACCGGCACGAGTTTATGTATTGAACCAAGAGGATGCTCAGCAACGGGGAGGGGACGTCGTGACAGGTACGATCCTATTTAACAGCCGGAGGAAACTATCAATCTTTGTGTTTGATTATTTGCTAAATGTGGATTGGTTGGTTATTTGTACTGTTAAGTATTTAGAGATTGGATATTGTGTCAGGTAAGCTGCTAGTAGTCGGTCATTCGGCGAAGGCTTTATTTGATTCTGGTGCCACACATTCATTTTTATCTGAGAGTTTCGTGAAGAGATATAAACTCTCCAAGCAAGAGAGTGAAGATCCATTGGCAGTCAGCACTCCTTTGGGGAAGACCATTGCAGTCACCCAATTATGCAAGGATTGTGAGATCACCATATGTGGGCACAAACAAAAAGGGGACTTCGGAGTCATGGGAATGATGGGATTCGATGTGATTCTAGGAATGGATTGGCTGACTAAACACCATGCAGTGATCGATTGCAGGGGGAAGGTAGTAACCTTCCAGATTCCAGGGGAACCGGTAATTCGATACGAAAGTGAGTTGGGGCAGGGAGATTATCGGATAGTCTCGATGCTGGAGGCAAGAAAATTAGTACGGAGCGGTGCAACAGCATTTTTAGCCACTGTTCGGGACACAAGGCTTGAGCAGGCACTGGAGGATATACCAATTGTACAACAATTCCCAGACATCTTTCCGGAGGAAGTACAGGAGCTGCCACCAGATCGAGAAATCGAATTTTAGATAGAACTGATACCCGGAACTGGTCCAGTATCAAAGGCACCGTACCGCATGGCTCCGGCAGAACTGAAAGAGTTGAAGGTACAGCTGGAAGAGCTGTTAGACAAAGGATTTATCCGTCCCAGTGTATCTCCATGGGGGGCCCCAGTGTTGTTTGTAAAGAAAAAGGATGGATCCATGCGGATGTGTGTCGATTACCGCGAGCTGAACAAACTCACCATCAAGAATCGGTACCCGTTGCCACGAATAGAAGACTTATTCGACCAGCTAAGAGGGGCGCAGGTATTCTCCAAGATTGATTTGTGGTCAGGTTATCACCAATTGAGGATTAAGGAGGAGGATGTACACCTTACTGCGTTTCGCACTCGGTATGGGCACTATGAATTCGTGGTCATGCCCTTCGGACTAACTAACGCTCCCGCCAAATTTATGGACCTCATGAATAGGACATTCCGTCCATACCTTGATAAGTTTGTTGTGGTGTTCATCGATGATATCCTGGTATACTCCGCTAGTAAAGAAAACCACGAAGAACATCTGAGGGCCGTATTGCAGACGCTCAGAGCAGAACGATTATATGCCAAATTTAAAAAGTGCGAGTTCTGGCTTGAAAAGGTGGCCTTTCTGGGTCATGTGATATCCAAGGAGGGAGTTTCGGTAGACCCTGGCAAGATTGAAGCAGTGGTGAACTGGGAGCAACCTGTCAATGTGTCCGAAGTGCGAAGCTTCCTCGGATTGGCAGGATACTATCGAAAGTTTGTTGAGGGATTCTCGAAGATAGCAATGCCCTTGACCCAATTGACCCAAAAGGGGGTGAGGTTTGTGTGGGATAAGGAGTGTGAAGGAAGCTTTCAAGAGCTAAAGAAAAGACTAGTATCTGCCCCAATTTTGGCGTTACCAACTGAAGGGGCCAACTTTGTAGTTTACAGCGATGCCTCAAAGAGAGGCCTTGGTTGTGTGCTTATGCAGGGTGATAAGGTCATCGCATATACCTTCAGGCAGCTTAAATCCTATGAGAGGAACTATCCCACTCATGACCTAGAACTGGCTGCAGTGGTCCATGCTTTAAAGGTTTGGCGACATTATCTGTACGGGGTACGGTGTGAAATATATACTGATCACAAGAGCCTCAAGTATATATTCACTCAGAAGGAGCTAAATATGAGGCAAATACGATGGTTGGAACTCATCAAAGATTATGATATTGGAATCCACTACCATCCGGGAAAGGCAAATGTGGTAGCAGACGCTTTGAGTAGAAAAGACTCTTACATGACAGCTTACGAAGCCACGGAACAGGAAGAGTTAGTGGAAGAGCTAAGAAGATTAGGGATAGAAGACAGTGGGCCAGCAATAGGGATGTTAGCAAGTCTTGTGGTAGAGCCCTCTCTACGAACAATACTCGGGGAAGGACAGCTAAGAGATGCCACCCTGAGAACCACCCGTCGCCAGGTTGAACAAGGAGAGGTGACTGAGGACTTCCATATTAAAGCAGATACATATTTGTACTTTCGAAATAGGCTTTGCGTGCCGGTCGCGAAAGAATTAAAGAACTTGGTGCTGGGGAAGGCCCATAATGCTCGTTACACTTGCCACCCGGGAGGAACCAAAATGTACCAAGATCTCAAGCAGGAATTCTGGTGGTCAGGAATGAAGAAGGAAATAGCAGACTACGTAGCTAGTTGCATGGTGTGCCAACTGGTCAAAGCAGAACATCAACGACCGGCCGGGCCTCTACAACCACTAGATATTCCAGAGTGGAAATGGGAGAAAATCACAATGGACTTTGTGACTGGACTGCCGAGAAGCTTACATGGAAAAGACGCTGTATGGGTAGTAGTGGACCGATTGACCAAGGGAGCCCACTTCCTGGCTTACAAAATGGGTATGTCCATGGAGCAGATGGCAGAACTCTATATAAGGGAAGTGGTGCGCTTACATGGGGTTCCGGTTAGTATCACCTCTGATAGGGACACAAGGTTCATGTCTAAGTTCTGGAAGAGTCTGCAGGGATCAATGGGGACCAAGTTACAATTCAGTACCGCCTTCCACCCACAGTCAGACGGACAGTCTGAGCGAACTATACAGACTCTTGAAGATATGTTACGGGCATGTGTACTAGACTTTGGGGGAAACTGGGAGAGTCATCTTCCCTTGGTAGAATTTGCATATAATAACAGTTTTCAGGCAAGTATAGGGATGGCCCCTTACGAAGCTTTATACGGAAGAAAATGCCGATCACCGATTAGCTGGAACGAAGTGGGCGAGAAAAGAATACTAGGACCAGAAATGTTTGAAGAATTGACCAACAAGGTACCAGTCATACGTGGGAGAATTCAGGCAGCGCAAGATCGACAGAAGAAGTTCGCAGATCATCGCAGAAGGGAATTAGAATTTAAGGTGGGGGATCACGTATTCCTGAAAGTATCACCTACCAAGGGAGTCAGGAGATTTGGGGTGAGAGGAAAACTCAGCCCACGATATATTGGACCTTATGACATAATAGAACGTATCGGAAAACTTGCATACCGTTTAGCTTTACCTCCCAGCTTGGCCGGGATCCATAATGTATTCCACGTGTCCATGCTGCGCAAATACATTCCAAGGGAGGGACAAGTGGTTCATGAAATTCCGACGGTGCTACGGCCTGACGTAAGTTTGTGGAAATTCCGCTGAGAATTGTGGACGTGAAAACTCAACAGTTGCGAAAGAGGACCATCCCATATGTTAAGGTACAATGGAGCAACCATACAGAAAGAGAAGCAACCTGGGAGTTAGAGACAGAAATGAAGAAGTATCCTTTCCTGTTCGAACAACCAAGTAAGTCCCTTTAATTAAGTTTGTGGACAAACTTCAATTTAAGGAGGGAAGGATGTGAGGACCAGAAAACCATAATGAATAATTAAAAGTTAGGGAGGGAGCAAATTATAATTTGTCCAGGGACTAAACTGAACTTTTGCCAAACCTTACCCTATAAAAGAAGGCTGGACGAAACCCTAAAGCTCACCCTCTGAAATTTCTGTTTTTCTTCTCTTTCAAGGTAGAGGAGATCTTCCGGGTGAGTCCAGGGACGAGGGAGAACACGACGAGTCCAGATCAATCACGCTAGGGGACTTGAGGAGGATGCCGGAAATTAGGAGAGACGCGGATTGACGAGGTTAGGTTAGAAGAAAACGAAGTAAGTCGAACCCCTTTTCCATCTGCAAAGTATGAACGTATTTAGGGCGTAATCCGTCCGTATTTGACTGTTTGGGGTGTATTCTGTCCGTATCTGACCATTGTGAGTATGTGCCGTATTTGTTTCACACTCTGCCTGTGATTTGAGTTCGTTTTAAGTTTGCCATGCGAGCTGAATTCGTTTTAAGTCTGCCTGTGATCTGAATCTATCTGTTCTGGTCGGGATTATCCTGGTGCTTCTGTGCCCGTAGAGTACTCTGGATTTTCGTACTCTATGTGAGCATCGGTGATATCTGTGCCCTGTGGTGAGACTATCCTTTTCGTTTTCGTGCTTCTAGCGTTAAGGATTTATCTTCTGTGCCCCACAGGTTCCCGATAGTCGTACTCCGGAGTCCGTCGTTGATGTTAGAGTCGTTGATTTTGTTTCGGTTTGGTGCAATCTGTGTATGTATGTTAATTGTGAGTTCGGCTTACTGAGTTGCGTAAACTCAGCAAAATACGTATTTTGTTTCAGATGCGACGGGGGTGGATCGGGTGTGAGAGCTAGAGGCGAGGACATGCATTCATTCATTCGACTTTTCGTTTTAAGACTTTTCGCTGTAATTATTTCGTTATGGATTTTAAGACTAGAGGATGGATTTTATGAGTTGAGAAATAAAGATGCCTTGCGGGGATATTTACCCCGCGGCGGTTGACATGCCTTGTTTATCGGGGCGTGACAATAATCTTCCATTTCCATCCTCTCTCTTAATACCCTAGGGGTTTTCCTGCAGCCATAACCATGTTTCTCCACCACCGGATAGTGTTGGATATGGAGCATGAGTGCGAGTGAAGCATTCGGGTGGTTCGAGTGAAGAGCCGTGAGGATGGTCCGAGAGTTAATCGATTGCTTTCGGAGTCCGGGGATGCTCGGAGAATCAATCGAGTCAAGAGTCGAGTGAAGAAGTTGAGGACATCCGAGGGTCGTGTGGCTTGAGTGAAGAGCTTTGAGGATGATCGGGGTGGTGATCGGGTCAAGAGACGAAGCCAAAGAAGAGCTTTGTGAAAAAGCTGCTAGAACTAGCGATAGCCCGTCACAGAGATTTCTAGAGGAGGCCAGTGGCGGCCGCCATTTGGTCCGAAAATGTGATTTTAAGTGGACCAAAATGCCTCCAAGATCCCAAATAGTTGTCTAGGTTGTGGGCACTATAAATACCCCTCCATGGCCTCCAAGAAGGGTTGGCAAAGTGTTGCCCACTTCTCCAAAGAGAAAGAGAGAAGAGGGAGGAAGGAGAAATGCTCTCCAAGTGAAGGAGAGGCCAAGTGCCCACTCCTCTAAGTGAAGGAGGAGAAGAGGAAGAAGACCCTCTAAGTGAATGAGGGTTGTCCATGGCAAAGAGAAAACAGGAAAAGAAGAGGTGCTCTCTAAGTGAAGGAGAGTGGTCCATGTGCCCCAAAGTTGCCCAACCTTAGTGAAGGGTTGCCTCCAAGTGAAGGAGATGGAGAAGAGGAAGAAGACCTCCAAGTGAAGGAGGTGGAGGAGAAGAAGACCCAAGAAGAAGGGTTGTCTCCAAGTGAAAGGCAAACCCAAGAAGAAGGGTTGTCTCCAAGTGAAAGGCAAACCCAAGAAGAAGGGTTAGCCATTCCGAGTGAAGGAGGTGGTGATTTGCCTTAATTCATGGGAATATACTGATTAGGACAATATGTTTCCTCTGTCCATACTAGTTTACTAGAGGTGGATGTATCCAGTTGGTTAATCAATCCAATTTCTTATTATTAGCACAATTATTAGATAGACAAATGCAAAACAATAAGATTACATTTCGGTAACATGTGAAATCATGAGTTGAACGTCCAAACAGTGTCATTTATGCCCCATCATTAGTATGTATGATTGGGCCCCTCAGAGAGATCTATTCATGAATGTTACATGCTTTTCCAGGATTGTGTTGCCTTGCTAGCATATGAACAACCTCAGAAGTCATCAGTCGGTTGTTATCTTCTTCAAGAATCACGACGCGAGATTGTGGCTGACACCGTAAATGTCATGATCTTGTCCACAAATCCCAATGTGAAGGATATATCAGGTTGCTTAAGCATTTCACTTAGAGTAGTGAGCTCTTCTAGATAGAGGGCCAAATGCTAACTTCCCTGACAAAATTTATCATGTCTAATTCCGTGTTAATACGGCATGCTGACTTGCTGGAACTTTGAATCTTGGTTCGAACCTGAGCTTAATTCCGTGTCGGGTTTACTTGATGGAAAATCCATATATTGGCTGGTTGGTGCCCTTCATTGACCTGAATTGCGTAGGTTCAAGCCAAACTCTCATGTAGAAAATTGTCATCTTACTGATGTTGGAAAGCATCTTCTTGTATTTTCGGTGCAATGTAACTCACTTTATAGTCGATAACGAAACGTTTATGTGGCCCGAGTGCGTCTATTCATGCCCTACCATTTTGTTTTTGCCTTTACAAAAAATGTACAAAATTTCTATCTGAAAAAAAAGAGGGAGAACATGTTTTACTCATATTTTATAACAAAGTACAGTCTCCTAGTAGAGGAACTCAAAATATCGCGTAGTAACGTTCGAGCTTTATCATATGTAGAGCCACGCCATTTTCTAAATTTTCAGACTAGGTTTTCTAAATTTTCTGACTAGGGAGGAAACTTTTCGGATTTGTAACTCCCTCAAGTTGCATGTTCTCGTGGATTTCTGGTTCTCCCAAGTCCTGGTGGTCCCACAGTTTTGGCATTCCTCAGGAAATTAAATAAAAAATGACACAAAGATGCAAACAAACTGTTGCAATAAATTGTGGTAGAACGTCGGAAACGATCTTTAGAACGGGTCCGAAGTGGTTGTCCCAAGAGCGATTCGAACGAATAGATAAAGATGGAAGAAATATGAGAAAAGAGAAGAGAAGATATAGATTAGAATAGATAGAAGAGAAAAGAATTGATAGAAGAGAAAGAACTTTATTGAAAATATGGGGGAGAGGGGGAAAGGAAAAACATAAAGATAAAAGCTACGAAGTTACATAAAATAAAAGCTATGATAAAAGCAATGAAGCTAAAGGTTTGATATTTAGTTTGTGGGTGTCCTTCATGCCTGTACCTAGCTCTCCTTATATAGAATAAGCTCGCCTCAGCCTCATAGAAAAATCCTAGGCCGTTTTCAAACAGGAAAACTTAACATAGCCTTGGCCTAATAAGAAAAACTTAAACTACCCGAAATTTCTAACCCATATTTGACCATTTTTCATGCTGAATTTGGAAAAGTCATAAACAACAAAGTTATAGATCTCTGTCTTGTCATTCTGTGACTTTTCGAATTGTATCAATCCAATACTTGAGGAGAAAGTTACGGTATTTTTACCAAAATTGGTTCACCAGATCCGCTGCCTAATAAGGAGAAAACCTACTCCCGAAACTTCCGACCTAAGTCTGACCTCCTTCTGCGTCGAATTTGGAGAAGTTACAAACTATAAAGTTCTAAATCTATGTTTTATCTTTTTTTAGCTTTTGGAATCGCATCAATCGGATATACGAGTAGGAAGATACGTCTATTTTACTGAGACATGGTCAAACAAATCCGAGAATTAATTTTCCGCTCCAACACAAACTAACCGGAAGAAAATACACTCCATAATATAAAAAATAGTAAAATGACATTCAAGACAACTAAACAAACGAGTATTTTGCGCGGTCATCAATTACCTATCAAAATACCAAATTATAGAATTCTCTTCCATCTTTCTTTCCCATATAATTCTTTTAATTTATGACAATTCTTTTAACAACTAACAATTTATCTTTACTTCACCCGCAAAATTTTTTTATCTTTACTTCAAAAAAATCAACAAGGAATAAGACGTGGGAGGGATACTATCTTGTTCTCTTAACTAAACGACAACAATTTATCCTTCACAATTTGCAGGGAGCGGTATATGATGCCACTGATGTATTACTTTGTCACTACCTTGGAAATCAAGGGTATTATACTGACTAATTCAGATTCGAGATAACATTTTTGAAAAATGGCAAATAAATCTTCTTAAATTAGGACAATGCAATCGTCATATGATTTAATTGCTTGTTGGTACTAATGAATTGTGACTGCCTTGGAAATAAATAAATATATTATTGTAGAGGGAACACCATATGTTTTGCTGGTTGGTGTTCATCCCTCTTGATTGCACGAGATTTTGGCCAGCGGGAGGTTTAGATGTTAGGCATGTTTGGGCTCTCCTTTGACCTATTGGTCCTTTTTTTTAATACTAAATATGAAATTTTTTACTAAATAAAAGAAAAGTTACAGACAGGTGGTGAGAGAGGGAAAGAGGAAAGGAAAAGACTAAAAATAGAAGCAAGGCCTAAACGAGCGACCAAAATGGAAAATCTCTCTTTAACTGCTCAGGTTGTGGGTGAGTTGGAGGTTAGAAACTAGGAGTGTTGTTAATTTGTTCTTTTTCTTTGATAATAAAAGTTTGCAATTTATAAAAAAATGCAAAAAAGAAGTGTGCGAGTCCTCTTCTCCGAGTAAGCACCGGAAGTTGAACGAGTATGAGGATGAGGATGAGACTACTCGCAGCGGCGACCCTAGGATTAGGTCGCCCGCTTGAGTCCAAAAAAAAATTGAAAAAAAAGAAAATGAAATGGAAAGCCAGGCCGGGCTGTGGTGCAGAGCTTTCAGGTGGCTCTGACACTCGGCCTCGGCCAGGCATTAAAAAAAAATATTTTTTACTTTTTTATCTACTTTAGGAATACTTGGTACAATATTATTCATATAAATAGATTTTTTGGATATTATTTATGCGGTTATAAAAATTAAAGTTATTTTTAACAAAAGTAAACATAAATAATGTGATAATTTGTATTTTTTTAGCTTCAAACTTTTTACAAACACAAAATAATTCAATATACATACAATAATAATATACATACACTTCGTCTCCATTTTGACCGACACATAACCTAGCAGCAAGTCACAATTAGTTATGAAAAAAACCTATCCATTTTAGACCGACTTGTGGAGTGTAAAGTTTTCTCAGTGTCATAGTTTTCGTAAACAATAATTAGAAGGAATTTTTTACGATAACCAACATTTTTTAGGATCAGGCAAGAGAACTTTTTTTTGGGTTTAGATGTTAGGCATGTTTAGGCTCTTCTTTGCCCTATCGGTCATTGAAAACCCCCTCTTTAATTGTCCGATTGTGGGTTGTTAGGAGAAAATTCCTATCGGTCATTGAAAACCCCCTCTTTAATTGTCCGAGTTGTGGGTTGTTAGGAGAAAATTCGAGGTTCATTTTCTTAGTTATGAGATGACGCACTGGACTGAACGAGAATATCACAAACTTTACTTGGTATTCTTTTTCAATCGAAAAGAGATACTTACAATGGACAGTGCCTCTTTATAAAGGCATTCAATGGTTACAATTTGGCAAAAGCTACAGAAATAAAGCAAAAGAAACAATCTAAATATTAGATGCAATAGTTTAGGTCCGTTCCAATTAAAACCCAAAATATTTTACTCTACGAAAGCGAGCTATTTAGTTTTTAGAAAGATATGCCAACTAAGGGCTGGTTGGGTGGTAAAACTTCTATAATCATAAAATAAAATTGATTTAGATAGTTATAAATTAATCTAAAAATTAATAATTTATTAATTTAAAGAGTACCCACCAAAATTCGCAGCACAAGGACTTCAATTTATAAATCGTGGGAGAGCTTGTTTTTTTGTAAAATAATACGAGAATGATCGAACTTTATTAATATAGAGAGACTGTCACTTAAAAAAATCATTTAACGGGGTTCTAGTATAATAATTTTTTATTGAAAAACTAGCCTATATTAGATGGTTAAAGCAATAAGTGAACACCGTAGCGGAGTCATACTCGAGTTCAAGGCTGAACCAACCCAACGGGGGTCTGGATTGGGCACGGAATGCTCAGATTCCGAACCGTTCGGAATGAAGACACGCGGGGACTTTTTTGCAAACGCGCTAAAATACGGGGACCAAAATGAAAAAAACTACGCACAAACGCAGGCCGGATACAAATGCCATTATCGCATAACTGTGCATGCCAATATCACATAACTGTGCATGCCACTATCACATAACTGCGCATGCCAGTGTGACCTTTTTGCAAAAATGCTAAAATATGGGGGATCAAAATGAAAAAAACTACGCGCGCCATTATCATCAACGGGGGCTTGCCACTGTCAAAAATACACATGCCATTATCACATAACTGCGCTTGCCATTATCACATAACTGCACTTGCCATTATCACATAACTGCGCTTGCCACTGCGGTCCCCTTTCACTCCAAACCGTACGGAATCGATTCCTTCACTCCGTGTTCACTCCAGTGGCACCCAACGGACCATCTGTCTTTTGTAAGGGTGTGTTAGAAAACGTCAATTACAACTTAGTAATTTGTGTTATTCAAGAATATTACAAAAGATTTCTTGATTAAAAAAATGCACGAACAAACATAAATTGTCAGTCATAATATATTTATTTAGCATTTATAAATCTTTGGACGCGAAAGTGAAATTTGACACCATGGTGACATTAACAATCTGGTTGATTTAGGAATTAGTTAAGGTACTAGACCTGGCCCTATTAAAAGATCGAAATGAAGTGCGACACACTAAAAAGGCTTTTATCATATATAAAGGGGAAGGAAGAAAAGCCTTTCATTATCCAAGGAAATAGAAAAACTTAAAAAAGGAAACAAAGAAATTAGGGTTTGCGATGTTGAAGGAAGAAGTGCACGATCCTCTCCTGCGCGTAAGATCCCGAGTTTGAACGAGGATGAGTACGAGGATGAGGATATGCCGCTTTCGGAGCCAGAGTCCTTGAAGGATGAGGCGCTTTCGGAGCCGGTGCCCTTGGAGGATGAGGATGAGCCGCTTTCAAAGCCGGTGCCCTTGGAGGACGAGGATATGCCACTTTGGAAGCGGGTGCTCTTCAAGGATGAGGATGAGGATATGCTGCTTTCGAAGCTGGGGCCCTTGGAGGATGGTAGAGTGCCGCGACTGCTGGAGTCGGTTCCGAAACTGCCGAAGGGCGCGTGGGCCCAGTGAGGGAGCCAAGCCGTGTATTTCGTTGGCCGATCCAATGGGTCCCCATTCGAAGGCCTGAGCATTTACGCAATCGACACCACCGATGAGTGCTTAAACGTTTACCACGTCTTCGACTTCACTTACCTCTGCCTCTATCACCGGAAGAACGTCACTGACGTGTCTTGTGCCGTCGTGGGCTCCTCGGCCTACGTTTCAGGCAACGAAACTCGCCTCTGGGTTCGCGAGATCGGGGACGAGGACAAGGGTTGGGTGGAAGGGCCCCAGTTCACCCGCGACAGGCGCAGCCCTGAGCTCTTTTCTATCGGGGGTAGGCTCTACGCGCTCCGCTTCTACCCTACATATGGTCATGTCTACCCGATGCGTTTGAGGTTCTTGCCGGTGGGAGATGACACTCTCTCCATGCTCCGCCCCCCTATTTCTGGGGACGATACATTGATTGTGCACCTTGTCCAATACCATCCCGATCGGCAACGTTGCTTGCGCTTCCACCTCAAAGAAGATTTTGTCGGGGACTGGACCGAGCTTGTAATCTCTGTCTCGGGATCTCCCACTCCTTCCCCATTCCCGTTTCGAGGTTTTACATACATCTCTCATGTCTATAGGGACGATCCCCTGCTCCTCCCTGCCTTCTCTCGTGGCGCTATCTTCCCGGTTTTTGGTTTGGGTGCTGAACCCATTGGTGACTGTTTGGACTTGAAAGTTGGTGAAGATGTCTCGTTTCCATGGGGGTCCTTCAAGAATGAGTCATGTCGTTTACAATGGCACCTCATCGGATTGGGCCGGAACAGATACTGCGCAATTGCTTTCAGCAGCAGCTTTAGCATTCATCCTTCAGTTTTCACCTTCGAGCTGGACCTGAGGGCTGGGGCAGAAACCACGACCTCCCTTATAGATGATGTTCGGGTCAAGGACCATGCCTTTGGTGATGGTCAAATACCCGGGGAGCTCCTTTCCGGGAAAGGTTACTTCAGTTGCTAAGCAAGTGTCTGCCCCCAGTATTCCTTCCAAAATGACCACTTTTGTTGTTTCTGCGCCCTGCTGCTCAAATGTGTCTCTCCTTGCCCGCTTGAGAGCACACTATGTTTGTGTTAAATCTATCTATGAACCTTTTTTTTTTTTGCTCTCTTTTGCTGATTGAATGCATGTGATGATAGAGAGACCTTGGGCTTTTTGGAAATTTACATTTCTTTATGCTGGTATTGGACATTTTAGGGTGAATTTCCTATTAGTAGTTTCAACTCGGATGTCCGACTTTGCTCCAGTTAAATTACCTGCTTACTTATGGTGACTGGAATTCGCTGGAAGAAGTCGGAATTCTGGTATAAAATCAACTAATGGCTTTTGTGTGTAAATTTCCAAGAAACATAACAAAATTCAGTTTATTAGAAAATGGTTCTTTGGTAATTGGACATGTTTTTTCTCCTTTTACCCACGAGCAACGTAGCTAGTTGATGGGGACCAATAAGTGAGAGCTACCGAGAAGCAAACAACACTCAACAGCAGAAAGTATACGAATCATAAGGTGAAGTTCATCGGGAGCTACCCAGATGGGAAACTTGTTTATTCTCCTTCACTGTGAACCCTTTTTTTTTCCTAAAAAAATAAATAAAAGGGTTCACAGATAAGGAGAATAAACAAATACCCAGATGGGAATTCCTAACCAAAGCACATCACCAAGATAGAGAATCCCCGAGAGAGATTCCAAGAAGAAGGGGCAAAAATGGGTTTTTTTTCTTCTTCTTTGGTACCTTTTCTTCCCTGCTAGGTGATTAGTACATGTATATAATATAGGTAAGAGGAGCGAATGATGGGCCTAGATAGGGGTGACGATCCAATTCTATTTGTCGAAAATTCGATTCGGTCCATACGAATTTAAATTTAGATTCAAAAAATCCGAATCCATATATATCACAATTCGTAGAATTATGTGGCTAATCGAATTCTAATTTGATTTACCAAATAATTCGTCAAATTATGTATTAAAATAAAATATGAAAAAAGAAGTTGCATCGAATTTGTAAAGAGTGCAAAAAATGAGTGGGAATTTAAATTTTCAAAATTCCCTCGCGTCAGGTTCAGGTCCGCCTCCTTCCTTCAGCCTTCACACGCCCATCGTCGCGTCAGAGGTTCCCCTACTAAGAAACAATTATTGGTTATATTGCTCACCTACTAGGTAACTCACTTCACCAATGCATAAACAAATTGTAAGCATGCATCGATGATAATGTCTACTTCCTATGCATAAACCTGTTAATATATTTTGTTCTTCTTTCAAATTTAGGCTCATTCTTTGGACATGGTTATAAATAGGTTGAAGGCCCCTTGTGGGCAATGAGGGCCCGACTGGTCTGGGATGACCGTGCCTGGGCCCGTAAGCCGGAGCATGACTGGCTACGGCCGGCGTGAAGAGTCTGAAGCTGCGTATGGTTTCTCAAGAGAAAACCCTAACGGAGACTGTTTGGCCCTTAATTTAGTGACAACTTGTCAAGTTGTGACTTCATCAACTTAATTTTAGTTTACAGTCATTTAATTATTTTTCTTTTAATGAGTCTATGTGGGTACTCTAATAATTTTTTTGGTCAAATCGATCGGATTTCTAATGCAAGCAAGATTTTGTCAACAAAAATTACAGAGTTAAAATTCACTTTAATAACAAAATATTAAATTTTGAATAAAAGCCTTTACAAGTTAGACATAAAATTTATGTCTTTTGTGATTTTTTAAAGACTTCAAATACAGATGTTTAAAGTATGGTCATCCCTTTTTAAGCATCCTCACAAATACAAATGGTTCCATTGTTTTTGTTCAGCTTTTAATACGAGGATAACTTTTGTCCAAAGAACTTCCGATTCGGAGAGGAACTTCCGGACCGATTTAAGCAATAAAGTCTTGCTCTTCAAGTCCATCCTTCCGATTCCAAAGGGGATTCCGTGAATTCCACGATCACTGGAAGTGGAGAAATGGCCGCCTCCTGTGTGCACAGGCTCAAAATTTTTTGATTAATCTAAAAAGTCCCCATTTGAGACAAAGAATTTTCAATAACGGATAATTAAAAATATTTGCTTAAAGCCGTTCCTACGAGACGTTGCTGCTCCATAAAAGATGAGGGAAGTTGCATGTGCCTACAACACATTTATTGTCAAACTGTATTACCATATTAACTTTATCTAATTAATTATTATGTTTCTTTTTGTACCGCAGTTTTTCCTTTTTTATTACATTTCTTTCAAATTTAATAGGGGAAAAAACTCACAAGTCCCTATGGTTTACTATATTGTACTCATAGGTCCTGTACTTAGTAAATTAGTCCCTGAGTTTTAAGAAATCGAACTCATTAGTCCCTCTGACCTATTTATGTCTCAAATAACAACCTAAAATTACCAAAATATCCTTACCGTAATTAAATCATGAAAATATAACCCACGGTAAAAACTCATCAAAAGAGCAAAAAACCCTAAGTTCTCTATTAAAGAATCCTAAACCGCAATTAGAACACTTCCCTCTTTTAGGCAAAATTCTTATGCTATTGTAACTAGTAAACGAGATGTTCGTCAACGGCCAAGTCAAACATCGATGGGAATTCGTCATCGAGAGGTAATAATTTTTTGGGAATGTGAATCATTTTTATTTAATTGCCATATCCTACTGAGCATGCGATGCAAGATTAGAATCTATCATGGTTTTCCATGTTTGAGAATTAAAGCCTATGAAAGAGTGGTCTTAATTTATTTATTTGTTGTCGAGCAATTGAAGCCTGTGAGAATTGAAGCCTTGAGAGCAGGATCAAGATTTCCTGTCAAAGCCAACAATAGTATTCTTTTTTTTATTACGAACCTTTCAAGATAATTTCTCAGGATATGAACTTTTTTTGTAATCACTGAACTAGAACCTTTTTCACTCCCTAAGGAACCGGCCATGATGGCAATCTCAATGGGCTTTATTACTAGAGTCTCAAACCCTTGCACTTGTAACAATAGAGTGTTCTTAATTTGTCTATTTGTTGTCGATGATTTGCTGCATTTGGTTAATAGGTTTCCGGAGAGACAGAATATATTGTTCGATCCTTTTCTAGAAGAACCTGAATTTGAAGATCCTTTTCTCGAAGATGACCAGCTCCCAAATGTGCAAAGATTTGAGAACAACCAATCCAGCAGTGAAGATGATGAATTCGAGCCCAATCTTGATCTAGAAAGAGACTTTGGTGGCATTTCATTCCATGTTGAGCCTGGACATGAAATCAGTTTCTACGTGGGACAATTTTTTGATCATCAACAACATTTCAAGAATGTGCTAACTGACTATATGATTCGTGGTGATTACAAGCTAAAATATCTAAAGAATGACAAGCTAAGGGTTACTATTTTTTTCTAAAAAAATTATGTCATCTTTTTATTTATAAAATTGACAGCTTGCTAAGGAGTGGCCAAGAAGGGGGAGAGCAAGAGCACATGGTGGGACAAATGCCAATGTGCACGATCAATATGTAAGGAATCACAATTATGTAAAAAAATTATAAACTTCTATTGAATATCCAACAGTTTGTCTAACATGATACTAACAAATATTTTGCGACTCATGGTTGTTTTCAGGGTACAATGAATATCAACTATCCACCACAATCCCAGACTTAGACATGATGACAATGGATATGCTCTTGAATTACGAAGCATAGGCTGAACCATGGAAACATTGTCAAACTTTTTTTTTGTGAATGCTTTTTTTTTGGTGAATATTTTTTTATTGGAAACTTACTTCTTTTAATCAATTTTAGTACTTTTACCGTGGGTTAATTTTTTTTCATGATTTTATTGAGACAAGGGTATTTTGGTAATCTCAAGTTATTATTTGAGACATAAATAGGTCAGAGGGACTAATGAATTCGATTTCTTAAAATTTAGGGACCAATTTACTAAGTACAGGACCTATGAGTACAATATAGTAAGCTATAAGGACTTGTGAGTTTTTTCCCCAATTTAATATATTCATCGTATTTTTTTGTGTAAAAAAATTTAGTACTGAATGTCATAATAATTACGCCTTCGTGGAAGCAAACTACAGAACCGAACATTTTTGGTAGATAACCTACGTCTCCAAATGCGATCACACCTTCTCAACCAACAAATTAATTTGTTGCAATTTAACTTCGTCAGGTGTCATTGAAATACATCTGACACGTGACCAACCTTCGATAAAATCGCGCGTTAAATCAGGAGGGTGAGATAGTGATTTTCAAAGAAATTTTTTTAGAGGTAAATTTTAATCCATATGTCGGATTTGAACCTCAATTTTTTAAATATTTATGCCTTGTGTTATTGAACTATAAGCTCTTGACGATTTCTAAAAAAATTATTTTGACTCAGTTGAAAAGGTGTAATTAGTTTCTTAGATTTAAAAGTTGAGTTATTTATCATATAATATTTTTAAAATCGTACAGTATATAAAAAATTCCATCATATTGATCCCTCTCTCATTCTTCATATGCAATTTAAGACTTCAACTAACTAGATAAATTTTTACACCACTATAGGATTTGAATCTTAGACTATCTAAAATTTTATAACGTGTAGTATCTTTAAACTACAAGTTGTTTGGCTATCAATTGTCACTATTGAACATTAAGTTTCCAAGTAACTGTGTCAACTATAAAAAACTTACCAAAACAACACCAATTCTTCTATTTTGCAAATAAACAGCACTAATTTACAGTAAAGAAGGATATAAGGGCTTTTTTTTATTAGGGTAATATAATTTTGTGAAGAAAATTACGGTAATATAACAGCTCCTATGCATCGGTAATACAAGAGCTTGATTAAAGACGAACTAACCCTATCGATTCATCGATAAAGATGTTATTTTAATTTAGTTAAGATATATAGAGTTCAAATTTCTAGAAAATTAATCATATTAAATACTTATTTTGAAATTAACTGAAGAGAGAATCATTTTATTTTTGAACAAAAAATATCGAATTCCAATCAACGAAACTGTAATCATGAGCCTGTGTTATTTATTTGTATCAAATTAAGAGATAATTAATTTAATTTTGACAAAAAAAATATCGAGTTTGATGACTTTTTTCAACAACAAAAAAATCAACACCGAAAAGGTGACCCAACTCTGTGTCCCCTGAAAATGCCGAAATTACTGTACCCCCGTGTTTATAACAGCCAACCGCAAAAGATGTGTGAAAAATAATAAAAAATAGAAAACGCCAAATATTGGCACTAGTGGCACAAGAACACCACCCGTCTCCTTCTCAACCCCCTGTCACGAACCAAGAGTACTAGTTAATATCTCTTGTTTTATGTTAGTTATTGAGGTAGTTGTGTCTTAGAAGTTACGTAAGTTATGTGTTAGTGGTGTTATTAGTGGATGTAGTGGGTAGTTTCATGTAACCAATTGTCCTAGTATAAATGGACACTATTATGTAAGATGGAGGATATGCAAAGATGTAATCCATTTCCTATCTATCCAATTTCTCTCCTTTTCTTTCTCTTGTCTTTCTCTTCTAATATTGCTATGAATCTTAAATTCTATTCCGGATTGTAACAGTCTCTCTCTCTATCTGTACCCTTTCTCCGTCTCGCAATTTTCTCCTGCTCGTCGTAATTTATATTCTTTTCTTCTATTACTTTCGAAACCCAACCGTCAAAGTTAAACCGCCAATCAAATTTTTTTTTTTTAAAGAAAGGAGGAAAAAATACGACTCTCTTCGTTAATCACAAAGCGACACCGTCTGTTCGTTTTTCTCTATCGAGGCTCAACGCAAAAAAGGGAAAACGTGAAATGCCGGCGCCAGAGGAGGGGACGGGGATGGTGGAGGAGGAGTTCCTAGGGTCCAGCATGAGGCTGATCTGCCTCGAGGAGCTCGACGGCCGCCGGTGGAAGTACGTCGCCGATAAGGACCCTGACTCAGGCCGACTCCGGAGCAACTCCCTACGCGCCGTTAGCTTGCACGCGCCCCTACCTCCTATTGAGGTGAGGTACTCCTCCTCGGTCGAATTTCTGCACTTTTGTTGCTATTGTCAATTTTGATTTGTTGTTATTATACATTGGATGAATTTTGGAAAGCTTTAACTGGTTAGCTACTTTTTCGTATCTTTGTTTGTAGAATTCTTAGGTTTCATTCCTTGGGACCTAAATGATGGAGTTCTATCTTCTTGTCTTTTTTTATATTATTTTTTAATTTGTATTCTGATTTCTTTAAAAATGTTTCCGTGATTGAACCTGCTTCTCCGGTAATTTCTGAGTTCTGCCGGGCTAGAGGGGCGAGGGCTGTGTTTTGGGATAATCTAAGTACCCGTATCTCTCCTTGTTCTGGTAAATATCCACAATCTAACAAAGTTTGTATTTTTCATACCACTATAATTTCTTTCTACATATAGAATGTTGCCGCTGTGACCTCGACATCAACCCGCACTCCAATTTACAAAGCTTTTGCTAGAGGAGAAAACATCGGCGATGTCACTGCTAAGGGAGAATGTGTTGGCAACGTTGCAGATTTGGTATGTTGTTCAGACCTAGCTAGTGTACAAGGATGCTTGTGGAACATTCCTCTCTGGAACTATGGCTTTTTGTGTTTGGAGTTATCTCCTCCAGATTTTTGTGATGTGAGTTATTAACATGTTACCAGAACCTCATTCTAATGGCAGTGATTTCTTCTTTTACATCTCAAAAAACTATTTCTCATTCTGATTTGTCTTTTGTAGTTGGGAACCGGAATGAGCATAATGGTTTCAAAGAGAAATCTTAACCTGGGTATCACATTTCCCCTCATTTCATGTGGATATTTACTCGGCTCTTATCAAGAGGTTGGTTCTGTAGAAAGATTGATGTTTCTATCATGTTTGAGCATGTTCCGTATGATGTTGGAGGCTCGCTTACACTTTTTTAGGTTAAATCTGTTGTCTTGCACACACTAAATCGCGCAAGATTTGGCGTGGCAGTGGACTCGTTCCGTAAAACAGGTAGTTATCGTCCTTGCATATATATATATATATCTAGTTCGTTGTTGTTTTAATGTCTAAAGATCTTAGACTTATTTAGGTTATATCAGTAATCACACATCACGCTTTTGACGGAAATGTTCTTTATCTCCTACTTTAGGACGTGTTCCTTCTCTGCGAAATGGAAATATGAAGGAAGATATACTAAACCTTCCATGGTTGAAGGATAGCCCTAATGTTATGGGTATGCATACAACATTTTTCACCTTTTTTGCAGTTTCCAGAGGAGCCAACTTCTTTGCTAATTTTTGCTCTACTTTTTGGCACGATCCAGATTTAAATATGCTTTTCAAGACCCGAGTGCATATCATGCAATAAAAACCCTTGAGGTAATCCATTCGTGGGAAATCTCTTCAGCTCTGCAATTCTTTTTCCATAAATTCTATCTTAAATTTTGTAGTTTCACCAAGTTCTAATACGCTGTTGATCTTGACTGAAAGAGAGATACGTTGTAACTTACAATCCTTCCAAAGAAAAAGTGTATGCATTGCTTAAGGATCAAGCCAAGTCTGATGACATACTGAAAGCAGCATTCCATGTAAGTCTGGCTTTTTTGCTCCCAAATCTAAGGCCAATGAGGAATTGTTCTGAAAAAAATTATTTTAAATTTCTTTTTGTTACAGGCTCATGTACTTTTGCATTTCATAAATTCATCAAGCACTTCTCAAAAAAAAAAATTTCATCAAGCAATAGCCAATCTTCATCGTGGAAGCAGCAGGAATGTGGCTATCTAACGATATCCTTCAAGCTCTTGTTCTCGAGGCTCGTCTTGCTGAGTCATGCAACATTGTCTCAACCTTGTATGGTCCTTTTAAAAGTAAAACTGCAGATCAGGTAAATGAGTGTTTAATTCGACTTTTTTCACCCTTAAAGATGTGCACAGTGAAGGAAACTTTATTTAATCCTAGATTAGCAAAGCTCTTTTAGCATTGATGGTTTGGTGAAAAAGAGTTGCGATCCTATTTATAAGTGCTTCTGTTGAATAGTTAGAAGAAAAACACTGTATCTTGAAAAATAAAAAGGAGCAAGCACTAGAATATACTTGTAAGAAGAGTTCGATTCATTGTGAGCCTTGTTCCAATAAGTACTGAAAGATTTGCAGAATCTTTCATTTTGGAAATTGTTTTGAAATAAAAGCACGAATGAAAAATCTAGGTGATCCTTTTGAACTACTAGAGCTGGGCCATATTTGTGAGTTTGAAGGGATTAAAATTTCATAGGATGCCAGAAGGAATGATGCTAAATGTGGAAAGTTCCTTGACTCACCTTTGGTGACTTCACTTGAGATGTTGTAGAATTAATAATCCGTGCTTAACTCACTTTTTGATTTTACTCTAAAATAACGTTATAGGTTTTCTATGGACTATATCTGATATCTGCTGTTCGTCATCTTCTGTTTCTCGTTGAACTCCGCTACTATTGACTGACGGATACCTTAGCAGTGATGTTCTCTAAACACCACGCGAATTGCCTCTACGAGCCGCTTTGATCTCGATGCCTAATTCGAGTAACAGTCGGCTACAATGAAATTTTTAGGCTAATGCGAGATAAAAATAGGTTTCAACATTTATCTTGAGTTTTCATATTTTTGTTATAGATAAGAAATTTTTAGGCATAACTTGACAAATAAGAAATTGTTCCATGTGTTATAGATGTTCTTGATCCTGTTTCTGCTACGTTCGTGAAGATAAACTGATGTAAGACAAACATGTCTCATTTCCAGTGCTTAAACCAGAAGAGCGAATTGGAGAAGAAATTATTAGGACTTTCTTACCAGGAAGGTTCTTCTACCGAGAGCAATGTTTTGGTGAAGCACTTGCAAGAAGAGCTCAGGAAATATGTAAGTCAAGCTTTGATTCGGGTTTCCAGGCTGATGCTTGGTATATTTGCACTATGGTAACTGTTTAACTTTTGGTTTTTCGCAAGGGTGTTTTACATTGCTGATTGTTATATTTGTTCACATGGTCTCCATTGTCGGAAGATGGTGCTGTACTTACTCTGTATTTGACAGCAGTCTTCAGTCAGTGAAGCAAGAAAGCTGAAATCAACTCATGAAAGGATTGAGATACTAAATGAGAAATTATTGCTAGAGAGGAGTCGCAGAGAGAGGGCATAGGCTGACCTATCTAGACTACAGTCAGTTGAGCTAAATATGACCAAGTGGCAGGAAGAGTTGTCTTCTTGGAAGTCAATTGTGAACAGCATTCCTGCAGTCTCCTGCTCTAATGATATTCCAATGAAGTTTGCAGCTCTGCAAAAGTATGCTTACAGCTACATTCTGATTTAGGAATTTAGATAAGTAGCTGTAGTTTTTAAATTCTTGCTCGTCTTTGTTTTTGTTTCTGGGAGGGGTCAGTCTGGGTGCAATCGTAAGTTGCTTCTCTGGTGACCTGCTGATCACAGATTCGAGGCTTAAAAACAATCTCTTTTTGTAGAAATGCATGGGAAATGTTGCTTATGAATGCACCCACCCTTCTCGTACTCCTACACTAGCCGGGCAGCCCTTGTGCTCTAGGGACACTTTCTAATTTTTGGTTGCCATTTGGGCTGGGTGGGGGAAGGGGGGAGAGAAGGTGGTGGTATTAGGTGATTGCCTCTTCTGAACATTTTCTATCAACATTCATGTTTTGTTTACTTTGTTTCCAATGTTGAGGTCTCGTGTTTGATGCAGAGAGATGATTGATAACATGACCAAGTTCGGTGAGACTACTGTACGTTTAAAGCAATTGGAGATGGCTCTGGACACCGCCCAACTCGACAAGCAAAGTGTTGAAACTGAGGCTGCCATTCTCAAAGAGGAGGAGAAGGCATTGAAACATGACATGAAGCAGATGAATTTATTGGTAACTTATTGTTGAGCTGTATAGACCAAAAACATATTATTGAGTTCTTCTGCTATTTGCCTATTCTGCTCTGCATGACTTATTTTGGTTTTGTTGATAAGGTCAAGTGAATTCACTTCCATGTTTGATTTTTCTCTCAAAAATTCTGTGTTCTAGTGGATAGCTTTGCGCTATACCTTCTTGAATGGTTGCTGAGCTCTCCAATCAACATGACATGCTTTTAACATGAAAGAATGCTTTTTCAAAGAGTCGTCCTCCGAGAATGAAGCAGCTTTAGTTGGATTTGAAAACATTCTGGCATGCTGTTTTTGTGTGTTCAGTTTTCAAGGTTCCAATTGCCTATATAATTATGCCGAGCCTCTGCAGATTTCCACAGTTACTATAGAGAGAGATACTCTGAGAAAAGCTGTTGAAGAACTGAAAAAGTCAAAAAGTGATCTGTCAGGGGAAGAATTTACTGATGGAAACACATTTCAGGTACTATCACAGTCTTTCTTTTGTTTCACAACTGTCTTGATCTTTTATATTAATCTTCATATGCAAATTTGCAATTACAGGGGCTAGAGTCATCTCTTTCTCCAAAGGAATCTTACATTAAGGAGTTGGAGAGTGATATAAATGAAGCAAAAGTGATCAGTCATCGTCAACTTCAGGAGATAGAACTACTCAATGAGAGGCTAAATAGTGAAGCCAGGAGGATTAAGCCATTGGAAAGGGAAAATGATCGGCTTCTTCAACAGATTTCTTTGTTGGAGTCCAAGGTATATGTTATAGGAGATGCATCGGTGTTTATTAGAAGACTTGTTATTCTGACGTACCATTAGTTGGTAGTCAATGCTGGTAGTCAATGAAGCTTTTGCATATGTGTCTTGCTACTGTTATGTTCAGATGCTGTTTCTCAACTTAATGCAAGCCAAAATCAGATGCGAACTTGATAAAAACTAAACATAATATGCTTGCTACCCATCCTTGATGCTATATATGTATGATGCAGTTATTTATGGCCTAAGACGCACCTAAAGGGGTCATTCAATAATGTTTGGAGTCATTACACTCCATCAGCTTTCTCTCATGAATTCCCTGGAACAGGATCAAGTTATTGATAGAGACCAGGTTGATTTATTCAATGAAGTGCGGAGCAGCGAGCTTAGGTCTGTCTCTTCAAGCAGCTTCCTTTGATGAAGTCACCTGACTATTTCTTCAATTTCTATAATTTAGATATGTGCATTTTTTGGAGACAGCTCTCTCTTTTTTTAAGGTCTGAAACTTGCTTCACGTGAAGGAGATGAGGTCTTTCTCGATGGTGAAATGGCTTGCGGTTCATAGTGTTTAATCAATAATGCCAGACCCTCTTTAACTGAAAATGATAGAAGGCTCACACTCTCAAGTGCCCCTAGGTTCAACTTTGTTGGGATGGATAATGGTAGCATTAGGTTGTGCAAATTTTGCTTAATAGCCGGTTCCTTTTCATTGCTGCAATAAACTCACAAGTTTGCAATATAGCTGATTTGATCTCTAGTTGTTGATGTTTCCTTGTGTTCATGAATATTGGTGTGTTATGTCAGCATCAACAAGAAGTTGCAACTATATCAGATCAACAAAACCCACTCAATACTTTTACCTTGCCCTTTGCCTTGATGCTACTCTAGTGGTTGTGGAATTAAAAGTTAAAAAAATTGACTTTTTGGGTGTTCCAATTTCAGGATAGCATTGTCGCTTTTACTTCTTTGGTGTTACAGTTTTTTCTCTCTATTTACCTTCTCTCTATTTACCTTCTACAAGTACAATCATTGTAGTGAGAATTATAAACATGCAATTGTTTTTTTTTCCTTATTGAATTCATTGGTAATTTTTGAATTCTTACTAATTGAGCTTGTAACACAAGTAATCCAGTCTTGAATCCAACTTCATCTCATTGTAGATAATTACATTGGCCTCTTTCAGTTAGGTCATGATGATTTTTCAACCGCAAATACCAAAGTATTGAGAATGGCTAACACCCTCGCGCTTGATAATGAAGCCAAACAAATGATAGAGGCTTTACAGACAGAGTTGCAGAAGGCTAAGGAGAAGTTAGATGCTGTTGAAGAACTAAAGAGTCAGTCAGGTATCAATAGTATTGGACAATTAGTTTCTTTTCCTTACAATGGTTAGCAACAACAAAATCACATTTAGCATTTAGCATTTGTTCTAAGTGGATGTTTTTATGGGGTTTAGTGTGTTATTGTGTTCTACCATCCTTTGCTCATGGTTCCTGTTGGAAATTAGTCATGGTTCCTGTTGGAAATTAGTGCTGACTTGGAAGTTGTCCATGGCTCACTTTTTTCTTTATTGGGTCCTGGGATCCTCATTAATTTTATCATTTGAAATTGTCAAAAGTTTGATTACACATTTGAATCTGTTTTGAGAACAATGCTTGAATGACTGGAAATTATTTCAAGTTTCTGAATTGCTGGATGAGCTTCATGCCCCAGTCAAATCAGATCAGTGCCATGGTTTCAGATTCCAGTTTTTTTTTTGGGCAAGATGTAGTCCCCATAACTATTGCTAATAGACTTTTCTTGTTTACTAAGAGAAGAATCATGTAAAGTCCTTTTTTATCTATCAACCTGATTGGATCTCAGCCTGGTGTAGTTTTCCATGTCTAAGCATTGATTCATTGAATACAGGGAAGCACATATTACAGTAGCTGCTTCTCTTTTCCCTTTTATTCCCCATATAATGAATACATGGCTCCGAAATATAGGTTTCTTTTCAGCTGTTCTAATGAACACACAAGTTCAGCTTTCTGAATGTATTTGCAGCTTAATGTTATTTATCTAGGTGATGCTGGAATGCAGGTGGACTCGTTTATATCTGAGAAGATAACACAATTAAAAGAACAGATAGCAACACTTAAGAAACGTGAAGAGCGGTAAGTTCTGTAGATTGAAGTGTTCAATCAGTTTCTTAGTTTGATATATTTTCTTATTATTTGAATAATTGGAACATACTAATTGAACAGATACAAGACTGTTTTTGCGGATAGAATTTCAGTTTTTAGGAAGGCTTGCTGTGTACTTTTTGGTTACAAGGTATTGGTCATCTCTCTGCTGAATGTTTATTGACTGATACCCTTTATATGGCTTTTTGGAAATATCTTTCAATTGCTTCTAGCTCTCTAATTCCATACATCTTGAAGACCTAATGAGAGGAGAATGACCATGTCCTCCAATTTGCTGCTAACTGATTGATTCTTATCGCTGATCAATTGATCTTGGTTAATTTTGTCATAACTTGCAGATAATAATGGATGAGCAGCATCGTGCCAATGGCATCCCCGTTGCACATTTCACCCTCCAATCTATATATGCTCAAGGTGATGATGAGAAGCTTGAATTTGAGTATGAGTCTGGGAATATAAATATTTTGGTGAGATATCACTTTCTTCTACCCCCATTGTTATTTTTCGATGTGACGCAAGTAGCGAAGCCAATCCCAATTGTTGCTCAAGGGAAACTAGATCACTAAATAATGTATCCCTAACTTGCTTTGAAATGTTTAGTTGGATTCTCATTTTAGACCATAATTAGGATCAGCTTTTTCTTTCCTGGTGAATAATTGGTTTTACCTTAAAGCTGAACTATGCAATTTCTATACCATTGTATTGATTTACACATATCTGAGACCTCTCTTTAATTGCAAACAGGGGAACAAATACGCTTCTCAACCTGAGGTATCCCGGCAGGTATGTAATGGAATAATCTATGCGTTTTTGGTAATTTCCATGACCCCAAATTTGTTCTGAACTCAATATTACAATGAACATTTGTTTGTGAATTTGATTGCTGACCATTGTTTTCTTTGCTACATCTTATTTAGTTTTGCTTTTATTAGAGGTCGGGGTCACTTAATGCCTGCTATTATGCAACTCCAGCTTTTACAGCCAACCGGACTGTTCAATTCTTCAACAGAAGAACTCTCTATCCTAGTGCGTGCAGAAGCTCGTTTCCTGGATGCCAAGGAAAACTCATCTGATTCTCCATCCCCAAAATTCTCACCATATTCTTCTTAGCATTCAACTTAATTTCATTCATCTTGATTTACCGGCTGGCGACTTCGTTGTTTCTTTCTCCACAACCTGGCACTGAATCTGGGTCATTTTTATACCAACATTCAAAGTACAATTGGACGGACTAATTCAGATTAAACTAACTAAAATATATATTTTTTTTACAATTTTGTTAAATTACAAATGATTGGTATATGTAAACAATAAAATTTGAAGAAAAACTAAATAGAGTTATTTGAAATTTTAATGCTAATTGTAATAATATATATATTAAAAAAAAATCCGGTCTAACTGGAGTGATTGTATAATATATATATGCAAGAGTGGATGTGGTGACGATCTTGGCTGAAGACATTGGATGTCGCCTTCTAATGTTTGTTTAACTTCTGACTAAATATAACCACTATTTTGTTCCAAAAATCTTGAGTTGTTTTGTCGGTGTCAGCCATTCGTTGATGAACAGATTTTATCCTTTTTTTTATAACGTCAGTGTCCATCGTTCTAAACTAAATGGTTCAACGAAGTTACCCACCAGCCCCTCGTTGAACCCTTTTCCACAAGGGTCGCATTTCAATCAATTACTTGGCCGCTCGTTTTCAATCGCTTATAGATTTACGGATACAAATGTATTTGGACTTGACTGATATATATGTTACTAGTTAACCTCTCCAAATTGGCTACTATTAAAGGCACTACGCAATCCAGCCTCGAAATATGCGTGTAAGAGAATTAAACCAAAATGCTAAAGAAAAGCGATGACTACATCAACACTAATCAAAAAGCATCGAAAATTTATTTCAATTTTGTTTTACTTCTAAAATATGATTTTTTTTTAGAGAAATATCAGATAGTCACGCTAATAATATGAAACTTATTTTTTATATTCTCATCATTTTTTGTATATATTTATATTCTAATGACCATGAACAAATTTTTTTATCTTTCTATCAAGATTTACTCAAGAATCGGTAATATATGCAAGTACCACTGATCATTAAAACCGAGAAAATAGGAGAGTCAGATGCCCTCGGACAAGAAGAATATCCGGAGGAAAGAAAACAACAGTGGAAAGAATGAGGAGAAGGATGACAGGTTTACGAGAGGGACGATTTTAGACATCAAATAACCCAGCGGTTCAACCGCAACATCGGAGATATCATGGGTAGTTTTTTTAACTAAGAATGATTGAACCGCAAAAAATCCAATCGAATTGGACAATTCAAATACTTGGTTGACCTGAAATTGAAAGAACTGGACCCCAACATTACCTGCACCCAAGATTGCTTGGTTAATGAAAGAACTGATGTTAGCTACCCGTCTACCCAAGATTACTTGGTTAATGAAAGAATTGATGTTAGCCACCCGTCCGTGAAAATACCCATTGGAAGATACAACATTCCGAATCTATCAGACGAAGCCTCTTCCCCATGGACCCCAACCGCCGCCGACATGGGTCCCTACGGCCAAAGGGCTAAGTTACAACACTTTGTCATTTAATTTGAACCTGAACGTGACAAATAATGACTTTAATTGGCTAAGTTTCTTACTTTGTCATTTAATTGAAGCAGAACGTGACAAATAATGACTCTAAAAAGCTAAGTTATACTGACCAAAGAAAGGCTAACTTACAATTAATTCTTGTATATGTACAGTGAAGCATACACGTACAAAATCTAGATTTTTTGGTTTACACTATATGATACCCGGATCACTAGATTGACTAATCAAAATTTGAGCGAGTGTGACATTTGAAAGGACGTACAAAACACAGATTAATCATGCATAACATAAGGTTGACTTCTTTCCATGTAATGTTGTACATATCTTGATCATGACGTCACCGCAACTACAAATTTATATTTTTAAATTTTCTCAACTATCTAAAACGTCTATTTTTTTAGCGAAAGAAAACCTTCATAAATAAAAGAAAAATAGTACACAAATAGTCTTACGACCTATCCCACGCTGGTCCTACATCCTGGGCAGTCAAAAGGTGGGGTCCTCTAATCAATAGACCAGAGGAGAGCCCGACAAATCTAGGTACTACTCCGCTGAATCCCACAAGTCGGGCAGTCGGAGTGACGCTTCCAACCAATAGATCAGAATAACGTCATCTATCAACTATCCCAGTTGAAACCACAAGTTGGCAATATGGGTGGCCCACCACAATACAATAGCAAGGCAAAACGTCTATTAATTTTGTGATAATAGCATT
Organism: Hypericum androsaemum; assembly: GCA_963995505.1. NCBI lineage: Eukaryota > Viridiplantae > Streptophyta > Magnoliopsida > Malpighiales > Hypericaceae > Hypericum > Hypericum androsaemum. Next base: position 6,152,649 of record OZ023192.1, on the reverse strand, counting down.
TTTGGAACAAATTCTAAGGTGTACCTACCTCATACCCATTGTTTTGGGTAGAATTGAGTTGAGGTATGCTATTTTGTAAGGAAATGTGAAATGTTTACGTTAATGAACTAAACAACTCATGTTGTATAATCACAAAATTCCAATTGCAGCATTGCAAAATGACGTTACAAATAGAAGAAATAGAAACCCAGCGCGTCCCTGTCATAGCACATGTTCCCTAGCAATTAAATAGAAAAAGAGAAAAATATGATTGGGACCGAAAAAAGCGTGAAAATACCGCACATTATGATTTTCCTCGGCACACCACTTTGCTCGTGATTGTTGTCTCCAAAGAGAATCCAAAACTTCACCCAATTTCCAAACAAAGGAAGAAGGTGAGAAGAAAGAAAGAGGAGGAGAAATATGGATATTAATTTTTTTTTGCAGAATTCTTACATAAATTAAAATGCGATAGAGTGAAAAAGGAAGAAGAATCTTACCCTAAATACTCGTAACCACATGCGAAAGATCTCAGACATTAGACTACCGTACACACTTTTTTAAGAAAAAAATTAATGACCCACATTTAACTCTAAATAATACTACCCGACTATTAAAGACATCATGCAATCCAGCCTAAAAATACGTACATACAAGAGAGTTCAAATAAAATGCTAAAGAAAAGCGATGCCTACATCAACACAAATCAAAAGTGATCTACTCAACAATCAATTAAGAAGCATCGAAAATTTATTTCATTTTTGTATTACTTCTAGAATATGATTTTTTAGAGAAATCTCAGGTAATCACTCTAATAATATGGAACTTATTTTTTAAATTCTCATCATTTTTGTATATTAGATCACTTTTTACTCAAGTTGGCTCAAGTTGATCTTCCAATTTTTTTACTCAAGAATTGGCAATATATGCTAGCATCACTGGGGTTTAGATTGGGTACGGAGTGAAGAAATTATTCTGAATGGGGGGGGGGGGACCGCGCTGACAAGCGCAGTTATGTGATACTGACATGAATAGTTATGTGATTATGGCATGTGTATTTGTGACAGCGGCATGTCCCGTTTATGATAATGGCGCACGTAGCTTTTTTCATTTTGGTCCCCATATTTTAGCATTTTTGCAAAAAAGTCATACTGGCATGCGCATTTATGTGATACTGACATACGCTGTTATGTGATACTTGCATGCACAGTTATGTCATAATGACATTTATTTCAGGCCTGTATTTGGGCATGGTTTTTTTCATTTTTGGTCCCCGTATTTTAGCATTTTTGCAAAAAAGCTCTCCCGTGTCTTCATTTCGAACGGTTCAGAATCTGGACATTCCGTACCCAATCCATGCCCGCACCACTGATCATACACACCGAGAAAATAGGAGAGTCAGATATCTTCGGACAAGAAGAATATTTGGAGGGAAAAAAAACCAATAAGGGAAAGAATGGGAGGTTTAAGGGAGGAACGATTTTATTCATCAAATAACTTATCGGTTCAACCGCAGCACCGGAGAGATCATGGGTAATTTTTTAACCAATACTTAGAATGATTGAACCGCAAAAATTCCAATCGGATTGGACAATTCAAATACTTGGTTGACCTAGAATTGAAAGAAAAGAATATGGGTAAAATAGATGCAGGTCTTTAGTGTTTGAGAAAATACTAAAAAGAACAGTCTAGTATTATTTTGTATTTGATATTTCCAAATGAAATTGACGGAGGAGATGCTATATTAATATTGACTCGGTTGCCTCCGACTGCGACACCAAGTGTGTGGTGTCGCACATTGGGGGTATGTGGCAAAGGTTAGGGATGAGTGAAAAAATTATAGTTAGGATATTTTGATATTTTTAGTGGTGTCTCGCCATAAAGTCGTCCGGAATATAAATTCAGGGACTAATCAATTACATTTGAGGAACATCAAGAACTAAATAATATTACACTGTTCTTTTTAATTAATTTCCTCAAATATGAGACCTATGATTATTTTGCCCAAAAAACTAGCATGCATTTCTTTTGACAAAGATGATGTAAAACAATATCAAACAAACAAGATAGCCTAGGATAAACTAATACCCAAAAATATTTTAAAAATTCTTTAAAAATATACTCATTTAATAAAAATATCACTTAATATGTTGTTCTTAAATTAACTGATAATGCTAGTGATCTTTTTGCGGTAGCGAAAGATTTACGCCTAGTTTCTTGATATGTTAGATTATTTTTTGTAATCCGATACTCGTTAATTTTCGCATACCAATATCCTTTCTTCCTTTGTTAGTTTAGTTGCCATTCGAAAATTCCAAGCACCTCCTTTTGGTTACATTGTATAATTCGTCAGATTAATTAATTTACCATTACTCATTTGATCCGACTAAGTATCTTCTATTGCCAACTATAAAATTTGCAAGTCGTGAAATGTCGTTTTATTTTGGAAGACATCAACACGCTCGTCAGGCTTCGGGGAGGATATAATACCATGCTGAAGAAGATCACAAAGGGGGAGGCCGACTATATTGGAGTATGAATAGATTGTAATTGTCATGACCATATTGTAATTGTCCATTCTCTTAGTCGGCTAGGGTTAGCCTTTGATGCTCTCATTATAACACGTATATATTCATTGTTTATGTAATGAGAAGATACAACATTCTGAACCTATATCATGGTATCAGAGCCAAAATCGGAATAATCAACCTACATGAAAACAAAAACCTAAGCCTAGCCGAAGAAAATTTCCCCCGACCGACTTCCGTTGCCCAGGATGTCAGTTTCTAGCAACTCTGGCAACTTAAATTCTACCATGATCAGTAGTATAGATGCGAAGTCTCCATACTACATCCATCCGTCTGATAGTCTAAGTCAGATGCATGTTGTGGATCGTCTGAATGACGAAAACTATGGAGAATGGCTTGTTGGGATATGTCGAGAAAGAGAAGCAAATGGTGGAAATCGAAGGCCCAGTGGCCGTTAGCCCTCGCTGGGGGAGAGTTACAGAATGTTGGATTTCTGAATGTTGGGATGGCGAGAAATAGGAAAGACTTATTTCCTATTCCTATTCCTATTCTGACTAGATTCTGGACTCCTAATTAGACCTAGATATGTTACTTGTACACCAAGGGTTTGTCTCTATATAAAGACATGTTACCCTAAGGTTTTGTATGGCTTTGTGGCTCGGAAACTCATCATTAAAAGTTCTCCTTTCTCCCCGTGGATGTAGGCATTAGGCCGAACCACGTAAACTCTTGTGTCCGTGTTCTTTGCGCGTTTTGTTCCCTATTTGCTGAATTCCTAACAATTGGTATCAAGAGCTAAGGTTGAAGGATGTCGGACGACACGAGGTTTGCTCTTGTGAAGTTCGATGGTTCATCGAATTTCAGGTTATGGCAAAGGCGTGTCAAGGATCTCCTCGTGCAACAAGGGATGGTTATCGCGCTCTCGGATAAGAAGCCCGAGAAGATGGAGGAGCAAGAGCGGGAAGAGTTGGAGGTCAAGGCGGTAGCGAAGATTCGCTTGTGCTTGGCGGATGATGAGGAGCCACCAGCTGGGTTGTGGAAGAGGATCCAGGTCGGAGTCAAAGAAGTTCAATGGAAGTGGCTTCAAGTGCTGAGAAGGGCACATGAAGGGGACTATCTAGGACGAACTAGGGATCAAGACAACGAGGAGGATCGGCATCCACAACCATGGCCACATATTCAGACGGGTCGGATGGTGACTGGCTTTCTGTCTTATCAAGTCCAATGCATCCTGGTAATCTCTTTTCATTAGGGACCTTGGATTATAACAGTGATAGTTATAAAGGTATGCTAATGAAAATGGAGAAGGATGCGATGGTAGGGATGAAGGGTGAAAGAGAATACCTACAGGTTAGGAATGCACATTATTGTAGGTGGAGTCATATCAATGGGTCTGAAGGAGTTGGCAAAAGCTCAGGTCATATGAGGTTGGTTCGTATGAGGGAGCAAAGGCTTGACATGAATGGTTTGAGTAGAGTTGGGATTCGCGGAGACATGGATAGCGAGCTATGGTTGTTTCGTGGAGGCATGGTTGGCAAGGAGCCATGGTTGTCTCGGAGAAGCTTTGTTAGCTGGGCCCCGCTATGGTTGTCTAAAGGGACGTGCACGTCAAAGGTGTTGGGTAGGTTTGGCATTGGGCATGCGAAGCCATTGATAGCACCACGGGCGAATTGGGTATCTCACTCGAGGCCGAACGGTGGAGTTCGTGGCATGTCGAGGGTTCTACTTGGTAGAATAAAAGGTTGCCCTTTGTATGCTATGGCATGTAGCATTGGTATGAGGCAAGAAGGTCCAGCGGAGAAGCAGTTCGAGGTTGCGGAGCATGGGGTTGACCGGAAAATAGAGAGCGCATCTATTGGTCACAAGTTTGCTTCAGCAGGTGGACTTGCTAGTTGGAGTTCGATGGAGGTTGGAGAGAATAGGCCAAGCAAGCTCAGAAGCTCGAGCTTGGGGGCTCGCTCCAAGTGATTGAACAAAAGGTGAAGAGAAAGTTGAGATGGTCTTATTGATGCAGTTATCTATGGTCCGAGATGGAGTCGGTGGAGTTTGATTAGTTTTGCAAGATCTCATGGTTCTTCATGGGGCGGTGTTTTGTCAAGGTGGAGTTTGTTGAAGTTCGGGTGGAGCTTCATGGTTCTTCCACGAGATGATTTCTCGCCAAGGTGGAGATTGTTGGGATGGCGAGAAATAGGAAAGACTTATTTCCTATTCCTATTCCTATTCCTATTCTGACTAGATTCTGGACTCCTAATTAGACCTAGATATGTTACTTGTACACCAAGGGTTTGTCTCTATATAAAGACATGTTACCTAAGGTTTTGTATGGCTTTGTGGCTCGGAAACTCATCAATAAAAGTTCTCCTTTCTCCCCGTGGATGTAGGCATTAGGCCGAACCACGTAAACTCTTGTGTCCGTGTTCTTTGCGTGTTTTGTTCCCTATTTGCTGAATTCCTAACACTGAAGGCCTCCCAGCAGCCGCTGGGGTGCACTGCGAGAATTTTCCTATTTTTCTCAGACTCTGATTTGGACTCCTAGATTCAACCTAGATTGATTACTTGATGTACAAGGGCGTTGTCCATTATATAAGGACATGTTACCTAGGTTCTTGTATGGCTTTGTGACTCAGATTCATCAATAAAAGTTTTCCTTTCTTCCCGTGGACATAGGCACTAGGCCGAACCACGTAATCTCTTGTGTCAGTATTCTTTACGTATTTTGTTCTCTTGGTTGCTGAATTCCTAATAATTGGTATCAGAGCTTGGGTTGGAGGATGATGGACGGTGCGAAGTTTGCTCTTGTGAAGTTCGATGGTTCTTCAAATTTTGGGTTATGGCAAAGGCGTGTCAAGGATCTCCTCGTGCAACAAGGGATGGTCATCACGCTCCCGGAGAAGAAGCCCGAGAAGATGGAGGACCAAGAGTGGAAGAAGATGGGGGCCAAGGCGGTGGCGACAATTTGCTTATGCTTGGCGGACGATGTGATGTATCACGTTATGGATGAGGAGTCACCAGCTGAGGTATGGAAGAAATTGGAGGCAAGGTATATGTCTAAGTCTTTGTCGAACAAGCTCTATCTTAAGCAAAAGTTGTATGGGCTTAAGATGACGGGGGGCTCGAATTTGAGCCAACACATCAATATTTTCAATCAATTATTGAGTGATTTGAGAAGGGTCGATGTGAAGTTCGAGGAGGAAGATAAGGCATTGTTGCTCCTGAATTCCTTACCGGCTTCCTACGAGAATTTGGTTACAACCCTAACTTGGGGAAAGGAGTTCCTAGTATTGGAGGAGATCACAAGTGAAAGGAAGGTTTTTCACCCCTCTTGCAATAATGAGTAAGTAAGGGATTGTCGTCCCACAAGGACTAAGCTAGGCCGTAAACTCAACTCTACCACTAGTTTAGGACTATAAGAAATGGAGGTGTCAATTCCAAACACAAAATGCTACTTGAAATAAAATTGCAACTAAACAAGATGATGGTTTAAACACTTAAAACAAGAGTGAGCTTGGTACCAATGACAACCTAAATAACCAAATGGCTTATGGGGTTTATTAAGCTCATGATATGGTCTGGATGTTTCGAAGGCAACTAATCAACGCTCTCGCGACAAACTAGTCTACATCGATTCTTAACTAGACTTAGATGAACTAACCACGTTCTCGCGATAAATTAGCCATCTAATCTAACTAATCACCAACTATAATCACCATCCTTTGGACAACTAGTCACCTAAGGTAATCTCTCATCAATAGGTTTCTACACAACTAGTTAAATGGTCTGTTAATCCTAACTCTTCTCGGCGATTAATATTAACCATGTTCATAATCAAGGTAATCAAACGAGATTAAGCATTAAGCTCATTAACTAGTACACATACCTAGACATATTAACCCCCTAAACTATTGGCTAAGTAGGTGCCATCAAGGCACCAAACTCACTAATCAACTACTCACACATATTCACCAAGTAACATAACACATCCATTGAGCAAAGCAAGCAAAGCATAAACATAAAAGAGAAAGATAAAGAAAGCTCAAGATGATCTTCAAGCTCCCAAAAATATCTCCTTCAAGTTCTCTACACAAGCTTTAACAATGGAGAGCTCAAGTTTTCTCCACAAAAGTGGAAGATGAGAGTAGGTGAGTGTTTTTAGCAAAATATCTAAAAGTCTAAGGCTCCAAGTTCTTAGCTTCCAAAATAAGCCAAGGAAGCTATTTATACAAGTTTTTGGCTTAGGAAGTGTCAGCCACGAAATTCACTATTCATGCCCAAAAATGGGCCCAAAACAAATCCTAAAATTTGGCCCACTCGTCAGATTTGTTGGCAGATTCGAAGGTCAACTTTGGACGCAATTTTCCTCCCACTTGGACTCCGAATTTGAAGAAGCCCATGAAGATAAAGTTGTAGCTCCGGATGTCTTCTTTCCAGCGCCACCTTGCTTGCCTCCATTGGACTTCGGATGAGAAAGTTATCAGTATTTGAGTCGCAAGGGGTCAGTTTTGCTCCACGCTTTCTTGGGTCTCGTAAAACGCCAATTGTCCCGGCTGATCCGATCGCCTATGACATGCTCCAAAGTGCACCAATATCCTCCTCGCATCACCACATAGTCTCCTAGTAATAAACATGAACAAAATGTAATAAAAATCACAAGAACTACGCTAAAACGTTCAAAGCACATTATATAACGATACAACGATACATAACACACAAAAACACTAGAAACAATGGAAAATCGACACTAAAACATACATGGATGATAGTGTATTTCCACACTCATCAGGTTTCATCAAAGGAGGAAAACTGGCGATGAACGAATGGAAGGGTTGGTTGTGAGGGGCAGCCATTGTGGTCGTAGTGAAGGAAAAGATGGAAGGGGATCCAAGTCGTGGTCAATGAGGTTCAAGGAAAATTGCTTCGAGTGTGGAGAAAAAGGGCACGTGAAGAAGAATTGTCCAAGAAGAACTCGGGATCGCGAGAGAAAAGGATCTGGTTTCGTGAATGTGTCCTCTTGCTCGGATGGGTCGGATGGTGACTGTCTTTCTGTTTTGTCAGGTCCAAAGCACTCTGATTCCTAGATTTTGGATAGCGCCTGTTCTTTCCACATGACGCCCAGGAGAGGGTGGTTCGACACCTACAAGTTTGTTGATTCAGGTATGGTGACTATGTGTGATGGTTCTGCTTGTAGAGTTACTGGCATAGGTGATATCAGGATCAAGATGTGGGATGGTGTCGTGGTGAAGTTGTGTGGGGTTAGGCATGTTCTAAAGTTGAAGAGGAATTTGATCTCATTAGGAGCCTTGGATTGTAGCGGATATGGCTATAATGTCGTAGGCGGGCTAATTGAGGTGGAGGAAGATGCTATGGTGGTGATGAAGGGTAAAAGAGATACAAGGAATACCTACAGGTTAGTGAGGGGCACTGTTGTAGGTGGAGTCACATCTTTAGGATCCGATGGAGAGGGAAAAAGCTCAAGTCATATGAGGTTAGTTCGTATGAGGGAGCAAAGGCTTGACATTAATGGTTTGAGCGTAGTTGAGATTCGAGAAGACATGAATAGCAAGCTATGGTTGTTTCGTGGAGGCATGGTTGGCAAGGAGCTATGGTTGTCTCGAAGAAGCTTTGTTAGCTGGGCCCCGCTATGGTTATCTAAAGGGACGTGCACGTCAAAAGTATTGGGTAGGTTTGGCATTGGGCATGCGAAGCCGTTGGTGACACTATAGACGAATCAGGTATCTCACTCAAGGCCGAACAATGGAGTTCGAAGTATGTCGAGCGTTCTACTTGGTGGAACAAAAGGTTGCCCTTTGTATGCTATATCATGTAGCATTAGTTTGAGGCAAAAAGGTCCAGCGGAGAAGCAGTTCGAGGTTGCGAAGCATGGGGTTGATAAAAAAATAGAGGGTGCGGTGCGTCTATTGGTCGCATGATTGCTTCAGCAGGTGGACTTGCTAGTTGGGATTCGATGGAGATTAGAGGGAAGAGGCCAAAAAAGCTCAAAAGCTCGAGTTTGGGGGCTGGCTCCAAGTGATTGAACAAAAGGTGGAGAGAAAGTTGAGATGGTCTTATTGATGGTGGTTGAGGTGCAGTTGGTAGAGTCAGTTTATTTTTTGCAAGTTCTAATGGTTCTTCATGGGGCGGTGTTTCATCAAGGTAGAGTTTGTCGAAGTTCGGGTTGAGCTTCATGGTTCTTCGCAAGAGATGTTTTCTCGCCAAGGTGGAGATTGTTGGGATATGTCGAGAAAGAGAAGCAAATGGTAGAAATCGAAGGCCCAGCGGCTGCTAGACCCCTAGCCCTCGCTGGGGGGGGGGGGGGGGGGAGGGAGTTAAAGAATATTGGATTTATAAAGGCCCAGCGACCGGTGGGAGGGCAGCGCCTGCTGGGGTGCACTGCGAGAATTTTTCTGTTTTGCTCGGACTCTGATATGGACTTCTAGATTCGACCTAGATTGATTACTTGATATACACGGGTGTTGTCCATTATATAAGGACATGTTACCTAGGTTTTTGTATGGCTTTGTGACTCGAATCCATCAATAAAAGTTCTTCTTTCTCCCTGTGGACGTAGGCACTAGGCCGAACCACGTAATCTCTTTGCGCATTTTGTTCTCTTGGTTGCTGAATTCTTAACATGGCTCAATGACATAAGCATGATTCTCTACGCCAAAAATAAATTCAGGTTTGTTGACAGAACCCTCGACAAACCAGCAGTGAATTTCAGCAACCTACCACGCTGGATCTGCGCCGATGCAATGGTCTGGGGTTGGCTTAAAACCTCCATGAAAAAAGACGTGAGGAGCAGCGTGCAATGTGCCTGCATGGCCCGCGATATATGGATTGATGTTGTGGAAAGATTTGTAAAAGGCAGTGCTCCATGTGCCTATGAAATTTGCCGATAGATAACGAGCCTTCGGAAAGATAGACTTATAGTCTCTTTTTATTATACGAAGCTTGAAAGCTTATGGGATGAGGTACATGAGATTTTGCCTCTACCCACATGTACTTGTGATGGTTGCACTTGTGATGTCAGGAAACAGGTCGTTGCCATCTGCGAAAAGAGGCATCTATATTATTTCTTAATAGGCTTGGATGATCGTTTGCAACGATAAAGACCTAGATACTTAGTTTGCAACCACTCCCTTCTATTGGGGTTGCCTACCACCTTGTTGGCGAAAACGAACATCAAAGAAACATCTCAGCTACTCGCCGCCCTGTAATCGAGGCGGCTGCTTTCCAAAGTCATAGATTCCAGGAAGTGTCTCAAGTGAATGATGGCAGATACCCTAATAAGCGGCCAAAGTGTACGCACTGTGAAAAAATTGGACATCTCGAAGCGACTTATTTCGAGATTGTCGGTTACCCTCTGGGATGGAGAAAGCCTCCCAACAACATTGTTCCACGTTCCCAGCAAAGTGGTAACACCAATCGGCCGAATAACAAGGCGCGTGATGGGGGTAGTTTTCGTCCGAGGGTGGCTCAAGTGAGCCATGATGAAGGCAGCCACTCTTCGGGTCTGATGCAAGATCCGATTAGCACCCTCCTTCGTCAACTTGCGGGCAAAAGGCACCCATATGACGTCTGAGCCGATTGACCCCACGCAAATATGGCTGGTAAGACCTTTTTTACTCAACCTTGGGTACTGGATTCGGGTGCTATCGAACACATTACCTGCACGCAAGATTGCTTGGTTAATGAGAGAACTGATGTTAGCCACCCGTCCATGAAAATACCCAATGGAAGATACAACATTCTGAATCCATCAGACGAAGCCTTTTCCCCATGGACCCCAACCGCCGCCGACAGGGGTCCCTACGGACAAAGGGCTAAGTTACAACACTTTGTCATTTAATTTGAACCTGAACGTGACAAATAATGACTTTAATTGGCTAAGTTTCTTACTTTGTCATTTAATTGAAGCAAAACGTGACAAATAATGGCTCTAAAAAGCTAAGTTATACTGACCAAAAAAATGCTAAGTTACAATTAATTTCTTGTATATGTACAGTGAAGCATACACCTACAAAATATAGATTTTTTGGTTTATACCATATGATATCCGAATCATTAGACTTACTAATCAAAATTTGAGCGGGTGTGACATTTGAAAGGACATACAAAACACAGATTAAGCATGCATAACATAAGGTTGACTTATTTCCATGCAATGTTGTACATATCTTGATCATGACGTCACCGCAACTACAAATTTGTATTTTCAAATTTTCTCAACTATTTAAACCATCTATTTTTTTGGCGAAAAAATATCTTCATAAATAAAAGAAAAAGAGTACACAAATAGTCTTACGATCTACTCCACACTGGTCCCACATCCTAGGCAGTCAAAGGGTGGGGTCCTCTAATCAATAGACCAGAGGTGAGCCCGACAAATCTAGGTACTACTATGCTGAATCCCACAAGTTGGGCAGTCGGAGTGACGCCTCCAACCAATAGACCCGAATAACGTCGTCTATCAACTATCCTAGTTGAAACCACAAGTTGGCAATCTGGGTGGCCCACCACAATACAATAGCAAGGCAAAACGTCTATTAGTTTTGTGATAATAGCATTTTTGGAACAAATTCTAAGGTGTACCTACCTCATACCCATTGTTTTGGGTAGAATTGAGTTGAGGTATGCTATTTTGTAAGGAAATGTGAAATGTTTACGTTAATCAACTAAACAACTCATGTTGTATAATCATAAATTCCAATTGCAGCATTGCAAAATGACGTTACAAATAGAAGAAATAGAAACCCAGCGCGTCCCTGTCATAGCACATGTTCCCTAGCAATTAAATAGAAAAAGAGAAAAATATGATTGGGACCGAAAATATGAATATGTTACAACATGACGAGGGTCCCAGGGACGATTAAGAGAAAAAAGAAGAAGAAGAATGAGTGTAAAATATTTAGATTCTACGTTTATATTAATCTATCACACAAATCCCGTGATAGTTTGTTCAAATGATTATAAATTCGGATTTTCTTACAAAGTGCTATATTCAAATATCCAATATTATTGAGATAATTATCCAGTTCAAAGAAAAAAAAAATCTATGCATGATACACATAAAATGGGGACCCGGGTCCGCAGTTAGATCGTCCAAAAGGAAGATGAGTTGACAAAGTTAAAGAAAAAGAGAAGGAGATCCTCGGAGAATAGACGGCTCATTTCTATTTGAATCCCTAATCCCTAGGCTCAACTTTACCCAACATCTTTTTTCTGTCCCCCATTTTCGAACAACATACTATACTAATTTATATTATAAAATCTGATGTTTAATTGTTTCCTAAATTTTTTATTAAATATTGATGTGTAACATATTAAATATTGATCTGTAACATATTAAATATCTTTTATTTATTATTTATTTAAATTATACATAACTAAAACTTATGTTTGAAAATTTTAAAAATGTCTTGCATTTGAAGTTATTTTAGTTAGAATAAGTTTAATTCAATTAATAATTTTAAATCACGTGATATTAAAAATGATATTTTTTCTAAAAGAAATAGAAACCTGTCCCCAAGCGTTTAGATAGAAAAGGACAAAAACATTATTGGGACCGACAAACTATAGATATGTTAAAACATGATGAGGTTCCCAGGGATGATTAACAGAAAGTAAAAAAGAAAGAGTGTAGATTCTACGTTTATATTAATCTATCAAGCAAAACATCGGTGATAATTTGTTTGTTCAAATAATAACAAGTTTGAATTTTTCACTTATGGGAAAAAAACAAGTTTGAATTTTTTTAATTTTAAATTTCGAACAGATAAAATGGTTCATTCTCCAGAATCGTACTGTAAAAGTCACTCCAGTACTAAATCTGGTCCCAAAAAATATTCGAATCAACCAAGCCGACAAATGAAGATTCGAGCATGTGTGACATTTGAAATGTTGGAGGGACTATTTCAGATCAAACTAAGTAAATTTATTTTATTAGCATTGTTAAATTACAAATGATTGGTATATGTAAACAATAAAGTTTGCAGGAAAAACTAAATGATATTTAGAGTTATTTGAATTTGTTATGCAAATTATAATTAATAATATATTTAAAAAAAATCTTCAGTCTAACCGAGTGATTGTATAATCGTTTTTTTAACATTGCTTATGACGCTTCTGAACATGCGACCGTACTGCAGTATGCAAGAAGTGGGATGTCATGATCTTGGCTGAAGACATTGGATGTCGCCTTCTAATATTTGTTTAACTTCCCAGTAAATATAAGGACTGTTTTGTTCCAAAAATGATATGAATCTCATCAGCAAGAAGATTAATTTCGTTTTTGAGGTTTTTGAGTCTGTTTAGGAAGTTTATTATATGTTATTTTCGTTTTATAAGAGTTATAGTCTATTTAGGAAGTCAATAATGTGAGAATTTCGTTTCTTTAAGAGTTCAAGTCAGTTTAGGAAGGTGATTATGTGATAATCACGTTTTTAGCAATCGTACTAGACTTGTTTTCCTTATTAGTTTCCTATTTTTTAAGTCATATTTATCTAGTTAGAAGTTATATTTAATTAGGAATCTCTTTGTAACAATCTGCCTATATATAAAGGCTTTATCAATGAGAATGGGAGAATAATTTGAGTACAAAAAACGTGGGCTTTGCTCTCTTGGTTCTTCGGAACTGTTCGAACACAGCGGAGGGATTCCGTTTGCGTTCTCCAACGACTTATCAAGCGGATCTACATCACCGTTTGTGGCGTCTTCATCAAATCAAGGTTCTTGTTTCCCTACAGCAGCGGGTCGAGGTTGTTCATACCGAGATTCTTGCAAAGGTGCAAACAACGGGTCGAGATTTCCATCAATCTGAACGTAGATAGATCCGGCTTTCGCATGGATCCGTAACGAGATTCGTATCAGTTGGTATCAGAGCTTAGGCTCTACTTTAGATCATCTATCTTTAAATTTCGTTTTTGTTTTCATTAGTTTTCAATTATTGTTCATATTTTATTCTGAGTTGGAGAAAGAAAAAAAAATAAAAAAAGAGGGAAAAAATTCCGAAAAAAAAGAAAGATAGAGAAGAAGGCAGCCAAGAAAAGAAGAAGAAAGAAGGCTGAAAAAAAAATCAAAAAAAAGAAAAGTTGAAAGCAGAAAAAAAGAGAATCTGCAAGAATGTCTTATAACTACTCAAGAAGATCCTTTGAAGGTGTTGCACCATTGGTTGGTGATCCACACACGTTTATGGACGCCCTTCTTAGTGGGATGAGGCATATAATAAGAACGGAGGTCAAGAAGCTCAGCGAAAAGGTGGACCGGATAGTGTGCAAACAAGAGAGGATAAATGATGTTCCTAATGTCTGTAGCGGAAGACAAATTCAACAAAGGAGGATGAGGGTCAAAGATGAGAAGAATTCAGGAGCTAATTTTGTTGGAGAAGTCAATGGAAAGAGGGAGAACACCATTAACGCTAAGCACGACATTGAGGGGAAGGTATGTAGTTCTGACGATTTGGAGGTTACACCTGAAGTGATTGTTGAAGAAGAGGTTTTGACATGGGAGGAATTTGGTGAATATTCTATTGACTTGTTCGATGGAGAATGTTTTGATGACCATGCCATGTCACTTCTTTACTTGAGGGATTTGTTCAATGAATCAGAATTGGTGGATGTTGTTCATATGAAGAAGTGCTTAACTGCTATTGATGGTGAACAAGAAGAACTTGTTGTTTTAGTTGACAAGGAAGATGTCCAACCCATATCTTACATGTCTCCTGATTTACATGTTGAACATATTGACTTCTTAGGTGTGGAAAGTTTATTATGTTGGAGGTTCATCATTGATCAACTTCTGGAATAGTTTGAAGTTCAAAGAAAGGCTTGTGCAAATAAGTAAGATTTTGGTTTTTGATTTGGAGAGGACTTCAAATTGCTTATGTTCAAAGTATCTATTTTGTTGGGATGGAAAATATCAAGTTCAACCAAGATGTTCCAAGACTTGTTCAAGCATGATCGTGAATTGGAAAAAGCATGATGTATGCAAGGATTTGAGGACAAATCCATTTCAAGAGGAGGGGAATGATATGAATCTCATCAGCAAGAAGATTAATTTCGTTTTTGAGGTTTTTGAGTCTGTTTAGGAAGTTTATTATATGTTATTTTCGTTTTATAAGAGTTATAGTCTATTTAGGAAGTCAATAATGTGAGAATTTCGTTTCTTTAAGAGTTCAAGTCAGTTTAGGAAGGTGATTATGTGATAATCACGTTTTTAGCAATCATAAGAGTACTAGACTTGTTTTCCTTATTAGTTTCCTATTTTTTAAGTCATATTTATCTAGTTAGAAGTTATATTTAATTAGGAATCTCTTTGTAACAATCTGCCTATATATAAAGACTTTATCAATGAGAATGGGGAGAATAATTTGAGTACAAAAAACGTGGGCTTTGCTCTCTTGGTTCTTCGGAACTGTTCGAACACAGCGGAGGGATTCCGTTTGCGTTCTCCAACGACTTATCAAGCGGATCTACATCACCGTTTGTGGCGTCTTCATCAAATCAAGGTTCTTGTTTCCCTACAGCAGCGGGTCGAGGTTGTTCATACCGAGGTTCTTGCAAAGGTGCAAACAACGGGTCGAAATTTCCATCAATCTGAACGTAGATAGATCCGGCTTTCGCATGGATCCGTAACGAGATTCGTATCAAAAAATCTTATGAGTTGATTTGAGGCAACGTTTAAAGTGTCCTTTTGTACGTAGTTTCCAACATTTGGTGGCAGCCGTTCGTTGATGAACAGCGTTTATCCATTTTTTTGGATAACGTCCATATCTATCATTCTAAACTAAATGGCCCAACGAAGTTACCCACCAGCCCCTCGTTGAACCCTTTTCCACATGACTCGAATTTCAATCAATCACTTCGTCGCTCGTTTTCAATTGCCTATAGATTTACGGATAAAAATGTATCAAAGTCCATGAGATTTAACTTGGCTGATATGTATGTTACTGATGCTATCTAAGAGCGAATGATCAAGGCGAAGATGCTTCCAATTAACCTCTTTAAATTGCCTCTCAACGTGATCAACGACAACCAACTTTATCTCAGTCCAGGTGGTAATGGACCTACTGTCAGCAACGATTTTCTCAATGTGATTTGAGTTATTCCTAAGCTTGGTATAAGCGTGAAAATACCGCACATTATGATTTTCCTCGGCACACCACTTTGCTCGTGATTGTTGTCTCCAAAGAGAATCCAAAACTTCACCCAATTTCCAAACAAAGGAAGAAGGTGAGAAGAAAGAAAGAGGAGGATAAATATGGATATTAATTTTTTTTACAGAATTCTTACACAAATTAAAATGCGATAGAGTGAAAAAGGAAGAAGAATCTTACCCTAAATACTCGTAACCACACGCGAAAGATCTCAGACATTAGATTGCCGCACACTCTTTTTAACTCTGAATAATACTACCCGACTATTAAAGACACCATACAATCCAGTCTCAAAAATACAAGAGAGTTAAAATAAAATGCTAAAGAAAAACGATGACTACATCAACACAAATCAAAAGTGATTTACTCAACAATCAATTAAGAAGCATCGAAAATTTAATTCAATTTTGTATTACTTCTAGAATATGATTTTTTAGAGAAATCTCAGATAATCACTCTAATAATATGGAACTTATTTCGTAAATTCTCATCATTTTTGTATACCAGTTGATCTTCTAATGACCATTCGCTCAAGAATAATATGGGACAAAAAAAAATTTGTCTGACTATCAAGATTTACTCAAGAATTGGCAATATATGCTAGCACGGGACCGGATTTGGTCCTGGAGGCCAAATCCAGCACGGTGCTGGAGGATTTTTATTGAAGGACACGCGGGGACTATTTTGCAAAAATGCAGAAATACGGGGTGCAAAATAAAAAAAGTCCACAACCATTGAATCGTAACTGAGTAAACCATTGAATCATAACTGAGTAAACCATTGAATCGTAACTAGGACGGACCCCAATTTATCCGGGACGGGAAAAAATGGACCATTGAATCATAACTAGGTAGACCATTGAATCATAATTAAGTGAACCATTGAATCATAACTAAATCAACCATTGAATCGTCCAAGACGGTTCTGGTTAGATTTGGCCTTCCAGGACCAAATCAGCTCCCTGATCATACACACCGAGAAAATAGGAGAGTCAGATATCTTCGGCCAAAAAGAATATTTGGAGGAAAAAAAGAACCAATAGGGGAAAGAATGAGAGGTTTAAGGGAGGAACGATTTTATACATCAAATGACCTATCGGTTCAACCGCAACACCGGGGAGAGATCATGGGTAATTTTTTAACCAATACTTACAATGATTGAACCGCAAAAAATCCAATCGGATCAAATACTTGGTTGACCTAGAATTGAAAGAAAAGAATATTGGTAAAATAGATGCAGAGAAAATTGACTAAAAAGAACATTTTAGTATTATTTAGTACTTAATAATCCTTAATGTGCTTGATATTCCCAAATAAAATTGATTAGTCTTTTTATTCAATTTCCGGGCAGCTTTCCTACAAGACTCCGCCAAAAATATCAAAATAGCCCTAATTTGAAAATTACCAAAATATGACGGAGGAGATGCTATATTAATATTGACTCGGTTGCCTCCGACTGCTTATGTGGCAAAGGTTAGGGATGAGTGAAAAAATTATAGTTGGGATATTTTGATATTTTTAGTGATATTTCGCCAGAAAGTCGTCTGGAATTTGAATCGAGCGACTAATCAATTATATTTGAGGAACATCAAAGATTAAATAATATTATACTATTTTTTTAATCAATTTCTTCAAATATGAGACCCATGATTATATGCCCAAAGAACTAGCATGCATTTCTTTTGAGAAAAATGATGTAAAACAATATCAAACAAACAAGATAGCCCAGGATAAACTAATACCCAAAAATATTTTAAAAATTCGTAAAGGTATGTAAAAAATGTACTCATTTAATAAAAATATCACTTAATATGTTGTTCTTAAATTAACCGATAATGCTAGTAATCTTTTTGCGGTAGCCAAAGATTTACACCTAGTTGCTTGATATGTTAGATTATTTTTCCTAATTCCGTAATCAATCACTTTATCATGATAATCCTATATTAAATGTAGGATTTAATTTTCGCATACCAATATCCTATGCATGATAGTTGATACACATAAAATGGGGACCCGGACCCGGACCCGGACCCGAAATTAGATCGTCCAAAAGAAAGATGAGTTGACAAAGTTAAAGAAAAAGAGAAGGAGATCCTCGGAGAATAGACGGCTCATATCTATTTGGATCCCTAATCCCTAGGCTCAACTTTACCCAACATCTTTTTTTCTGTCCCCCATTTTCGAACAACATACTATTACTAACTTATATTATAAAATTTGATGTTTGATTGTTTCCTAAAATTTTTATTAAATGTTGATTTAACGTATTAAATATCTTGCATTTTATGATTTATTTAAATTATACATAACTAAAATTTATGTTTAAAAATTTTAAAATGTCTTGCATTTGAAGTTATTTTAGTTAGAATAAATTTAACTCAATTGATGATTTTAAACCACGTAATATTAAAATGAATTTTTCTCCAAAAGCTGTTGCGTTTAGATAGAAAAGGACAAACATTATTGGGACCGAAAAAATATGGATATGTTAAAACATGATGAGGGCCCCAGGGATGATTAATTGAAAAAAAAAGAAAGGGCATAAAAAAAAGATTCTATGTTAATATTAATCTATCAAGCAAAACACCGGTGATAATTTGTTCAAATAATAACAAGTTTGAACTTTTTACTTATGAAAAAAACACAAGTTCAAACTTTTTTTACAAAATGTAATATTCAAATCTCGAATATCATTGAGATAGTCATTCTCTAAAAAAAATAATATAAAGATGTTTTACATAATACACACCAAATGGGGACCCGGACCTAGGGCAATGACAAAGTTCAAGATCCTCGGAGAATAGGCGGCTCATTTATATTCGAACCCCTAAGACCTAACTTTCCATTTCAGGTAATCTTTGTTACGGTCCCCCATTTTCAAGCAGCGACCACCACATTAACTGCTGGGTGGGATTATTCCTCGGTCCTACAGCGGTAGTGGCTTTGAATGTGAAAGCTGAGAGCTGCTTCTATATCAACTCCTTGTTACGGTTCGATTCCGGTGTTAGTTTCTACCTTTTGTTTCTCACCAATTTTTGCATACCATTATTCTTTCTTTTTCTTTTGTTAAGCTCCCATTCGAAAACTCCAAACTCAGTGGGAATGTTAGCTTACTTCATATGGGAATGTTACTGCTGATTAATTTGAGCCAGTGTTCCCCTAGCTTAACCCTTTTGTTACTTTGAGTAATTCGTTAGCTTAATTTATTTAACATTACTCATTGGGAATGTTACTGCAGGTCCAGGGCCGGGAAAGAGCCAATGGTCAATGGCAGGGGAAGAGCTAGGGTCAGGGGGCCTCAAAGAGGCCGGGCCGGGGCTAGGGGTAGGGGACCTCAAAGAGGCTGGGCCGGGGGCAGGGGGGCTCAAAGAGGCTGGGCCGCGGCAGGGGGCAGAGGGCCTCCAATAGTCCCAGCAGCAAACGCACCACCTCCGCCTCCACCTCTAGTAAGTGAACTTCTTTCACTATTTTCTAGTTGGGTTTGGATTTTGAGGAGAACTTCTATTTTAGGACGTTGATTCAAGTATAGATAGTCAAGACCTTGGATAGGCAAATAACTACTAGGTGTCAAATAATGGTTCATGGAGTTATGCGATTAGTATGAGTTCGGTTCTTCTCTTTTTAATAAAGCATTTACCGAGTTCTCTTTTCCTGTGGGGATTTTCTGGAGAACGCAATAACATGGACTGATCTTGGATTGTGTATTTGGTGAAGCTTTTCTTGTCTTCCCTTATTCGACATGTTGCACTTTGCCTTGAAGCTTGTTTGCACTTGGATGATTTGCTGCTTTCGCCCTTGCTATCAAGTCTTTTGTTTAGGTGTTCTGTCAATATTCAATTCTTTGCTAACATGAAACAACATGATTCTTGCTACATTTCCATTTCTATTCTTGTACTGATTTACATTTCTGATTTGCAAGGTGGAGAGATGTGAACACTTTATCATCTTTGAGCAAAAATGTGCTGACGAAATGTCCAGGATCTTGGAACTAGCAGAAAAGGAAGACGATGCTATTGTTGCAACATTTTTGAGAAAAAATGCAAATCGTCTGAATGAAGCAATGCAAAAAGTAAGTTTCTATTTACAAAATCTAAAATACACAAAAAATAAGAACTTATTCTCGGACTATGCTTTCGGGCTCCTTTGTGAGTGTTTGTTAGTTATGCACTATATAATAAAAATAGTTGTTGACAGTTATACATATTTCAATTCATAGGGGTCAAGGTGCTTGGGATGCTCTCTCCCGCGAGGAAATGCAACATCCGATTTTATGGTTGGTTCCATGACCGTACGACTACTTAATGATTACGGCCGGAGAGCAATCATGTATGGAACTCAAAAACTCTCAATTAAGTTATTTATATTTGTCAATCATACTAACATTTTAATTTTCTTTTTTGCAGTTTACTGCTTAACCACGTTGACGAGTCTTTATCCCATCAGCTTAGGAATACCAAGTTCACAAAAAACAATATTTTTATCTCCATTGATGATAATGGAGATAAAATATTTGTTGAAGAGCCTCTAGGTACATTTCTGAATGTGAAGGACCCTAAGGCGATTAGAAAAAGTTATCAAGTTGAGCTACAAAATTTAACATCAGTAATCGCTGAAATTTGTAATGGAGATCCGCCGCCAGACGTTAGTCACATGATATATGAGATATCAAAGGTTTCTCATACGTGGAGGTAAAAATTGTAAGAACTTTAAGCTTGTACGAGATACATTTATTTATATAACTTAACTGCTTTATTTTCTTCTTCAGGGAAAGCAGGAAATACATACTCAATCATCCATGTACTTGGTCAACGATCAAAATTGCCAAAGCTCTAGAATATATTGTGGATGGGCTGAACCGCGGATTTCTGAGTGGATATGAATTATCATTCAGAAATGAGATCAAAGATGCTGCCAACAAAATAGATCGCAGTGAGTTATTCGCTAGTGATTGGACAGATTGGACAAAATATGCTCGTAATAAGCTTAGGAAGGCACCAGATCACTTCTTTGGTATTCTAAGGCATAACTTGGAAATAAGGAAAAACAATGACCCAAAATATGACCAGTTCCATCAAAATGTGGGGATATTAACCTATTTTCGACACTGTATCATCCATGGAAAAGATAGTGTAAGTGAAAGTTTAACAGTTGTTTAGTAATTCTTTGAGTTGGGATATTTTTTTTAGTTTATGAAAATGTTTAACAATTATTTGTTATTAATATGTTGAACTTGTTTAAACTTGTCAGGATGAAAGGTTTAGTGAAGATGGAGTAATTTATTGTCTGAAGTTATTGTTTCCAAGCTTTCTTCCGGAACTCGTCCACAACCTGTTTCACTCACGCAACAATGATTTGATAAGAATGATGGTGAGAAATATTTTAATATCTTAATTTTCAACTATATTAAAAATCTTAATTATTAATATTTTTTGTGTTTGATAGACTTCTCGTGAAACGTAGCATCTGAAGACAAAAGTGGTGGAGGAGATCTTAAGGAAGAAAAAGATTGTTCCCGAAGACAAGTGGTTTGATTCGGGGACCGTGGCCAAAGATTTAGAGAATCTCAGAAATTTTTTGTCATGTATTAGCTCTATGAAGATTGTAGTCATCGTGTCTGTAATTGCAAATCTCGTGATGATGAATCCCGTAGATGGTATAATCTTAATTTTCTTTGATGTTGATTCTCGGCATTTTTTTTTGGTCACCTTGTCGATTATGTTTCGAACTTGATTTCAGATACTTGATTTGTGGATATTAATCTGAATATTTATGGGTTTGTATCGTTTGTGGAAACGATCTGATTTACTCTGCCACTTGTTGCATGGACATATGATTAACATGGTGCATGAGACTGTTTTCAGTCCCAAATTTAGTTCTTCATTGTCGTGTAATTGTTGGTGCAGAGTCTACCTAGGAAAAAGGTTAGCCAACCCTTGTTTTTGGTCTCACAAGGTACATAAATGATCCTGACAATTAGACCATGAAAAGTATTAATTCTGCAAATCTATTTTCTTATGTTTTACATCTTGAATGCTAATTTATGTATCAACAACCTGTCTTAATGGTTATTGTTTTTCTACTGCCGCTATGCCATTTGCTTGGTTATCCACAATTTTGTTTAGGTGAAGCTTGAAAATGAAAGAAACTTTGCTGAATTGGAAGTAAGTGACTTAGAGAGAAAACTTGGCAATCTGTTTGAAAGTATAGGAAGAGAGAAAAACGCCTCAATCGAGAGCTGCTGCAGCTGCAACAAGAATCAAAGTCATCTAACTCAAGAATAATGGATGTGAGTAGCTGCTCTTAGTCCTTTCTTCTAATGGTTTCTGTTGACTTTCTCAGGACTTCAAAGTCAAAGTTGGTGATGGTTTCTATTGCTTGTAGATAGAAAAGATGCAATGCAGAGCTAATCATGGAAAGCGGAAACACTACAAGAACCAGCTCGGAGATATGAAAATGCAACTCGAGGAGGTGGGGTCAACTTTCTGCTTAGATTAACGAATTGTTCTATTTGGGATACCTCATTTTATAAAATGATACTGTGCACAGTCACTTCATCTTCCCTTTGATTGGTGCATTGTTAGAACCGCTTCCGTATGACGAGGAGGTCATGTGGGGGACTTATACTAACGCCCTCTCTGTAATCAATTGGGCGTGCAAATCCTCGAAGGAGATCGGATCGACACGCGCCTCCACCTTGTACAAACGCTCTAGTAGTGTAAGGCTGTGAGCAAGCAACAATCCGCTCACTTCCGAGAGAAGAAGTTTCTGCCTCTGCTTCATGACGGAGCCCCTAGTTTTATTCCATAGAATTGGCGTTTGGTGTGATATGCTTGTGCATTCATGTTGCTCAGTGAATCGTGTGCTTGGCTAACATTGAGCGAAGATTTTTGCATTGTTGGTTTTATCTGTTGGTTATTAGTGGTTGTCTGTTTGACGCAGAAGATGGGCTGTAAACTGTATTATGTATTGATGATTCAGCTTGTACATGGTGATACAGTATATACAGATCTGTGCAGTAACTGACAGGGAATCAGTATATAATCAGCTACCAAGGAAGAAGATATTGGCCTGATAAGGCAGTTGTAACAGCTGCGGATTTTGGCAGATCAAGGAGTGATTTCCGGGACAGCTGCTATGGAATATCTTGGTGAATCAAGTCCGGATTTGGTGCATCTCCTTTACCCCCAGCAAGTGCGCAACGGGGCGAACAGTGAGCTTGTTTCGCATCTCCTTTAGCCTGCACATTGTGATTTGAGAATTCTGTAACATTACAATTGACAATGTGATGCATCACAGGTGCAACATCTAACTCATTATTTTTGGTACTATAGACTGGTAGTGGACTATAAGCTTCCATAAAGGTCTTGTATCAGACTATTGTTGGCCACTGCTAAGGCAAACTAGGAATTATTATTATGTTCAGCTTTCATAACTGTTTCAAATTTTGGTTTTCACAAGGGTGTTTTAAATTGCTGATTGTTATATTTGTTCACATGGTCTCCATTGTTGGAAGATGGTGATGTACTTGCTCTATGATTGACAGGAGTCTGAAGTCAGAGAAGCAAGAAAGCTGAAATCAACCCATGAAGGGATTGAGATACTAAATGAGAAATTATTGGAAGAGAGGAGTCGCAGAGAGAGGGCAAAGATTAACCTGTCTAGACTACAGTCAGTTGAGCTAAATATGAGCAAGTTGGAGGAAGAGTTGTCTTCTTGGAAGTCAATTGCGAGCAGCATTCCTGGAGTCTCCTGCTCTAATGATATTCCGATGAAGTTTGCAGCTCTGCAAAAGTATGCTTACAGCTACATTCTGATTCAGGAATTCAGATAAGTAGCTAGCTTTTAAATTCTTGCTCTTCTTTGTTTTTGTTTCGGGGAGGGGATAGTCTGGGTGCAATCGTAAGTTGCTTCTCAGGTGACCTGCTGATCACAAATTCGAGACCTGGAAACAATCGTTTTGTAGAAATGCAAGGATATAGCCGCACCCACCCTTCTCTTACTCATACACTAGTCAGCCACTCTAGGGACACTTTGTAATTTTTGTTGTTATTTGGGGTTGGGGGCTGCCATTCTTAAAGAGGAGGAGGCATTGAAACACGGCATGAAGCAGAAGAATTTATTGGTGACTTATTATTGAGATGCATAAACCAAGTTATAATTGTTTTTTCTGCTATTTGCCTATTCTCTTCTATATGGCTCCTATGCTTGTTTTGTTGATAAGTATAGGAATTTGCATATCCTACCAAAAGTCTTAAGGCAATGAGTAAACCAGCCCACCACACTCGCAACTAGCAATTGAAAATCCCAAGAATAAGATCGAGTGGGTTCACTTCCATGTTTGATTCTTCTCTCAAAATTTTCTGTGTTCTGGTGAATAGCTTTGCGCTATACCATTCTTGAATGGTTGCTGAGCTCTCCAATCAATATGAGATGCTTTTTACGTGAAAGAGTGCTTGTCCAAAGTGTCGTCCTCCGAGCATGAAGCAGTTTTAGTTGGATTTGAAAACATTCCGGCATGCTGTTTTCTTTGTGTGTTCAGTTTTTAAGGTTCCAATTGCCTAGTTATATAATTATGCCGAGTCTCTGCAGATTTCCAGTCACTATAGAGAGAGATATACTTTGAGAAAAGCTGTTGAAGAACTGAAAAGGTCGAAAAGTGATCAGTTAGGGGAAGAATTTACTGATGGAAACATACTTCAGGTATTGTCACCGTCTTTCTTCTATTTCAGAACTGTCTTGATCTTTTATATTAATCTTCATACGCATATTTGCAATTACAGGGGCTAGAGTTATCTCTTTCTCAAAAGGAATCTTGCATTAAGGAGTTGGAGAGTGATATAAATAAAGCAAAAGTGATCAGTCATCATCGTCAACTTCAGGAGATAGAGCTACTCAGTGAGAGGCTAAATAGTGGAGCCAGGAAGATTAAGTCATTAGAGAGGGAAAATGATCGGCTTCTTCAACAGATTTCTTTTTTGGAGTCCAAGGTATATGTTCTAGGAGATGCATCGTGATTATACATCAGTCTTACAATTGTTAGCATACTTCTTATGATGAGCATTCTCCTGGTAGTCAATGAAGCTTTTGCATATGTGACCTGCTACTATTACGTTCAGATGCTGTTTCCCAACTTAATGCAAGCCAAAATCAGATGCGAACTTGGTGATAACTAACATAAGTGATACTTGCTACCCATCCTTGTTTCTATATATGTATGATGCAGTTATATTGTGAAAATATGGTAAGAAGGTCATCCTGGCTGGAGATATGATGCTACAATCAATTCCATACATATCACAGAGATCATCTACAACGACTCCTTCCTTAGTTGGCGCCAGGATCAATTCATACCTTATGCACATATCCTTAATTGTAAGATGTAATTATTAGCTCAGCAGATCTGAATCATAATATTATTCTATCTCCATAGCAGACGATTCGAGCTCCAGCATTCATTCCCTTGTAGTGGTAGCCAATGTCAAGTGCGCCACAAAGCGTCCAATGCGCCATGCGCACACGCACGTGCGCGGGCTCGGATGGTGCAAATGGTGTTTTGCACCATCCTCGCAGGCAATCTCGGACAGCCCTCTAGGTGAAACATTTAATGTTACACTAGCTAGGAGCTTCTCCTTATAAACAAGGAAAAATCTCTTGCAATTTTCGATGTGGTAATGGTTTTTCCATTTCTATCATGGGCCTCAGCTTGGGCCTTACCAGCTTGGATCTTACCAGATTGGGCCAAATGTATTAATTATCTAGGAGGGATCCCTTGCTTGAGGGGAGGAGGTGGCCAAAAATATCAATGTAATCAACTTTATGTTTGATATTTTAAAACAAAATTATTTATAAGAAAACAATTAGACGAATTGTCGAAAAGCCTGACGAGCTGAATCTTCATGCTACTGGGGATACAGAAGAGACAGTGGTGGATTGCAATTTCTTATATTTTAAACTTGGAAAAAGTCCATATTAGTACCCTGTGGTATACCCCAAAATTATTTTAGTACCCTGTGGTAAAAAACTGACCAATCGAGTCATACTTATTCTAATTAACATCAAAAAGGTCCACGGACAGCTACCCGAATCCTACCCATCCTGCCCGAACACTGCCCGTCCATGTGGAATAGCCACATTAGCATCCGCTGATGACGTGGCACCATCTCTCTCCTCCTTCCCTTCTCCCTCATGCTACTCTTCTTCTTCTTCCCTCGAAACCCATCTTCCTCCTTTTAGCTGCACCAACCTCTATGAACTCACTTGACAAGGTTATCTCTGGCAACTACATGACCGAAATAAGCATCGCGTGGTGGAAGTGGACCCACAACGTGCACCACCTTGCCGTGAACTCACTCGACGACGAACCAGACCTCCAACACATCCCCTTCTTCGCCATCTTGTCGAAGCTGTTCGTATCCATAAAGTCGATGTTCTACGGCTGAGCTTGCGACCGCCGTCGATGAGGGTGTTCCCATAATCGTCCCCCTCCTCGAAGGACAACGAGTGGTCGCTACCCTCCGGCCCAGCTCCTTCCCCTCGAAGCCCCACCGGTGGGGGGGCCCACCTCTGTACCACTCCGTCTTTAACTACCTCCGGCCGTGGAGCCCAGTTTCCAAGTCCACGATTTCTCTGGATTGGGGTACGAGGGGTTTAAGGAGCATGTTTGTTGGGATGTAATCTACATAACGGCTGAAGCGATGAAGAAGCCGATGGCGGTTACCGCTAAAAGGAGGAAAATGGGTTTCGAGGGAAGAAGAAGAGGAGGAGGTGGAGGGAGAGGGGAAGGAGGAGAGAGATGGTGCCACATCATCAGCGGATGCTGATGTGGCTGTTCCACATGGACGGGCAGGGTTCGGGCAGGACGGGTAGGGTTCGGGCAGCTGCCCGTGGACCTTTTTTTATCTTAATTAGAATAAGTATGACTCGATTGGTCAGTTTTTTACCACAAGGTACTAAAGTGATTTTGGGGTATACCACAGAGTACTAATGTGGACTTTTCCCTTTAAACTTTAAGACAACGATTCCAATTTTCATCATTTTTAAGTTTCCAAACAGCTGTAAAAGAATTTGAACATTTTTCATTGTTTATTGGCAAGCTTCAAGACATTTCTAATCTTGGGAATCTCTCTCTTGCTTCTTTCTGTACTAGTTTTAGGACGCAGTTTAGTTCGTGCCATGTGAGAAACTAGTATACAACAATTGAAGTAGGACCATCATGTGCCCATTTGAATCGAAAATATGAAAAGAACTTATTGAAAACATGAAATTTTCGTGGTCTATACATTGTCAATGTTATACCTTTTTCCATCAAAAGGAGTTTCGAATTTCTATATTCAATCCATAATTTCAAGACATAGGTAAATTTCACACTTAAAAAATAACTTTGTCACACGTGCAATTTTCGATGTAATAATTCCAACACGCCCTTCTACCAAAACTCATTAGTCAAGTTTACACGATCTTTGATTTATTAAACTCATACATTGAAATTTGCACAAATTTTGATTTACTGTGTCATGACACGAAAGTTATCTAAGCAACAAAATTGGGTCACATGTCATAGAAGAACAATTAGCTATGATACCATAATTTAAAATCTTAAGACAATAAATAACTAAATTTTTACTACTAGCAACTCTATGTGCTAATCCCAACGAGAGTATCTTAATAATAAATTATAGACCTTTCGAAGTAATTATTTTTAATCATTGCAACAATCATAAAATGGAAACTGAAATTACGGTGAAGATGCATTGTGCAGGTCCAGAACTTTACCCAGGGGGCCCTAGAAGAATGCTTTCGAAGATGCTAAAAAAATGTGAAAGATGTGCCAAAGTTTAGAAGAACTTTTTTGAATATCTTTAAAACATACCAAAGTTTGTTAGAGAACTACTAGAGATTTTTCTTTTTAAGATTAAAGATAGTACTTTTATTTGTTGGTACATTAAGTTCATCCGGAGGTTGTCTTAGTGTCTCCTCCTCCGCTGACTTCCTAGTGAGCCAATTCTCCATAGCAAAAAGCACGAGTACACCAAGACTAACCCTGTCAGGAGCAAAAGAATCACATAATTGCAGGTGAATCTCATCCATTCATGAATCACGTTTGGCTATTCCAAGATCTGTCCTAAGAATCACAACGCATCTTTGAACAGGCATGAATCTTATGAAAGTTAACTGTATCCGATATCTACCAAACAGCTTATAACCAATCCCTCAAAAAAAAATTCTCTAAAGTTCAGAAGGCTTATGGATGCCCTACATCACATTCCAAGGCAAAACCTCAGAAAAAAGTCTCCAAGTTCATCAATCAGCAAGGACCTCATAACTCAAATTCATCAAGAGGTATGAGATAATGCATAGCTCTTTTGCTCAGCTCTTCTGATGGAGATAAGCATGAAGATATATGGCAAATTAGTATTAGTAGTTTGAATAATCATCTATAGTAGTTGGATTAATATTAATAGTTTATTTATGGTAGGATTCTAGTTAATAGATTTATTTTGATTCTTTATAAATAGGACCTTTTCTTTATTGTTTTTCTCACTTTTATCATATTCTTAAAATCAACGGATCAAGATTTTAATTGTATTTTTCAGGTATTCTCAAAATCAACGGATTTACGATCTCTTATCAGTTATTAATCAGAGCTTCATCATTCTTGGCATGTTCGATCCGATTGATTGGAGTTCTTTCTATTAAAAAAACCAAAAAAAGCTGAAGAAGAACGAGGGTTTCTGAAACCCAAGGAGCGCCGTCACCGCAAGTCTCAGGAGAAGGTCCATGACACCATCACTGCGCTCCCGCCGTCGACATCGACACTCTTCGTTTGTTCCCGCCGCTCCTCCCCGAGCTGCGTGGTCGCGAAGGAGAGACCCGACGGGTCGTTGAGAAGAAGTCCCGACGCCATATACAACCGACGCACCTCCAATCGGCCACCAGCCAAGTCTAGGTCGTCCGTCCAACACAGCGCCGCCTTCTCCTGCGGCTGTAGAAGAGATCCGTGGGCCTGGAGAGAAACCCGACCGTTGGTTTCAACCCTAGCGAAGCCACCGCCGTTCCGTCGCCACCAAACCGGTCGTCCGTTGATCCAACACCGTCCGATGATGCACCACGTCTGGTCACCCGTCATCGGAGCCGCTGCCGCCACACTTGGTTGCTACTGGTTTGGTTCTCCCTTTTTTTCGATTAGGATTTTTGGTGATTTGGAAATTTCGTGGACTGATATTGAACGCTGACGGAACTGTAAGTACGATTCTGAAGTTTTCCAGACCGTGGGCCGTTTGGAATTTTATCAGCACGGTAAAATTATATATTGATTCCAGCAGGTTTTGTGAACTGACAGAGTAGTCCTTTTTGGGCTTAATTGAAGATGCTTAATTCTATTATGTGTATCTTGCATATCCTTACTTTGTGTGATTTTTTGGATCTCGATGAAAAAATTTTGACAAGAAGTTTCATTAAGTGGCTTGTCAATATGGAGATATAATTTGATGTTCACAAGTTTGCGGAGCTGGATAAAGTCAGATTTGTCAAACGACAATTGCTTAGTGATCTTATGGATTGGTGGTCCGACTTACATCTTCGACGAAAACGCTATGGTAAGGAGAAAATCTCTCTATGGCCTAAGATGAAAGAGAAGCTAATTTATGAGTTATTCTCCAACATGCTTACGACATTTGGAATGATATTGATGATAAGCACCGTTGCTTTTGGGAACAATATAATCGTCAATTTTATCTGATGGTTGAGAAGTTGCCTGAGATTCAAGCTACTTGGGCTGACTTGAATCACGAGATGGCTGAGATCTCGAGGAAATAACGGAATGCACCAGCTGAAGAAGTTGAAGAGGCTTTGGTTTGGGGAGAGTTTGGTGAATTCGCTGATGACTTATTTGATGGACAACGTTTTGATGAGAGTTCCCAATCATCCCATGATGGTGAGCCAATTTATGACTCCTACCCTGATGAGGACGAGGTTGATGAAGGGGATGTAGCTTCCATTGATAGTGGAGTTTATAATAGAGTTGTCGATGAGTTGGTGACTGAGACCATATTCCACATAGCCCATGATTATGAGGTTGAGTATGTCAAGCACATTGATTTTCTCCAAGTTTGAATATGTTGAGGTAATGATAGAGATAAGGATGAAGATATATGGTAGAGTAGTATTAGTAGTTTGAATAATTATGTATAGTAGTTGGATTAATATTAATAGTTTATTTATAGTAGGATTCTAGTTAATAAGTTTATTTTGGTTCTTTATAAATAGGACCTCTTTTCTATTGTTTTATTTTGTTGAATTTGATTAATTAAAAGTTAAGGGTTTCCCTTATTCTTCTGACTTTCTGATATTCTTAGAATCAATAAATCAAGACTTTTATTATATTTTTCGGGTATTCTCAAAATCAACGAATTCACAATTTCCTATCAACCTACATCAGCTTCCCGCGGCCATTTCCTTTCTCAATTCTTGAAGCATGTATTTCCGCTTCTTAGACTCCTCAAAATTAGCCTTTCGCTTCACAGCTTTCTCAGAACAGGTGAAGATTTACCACAAAGACTAAACACCTGGAAAAAATAGAAACAAAAGAGGAAGTTATAGAGAACTTGCATCTTGCCGGAAGCACCGGTCAAGCTTTATTTTTAAATCTGTGCACTCGCCAAGAAATTTCTTTACTTCAAGGGATATTCATGGTCTTGATTGGGGAATTTCGAAAATGGATTTTATCAATTGGCTTGTGAATATTCATCTATATTTTGATCATGAGATGCTTTCAGAATTAGCTAAATTGCAATTTGCGATCTTGCGATTACAAGGTGATCTCTTTTATTGGTAGAGTACATTGCAAGTTCGGAGACAACAAGAAGGTAAAAAGAGAATCGCTCGATGGATTACAATGAGAGATCTTTTGATCTGTAAGCTTTTTCCATATAACTTTGATGAAGTTCTTAACCTTGCTGGTACAAAGTATGAAGTTTTTTTGAATTATTATCATGATCATGTCGCTAAACATAAAGCTTCTTAAATAAGTGGTGAGACTTTAATGTGGAAAGAATTTGGTGACTTTGCTGATGACTTATTTGTTGAGGGTTTCAACTCATCCCATGAAAGGGTTCCTCTTTTATCTCATGGTCCTGAAGACAATGGTGAACCAATTTATGTCTCCTATCCTGGTGAGGAGAACGAGTTTGATGAAGTGAACCAATTTATGACTCCTATGCTAATGAGGAGGATGAAGTTGAAGAAGTTATTGCTAGTGAGTTTGGTGAAGATTGCTTTGATGGAGAATATGTTGATAAATCTGAAGCTCATTATATTCAGTTAGAGAGTTGTTTGACGAGTCATGTGTTATTGATGCTGTTGCTATGAGGCAATATGCAAATTCAATTAACACTGGAGTTACTTATGCTGAGATTGAACCCATGAGCCAAGATTATTGGATTGAATATGCCGAGCACATTGACTTTCTTGGAGTTTATAGGTTTTCTCATATTGAAAGTTCTCCACTGCTGAATATGTGGAATGCCCTCAAGGATGCCGAAAAATTTGTTCAAAGACGTGAGGTCTTGGTCTTTCATTTGGAGACTATTTGTGGGTCCATGATCTCCAAATATTTTTTTGTTGGGATGGAAGATATCAGGTATCACCATGTGGCTCGATATTATTAAAAGGTGCATATACAAAGATTTCAAGCTGCCAACGACTTCAAATTCGAGAAATAATTTCTCCAACCAAGGGAGAATGATGAAGATATATGATTGAGTAGTAGTAGTTTAATTAATTATCTATAGTAGTTGGATTAATATTAGTAGTTTAATTTATCATAGGACTCTACTTAATAGGTTTGTTTTAGTTCATTATAAATAGGACCTACACGTTATTGTTTTAGTTGGTTAAATATTTATTATTAAAATTGAGGGTTTCCCTTATTCTTGTCGCTTTCCGGTATTCGTAGAATCAACAGATCGAGACTTTTATCATATTTTTCTACATATTCTCAGAATCAATGGATTCACGATCTCCTATCCACGTTGCCCTGCATCAAAATGGCATTTTTGGAACTCCACAATAATCTGTAGAAATTCTGCCAATGTTAAATTGCAATTTGAATTTACAACTCCATTAAGAAGAATAAACTTTTCCAAAGAACATTGATACATAGACGAGCCATAGCTCCGTATGGAGTATGAACTACCTGTTGGAATAAATGCATAATTAATGCATTTGGCCCAAGCTAGTAAGGCCCAAACTAAGGCCCATGATGAGAATGGGAAAACCATTACCACATCAAAAATTGCAAAAAAAAATTTCTTGTTTATGAGGAGAAGCTCCTAGCTAGTGTAACATTAAATGTTTTACTTGGAGGGCTGTCCGAGGGCGCCTACGAGTATGGTGCGAAGTACCATCGTCGCAATGGATACTTTGTGGCGCACTTCGCACGTGTCGTGAGGAGCTGGAGGAGCCTTAAAACTTTTTCCAAACTTCGAAAAGCTACAGGCTGCCGAAGAGGTACAAGAATAGGCTGCCCACCGAAGGAGTGCGAGCGAAGGACTATCCAACCGAAGGGTCACGAAGGTAGTAGCCAGGTAACTGAATGGCGAAGGGATGCAAAGCAGTAGCAAGCACCCCTTCGGGCCTTCAGGCAGGCTGAAGATGCCTCCTCGGAATTGCCTAATGGCCAAATGGACGTATCTCTTCGGAGTGTCTGACTCTCTCCCATCCAGCAGCCTATAAATAGGCCTCTCCCCCTCATTTTCACATCATTTCAAGTACAAGTGCATAAGCATTCATTAGTATTGTAGTTCTCTCCTCTCTCCCTCGATCAGAAAAGTTCAATTATCCAAGGTTCGCCTGAAGCTTCAAGGGTCGTTGTGCTATGAACTCAGAAGCAGCCTAGTCTTTGTATCTTGGGGACGATTGCCGCAGCTCGTAATCACTGAATACAGGGCAATCTCATCTTATGGAGAAAGAGTCTAACTCTTGCCTCGACTTACAAGATCCTAATCAAGTACACCACTTCCGACAATCAACACTACCTTCCTGGCATCTCTGTTACTATTTTTTTAGGGAGGCCTAGTATCCACTTCTATGATCAAATACCCCGAACGGCTAGACAGAGCTCTCAGCTGATCGTCGCCAAAGCACATACGTTATCGAACTCAAAAATCCACATATTTTCTTTAACTAGTTCCCCAAATTGCTTCCCAAATGTTACCCCAAGACCCACTCAATTTCAAGGGAGCAAAAACATTCTCACACTTCCTCGCATGCTATAAAACAGGAGCAAAACCAGAAGAACCAAATGCTTTGTAAAAAAAACTAGAAAGATGAGCACAGAAACCAACCCACTCTAGTTGATAATGCTGGAACGAAAGATCACTTAATCAAACCAACACAATATAATAGATTAGTCTTTCAAATCAGTTTAACACTAAAGATGAGAATTCCCTACTCTATGATAACAAAAAAACTCGGAATGACTCGAATCGGATGGGACTCATCAATTCGCAATCACTCAACCAACAAGCAAACCATAACAAAATTGAAATTAGCTGATTCTTTTGGAATTGGAAAGCTAAGACACAAACCTACAACTTTGTAGTTTATGAGATCTTCCAAATCGGAACTTAAGATGGTCAAAAGTGAGTACGAATCAGCATGCACCTTATTGGAGGTTCAGCATGAGCATTGTTTAGTAAATCGGCAACATCCTTTGACTTGAAGGTTGGATTGAGACCATTCAAATTGTTTGCAAAGACAAGCCATAGACCAACAACTTTATAGTTTACAACTTCTTCTGATTCAGAGTTCAAGAGGGTCAACGTGGCACATCTTTTAACCTAAGCATAAGAGGTGCACCTTGTAACCCGGACAAGGTAGGCACACGTAGCATGTGCCTATCAAGGCACACATAGCTTGCATCTAAACAGGCACACGTAATATGTACCTAGACGAGAAGGAGGTGCAGGACCCAGGACGTAGGAGGCGTACTTAGGACGTAGAAGTGTGTGCCTAAAACATGTTTAGGAGAAGTGTGCACCTGAGGCGTGTTTGGGGGAAACCCAGGCAAGACGGAGTGGACTTCATATGCCTGGGCACCTAGGTAGGTGCACATTTCATGCGCCTGGGTAGGCGCTCCCAATGGGATAGATCTATTTGGGCCAGGCGGGGATTGCTTGCTTGTACGGCCTGCTAGCACTTGATCAGGAATCAAATATTTATTTTAGAGGTCAGCTTATGCTAGGCCGAGAAGATCTCTTTACATTAGGAATGATCATAGCTTGGAGCAGACTCCTCGAGAGTGAATCTTGGGGATTTTTTGGTCTCCCTTAAGGGTGTTTGGAGTTTTCCCATTATAGGCAAAGTGGATTTGGAAGTAACTTTCTTGCTCGGGATGGGATTTCTTGCCTTGGAAGGTCGACTTGAATTTTCTTATTCTAGGCCGGGTTGAATTGAAAATGGTCTAAAGGAGTTCTCCTATTCTTGAGGACAAAGCTAGGACAGGAAGAGGGCTTGAGCGAAGAAGATGAGATAACCAACACAAACAACAACATTACTCTTATCTCACTTTATCTTTCCGTAGCCTGTAGCCTAGCATAATCCGTAGCCTAGTGCAGCTTTAGACCAACCTTAGAATAACCACTCCGGGTTGCCCTAGGTTAACTTGTTCATTTATTCCCGCAACAAAATAATATAGATAAGCTTACCCAGCTTGATTAGAATATTCCTTTTCTCTTCCCCTAGTCATCCTCGGTGTTCAGTCCTTGCTTTCAAATATATTTTTTTGGTTTGGTTCGGTGGAAATTTATGAATGAGTAACTTTTACTATGAATCAAGTTAAAAACTTCCACCACCTCCTACTTAAACGCCGCCATGTTTTATTTGGTGTCAATTTTTAACTACTCCATGTTTTACTCCACTTTTTATTTTCATGACTTTCTTTTCTTCTTTTTTTCCTTACCGTTTGGTTGGGATAAGAGATAAACTTAACCAACCTATTTTCTACCTATATCTTTTATTTACTTGGTGTCTAATTTCTAAATTCAGCCACATGTTCGGTTCTTTGTCTTGCCACGTTTTTCTTTGCTTTCTCATTTTTTTTCTAGTTTATCCTATTTTATTTCGTTATTCTTTATCTACTAAAAATGGTTAGAAACTTGTGGAATTCAGATTTTACATTTTTAAATTTATCAATCGATCAATATTTCTTATACATCGGGTTATCGAATTAACCATAGTAATCAAGTGGTCTAATCAAATTAATCATATTTCTAGAATATCTCAATCACCAATTTGCATTAATATTTTTCGACAAAGTAATATATTCTTATCTTATGAAATAATCAAACATACTTGATTAAATCTAATTAACTTCCAATGAAACAGTTAGGTATTACACCCTCACCCCCACTAATTTGGTGAGCTTGGACATTTGAGAACTAAAATTAGGGTTTGGTAGAGAAGAGGGGCACTGATGCAGGCGGAAACATATCGACAAGAACGATAGAGTCTTGAGTCGTAAATTCGCGAGAAGACACAAAGACAACAAGACGGTTTAGGGAAAATTCTTATTTTTATTTATCAAATCAACCACCTAAAATAATATGGAAGATATCATATTTATAAAAAACCAAAAGAAACCTATGAACTAGAATTCTACTATAAATAAAACTCATGATAATAATCTATCCTTATCTGCATCATTCTCCCCCGGTTGAAGAAATTTGTCCTCGAATTTGAAGTCCTTGGCGAGCTTGAAATCTTCGTACATATGCTCTTTAATACTTTTAAGCCACATAGTGATACCTGATATCTTCCATCCCAAGAGAACAAATATTTGAAAATCAGGCAACCAGAAATATTCTCATGAAAGACTACGAACCCACTTTTTCGAGCAGATCTTTCAGCATCCTTGAGATTGTTCCACAAGTTCAACAATGGAGAATTCTCAATATATGCGAACTTATTAATTATGAGAAAGTCAATATGCTTGACATACTCGACTTCATAATCCTAGACAATGTGGGATAAAGGCACATTCAACAATTCACCAGCTACAACTTCTTTAACCTCGTCCTCCTCATCAGGGTAGGAGTCATAAATTGGTGGACCAAATAAGGTATCACCGACTTCACCGTCGGAAGAAAGTTGATCGGTTGGCGGCTGTGCATTGTGGGACGATGGTGGTGCATTGCCTGGTAGGGCAGCAACCATGGAGCGAAGCAAGGTCAGAACCTCGCCCATTTATTCTGTCAAGACGTCCATGCATTGCTTAAGATAGTCATAGTTGACTGCCTGCCTTTGTACATCACATTTTGGAGGCACCGCAAAGGAACGTAGGCTGGTCACTGATACCAATTGATGCAACAGAGAGCTTATAGACAAGAATGATAACATCTTGTTTTGTGAACTCAAGAGAGAATTGTTAAAAGAGCAAGACAAGTAGGGAATCCCTAAATTTTATTCATAAATCAATGAAGTTGTACGAACACATAGGGTCTGAATATAAAGAACTTAAGGACATGAAATCCTATTATGACTCTAACCAGAATTGACCAATATGAATAAAGCAAGAAACCTAATATAACTAGAAGTCTAAATATTAAAAAAATGGAAATAACTCTGGGTAGAAGCCTTGGGTAGGGATAAATGGTTATGTTTATCCATAAATAAAAGTGCAGCTTCATCTTCATCATTCTCCCCCGGTTGGAGAAATTTATCCTCGAATTGGGTATTATCGGCGAGTTTGAGATCTTCGTACGTGCACTCTTGAATACCTTTAAACCATGTGATGACACTTGGTATCTCCCATCCCAACAGAACAAATATTAAGAAAGCTTGGAACTATAAATATTCACAAGAAAGACAACGAACTCACTATTTCTGACATATCTTTCAGCATCCTTGATACTGTGCAATGAGTTCAACAATGGAAAACTCTCAACACTTGAAGCACGGAGTGGATCGAGCGGCTCTCCACGATTGAGCTTCTCTTTCCCTTTCCTTTTAGTTTAGCTCTTATGACATTGTTCCTTAACTTATGCATTATTGTTCTTAAATGATGATGTATGAGTATTCGCTTTGGGTCGGGTGCCCTAATGCCCACCTAGTAACTTAGTTTGGAATGAGCTTTACGTTTAGAGCATGTAGCAGGTAGGAAGCATAATGATATTGGCTTAACAGACCTAGTATTAGGATTACATGAGGAGAACACCTCTCTCGACCATAGGTACTTGCCAATTAATGTAGCATTTTCTCGATGGACGTGACTGTGAAGGGAAGCAAGGAAAGACTCCCTGAAGCAGATACATTTTTGACTGAGAACTTACGTAGCTGACAGCTTAGGGAGGAACCTAGTTGGCTATTAGTTGGTTCATTAATGAGTTAGGCTCGAGGGCTAGAACCGGTGACTCATGCACTCATGTGTGAGGTTGACAACTCATCGTTAATAGGAATGTCTAGAGGAGTGGGCCATTTGAAAATGAGAGTTTTTCTTTGTGGAGTGAGTTATTTGACGGTGAAGCACTATGCCTTAGGTTTACCTACCTATGTCCACCATGTACTTAATAAGCCCATGAGAGACCAAGTTGCAAAGGATTGCATGAAGGCACCTTGCCCATTTCTCCTCTTATTGCTTGTTTCCCTGATTTCTTATTGTCTTTGCTTCACGACTCTCCAAGTAAATAAAACCTTTTTCCAACTAACCTAATTATGCATTTCTTTTAGGATGACTTAAACACGCTCCTCGTGGTTCAATATTTATACCCATTACTCCCTTTATTGCATCAGAGTGTCAAAACCCCCCGATCATAGCACATTATTTTGACTTAATTCATATGCCTTTTTCCAACCTAACTTAATTATGCATTTCTTTTAGGATGACTTAAACCCACTCCTCGTGGTTCAATATTTGTACCCATTACTCCCTTTATTGCATCGGAGTGTCAAAAATCCCCGATCATAGCACATTGTTTTGACTTAATTCATATGGATATATGAGGTCCATATTTGACTCCTTATGATGGTTCTAATTATTTTTTAACCATGGTTGCTGATCACTCTAGGACAACTTAGGTTTATCTTCTTAAATACAAGTTAGAAGTTATTAAGCATCTTGAATTATTTTGTCAGCTTATTGAAACTCAGTTCCAAGTTAGGATTAAGTGCATTCAATCTGACCAAAGAACAGAGTTCTTAATGGCATTCTCTATTTCAACATAGAGGAATCCTTTATGAGACTTCTACTGTTTATTCACCTCAGTAGAATGGCCGTGTTGAGAGGGAGCATCAACAATATGGCAAGATTTCTTTGCTTCCAAGCTTACTTGCCATTGCATTTTTGGAGCACTTGTATTCTCCACGCAGTGCACATCATAAACCTCACGCCTTCTTACATACTTTCCAATAAGACACCCTTTCAGGTTATACACAAGAAACCTCCTTCAATGTCACATCTAAGAGTATTTTGATGTCTTTGTTATGCAGCAGTTCATCCTAGATTGTAAAAGTTTGATCCTAAAACTTGCAAATGTGTTTACTAATGGAATTAAAGGATACAAGGTTTATAATTTAGATATCGACACAATTTTATCGTCAGAGATGTGCTTTTTACGAGAACATCTTCCTATTTTAGACTATCCAAGTTGGATATCAACGAGAATTTAGTGGCCGTCAGGGGGGGAGTTACAGAATGTATCGATTTTAAGTGGCTGGCGGATGCCAAATCCTACGCAGACAATTTTTTTATTTTGCTCGAACTCTTGTTTTCGACCCCTAGGTTGACCTAGATAGGTTCTTGGTGTGCAAGAATTTTTCTATTATATAAAGACATATTACCCTAGTTCGTGTATGGCTTGACTTGGATACTCATCAATAAAAGTTCTCATTTCTCCCCGTGGATGTAGACATTAGGCCAAACCACATAATCTCTCGTGTCCATTATTCGTGTTCTTATTCTCTTGATATCCTTAATTTCCTAACAATTGGTATTAGAGTTTGGTTTGAGGATGGCGGATCATGTTGCAATGTTTGCCGTTGTGAAGTTTGATGGATCATCGAGTTTTGAGTTATGATAAAAGTGTCTCAAAGATTTGCTAGTGCAACAAGAGTTGGTAAATTCACTCTCGTAGAAGAAGTCTGAGAAGACAGAGGAGCAAGAGTAGAAAGAGATGGAGGCCAAACTGGTGGCGATGATTTGTTTGTGCTTGGTGGATGATGTGATGGATAACATCATGAATGAGGAATCACCAGCTAGGGTTTGGAAGAAATTGGAGCATAGAGCTCAGATTTGAGCTAATACATCAATGTTCTCAATGAATTCTTGAGTAATTTGACAAGGGTCGATGTGAAATTCAAGAATGAAGACAAGGCATTATTGCTGCTGAATTTCTTTACAACTCTAACTTGGGGGAAAAAATCCCTAGTGTTGAAGAATATCACGAGTGATCTACTAGAGTTTCATCAAAGAAGAAAATTGGCGATGAACGAATAGAAGGGTTGGCTGTAAGTGGTAGCCATGGTCGTAGAGCACGAAAAGATGGAAGAAAATCCAAGTCGCGGTCCAGGAGGTCCAAAGGAAATTACTTCGAGTGTAGAGAAAAGGGGCACATGAAGAAGGATTGTCCAAGAAGAACTGGGGACCATAAGGGAAAAGGATTTGCCTACATGAATGTGGCATCATACTCAAACGAGTCAGATGGTGACTATCTTTCTATCTTCTCAGGTCCTAAACATCCTGTTGATTTCTAAATTTTTGATACCACTTGCTTTTTCCACATGACGCTAAAGAAATGGTGATTCATCACCTACAAGTTTGATGAAGGTGCGAGGGCTTTAAATAAATGGTTTGAGTGAAGTGAGGATTTGCGGAGATAAGGTTAACAATGCCCCGCTATAGTTGTCTAAAGGAACGTGCATGTCAAAGCTGTTAGGTAGATTTGACATTAGGAATGCGAAGATGTTGGTAACACTACAAGTAAATTAGGTATCTCACTCAAGCTAAATGAAGGTGTTTATGACATGTAAAGGATTTTACTTGATGGAACATAAGGCTACCGATTATATGCTATGGCATGTAACATTAGTTCGAGGCAAAAAGGTCCAACAAAGAAGTAGTTTGAGGCAAGAAGGTGTTGAATGATTGAGTGAAGATCATGCAAGAGTAACATCATTTATCAATAGGCCCGACAAGTACCGGATGAGTTTTGGGCACGAAGGAGTTGACGCTCGCCAATGAGCTGTGTTCTCCAGCATGGAGTTCCAAAAAGTTGGACCTGGTGCCCGCCAGGTCCTCCTGCTAAGATTTTTTGGCATTTCTTTTTTTGTTCGGCTCAGACTCTAGACCTAATTTATGATTGTTCCTTTATATATACCTATGTAAAGGTTTGACTTAAGTGTGAGAAAAAGTGTAGTGCGCACAAGAAACCTAGTGGAAAAACTCTGGCTTGGCATGCCCCCAGACATAGTCATTCTTGATGAACTAGGTCACAAATTGCTTATCTTCTTCATTTTGATTTTATTCTTCTTGATTACTGGTCTGTTATTATTTCCTTACAAATGGTATAAAACTTGAAGGGTAAGGGCCAGTGAGATCAATCATGATGGGTGAGGGGAAGTTACATGTTGAGAAGTTTGAGGGGATGGACTATGGATTCTGAAAGATACAGATAGAGGACTATCTATATGGTAAGGATTTGCACCTACCTCTTGGTAGGAAAAAGCCCAAAGACATGAAAGAAGAAGAGTGGAAGTTGTGGGACAGGAAGAAGATGAGCCATGTCCACTTATCATTGTCCAGGAACATTGCCTTGCATAGTGTAAAATCAAAGACTACCAAGGAGATGATGGAGACTTTGTCAGAGACGTATGAGAAGCCATCACCCATAAATAAATTGTACCTAATGATGAGGTTATTTAATATGAGGATGTGATACGAACCATACCACCACGACAGTGGTACCAGATCATGTTAAAGTGCCAATTGGACCAGTCACAAGAGCTAGAGCCAAGAAGTTTCAAGTTGAGTTCAATGGCTTAATTCAAGAAATTTGGGCTCAAGACAATCTATTGAAGCCCATTGGTGACCAGGAAGCTAATAAGAAGCCCATAAATATTGTTAAGGGTATTTAGAAAGCTAATTCTATCTTAATTTTATTTTTAGGAGTTCTAGAATATCTAGTTGTGCGGAGGGGGAGACGAGCTCAACCACGAGACTCTAAGTGCAGAGATGAATGAAATTTGGGGGCTGGTTTTGATGAAGAAGATGATGGTGATTTGATTGCTATTAGTAGAAGACATGAACGATAGCTGAGAGAAGTTAGGAACATAGGTGATGACAAACTGGGTAGTATTAAGTTGAAAATCCAATCGTTTAAATGACGGTCAGATCCAGAAGCCTACCTCTAATGGGAGAAAAAGATTGCCACAACCGTTCTGAAGTAAAGAAGGTAAAGCTAGCTGTGATTGAATTTTATGATTATGCTATTACTTGGTGAGATCAATGTGTTTCAAGCAGGAGACGGAATAGAGAATGACCAATTGAGACATGGGAAGAGATGAAAGTAGTAATAAGGAAATGATTTGTTCCTAGTCATTACTATCGGGAGCTGTGTAAGAAGTTATAAGGACTCTGATGAGAGAATATAAGTGTGGAGGATTATTACAAGGAGATGGAGTTTGCCATGATTCAAGACAATTTTGAGGAAGATCAAGAAGCCATTATGGCTAGGTTTCTATGTGTAAAACCCTGAAACACTATGTGGAGTTGGAAGATATGGTGCACATAGCAATCAAAGTGGGGAAACAATCAAAGAAGGTGGGTGTTTCACGAGCAACATCTGGTGCTTCTTCTTGGAAGCCAAATTATGCAAAGAAGTTGGACAAGTTGCAAGCATCCAAAATCGAGCAAAAGACAGAGAGTAATAGCAGTACTCCGTAATGAAAGATGGAAGCCTCTATTTCTAAGAATCATGACATTAAGTGCTTTAAGTGTCAGGGAAGAGGGCACATCGCAAGTCAATGTCCTAACAAGTAGATCATGGTGATGCGAGATAATGGAGAGGTCGAGACTGATAAGGAAGATTCGGACAATGATAGCATGCCTCATTGGAGGACCTTCCAGAGGAGAAATTTATAGCTACTAATTCATTGACTTTGGTGAGTGGGAGAGCTTTGAGCTTGCAGGAAAAAAAAGTTGACGATATTGTACAACGGGAGAACATCTTCCATTCAAGGTGGTACGTCAAGGACAAGGTGTGTAGTGTCATTATTGATTGCTACAGTTGTGCTAATGTTGCTAGCACTACAATGGTGGAAAAATTAGGGTTACTCGTGAAGAAGCACCCTAGGTCGTACAAGTTATAATGGTTAAATGATAATGGAGAAATAAGGGTAGAAAAGCAAGTGTTAGTACCATTTTGGATTGGCAAGTACAAAGATGAGGTGTTATGTGATGTAGTACCAATGCAAGATAGACATTTGTCGCTAGGGAGGCCATAGCAGTTTGATAGACGAGTGATGCATGATGGCTTCACCAATAAGTACTCTTTTGTACTCAACCGATGAGTAGTCACTCTTGTTCTATTGACACCACAACAAGTCCTAGAAGATCAATTGAAATTACAAAAGGAAAGTGATAAAAATAGAAATAACAAATATCTAACTTCCTAGATAGTCTAGAACTCCTAAAAAATTAAGATAGAATTAACTTCTTAAACACCATTAATAATGTTTATGGCCTTCTTATTAGCCTCCTGGTGAGCCCCAACTTCTTGAATTAAGCTATTGATCTTAGCTTCAAACTTCTTGGCTCTAGCTCTTGTGACTAGTCTGACTAGTACTTTAATTTGATCTTTTGGTGCCCTTATCGTGGTGGTATGGTTCATATCAGGATGGAATAAAATTATTATGGTAGCCAAACACCTTAACGAGTTCAATGCAAAGAATTGCCTAGTTAAGCTTGATTAAGATCACTAGTTAAGCTTGATTAAGATCAACTTCATTAATGAGGTACATGACTTTATTTTGTTGTCTTCTTTACCTGATTGTTGGAATGACACTATTATTGCAATCACTGCTTCAGTAGGGAAGGAACAACTCAAGTTTGACAAGGTAAGGCATTTGATTATTAGCAAAGAAATTTGCTGAAGAAAATCCAGAGTAACCTCGAGTGCAGCTTTGAGTTAAAGGAAGAGGGGAA
The DNA here is from genome assembly GCA_963995505.1 of Hypericum androsaemum. Lineage (NCBI taxonomy): Eukaryota > Viridiplantae > Streptophyta > Magnoliopsida > Malpighiales > Hypericaceae > Hypericum > Hypericum androsaemum. The sequence continues at coordinate 6,109,800 of OZ023192.1, read as the reverse complement.
GGTTGGAATTAAGGCCAAAGTCAAAGAAGGACCGGAGCAGGTCAAAGTTCAAATCGAGGAAGGGATTAGAGAAGGACAAAAGCTCGGTTCAGTGCTAGAAGTATGATCAGTATAGTCACTTTTAGGATCAGTGCACGACATCAAAGAGGGAGGACAAGTCAGCTGACACAATAATAGATGACCAAAGGGAGGCGTTGGTATTGACTGTGAGTAGTTCATTGGAGCTGTGGGTGTTGAATTTTTTAGCATTGTTTCATTCTTGTAGTGATGCAGGAACAATGGAGAAGTATTTTGTTGAAGAGTTTGGCAAGGTTTATTTAGTGGATGATGAGCCGCTTGAGACTGTAGGCAAGAGGGATATTCGACATAATAATTTGAATAGATCTATGTTGCCGTTGAAGAGGGTGAGACATATTTTTGGGTTGAAGAAGAATTCGCTTTCCTTAGGGGAGTTGCACAAAGAAGGCCATGTGATGACCTTTGGTTGTAAGTTATAAAAGATCACCAAGGGACTTATAATAGTGGCTCGAGGATTGAAGGAAGGTACTTTGTATAAGACAAGGAACATTCATGATTCCATTAACCTTGCAAGTGCAAGAGACGATACAGAATTGTGGCATAGTCAACTTGCCACATGAGTGAGAAAGGGATAAAGGTGCTGTGTCTAAGAGGAAAGCTCCCAGGATAAAAGACTATGGACGTCAGTCTATGTGAGCATTATATTCTTGGTAAGCAGAAGAGGGTGAGCTTTTCGAGAAGTGGCAGGTCCTGAAGGAGCAGAAGCTTGAGCTGGTCTACAGTGATTTGTGGGGCCCAGCATAAGTGGCATCCTTGGGTGGCACATTGTATGACATGGTATTCATTGATGATTCCACAAGGAAGGTATAGGTTTACTTTCTCAAACATAAATTGGATGCCTTTGATGCCTTCAGAAAGTTGAAAGCCCTTATAGAGAATGAGACATGTTTTAAGGTGAAGTGCTTGAGATTGGATAATGGTGGAGAGTACGAGCTCCAAGAGTTCAAGGAGTACTGTATAGCAAATGTGATTTGCATTGAGAAGATAGTAGCTGGAACCCTCCCAGCAGAATTACATCGCATAGAGGATGAACAAGATATTAAACGAGAAGCTTAGGGCCATGAGATTGAGGTGTGGTTCACCGAAGATGTTTTAGGCTGATGCAGTTACCACTGCTACATTCATGATCAATAGAGGACCATCAGCTCCTTTGGAAAATAGGATAGCGGAGGAGGCTTGATGTGATAAGGCTGATCTTCTCAATCTTCGTGTATTTGGCTATGTGTTGTTTGTTCACGTTGATGTAGCTGAGAGGAGCAAGCTGGATGCTAAATCCAAGAAGTGTACATGTATTAGGTGTATAGAAGATGACTTTGGCTTCAGAATCTAGGATAAGAGAAATCGCAAAGTCATCCAGAATTGAGATATCATATTCAATGATAAGGTGATTTACAGGGACATGGTGAGTGCATTGGAAACAGTGGGTTCTAATGTAAGGTGGTCGAGCTAGATATCTCGAACTCAGGTAGGATCAAGAAGTTACTTAATAGCCAGGAGGCTGAGGAGGAGGCTGAACCAAGTTCTCCACCACCAGTGGTTCTGCAGCGGAGATCCACCAGACAGCAGAAGCTAATTATTGTTGAACAGATATTTGCCATCTAATTATTATCTCATTTTTCTGATGGAGGAGAACCTGAGGATTTTGTTGAAGCAGAACAGAATGAGCATGTGCATAAGTGAAAGCTTGGAATGGAAGATGAAATAAAGTCATTAAGGAATAATGAGACTTGGGAACTGGTCCAACACTGTAAAGCCAAGAAGGCAATACAAAACTAGTGGGTGTATAGAGTTAAGAACGAGGCGGATGACACTAGACGTTACAAGGCGAGACTGGTTGTGAAGGAATTTCAGCAAAAATATTAAATATGCCGATATTTTTACTCCTTTTGTGAAGCTAACCATTATTCGTATGGTGTTAAAATTATTGGATATTTGCGAGAATTTGACAAAGGTGCTTATTTCAGGAGTCTTACGGATGCTAGGAACCTAGCGAGCATCAAGGGGAGTTACAGAAGGTGCCAATTTTGGAAGGCATGCGGATGCCAGGAACCTGACGAGTGCCAGGTCTACGTGGACAATTTTTCTGTTTTGCTCATACTCTTATTTTTGACTCCTAGGTTTCTTCGTGTGCAAAGGTTTGTCTATTATATAAAGACATGTTACCCTAGTTCATGTATAGTTTTGTGACTAGGATACTCATCAAAAAAAGTTCTCCTTTCTCTCCGTGGACGTTTGTATTAGGTTAAAATACGTAATCTCTCGTGACCATTATTTGAATTTTTGTTCTCTTGGTATCCTCAATTTCCTAACAATCAATCCTCCTAACTGATGTTATCTTTCTCAGAGCAGCTCAACCACTCCTCTATACATTGAAGATCCAGATTATTTTCCAGCTTTAGAACCCATACTACTACGAACCATACCACCTACAACTTCACCTCCTACAAGCCCTGCTCCTCTATACTTGCATGCTGCATATCCCAGGCCGTCGTGACCTCTTGTACCTGTTATATAGCACATGAAGTGGATTAGAGGGGCGAGGTTCACCCTCCCCTTCATATGCAGTGATTGCGCCAAGTCCAAACAGAATTAATGGTGATTAGAAAGAGAGAGATCCATGTTATATCGGATATTAGATTCTTCTTTTCTTATTCTCCATATTTTTTCTCTTTCTTTTTTGTTCGAATCGCTCTTGGGAGAACTATTATAGACCCGTTCTGAAATTCGTTTTGTATACTGATAAGTTTTGACCATTAATTAGAAAGGATTTTTTTATCTCTGATATTTGCTTTGATTATACTTTCGAGCTCCTCACTGACATTATAAATCATTTTTTCATGTAAATGAGTAGCATACCGTTACAAAAATTAATAAAAATCAATAAATTTTGCTGTTACCGTGGGCGCCAACTTCCTCAATGTCTCCATTACCGGAGTAACCTCGTGAACGGCCCCAACCTGCAGTACCTCCCCGAGGGCCCTACCACTTGTTTGACGGCGATATCATGCTCCACGCCATCAGAATCTCGAAGGGCAAGACTATGCAATGTGTTCTCTGGCCGACTCGTTCTCTCCAACATGTTCTCCGAGTTCAACGGCCCGACCCCAATTATAACCCAAGGATTCCAAGCTCGCCCAGAACTCTGAATTATAACGAAGTAATCCAGAGAGAGCTAAAATAACATCAAACGAAGCCATTGCTGCACAATTGCAAGTCTTGCAGCCTTGTTACTAAAGGCTGACTCAACGATCTCTTCAGCGGTTTGAGAATATTCTAGATTTTTGTTCTTGCTGTCGGGCCACCATAAGAGCAATTGATTTATAATTTATTTTTATTATACTCTCGGGTCCTCACTGACATTATCAATCATTTTTTCATGTAAATGACTTACGTACTCTTACAAAAATTAATAAAAAAATAATAAATTTTGCTATTGTCGTGGGCGTTAACTTCCTCAACATTTCCTTACCGGAGTAACCTCGTGAACGGCCATAACCCGCAGTACCTACCTGGGGCCCTACACTTGTTTAACGGCGATGTCATGCTCCACGCCATTAGAATCTCGAAGGGCAAAACTATGCAACATGTTCTCTGGCCGACTCGTTCTCTCCAACGTCTATTTAGTGGTCCATTCGGGTTTATGATTTTGTGTTTATGCTTTTTCTTTGATCGACTTTAGCTTGATCTGAGATCCGGATGAATCTCTATATTGTTATTTTTATTGTAGATGGAGAATCGTGTCTCCGTAGAACTTGTTTGACCATGGCTCTCATAATAAATGATAAATCTAGATCGTTGCCTCACACTTTAGATTTGTCAGTTACGCTATTAATAACCTTGGTAGTTCCCTAGCACCCATTTGTTATTAACGGTATCCTAGGAAACTCTGAATACCATTCTGTAGTAAATTCATAATCGAATCTGTCAACGTGTAAGGGTGTCGTACTCTTCTTTGTCATTATTGCATTCACCATTATATTTGGGATTTTTTCCAAAATAGGCAGAAAATATAGATATATTTCTTAAATAGGCAAAAACTTAATATATTCTCAAAATAGGTAAAAACTAAATTCAAAATTTAAAAAAATAGAGGTGACGACCCAAGAATGGGTCGTCTCTTTCTCTTTAAAGGACACCTCAACTTTACAAAAAAGTGTAGGTCGTCTCCCTGACAATTAAAATTTTTGCTAATTAATGAGACTCTTTTTTATTTATTTTATAAGTGGCATAAGTTAGTGTTAGATTGTTCGAACGAGTTAAATTTTGATTTAATTTTGCTTAATTTATCGAGACCTATGCGTAGAGCTCAAAAAATTATGCTAAATCAAAAAAAATTAACTTGTTCGGACAAATGATCATCAACTTATGCAACTTTTAAAAGAAAAATATATATAAAAAAGTGGATTAAGGAGGCGACCTACAATTAGGTCGCCTCTCCTTTTTAATTTTTTTTATAGTTTTTTTAAGTGTGTTAAGTGGACAATTCGTTGCTCGGGTTTTCGAACGGATTAATTTTTTTTTTTGCATATTTTTTGAGCTCTACGCATAGGTGTCGATAAATTAAGCAAAATTAAATTAAAATTTAACTCATTCGGATAATCTAACACTAACTTATGCCACTTTTCAGATAAATAAAAAAGAGTCTCGTTAATTGGCAATTTTTTTAAATTGTCAGGGAGACGACCTACACTTAGGTCGCCTCCGTTATTATATTTTTTTGTAAAGTTAATGTGTCCTTTAAAGAGAAAGAGACGACCCACTCTTGGGTCGTCACCTCTATTTTTTTAATTTTGAATTTAATTTGTGTTTATTTTGGGAATATATTAAATTTTTGTCTATTTAGGGAATATATCTATGTTTTCTAGGGATGGCAATGGGCAGGATCTATAAGACCCAGATCCTTACTAGGCAAGATCAGGGCGACCCGCGGGTCTGTATTATTTAAAAAGTAAATAATTTTACAAAAATTAAGCCATACGTGTTCGCAATAGTGAAGCCCTCGAAAAATGAGAATGTAATTTATTAATTTGCTAAAATAAGTTAATATAAAAAACAAATAAATTAAAAATAATTTCAAGTTAATATAAATTAATAAATTGATATTATGTAGGTTTTTCTCCTATGATAATTTGTTAATTTTTCTCGGATAATTTCATTCCTCCTTTGGCAATTTGTTAGTTTTTCTCGGATATTTAAAGCGTCAAAGACAACAATAGGAATCTATTTAATGGGTGTTTATTTTGGTCGAATATGTGTTAACTTTCTTTACCGATTATAATATATTGATATTTGATACTTCGGAATCTTTACCAATTAAGATATAACTTTGATACTTTGGTATTTTGGTACTTATACCAACTTGGTTGAATAAAATTTAATTATAAAAAAATACCAAATTGGGTAGGTTGTATGAAAATTTGGTACTAGCTTTAGTAATTAATATATTTTCATATATTATTTTAAAATTCTGGTAGGATCCGGGTAGAATCTTATATGTCCATATACATGCCCTTATCCTTTTTAAAAATAAGGATCCGGGTCTAGACCCGGTCAAAGTCAACTAATCTTGGACCCTTCGGGTCTGGATCCGGGTAGACCCTCAGGATAAGGGTCAAATTGTCATCCCTAATATTTTCTGCCTATTTTGGAAAAAATTCCATTATATTTTATGTGTTTTTTCTATTCTCTCTATTCCCATTTCCATTCACTAATTTTTACTGCTTTAATAGTCACTATTTACGAACCTCTTTTGCATCTATTCTCATGTTAATCTTTAAGTTCGAACTTTCTTACTATTATATTATTTGCATTTGCATAGGGATTGGTAGATTAATCGATGAATTAACCTCTATCAGCCCGCGTTGTAGAGGGAGTCCATTACGCTAAAGACTCAACTGAAGCGAACAAAGGTTGGGCCTTGCGGTGGCGGTTTATACTTTTATTAGGGTAAAATATACTAATGGTCAATAATCTTTTGTAACTTTTATCTCATAGTAACTATTTTTTTTATGATCATTCATCTATATTAAGCCAATCTTATATGGTTACTATGGTCAATTTTGAAATTGTAAAATTTCTAAAACACGACAGACTTTTTTTTCTCTCGTCTTTTACTTCCTTCCTTTTCTATCATTTCAAAATTAAAATTTTGATTCACCAAATAATTCGATAAATTGACAAATTTATTATATGGATTCATGTTCGATTCATTCAATAAAAATTTTGAATATGATTTTTTTGTTTGTATGAGCCGATTCAAACTGAATCTAATTTTTGACACATCAAATTGAATTCGAATAACATTAAAAAAAGGACAAACATATACACTTAATATATCATACATGTGTAATATATTGTATGATATATTAATAAACATATACGCGTCATTACGAGTCCCGCTGTAGCGTCGCAGTTCACTGTCGATAGTTTCGTCAGAGGGACTTCTTGGTTGAAGAGCACCGATGTGCCTTACGCCGCTGGCCTTTAATTGTCGAAGATTAAGTTGGTTTTTACAATTACAAGTTGAATGATTTATTTAGTTATTTCTTGCTCATTATATTTTTGGAAGCCAAGGACCTATCTTTCATGTCATCTTTCCTGTCCTCCTCTACTTCTCCTCCTTCTTTCCTCCTCTACCCTGTCTCTTTTTCCTCCCTCTGGCGGTGCCTTGGTAGGTGGTCCCTCCGTCGTCCTCCATCTCCCTTTCAGTTTGTAGCTCACCGCTGCCCTCTTCCATATCCTCCAGATTTCTCCTTCTCTTCCGTGGTTCTCCGGTGTTGTTGCTTGGCTTGTTGCTCACCTCCGTCACTTAGCCGTCCGATCACCCAGATCCGATCCTTCAACCAGCCTGCTCCGTCGGTTTCGATGCTTTTCCCCGGGCATGGCTTCCCCCTCGGCTAGCTCGGGGTGGTCGCTGGTGTTTAAAGGTGGTGGGGGGTCAGTCGGTTTGACTTTTATTCTTTATGTCTCCATTTCGTTTCTGTTGTTCTAGTGTTTACTGTGATGTGACTTATGTTGTATTGTTGTTCTTATGTTTGTTGTCTTAGCTCTAGAGTTAGTGGTCCAGTCGGGTTTATGCTTATCTATTTATGTTTTTTTTGATCGGTTTTGGTTTGATCTAAGATCCGGATGGATATTAATACCGTTTGGCTTTGGTAGTTGGCTTTCATAACTTCTCGACCTCCTATCGCTTCTACCCGTGCTATTTGATCGGCTTTGGTTTGGTTTTCGTTTTATGTTTGGTGTTATTGTTATTTGTTTTTGTATTTCGAATTTATGTGTTGTAAACTCGTATCTTAATGTTAGGCTTCTCGCCACCGTTCTATAAAAAAATTCATTTGTTAAATAAAAGTCATACACGTGTATTAATCGTTAGTTAAAGGTTGTGTGAATATCCAGAATAAATACAAAATTTGAAAACAATCTATTTGTTTGGGCCATTGACTGACTTAATTCGGGACAAAATACTGGGATTCCTTATGTTGAACGAATCCAACATAAATCTATGTCTTCAACTCGTCGAATTATTCGACTAATTGCATTTTCAATTTCGAAATGAGAGAGAAAGGAGAAAGTAAAAAGCAAGAGAGAGAAAAAAAAAGGTTTGGAATGTTTTAATAATTTTACAATTTCGAAATTAGTCATAGTTACTTAGTTACTGTATAAAGGTGGCTTAATATAAGTGGTGTTTTTTGTTATTATAAAAAAAGAATTTAGCCAAATGTTTTCTACACAGGCTCTAGGCCTGGCCCGCATTGTAGAGTGAGCCCATTATGCTAAAGACTGAACTGAAGCGAACAAGGCTGGGCCTTTGGCGGTGGCGGGTACTTTATACTACTTTTATATCATATTATATAATATGTATAAAGGGTAAAAGCCTAGGTGGGGAGAAGAAAAGAAGGGGAAAATCAAAATTAGGGTTGGCGATGGCGTCCGTGTGCTCTCCTCCGACTAAGATCCGGAAGTTGAACGAGGATGAGTATACGCCGGGGCTCGTGTGCGTGGACGAGGATGAGCCGCGTTCGGTGCCGGGGCCCATGGATGTGGACGAGGATGTGCCACGGCTGCTTTGGGGGGTGCCGGAGCTGCCTGAGGGTGCGTGGGCCCGGTGGGGGAGCCAAGCCGTGTATTTCGTTGGCAAAACCCGCGACTTCCCGTACAAATTCGGAGGTCTGAGCATTTACGCTATCAACCCCACGGATAAGTCCTTACCCGTTTACCACGTCTTCGACTTCACATACCCCTGCATCTTTGGCCAGCTCGTCTCTGGCTTGTCTTGCGCCGTCGTGGGCTCCTCGGCCTACGTTTCGGGCAATGGAACTGGCCTCTGGGTTCGCCAAATTGGGGACAAGGACGACGGTTGGGTGGAAGGGCCCCAGTTCAGCCGCGACAAGCGTAGCCCAGATCTATTTTCTCTAGGGGGTAGGCTCTACGCACTCCGCTACTTCCATCAATACGATCTGGGTCGTGAATCCGAGCAGGACTACCCGCATGCGTTTGAGGTTCTTGTCAATGGGAGCTGGCGCTCTCTCCACGCTCCGCCCCCCTGTTTCTCAGGCTCTCTCGATGGTAAGGGTGTCTTTGAGGAATTTTGGATTGCGGGGTGGTCCTGCATTGGGGACCGCACAATGGTTGTCCACAGTTTTAATTTAGATCGGCAGCGTTTCTTCCGCTTCCATCTAACCGATGATTTTCAAGGTAGCTGGACCGAGCTCAGCGTCTCTGTCCCGGGGGCATCTCCATTTCCATTCCCGTGTAGTGATTTTACTTACACTACCCATCTCTGCGCCGACGATCCCCTGCTCCTCCCTGCCTTTTCTCATCGTGCCATCTTCTCCGTTGTTGGCTTGGCTGCTGCACCCGCTGGTGACAGGAGTTTGGAGTTGGAAGTTGGTGAAGATATCCAGTTTCCATGGGGGCTCTTCCGGCCTAAGTGCGATAAGTTATACTGGCACCTCATCAGTTTGGGCCGTTATAGGTACTGCGCAATCGCTTTCGATCGCTTCACTCGACTTAATCCCACCATTTTCACTTTCGATCTGCGGCTGGCTGGGGCAGAAACTGCCTCCCTTGAAAATGTTTGCGTCAAGCACCATGCCTTTGGTGAACAATTAAATATGAAGCTCCTTTCCGGGAAAGCTTACTCCTGCTAAGCAACTCCCTGCTGCTCAAATGTGTGTCTCTCCTTGCCCGCTCTTTTCAGTTTCATCTTCCATCTGGGGCATGTCTGTAAAATACTATTTAAACATTTACTTTTGCTGTGCTGGGCTCGTGCCTGTGGCATTATGTCTGTTAAATTATCTATGGACTTTTTTTTCTCTTTCGTTGATTGAATGCTTGTCATGGGATACAGACCTTGGTACATGCTATAATTTCTCCTCTAATTTTAGACCATTCACGTCCCTTGAAGGATACGCCCTAGGCTTTGCTGTTGGCCTGCTTCTGCATTTCCAACCTGTGCTGTTCAGTATTATTAGTTTACTGTTACCTCCTGTTTGGTCAGCGGAATTCTGGCTTGGAATTGTGCTTTTTGCACTTCTTGCAGGTGTGCCGACTTCTTTGTTTCTTCGTCTAGCTTCCCTTTCGATACAGTTATGGGATGGGGCTTTTGGTTCTTGTCCAGATGTTGGAGGTTTCTGTGATGCGGTTTAGTCACTGCACCAACAGGACATAGCAACGTACTGTAATCCTACAATGCTTAGTTCGTGTATATACTGTAAACCCAAGAAGGGCGTGGGTCAGCAGGAGCTTGGAAATTTGTCTCTCAGTTTGGCAGTTTGGGATATCTCCAGCCTGCATGTTGTGTTCAAAATCTGGGTTGTGTCCAAAGTTTCTCATGTGTCTTAGTGCAGGTCTTGTGCTAGTTTCTCTCTGGATCTCTTGGCCAGTGTTAATATTTAGCGTTGCAGATTCTTTGCATCTTTGTTGGTTTGACCTATTTGGTGACTACTAAGTCATGTTTTGTTTGCTCAAATTGATTCAGGTTGTTACATCACTATCCGTGGGTCTGGTACTGATGTCCTATTTAATTTGCGTCTCTTTGCTTACTTCTCCGGATGGGAGTTGGAGGCAGTGCCGAATTCTCGGTCGTTTTCTAATATGCTACACAAGCAGCCTGGTCTCATTTAAGTTGTTGCAGGATCACGGTTTGTATGTTTGTTTGAGGCCATCTGCAATAATGTTAGTCTGCAGATCAACTGGTAATTCATGGACGTCCTCAAGGCGAAGCTAGTGAACTTCTAAGGAAGTGTGTTGCTCCAATTGTTTGGAAGTTCGAGAAGGAAGGATCGTAACCTTTTGTTCAAGTTGCAGAAGCTATGCTTTGCTATTGAACTACTTTGGTTTCTTACGGTGCCTTAAGGGGGGCTGGGCTGGGCTGGGATTTGTACCAGATTTCTATCGATATCTAGGTGGGCGTACACCAAGAATGAACCGTTGCATTATTTTTTAGGAGGGTAACCTAACCTTTGGCTACGTTCCTTACTGGGTTCCATCCATGCCCTCTTTGTCACTTTGGGCATTGTGGTGTAGATGTCGTATTTTTAGCTCCATGGTTATCACATTACCATTGCAGTTTCGCTGGTAAATATGCCCAATAAGTAATCGAACAACTAGAATCCAATTGCTGTAGGTCGTTATGGCTAACCAAAATAGTGGCCAACTTCTCAACAAGCGACTCCAAGGCATAGGCAAGTTTTATTACCTTCTTTGTACACGATCACCTAATAAGCATAGTATATTGTCCTTTCCACCCAAAGGAAAAATGTGGCAGTGGTCTTTTTTGGATGAAAAAATGATTTCACCGAATCCAATAATTCTCGGACTCAGGTAATTAATTAATTGATCATATTTTACCAAAAGACACTCGAATCAACTTTCGAAAGAATTGTTCTAACATATCTAGGTATCGAGTTTGATTTCTTTAAACCCATGAGTGTTAAAAGAGTTTAATCGGTCTCTTTGAAGAGAACCTATAACAGCTGGACAGACCAATAATTTTACCTTGGAACATGAAAATAATTAAGGAAAAATTACATTAAGGTCCTTCATGTTTGGTAATACTCTTGCCAAAATTTTAATTTTTATCTCTCCTACGTTCTCTCCCATCGTCTCTCTCTCCCCTCCATTTTCACTACATGTCGCTATGTCAACCTCAATGGTTAGTAACGCAACTCTGTCAGACCAAATCCAACAACCTAATTAGTTCCAATTAAACAATCACCTCTTCAATTTTCGTAATTTCAAGGAATTGGGTCAGAGAGAGAGTACTTTACGAAAGTGGACGCCAGTGTCTCTTTATGGTCACTAGTTTATATTAAGTCACTTGCGTATGGTCATTTACCTACATTAAGTCATCATTTATGATCATTTTGGGTAATTTTGAATTTAAAATTTTTTAAAGACATCTCCAATTTCTTTTTTTTTCCTCGTTGTCATGCCATCTATCACATTACATATTTGAATCCATATAAAAATTTCTAATCTCAGATTCACGATTCTGATTTTATTAGAGAGTAGCTAGATTCCAAATTTGTGTGTTACGAGATGATCATGTTGAAGGATGCGTCAACACGAGACATGACTGGTATCACAGCACAACGTCATGACGAAAGCAAACAGGAAAAGTAGAGAGAGGAAAGGAGGAGGACAAGAGAGAAAATAATTAAGTTTGAGATATTTTGGAAGTTTTAAAATTTCAAAATTAGTCATAATAACTATACAAGAATGACTTAATATAGATGAGTGACCATAAAGAGACAAAAAATATATTTGTGACCATGGACTAACATATATCGAAGATGAGTGGCCATGGGTGTCTTTTACCCAATATTTTCATACTCTTATAACTTGTGTGAGTATACGATCACCCGATAAGCATTTCACTATTTCCAATAATACTTGAACTTAGTTATTTAATATCTCTTAATGAAGAAATCCTTCGTAAGATTCTTGACTAAATTGTAATTAACGTTTTTTTTAACGCACCCTTACAAAAGGTAGATGGTCTGTTGGGTTGGTTCAGCCTTATTGCTTTTTTTTTTTTATAAGTTAAAATATTGTATTAATAATGTAAGAAAAAAAATACAAAGAACCTACGTATGAGAGACCCCGTCCCAAAACACACAAGATTGCTGGTGCAATCAGCCACAAGACCAATTGCAAAACCAATCTACAAAGGCCACAGCAAGAAAGCCACACACCAGCTGCAACCAACAGTCGCAGGCTAATCCGGCTTAAGAGATTGCAGGTAGAGAATAATATCTTTGTTCAGCCTTATTGCTAGCCATAATAAAGACTAGTTTGACGTTTGTAGCTTTTGCCAAATTGTGATCACAGAGTGCTGCCTTCATAAAGAGGCATTGTCCATTGTAAGTATCACTTTTCGATTGTATAAAGATATTAAGTTCGTGATATTCTCGTTTAGTTCAACCAAAGACTGATTTTCGTCTTGACCGATCTGCCCAGAACTTGTTCCTCGCATGCTTCACCTAACCATTCGACCCTGGGATAGAACATTCTATTCTGAGAATCATGAAATACGGTCAATTCAGGCATGGGTTTGTGCAAAAAGTAGAGTACCAAGGGGATGTCTATCAGCAAGCTGAAAAGCTAGAAGAAGCTCATGAAATAGACATCCATAATAGTATTGCCGAATTGGTGCAGTACTACTCCCTTCCAGCACTTCAACAGTTGGAGAGAGCCTTAAACACCGACTCTTCTTCGGATATGACAAACCTGAAAAAAGCGCCAGTATCAGAACCACTGGAAGTTAGAAAGGAAGAGGAACCAACCCGAAAGGCAAACAGGAGCTTCTAACAGAAAAAAATACACACCTTGTTTCTAACAAGTCCACAAATTACTGAAGCATGTGAGGGCAGTCGAGTTCCAGCCAGATATTTCAGGATCCATTGGAACTTGGAAGGTTAGATAATTCAAAGTGATCAGATATGTCCAAGAAAAGGCGTGATCCTATTTCTTTTGTGGTATTCAAAAGTTGCACAAAGGCTGAAGTGGTAATGGCCTCATACTGGGCCATCCCAGTAATCACAACTTTAGGCTTTAGCTTCCTAATCAGCTCCACTAACAAATCGGACTGTCTCGGTGCCTCGATTACAGTAATTGAATCCTCGGCATTGCCATTAGCCTCTGCACTCTGCAAGAAGTATAGTACCATATTTAACTGAATTGAAACAGAAAAGTAACAAATGAATGCTACAAAAAGAGAGAACTGTAGATCTCAGAAAATGCTTGTTTGAACCTACAAGAGGCAATCCAGCGACACACAAAATACAATAAATGCTTCTTTGACATGTCCAATGCCAAAGAAAAGTGTTAAAAACAATAATTAAAAAAAAGGGTTATGTTATGAGTTTCTTCCCACTCAGTCAAAGCATATGCATCAGGATCTTTTGACAGGAACACTAAATCAGAATCACCTCATAAGCACCACACTGCAATATCAATTAAACTCTTGCAAATGGGAAAAAAAGCAACCACGTAGCAAATTAAGAAATAAGCAAATAGAAAGGAGCAAATATACTAGGATATGTCAGTTGGTTAACGACGATGGACAAGAAAGAGAAGTAAGAAAACAACTCTAGGTGGCACCTTGAGCAACCTAAGCAAGCACACAAAACATTACTGCACATTGGGCATAGATCTTGCTCATAGTTGAGAGCAGACCAAATATTCATTAATGCCATGAGTTACAAAAAAATTATAACTCAAAAGGTCAAAACCAACACTAGAAGAGGTTACTCCGATTGCTAAAGATGTTAACCACTTCTGAGGTAAATGCCAAGTCAGATGCTCATCAAGTTGAGGTGAGAATAACCTAAGTGCATTCTCAATTGCTGCAGTCCTAGAAGGGAAGATGACTACGTTCTTGTTGAATAGATGAATGAAGTAAACAAGTCGGTATGATATCTGATGTGAAGTATACTGTCAAAGCAAAAATTGTGCAAGAAAATAGTCCAACTGATCCAAGTAAATAGTCAATCATAGGGACCACTTGCACGCACCATAGGAGCAGACACTCAAAAAGGATACCTACATCAGAACTGAGTGGAGTGTGATGATAGGTTTTCATGAAGCCAGCAATCAGATTACGAAACCGAAAGCTTCCAGCTGGTGGCTCATGGGCAAGATAAGCTAGGAACGGAATCTTCTCATCGGCAACAGAATCATCTTCGAAGAATAAATCCAAGGAGCTGCTGACCTCTTGAAATCCATTCTTAAGATGCTCAAAAAAATTCTTAACCTGAACATAAATTCAAAAGTCGATTTATCTTTTACATTCCTCATCAAAAAACAAAAAATTCAAAGGTATATAACCAACCTGGTTTGGTTGCCGAAGTTGACAACTGTATACAGATAAGGCATGGGCAATTCTGCCCCCTGCCGATCCATATGCCCATGCTGTCCGAGGACAAATGGGCTGATCTCCGGTAAGATCCATGACGAATTCAAAATGATGCGGACTGTTCTTCTCAATTTCAACTACGGCGGAAATATCAGTGTCTGCAGCCTCCAGAGTGCAATGGTCAATCATAATCTATATAGGTTCAACAAAACTATATGAAGAAGCATCAGCATATTCTACCTGAAGAATTTTAGTCTGCCAAAGCTTGTTTACATGGAAGCCATGACGTTCAAACAAGCACTTACAGACAGCTTGTCCAGGACAACCAGCCATATTGAAAATCATAATACCCATAGGTTTGATGACAGATATGCCTTCCTCTAAAACCAAAATGAAGTGATCCTCTACAAATCCCTACACAAAATTAGTTTACTATTACACTCCATGCACTATAAGACAGGTAAAACAAACTAAATACTAACAACACTCCCTACCCAAACATATGGTGTAACGCAACTGAGAAAATTAACTTTGTGCAAAGAAAGACACAACAATGTTTAAAACGAACGTTGCACTCTAACATTGAGAGGCTCGAGAAAGATCTTGAGCACATTTCAGTAGTAACTGAGCCACAGCAACAAGAGATTACAGGCTTGCTTACTTTCACTGAGAATTAGATGCTCTGCAAAGGATATGATAACCACACACCAGCTACGACCAACAATCAAAGGATAAAATCAGAAATGACATATGCAAGGATCTTTATGAACTGAATTACAAAAGCATGACAACTAGGTTTTTTTTTTCATGTCTCCAACTCTTTCCTTCCGAGGGATATTTTTCCTTGCCATCCAAAATCTTTTTCTATTTTTAACCTACAGTATTTAGTTAAAATTAGTTAATATAATCTTCCCACGGGAGAAAACATGTTAAATCTTAAGAGAAAAAATTTACAACCGTACAAGTATGGCTAATGTCGCGATAAGGGTTTCCTTGTAGCCAAGGTGGTAGGAAAGATTTTATAATGTAAGGCCAATAGACAGAAAATTCAAATTTCCTGTATATCTTACTGAGCCAAAATGTTGAGGAAAGATCTGCAACAATTCCTCAAGTACAAATTCAAGTTTTTATTGCTACATTACCAAGTCCGATGTTTGCACTGATTTACAAAACCAACTGCTTCACTCGGAACGCTTATTCATGCTCTATAAAAGTACTTGCGGAAGTTGCAACATCTGCTCAATGCATCCATCCTAATGATGACACCAGCTATAACCAGAGACAACGCCATGACAGTGCCAGACCATAGAGATGGCTACTTATAGAAAAGATTTCCTGACCTGAAGAGCACAATAATTGCTTAGTGAGTGCAGAAATTCTTCGCCCTCAGCCAACTCGGCACCAACCTCTTCATAGTCGTCCTCAAGTGCAGCCAGATCCTCACGGGCTTCAGAGAATTCACCTTCCTCCATACCCTCATCCATGTACCAGTGAACAAAGGCCCTCTTGGCATACATCAGGTCGAACTTGTGATCAATGCGGCTGAAGACCTCTGCAACACTGGTGGAGTTAGTTATCATGCAGACAGCCCGCTGGACCTTGGCAAGGTCACCACCTGGACAACAGTTGGTGGCTGGTAGTTGAAACCACATTTGAAGCCAGTTGGGCACCAGTCGACAAATTGGATGGTTCGCTTGGTCTTGATGGTAGCCACAGCAGCATTGACATCCTTGAGGAGGACACCACATCTGTACATCAGGCAGCACGCCATCTACTTACCGTGGCGAGGATCACACTTGGCCATCATGGATGAAGGCTCAAAAGTACTGTTGGTGATCTAAGCAACAGAGAGCTGCTCGTGATACACCTTCTCCACAGAAATGACTGGAGCATAGGACAAAAGCATGAAGTGAATCCTTGGATATGGGACAAAGTTGGTCTGGAATTCAGTAACATGCATATTCAGGGCACCATCAAACCTCAACGAGGCAGTCAGAGAAGAAATCACTGAAGAAGGTGTTGAAAGCATCATCACCTCCCCAACAGTCTTGTCACTAGGCATCTGGCCATCAGGCTGCATTAAGAGAGAAATCCAAACCAAACAAGTTAGCGCACATTCTTTTACTGGCATTGGCGGAAACACAAAACAAGAATGACAAGCCGTTTCAAAACCTAATAAACCACGTTAAACAAAACAATGGCCCAAGATATCAAACATTGTACAAGTTTGCAAATCTGAAAATTATCAAAGCTAAAAACAAATCAGATCCGAAATGTATAATCACAGATCTGAACACAAACATTAGATCAAACATACTGCATTTCCTATAACGAAAAGCAGAAGTCAAAAACAAAATCAACCATTGACACGGTTCTAACATTACAGATCTGGCCAAGCTTCAGGCAAAAAACCGCAACAGGGATGTGGCAAAAGGGTTCTGTAGTTGAACACCAAGAGTGAAGTTGGAGAAAATTAAGGGAAACCCAGGACAAAAAGTACCGTCATTAGCAAACTTGACCCCACCAAGCTCGAGAAGTAAAGCCGCAACGGGTCCTCTCCAGTTCTTCACGCGTGCAGAGGAGGAGAAAGGCAAGTGGAAGGTGAAATTGTTGAACCCATTAAAGTTAGTCCTTGAATGGAGAAGAAGGGATGATGCCCTCGAGAAGAAGATTGTGGGTGTGGAGCTGCTGTGGTCGAGCGGAGTGGCCATTTCAGCCTACACGTCTTTTACTTCTCTGCCAACGCAAAGACAGACGCAGCCACTCTGACTCTTTGAGTACACAAAAAAGACGAGTTGAGGATTTATATGTGTTATTTGGAAGATTTTCCATTTGATTTTTTAGGTTAAGGTCACTGAAATTTGTAATCTTATTGTTTTGCATTGGTCTATCTAATAGTTGTGCCCATTAGAAGAAATTGGATTTAACTAACTGGGATACGTCCACCTCCAGCAAACTAGTTTGGACATAGGAAACATATTGCCCCAATCAGCATATTCCCATGAATTAAGGCAAATCAATTTTCTGCTACCTTTTCCTTTCAGAATTTTTGTTCAAAAAGAATTAAGTGAGCACTAAGGCCTTTATAATCAAGGAAAGCTGGACTAGATTACTTGGTCCTTTAGTAGACATGATTAACATAGATTCATAGTTCATTAAAGTAGCAGATTAGCTGTAGAACAGGGAAGTACCTGGACTAGATCACTGAACTCAGGCAACTCAAAGAATCTTGCAAGTTCAATCCCTCCATATTTTACAGCTTCTTCCAGTTCTCCAATCTACAACAATTACAAGCAAACATTAAGACAGTAGCTTCTAACAGCAACAAGAAATTTCTCCAGAATATCTTATGTAACATTCGGAAGAAAGATAACAAGTACAAGAAGCAATGTGTATTGAGTAGTAGAGAGCATACAAAAACAAGTGAAGCGATGTGTTTCGGAAGAAAGATAACAACTGAACATGACATGTAAAAAAGCACTCTTTGAATGTGTGTCTAACATGTCTCAGGGGAAAGTTTCCATACCCGAACCAATTCTATGAACTTTTGACAGTGAAGCAGAAAGCATGTCCCTGATTTTTCATCCTGCAGGCAGTAAACAATAGGTCATCTCTAAAACAAAGCCATGTTTCTTTTCTGAAATGATTTTATCAAACTCCGGCAACTCCGCACAGGGATCAAGGAAGAAGCATTCCTATAATTGCTTAACAAACAGATAAGAAGTTTATTCAGGAACCTCAAGAATTTTTGAAGAAAATTGAGATCCCACTCATTTCTAAAGAAGTGACTAGATTAGCATCAAATTTCAAAGAACAAATCATACCACCATATATTTAACGGTTTAACCAAGTAGAAATAATTTTTTTTATCCGTTTACTTTGTGAAACCATAATAATAATAACAACAATAATAATGTTAATAACAAAAATAACAAGAACCACCATAACAAGAATAATGTTTTTTTTACTTTCCTATCATAATAATATTTGATCTGTGAAACAAGATTCAACAATCCAAGAGCCAACTTTGGCTGAGTATGACGTATTTCAAATAGAAAAATGACAAAAATAAAAGTTCATCTTCGTGAAGACAACTGTTCACCAGATGACCGTTCTCAAGTACCGACCTCTGGCATTCTTTAATCATATTCCCTAAATCTGATACACTTAACTGAAGAAACATGAAGAGAAAGGAATAGCAGCAAATTCAAGTATGTTCACCTGTACAATCTGGGGATACCAATCATGAAGCTTACTGAGAGCAATGTCAATCTCACCATTCCTGATCAGCTTCATTAATTGGGAGAAAAAGTTAGTAGATTCCAGGCTTTATGAGATCTAGCACATGATGCTTAACTAAAGAGGAAAAATCAAATGTTTTAAGGTTTTGTATATAAAATAGTAAAGCTCAGGGTTTTAACCAAATCATAATTCCTCCAGAAACACATTAGAAACTTCTTACCTGTTAAGAGTTTTCCTGTGGCTCAAAGCATACAGAATATCCTGCTCAGCAGACCCATCTTCCTGAGCTACAAAAATAGGAGGACTCGGTACTTTTACCAGCCATGTCAAATGCATCGAGAGTCTCTTCACAGCCATAATGTAGTAGATAAGAGCGAACAAGCCTGTTCAGAACATGAAAGGCAAAACAACTCTCACTTGAGAACTACACAACAAAAGGAGCAGTTAAACCATGATGCTGAAGCCGGATTGAAAATTTGAAATTCTGCATATCACATAAAGCACAGTACAAGTTCCTATGTAGTTCATTCTTCAAACTTCCGTCAACCTTTGCTCCAAAGAAGAACAAACTGCACCAAGTAAACTAAACAATAGTAGAGAAAGATGACCTAATCTGGCCCCAAAACATTATTTCGGACATCAACAATTTTTTTTCTACATGAGATGGAACAAACAACAAGAAGGAACTGATGTTAAACATCAGCTTCTAATACAGTTGATTAAAACTTTTGAAGAACAATAAACCACAAGGGAAATCATTGCAGAGATTTTAAAAAAGAATGAGCACTTGCCTATAGCTCACATTTGGTGGTAAAGATTCTTTCTCAATTGTTCTATGTTGCTTCATCCTCTCGTGGGTTTCATATTCCTGTGCAATAATTGAGAAAAAGAATCAAAGAAGATAAATGTATGCAAGCTACATATTTCTACATATTCGTGAACCTTTTCCCTACACACACCAATACTTTCCTACACACACAAAAGCTCGTGCAGAAGAGCTAGGGCGCAGACAAACACATACACAGAACAAGAGATAGAGATAGAGATAGAGAGAGTACCCTGAGATCAAAAGCAAATGGCCTCTGCCCAAAGTTGACTTCAACACTGCCGTACATGCAAATGAAGCATGGATAGAAAATCAGAATTACTAATATGACAAGATAACTGCCAATCCATCAATAGCTAATTCAGATAAACCAATACTGGACGGAAAGGTTCATGACAATGGAACAAACAGAAAATGAATGCAAAGTTAAAAGGGGGAAAACGAGTCAGTACTTCAGCAAACCAATAAGAGAAAAGTACAAGTTACCACATCTATGATGAACAAAACTGAAACATCCCATCACATCAAACCCAGCAAGTTAAGTTTTTTGAAGTTGGAAAAGAATTTGAAATTTAACAAATCTTCCAACAACTTAAATACTACCATTTCTCAACATGGAAAAAGAGGCATTTAATGACATGGAAGTTCCTTGCTTGATCTCCAGATGAGCTGACATTTTCCTATCCGCGTTACAGATCAACAATAGCAACTGTGCAAGCTTGCAAAAAGTTTTACATAAAAACCCAATGATATGGCAAGCCTTTTTTAGGGATTAATGGATTCTACTCAGCCTATGTTTCCATGTTCAATGATATATTCTTAGCCCTCCGAAATAAGTTCTATCATTACACCAAGCGTTGCAACTTCCATCAGTAAAGTAAGTCGATTTCATAGCATCTGGGACAATTCTAAACTTTTTCAAGAGACATTTTTAAACCAGGGGAAAGAGTAAGAAACATCAAAATGTAACTTAATCTTCATAGAAAAACGAACAACTATCAGACAGAAAGCAGAACAAGATCAAGGAGAATTTAGACATGGTATATAGACGTTGGAGAAAATCTCAAGCATACAAACATTTCTGAGAGTTTTTTTCCTCCTTAAGAACTTGGGCATTAAAATTTTAAAAAAAAACATAAACTTCATCCTTGAAAGAGGAATAGCATACTCCTCATTCTGGCTGTGAACTGCAACAGAGGGACTAGATGGCCCCTGACATCCTTACATACTGACCCAATGATGGCTCCATTTTTCCTGGCATCATGTGGAAATAAGTATGCCAGATTAAAGATTATGAATTGAACAGAAAAAAAACCGAAAAGTAGGGCAGAGTGTCCCTACAAAAGCTTGTCTAATGTCATTCCATTGACATGATTGGCCCAAGTGGAGACTCTCTTACGTGAAAAAGAATTCCTGTGAAGCATAGTTAATACCAGCTCAAGCAGTATCATTTGTTGAAAATGTTGGGCCAAAAACTGCTCTCCCTTTCCTTGTCCACGATAAAGATATCCATCATCCCCGTGGTATCCAAAGCTGTTCACTTCCCAACTGTCGGAATGAGTGAAAAGTAAGCAGAAGTTGAAGCATACCAGCTTATAACAAGGCATTACAAACAGAAATCCCGCACATATAACAACAAGCATGATGTGGTCCAATTCTTTTTTCCTAATTCTGAAATATACAGACTTAACGGTCAATTCAGTGTTCTCATCTTTCGAATTGATTTCACTGCCACTTGTTGTAGTTCACTGTTCTGCCCTTAGCTGATCATGGACAAAAGTCTATGGAAGCTATGGCGCATCTATTGGGAGACCACATTCTATAACCAGTACTTTACTGGCGGTAACAAACAGGTGTATGTCCTTTTATTAGAAAATCTAATCCCCAGGCATATAACAGGAAAACTCCTTCAACCAAACTACCAAAGGGTTACATTTTTAAGAACAAGAACTAAAGCTATAACATAGACTACTAACTACACCTACATAAGAGCACATAAACATATACCAGAAAGCAAACATGTATGAGTGCCATTGACATACACTAAACAAGTTCTAAAAACCTCACCCCATATTCCCAGAAGATGATTATGAATCTCGCATGGCAAAAGATACATTTATACTAAGTGACAAGTTAAACCTGGACATGGCGGAAAGATTAATTTCCACCTCTGTTGCAAAATCCTCATTGGCCCAAATCAGTATCCAACACCCAATCAACACAGTTCAAACCTAGAATGCCAACCCAATGAACAAAATCAAGCATTCTTTCCCCATCGTTCATCCACATCACATCACATCAACCAAACAGGCATTCTTGGACCAAATTGACAAATTAAGCACCTTTAAGATATCTCAAGTTCTACTACATTAACCCTAATCCGAATAGCAAATTAATGTCCAAGAAAAGAACGAAGGCAACTTTGTAGGGATAGGTTTACTACACGCACCAGGGCTGCCTGAAGGTCTCCCCGGTGAAACCAATGGCGACCGAACATCTCGAAGTAGTAAACGAGCCGTTTCATGGGGGCCGGGCAGTTGGCCTGGACCACCCCGACGTCGTGGAGGTTGACGTTGGTTAACTTCACCAACAGCTTGTCTAGGGAGACGGGCAGGAACCCTCCGGCCGTGTTGAGCTCCGTGGGCTCCTCCAACTCATCAGTCTCCGCGGGCCCCGTGCCAGGAAGTAGAGGCTTGGGTCGCCATCTCCGTGGTGGCCGCCGTCGCTGGTCGCGGCGCTCATCGTGCGTTTCAGTTTTCCCAATTTCGAGGATTTAGGGATTTATTATCTTTCCTTTCTTTTTATTTTTTGGGATTTGAGTTTTTATTTTCTTTAAAAGGATGAGTGATTGAGTTGGGTGTCGGGTGGCTATGAAATAGTTTTCTTTTCCTACCCCGCCTCGAATTGAAGCCGTAGGTATTAAATTCATTTCGTTTACAACTATGTTTTAAATAAAATGATTCGTAAATGAACTTATACAATCCATGTACAAGTTGTAATTGGAAATAAATGAATAGTATGATCCAACTAATTAATTGGGATTTTTCAATAAATTTATATTTTCTAACCAACATTTGAAATACATTTCTTAAAATAAAACTCAAAAATTCATCTCCACAATATGTTTTGACAGTATTCAAATATATTATATGCTATCGAACTTGACTCTCGAGTACCCGGTAGGGATTCATGTGCTCCCTCCGGAAAGTTGTATTCCCTCCTTGGGGAGGATACGCTAGAACAATCTGCTAATTTTTGTATTTTGAATCAAGATTGAGTGCTCAGCTCAGCACTCACCAAATTCACCCAAAATATATATATATATATATATATATACCATAGATAATTTGAAAAAAATTGGAAAAAGTTAAAATTTTTAATCTTTAATAAAATTTTAACTCATGATCACTTATCTATAGTCAGTACTCTAACAATTTTCTAGTAGAATTGGTCGGATTATTAATGCCATCTTCATGTCATACCTAAAAATATACTTCAACATTTCTGCCTAACTTGAAGTTACCAAAATACACTTCCTTAGTATAACATTTACACTCTTATCTCCATCAAAACAAACACATTGTCACCGTTCTTGTATAACTCTTAAAACTAATTAATTAACCTAACCTCAAATACAAACAATAAAACTCCCCTATTCATTATCATCATTATTGCTCACCCTTTGGACCTTGTCACGATTCCAACTTTGTGATCCATAATTCGGGCTAACCTTCGAGTTCCCCCTTTTATTGCCATTATTCTCTTGGTCGCCAACAACAATGGTGTTACCCTCTTCCATCTTCCCATTGTTTTTAGGGCAAATTACTCTCACGTCTTTGGCCTTTGGTCACCCTCTCCCTAGGGTCCCTGATTTTTGGAAAAAGATTATCTCGTCTCTAAGTTTTGATGATAATAGACTATCGGGTCCCTGGAGCCAGAATATTCCATATTCTCCGGCAAACTCCTACTTGAAATGACCAAAATACCCCTCCCACTTAAAAAAAACCTTCTTCCTTCCCACTTATCTTCTTCCTCGCATCTCAAACCAAAACCAAAACTTAAAATCAAAACCAATTAACATCCAAATTTAAGGAGGCAAGCAGAAATGAAAAAAAACTAAGAACAGACAAAATTAATTATCCAAGAATTCAATTAATCGACCCAGACCAATCCTAAAAATTCAATTTTCCCCCAATTTAAATCCTCCACTGTCGGCCAGGTTCTTTGTCATTATGGTTGAAGCTGGATCCACGCAGCGTCGGGTTCCTCGACGACTGCAACGAGTATATCTCCGCATTGGTGAGTTTCACGGCCGTGGTGGTGGACGACATCCCCTGCGACCACCGCGAAAAGACGTTGGACTTGCGCACTGTGACAGGCAACGGTGAGCTCCTCAACAATCGGCAGGCGACGGTGAGCTGCAGCGAGCCATGGTAGTTTTCTTTTCTTTTTATTTTTTGGGATTTGAGTTTTTATTTTCTTTAAAAGGATGAGTGATTGAGTTGGGTGTCGGGTGGCTATGAAATAGTTTTCTTTTCCTACCCCGCCTCGAATTGAAGCCGTAGGTATTAAATTCATTTCGTTTATAACTATGTTTTAAATAAAATGATTCGTAAATGAACTTATACAATCCATGTATAAGTTGTAATTGGAAATAAATGAATAGTATGATCCAACTAATTAATTGGGATTTTTCAATAAATTTATATTTTCTAACCAACATTTGAAATACATTTCTTAAAATAAAACTCAAAAATTCATCTCCACAATATGTTTTGACAGTATTCAAATATATTATATGCTATCGAACTTGACTCTCGAGTACCCGGTAGGGATTCATGTGCTCCCTCCGGAAAGTTGTATTCCCTCCTTGGGGAGGATACGCTAGAACAATCTGCTAATTTTTGTATTTTGAATCAAGATTGAGTGCTCAGCTCAGCACTCACCAAATTCACCCAAAATATATATATATATATATATATATATATATATATATATATATATATATATATATATATATATATACCATAGATAATTTGAAAAAATTAGAAAAAGTTAAAATTTTTAATCTTTAATAAAATTTTAACTCATGATCACTTATCTATAGTCAGTACTCTAACAATTTTCTAGTAGAATTGGTCGGATTATTAATGCCATCTTCATGTCATACCTAAAAATATACTTCAACATTTCTGCCTAACTTGAAGTTACCAAAATACACTTCCTTAGTATAACATTTACACTCTTATCTCCATCAAAACAAACACATTGTCACCGTTCTTGTATAACTCTTAAAACTAATTAATTAACCTAACCTCAAATACAAACAATAAAACTCCCCTATTCATTATCATCATTATTGCTCACCCTTTGGACCTTGTCACGATTCCAACTTTGTGATCCATAATTCGGGCTAACCTTCGAGTTCCCCCTTTTATTGCCATTATTCTCTTGGTCGCCAACAACAATGGTGTTACCCTCTTCCATCTTCCCATTGTTTTTAGGGCAAATTACTCTCACGTCTTTGGTCTTTGGTCACCCTCTCCCTAGGGGCCCTGATTTTTGGAAAAAGATTATCTCGTCTCTAAGTTTTGATGATAATAGACTATCGGGTCCCTGGAGCCAGAATATTCCATATTCTCCGGCAAACTCCTACTTGAAATGACCAAAATACCCCTCCCACTTAAAAAAAACCTTCTTCCTTCCCACTTATCTTCTTCCTCGCATCTCAAACCAAAACCAAAACTTAAAATCAAAACCAATTAACATCCAAATTTAAGGAGGCAAGCAGAAATGAAAAAAAACTAAGAACAGACAAAATTAATTATCCAAGAATTCAATTAATCGACCCAGACCAATCCTAAAAATTCAATTTTCCCCCAATTTAAATCCTCCACTGTCGGCCAGGTTCTTTGTCATTATGGTTGAAGCTGGATCCACGCAGCGTCGGGTTCCTCGACGACTGCAACGAGTATATCTCCGCATTGGTGAGTTTCACGGCCGTGGTGGTGGACGACATCCCCTGCGACCACCGCGAAAAGACGTTGGACTTGCGCACTGTGACAGGCAACGGTGAGCTCCTCAACAATCGGCAGGCGACGGTGAGCCGCAGCGAGCCATGGTAGTTTTCTTTTCTTTTTATTTTTTGGGATTTGAGTTTTTATTTTCTTTAAAAGGATGAGTGATTGAGTTGGGTGTCGGGTGGCTATGAAATAGTTTTCTTTTCCTACCCCGCCTCGAATTGAAGCCGTAGGTATTAAATTCATTTCGTTTACAACTATGTTTTAAATAAAATGATTCGTAAATGAACTTATACAATCCATGTATAAGTTGTAATTGGAAATAAATGAATAGTATGATCCAACTAATTAATTGGGATTTTTCAATAAATTTATATTTTCTAACCAACATTTGAAATACATTTCTTAAAATAAAACTCAAAAATTCATCTCCAAAATATGTTTTGACAGTATTCAAATATATTATATGCTATCGAACTTGACTCTCGAGTACCCGGTAGGGATTCATGTGCTCCCTCCGGAAAGTTGTATTCCCTCCTTGGGGAGGATACGCTAGAACAATCTGCTAATTTTTGTATTTTGAATCAAGATTGAGTGCTCAGCTCAGCACTCACCAAATTCACCCAAAATATATATATATATATATATATATATATATACCATAGATAATTTGAAAAAATTGGAAAAAGTTAAAATTTTTAATCTTTAATAAAATTTTAACTCATGATCACTTATCTATAGTCAGTACTCTAACAATTTTCTAGTAGAATTGGTCGGATTATTAATGCCATCTTCATGTCATACCTAAAAATATACTTCAACATTTCTGCCTAACTTGAAGTTACCAAAATACACTTCCTTAGTATAACATTTACACTCTTATCTCCATCAAAACAAACACATTGTCACCGTTCTTGTATAACTCTTAAAACTAATTAATTAACCTAACCTCAAATACAAACAATAAAACTCCCCTATTCATTATCATCATTATTGCTCACCCTTTGGACCTTGTCACGATTCCAACTTTGTGATCCATAATTCGGGCTAACCTTCGAGTTCCCCCTTTTATTGCCATTATTCTCTTGGTCGCCAACAACAATGGTGTTACCCTCTTCCATCTTCCCATTGTTTTTAGGGCAAATTACTCTCACGTCTTTGGCCTTTGGTCACCCTCTCCCTAGGGTCCCTGATTTTTGGAAAAAGATTATCTCGTCTCTAAGTTTTGATGATAATAGACTATCGGGTCCCTGGAGCCAGAATATTCCATATTCTCCGGCAAACCCCTACTTGAAATGACCAAAATACCCCTCCCACTTAAAAAAAAACCTTCTTCCTTCCCACTTATCTTCTTCCTCGCATCTCAAACCAAAACCAAAACTTAAAATCAAAACCAATTAACATCCAAACTTAAGGAGGCAAGCAGAAATGAAAAAAAACTAAGAACAGACAAAATTAATTATCCAAGAATTCAATTAATCGACCCAGACCAATCCTAAAAATTCAATTTTCCCCCAATTTAAATCCTCCACTGTCGGCCAGGTTCTTTGTCATTATGGTTGAAGCTGGATCCACGCAGCGTCGGGTTCCTCGACGACTGCAACGAGTATATCTCCGCATTGGTGAGTTTCACGGCCGTGGTGGTGGACGACATCCCCTGCGACCACCGCGAAAAGACGTTGGACTTGCGCACTGTGACAGGCAACGGTGAGCTCCTCAACAATCGGCAGGCGACGGTGAGCCGCAGCGAGCCATGGTAGACGAAGACGACAAGCTCCTCAACGACTTCGTGGCCCATCGCTTCTTCTCCGCGAGGGTCCACTGACTTCGCGGCCCGCCGCTTCTCCTGGCACGCCTCGTTCGTGGGGAGTTGGGACCCGCCAAGGAACCCAAGGGAGGCGGCTTCACAGTTGGCCCACCTTCAGGGAGGCCAGAAAGGGGTTACATCGAGGAGGTGGACCAGATGCGCCTCGACAAGCAGCGCTACGACTAGGCCTGCCGGGAGGCTATCCGGGCTGCCAACGACGAGCGCAAGTGGGCCAAGCTCGAGGACGCCAAGCTCTGTGCCCACGAGACGCAGCAGGCTCGGCAGCAGCTATGCCTCACCCTCGTATGATGATCATTCGTTGCTCCGCTCTCTCTGCTCTCTGGGATTAGTTTCTGGGATGAGCGAGGAAGCCGGGGAGGTCTGCGAGTCATCGTCCTCGGTCCAGGAAGAAGACGCAAGGAAGAAGATGGTATTGGACTTGAATCGATTAGTTATTGTTAATTAGAATTGAAGGGATTGGATTAGTTGGTGTTAATTGAAATTGGAGTTTATAAAATTAGGGTTATTTAAATTTTGATTCTAAAGTTTAGTTTTGAGTTTTAGTTTTGGTTAAAAGTTGGGAGGAAGAAGAAGGTGAAGGTAGAAGGAGAGGATTTTTTTATTTTTAAGTGGGAGGGATATTTTGGTCATTTCCAGGGACTAGAGAGTCTATTATCATCAAAACTTAGGGACTGGACAATCATTTTCCAAAATCTAGGGACCCTAGGGGGAGGGTGACCAAAGTACGGGGATGTGAGGATAATTTATCCTTATTTTTATTAAAGGTATACTTTTGTTGCGTGATTATCCCTGCAGCTTGATGGTTTGGAAGTGTGACGTGTTTCACCGCCGGCGATCATTTGTCTTGGCTGCCGCACAGGGCCTGTTTGTAAATCCTGTTTTATGTTAATATGAGGGTGGCGACACTAGATCCGACCCTTGTTAAAATTCTATTCATGAATTGATTTGATTTGTCAAAATTCGATTTGAATTGATTCGTCTGGAGACGAATTCAATACGATTCAAGATTTGACGAATTTGTCAATTTGACAAATTGAGAATTCGATTCGACAATTTGATTTGTGGAATAATTCATCGAATTATGGATAAAAAATAAAGAAACTATGATAATTTTTTGGACAAATTACTCTCAAATCCCTGACCTTTGGTCACTCTCCCTTAGGGTCCCTGACTTTTGGAAAATGATTATCCCGTCCCTAAGTTTTGATGATAATAGACTCTCGGGTCCTTGGAGCCGGAATATTCTTTTTCTCCGGTGAATCCCCACTTGAAATGACCAAAATGCCCTCCCACAAAAAAAACCTTGTTTCCTTCTCCTTTTTCTTCCTCCCACTTCATCTTCTTCCTCCCACCTTCAACCAAAATCAAAACTAAAAAACAAATCTAAACATTTTTAATGAGAATCAAAACCAATTAAAAAGAATCAAAACTAATTAAAGAGAATCAAAATTTAAAAAATCCTAATTTTAAAAATTCTAATTCGAATTAGAAATCTTAATTAGAAAACCAAAATCCTAACCAGATTAAAAACCCTCCCTTCGTGCTCGTCGATAAATTCGAACAAACTCGCATTAACGAAGCATCGTTAATACACTAAAAAAAAGAAGGAACCGCTAGATGTTAGCTTCCAAGGGAATACAGAATCTATGCATCAATTATAAGAAGCCGAATCTGGGTTCTTGAATTGGGTTGGTAAATTGCCGGTGTATAATTCTGGTGACCAGTTTAGAGACGCTGAAAAAGCTCTCAACGCACAAGTAGCAAGCCGACTTTGGAGGAAGAGAGCAATGTACCTAAATCACCCAAGATAGGCGCGGGGGTGGTGGGTCTCTTTTCTTTCGCTTGGTGTTGCCCATTTTTTGTGACGGGAATTATGCTTCGTGCTCGTCGTACCTAAACCTCGTCCACGGGACCAGTTCTGCCACCACCGCAAGCACGTCGAGCCCCACTACATCCTCTCCACCCAAACGACGACCGAATCTAACCCCAACAGCTACGAGGCCTTCGATATTGGCAAGATCCTCGTCAACGAAGGGGAGGACGATATGCCCGATCCCTCCAAGCCCTACTCTCTCGGCCCCTCCATCTCCGATTGGGACCACCAGCGGGCCCGCTGGCTCTGGGAGAACACTTTCTCTCTCCTCTCTTTCTATCACTTCAGATAAATTCTCTTGGTAGCCTTGTATATACCTCGTGCCAGGCTCATTAAGAAAAGCTAATTAAAACGACACCGTTGCCTTTTTTCTTCCCAGGCCGGACTTCTTTGTCGGTGAATCTCTTCTCCATTGTTAAAAATTGTGTTCTTTGTGTTTTTCTAGTGTTCTTTTGTAATTCTAGTCCTTTTGGTTTCTGGCTACTTTGTTCCCTGCGAAAAAAAATTTCGTGTTTTTCTGGTGCTCTTTTGTGTAATTCTCGTCCTTTTCGTTTCTGGCCCTTTTTATATATATTTTTATTTTAGTTTTGATTTTGGTTTTTTTCTTTAGTGGGAGGACATTTTGGTCATTTCATGTGGAGGTTCACCGGAGAAAAAAGAATATTCCGACTCCAGGGACTCGAGAGTCTATTATCATCAAAACTTAGGGACGGGACAATCATTTTCCAAAAATCAGGGGCCATGGGGGAGGGTGACCAAAGGTCAGGGACTTGAAAGTAATTTGCCCTAATTTTTCAGACGGGGAAAAACTGGGGGAAAATTAAAATTTCAATCCCCACTTTCCGGGGTTGGATTGGGTACGGAATGCCACTATTCTGAACCATTTGGAATGAAGACACGCGATAAATTTTTTGCAAATGTGCTAAAATACGGGGACCAAAATGAAAAAATCCACGCACAAACACAGGCCGGATACAAATGCCATTATCACATAACTGCGCACGCCAGTATCACATCACTACACATGCCAGTGTGACCTTTTTGCAAAAATACTAAAATACGGAGACCAATATGAAAAAAACTATGTGTGCCATTATCATCAACGGAGACCTGCCGTTTTCACAAAAACAAATGTCATTATCACATAACTGCACTTGCCATTATCACATAACTGCGCTTGACATTATCACATATATGTGATTGCCGCTGCAGTACCTCTTCACTTCAAATCGTTCGGAATCATTTCCTTCACTCCGTACCCAATCCAAAGCCCCACTTTCCCCCTCCCCTTCCTCAAGTGGCTTGAATGCCCGAGGCCGCGAGTGGCTACAAAACTAGGGCCAATCTTGGGCCCCACAAAGCCACATCATGTAGTTTTTTTTTACTTTTTAAAATAAATTAAAATTTAATTCAAAACATTATAAATACCTCTTCCATTATTCAGTTACATTCAATCTCAATTTTTAATTCTCCGCAAAAAAAATCTCAATTTAGGTATTCTATCAAATAATTCAATCTTTTTATGTAATCTATCAAATAATATTCAAAAAAATCAAAATTTGAATTAAAATAAAAAATGAATTTGAATTTGATTCGAATTCGGCATTTCATAATTTGTATTTAAATTCATTCTTATATGACTCGAATATCGTTCAAGGTTTTGTTAAATTCGAATTCGAATAAATTCAATTCGAATTTGAACCGTCATTTGGTCTAGATGACACCCATCTCTTCTGAAAAATATAGGGTAAATTACCCTCTTGTCCCTCATGTTTGGTCATCCTCCCCCTGAGGTCCCTTATTTTGAAAAAATGATTTTACCGTCCCCCGTCTTTGATTTTAGAAACTCTCGGGTCCCTGTCACCAGAATATGTCATTTTCTTCGACGAACCTCCACGTAAAAAGACTAAAATACCCCTCCCACTTAAAAAATAAAAATCCTTCTTCCTCCCATTAAAACCAATTAACATCCAAACCAATACCACTCCCCACACTTCATCATCTTCTTCCTACTAATTGAAAACTCCTAATTTAACAATCGAATTAGATAAAATTGAATTAAAAAAAATCCTAATTTAACAATCGATTGGAAAACTCATTACAATGAAATTAAGCTCAACCTATAGGCTCTCCTCCAAGCAAACTGTCCTTGAAAATCTAGCGGGAATTGAAAAGAGCTTCACCGATGATGCCAGTGGCCTCAATGTAGCGGTCCACGCACCTGGAGATGTAGCTAGTTTCACTTCCACTCATGCTTGACGCTGGTTTCGAAATGCATTTATCGAAGCATTTTCCACTCACAGTATCAATGAACTTTTGGGCGTAAACCTGAGCGAGTTGGAGCTTCAACTAGTCCATAAACTCGCCGGGAGACCCATCTGCCTCGCTCCCCCCATGACCCAAACGAATTCATCTCTCTTTTCTTCTCTCCTCTGCTTTGTGGCTTTCAATCGTAACTGACTTATTCCAAGAAATTTTTCTATTACACGTAAAGGCCACAAAGAGGTAGTATCGCTGCTCCTTCAATTAAACTGGGAGAATTAAGCTCCAATTATTGACCTGAATCCATGTGTCATATCCTCTCATGTCTCAGGCTAAGCGCTACCCCCCGATGGCTCAAACGAATCCATCTCTCTTTTTTTCTCTCCTCTACTTTGTGGCTTTCAATCGTAACTGACTTATTCCAATGAATTTTATCATTACACGTAAAAGCCACAAAGAGGTAGTATCACTGCTCCTTCAATTAAACTAGGAGAATTAAGCTCCAATTATTGACCTGAATCCATGTGTCATATCCTGTCCTGTCTCAGGCCAAGCGCTACCCTCGATGACCCAAACAAATCCATCTCTCTTTTCTTCTCTCCTCTGCTTTGTGGCTTTCAATCGTAATTGACTTATCCCACGGTATTTTGCCATTACACGTAAAGGCCACAAAGAGGTAGTATCGCTGCTCCTTCAATTAAACTAACAGAATTAAGCTCCAATTATTGACTTGAATTCATATGTCATATACTCTCCTGTCTCAGGCTAAGCGCTACCCCCTGATGACCCAGACGAATCCATCTCTCTTTTCTTCTCTCCTCTGCTTTGTGGCTTTCAATCGTAACTGACTTATTTCAAGGAATTTCGCCATTACACGTAAAGGCCACAAAGAGGTAGTATCGCTGCTCCTTCAATTAAACTAGCAGAATTAAGCTCTAATTATTGACCTGAATCCATGTGTCATATCCTCTCCTGTCTCAGGCTAAGCGCTATCCCCCGATGACCCAAACGAATCCATCTCTCTTTTTTTCTCTCCTCTGCTTTGTGGCTTTAAATCGTAACTAATTTATTCCAAGGAAATTTTCCATTACACGTAAAGGCCACAAGGAGGTAGTATCGCTGCTCATTCAATTAAACTGGGAGAATTAAGCTCCAATTATTGACCTGAATCCATGTGTCATATCCTCTCCTGTCTCAGGCTAAACGCTATCCCCCGATGACCCAAACGAATCCATATCTCTTTTTTTCTCTCCTCTGCTTTGTGGCTTTAAATCGTAACTGATTTATTCCAAGAAATTTTTCCATTACACGTAAAGGCCACAAAGAGGTAGTATCGCTGCTCCTTCAATTAAACTGGGAGAATTAAGCTCCAATTATTGACCTGAATCTATGTGTCATATCCTTTCCTGTCTCAAGCTAAGCGCTAGGTCAATGACCAGTTGAAGAAGGTTGGGAGCCCTAATTGGGGCTGGGAGCCCAAATTAATAAATTTGAGTCTCATTTTGACATAAAGAAGTCCTAATTGGGGCGGTTGTTTTTTGTTTTTGGTTCCTGAAAGAGAGAGAGGGAGATGGAGAGAGGGAGAGAGAGAGATGAGAGGGGAAGGGGGAAGGAGGTTGGAAGAAGATGGAGCGATTACCACTTCTCTGACGACGGCGATTACCACTTCCCTAGCGACGACGTGGAAGAAGATTTGGAAATCTAATTTAGATTTCTAATTCGAATTGATGTTTTCAAAATTAAGGTTCTTTAAGTTTTGATTCTCTCTAATTAGTTTTGATTCTCACTAAAATGATTTCTATTTTTTTAAGTTTGAGTTTTAGTTAAATGTTGAACGTTATATGAGGAAGAAGAAGGTGAAGGAAGAAGGATTTTTTTAAAATTGAAGGGGCATTTTAGTCTTATCAAGTGGGAGTTCGCCGGAGAAAATAACATATTCCGGCAAGAAAATGGCATATTTTGGTGCTAGGGACTTGAGAGTTTCTAAAATCAAAGACATGGGATGGTAAAATTATTTTTTGAAACCTATGAACTCCAGAGGAAGGATGATCAAACACCAAAGATAAAAAAGTAATAATATACGATGATGGAGTCTCATTTAAGGTGCTAATTATTCCATTTAAAAGTACATAGGGTGTTTATCAAATCAATTTAAGTAGGAAAGATTAATTGAACTTTTAAAACAAATGTGAGGTGATATTTGATCTTTATTTCTAATTAATATTCTTCTAAAGTAATAAATTTGTACATAAAAATTATTTATTTATTAAAAAATATCCGAACCTTATTTTTTGTCTTTTTGTATATTATTACTGAAAGTTTTTGGTTTTATACTCTTCGAAGCCCAACTTCTCTTTGAAACTACTATTGGCTCTCACCACAGCTACTCTCGTTCGGGTTTTGGATTGAGTAGGGACTACTAAAAAGTTATCCCCATGGAGAGGACTGATTCAGATGGTCAATATCACACGAAGGATATTTTTGACCATATATCCCAAAAAATGCCAACTAAGATTCCGCCGCCCACATTGATTCCACATTAATTCCACTTTTTGACCATATATCCCTTCCTCTTCCCCTCTCTTTCCTGGTCATTTCCTTTTCCTCTCTCTCTCTCTCTCTCTCTCTCTAACCCTAAACCCAATCCCTTCTCTCCTTCGCCTCTCTTCTCATTCTTGTTCGCCGGAACCACCTTTAATTGCAAGAAGTTCGACGCCGATCTCGCCCGCTTCCAGGTACCCCCTCCCGCCACTCTTCTTGTCTTCGTCTTTCTTTTCTTTTTTCGGTACGCCGTCGACAACTCCTTCCTTCTCTTCTCCACCTACATTGTCTTCTCCATGTAGCTCGGCTTCGCCATGATCTGGCTGGCTCCGTCCGCACCAACATTCTCGACGCTGCCACGGACAGCCTCTTCTGCTACCTCTTTGGCTCCGTCTGCGCCATGAACATCATGTTTACCACCATGATATTTTTGTATTTGTACAATAGTATTTTTTGTATTGGTATATTTGTAGACTGATACTGATTTTCGGATGTAATGATAGTGGTTTTCAGATGTAGTGATACTGGTTTTCAGATGTAATGACATTGGTTTTCATATTTAATGATACTGATTTACAAATGTAATGATATTGGTTTTCATATTTAATAATATTGGTTCGCACGTTTACTTATATTGGTTAGCATGTTTACTGATAGTGGTTTGCACTTGTGGTGATAGTGGTTCGCATGTTCACTGGTATAGGTTAGCATGTTAATTGACGCTGGTTTCCATGTCGAGTGATAATGGTTTGCGTGTTTAGTGATACTGGTTTTTGTATATAGTAGTTTTCATATATTGTTTTTCGGATATTGGTTTTCGTATATTGGTTTTCGGATGTTGGGATATTGGTTTTCGTATGTTGGGATATTGGTTTGCATGTGTAGCGATAATAGTTTTCATATGTAGCGATATTGGTTTGCATGTGTAGTCATATTGGTTTTCGAATGTTGGAATATTGGTTTTGGTATGTAGTGATATTGGTTTGCATGTGTAGCGATAGCGGTTTTCATATGTAGTGATATTGGTTTGTATGTGTAGTGATATTGGTATAGTCGTTAGCATGTTTACAAATAGTGGTTTGTGTGTCGTCGTCCTCCGGATTTTAAAATATGCGGTCCGACCGGTCAGACTAGGATACGAGTATAAATGCATACCGGGTTTTGACCAAAAAATGGTTACCTTGCAAATCGAACTAAATTTGGTCGGACCAAATGGTTAAACCAAAAATCTGACCAACTCGGGGTGGTTCACCCAAATTTTTTTAATAAAAAAGAACATATCAGGTCCGACCCGGTCTAATATTCCTATTTGTTATATTCTAATATTTTTGATAAAAAATGTAATATTTTTTAGGTATGTATGCGATTAAATGTACAATTATACCTAGATTATATATAAATATATTTATTTTTCAAATAAAAAAATCCAGTCCGACCAGTGGTCCGTCCAGTCGGACTGGTTGACCCAGAGTACGACCCAAAATTCGGGTCGACTCCGGGTCGTATTTTGAAGACCATCGATTTTCTTGAGTGGATAATTTTAAATTTTGAAACTACGGATCGTATTTTGAAGACCATCGATTTTCTTGAGTGGATAATTTTGAATTTTGAAAGAAAGAAGATTGCGAAGAGTCAACCAATAGTAAAGTTTTGGGTTTAGGAAAACTAATTAATTATTTCTCTCTACTTTGCTTTTGCTAATATTCCAATATTACCCATGAATATAATTTTATTGTCTAAATTATCCCTTCACTCCCCTTTAGTCTATATGAGAGACTACCTCTTATCCCTACTGAATCTATGCCCTCCGGTTCGTTGCATCTTCTACTTAGCGGTAAGTTCGTCTCCTTCACTGAACTCAAAACAACGTAAATGAGGAAATAGAACTTATTAAAAGGAACGTGTTTTATCTTTCCCCTCTGCTTTTCTTCTCCACTTTGCTGGGGTTTATACAAAGGGGCTTGTTTACCTTTCCGTTGCGTTCCTCTTCATGTTATCCTGTTTACCCAGCGTTCAGTTAGGGCTTCATCGCGCAGGGATTAGAAAGTGAATTTTGGAATTACTGCTTTTTCATCTCTTCTGCTAAATTGCAAACTTCAGGTAACAGGGGCCTGTTGCTTTGGGAAAATGGTTGTCAGTTGTCTGCATAGACCTTATTACTGATTTCATTTGTTTCTCGCATAGCCTGTTGCTTAACCTTGTCAGGTGGTTAGGCGCTTGCTAGCTTTTGAAGTAAATTTCAGGAAGTGCTGTTGTTCCTCTGTGACTAAATCATGTTTTTGTTAGTTCTGGCTTCTGTCTTTTTTACCATGACCATTTAATGTCCCAAAACTTGGCTTCGAGGTGCAGCAATGCCACTAATGGTTGGTTGTCTTGTGGACTAGGAAGTGAAAACACTCTTAATTTGTTTCTTGGAGTAACGTCTTTTGATGTTGGGTTGCATCACATCTAATGGGATTCATTCACATGCTAGGATTGCCGAAGAAGATGCCGCCTAAGAAAGAGGAGCATCCATTGGTGTGCCTGGGATATGATGATGATGACAAAAACGTGGTGGAAAGTCCCTTGAAACATCTTTTAGAGGGAAAGGCGGTGACAAAACGCCACGTTGGTACAGTTCAATGTCTCGCCTGTCAAAAAGCCTGTCAACTAACGAGGTGGATAAGCATATTAAAGCCAGGTTGCGTGGAGCAATATCAAATTGGGATACATTATACGCACCCGCTCCACCGCAGTTGGTAAGTTCCTATAGTAACCGGTTATTCATTTGGTTTCTTATCAAAATGCTAATATTTTGCGATGACTAGCATTTCGATAAGGTTCGAAAATATCTGGAGGGTGGTTCAGCCACAACTCTTCAACATGTTGATAAAATGTATGCTGCCAATGTTCTTCTATTAAATCCAGGAGGGCAAGATGTTATCAGGTGATGGTGAACATTTCAACCATGTTTTATTTATCAACATTTCACATTTTTCTAATGTATGTTGTTATTCTGGTTTTACAGATTCCTTCTAGTTTACATGAAGAAGTCCTTGGACACCAAGGTAATACATGACCCATTCAACTTAGACAACATCTTTTTCAATAAAGTTGGTGAAATTCGGGTCGACAAACCCACAAACAGTTTTCATGAGGGAGATGACGAAGCAGAATACATCAACAATGAGTTACAGAAGTTCAGGATTATAATCGAGCAAATGTGCAACGGAGTGATTCCTCTAGACGTTGGTCATTTGCTCGAATTGTTCAATGCTGAAAGTTGGAGATCTTTTCCCAAGTTCATATTGAACCACCCCTGCTTATGGCTTCCAAGACAGTTCGAGGGTATAATTTTGAGCTTAAAGAAAAGATGCAAGCATGGTTGTCCTGATAGTCAGTATGTTAGAGATGCATTGCTTGGCATTGATGACTTCGGAGAATGGGGTCACAAAATATGTAATCCAGGATTCAAGAAATGTGAATGTTGTCTACTGTCAACATTCAATAGACATGAACATGTAAAGCCTGTTCAAAATCAAGGTGCTAGGTCATATAGAATTGTCCAGGATGATATATGATAAAAATGATCCAGTACATCTCTTGAGTTTCCTAAGAAACCTATTCTGTCACGGCCACGACAATCGGGTAAATTTTTTTTTAATGCATTTCTCAAATTATTGTCTGCGGATTGAATATGCAAAATTTTTTATGGACTGTTTTTTGTTACTCGTTCTTGTAGTATGAGTGTGGCGATAATTGTAATTCATTTTCCGCGGGTTGGATATTCAAAGCCATGCATTTTTTGTTTCCAAGGCGCATGACAGAATTGGCTTTCGCCCTTTACTCGGGACCCATGGCTTCGAACGAAATTAAAGAGCTTTTGGTAAGTTTCTCCACACAAAACTTGCATAATCTGATATTATTTTTGTTCATCAACGACATTTTTTTCCCATTTTCAGCTCAGTTAGTTGACTATCTAAGATGACTACTTTCCGGGAAAGCTTACTTCAGTTGTAACTTCTGCTAAGCAAGTGCCTGCCTTCCAAGATGACTACTTTTGTTGTTTCTGCTCCCTGCTGCTCAAATGTGTGTCTCTCGAACTAGTCTGCTCTTCCTTTTCAGTTTCGTCCTCCATCTGGGATACATCTGTAAAATGCTATTTAAACACTTACTTTTGCGGTTGTGGGCTCGTGCCTGTGGCATTATGTTTATGTTGAATCTATCTATGGACTCTTTTTTTTCCTTCTCTTTTGCTGATTGAATGCTTGTCATGGAATACAAACCTTGGTACATGCTATAATTTCTCCTCTGATTTTAGACCAATTCACTTCCCTTGAAGGATATGCTTGTCATGGCTTTGCTGTTGGCCTGCTTTTGCATTTTCAAGCTGCGTTGTTCAGTATTATTAGTTTACTGCTACCTCCCGTTTGGTCAGCAGAATTCTTGCCTGGAATTGTGCTTTTTGCACTTCTTGCTGTTTCTTCGTCTAGCTTCCCAATTTTGATACGGTTATGGAATATGGGGCTTTTTGGTTCTTGTCCAGATGTTGGAGGTTTCTGTGATGGGGGTTCAGTCATTGCAACCTACTGGGATCCTACAATGCTTAGTTCTCGTATATAATGTAAACCCAAGAAGGGTGGTGTGGGTCAGTAGGAGCTTGGAAATTTCGCGGTTTGGCAGTTTGGGATATGTCCAGACTGCATGTTGTGTTCAAAATCTGGGTCGTGTCCAAAGTTTCTTGGTGCGGGGTCTTGTGCTAGTTTCTCTCTAGATCTCTTAGCCTGTGGTAATATTTAGCACTGCGGGTTCTTGCATCTTTGTTGGTTTCACCTATTTGATGACTAACAAGTCATGTTTTGTTTGCTGAAATTGATTCGGGTTGTTCCATCAGTATCCGTGGTTCTGGTACGGACGTCCTTTTTAATTTGCATCTCTTTGCTTACTTCTCCGGATAGGAGTTGGAGGCAGTGCCGAATTCTCGGTCATTTTCTAATATGCTACACGAGCAGCCTGGTCTCATTTAAGTTGTCGCAGGATCCCGGTTTGTATGTTGTTTGAGGCCATCTGCAACAATGTTAGTCTGCAGATCATCTGGTAATTCATGGACCGTCCTCAAGGCAAAGCTATAAACTTCTAACAAAGTGTGTTGCTCCAGTGGTTTGGAAGTTCGAGAAGGAAGGATGGTAAGCTTTTGTTCAAGTTGCAGAAAGCTATGCTTTGCCATTGAACTTCTTTGGTTTCTTATGGTGCCTTGAATCAATCAATGTTAAATTAGGGGGTCTGGGCTGGGATTTGTACCAGATTTCTATTGATAACTAGGAGGTGGCCGGTACACCCAGCTGCATTATTTTTGAGGAGGGTAACCATTGGCCACGTTCCTTATGGGATTCCATCCATGCCCTCTTTTTCACTTTGGGCAACCAACCATTGTGTAGTAAATGTCGTATTTTTTAAGCTCCACGGTAATCACATCAGACCTTTGCAATTTCGCTTGAAATTAAACCCAATAAGTAATCCAACAACTAGAATCCAATTGCCGTCGGTCGTTATGGCTATAACCAAGATAGTGGCCGACTTCTCAACTAAGTGGCTCCAAGGCATAGGTACTTCTTAAGTACACGATCACCTAATAAGCTTAGTACAGTACATTGGGCCTTCCACCCAAAGAAAAAAAATGTCTCAGTGGTCTTTTTTGGATGAATAAGATTTCACCGATCCGTTTCTCAAATAACTCTTGGATTTAGGTAATTAATTGCTCTTCTTTTACCAATATAACCAGCATCTCGAGTTCGATGCGCGAATGGTTATTCGTGAACCTTTTTCGTTGGAGGGGGAAGTGCTAAATACACTTGTTTACGGTTATAGATGTTTTCGTTGTCTTATTAACTTCTGAGAGTATAAGATCACCTGATAAGCATTTCATTGTTTCCAATAATACTTGGATTTAGTTATTTAATACCTCTTAATTTTATCAATGTAGCTAATTTTCTATTAAATCTGTCTTGAGTCTGGTTTAGAGTACCTAATCGTTTTTTCAAAGCTCTGATGTGAAACATGCAAATATGTAGTGATCGGGTGATGCCCAGACCACACCCCTGCATGAGGTCTCAATAAAAATCTCTGTCGTCATAAAAAATCAGCGACGGAAAAAAGAATGTCAGAAATATGTTATGCTGCACGACCTACAAACAAAAATATGGTAACATAGATAGATCATGTCCAATATAACACACAAAAATCTGGAGAATTATACCACCAATGATTCCCTTGCAAGTTAGCTAGAGCATTCCACCCAAAAAAAATTGGCTAGTGCATCCGCCGTTGGATTTCCCTCAAGATAAATATGTGCCACTTGAAAATTTGGTCACTTGCCACTGCACCCTTCATTTATATGATCACCAGGGATTGCGATGGATTGATATGGGTAGGTTTTTTTTTTATCTTAGTTTTTCATAATTTTAAATTTTACACTTAAAATTTAAGATATTTCATCAAGGTGGTTACATAAAAATACAAATACTTAAGAGATACGCAAATATCACCTTAGCTTAATAAAAAATTAAGTTACTTCAAATTTTGTAATTTAATAACGGTAGTGGTCGTCCGGAGTGGTCGACTTAAGAAAAATAACGATAGCGTTATGCTAAGCTAGGCCAAAATTACGGTAGGCTACAAGCTAGGGAAAGGAAAATTAAGACAAGATAGTAAAGTTGTTGTGTGTTGATTGTAGATGATGTCTTTTCCTTCGCCCAAGCCCTCTTTATATAGAGACTCTCGACCTAGCCCCAACCTCCAATATAGAAAAGATTTCAATTAGGCCATGCTCCGTATATGAAGTCTCCACTTAAGCCGTTCCCATATAGGGAGATTCACCCCGACATAGAATAGGAAATCTAGGCCGACTCCAAAATAAAAGAGATCTCGCCCTCAATAGAAACGTTTAGACATTGTTTAGCAAGCATCCTTGGTCAAAATAGGAAGTCTAAGCCGTGTTCCACCAAAAATAGTGTAGATTATTAATTTTTCTTTTCAAAAATATATTATAATAGTAAAAATTCTAAACGAGTCAAATGTTATGGTCCGTCGAAGTTAAAATGTACTAATATAAAATTGCATAAAAATTTGCGATAACAAAACAAAATTTACCAACCCAACAGTATGATACTAACTAATTTAGATTCGAGATAATATTTTTGAAAAAGGGCAAATAAATCTGCTTAAATTAGGACAATGCAATCGTCGTATGATTTAATTGCTTGTTGGTACTAATGAATCGTCACTGCCCTGGAAATAAATAATAAATATATATTACTATAGAGGGAACCCCATATGTTTTGCTGGTTGGTGTTCATCCCTCCTGACTTCACGACTTTTTGGCCAGCGGGAGGTTTAGATGTTAGGCATGTTTAGGCTCTCCTTTGCCCTATCGGTCATTGAAAACCCCTCTTTAAGTGCATGCGTTGTGGGTGAGCTGGAGGTTAGAAACTAGGAGCGTTGTTAATTTTTTAATTTTTTATAATAAAAGTTTGCAATTTATAAAAAAAATGCAAAGAAGTAGTGTATGAGTCTTCTCCTCCGAGTAAGCATCAGAAGTTGAACAAGGATGAGAATGAGGATGTGGCACTTTCGAAGTCGGGGCCCTTGAAGGATGAGGATGAGGATGAGAATCTGGCGCTTGCGAAGCCGGATATGGATGAGGATGAGGATGAGGATGAGGACGAGGAGTTGCCGCTTTTGAAGCTAGGGCCCTTAAAGGATGGGGATGATGTGCCGCGATTGCTGGGGTCAGTGCCAGGGCTGCCGGAGGGCACGTGGGCCCAATGGGGGAGCCAAGCCGTGTATTTCATTGGCCGATCCTATGGTTCCCCATGCTACACCAATATGTTCGAAGGCCTGAGCATTTACGCAATTGACAACACCGATGAGCGGTTACCCGTTTACCACGTATTTGACTTCACCTATCCCTACCTCTATCGCCAGAATGTCGCTGGCTTATCTTGCACTGTCGTAGGCTCCTCAGCCTACGTGTCAAACAATGGAACTAGCCTCTAGGTTCGCCAAATAGGGGACAAGGATGAGGGTTGGGTGTAAGGCCCCCAGTTCAGCGGTGACAGGAGCAACCCTGACATTGGGAGAGGACTAATGTCAAACAACTTTTTGTTTTGTAAAAATATTTGTAATACGAGAATGATCGAATTTTATTAATATAAAGGGATTATCATTAAAAAAACATTTAATGGAGGTTCTAGTATAATAAATTTTTAGTGAAATACTAGCCTATATTAGATGAGACCGGATTGAGTGGGGACTAAAGAAAATTTGTCCACAGGTGGGGACTACATTTTGGGCCGTCAGATTTGATTATCTTTAAATCTGATGGTCAATATCCTATCAGATGATATTGGTTTGCATGTGAAGTGATATTGGTTTGCAAGACGCTGGTTTACATATGAAGTGATATTGGTTTGCATGTAAAGTGATATTGGTTTGCATGTGTAGTGATATTAGTTTGAGTTAGTCCCCATAGGTGGGGACTACCCAGTCGCTACCAAATCCGCCCCCATATTAGATGGTTCAAGCAATAAGTGAACACTGTAGCGGAGTCATACTCGAGTTCAAGGCTGAACTAACCTAACGGACCATCTACCTTTTGTAAGCGTGTGTTAGAAAATGTTAATTACAACTTAGTAATTTGTATTATTGAATGTTATGAATTCAGCAACTAGAGAACAAGATCGCACAAAGAACACGGACACAAGAGATAACGTGGTTCGGCCTAGTGCCTACGTCTACGGTGAGAAAGGAGAAATTTTATTGATGGATCCGAGTCACCAAGCAATACAAAACTTTAGGGTAACATGCCTTTATATAGAGGCAAATCCTTGGTGTACAAGTAACCTATCTAGGTCAGATTATGAGTCCAAAACCTAGTCAGAATATGAATAGGAATATGAAATAAGTCTTTCCTATTTCTCGCCATCCCAACAATCTCCACCTTGGCGAGAAATCATCTCGTAGAAGAACCATGAAGCTCCACCCGAACTTCAACAAACTCCACCTTGACAAAACACTGCCCCATGAAGAACCATGAGATCTTGCAAAATCAATCCGACTCCACCGATTCCATCTCGGACCATAGATAACTGCATCAATAAGACCATCTCGACTTTCTCTTCACCTTTTGTTCAATCACTTGGAGCCAGCCCCCAAACTCGAGCTTCTGAGCTTGCTTGGCCTATTCCCTCCAACCTCCATCGAACCCCAACTAGCAAGTTCACCTGCTGAAGCAACCTTGTGACCAATAGACACGCCCTCTATTTTTCG
Source organism: Hypericum androsaemum (assembly GCA_963995505.1). NCBI lineage: Eukaryota > Viridiplantae > Streptophyta > Magnoliopsida > Malpighiales > Hypericaceae > Hypericum > Hypericum androsaemum. The sequence continues at coordinate 6,066,462 of OZ023192.1, read as the reverse complement.
GTCAGCCCCATGCTCCGCAATCTCGAACTGCTTTTTCGCTAGACCTTCTTGCCTCATACCAATGCTACATGCCATAGCATACAAAGGGCAACCTTTTGTTCTACCAAGTAGAACCCTCGACATGCCACGAACTCCACCGTTCAGCCTTGAGTGAGATACCCGATTCGCCCGTGGTGCTACCAACGGCTTCGCATTCCCCATACAAAACCTACCAACACCTTTGATGTGCACGTCTCTTTAGACAACCATAGCGGGAACTTGCTAACTTTGTCTCCACGAATTTCAACTCCACTCAAACCATTCATTTCAGCCTCATACCAATGCTACATGCCATAGCATACAAAGGGCAACCTTTTGTTCTACCAAGTAGAACCCTCGACATACCACGAACTCCACCGTTCAGCCTTGAGTGAGATACCCGATTCGCCCGTGGTGCTACCAACGGCTTCGCATTCCCCATACAAAACCTACCAACACCTTTGATGTGCACGTCTCTTTAGACAACCATAGCGGGAACTTGCTAACTTTGTCTCCACGAATTTCAACTCCACTCAAACCATTCATGTCAAGCTTTCGCTCTATCACACAAGAGCTCTTCTCCCCTCTATCGGAACCCAAAGATATGACTCCACCTACAACCGTGTTCACCTACAAATATGTGACTCCACCTACAATCGTGTTCTCCACTAACCTATAGATATTCCTAGCATTCCTTTTACCCTTCATCACCACCACAACATCCTTCTCAACCTCCATTAGCCCGCCTACAACTTTATAGTTGTACCCACTATAATCCAAGGCTCCTAACGATATCAAATTCCTCTCCAACTTTGGAACATGCCTAGCCCCACACAATTTTCTCTCAACACCATCCCACATCTTGATTTGGATATCACCTATGCCAGTAATTCTGCAAGTAGAACCATCACCCATAGTCACCATACCTGAATCAACGAACTTGTAGGTGTCGAACCACCCTCTCTTGGGCGTCATGTGGAAAGAGCAAGCGCTATCCAAAATCCAGGAATCAAAATGCTTTGGACTTGACAAAACAGAAAGAAGATCACCATCTGACCCGTCCGAATGTGAGGCCACATTCACAGAACCTGATCCTTTTTTCTCGCAATCCCGAGTTCTTTTTGGACAATCTTTCTTCATGTGCCCTTTTTCTCCGCACTCGAAGTAATTTCCCTTGAACCTCCTTGACCACGACTTGGATCCCTTCCTGTCTTTTGCCCCACTACGATCACCATGGCTACCCCTCACAACTAGCCCTTTCGCTTGTTCATCGCCAATTTTCCTTCTTTGATGAAACCCTAGCAGAGCACTTGTGATATCTTCCAACACCAGGGACTCCTTCCCCCAAGTTAGAGTTATAACCAAATTTTCGTAGGAGCCAGGTAAAGAACTCAACAGCAACAATGCCTTGTCTTCTTCCTCGAACTTCACATCAACCTTTCTCAAGTCGCTCACAAGTTGACTGAAACCATTAATGTATTGGCTCAAATCCGAGCCTTCCTTCATTTTGAGCCCGTACAATCTTTGCTTAATATAAAGCTTATTCGACAAAGACTTAGACATATACCTTGCCTCCAATTTCTCCATACCTCAGCTGGTGACTCCTCATCCATAACGTGATACATCACATCATCCGCCAAGCACAAGCAAATTGTCACCACCGCCTTGGCCCCCATCTCCTTCTACTCTTGCTCCTCCATCTTCTCGGGCTTCTTCTCCGAGAGCACGATGACCATCACTTGTTGCACGAGGAGATCCTTGACACGCCTTTGACATAACCCTAAATTCAAAGAACCATCGAACTTCACAAGAGCAAACTTCGCATCATCCGTCATCCTCCAACCCAAGCTCTTGATACCAATTGTTATGAATTCAGCAACTAGAGAACAAGATCGTACAAAGAATACGGACACAAGAGATAACGTGGTTCGGCCTAGTACCTACGTCCACGGTGAGAAAGGAGAAATTTTATTGATGAGTTTTTGAGCCACAAAGTCATACAAAAAACCTAGGGTAACATGCCTTTATATAGAGGCAAACCCTTGGTGTACAAGTAACCTATCTAGGTCGGATTAGGAGTCCAAAACCTAGTCAGAATAGGAATAGGAATAGGAAATAAGTCTTTCCTATTTCTCGCCATCCCAACATTGAAGAATCTTACAAAGGATTTCTTGATTCAAAAAATGCACTATTAGGGATCCAAGGAAAATAAAAATGCGAAACGGACACAAGAGATTACACGATTCGGCAAATTGCCTACGTCCACGGGAGAGAGAGGGATCTTTATTGATGAGTCTCCATGCCACCTCAAGCTCCCAAATTATGGTTAGAACCCTTATCTATTTATAGGCAAACCATAATACATCCATGGAACTTATCTAAGTCACCTAGGAGTCTAAAATAGAATCCAACTAGGAGTCTAACATATAATCCAACTAGGATACCAATTTTAGATTTTGAGTCAATCTTCAACAATCTCAACCTTGACGAAAAATTATCCCTTAGAAGAAACATAAAGTTCCACCTGAACTTCAACAATCTCCACCTTTACGAGAAATCGTGCTTTAGAAGAACCATGGAGTTTCACCTGAAATCAAACCGACTCCACCTTGAACCTTAGAGACTATGTTCTGAACAAAACCATCCTCACTTCTCTCCACCTTTGCTCAATCAATTGGAGACATCCCCCAAATTCGAGCATCTCCTGACCTTGCTTGGTTTATTTCCTCCAACCTCCATTGAATCCCAACCTGCAAGTTCACTTGCTTAAGCATCCTTGTGACCAATAGACGCATCCTCTATTTTTTAGTTATCCCATGCTTTGCAACCTCGAACTGCTTATCTGCTCGACCTTCTTGCCTCAAACCAATGCTACTTGCCATAGCATACAACGAGTAACCTTTTGTTCCACCAAGTAGAACCCTCGATATGCCATAAACTCTACCATCCGGCCTTGAGTGAGATACCTGATTCGCCGGGGTGTCACCAACGACTTCACATTCCTAATGTCAAATCTATTGGAGAAATTACCCACTTTTCCGTGGACCCAAGCAACGCAATAAAAAATACATACGAGCAAACCATAATAACCACAAGGAGGGACATAAAAATTTGGTTACTCGGTTTGATCCACAACGATCTACATCCGGGGGTGTCCAAACTAGGAGAGATTCTACTATTTTTAAGCTCGAGTTTCACTCACTCTCCCAACAATGGATGCCTCGCTTGACTCACTCTCCTCCTTTTGGAGAGCACCTCCTCTTTACCTCCTGTCTCTTTGCTCTTTGGAAAAGTGGGAAACACTTTGCCAACCCTTCTTTGAGGCCATGGAGGGCTTTGCCAAGAGAGTGAGCTCCCAAGAGTGTGGGTAGCCACAGTGAGAAGAGGAGGAGAGTGTGTCGAGCGAGGCATCTATTGTTATGAGAGCGAGTGAAGCTCGAGCGTAAAAATAGTAGAATCTCTCCTAGCTTGGACACCCCCGGATGTAGATAGTTGTGGATCAAACTGGGTAACCAAATTTTTGTGTCCCTCTTTGTGCTTTCTTTATGCTTTGTGCGTTGTGCTTTTCGTGATTATCGTAGTTTGCTCATACGTATTTTTTGTTGTGTTACTTGGGTCCACGAGAAAGTGGGTAATTTCTCCAACAACTGGTATCAGAGCCCGGGTTAGGGTATGGTGAGAGCAACCATGATGGGTGAAGTGGAGTCACCCGTAGAGAAGTTTCGATGATATGAAGAAAGAGGAGTGGAAGCTCCTAGATCAAAAAGTGATGAGTGTGGTGTGCTTGTCCTTGTCTAGGAGTGTGATGACCAAGGAGGGTGTGTTGTATGCAATGAGGAACGCCCATGAGAACATTGGCCTTGTGAGTGCGACGGAAGATGCGGAGAAGCATTGTCGACTTGGCCATGTGTATGAGAAGAGGATGAGGGTACCTTATTTAAGAGGGAAGCTACCAAGGTTGAAGATTATAGAGATGGGTCTTCGTGAGCCTTATGATCTTGAGTTTCTAGAAGTTGCAGTTTTTGAAAAGATGAGAATCTTGAATTGGTCCAAATGAAGGGACCCGCACTAATAAAATCCTTGTGTGGTTCGTGCTACAAGACCTCGTTGGAATGAAGGATCTTGAGGTGTGCTTGAGATCGAGAAATGGCAGAGAGTACAAGCTCCAAGAGTTCAAGTATTGTGAAGTAAAGATAGTAGCTGGAAACCCCGAAGAAGATGGCATCGTACATGACGACTAATGAGAGAGCCAGAGCCATGCGAGTAAAGCGTGGGCTACCGAAGATGTTGAGGGCGGATGAAGTAAACACCATCGCTTACTTGATCAATAGAGTACCATCAAGCCCTTTGGAGAATGGGATACTGGAGGTGGCTTAGAGTGGGAAGGAGATTGATCTAACTCATCTTCGTGTGTTTAGTTTTGTGTCATTTGTTCATGTTGATGCAGATGAGAAGAGCAAGCTAGATGCCGAGTCCAAGTGAAAGACAATGGAAGCGTTGCTGATGATGGGAGGTTCTAGCAGTGAGATGGTCGAGCAAGACATCTCCGAACTCGGGTGGGAGTAGGAATGTAATGAATGGCCAAGAGGCTAGTGAGGAGAAGGTGAAACCAAGTTCCCCACCGCCAGTGGTTTCACAGTAGAGTTCCACGAGTGAGTGTGATTCATCGCAGTGGTTCTCGCCCACCAACTACTATCTCTTGTTGATAGGTGATAAGCCAGGAGATTATGCAGAGGCGCAATGGAGTGAGCATGTGGCCGAGAAGATGCTTGAAAAAAGTGAAAAGATAGAGTCGTTGAGTGCCAACGAGACTTGGGGATTAGTCTAACTCCATAATAGCAAGGCATGTCATAATCGGGAGGCTAGAAGAGTTAGTGTGGCAAAAGAGAACGTGTGTTGCAAGGAGAGAGCTCATAAGCGAAAGACTCCAGGTGCTTTCACAGATGGTCGTGCGAGGTATGCAAAGTTGTGTACAAAACTAATGATAGCAGATCTGATGGGAGTTTTAAGAAGGCTTATGAGGAATCCTGGAAAGCAACACGAGAAGACAAAGTAGTGGGTGCCCATCTACTTGACAAGCTTTGTAGAGGAAGGCCGAAGCATTGATTGGGTTGAAGGTCACCTAGTGACGGGTGATTGATGAAGAGGTTAGTCTCCGGGTGGGAGATTGCCTAGTGATGAACTTCTTCGCTTCTTTGTTTCGTCGCTATTTTTGCGTCTGGACTCTATTTTTTGATCCATTTAATTCCCCTTGATCATCTTCGAGTATCGAATCATATCGATCAACTCTTGAGACTCTTCACTTGAGTCACTCGACTCCTCGTGCTCTTCACTCGAGCCACATGACTCTCAGATGTCCTTAATGTCTTCACTCGACTCTTGACTCGATTGGTTCTCTGAGCATCCCCAAACTCCGAACCCAATCAATCAACTCTCGGACCATCCTCACGGCTCTTCACTCGAGCTACCCGAGCACTTCACTCGTACTTAGGCTCCATACCCAACAAAATCTACCCCAAATTTTTGATGTACATGGCGCTTTAGACAACCATAGCAGGGCCCAGCTAACAATATTTCTCCGAGACAACCATGACTCCTTACCAACCATGCCTCCATGAAACAACCACAGCTTTCTATCCATGTCTCAGCGAATCCTAACTGAACTCAAACTATTCATGTCAAGCCTTGCTTCCTCATATGATCTAACCGCATATGACTTGAGAGCATTTTCCTATTTCATCAGACTCATTGATGCGACTCCATCTACAATAGGGTGCCCCACGAACCTGTAGGTATTCCCTTTTGCCCATCATCTCTATCATAGCATCCTTCTCCACCTTCATTAGCCTACTTTTATAACTATACCTGTTATAATCCAAGGTCCCTAACAAAAAGAGATTATCATGATGCATTGGACTTGATGAGACAGAAAGTCAGTCATCATCCAACCCGTCTGAACATGTGGCCATGGTTGTGGATGCTGATCCCTCCTCATTTTCTTGATTCCCAGTTCGTCTTAGATAGTCATCTTCATGTGCCCTTCTCCGCACTTGAAGCCACTTCCAATGAACTTCTTCGACTCCGACCTGGATCCTCTTTCACAATCCAACTTTTCCTTCTCTTCAATCCTCTGTCTTCGTGTTGACCGTTCCTTGCTATATCAGCAGGTCCTTGAGATGCCTGTGCCATAACATGAAATTCGGCTATCCATCGAATTTCACAAAAGCAAACTTTGCTACATGATCCACAATACTTCCCTTCTAGCTCTTGATACCAATTTGTTAGGGATCCAAGAAAAACAAGAATGCAAAATAGACACAAGAGATTACGTATTTTGGCAAATTGTCTACATACACAGGAGAGAGAGGGATCTTTATTGATGAGTCTCCATGTCACCTCAAGCTCACACATTTTGGTTAGAACCCCTATCTATTTATAGGCAAATCATAATACATCCATGGAATTTATCTAAGTCACCTAAGAGTTTAAAACATAATCTAACTAGGAGTCTAACATAGAATCTAACTAGGATACAATTTTAGATTTTGAGTCAATCGACAAAACATAAATTGTCAGTCATAATATATTTATTTAGCATTTATAAATCTTTGGACACCAAAGTGAATCTTGACCCTTTGAATCTTAAGATTTCTTTGTAAGCAGTTGAAGACTTGACGTGTGCTTTTTGAATTTTTCTGTTGGATAAGCGAAAGCCAAAACGTTTGCGTATGGAATTGATCGAATAGTGTTCTTTGCGGAATTGCTCTGGGAATGCTTGGTGTGCTTTTCTGTTGTATCGTCTTAAGTTGAATTTTTTTGTTTTTATTAACAGGATAAGATTTTAGCTGCTGCTGTTGAGTAATTCAACCACAGGTGACATGGAACTCCTTGATTTTGTTTAGTTCCTTCAGTTCGGACTCGGAGATCGAAGATGATTTTGTTATTTTTTTTAAATCGACGGTGATGATTTTGTTATTTTTTTGGTTGTCGTCGAAAAAATTGCTAGAGAATGGCAGAAGATGATGACTGGATGTTTGTCGGAAAAATGATAAGAGAAAATAGTCGGAAGTTTTGGGGATCGAGATTAGGATATAACAGTTATTTGAAATATAAAATAAGAAAAGAAATGATTGATGACATCAATAAGAGATTAAATTTTTTAATCTATTTGGAAAATACAATCTCTGAAAGTCAAATATACCAAACTCTATAAATCTGAGGTGATTTACCCAATAAATTATGACCTGTGAAATTGATAATCCATATAATTTCAGAGATCATAAATACTTACTTCCACTGATGCTTCCAGCTAACCCCACTCACTCACCCACTCACTCACCCACTCACTTTCCACTTGGAAAGCTCGCAGGGGACCTTGTGAAAATGAACAACTCTTGTCACTTTTGAAATTTCTATCGACCGAACTACGAATGAGTTGTTCTAATTTAATCTATTTTTGTGTTTAAATTTATAAAAATATATTAATATTAGATATTTATTATGATGCCAGATCTTATGGGGTTGAATCTTAATTAGTGAACCACATAATAAAAGTTTTTTGGGGTTCGTTAGTCGGCTGGTTACTAGTATCTAAAGAATCAAAATAAAGGGGTTCTTTTTTGGCATATTCAAGCGAGGGTTCTTCCTGTTTCACTGAGAACAACATGGGTCGTCTGGTACCAGAATTGAGATGAGATGAGAGCCCACAATATCAACTACTGTAGCGTATGGTTGTCCTGCACACATATTGCATAAAATTTAAGCCTACTTTTGTGTATAATGATGTACACTACAACTATACAGTTTGTGTTTTATGTGTGGAATTGGGATGAGAGATGGAGAATCTTTTCCGTCAAGGCATGGAAATTGCACTGGACAAGCTTCAATTTCAATTTCATCTTCATCTGTTTCTCAAAAAAAAAAAATTCATCTGTGTATTTTAGTATTCCGTAGTTTTGCCTATTTGAACAATACTATCTTGTAGTTCAAAATGTTCGATCAACTTATTGAAATTTCTGAAATTGACATTCTACTATTTAAGCAAACCTTTTAGACATAAATACCCAAGTACAATTAGGAAAAAAGTTTGGTTTCAAATTATATATATATATATATATATATATATATATATATATATATATATATATATATATATATGTGTGTGTGTGTGTATGTGTGTGTGAAAATACTCATTTCTCGTTCTTGTAATTTTTTCATATTTTCTGATTTTTTTAATTTTATAATACTCATGGTATTTATGTCCAAAAAATTTACTCAAATAGTGGAGTGTTAATTTGAGAAATTTTGGTCACTTGGTCGACATTTTGAAATCACAAAGTAGTGATGTACAAATAGGTAAAACCATATGTACTAAAATGAGCTTTATCTTTTTTTGAATTGTTGTTATTGGAGTCGAGTATTGTCTCACTATTTTTAAGAGAGTTTTTCTTATAATATATTTTTTATTTTTAAACTTTGAACTCATATTTTTTTAGGAGAACCAAAATCTTTTATCACATGGAGTTACATAATTTAGTTTGCTCATCTATTGAATAAGGTAAACTAAGAAGAAGAAAAACAATCTTGATCATTTCTTGCAAAACAATATATGTTAGGAAGTTTGAAAAATAAATAATATTCAAATTCGAGAACTGTAGGGCCTTTGTACGAGTGACTTGCCCAATAATATTTTTTACATTCGTAAATCTTGAATCCAAAACCACCTTAAAAGAATTAAAATTGTCAATCACTTATACCAACTCTAGTTATAGTAAAACAACCGTGCAACAGAAATAATAAAAAATCTACTATGGTAGTAAGAGTGATTCATGTGCAATTTTTAATGGTGGTTCCTTTTATTACTTCTGTAATAATTTTTTTTTCACTCCTTACTTTCCGTTTTTCCTTATTTCTGTTCTTTTTCTCTCTGTATCTCCTCAGTTCCTCAAATCACTTTTTTCTTGAATTTGTACAACCGGCAAACTTTTGGTTTGTCATGAGATTTAAACATAGTAACGGAAAAAAAATTCTTGGTACTTAGCTCAAGTGATAAAAAGATAGTAAGTAGAATTAAGTTCGTAGTCTAAAACCATATTTCAAATTTGAAGGTGTAAAAAATAAACTTATTACAAAAACACGTTGGCGGAAAGAAACAAACATACAACATATCTAATCCTAACTAAAAAATACTTTACCATTTTGCTAGTTTTATAAGTGTAAAAAATAAAAACTCATTTCCTTAAAAGTATTGCCTAATAGATATCTACTATAATATCAGAACGGTTTGATCAAGTATCATTGTTATTCTCGTGACCCTTTTCAAGTTAGATTTCATTATAACCAGAGTAAAATAAAAGAAAAAAACATTTTTTTTCAAATGTATTGGAAATTTATTTATATATGAAATCAAATCATAATTCTCTTACAACCAATCATATGGTACGCCTCATACCATTAGGTTATGTTTGGTTGTAGTGGGACTTTGTTTCATTTGTGAAATTTATTTGCAAATTCAATGCTCATGTTTGGTTATTTTAAATGTGAATCTCATTTTCAAATCTTCATGTTTTGGTAGATAATGGTATTCATTTGCAAATCCTACTTTTTTAAATTGTGTGAATTTTATAATAACTGGACCAAATCTCACAAAGTAGGTAAAATTTACAAATGAATTCCAAAGACAACACGAAACATTTTAAACAATAATTTTCAAATAAGATTCGTGCAAAATTCATTTATAAATAACACGAGATCAATAAAAAAAGAGAGAGGGGAATAACGGTTTTTACTGTCCAAATAACTTGAACTCGGCAATGCCGACCCTGTTAACAGTTTACTTCTTCAACACGATTACTTCTTCAAATAACCAGAAATTCGTCGTATTTTCGGCTCCATAAAAGTCCAATACTTTGTTACCAGTTTACTTCTTCAACACAATCCAAAAAACTGAATCCTTCTCTGTTCTAACCAAAGAGTTAGAAACTTATACACTAGCTGGCTAAGTAGTTGGGACGGAAGATTGGTTCAAGTGATAAAAAATTTGAATTAACTTAAGAGGACTTGGGTTGAAATTTTACGAATGTAAAATGTACCATTTGAAAGAACTCCGCTCTCTAATAGGATCTGACAGTGCTAGAATCTCAATCGGGTGATTAAAAAATATAGTTGGGGGCTAGTCATTTCGGCCTCATAGTAGAAGTCGTTGAACATTATCGTACACTATTACTTACTGCCTGCAGACAATCTTGGGCTAGAGACCAGCCTTGTGGTGCAAAATCCCATATTGATGAACATGAATCTCAAGCAATAGTTGGACTAACACTGACCACCTTTCTATTCTGAATGGGAAAATTGGTAATTGGTTAATCGATAGTTTGTGTTATAAAGTTGTTGACCATGATTACAGTTATAAATTTATAATTTTAATGATTCGTGGTGTTTTAAAATTGTGAGCAAAGTTAAAATAATAATAAAAAATGGGAATGTTATACCATTTTTTTAGCTTCAAACTTTTTACAAACACAAAATAATCCAATATACATACACTTGGTCTCCATTTTGACCGACACATAACCTAGCGGCAAGTCACAATTAGTTACGAAAAAAAACCTATCCATTTTAGACCGACTTGTGGAGTGTAAACTGTAACGTTTTCCCATAGTCATAGTTTTCGTAAACAATAATTAGAAAGAATTTTTTACGATAACCAACATTTTTTAGGACAAGGCAAGAGACAACGTTTTGTTGGGGTTTAGATGTTAGACATGTTTAGCCTCTCCTTTGCCTTATCGGTCATTGAAACCCCCTCTTTAACTATCCGGGTTTAGGGTTGTTAGAAGAAAATTCAAGGTTCATTTTCTTAGTTATGAGATGACGCACCGGACTAAACGTGTACATCACAAACTTTATTTAGTATCTTTATTCAATTCAAAAATGATACTTACAATGGACAGTGCCTCTTTATAAAGGCATTCAATTTGGAAAAAGATATAAAAATCAAGCAAAAGATACAATCTAAATATTGGATGCAATAGCTTGGGTCCTTCTTAGCTTTTAGAAAGATGTGCCAACTAAGGGCTGGTTGGGTGGTAAAACTTCTATAATCATAAAATAAAATTGATTTAGATAGTTATAAATTAATATATAAAAATCTGTCTTTAATTACAACTTAGTAATTTGTATTATTCAAGAATCTTTCAAAGGATTTCTTGATTCGAAAAATGCACGAATAAACATAAATTGTCAGTCATAATATATTTATTGAGCATTTATAAATCTTTGGACGCCAAAGTGAATTTGACTTTGTATAACAAGGAAATATAAAAACTTAAAAAAAGAAATTAGGGTTTGCGATGCTGAAGGAAGAAGTGCGAGAGTCCTCTCCTCCGCGTAAGATCCCGAGGTTGAACAAGGATGAGGATATGCCGCTTTCGGAGCCAGAGCCCTTGAAGGATGAGAACAAGGATGAGGATGAGCCGCTTTCGAAGCCGGTGACCTTGAAGGACGAGGACGAGGATATGGTGCTTTGGAAGCCGGTGCCCTTCAAGGATGAGGATGAGGATATGCTGCTTTTGAAGCTGGGGCACTTGGAGGATGGTAGAGCGCCGCGACTGCTGGAGTCGGTGCCGAAACTGCCGAAGGGCGCGTGGGCCCAGTGGGGGAGCCAAGCCGTGTATTTCGTTGGCCGATCCCATGGGTCCCCATTCGAAGGCCTGAGCATTTACGCAATCGACACCACCGATGAGTGCTTAAACGTTTACCACGTCTTCGACTTCACCTACCTCTTTCTCTATCACCGGAAGAACGTCACTGACGAGTCTTGTGCCGTCGTGGACTCCTCGGTCTACGTTTCGGGCAACGGAACTAGTCTCTGGGTTCGCGAGATCGGGGACGAGACAAGGGTTGGGTGGAAGGGCCCCATTTCACCCGCGACAGGCGCAGCCCTGAGCTCTTCTCTATCGGGGGTAGGCTCTATGCGCTCCGCTACTTCCCTACATATGGTCATGAGTACCCGGATGCGTTTGAGGTTTTTGTCGATGGGAGATGGCACCCTCTCCATGCTCCGCCCCCCTATTTCTGGGGCGTTGTCGACGGGGTACTCTTCAAAGGCTGGTCCTGCATTGGGGACGATACATTGATTGTGCACCTTGTCAAATATCATCCAGATTGGCAACGTTTCTTGCGGTTCCACCTTAAAAGAAGATTTTGTCGGGGATTGGACCGAGCTTGTCGTCTTTGTCTCTCCATCCCCATTCTCGTCCACATTCCGGACTCTCTCCCATGTCAACAGGCACGATCCCCTGCTCCTCCCTGCCTTCTCTGTTGGTGCCATCTTCCCGGTTTTCGGTTTGGGTGCTGAACCGGTGATCGTTTGGAGTTGAAGAAGATGTCCCGTTTCCATGGGAGTCCTTCAAGAATGAGCACGGTAATTTACAATGGCACCTCATCGGATTGGGCTGGAACAGGTACTGCGCAATCACTTTCGATAGCATCTATGGACTTGATCCTTCAGTTTTCACCTTCGTGCTGGACCTGGCTGGGGCAGAAACCACCGCCTCCCTTAAAGATGTTTGGGTCAAGCACCATGACTTTGGTAGTAGTCAAAAACCTGGGGAGCTCTTTTCCGGGAAAGCTTACTTCAGTTGCACCTCCTACTAAGCAAGTGTCTGCCCCCATATTCCTTCCAAAATGACCACTTTTGTTGTTTCTGCGCCCTGCTGCTCAAATGTGTCTCTTCTTGCCCGCTTGAGAACTAGTGTGCGTCATTATGTTTGTGTTAAATCTATCTATAAACTTTTTTTTTGCTTTCTCTTTTGATAAAGAGACCTTGGGCTTTTTGGAAATTTACATTTCTTGATGCTGGTATTGTACATTTTAGGGTGAATTTCCTATTAGTAGTCTCAACTCGGATGTCCGACTTTGCTCCAGTTAAATTACCTGCTTACTTATGGTGACTGGAATTCGCTGGAAGAAGTCGGAATTCTGGTATAAAATCAGCTATGGCTTTTGTGTGTAAATTTTCAAGAAACATAACAAAATTCAGTTTATTGGAAAATGGTTCTTTGGTAATTGGACTTGTCTTTTCTCCATTTACCCACGAGCAAATAGCTAGTTGATGGCTCCGTCAAAAAAAAAGTAGCTAGTTGATGGGGATCAATAAGTGAAAGCGACCGAGAAGCAAACAACACTCACCAGTAGACAGTATATGATTCGGCTCATACGAATTTAAATTTGGATTCGTATTTATTCTTCGACAAATCAAATCTGAATCCATATATATCATAATTCGCCAATTCGTCGAATTATACGATTAGTCAAATTCTAATTCGATTTGCCGAATAATTCGTCAAATGATGTATTAAAACAAAATATTAAAAAAGAAGTAGCATGTAAAGAGTGCGAAAAATGAGTGGGGATTTGAAATTTCAAAATTCCCTCGCGTCAGGTTCAGGTCCGCCCCCTTCCTTCAGCCTTCACGCCCATCGTCGCGTCAGAGCTTCCCCTACTAAGAAACAATTATTGGTTACGGAGCCTGTTTCTCGGAAAAAAAAAACCCTAACGGAGCCTCTTTTGCCCTTAAATTAGTGACAACTTGGCAAGTTGTGATTTTGACAACTTTATTTTAGTTTACGGTCACTTAATTATTTTTCTTTTAATGATTCTATGTGGGTACTCTAATAGTTTTTTGGCCAAATCGATTGGATTGCTAATGCGATCAAGATTTTATCAACAAAAATTACAGAGTTAAAATTCACTTTAATAACAAAATATTTATAAATTTTGAATAAAAGCCTTTACAAGTTAGACATAAAATTTATGTATTTTGTGATTTTTTTTAAAGGACTTCAAATACAAATGTTTAAAGTATGGTTATCCTTTTTTTAAGCATCCGCACAAATACAAATGGTTCCATTGTTTTTGTTCAGCTTTTAACACGAGGATAACTTTTGCCCAAAGAGCTTTTGATTCGGAGAGGAACTTCCAGACCCATTTAAGCAATAAAGTCTTGTTCTTCGAGTCCACCCTTCCAATTCCAAGTCCCCCGGATTTCGTGAATTCCACGATCGCTGGAGTCTGGAAGTGGAGAACTGGCCGCCTCCTGTGTGCACAGATTCAAAATCTATTGATTAATCTAAAAAGTCCCCATTTGAGACAAGGAATTTTCAATAACGGATAATTAAAAATATTTGCTTCAAGCCGTTCCTACGAGACGTTGCTACTCCATAAAAGATGAGGAAAGTTGCATGTGCCTATAACAAATTTATTGTCAAACTGTATTACCATATTAACCTTATCTAATTAATTATTATGTTTCTTTTTGTACCGCATTTTTTCCTTTTTTATTGCATTTCTTTCAAATTTAATATATTCATCGTATTTTTTTGTGTAAACAAATTTAGTACTGAATGTCCTAATAATTACGCCTTCGTGGAAGCAAACTACCACGAATCGAACATTTTTGGTAGATAACCTTTGTCTCCAAATCTGATCACACCTTCTCAAAACAACAAATTAATCCACATTGCAATTTAACTTCGCCAGGTCTCATTGTAATACATCTGACCGGTGACCAATCACTACCTTCCATAAAATCGCGCATTGAATCAGGAGGATAGTGATTTCCAAATAATTATTTTAAAAAGTTAATTTTAATACATGACATATGGAGGATTTGAACTTTGCCACGTGTCATTGTAATATGTCTGACCGGTGACCATTCATTTACAACGCTTTATATTATTCGGCTACAAGTCTTTTCACGATTTCCAAAGAAATTATTCTGACTCAGTGGAAAAGGTGTAATTAGTTTCATAGATTTAAAAGTTGAGTTATTTATCATATAATATTTTTAAAAATCGTACAATATATAAAAAATTCCATCATATTGATCCCTCTCTCATTCTTCGTATGCAATTTAAGACTTCAACTAACTAGATAAAGTTTTTACGCCACAATAAGATTTAACCTTAGACTTCCTAAAATTTTATAACGTCTAGTATTTTTAGACTATAAGTTCTTTGGATATCAATTGTCACTACTGAACATTAAGTTTTCAGCAAGTAACCGTGTCAACTATCAAAAACTTATCAATAAAACACTAATTCTTCTATTTTGCAAATAAACAGCACTAATTTACAGTAAAGTAGGATATAAGAGCTTGATTTTTTATTGCGGTAATATAATTTTTTGAAGAAAATTATGGAAATATAACAGCTCCTATGCATCGGTAATACAATAGCTTGATTAAAGACGAACTAACTCTATCCATCGATAAAGACGTTATTTTAATTTAATCAAGATATAATACTTATTTTGAAATTAACTGAAGAAAGAATCATTTTATTTTTGAACAAAAAATATCGAATTCCAATAAACGAAACTGCAATCATGAGCCTGTGTTAAATATTTGTATCAATTTAAGAGAGAATTAATTTAATTTTGACAAAAGAAATACCGAGTTTGAATCAACACCGGACTTTAATATATTTTAAAAAAGACACCGAAAAGGCGACCGAACTGCGTCTCCCCTGAAAATGCCGAACCGCCAAAGATGTGTGAAAATCAAAAAATAGAAAACGCCAAAATATTGGTACACTGGCACAAGTGGCACAAGAACACCACGCGTCTCCTTCTCAACCCTCTCTCTCTCTCTACCCTTTCTCCGTCTCGCAATTTTCTCCTGCTCGTCGTAATTTATATTCTTTTCTTCTATTACTTTCGAAACGAAACCCAACCCAACGCAACCCAACCCAACCCAACCCTCAAAGTTAAATCGCCAATAAAAAAAAAAGGAAAGGAGGAAAAAATACGACTCTCTTCGTTAATCACAAAGCGACACCGTCTGTTCCTTTTTTTTTCTATCGAGGCTCAACGCAAAAAGGGAAAACGTGAAATGCCGGCGCCGGCGCCGATCAAAATGAAGCAGAATAGAACGCGCGGCTCCTGGTGCGGGAGACTCTGCGCATAAGCGCCAACCTGGCGTCGGAGTCCCCGGCGGCCGGAGAGAAGGGGACGGGGATGGTGGATGAGGAGTATCTAGGTTCCAGCATGAGGCTCATCTAGCTCGACGGCCGCCGGTGGAAGTACGTCGCCGATAAGGACCCTGACTCTGGCCGACACCGGAGCAACTCCCGAGGACTCCTCCTCAGTGGAATTTCTGCACTTTTTATTGCTATTGGCCATTTTGATTTGTTGTTAATATACATTGGATGAATTTATCTACTTAATCCTCAAGGGGATGGGAGCAGTGAAATTTTTCCCTTTGTTTTCGGTCTTATTTCTTGGACATACTGTAAGCATGACAGAACTTTTTTGAATTTTCGAGAAATTAAAGTTGAGCTGTTTTGACGCAGATCAGTGCCTAACTTCTAGATTCAATGTGCTGGAACTTCATGCGGTCAATTTTGGGTCTACGCCTAATAAGCTGCTCCTCTCTGGGCAGTAGTTTCTGCTTTCAAAATGCTTTTCCTGCATCTTGGTTGGGTACTATGTTGGTCTGGGGCTTCGCGGGATATCATTGAATTCCTTTGGTTTATGCCCGTGTCCATGTGATTGTATACAAGTGTACAATGTTTTCAGGACTAGAAATGCGTTGTACAATAGTAAAATTGAAAGTCTCATCGTTAGATTGGTGCAAATTTTCATTGATTAGCATGGGTTCCACTTTTTCTCATTGTGCAGAATTCTGTTGAGAGGAATATTTTGTTGACACAATTGGTATGGTATGTGGCAGGAAGTGATGTCATTTGTAAGATCGTACGTTGTCCCGGAAGGGTTCCCTGATAGTGTTACTCCATCATATGTACCATACATGACCTGGAGAGCTTTGAAGGTATACTCTTGCTTATAGATGGTGTAACTACTGATGTTGTCTTGTTAGATTTTGGAAAAAAACTTGTTGAGAAATGATGTTTTTGCTAGAAATTCGCATGATAAGCCTTTTACTTGATGCATCCAATTTTTCGTTAGGACAATGTATGTTTTCTCTGCAGCATTTTTTTGGTGGTGCGATGGGTGTTTTCACCACAAAGACCCTTCTGAATTCAGTTGGAGTCTCTAAAAGCAAATCTATTCCAGGGGCTGTTGCTATCAATTGGATTCTCATGGTGAGGGTTGGATCTCTGTTGATTTTTATAGTCTATTTGATGCACTCCATTCTTCCTTAATCAGGACCACACTTGTGCAATTTGGATGGGGCTGATCTGCTGTGTTCATTTGTACTTGCAGGATGGTGCTGGTCGTGTTGGCAAAATGCTGTACGCACGTCAAGGAAAGAAGTTTGATTATGATCTAAAGCAGGTACAAAATGATGGTTTTGTGATGCATGGTCAGTTCTTACTGGACATCGTTTTACTCAAATTTGCTTGTGCAGCTGAGATTTGCCAGCGACCTTCTCATGGAATTGGGTGCAGGAGTGGAGTTGGCAACTGCAGCTTTTCCTCACCTTTTTTTACCTATGGCTTGTGCTGCTAATGTGGCAAAGGTTGGATAAATACCTGCATCTCTCCTTTTTTCTGGCAATTATCCGGTCTAACAAAGTTTGTATTTTTCATACCACTATAATTTCTTTCTACTTGTAGAATGTTGCCGCTGTGACCTCGACATCAACCCGCACTCCAATTTACAAAGCTTTTGCTAGAGGAGAAAACATCGGCGATGTCACTGCTAAGGGAGAATGTGTTGGCAACGTTGCAGATTTGGTATGTTGCTCAGACCTAGCTAGTGTATCAAGGATGCTTGTGGAACATTCCTCTCTGGAACTACAACAGATTTACGCAAATATGCAGATGTTTTCTTGTCTCATCGAAATAAGGAAAAAATTCTTCTGATGTTTGATGAATCTCAATTGATTAAAGATTGGTCAATTTGGTGGTAAATACTAAGGTTAAAGGTTCTTTAATGGTCACAGTGAAAGAAAATAGTTTATGCAGTTGACTTAAATGACTTGGCTTAAGGTCTCTCTTTGTAGAGATCACTCCTTTAAAGTAGTGTGTTCTATGAGATGTATCTGTTGTAGAATTTTAGTGTCTTAAGTCATTTTTCTGAAGTTGATGAATCTGTTGAAGGATAGAATAGAATGGAGCCACAACAACATACCCGTACACATAAGGAAAATAAACTGTACTATGAATATATCATTATATTGTTTTTTATAACAACTTTTTTGATAAATTTGTGAATGGCTGTTTTGTGTTTCGGGTTATCTCCCCCAGACTTTTGTGATGAGTTATTAACATGTTACCAGAACCTCATTCTAATGGCAATGATTTCTTCTTTTAAATCTCAAAAAACTAGTTCTCATTCTGATTTTCTTTTGTAGTTGGGAAATGGAATGAGTATAATGATTTCGAAGAGAAATCCTAACCTGGGTATCACATTTGCCCTTCTTTCTTGTGGATATTTACTCAGCTCTTATCAAGAGGTTGGTTCTATAGAAAGATGGATGTTTCGATCATGTTTATGCATGTTTCGTATGATGTTGAACGCTTGCTTACACTTTTCTAGGTTAAATCTGTTGTCTTGCACACATTAAATCGAGCAAGATTTGGCGTGGCAGTGGACTCGTTCCTTAAAACAGGTAGTTATCGTCCTTGTGTATATCTAGAGAATATTATTATTCGTTGTTGTTTTAATGTCTTAAAATCTTAGACATATTTAGGTTACATCAGTAATCACATATCACGCTTTTGATGGAAGTGTTCTCTCTCCTACTTCAGGATGTGTTCCTTCACTGCGAAATGGAAATATGAAGGAAGATATACTAAACCTTCCATGGTTGAAGGATAGTCCTATTGTTGTAGGTATGCATACAATATTTTTCACCTTTTTGCAGTTTCCAGAGGAGCCAACCTCTTTGCTAATTTTTTCTCAACGTTTTGGCAGGATCCAGATTTAAAGATGCTTTTCAAGACCCGAGTGCATATCTAGCAACAAAACCCTTCTTTGAGGTAATCCACTCTTGGGTTACACTCTCCAATTCTCTTTTCCATAAATTCCATCTTAAATTTTATTGGTTCACCAATTTTTAATAAGCTGTTGATTTTGTCAGAAAGAAAGATATGTTGTAACTTACAATCCTTCCAAAGAAAAAGTGTATGCATTGCTTAAGGATCAAGCCAAATCTGATGACATATTGAAAGCAGCATTCCATGTAAGTCTGGCTTTTTTGCTCCCAAATCTAAGGCTAATGAGGAGAATTGTTCTGAAAAAAAGCATGACGTTTATTTTAAATCTCTTTTTGTTACAGGCTCATGTACTTTTGCATTTCATAAATTCATCAAGCAATAGCCAATCTTCATCGTGGAAACAACAGGAATATGGCTATTCAAACTATATCCTTCAAGATCTTGATCTCGAGGCTCGTCTTGCTGATTCATGCAACGCTGTCTCAACCTTGTATGGTCCTTTCAAAAGTAAAGCTGCAGATCAGGTAAATGAGTGTTTTAACTCTGACTTTTTTCACCCTTAAAGATGTGCATAGTGCAGGAAACTTTATTCAATCCTAGATTACCAAAGCTTTTTTAGCGTTGTTGATTTGGTGAAAAAGAGTTGCGATGCTATTTATAAGTGCTTCTGTTGAATAGTTAGAAAAAAAACACCGAACCTTGAAAAATTAAAAAGGAGCAAGCAATAGAATATACTTATAAGCAGAGTTTGGTTCATTGTGAGCCTTGTTCCAATAAGTACTGACAGAACTGCAGAATCTTTCTTTTTGGAAATTGTTTTGAAATAAAAGCACGAATGAAAAATCTAGGTGATGCTTTTGCACTACCAGAGTTAGGGCTATATTTGTGAGTTTGAAGGGATTAAAATTTCGTTGGATGCCCAGAAGGAATGATGCTAAATGTGGAAAGGTCCTTGACTCACCTTGGAGACTTCACTTGAGATGATGTAGAACTAATAATGCATGCTTAACTCACTTTTTGATTTTACTCTAAAGGAGGAACAAGTCAACACCTAAAATAACGTTATAGGTTTTCTACGCACTACTCCGATATCTGCTGGTTCTGCTGTTCGTTAGGAAGTACTCAATGGCTTTCATTTTCCGACCCATCTTCTGTTACTTACTGAATTCCACTACTATTTACTGGTGGATACCTTAGCAGTGATGTTACAAGAGTTCAATCGTGCTCTCCTTTGTTCCATACTGGCCCTGTATTTGTGAGTTTTGAGTATTTCTTCTCTAAACACCATGCCAGTTGCATATACGAGCTTCTTAGACCTGTGCCCAATTCAAGTAACAGTCACTGACTTTATTTTGTAGGCTAATGCGTGATAAAAATAGGTTCCAACATTCATCTTGTGTTTTCATGCTTTTGTTCATGGAATCTCAGGTGTGTTTCTGGAGTCCAATGTTGATGAAATTACCTTGTTCTTCAGGGCTGGACTGTGTCGCACTCCCATCTGAATCCAGGCCGAGCTAGGCTTGTTTCAACCACCTGACGTCTTACAGGTTCCAAAACTTTTATCTATGTTTTGACTGGATGTTGACTGCGGAACTGCTCCAACTCTGTGGAAGAAGATTGTTAAGTGCTAAGCACGACAAAGAGGCCGACGAGCCGGTCGAATGCAAGACCTTGGAAGCCGTTAGATGATTATGGCCCTTCGCCATCTCTCGGTCAAGCACGGAGACGGTCTGTCAGAAATCTGTTCTCCGTCAAAGATAGTCAACATAACAAGCTGCACCGTCTTAGCTTCAGAAATCTGTTCTCCATCACAGTTTTGTTTTCTTGTTTTGGTTCTCGTTTTTCCTATATATAGATGTATGGTTCTCCTTTGTGTGCCCTCTAACAGGCATCGTTTTTTTCTTCTTCCAAATTTCTTAGTGTAGATTTCTTAGTGTAGATTATGTGTAATATATTTCAGCTAGAAATCAATTTCAGGCTTTCTTGGCCATCATACGAATGGTAAGTGTCGCGATCGATAGACGAAATGTGTGTTAACTACAGAAATTTTGTTGTCTCTTGCCTTGTCCAAAATAATATTGGTTATAGTAAAAAAATTTCCTACTAATTATTGTTTACGAAAACTATGACTACGAGAATACTTTACATTCCACAAGTCAGTCTAAAATGGATAGGATTTTTTTCTAACTGTGGAAAGTCATTTAACTTAAAGACACAAGGTGTGTATAAATTTATGGGAGTTCAAATTTTGGCATATATATCTTTCTGAATTGTCTCGGTCAAAATGGAGACCAATGTATTATTATTGTATGTATATTGGATTACTCTTACGACAATATCAAAATTTGAATTTAAAATTATAAATAAATATATATAGACTAATAAAGAAAAGTCATACTGAGTTCAAGGTTTAAAGTTGAATTATTTTGTTTTTGTAAATAGTTTAAAGTTATAACATCCCCATTTTTGTTGTTATTACTTTAACTTTGCTACAATATAAAATGCCACAAATCATTAAGATTATAAATTTATAACTATAATCGTGGTCAACAACTTTGTAACACAAACTATCGATTAACCAATACCCGATTTTCCGATTCAGAATCGAAAGGTGGTCAGTGTCAGTCCAAGTATTGCCTGAGATTCATGTCCATCAATATGGGCTTTTGCACCACGAGGCTGTCTCTAGCCCAAGATTGTCTTCAAACAGTAAGTAGTAGTGTACGATAAGTGTTCAATGACTTGCAATAATATAATATAAGTAGTCTCTAGCCCAGATAAATAGGCCCCCAACTATTTTTTTCAGTTGGATTCTATTTAGAGAATAATTTTCTCGATAATATTTTTTATATTCATAAGATTTAAACCCAAAATTTCTTAAATGAATTTAAATATTTTACTACTTAAACCAACTCATACACCCCAACTACTTTACTTAGCCAACTGGCTAGAGTTGGTTGGTTCTAGCAGAGAAGGATTCAGTTTTTTGGATCGTGTTGAAGAAGTAAACTGTGACCAGTGTATTGGCCTTTTGTGTAGCTGAAAATACGACGATTTTCAGGGTCCGCATTGCCGAGTTCAAGTTATTTGGACAGTACAAACCGCCATCTCACTTTTATGATCTCATTTTATTTGTAAATGAATTTTTGCACGAATTTCATTTTAAAAATTATTGTTTAAAATGTTTCGTATTTTGTTGTCTTTGGACTTCATTTGTAAATTTCACCTACTTTGTGAGATTTGCTCTAGTTATTATAAAATCCACACAATTTAAAAAAGTAGAATTTGCAAATGAATACCATGATCTAACAAAACATAAACATGTAATATTCGAAAATGAGTTTCACATTTAAAATAACCAAACATGAGCATTGAATTTGCAAATAAATTTCACAAATGAAATAAAATCCCATTACAACCATAGCCTAATGATATGTCCCGCTAAGAGATTATGGAAGGCGTACCATATGTTTGATTGTAAGAGAAATGTGATTTGGTTTCATTTATTAATGAATTTCCAATACATTTGGGAAAAAAGGTTTTTTTTTTCCTTTTATTGTACGTGGAATTCATTTAAAATTTTAATATATTATACTGGAATTTACTCTAGTTATAATGAAATCTATCTTGAAAGGAGTCATGAGAAATCTATCTCCATAAGGCAATACTTTAAGAAAAGGGCAAATTATTCTCACATTCCTAACCTTTGATCACCCTCCCCCTAAGGTCCCTGATTTTTGGAAAATGATTGTTCCGTTCCTAAGTTTCGATGATAATAGATTCTCGGATCCTTCGCTGACGTCATCGGCTCTTTTTTCATTTTTGATCATGGAAATGACCAAAATACCCTTAAACCAAAAATAAAAAAATTTACCTTCTTAAACCTTTGACCAAGAACAACTAACAACCAAAAACTAACCCAAAGAAAAGATCAAACTAACCAAAATCAAGAATACAACCAAGAACATCAAACTAAATAAAAAATCTAGATAAACCTCTCTTCCTCCCGTGAAGAAGATCCAAAAGTCATGGCATTAACAACAAACCCAAGAAACGCACCAGGACCAACACAAAAGAAAATATCTAAGAACACAAAGCTCTCCGAAATTACTTGATCTTTCCAAAAAATGACCAAATTACAAGAAACCCAGAAAGACCCACTATTTTCTCAAAAAAAAAAAAAGACCCACTATTTCCTTCCATCGAATTCGTCCACTCCTCCCAAAAAGAATCAAATAGTAACGAAACTCCCAAAGTATTTAATACAACACAAAAAAGCCGAAACAATCAACCGCTTCAAGAAACAAAGTCGAACCAAAGTTGCTTAGCACTGGTGGCGAAGGTGAACAGGTCGTGTAAATCAGGTTAAATTGAATTCAGCAGCCAAGACATCACTTGATGATCATACATGCTCCATTCCGGGAAGAGCGGATCGGTAATTGCAGGTGCAGGCAGATCACCATTGATAAAGCCCACCCTGCCTCTTCCACAGAGGGCAATAAACACAGTTTTTAACCAAGACATGTAGTTCTTTCCATTGAAAGAAACAGTAGTGATATTTTTTCGAGGATACAACCTCTGGAGTCTGCTCAGTGATAGAGGCTTCGTTAGCCATGAAGAATAATAACAAAGGTTTAGAATTGAGGTCGGGAATAGTTGATAGGCTCTGATACCATGATAAAAAATGAGAATTAGTCTTAATATTCAACTCTAATATAATTACAATACCGCCTCGACGTGTCCTAACCAATCACAACTCGCCACGTCACCAACTCCCCTACCAAAATTCCCATTCACGGGGTCCAGACCAGACCAGATCAGTATCAGTTTCTTTTCCTCGTGCGAGCATCCCGATCAGACCAAAACCAGAAACCATAAGCATCGTCGACCGGAGAAGGATAAAGCTCGGGTCTTTATGGAAACCCAGGAAGGAAAAATAAAAACCCTCGATTGAATTGAAGTGGGGTTGTGGCGTTGATGCTCCCAATTTCTTTTTGGTGTCGTTGCCAGCAAGAGTCGTCCGGAAGTGGAAATCCGAGTTCACCATTTCTGGGTTTGGTTGATTCGAGTGCTTTTTAGTCGAGTAATTATTGAATTAGGGTCGCTTAGATTTATGGGTTTTAGCTGTCGGATTTCTGGGTTTTAAGCCCTTTTGGATTTTTGGATTTCTGGGTTTAGAGTTTTTTTTTGTTGTTCTTGATGTTCTTGGTCATGTTCTTGATTTTGGTTAGTTTGATCTTATTTTTGGATTAGTTTTTGGTTGTTGGTGTTCTTGGTCAAAAGTTGAAGAAGGTGAATTTTTTTTTGGTTTAAGGGGGTTTTGGTCATTTCTATGATAAAAAATGAAAAAAGAGCCGATGACGTCAGCCAGGGACCCGAGAGTCTATTATCACCAAAACTTGGGGACGGAATAATCATTTTCCAAAAGTCAGGGACCTTAAGGGGAGGATGACCAAAGGTTAGAGACGTGAGAGTAATTTGCTCTTAAAAAATGAGTTGTTAAATTTGTTACACTTATAAGTCTTGCAACTAATAAAATGTTAAGATAACAAAGGATATCTTTTAGTTAGGATTA
Organism: Hypericum androsaemum; assembly: GCA_963995505.1. Taxonomy (NCBI): domain Eukaryota; kingdom Viridiplantae; phylum Streptophyta; class Magnoliopsida; order Malpighiales; family Hypericaceae; genus Hypericum; species Hypericum androsaemum. The sequence continues at coordinate 6,041,964 of OZ023192.1, read as the reverse complement.
GATTTGTTATATGTTTGTTTCTTTCTGCCAACGTGTTTTTGTAATAAATTTATTTTTTACACCTTCAAATTTGAAATATGGTTCTAGACTCCGAACTTAATTCTACTTGCTATCTTTTTATCACTTGAGCCAGAAGTCATATTCATATAGATGTTTTAGTCCTAGTAACTTGGTGATCAAGTTAAATTTCTAATCAATAGTTATTTGGTAATTAGTTATTTGGTGATCAAATTAGATTTCTAATCAATAGTTACTGGTAATTAGTTACTTGGTGATCAAATTAGATTCATAATCAATAGTTAAGTTAGGTTCATAATCAATAGTTACATGATCATCAAGAAGCATATTTCATTATGATATCAGAGCCAAACAAAAAAAAACCTACTCACAAAATAGTCGCAAAAATTAAAATAGACGCAAAAGTCCATTGAAAAGAGAAGTAAAAAATCACCAAAAGTCCACCAAAAGAGATGAATAGCTTGTTCGACCAAAATTCCACTAAAAAGTCCACCGAAACCTAGAATAGGTTTCGATTCTCTTCGGTCTCAAGTTTTTCGAGGCTGAATTAATTCAATAAATTTCTTCCTTTCTCCGATCTCAAGTTTTTTGAGGCTGAATTGATTCAGTCATCAACTACACGAGCGATCCCAACCAAGGAACAAAGCCTTCTTCTTGGTTTTTTTCTTCAGTTGCTTCATTAAAGAAGGTCCAAAGTTTCAAGTTTTTCGAGGCCAACTTCAGAGCAACAGCGGGAGTTTTGATATTAGCTTCCACCGATTCCGTCCAAGTATTTTCACTAATTAACTAGTAGAATACACAATTGTCTATTAACTAAGATTTGTGAAGTATTTCTACCAATCATATCTTTTGGTACTTCTGCTAGGAGTGGGTAAGCAGCGTGATGGTCTCTATTACTTCGAAGATGTGCAAAATCACACCATTGAAGATTCCTACAGATTATCAGTTAGTTGATATGGTCACGAAAGCTCTAGGTCGAAATTATTTCCAGGAGATTGTTTGCAAGCTGGGCATTGTTGATCTCCATGCTCCAACTTGAGGGGAGAGTGTTAGGAATAGAAGTCATATTCATATAGACGTCTTAGTCCTAGTTACTTGGTGATCAAATTAAATTTCTAATCAATAGTTACTTGGTGATCAAGTTAAATTCATAATCAATAGTTACTTAGTAATCAAGTTTATAACTCTTATATATATGGTCATATAGCGATGAATAAAATGAAGCAACATATATCATTACCAAGTACTGACAAATTTTTTGCCATTACTATGTATAATTCTCATGATAAATCAAAAGTTTGCCATCTCCAAGTGATATACACTTGCGATTGTTGAAACTTCCTAAAAAGGGCCCTACCTACAGTTCTCAAATATGAATATTATATATTTTTTCAAATTTCCTAACATATACTGTTATATCAAGATTTTTTCTTCTTCTTAATTTACCTTGTGCAAGCATTATATACGTGAGCAAACTAAATTATGCATCTCTAAGCGATAAAAGATTTTAATTTTAAAAAAAAGTTTGAGTTTCAAATTTTAAAAATAAAAAATACATCATCGGAAAATCTCTCCTAAAAATAATCTGACATAGTGGAATTGAATAAAAAAAAATTTAAAAAGGTAAAAGTCTAATTTAAAATATTTATGCACAACTACCTTGTGGTTTCAAAATATCTATCAAATGACAGAAATTTCTCAAATTGACACTCCACTATTTGAGTATATTTTTTGGACATAAATACCATGAGTATCATTAAAGTTTAAAAAATATGAAAAATATTACAAGAGCAAGAAATAAATATTTTTAAATATATATATATATATATATATATATATATATATATATATATATATATATATATCATTTGTTTTGATAGATAATTTGAAACCAATTTTTTTTTACAAATTATACTTGGGTATTTATGCCCAAAAAGTTTACTTAGATAGTAGAGTGTCAATTTGTGAAACATCTATAAGTCGATCGAATATTTTGGAACTCATGGTAGTAATGTGCAAATAGACGAAACCACGGGATACTAAAATTAGACTTTTTACATTACGCGCATCAAGTAGAGATGAAGATGATATTGTTAGAAGCTTCAAATCTAACCCAAAATCTTAAGTCTAACTACACTTGCACTAAGGAATGTGAGATTCTCAACACGTCCCCTCAAACGAGATCCATTGGGTCGAAGATTGCACGGGCTTTGGGTTCGACAACGTGCGAGAAATGGGGGTCGTGCGAGTACTACAATGGCCACGAGATCAACCTACTCTGACACTATATTAGAATCTCCATATACAACCCAAAATTCTAAGACAATGAGTACGTGAATCTTCCGCACTTATAAATATACCTATCACATTTGTCGTTTCCGATGTCTCCAAGAGAAACTGAAATTGAAACTTGTCCATTGCAATTTTCCATGCCATGACGGAAAAGATTCTCTCTCTCAAGTCTCGTCCCAATTCCACACATAAAACACAAAATGTATAGTTGCAGTGTACATCATTATACACAAAAGTAGGCTTAAATTTTACGCAATTAGTGTGCAGGACAACCATACGCTACAGTAGTTGATATTGTGGGCTCTCATCTCATCTCAATTCTGGTAGCAGCAGAGCAGAATTAAATCCTTCTTAAATAGGGTCGAGCAAGATCAGACAATTTTCGCCTCCCAATTTATTATCCTCATTAAATGAGGACGGGGATCTTGTCATTTATTATATATTCAATGAAATTTCCGTATCCACAATCATATTTTATATCGTTTTCTATTTGAATCCTATATGATACGTATGTTCCACAAAATTCCTCCGATTGACAAAAAAAAAATCTCAAGCTTTTCTCCATGGACCAAAATGGCGCTGGATTTATTTATTTTTATATCAAAATACAATTACCCATATAAGCTTGAAAAATCTACAAGTTATAAAATTTAAAGCACAAAAAATATATAATTTAAAAATAGCTTCCAAATTTATAAAATTTTAGAGAAAAAACTCTGTATAAATGAAAGAACTTAAAGAAATAAGAAATAAAAATATCAAAAGTTTTACCATCTTTTCCTTTTTATTTAAGGACACCGAAAATATTATTGTATTTATGAGTACCAATTAATCCAAAATTAGACATTATCTGCGTTTATAAATGAAGTCTCTAAGCAGTAATTGTTTAAGTGAACTTGAGATTTTTTATATATAAACAAATCAATTCCCTCGTGGATGGCAGATGAATTCTTTCTAGAAATAAATTTTTACCTTAATATTACAACATTCAAAAGTTAAATCATAAATTCTGTCAATTCATATATACTTCGTATCATTTATCCAAGACCAAGTCGTGTGATCTTGTGCTAATATACTTTCTCTCTATAATAGTATTTGTTAATTTTATAAAAGAGTGGTGACTTTGTCTCCTTGAAGGTGCTAGAGATTCCAAAGTTGAAAACTAAGGAGCGATTGTGAAATTTGACGAGGTCCCCTACGGTACGGTAGCTTTCTAAGTGGAAGGTGAGTGAGTGGGGTAGCTGGTAGTAGCTGGAAGCATCATTGGAAGTATTTATGATCTCTGAAACATTTGGATCATCAATTCCAGAGGACATAATTCATTTCCTATACAGAGGAACGAAAATGTATGCTAAACAACTGATGAGATGGTAGAGCGAACATTAAACCATCACGCTTGTTATTACAGTTGGAAATTTAATTATAGTAGAAATGTAGCCCCCAGGTATTTTCATTTTTTTTTTGTAAATTTGTAATGAAAGTTTAAAATTAAAATGCTATTTCGTAGTCGAAGTGTATATCATACTCGAACCCGATACCTATTAAAAGGTATAAATATTTAGTAATTTTGAGTACTTTGTGATTTGAAAATACCATATAATTTCTTTTAATATGATTCATGAAATAATATAAATATATGCATACTTATATATTCCCTGCGATCCAATTATAACCAGCTGTCCGTTGGTGACACATCTTTTTCCTCCATTTCAGGCTGTCGAAAGATAAATATTACTACTGATTTTAGACCAACATATTACAAAGTATTGGTCCCCTCATTAACAAAAGAATACAAAGTGTTGGGTTTAAATTCGACCACATTGACCAGCTTTCTATCCACTTGTTTGGAGTCGTAACGACCTAATGAAATTTCAATAAATACCATTAAGATTGGTATAACGGCCAAATGAGGTTATTCATCAAAAAAAAATTTTCTCCCACTACCAATTGTCTGGCTCTGACCCGATTACCAACCGATTCTAGATTAGGGTCTAATTAATGACCGAAAATGTTAGTTAGTTATCCTAAATTTTGTTAATCTTGATTTTACCTCTTCAATGAACGGAAGCGTTGAAGAAGCGCAATAGAAATCTCGGGTTGCTTCAGGATAGCACAGCAGTAATTTAAAAAAAAAAGAACTACGGAGTGCCAATAACTATTTTCACTCATTTCATAATTAGTGGTCCGAACATAACTCGGATTACTTTGAAGAGTTTTTGACACAAATGGTGCGACACACGCATTTTGAATAACATAGATAACAAAATGTAGATAAAGAAACATACAACATAGTAATGCCATCCCCTTCATTTAATTTTTTTCGGCGATTCAGACCATTGAGCTTTTTTGCTTTTATCATTTACTAATTGTCCGGTATGTAATTTTAGTTTCTGATTTTCAGACCATTAAGATTTGGGTCCAAACACATCCAACTTTCTTACTAATTGGAGCAGCTCAGTATGTATAGATTATAAGTACTAATAATGTCTAATGACCAATACTTATCCAAAAAAAATGTCTAATGACCAAAACATAAATGGGTGATGGGATCAATTATGACGCAGGCAATAATACTTGGCACGGTTAATTTAAATATATGATAATTTTTTGTCCTGTACGTGAACCCCGTCACGGATCCACACAAAAGTCAGATCTTCTATGTTCAGATTGATGAAGATCTCAACCCGTTGTTTACGCCTTTGTAAAAACTTTGGTATTGAACAACCTTGACCCACTGCTGTAGGGAAATAAGAACCTCGATCTTAAAGCGAATACACCACAAACAGTGGTGGATGAAGCGTTTGATAAGTAGTTGTTCGGTTTGCGAGTTCTCCAACTGATCTATTCGCACATGCAACGGTTCTATCTCCGCCCTCATTAATTGTCTAAGCTGCCCTATCAAAGCTTCCACGACCACCTTTTGATCAGCATTGTCTAAAGTACCTTCTCCACTCCTTTCATTATTGTGAGACATATTGCTACAAGAAAACAAGGTTAGATAAACAATGAACGTGTTTACACTCAAGGATGTGATGCCCTCAATTTCCTCGTGTTTCACTCAACAATTAGCTTTTACTCACTCTAATATCCTCCCCAATCTGGACTTTTTTCACTCGCTAACTACTCTCTTGGATCTATTGGAATCAATTCAAACCCCGTTACGGATCTACGCAGAAGCCGGATCTTCTACATTAGATTGATAGAAATCTCAATCTGCTGTTTACGCCTCTGCAAGAACCTTGATATTGAACAACCTTGGCCCACTCCTATAGGAAAATAAGAACCTCGATCTTAAAACGGACGGTAGTGGATGAACCTTTGATAAGTGATCGTTTGTGCAAGAACTGATCAGCTCGCAAGAACCAAATGAGAATTAAAAAACTCACGAATTATATTAAGCAAAAAAGTGTGTCCCTTTATTCTGTTTATGCCTCTATAAATAGGCAAAGTCTAGGGCAATAGAATCTTGATTTGAATTAAGATATGCTCAAAATAAAATTATAACTTTCTAAAGAGACTTGAACTTCTAAAAATAAAATTGTCCCATAAGGAACTTCCTAAATAGCTAGGACTCCTAAAAAAATAAAATTATCACATAAGTTATTTCCTAGATAGACCATAACTCGTAAAAAATAAAATCAAGGCAGAATTCACTTCCTAAACACCCTTAACAATGTGCATGTGCTTCTTATAATCTTCTAGACCACCAATGAGCTGCAAAAGATTGGCTTGAGCCCAAACTTCTTGAATTAGTTCATTGAACTCAACTTGAAACTTCTTAGCCTTTGTTCTTATGACTGATCCAATTGGCACTTGAACTTGATCTTTTGGTGCCCATGTCGTGATAGTATGATTCACATCATTAGGCCTAAATTATTAATTAATACTTTCGCTCATCAAATAGACTTAAAATTAAACTAATCATAATTATGAAGATTCTCCTAGCGAGTTATTATTACGATATCAAGATGTCTCATCAATACCTAAGAACATTTCTATCAACTCGAGTGCCTTTCGGCCCACTCTCATCAATGAATTTAAAAATTACTAGTAAATTTTGATATGTCATGCAATTTAGAAAGAAAAAAGTTCAACACCGTTTTATGTGTTTTGTATCTTGTACACAATTTATTTTTGAAAAAAATACTAAATTAAAAATTTTTTTTGGTCAAATACTAAATTAAATTTTAGCCAAATTGTTATTCAAACTCTCCAACTCCAATATCCATTACAACAGTGAGTGTATATCATCGTGCATAAGGCGGAGAAGAATAGACGGAGGTCTAATGCAAACATCTTAGAATAAATAAGAAACAAAAGCCCCAATAACTGATAATTATTGGCTAATTAACCAAACCTGATGTTTCATGCAGTAGACACATCACTAAAGCTTATATCCCCAACACACGAGACAATAAATAATTAGCAAACATACAATATATGTTTATCGATAAAACCATCTCCATGATATAGATAAGCAAGGTGACACCAAATTAATACATTTCTTCAACCAGTTAAATGGACAATTAAAACCTAACTAAATTAATAAACCAACAACAAACAGAAAAATCAAAACAAACCCTAGTAGTAGCTAGAGCTTCTCTTGTGTCTTCTCTTCTCTTCTCTCTTGTGTCAAGTAATTTAATTTCACTCCTCAAGGAAAAAAAACATCAAGCAGTACTAGTGGATGAAGGGTCGACGATGGATTTCTTGGCCAAGTTGTGCTTGTTATTGTGCATCCACACCTTGAGGACCCTCCTCTTCACACCAATCTCCTGGCAGAACTGTTGCACCACGCCCTCCTCTTGCTTCTGTATCTTCCACCCGACTCGCTCCGCGAAGCTCAGCATCTTCTCCTTCTGATCTGGGGTGAACTTGGTCCTGAACCTCTTCTTCATAACCTGATGGTGGTGGTGGTGGTGATGGTCCTGCTCATCAGACTCCGAGGGGAGGTAGGACTCGATGGCGCGGTAGGGCATTACCATCTGTTGGTGGTGGTGGTGGTGTTGGAGTGGTGGTGGAGGAGGGAGGATGGCCTTTGGGTGCGGGTGCCCTAGGAAGAGCTTCCTCCCAGATGTGTACAAGTCATAGGAGTTGGTGAAGGGCTCTCCTTCGAGTTCTTTCCTGTGGAAGTTCCTATGGCAATTGCAGGCTGAGCAAGTGAGTGCTTCCAGGCTGCCATCTTCCCCACTTGGCATGAACTCTCCACACCCATCTGTGGCATTCCCTCCCATTGCAGCTGCATGGTTCTTCAAGCACTCCCTGTACTTCACTCCACTCTTGTCGAAGCCCGGAGAGCCATGAAGAATGTTGTTGTTGTTGAGGATGTTGCTAGGGTTAGTAGGAGGAGGGCCATTGGTGGTGGTGGGAGGAGGTGAAGTAGAAGAAGGGATGATGATGTTGTTATTGTGGTTGTGGTTGTGGTTGTGGGAGATTAGTGGTGGATGGTGATGATGGATCATATGACCATGCCCACATGCACTGTTTATTGGAATAGGGATTTCCACTTCATGGCTTGAAAGTTCCATCTCTTAGTTCTCTAGTTTGGTCTCTCTCTCTCCCCCCTAATGACCCTTTTTTGGCCAACTATTATATTTGTTTTGTACCTGTCTTTTTTTTTTGGTTTGGAGACCAAAAGAGGAGAGAGATAGAACAAGACAAGATGCGGGATTAGAGGATGTCTTAATGATTGTAATGATCTATAGTATGTTTCTTTATACCCTTCACAAACTCCTAAAAGGTAGGACCTTGGTTTAACACTCTTTGTAATTATGGACTCTTCTTGTTAGTAACCTCAGACATCTTCACAATAATAAATCTATCTTCTCCCTTTCAAACACTCCCATAACAGCTCAAAATGTCCACTTTTCTTGTAGACTTCTACTTGTGTGCTTGTAGAGAGAGAGAGAGAGAGAGAATTAATTGGTGAGAAGCTCAAGAACTTGCCTGTCTTAATGACTTTCTGTTTGCTTGAACTGAAGTTCCATTGTATTTGGAAGGAGAGTGCATGTGTTTTGGAGGCAAAAATGGAGGAGGAACCCCAAATGAGGACTAAACAAGAAAGGGTTGAAGCTGAAGAAATGGAATCAGTATGAGAGGTTTAGTGGGAAAGAAGGAGTGATGGGTTTTCAGTTTTTGGATGTGGGTTTTGCAGGCACTAAGCAAGGAGCTTATAGCAGTAGTAGAAGCCCCAAAAAAGCATACTTGGGGAGAATACACGCTTGAGGAAAAAGAAAAAAGATGGTGTGTGTGAGGGGCAAAGAGAGGAATAATACTATTCTGATTTTTTTTATTTGGTATTCAGATAGTTATTGAATTTACTAATCTATGTTCAAGTCGGGTAAGACTTTGAAAATGTAACAAAGTTCTCACAACATATATTTAACATGTCTTGAATTAGAACATTTGGAAATAAGTTGTTCTAACAACATATATTAACAAAGTTCTCACAACATAGATTAATAAATATTTAGATCAATTAGTAAATGAGTTGTTTTAACTTAATAATATCTTGAATTAGAACATTTGAAAATGTATCAGTGTTAAATATATTTTTTTGGTAGAATCATATATTTAACACTGATACATTTCTAAATGTTCTAATTCAAGACATGATTAAGTTAGAATAACTTATTTACTAGTTGATCTAAGTATTTATTAATCTATTTAAATTTATTTTTTAGGTGGGAAGATAAAGCAAGAAGGAAAATGATGTCATTTTGTTTAGATTATAACTTAAACTCTTGCACAAGTCTAGATTTAGATTTACTCGTACATACAAAAATGTGGTTACTAATTGAGTTTCGACTATATATATATTGAAATTATATGCTCTCAATTAACTGCTGCTCGCGGTGAGGTGATTTTCCAAGAATACTTATAAAATTGTGATGTTTGAAGCTAAAAAAAAGAGACGAGCAAGGGGGGAAATGTAGAAATTGAGGAAATAAAAGGTGTAGACAAGACATTGAGATGAAAAAAAAGTGTTGCGAGAAGTAGCGGTGCCTTTGCTTTGCTTGCACTATCAGCCATCAAGTTTTTACGCCATATGCCGCGCAGTGTGTCAGAGAGGTGATAGGACAATGCAGCAGAGAATCCCATCCTCAAATTCATTATTTTTTGCTTATGTAAATTGTACTATGCTCCTAAATTTCTGAGAAAAAAAAACTATGCTCCTAAATTTTCAGAAAACAAATAATCTATTATAGATAAACTTATTCAGAGTTAGAACACTAACTAGGTTCGAACTTAACAAGACTTCAAATGTAATCACTTCAATAAGTATTTGTAAATAAATAATTTATTATTGAATATAATCAAATATTGTTTCCGCTGAAATATTTTATGTTATAAATTTTATATTCAACCAAAAATTTTAAGATATTGAGTATATTGATTTTTACGCTTATAATTTTTTTTTCATTACACTTATCATTGGCGATATGATTAATAGTTTTTTCATAACTTATATACAAGCGAGATTAACTTATTTTAATATCATATTAAATTTTCATATCTAACTCAAAATTATAAATAATGACTAGATAAATTTGTCACATTTATACAAACAACCAAATCACACTTGGGGTGTTAGTCTTGATCACACTTAAGTTTACTAGTATGATGCTGGTTAATAAATAGTTCCAGTTTAAAGTCACTGATTGCGATCAATGATTAGAGATTATATTTGTAATTTTGAACCACACAGTCACGGTTTGCAGTATTTCAAATTTATGGAAATTTAAAACTATTAAAATAAAGAAATCTGAATATTTTTTAAGCCAAACTAATCTTCGTTGTAGCTGGCGTCTGTTTGCAGAGATAGACTTATGAATTTAAAGTCATGAGATTATATCTTAATGCATTAAGATACTAAAAAAAATTAAAATATCAATATAATTCTTTTTTTTCTCACCCAAAAATTAGTCATATATATTTGTAATACACCGTTAATGATCTGTACTGTATGAAATGCCTTAAGTGATTTGATCGGTACTATCCATATCAACAAGGTGCACCTTTTTTTCTGGCACACATCTTGAGAGAACTTCAAGGTTAAACACGTTTGGCCGTGAGTAGGATCCGGATGGGTGACATCCTGGGAATTTTTTTGGGATGCGTGTGAGTGAGAACAAAATACGCTGGAAAAGACCTGCGTGACCTTGGAGTTCTCTCAAGATGTGTGACCTCCTGGAAAATTTTCTGGGATGCGTGTGAGTAAGGACAAAACACGCTGGAAAAAACCTATGTTGGTCTGTAGAGACAGTCGATCAAATCACGGGACATTACAATATTAGTTTCAAGAAAGGGAAGCATGTAATTAAATGTGGAAATTTTGTTATTTTTAACTAATTAGGTACATTTTATTGCGTAGGCCTTTACGTGTATTATAATTATTTTAGATTTTGGTGGTTTTTGTTCATTTTCAGCATTTGGTTTTACTTGGGAGAGTACAAACTATGGACTTATTTCTTCTATATTATTCCACTATCCGAAAATTTTCGAGGTTTGATTTTTTTGTTCTGAACGTAATTATCACTTTATTCATTATTCCGTAATTCAAAACCACAGTTAGAGACTTTACCCATCTTTGATTTCTTGTTTTATCTTTGTTGTCACTTTTATTAGTAATTCATTTGGGCTATACAAGCTTGCATCTCAGTTAATATTCTAATTGTTCAGTCGATCCTTGTTGATTTTACATGAGGTAGCCTAATAGATACTGCTCATTTTAGTGATTCTCTCCTAATGTTTCTTCCAATGGTTTTCGCAATTTTATTATGAAAACGTCGAAAACGATCTCGATGACATGTTTGGAATAAGAGCGATCACAAATGGTGACAAAGAGAGTTCGTCCCCCAATGATCCGAAACACAAATTTCACAAAATCCGTCGACCTTCGTCTTAGGCACGGAACTCGCTCATTTTCCACCAGAACCGTTGATGGCCTCAACCTTGGCGCTATTACTTGTTTCTCGCGATGAGAATGACAACTTCACTCGTTAATTTATTGCTCAAACACGCAAAATCATTAAAGAAAGCGCGGCCGAAGAATCTGTTAAATGGAGGTGATCTGAGAATTGGCTACCTGATCTATACTACCAAGTCAAAAGTGTTAGGGAAAAGTTAAATAAGTAATCTTTTACAAGATTCAAAGCAATCACAATAGTGATGGATATTTTTTTTTGGTAAGTAAATTTTATTAATATTAGCAATATTTATATCATAATAGTGTAGAACTTTTCATCGCACCGTCTGCTTCGTCAAAATTCTAACGCGGTTAAATTATGTAAGAAAATTTGTATTAAGAAAAGAATACATTGGTAGTTGTATCCGGATGAATCCACATGGATCTCTCTCCTCAAAGGAAGAAATTCAAAGTGGGACAATATATAGGTTTCTTGAAAATTGCGAACAATGTTGTGTCTTTGCAACATTTATTCTTGTGGACCCATTAGCCGGTATCATTTGTAACCTTCTCGTCGCAGTATCTGAAAAATGTGATCAGAGATAAGACAGTCCATTGTGGCAACCGTGTAAACCTGTCATTAAATAAATAAATAATTTTTTTATTTAAATAATCTAAACAAATTTTATAATTAATTTTTTCTCATCCACGTATTATCTATTTTTAATTTATTTTTTCATATAAATTGTAATAAAATATATGAAAATTATGTGTTTGTACTTATAACAAGAAAAAATTACAATAAAGTAACAAAATTAATATTATGGATTATTTGGATCTATAATAGAAATAATATAACTAAAGAATATAAAGAGATTATGTAGTGAGAAAAGAGAGAAGATTAAATTGTGTATCAAAATATGTCAAATATTAGACTCTATTTATAGAGAATTGAAAATTGAAAATTTTTATTTATTTATTTTATTAAAAGATTTAATTTTATAACCATACAAATTATATCAAATATCTATTTCAACGATTAATATTGTGCCACATGTCATAGAATTGGATTAAGATTTAAAAAAAAAATTAGTGGCCAACCTACCGAGCGGCTGCCCGAATCGGTCGCCGATTATGTAACCTTTTTGATTTTTTTAATAATTAAAACCTTTGTCGCTTCCTGCGCCCGGTCGGTATCGATAGCCGTAGTGGGTAGTCCGTCTAAGGTGCGGCAAATTTTACGGATTAGAGGAGCTCCAGGCTTCGATTTCTAATTGTACATGGAGCCGTTAGTAATCCATGGCTCATTCATAGCTCTAGCCTCTAGGTCGTCGGTTTGTTCGGGGAACGCAATTTCATGTGGTAAAGTTGATGAATTAATTTTATGGTGAGCTTTACGTGCCGAACAATATTTGAATCATTTATTTTTTAAATAAAATTTATGAAATTGAAATGTGCAATTATTTAAATTTATATAAAATTTTAACCATTAATTCTACCAAATTATAGATTTCGAGGTCGGTGGTATTTTTGGGGTTTATCCACAGATGTGTGAACACTATGGTGCAAGTATGTACATATTTTAACCTGCTAAGTACATGTATCGGTGAATACAAAGCTTTATAAAAAAAACTATACCAAATCATACTTTGGGTTTAACTCTTTTTTCTTCAGATATTTTTGTTATGTCTCATTTTTAATTTAAACTTTCAGTTTCATTTTTTCGAGAAAAGAAAAAAAAAGTAGCCGAGTCTCACAGGAAAGATGCCTCAATATTGGTGAAATCCAATGAAGGAAGTATAAACAAGTTATTAAAATGTTACTAATTAGGAACCTTTATTAATAAAGAAAAGTAAAATGTTATAGAAGGAGATGAGAAAGAGAAAAATAAATAAAAAAGGTTAAGAACTCCAAGGCCTAAACAAATTATTAAAATGTTAGTCCAACTGATTTTAAAGTTTTTTTTAGAAAGGATTTTAATGTTTTAGTTCATACAAAAAAGTTAAGTTAGGATATAGTTTGAACAATTTTTTGAATCAAAATTGGTGTCTCCTAATTCAAGAACTACAAGGTGGCAAAAAAAATTCACCAAAAACTGCACTATGACACATAAAATCGAGACCATAAAATAAATACTACAGCATGACCTTTACATATTTTTAGGATTGAATTATTCTATGCAGTTGCTTGTACAATTTATATGATTCAATGCTTTTCATCATGAGTTTTTTAAAATGGGACAAATAGCCGACGTACTCTTTTTAAAAAGTAAATTTTAACCCCAATATTACATTGGCTAAAAGTTGAACTATGAATTTTTGTCAATTCATATACGCTTCGTGTTATTTGGACAAGTATCCTTTAGTTTACATATGTACTCATGTCTCTCTTTTTTTAAGTAAATTTTTATAACAAATATATTTTGTATAAGTTTGAATCCAGGATCCGTCAATTCTTATAGGCCTTGTAAGTAATGTTATATGTGCTCATGTATGCACTAAAATTGAAATGTCAGATTGACCCATATTGTGAGGCAGCGACCACATCACCAACAAGCTTCAGCAAGCGTCCATCATGCTTACTAAATCCATACTCATGCTTCCACTTTACCTCAAAGTGGAATAATTTCACAATTTTCCACCAAAGGAAATCACTACACATGTGAAGTTGTTTTCCTTTCTTTTAGCTTCAAATGTTTAGACAATCGGGCCGTCTGTGTTTCTTTCCTTCTCATGCAGTTTTAGTTTTAGCCGATGTGCATTCATGTGTTTGATTAGTTATGTTTTTACATTATATGATATCTGAATAATCTGATTAATTTAGATTTGATCCAGGTAGAATCTTTAAAAAGTAGAAAAAAATTTCAAAAAAATATATTTAACACTCTTAGGTTTCCAAGTACACAAATTCGAGATCTCTTTATTAAAGTATAACAACCTCATATTAGCGCTTGTTGATATTTGAAAAATTATGTTAAGCCTCCACTTTTCTAATTTCAGAACATATTACTGTATGCCAATAAAGTTTGCACACTCCAAGCCCTTCTGCTTACAAATTTATATCCAACGTGCCACATATCATATGGTGATGAGCCTTTTACTTTCAAACTACATCTTTATCTTTCTCTTCGAACGAAGTCCATCGTAATTAGATTTATAAAGTTTTTGACTTTGCCAATATCTCATCGAGGAACGTGCAAGAACAATAAATGAGATGAGTTTTACAAAAGTAATTGACTATAATATTATGTTAAAATATTTATATTTAACTCAAAATTTTAAGATCAAATGTATGATTCCATATTGGAGGAGTTCACACAAACTTTTCAAGCAAGGTTTAATAATCTTCCGCTACAGATCTATTGTTCATATCTGACTTCTAATTCTATAGAACTTCACTTCCTCTTGAATGAACTAATGGAGCTTATGATACATGTTTCATAAAGTTCACGTTAAAATCGTAGGCGATAGATATAGCCTAATATATTTATAAATTCTAATTATATTAGAGATATACAAAAATTGTACTTATAAAAAAGATCACCTCTTAGTGAACAAGATCGCGCTTGGATCAAATTGTAGAAGAGCCAATTACGCGTCTTACAATTTGGTTACCATGTATTTTGCAACTATATATACTATGCACAGACTTTTTAGTTTAAATTATCTCGTAACGAATCATTCATTCAGTAAATTAATTAGTCAAAATTACTCGGTATCAAGACATTCATTCAGTAAATTAATTCGGATGCGAGCAACAAAAATAACAAATTCTTGTTTCCTGTAATTTCAGAATTAGTAGTCCGTAAAAGAACAAAGTTTTTAATTGCATATAAAAATTCACGTTAATTATCGCCATATATTTCCATGTTTCATATTAGATATATGTCAAACAATTATGTCCTTGACCGAAAATATTAATCAGTCATCAAAATATCCAATGTTATAAGTCATCCCAATCAATAACAGGTGGACATGGATATGCATGACGTTTTTCTTTCTTTATCTTATCTATGTCGAAGCATCACATTATTAAAATAGATAATGGAATCTGTAAAGCAATTCCGATGCGTTTCTTTTTTTTATTATCAAGATTTAAAGAAAGGGGTATAAAACTAGAACTTCCCAATAGGTGATTTGTTCTAGTATTACTTGTCCAACCCTGTTTAATTTTCAAATTTTGATAAGATCAGGTACATTAGCAAAGTATGATTGCACTCATTTTATCTATAATTTTTTAGAATCAATGATAAACACTGTCAATTCTTACTTTCAATAGTAATGTTTGAAATTGAAATTTCCTTAATAAAGTTAGGAGTAGCCGGCCCGTTGGGAACATTCCCGTGGCTTTTCTATGTCTGTCTGGACATGAAAATACCAAACTAAAGGCACTGCAAAGAAATGGCATGAGATTCAAAGCAAGGAAACAACAAAATTCGAAAAAGACTGACTTCCCTTTTACACATTCCGTTGGTATCCTTCTCTTTATTCCGGACCCCACGAGAGGTCCTATTATAAAGTGAGATTAAAGATACCTTGGCCGCAAAAAATAAATAATGAGTTATATTTTCTTAGTAACTTCAAGTGAGTGTACTGTGATTGTGATCAAACTATTTTAATGAATAGAGAAATATATGTTAAAAAATCAAATGAAAAAAATTATAAGAACGTAAAGCAACCGAAAAAATCTTAAGCGGTAGTCAAGAGAGAAAACCAAATAAATAGAAACAAATTCTCTCATACGTTGTGTATGAGCTTGCAGTCGAATGCTTCGTTAAAACTCTGACGCAACAAAACCTAGTGGAAAAAACTACAGCCGAGAAAAAGAGTGTCTCGAGCGTTCCACTGCAAAAAATGATAGTACGGGAGCAAAGAAAGACCTTTGCCCATATAAAATATAATAAATTTCAGGATATAGTACCACCATTCATCCTCATTCACTTTAGATAAGGTATCCGCTTCACGAAAAATATGTGTAACGATAAACTCCATGTCACCAAGCTTCCTAAGAACCTGCAGTCAACGGTTTCTGAATTTCCAAGGGACCTCTAACTGGGGATCACGAAAAAGAGAGGTCACATAGCTAGAATTAGAGGTCCTATCCATGCATGCACGAAACTCTGAGAGTTATGAAACACACCAACTGCATTGGAAACCCTGGGGACCCCCGAGAACAACTATTAGTGTTACACTTCATCTAGATCAAACTTAAACATGGTTCTAAATTTGAAAATAATTATTTAGGCTCCGTCATCAAATAAAGTCATCCGTACTTACATTGATAAAGTTGATTTTTTAATTCCATCCGATATCCGGACACGACTAAACTATTTAATTCAAATTTGAGTAGGATAGGCACTCCTAACAAATATTAATATGTTTGTAAGAATTCAAACTCAAAAATTTTTAGTTATCATTGTTAAAATTGATCGACAATGTATAAGCTTTGTTGTTGTGGTACAGAATATAGATCCTCAATAAAAAGAATATTGATTTTCTTTTTATAATTAGGAAACCGGTAGGACCCTTTTTTATGCAAATACAAAATACAGTAGACTCTATCTTTATCTGTCAACTTTAATCGGAAAACATATGCCAAATGAAGAAAATGAAATCCATGACTACCGAAAATAAAAATAAAAATGAATAATTTAAATTTGTAAGGAGATTTCTGTAGCCAGTAGGTATTTATATACGAAAACTTTTATTCTAAGACGATTGAATTTTCTGATGGTACTCTTGCATATATTGACAGAATCTTGATATAATAATTTATTTTCACATCTAATAAGTAAAATAATTTTCTATTTTCAAATTCAATACTTAGGGTAACACGACAGCAGTATGATAATTTTTAAAAGTTTGGAATTTTAATTTTGATAGAAAAGTTAGTAATTTTTTTCAAAACAGATGGTTACGTAACCGATGTGTTAAAAATCGCTTGCCTAACCTTCTTTTTGAAAAAAGGAACAATATTTAATTTGGGATTCCTCCGTGAGGCAAAGAAGAAAGAACAGAAAGAATTCAGATTTAAAACCACAATATTTGAGAAAAGTTCATATACTGTGAAGTTATCATTTAGAAATATCAAATCTTATTTTAATCTAGCAAAACTAAGAGAGAAAAAAAATTGGGCAGTTTTGTGTTACCAGCCATTCTAGCCGAGTGAACCGATCACTCCAAATTTTTAACTGTTCCACGGCAGTATCCACATTTTTGTATAAAAATGATTCGGTATCAGTATCAGATCCTTGTCTGATTAGTCAGACTACCAATTAGATCATGGATTCTTAAGCTTTGCATTTCAAGATTGTTCAAATTGTTAATATCAAGTAGATTGTAGTTTATTCAGATTTCACTTAAAGGAAAAGGGAATCCAATAAATAAGTATTAAATCTGCTAATCGTTATTGTATGGAAAGTCTGGCCACGTAAGAAATTTCAGCGAAAACTAAAAAGTGAAAAAAAAGGTGAGTAAAGACTGTAACGGAGAAAAGACGGATGAGTAGTCGAGGCAGGCAGGCTCATTTCATATTGCGTGATCCCATAAAAGAAAAAAAATTACTGTTTTGTGTTCCGAGGAGAGAGAGAGAAACAGAGACGCATGCTTTTAATAAAGTGCGCATGTAGAGAAGGTAAAGGCTGAACCGTTGTCGCAACTGTACGGGCAATCTCCACCAACGAAAACTTAGATTAAATAAGATAGGGAAAATTACTCTCGACTTTCTAGAGTTTACCTAAATTACTGTTTTAACTCTTCTTGTTTTGAAATCCACCCTTTGGCCCTTCTAGTTTGCCATTATTGAACTCTAAGATCCCTTGCTGATATCATCATTCATTTTTTGTCTATTTTTAAATCAATAAATGACTATTATACCCTTCAATAAATGACTATTATACCGATCATTCGTTGATGTCATCATTTTTTTTATTGAAGGGTATAAAAGTTATTTTTTGATTTAAAAATAAAAAAATGAATGATGACATCAGCGAGGGGCTTAAAGTTCAATAATTGCAAATTAGGGGGGCCAAAGTGTGGGTTTTAAAATATGAGGGGTTAAAACAGTAATTTAGGCAAACTCCAAGGGACCGAAAGTAATTATTCCAATAAGATATTCTAATCAAACTAAAATATCTCGACTCAGAATAATTTTACCATATTTTAAATTTTTTTCAAATTTAGATTAATCTACTTAACAAAAATCCGGTGCCATTTTTTGAATACGAGTGATCACTAAAATGCATTTGCCCTAATAATTTCAAAATAAAATACAAAACAACCTTTTTCATTTTTTTAAAGGAATAAAGAGCAATTTCGTATAATAACCTAAAATGTGTACACATGTTATTTAAAATTTTCATTATTTTAGATCGGTCATACTTAAATATTAAATATTTTAAAAAAATAAAAAATGTATTTTATTCACCTCTTGTTATTAAGTAATTTTTTTGGTGCAGTTTATCTTGTTTCAAATCAATTGTGATGCTCGGGAAGAGGTTAGGGTCCAGTTGGAGGAAGGATCTGAGAGGCGAGCTGCCATGGATACCCCGGAGGAGTCATGCGACGTTGTTGAGTTTTTGGTGAATAAGGCTGGCATGGAGGGGTCTCTGATGCCGGGCCTAGCGGCCAATGAGGTGGAACAGGGGGAGCAGGGAGATGGCCATGACAGTCCGCGGGAGGTAGTGGTAACTGCGACGGGCCAGTAAAGGGACTAGTCTCGACGAGCCCAACTACTTGCTGAGTTTAAATGTCAATGAATTTGATGTTGTGGACTCTGTCGACAAGGTGGCAATTCGAGCGATGTCACTCTTTCCGGGTTAGAAATTGAGGGACATTGCAGAGGAGGAGCAGCCTACACGTAGTAACCAAAAGGGCACGCATCCAGCTAAAAAGATATCACGGTGAATTTTATCTCGCAAGAAATGAGGTTAGCTATCGGGTTCGAAATAGGAGTGCTTAGCGGAGAGGGAGCGGCATAGTACCTTTTGGGTTTCATAAGCTACCCGCATGAGAGTTAACATGGGATTCTTTTACGGGTTGATTTTAATGAAACTTTTTTTTTCTTTGGTATCAATAAAGTTGGCGTTATTTAAAATATATTTATATAAATTTGGTATTTTTATTATTATTTTAGGACATAATTTTACACACTATACTTAATATTCCTGTCCCAAAAATGTCTCTAATATAAAAATCATATTATCTTCATTTATATTGAAAATTTTAATGTACCTATCTCTTCGTAAACCAATTATATATGGTCTCCATGATTTTTGTCTGACAAAAGTTGCAAGGAAATGGCACAATCCTTAAATCTGTTATTATAGTTAGTATTAAGTAATAAACTATTAGCAACTATTGAAGCAATAAATTCAACTGGTTGTATAGAGAAATAAATTGATCAAAAGCTAGTGAAGGTACCCTGTTCTGCTTAAGCCGCAACTTTAAGGTTTTAATTCAATTTCCTTCAGAAACAATTATGGCTTTAAAATATAACGATCTAGTAAGGAAAAGTCGATCACTTTCTGATTTTATACAAGTGATGTCTCTCTACACAAGATTCATTTGTTCAAGCCTCTCTAAGTAGTAACGAACTATCAGACTCTATTTCAAGAAATGATTTTTCCAATAATATTTTTTATATTCGTAAAATTTGAACACAATTAAAATTTTCTTAAAACACCAGGGCACGGATAAAATGGGGCAGCGAGGCGTAAAGAGGATAGTTGTCTAAGCGGCTGAAAGAGTCGGTCTTGAAAGCTGAAATTCAATATCCTTGACATTTGGATCAACTTTCACCGATCATGTTTCTAGGTTGAACAAGGTGAAAAGGTGAAGCGTGTAAGAAAGAGAAGTAAATCCGAAACCAAATAGGTAAAAAGTTTATGGGCATCTGCATGTGGCTGCGTTGCAGCAACATTACTCATTACAGAACCAGGAACATACGCGTAAAGTTCTCTTATTACACAAGCAATGCCCAAAAAGAGCTCTTTCTTTTTACCATCCATTCTCTGACATGATCAGATTAGTTATAATGGGTTACCTTCTCTTACATGATCAGAATCTGAATTTCCTAATTTTCTTGTGCCACTTTCCTGGTCTGGTTGCAACTGAAAAGTTGTGAAATATAAGTACGCTCTACAGTCTGTTTTTTTAGATGGACAAAAAGACGGATTGCTTTCTGAAATAAGAGTTTTAGAATCTCAAGTTGCGGAAAAATTTACTGCAAACCAACGACGCATTGCTTTTGGGTTTATTAATCCCGAGTTACGTATTAGCCCATGTTGATTGTTGACGAACGAACTGATCTGTAGAATTTTTTTGCACCTCAGATCTATCAGAAAAACATCTAGTTCATCCACACGGCAAAATTTAGAGAGCTACACTATCATCGTTACCGAAACGACTTACGATTGGCAGTGACAGTCTCCATTCGCTCCACACCCTTATAGAGAGCCTAGCCCTTGATGAACTTTTTCCTGAATTCGTCGTTAGATTTCGGCGTCCCATCTTCCTGGTTGGCTGTGGCAGTCTTTGGCCTCGCACCAAGCGGCCTAACATTCCTTGGTACTGCAAATGTGTTTGACCCTTTCAGCTGAACATTTTCATCCCTCCTACGTGGTTCAGACCGTTGAGTTGGAGGCGCACCGGTGTCGTCCTTGAGGGTTGAAGCTGGTTCAGTTGATTCTGCATTTTTTCTACTTCCGTCGCCGGTTCCTGCTTCTAGTTTTAGAAAATTAAACAAGGTAAATACACATTGACGCTATGCAGGAAACTTATCTTTTGTTTCTCTTTGATAAAGACACCAATAAACTCCCAAAGAAATTGCACGCTTTAAGTGCTAAAACACGACAGAAATTAGCAGTTATGATTTGGCTTAAATAATGCACGACCATCCTTTTTGTTTTGTTTTGGATTGGAGCGAACAATGCTGAGCCTTTTTCCCATTAATGTTTGCTTGTTCTTGTCTATAGCTGCAGCCAAGTGTTCATCATCTGAAAAATCCACATATGCAAGTCCCTACACAAAACCAAGTGAAAGCATGACATCGGTTACACAAATATTTTGTCTGATACACGAATATTTCACTAGTATTGTGTGTATGTGTGAGAGAGAGAGACCCTTGATTTCCCTGTAAACTTGTCGAGCAGTATCCTGATGGAGACAACCCCACCAACATCACTGAAGAATTTTTCTAAATCTCCATACTTCGCCTATCATGGCAAAACAGACACTGTAAATTGCGAGTTGCCACTTGTCAAAGGTGAAAAATGAAAATATGGATAAGACAGATTTAAATTTTAATGACCCTTCAGATGTTGAGCTGGTAGAGATGAGGTAAACGACTACTTGCCTGGAGATTAATATTTGACACAAATGCAGTGCACTGGTCAGTGTATGGCTTTGTTTTTCCAGTTCCGGAGTCGGTTGATTTAATGCTCTGGATTCCCTGAATGCTTTCCGTATCAACTTTACCCTCTTCTGTTTTACTTTTAACCGCTGCCTTCTGCATGTGATCATCGCGCTTATCCAGCTCTTTCGCATGGACTTGAGGAGCTTGTTTTGGCTTTTTCGCTGCTCGTCTGCATTATTTGGACCTGCTTTTCACTTTTCACGAGAACTTTTCGGAACCAGCTTCTTCCCCTGTACAGCAAAACCAGTGATTTCTTTTGATTCCTGCCGCATCTTGAACAATCGCAGCTCCTCAAGACGAGGAGTAACCTGAAAAAAGCTTGAGCATTCAATCAAATCAGATAACTGCCATCAGATCAACAAATACAGAGCCACGTTCGAATTCCATTGCACTGGTGGCGCTTCAAGATCAAATATATTGGATGGGTTAGCAGCAAATGCTTAAAAATTTAGCGAATAAATCAAAATGTTTCTTTTCATCATTGCTTTAGAAGAATGCCAACTAACCAACTTCTGTCATGCTACAAAATTAAGCAATTGAGATCACAAGTCCCAAAGTTAGCCCGGCTTTTCAAGGATCCGCATACAGAATAAGAGAACCTGAGCGCTAAAGCAGTTATTGCAGCCCCACAAACCTTACAATGAAGGTGATAGAATAAAGCATCCTCCAACACTTGGTATTAACTAAAATTTAAGGTTCCACACTTAAAAATATGTAAAAAAGAAATTGAGTAATATCAAAAGCAGTACAGGGAATAAGTAAAATAGCATGCACACCTTAAGAAGAGCATGATCAAAATCTTCCAGCGTTCCATATTCCCTCTCAAAGCACAACCAAGAGCGGCATATGTCCTGAAGAATTCAACATTATTAGCGAAGGAAGGTATCATCGTCTAGTCCAGGACATAAGCACAATACTGAATTTCTCAAGCTATGAGAAACACTAATATTGAATTAGAAACAAACTCAATCAACGACTTCTGAAAGCACACATTCATCACCCCCACCCCCCAACAACTTCGTGAGACACTAGGGGAAATTTACTGGATCATGGTAGGCTCTTTTAATGCAACTTAACATGACCTTTCCCTTTCAATTTGGAACAGATGAAGGCCAAGGATGAAAGGATAAATATGCTGGTATAAAAGATTATGGAATGATGATGTTAGTTCAGATATGAAACAATAAGCTATCATTAGCGATCCTACATCTTTTAACAGACACTGGTTTGTAAGCAAGAAAGCAAATCTTGAAGACCGCCAAGTTAGGTACAAAATGTCAAGGGAACAAGAGTATTAAACCTCGGACCCCGTCCCAGGGAATCTTTTGCCGTAACATCTTTTGTAAATGGCCCTTGCTTGAGTTATGTTACACGATTCAATTTCCATCGCTATATAACCTTGCCAAGCTTCCAACACGGAACCACTGCATCATACAGGAAAGTAAAAAATTATGCCCTCGTGCCCCTTTTGTAACTAAATGAAACAGATGAAATCGACGGCTCTCAATCAACATGTTCTAAACCTGATCTTAAGCAATGACTCCCAAACTCCACGAGCTGCAACCAAGTCCTTGGCCAAACTTAGCTCCAATCGTGCCCAATAAGCATGAAGATGGAGTAGACCATCTGTGTTCTTCATTTGTGGCGATAAATAACCTGAAGCGTACTTGAATTTGAAAAAAAAGTCAAGAGTTGTATGAAAACTAATAATAATTGTTTTGATAAGTGAACATAAATCATAATGAGATTGTATGGAGTGGCTATAAGTATGGAACAATTTAAGATTTTTCCTGCACAAACTACGGAACAACAAATCCAAGAAAGCAGTTCACTTTAATGGACTAGAAGTACCTAATTCACTCGATGAGTATTCCATCAGTGCTATTACTAAATCAACATTCAACTTCTTTGAATCACATCAATGAAATTATCCACTGAAAGGTACCAGCAATACTTTAGGCCTAGATTTTAAGGGCCAAGACCAAATGGCCAGCATTACAGCAGGCTAAGGAAAACTAAGGTCTGATATTAAGGAGTAAGAGATTGAGACTTTTGTACAGCAAAAAAAGAAAGACGAGGATGGAAGGCAAACCCTAGGTCTGCAGAAGGTGACTAAACCAGACACCATACAATGGAAAAAAAGAAGAGGAAACATACAGGAAGATAAAGAAGCTTAAATGGATGGTAAAGCCCTCATCTTCACTTTTGTGTTTTCATTCCCTGCTAGTTTGGGATACTAACACGATCATATCATCAGCAAGTTTAAATAGTTTTTTCAGGCCGCATAAAGCAATTATCCTATCTTTGTCAAAGGTAATATCTGCATAAGGTTTAACAAGAAATAATTCAGTTATTTAGCCAAAGCAGTTGAATTTAAAACTAGAAAACATTCCACATCAGTACCAGAGAAAGTTCATCATATTTGATAGTTCCAACAAAAGCCTTGATCCACATACTAAGGATGCTTCAAACAACAGGAAAAGACATAGTCACAAAATAACACTTCTACTTCCGTTCTCAAGAATCACAAAGATGCAAAAAGGTCATGGCAAAATAGTACCTGAAATGTCTGTTTTATCAAGGAGTAAACCACCATGCTATCTGCTACTCTACCAGACACTATTCTTCTCCTCAATCCATCTATCCGTGTTAAGAACAAATCTAGGTACTAAAGCACATGAATGCCCATCAGCAAGAAAAAAGTATCATTCAACCAAAAGGAAACTACAAATGCCCAAGATACGTACAAAGTTAGGAGTACCTCCTCAAGAGTAGAAAAGGTGCATTGCAAAGACCTTTCAAATACCAGAAATCGATTAACCAGATATAGAAATTAACAGAAAGACAGCACCTGAGAGTACATAAATATAGTGCTTTCAAGAAGCCAGATAAAAGATTGAAAGAACTACACATGATCACCACACACTTCTACTCATAGTTCCATGGACGTCCAGTAAAACTTCAAGCATTAAGGCAAAGAAGCCAGGAAACATGAAGTGCATAAAAACCTCTAATAAGAAACTAACAAAAGCTACTATGATCTGCTGTTCACTGAAAATAGATTCAGCTGACAGAACTAGCCAGGCAATCCAAGTAGAAACCACTGCGAGCAAAGAATTGAATAAGTGATCTAAAACATACAGCAGATATCTCCCCTTCAGATCCTTGGCTGCGTTCTAAAGACAGCAAATACCGAGCCCAAATTTCACCAACCCAAGAGCAATTTCTTGTAGCCCTGGAATAAACATCCTTCACAACAGTTCCCGCCTGGAAATAAGAACATGTCAATGTTACTTTTGCTATCACATGTGAGTAAAACGAGAAAGATCTAATGGGAAATATAAGAGAAACCTTGAAGGTTCGATCCAAATAGCGAGTATAATCAAGCCACAGATCACTCGAAACAGGGAAGTCAGCAACAGCTCATTCATAAAGAAGTTGAACTCGTGCCGGATTGCCTGTGGTCTTCTCAAAATTCAAGTAGTCCTGAAACAAAAACAGTAGCAAGCCCAATATTCAAATATACATTTCCAATCAAGAAAAAGTGAATGAGCTATGTCAATGGTGTACTATAGAACACTAAAAAGTAAGACGCCTGATGTAAGGATCGTAAAACTTTATGAGAAAAGATTAGGCCAAATGAACAAACTTTAGCTTCGCGTTAGGATTCAGATGACAAATATTGCTAATAACCATCTTTGACGAAAATGATTGAAGAAGATAATCCATTGGAGAATGTCAGTATCTGTACTAACAAAGATTCTTTGATTATACAAAAAATGAATACTACATACCATATAACATTGGAACTTTTCGGCGTCAGATGTATCCTTCTTCGAGATCTTTTCTTCATGTTCCAGACGAGCATTGCACATATTCAAAGCCTTTTGGTATGCCAATGCAACATGAGAGACAATGTCTTCCACATCATCAGATTCAGCATTAACAGCATTCCCTTGTTCTAACTCCCAAGCCTTGTAGGCAAGTAGTGTTAACTTCATGTCGAGATGTGGGATAGATAAATTACGGTGGAATATACTCTGAATGCGCTGGACCTGCAATTCCCTTCCCTGCAAACACATTCAGAATAACAAAACCAAATGATTGACATTTGACACTGATCAAAATAAAGTGTGTTCCATTATATTATAAAAGTATATTTCAAGTAATATCAAAACAGATCAATACAGATAGGAGTTAAAAAAGGAAAGGAACACAAATGCTCAGAAGAATGCTGATTACAAAACTCTGATCCCTTCACATCTCACCAAAATGTCAAATAATAACACTTATAGAAAGGAATCATGGGCCTTAATTTCAATAAAATGTCAAAAATTCAAATGAAACAATAATTAGAGTGGTCTCTAAATTGGCTATTTATAGATAAGCACCATCACAGATCCATTTCACGAGAAGAACATGATACGTACTGTCATCCGCTCTACTCGTCCTAGCAAATCAAAGAAATCACCAAGCTGTAGATGAAACAGTAAAATCTAGAGTAGTCCATTTTAAAGAATGCACCTCCCTGCAATCTTAGAATGAGAAAGTAAAAAGTACGAGAATGATAAACATGATTGTAACATAACTGTACAGGAAAGAGAACAACACCTTATGATTAGCTTCATCAATGAAAAGAAGAATAGCCTTCTCAAATTCCCTGTAGGCCTCCCATATCCTATTTCCTTCAGCAACATGCAAACCGGCTGCAGTTATAGCACGCTCAAAGAGGCTTCTGGCCTTTGCAATTCCAGCAGGAGAACATTTCGCCACAGAAGGATCATGTTGTTGATTAAAATTCAAGTAATCACACCAGAGAGGAACAGACTGCATCAAAAAGTAAAGACCGTGAAGCATAAAAATCATAATTAAACATACATTATAAATCATATATTCCAAATAATTTTATGTAGGTTCAATATATTTCTTGTGACCAAAAAACGGTTCATTTAGCATTAGCCACCACAAGAAGAATTTATCTGCATGCTAGTGAGTACACCTAGTTTGACCAATTGACTACTCATTTCGCTTTATGATCTATTAGCCTACAAAACAGAACTTGACATTGCATCTAACACGAAAAGGAAAACTTGAAGGGGGGAAATAGATCAATTCATACCCGTGGCATCAATTTGGCAAGCCAATCTTGTCCAAAGCTATTAAGTGATAAGTTACTCTTGCTGCAAATGTTGCAACAACTACTGACTACTTGTAACTTTCTATATCAAATGCCCACCAGATCATTTTCTTGAGTTAGATATTAATTGGTGACAGAAAAGAGCCTTCGCCACAACAGGAAACCTACCAGGTAATCCAAGACTCCTCGCTCATATAACATCTCCAACGATGAAAATGCTTCAGGCCTGCAAATTCGATTGGTTAAATCCTACCGATTAAATTATCAGTGAGAGCAAGTAATCATCTGAAAAAATGCATATGCTTCATCAAGAAAGCACAAATACAGAGGTGAACAATGACAAACAAAAAGATCCCGAAAAGACTTCCAACTTGAGCATTTTTTTTGTGGTTATCATGTGACGATCCAAGAATAATTCAACATTTTGCTCACAATATCTTTCTTCTCAGATACTCCTGTGATAAAAGCATCCCTGTTTTTCAGATTTGATGCCCTCAAGAAACACTGCACCTCGCCACTTCCAGCAAAAGATCGTCTAAAAACTAGGACTTTTCACGGACCAAATAGCATGCATGTTAGCAGAGGCCTAGTGTTTTCCTTGATTCTTTAGCTGCTTAAGTAACAGGATCAACCAATGTACACTAAATAATGCAGACGACAAGACAGAAGCAAGGTATGTAGCAATCCGATGACTCCAATTTCTCCGCCTATTTAACCCAAAAACAAAGCTCTACAACTCAACTACAAAAACTCCACAAAAGTTCATAATCATTGACCATTTCTGCCAAGGTCACTAACTAATTAGTCTAAAACCTCCCCATTAGCCACTTTACCGCAGCACATTGGTCAAAGAACATTCGAGCATCGCCAATGACAAACCTAATGTACCTATCTTAAACCCTAAAATCCAACATGATAATAAATAAATAAAGGCGGAATGGAGCCAAACCTGGAGGACAGAGACTGAGAGGCCTCGTCCCTAGCCCATTCCATCCACATCGTCGGGGTCAAGGGGAACAACGCGCTCATCGCCTCGCGCGCCTCGTTCAGCTTCTCGATCTCGTACGCTCTCCTCAACAGCTTCACATACTGAAAGATAATCAACCACAATATCACCAATTAATTATCCCCTCGAAATGGATAGCCAGCTATTATCAGGAAAAGGAAAATTCAAGAATTACCTGGGCGTGGGCGTCGTAGCTGGAGGAGTTAACGGCGAGTTCGGATTCCAGGTTGGCGATCTCCTCGCGGAGAGCCGCTTCGTCTTCCGAGTCGGAATCGTCCGACTGGGACTCGCCGCCAGCTCCGTTCCCGCTGCTCCTAGGCTTCCCTGGCATAGGTTCCCCGTCGCCGCTGTCGTCACCGTCGTCGTTGACGGCATCCGTTGGTTCGTTCTCAGGGATTAGGTTTTTGGTTTCGTCTTCTTCGTCCATATTGGGTTGGGTCCATATTGGGTTCTGCTACTCTCTCTGAACTTAATTTCAAGGAGGAATTACGCTCATACCCTGGTGTTTGGTATATTCTGTGTCCTGTGTTCGTCCTCAGCAGTCAAAATATTATTATTTTATTACTGAAATGATCATTATGCCTTTCGTCTGATCAACTAAAATCTCCAATCATCTACTCCGGTCACTTTTCTGGCGAACAAAAGTCAAAATATTATTATTTTATTACTGAAATGATCATTATACTTTTCTGTCTGAACAACTAAAATCTCCAATCATCTACTCCGGTCACTTTTCGGGCGAACAAAAATCAAAATAAAAAATTCAGACAAAAAATCAAGTGCCGAGATCGACGAATACCCACTGCCGAGAAGACCAAAAATTCAGATCTAAGAACAGATCGACGAACACCCATTGGACCCATCTTCATTGAATCGAACCCTTAGAAAAAATTCAGATCGACGAACACTCGACGACGAAGATGACTCTGCCTTTGTACTCTCAATTTCCCTCTAATTGCATCACTCATTGAATCGATAAAAATCAAAGGGGAAAAAAATTCAGATCGACGAACACTCGGAGACGTAGTTGTGGTTCTCGGCAAAAGCCAGTCCTTGGTGCGGGGGCACCTGTGGGTGACGCCGGAGCGCCGGTGGAGGCTCCAATCGAATCGAACCCTTGTGCCGAACTTGTAGGTGACGGTGGTCGAGACGGCGACGTAGATGTGGTTGGCGTCGGTCGCGACGGAGTGCTACGTGGAGGCTGACAAGCCCTCGAAGTCCCACAGCATGGACTCCCGACGCCGTCGACGGATCAACACAGAGAGGTGGTTGAAGTTTTTGCAGGGCGACGGATTCCTCTCCGGTCCTCAATGTATTTTTATTATTTTATTATTTTTTTAAAAGTATATTAGTCATTTTACAAGAAAAAAAGGGTCTGAGAGTATAATAAAATTAAACTTCGAAAATTTTTTAATCGATTACCGTAATATAGGAGAACGAGCACGGAATATACCAAACACCATATGCCAAGTGTAATGTCCCCTGATTTCTATTTGGAAAAAGAGTTTCACGTGTTTTTAAAGTTAGAAGTTTTGAGAAGTTGAATTATTAGGCTATTAATCCATTGTTTTGTCTTGTGAAACTTTGGAGAATTTTTTATAGATTATCGTAATATAGGAGAACAAGTATGGAATATACCAAACACCATGTGTCGAGTATAATTTCCCATAATTTCTATTTGAAAAAAGAGTTTCACGTATTTTTAAAGTTAGAAATTTTGAGAAATTGAATTATTAGACTATTAATCCATTGTTTTGTCCTGTGGAGATCTCAAAATTGTTCTTCTCTTCAACTTCTCAGCGAAAGCGAAGAGATAGACATTTAGTCACAAATTTTCACTTTTATAATTTTATTTACTTGTAATGACCGACCCTTGTATAAATACATGACATTTTTATAATTTCCATACATAAAATTTTAATTATATATATAATTCAAATAAATCATAAATATAAAATTTATACATTACACATCAACATTCAATAAAAACTTCAAGAAATAATAAAATATCAAATTTTATAATTTAAGTTAAATGGTAGAAGATTCTTACTTTTGAATTCTAAATACATAAACATAATAATATGTGTAGATTAATCATGAAATATCTAGTATATCAATAAAGAAAATTAAAATTATATGTATTTCAAATTTCAAAATCAATATAATCGGGTATGTATTCGTAGGATTCATACTTGTTGGAAGGAAGAGAGTGGTTTGAACCCTGGACCTCCATAAATTTGTACATGTCTTGTGCCGTTAAACTAAATATCATTTGCATGGTTGTTTTGCATTTTATAAAATTATTGACAAATGAATGAACGGTAATTCAAATTTTCAAAATTTGAGAATTAAAAAAATAGGAAAAATTATTCTCAAGTCCCTCGTATTTGACTAAATTTACACCAAAGTCCCTCGCGTTTGAAAAATAAATGTCAAAGTCTCCCGTTTTTTATTTTATTATACTCTCGGGTTCTTCGCTGATGTCATCAACTTTTTTTCATTTTTGTTAATAAATGACCAAGATACCCTTATAAAAAATTTAAAAAGTCCATCTTCTTCCTCCCGATTGTCCCTTCTCGCGGACGGAAACCTCAAATCGATTCCGGCCGAAATACATCACTAACAAAACACCCAATTAATTGAATACACCAAGAACACAAGAGCCCTAGACTGAAATTCACCTTCTTCATTGACGTTGACGAATTCTCCGATGAGGACGAAGAACTCATCTCTTTGTGAAAATGAAAACACCGCTTGACCAGGAGGACGACGGTTCATTTGTCTCCGACGAGGACGAGGAAGTCACGTTAGATTTTTTAATCCCATTGATAATGTGACTCGAATTTGGCTCAGGGAGCCATTCGAGCTTAAAAGTGATAAAAAGGTGTAAACCACAAGATTCAAAAGGTCGTTTTTAAACGACTTGATCACATCGCAAAAAGTCTCAAACTACAGAGTATAAAAGTGAACTTTTTCCTACTTTATTTGGTCTTTTGTAAGTGTGGTTGTTTTCTAAAGCTGAATTAGATGAGATTGTGGCGATACCCTTCTGGTGGTTTGTTGAAGTTTTACCATTGGTGTTCTGGGTTTGGCCGGTATGGGAAGAAGGGGAAAGATTATGACAGTTACTTTTCCAAAAGTCCAAGTCGCATATTGTGTCGAAGCAAAAATATGACGTGGCTTGTCGTGTAATTTGACTAATTTTATGGATTTTAAACTAAAATAAAACATTTTTTTCCTAAAACAAAGAATAAAAATACTCTGTAATATTGAAAATATATATTAAAATCACGAGTTTCAAAAATATTTAAAAATGTCATGAGTTATTCATAGCACCCAAAAAAATGAAATATATATTATACACCTCCTTCCAAACCTCTCTCCTTAATGCCCAGTTCCTCTAAATAAAAGCAATTGAAAAAAATTGACTCATTTTATGCGTTGTTTCAAATTAAATTAAAGCAAACTTTTCACAAAACAATTTTTTTTAATTCTAAAAAAAAGGGGAATATGTGTGGATGAGATGTACGAGTGGTGGTATGGGAAGTGATTTCCTGTCGTACCCCAGCATATCCGTTACGTAATATGATTGACAAGTTCTTGTCATTTCAGTGTGGATGAGATGAAGTTTGGCAACTAGTTGTGCTAAGACTCGTCAGAGTAATGCATGGATCGATTATTTTCGTTGTATACCACGGGATTTTTAAATTTTAAATTTGAGATGGATATGATTTCCAAAAATAGTCAAAATTATCAAAAGTATTGGTAGTGCTACATGTATGGTGTTCAATGGCTTCGACGGCTGAAAAATTTAGGTGGTCCAGCGGTTATGGAAGGAGAACAAAGACGGGTGTATGTCGTCAAAATAGAAGATTTGGTATATTAAGCGGGTGTTGTTTCATATTTTTTAGATTTATGGTAGTGTTAGAGTTTCAACCATGAACCTTCTTCAATTAGTATACTCTTTGTGTCGCTAGGCTAAATGTCATTTGCTTTAATAACATATTAAATATGTTGCTACTTGGTATTTTGCAACTATAATAAAATTGCTAAAAGACTGATGTGCATTTAGAAGTTGCATGGTCGAGATTCCCCTTTATTCCCAAGATAAGAATATATTAATATCAATTCTTTTCCAAGAAATAATAATAATATCATTTGAATATACACTTCAAAGATAGGCTTTTATGTTATTGTAATATAGGCGTGCTTACGAGCAAGATGTAACAAATAGTAAATTGAAATACTTACTATTTATGCGTTTATTTTTTGAATGAATACAATTTACTTGTTCAAAAAAAATATCAATCGAATATACATTAGAAACATTAGATAATCATAATTTATTCTAATTTAATATAATATTTTGTATCTTTTATAAACCTTTAATATTCGGAGTAGAGACTTTTTATTGGTGAGTCTCAACAAAATGGCTTGAACTCAATAATTAATTAAATAAATCTAATTCTTTTACCATTTGAATAACTTAACCAATAAATATTTTTAGCTTTTACGTTAAAATATAGCTGTATTTAAAATCTGAAAAAAATTCGAATCAAACAAATATTAAAAAAGATAAGATTTGGGTGGATTTCCATACAGTTGACCCCATATTTGTACCTTTTTTTAGAATACACCATATTTGTACCGACTGCCTCTTTTTTATGCCTAAAATTTAATGCTAGTATTATTAGAATGGGAGAGTCAGCACATGAAAAACCATGGTTTACTTTTGACTAACCAACATAAAAATCATTGTATATCATATACTTTTGACTTCTTCTTTTTTACCAGACGTGGTTGAATTTTAGAAACAGCTATATTTTATAGCCATCGGCAATTTTGTATGCCTCAATATTATTACTTTTTAAATAGGAGACCAACGAATATTTAAAAAGCAGAAGGTTCACTGTTGAGTTTTGTCATTTACCGGACGTGGTTGAATTTCAACAAGTTTACTTTTGACAGATACTCTTTACTGTTTGAGCCATAATTCTAAATTGTAACCTCAAAATTTTATTTCACCGTTTTATACCGCAAAGGGCTGAGTTTCACAAAGTTGGAAACATGGTAAACTCTTTCTATTCATAGCCATCAACATTTTTTGTGACGACAGGCCTAAATTAAAACAAGAAATAATTCATAATTTAGTATAATTGGATATAGTTTTCTGGTCGGAGTATAATTGGATATTGTAATGAGACATCGGCCTCACCGGTTTTTAAGATGCGAAAATTTCTTTAATAAATTTAAATATTTTCTCTTGACCAACTCACTCAATAAACGATTAGAAAGGTCAACTAATGTTGGCTACTTGTCCAGGCAGTTACAAATAAGTGTTTAGATCTAATTTAAATTACGAATTTCGAGGTGGAATATTTAAGAATGTAAAATAATAAAAATTTAACTACTTGTCCACGGAATAAAAATAAGCAATAACAATAACTCTTAAGGGAGTTATTATAATTTAAAATATTTTGAACTTTAGTTATTGAGAATGCAACATAATCAAATATTTTTTACAAAAATTTTGCTATCTTTCATCTATATTATCCAACTCAAATTTAGATTAATAGATTTAATAAATATCCGGATATATCGTATTAAACTTAGTCGACGCAATTTGTTTGGGCCAAAATAAGGGGGACGTATATAGTCTTCTTAATCATGAGGTTTCTCCACACCTCTCCCTCCTTTCAACTCTCCAGCCATTTCCTTCCAATCCCAACAAATTAATAACAAAATCTCTCTTCTTTTCTCTCTCTCATCCAAATCAGTAGAAACATGAGAAACCTCAAGGGAAGCCGCAAGCTGGTGCTAATCCCTTTTCCACTACAAGGCCACATAACACCAATGCTTCAATTAGGAGAAATACTCAATTCTAGAGGTTTCTCAATAACAATTGCACACACCCATTTTAATTCTCCCAATTCTATAAACCATCCTCACCTCAATTTCTTACCCTTACCCTATGGTCTGACCAGCCTTGACCCACCTCCAGATGGGCTTGTGTCCTTCATGTCAGCTCTTAAGTCAACTTGTGAAGCTCCTCTCCTTGAACATGTCACTAAAATCATGCAAGAAGAAGAGGAAGAAGATAATTCTATGCACCACCCAGTTTGTATAATCTATGATGGATTGATGCATTTTGTAGAATCTGTTGCTAATCAGCTGAAGCTTCAAAGTATCTCCATGAGTTGTGGGTCAGCTACCAACTTGTTGATGTACCATTTACTTCCCAGCCTCAAGATGAAAGGTAATTATTATTTTTCACAAAATATGTTCTGATGTTAACTTAATTATGATTATATGTATTTGCTGTAATCTTTTACGGTCAAGAGCTGATTAATTTTATGATATATTTTTGGCCACATATAGTCGTGTCCCTTTTTTTTGTGTGGTGTTATTCGGATCAAGAGATTTCTTATCCAGAGTAGTTCCAAATTCTTGGGACTCTATTAGTTGGCGCATTTATAAGAAGAAGACTTTTCCATGTGAATGGTACAAGTGTTGTTAGTTTTGACAATTTGCTACACGTCTTTTGAAGCTGTGAACTGTATTTTTTGCATAATTGGAAAATTTTACATTGATTTTGTACAAGTACGATTCTTTATATTCAATGTTAAGATCACATTTTTGTTGAAAGCTAAGATCACATCAATTTTAACGCAAAAAAAGATCACATCAATTTATTAATTTATGGTAGAACTCACAAATTTTATTTTTTTATTAAATTTTATTGAGAAATATTTTTGACGACAATTTTATTGAGAAA
The DNA here is from genome assembly GCA_963995505.1 of Hypericum androsaemum. Classification (NCBI taxonomy): domain Eukaryota; kingdom Viridiplantae; phylum Streptophyta; class Magnoliopsida; order Malpighiales; family Hypericaceae; genus Hypericum; species Hypericum androsaemum. Next base: position 6,007,415 of record OZ023192.1, on the reverse strand, counting down.
TCAATAATGTAATATTACTACAAATAAAAATTACTATATTAATACTCTCACAATTGTTTTTTTAAAAAGATTTATCGTCAATTATTCAACGGTCAATGCTCTAGAAGCTTAACAGGTAAGACCACTATTTCTAAGGAAAAGTCAAAGCAACAATGACGCGCGACCCGGGATAGCTATCAATAAATCTTAAAGGGCATTTTAAAATTAATTTTCTATCTTTTTTTTCCAAGTCCAATTGAAGTGATTAGTAAGGTAATAGTGCTAAATACTTTATTAGTATAATTTTTTTATCATTTAAAAATTTATCCAATTCGAATTTTGATTAGTCGTCCAAATAGATGTTGGATAGCAACTCATATGAATAAAACAAAAATTACTTTAATTTTCCAAAAATTTGAGAATTGTGTCGATTGAAAATTTTGAATGATTAATTATTCCACACAAAAAAAACCCCGAGTTACATTCTAGTAATTTTCTAAAAAAAAGTATTTTTTCTTGGTATAGAATTTCAAGATCCACTGTCCAAACTTTTCCCAATTTACAATTACATTACCTAAACTCATACAATGATTAATTATTTTTACAAGCAGATTCAAAATTAGACGACCTTGTGCCTGAGCTCCATCCAATAAGGTTCAAGGATATACCAGTTAGAGACTTCAACGAGGATGATCTCTCATGGCTGGCCTCTCAAAGCAACACCACCCTGTCATCTTCAGCAATCCTATTGAACACACTGGAATGCCTGGAGAAACCATTTCTTTCAAAATTAATGGAATCTCTCCATTCCAATTCTCCGGTTTTCTCCATTGGCCCATTGCACAAGATAGCTCCACCAACGAACACCAACTTCTTCGAAGAAGACACAACCTGCATGGAATGGCTGGACAGGCAAAACCCTAACTCGGTCGTCTACGTCAGCTTGGGGAGCATGGCGTCCATGCAAGGGAAGGAGATGGAGGAGATGGCTCGGGGCCTGGCGAGCAGTGGTCAGCCCTTTTTGTGGGTGATCAGGGGCGAGGCGGGTTGCGATCCACTCGCCTCGTTTCCCGAGAGCTTCACGGGGCTCGTTGGAGGGCGAGGAAGAGGGTACATTGTGAAATGGGCGCCACAGAAGTTGGTGCTAGCCCATCGTGCAGTTGGAGGGTTTTGGAGCCATTGCGGGTGGAATTCGACGCTCGAGAGTATATCCGAGGGTGTTCCGATGATATGCAGGCCTTGTTTCGGGGACCAGATGGTGAATTCGAGGTTGGTGAGCCATGTTTTTGGTGTGGGGTTTGAGGTGGAGGATGGGTTTGGAAGAGGAGAGGTTGAGAGTGCCATTAGAAGGATCATGGTCGATGCAGAAGGGGAGGAGCTTAGAAGGAGGGCAATGGATTTGAAGGAGAAGTTTGATCTTAGTGTCAAGGAGAGTGGATCCTCCTACAAATCGTTGAATGATTTGATAGATTTTCTGAGATCTTAATTGTAGATCGAATGTACCAACACAATTGGTACAAGTGATAAGAGATTTAAATTTATTTAAAAATATTTTGTTTTAAAATCTTATAAATGCAAAAGATTGGAGAGTTGCCCGAGTCACAAATTGATACAGAGATTCACCAAGTAGATCACATGTCATGAAAATGTTTGAATGGTTTTATTGTTTGATTCGCTTGGCTTCTTTAATTTGTGTCTTTTTTCGTTGGCGCTTATAATTATATTTGATAATTTAATTTGGAGTCCACACATGTTTGCGTCCAGGTTGCTCTTCTTTTCTTTTTCTTTTTTGTTGATAAGTTCCAGGTTGCTTTTCTTTTTGTGCAACCCGTCGCACAATCGGTGTTATTGTGTTTATGCGTGAGGCAATAAAATTCTACCTTGACAAAAAAAAAATTATAGTTGATAATGGCATGGTATTAAATTTGGATAATTGTATGTACGAGTATATAAATTATAGTGGATAAAACATAGATATAAAATATTCATAACAGAAAGTATATGATATCCAAGATTGAGAGAGGCTCTTTTTTAGTTCGATGCCACCAAAGACATATATAATAAGGACTTTTTTTTAATCAAATCTAATAGTTTGAATTAGAATAGAATTGCATACTTTGTGTAATTTTATTCATTCATTCTTGACTCTAAAAGATTCTTCCTGGAAGTGTTTATTAATGCAAATTTACTTACCAAACAAATAATCTTAATATGTGAAGATACATAAACGAGGTCAAATGATCGTGACATAAACCCCTAAAGTATAAGGCAACGGAATCTTAGCCACCAGACCCTAGTTTATATGCGACATAAGAAACCTATTACACACGAGTTTAATAATAGTTAAGAATTTGAGATGACCCAAACAAAATTTTTTTATTGAGAAAATTTTATTAATAATAATTGATATGTACATGTTATTTATAACACGACTGCTAAATTTTCTCGATTAATAAGGTTGCTCTCGCAAGTCTTCCTACCGTGTTAAGAAAAAAGGTAAGAGATACAGCTCTCAACGCTTAATAACAGCCCTCAACAAAATAAGAAACATATTAAACTCATGTTTAATAATAGCCGCAGGTCTCGTATAATTTTCTCGTATTAATGTTGCGAAGCACACAATTCAAACACGCCGACCGATGTCCCTTGAACCCGAACAAATGTCAACTTTTTGAACAATATTTTACGTCGTAACAATTATAGTTTGGGTCCGGTTAGCTCCACCAGCTCCTACCTGCTTATTGAGATTCGATTACAAAACCTTCAAAAATTGTGTAACTACATTGCATTTGACTGAACCAATATTTTTATTGAAAAGGACAATAATTGGCTCCATTTTTGTATTAATTAATCACACGAATACAAGGTAAGGGATACGGCCCTCAGTATATATAATACAGCGTCGATGTCATCGTTTGAATGGGAGTATTATAAAATTCCGCCCCTGCTCAGGCTACACGATGCTAGACAAAAAGTTAAATTTGCCAGACTGTTACTGTGTTTGAACCTGTATTGATAGACGGATATTGTCGGGGCTATTAAATATTAATGAGTAGTTCTCCAAATAAGGATGGAACGTGGAGAATTTTTGTTGATTGTCTAACCATCAATGACATGACGATAAAATATGATCGTCTTATTCCTGATTTAGATAATATATTGGATAAACTGTATAGATTTTGTATTTTTTCTACGATTGATTTGAAAAGTGATTATCATCAAATTAGAATGAAAAAAAAGAGAAGAGTGAAAAACTTATTAAAAACGTCTATTTAAATGTCTTCCAACATATTGCACAGTGTACTAATCAAATATAAAGTAGGAAGATCATGACGAGTTTTGACAAAAATTTCTAATTGACAGCTCTTAAATTATACTTAAAATAATGAGATTGCTTTATGAAAATTTGGAAGTGAAAAATATAGAGATAAACGCTTAAAAATACCAACGAAATTTTCCAAAAAAATGAAATCAATGTATTAGTGTTAAATAGCTAGTAGATTTCCCAGTGAATAGTGTTAACATATCTTTAAAAAATAATAATTTTAAACCATTAAAAAATTATTTTTAAATAAAATTTGGCCCTCCACTATAAAAACAAGGGATTCATACTATGTGATATCATAAATTTGCACTTGACTATCTTGTAGTTTAAAATGCATAGAATGAATCTAACTTATTTCAATTTTCATCAGCGAGAAGTTCCAGATAGGTATTAGATATTTTCAAAGAAGCATGACTTTTGACTCTTTTATTCGTTTCGCTATTATAATATATTTTCGAAAAGAAAATTTCACGATCTACAGCTTTCCGAGAGTTGCCACGCCCGTGGTGGAAAATGCCATGCTGGCAGTGACTTTTCTGTGGAATTCTGAAAATTGCCACGTCGGTGGTGGGGAAGGGCACGCCGATGGTGGCCTTTTTCATGGTTTTTTCCAAAAATTGCCACGCCAGTTGCGAGGAAGGCCACGCCGGTAGCCTTTGTTTCATTTAAAAATTTGTGTCCCTTGAGTTTAAAATTCAAGGGAAGTGACCCTCCCATTAACCACCTTTGAAGATTGTTCCATGAACTTCTTGGGTGATGAAATGGCATCACTTGGTGGTGCCAACCTCTAAAAGTAGCATAAACATGTTCTCATTTGGAACACTACAAAAAATCATTCTCTTCAAGCCATCCTACTCTAATTTTTCCTCCTCTGATATACTGTTCTCCAAAGGGCTTGATGATCCTCTATTGATCAAGAAAGCTGCGGTGTTTACTACATCCATCCAAAACATCTTTGGTATGCCACACTTCAACCTCATGGCCCTAGCTCTCTTGTTGATTATCCTATTCATCCTCTACGCGATGCCATTTTGTTGAGGAGTTTCAGCTACTGTCTTCTCCATACGAATCACATTCGTTGCACAGTAATCCTTGAACTCTTGAAGCTCGTACTCTCCGCCATTATTGGATCTCAAGCACTTCACCTTAAGAGCCGTCTTATTTTCCACAAGGGCTCTCCACATCTTGAATGCATCAAAGGCTTCAGACTTATGTTTCAAGAAGTAGACCCACAACTTCCTCTAGAATCATTGATGAAGCTCATGCAGTACAAAGAACCACCTAAGGACGCCATGGTGCCAGTCCCCTCAAGTCACTTTGGACCAACTCGGGCTTGCCACCTCTCGAGAAGCTCACTCTCTTTTGCTTCCCAAGAACATAATTCTCGCAAAGACTCACATCCACGATCTTGAGGCCCGGTAGCTTCTCATTCGATTGTAGCACCCGCATTCCCTTCTCACTCATATAGCCTAGGCGAGTATGCCATAAGCCAGCATCATCTGTAGCTCCCACTAAATTGATGCTATTGGTGTTCTTTGTCATGTACAATGTCCCTTCCTTCTCACCTTGAGCCACCACCATAGCTCTTTTTATGATTTTCCATGTCTTGCAACTAAAGGTCACCGTGTAACCCTCATCATCAAGTTGCCTTATGGATAGCAAATTCCTCTTCAACTCCGGAACATGCCTTACGCTCTTCAACAATAACACCGATCCATTTGGAGTGTGGATTCTCACATCTCCTTTATCCACAACATCCAAAATCTCATCGTCGGCTAGATAGATTTTATCCAAGTTGGCCGGGGTGTACCTCTCTATCATACTTACGTCACTACAAGAATGAAATTAGGCACCCGAATCCAAAACTCATGCTTCTAACGGGATTCCCATGCTCAAAACCAAGGCTTCTCCATGATCTTTTTCATGGTGTTAGCCAACTTGTCATCCTTCTTCTTTGGTGCCATGCATTGGTCCCTACAAATATTGTATTTCTCCTAATTCCAATATTGAACGGAACTCCTATCCTTTTTCGACTCACCCTTCGTCTTGGACTTGGACCTCCTCCATTCCTTCTTCCCCTTTAACTTATACTCGGACCTCCCCCTATTACCCGTGCTCAATGCCGCACTTGAGGCTACACGAACTCTTTTCTTTGAATCTTCTCGCTCATGATTAAGTCCCTCACCTCATCAAAATTGAGTGTTACCTTCTCCGGTGAGGTACTCACCGCCATGACCGTGCCACTCCAACTGTTGAGTAAGGAACTAAATAGAATTAGGGCTTGAACCTCGTCATCAAAGTTGATCTTCACTGCACTCAATTAAGAGAGCGTCATGTTGAAATCACTGAGATGCTTGGCCACCATCGCCCCCTCCGCCATCCTATGGTTAAAGAGCTTCCTCATCAAATGAATCTTGTTGACCGCCGATGGTTTCTCATATATATCGGATAACGTCTTTAGCATGTCCTTCGTAGTCTTCTCCTTCACGGTGTGTAGAGCCATATTCCTAGACAACGAAAGGCGCACTACACTCATGGCCTTGCGGTCTAGGAGCTTCGACTCCTTTCCTTCATAGCTTCCGGCTTCTTCTCACCCAGTGGCAAGTGTGAATCCTTTCCGTACAAGTAATCTTCGATTTGCATCTTCCAAAAGGCAAAATCCATGCCATCGAACTTCTCTACCGATGATTTCACTTCACCCATCATAGCCGCTCCTACCAAGCTCTGAACCCAAGCTCTGATACCAATTGTTGGGAACTGAGAGGACCCACACAATGCCCACAAACACACAAGCGAACCATAATCACAACGAGAAGCACGAACTCACAAGAAACTAAAAGAAAAGTACAAGAGGAGAGGCATTATTTGGTTATCCGGTTCGATCCACAACAATCTACGTCCGGGGGCGTACCAAGCTAGGAGAGATTTTACTATGCACTTGTGTTTCACTCATACATACAAGAGAAACCCACACTTTGGCACCCATACTCACCTAGAGTTTATCTCTTTTCTCTCTAGCCACTCACAATGGCCTCACACTCTCTCTCTTCAAGGTTACAAATGAGTTACAATGGGTATTTATAGAGCCAACAACCCTAGGAGTCAAAACCAATACGCATGGGCATTTTTGTCCAAGTTCAGGCAAAAAGTGTGTGTCGGCCGGCAGCCGACAGGGACCCGGCGTGCGCCGGGTCCTTGTGTATTTCCAAAGGCGACGGCCGCCACCGGGTCTCCTGACCACTTCGCCTTCGCTTCTTCGTCTAGCATCCCGGCCTCCGTTTCTCGACCCGATTGATCCTCCGAGCGTCCTCGAGTACCGGATCACATCGATCAACTCACGAACTGCCTCTCAGGCTCCATACGCAACACAACCTCGTCACCTACCCGGAGATCGTCGCCGCCAATACCATCTCTAATGTTAACCTCATCGAGGTCGGGCAAAATCTGTGGATTCCGCTGCCCGAGACCTCGGTGAAACATCAAATAGTAACTCAAATTGGACTTTGAAAGCGGAAGTTCCATCCTTTTCTTCGGAATCGAAATCGGGAGACCAGGGAGAAGCGAGAAGTCCCTTTCTACTCGACTCGGCAAGGACAAGGTAACCGGATGACCGGTCGTTCCTCTACTCCCACCGTATGTTCCTCTTTTTGGTCAAAGACCGACTTTCTTTTCTTCTTTTTTTTCCATTTTCTATATTTTATCTTGTATCGTTTTTTTATTTGTCGTATTTAAAAAAAAATCAAAGGTCCAGAATAACGAGTTAGAAATTATTCATATAATAATGATTTTTCAAATTAGTATAAATTATTGATGTTTCATTCGTCCAAAGAACAATTTGAACTACTATTTGGTAATTGGACTTTGAAAGGGGGAGAGAGGATATCCCAGGTGGATTTTTTGAAAAATTATAAACAAATGTGATACTATTTAGTAATTTATTCATCTCAGGCATATATGACGTATTCGTCCATGTAACTACGTCGTTTCGTTAAAATAAATCGGGTAGTTGTTCGGGATCTCTTATTGATAAAAGTTAAAATAAGTTGGACTCGTTCTATGCATATAAACCACGGGATAATAAGTACAAATCTGTGATACCACATGCTACTAAAATTAACTTTTTCCCTAAAAACAATTACAAAAAATAAGAGGTTGTTACTTCCCGGAAGTTGTCGGAATTTTTTCAAAAAGTCCTCCCGTTGACTTGATAATTGATGATAGAAAAGTCTTCCGTATAGCTTTTCCCCCTCTATCTAGATCTTCAATGGAAATTGATAGCAACAATTTCGCCATCAGAGTCCCGATCCACACATAAAAAGTAAGACCCCAGAGATAATTTAGGAAACTTCAAAACAGTGGCCCAACAATCAGGAAGTAAAAAAGCACGACCGACCATCCACAAGGTAATTAATTTTTCTTGTCCAAATTGTTTTTGATCGCCGGACACTCATTATGTGGATTATTAGAAATTTGAATCGAATAAAAATATCGAATTAGAACTTTTGAATTGTGTTTCTTCTTTTGTATAGAAATGAATCACATCTCTACGACAAAGATATAATGTTCCACTACTAGCTTGAGTATCTGAATGCATCAATCTTTTCTCTATTTTGTGAACTGATGTTGAGGATTAGAATCCATTTTCCTTCGTGGCTTCGGCTCAGCTATTTGCATTTTGTTGGATGAAATTGGCCCTTGCACGGTGCGGGAAAAGATGATTTCATGTTTCAGAAACAAGAAAGGCAAGGAAGAAACCGGTTGGGCTATGAAAAATGGGAGGATGCTATTGGAGGAGTCCGTCACTTTGTTTGACGGGAAGGTTAATCCTATTCGTCACTTCTCAGCTCGAGAGCTTGAAATTGCAACTAACAACTTCGATGAAAAACAACTCTTATTTGACTCGTTATATAGGGGTTTCATCCAAGGTCGGGTGGTCTTTGTGAAGAGGTGCAATGGTCGATTTTGGGAAAACTGGGTCAGGGGGATTGTTGTTGCATCTCGGCTAAGCGCCCATAAGAATGTTTTGAAACCGATAGGATGCTGCTTGGAGACCCAAGTGCCTCGAGTTATTTACGAATCTTTTGATTCCGCGGAACTTTTGCATGATTGCTTGGGGCTGTCTTCGTATTCGAATCGACATGATCTGCAACCGTCATTACCATGGAAGCATAGACTCAAGGCTGCAGTTGATCTCAGCAACATTGTGGCTTACCTTCACACCGCGTTGCGTCGGCCTCTTGTTTACAGAGATATCAACCCATCGAACGTAATCCTAGATAAGGAGAATGGTGTCATCAAGCTGTGCAATTTTGAGTTATGTATGTTTCTGTCTGAAGAAGAACCTTTCATCGTGGACCAACCGATTGTAGGAACAATTGGTTATCTTGATCCTGAGTATTATAGAACAGCCCGGTTCAATGAGTTACCATGGAAACTTAGACTCAAGATTGCAGTTGATCTCAGCAACATTGTGGCTTACCTTCACACTGCGTTCCCCCGGCCACTTATAATCCTAGATAAGGAGAATGGTGTCATCAAGCTGTTAAACTTTGAGTTATGTATGTTTATGCCTGAAGCAGAACCTTTCATAGAAAACCAACCGGTTGTGGGATCAGGTGGAGATGTTGCACCTGAATATCTTACGAAAGGCCAGTTGAGTGTGAAGGTTGATGTTTATGCTTTCGGTGTTACGCTACTTAATCTCCTAAGCGGGCCAAAGGCAAATGCATGGTACAATTATGGTAAACGACGGTGCCTAAAGTTGGATGCCAGAGACTGCATGGAGAATCAGAGATTTGATGAGATCTTAGATCCCAGACTATCTGCAGATGGACCGTGGCCTGGGAAAGACGGACAATTCGAAGAAGTCCTGATGCTTGCACTTCAGTGCACCAGAGACAACTTTTTTGATAGGCCAGATATGACCCACATTGGCATGAGGCTTGCAGGAATGTATCGATCAGCCTACTCTGATTCGTGATTCGATTGCCTCGACATGAGCTGGAACATACGAAAAAGAATGTGTGGTAACCTACAAGTTAATTGCTTCTAGTGAAAAATAGCTTGATTCAGTCTGGAATCCCATAGCTGCTGGATTGATGATCAAAGTATGGATCACTTAGATGAAAAGTCTTCTTCCTTCATCTTAGATGCCATTCTTATTGTTTTCTTTTTCTCTCTTATATTGTGCAAGAATCCTGTTTTCTTTGGCATAGTTTGTGTTCATAGTTTGTGTTAGGGCAGCGGAAGCGTAAACACGGATGTGTTGAACACCCATAACAAGTAGTACGAGAGATAGAAAGAATCGAGGACACACGATATTACGTGGTTCGGTCGAATGACCTACTCCACGGGGCCGAGACGATCATCACTATATTATGTGGAGATACATGGTACATAAGCCATAGGCGAGGCGGTGCCTCAAGCCTAACTCTCTCGTGCCTATACTACCATGATCAATTAAGCCAAGACCAGACCAAAGAACATCTAACCCCTACTCTCCTATATATAGAGGACAAGTCCAATATATTCCTCAATAGGAATTAGAGTTCTATTCTAATTAGGAATTTGGAACAAATCCTAACAATCTCCACCTTGGACCAATCCTTTGTTGCAACCTGAGACGGTCCCCAAAGATCAGAATGAACATAGTCAAGTTTTCCCTTTGTAGTGTGTACATCTTTCTAAAAACTGACTTTCTTCTGCTTGCCAAACACACAGTGCTCACAAAATTCCAGCTTCCCAATACCCTGTCCACATAATAATCCTCTCCTATTCAGCTCGGTCATGCCTTTCTCACTCATGTGACCAAGTCGCATAGGCCACAATGAGGTATTCTCAGAATCTGTCAACGAGCCAGATGCAGCAGCAGCAGTCCCTGTAACTGTAGAACCCTGCAAAACGTACAGATTTCCAACCTCTTTCTTGGCCTTCATATGCACTAATGAGTTCTTACTCACACGAAGAACTCCACCTTCTCCGGTATACTTGTACCCCTTGTTAGGAATTCAGCAACTAGAGAACAAAATACGCAAAGAACACGGACGCAAGAGTTTACGTGGTTCGGCCTAATGTCTACATCCACGGAGAGAAATGAGAACTTTTATTGATGAGTTTCCGAGTCACAAAGCCATACAAAAAACCTAGGGTAACATGTCTTTATATAGAGACAAACCCTTGGTGTACAAGTAACCTATCTAGGTCAGATTAGGAGTCCAAAACTTAGTCAGAATAGGAATAGGAAATGAATCTTTCCTATTTCTCGCCAACCCAATCGGTTACAAGGCCTCCGTGAGAATTCTCTCTATTCTGATCAGGAAATAGAGCCCTACTCTAATTAAGAATTTGGAACAATCCCTAACAGTTTGGATGTATTTATTAAAAAAAACTACGAAAATCCTTACTTCAGTTAGTTGGGAAGCTCCTCTAGGCAGTGCAACGAGAGACATCGTTCGGATTTGAGAACAATAACAAGCCTGTTGACTGAACAATGAAAGGCCAGAATGTGGCTGTCAATGTACTTTGTACATGTTTTATTTAAAAATGCTGTCGGGTATCAATTCGATCAGTCCGATCATTGACCGGCTAAACAACTCAGATACTATACGAATCGTCCAAATTCCTGGTTGACTGAGTGATTAGTTTCGTTTTCTTATCAGTTATGAGCCCTTCAATTTCCTTAAAAAAAAGTTATGAGCCCTTCATCAAGAGGGGGAAGCCACTTGCACATTGAGATCATTAAGAATTTAAGAGAGACTAATTTTATCTATATTAAAAAGAAAAGGTACTGTTTGCCGATCCAAATGAAGCTTTAGAGGTGACCAACAAGGTGTTGAGAACGAAACTAAATCGATCAAAACTGGATGATGCCACGTTGCCACGTTTTTGAAAGGTAAATTTTAATATCAGTAGAATCTCCACGGTACAAGGTTGCAGCTCTAAATCTTGTCAAAAATCTTACAGTAAAAAAAAATAACTGCATGGAAAAGAATATCTACGATTATACTGCTAGACCAATTCAAACAGTCGAACACCAAATAAAACGTCCAAGTATTAATACCGTATTCTTTCCTTAATCTTCTATAATAGACCGGCTCCAAGAAAAGCTTGGCTATATGCTGTGGCTACCGTATCCGTTGCTTCGCAATACAAATTGTTCTCCATTTAAAGAGAAAAGAGAACTCTGTCTGCTGAAGCCGAAGCCCATTAACAACTCCATTTTCCCTATATAAAAAAAGAACTCTATGGCCCAACTTTTACTTTTTTGCGTGCTCTTGCGGTCGGCATCAATTATAATAAACGTGGATTAAGTTAATAATGGTCCCCAAGAATTAAGTTTATACTAAAAATGATATTAATTAAATCTATCAAGACATACTTAGTCCAATTAGGATAATTCACGTGTGGGTTAGCTAGTGGTGTCTTAATTTTTTACTTTTTTTGGTAATAAAATTTCTTTAGCTGATTAAAAACAAGGAAAAAGTCTTATTTAGTACTCCGTGGTTTCATGTTTTCAGAATTAAGGCTATGTGATTTTAAATTGGGAATTTAGTACCCTGTAGTTTATACACTATCTCCCGGGCAGGTTCAGGGTAGCTGCCCGGCCAAATATGCTCGAAACGGTACAGTTTTGTGCCCACGTAACTGACATGTGATAAATAATTGGGTTAAGTCGAGGATCACGTATCGTCTAGTAAATTATTCTTTTGGTCCCAAATTTATTTATATATTTTCAAAAACCCATTATTTAAATACTATAAAAAATCACTCATCCCAACCAATCCTTTCTGGCCCAAACCACTTCCAACTTTTAATTAAACGTCATTGAAGGCCCGATGACGTCTTCACCATAATGCATCGAGCCCCTACCGTTACTTGCATCAATTCCGATGGACTAATTAAGATCCACCAAGAACCTAATCTAATTCCATGAAAACGACCGGCCGTCGTGGGTATTAATATAAATTTTGGGGCGACGTACTCCTCCTTCCCGACGAACGAGTTGTACCGCTCCTCGTCCCGGCCAACTGGAATGACACGTGCCGACTTGGCCTTCTTCAGCTTGGAAACAGCGTCGTCCATATGGGAGAGGGAGCGGGAGAGGTCGAAGTCAAAGAGGGACGTGGTCGAAGGCCTGGACGAGGACGTTCTCGGGCTTTAGGTCGTGGAAGACGAGGCCAAGGCGGTAGTGGGGTGGCGGAGGGCAAGAAGGATCTCGGCGATGTAGAACCGGGCCGCGGCAGGAGAGAACACCCGGTCGGTCTGGCGGTGGCGGAGGGCGTTGAGGTCTCCGCCGGGACAGAACGGGACCGACCACACCAGGAAGTCGTGGTCCTCGCAGCAGGAGATCAGCTCAGGGAGGAAGGAGTGGCGGTCGGGGTCTGTGCTCAGCCTGGAGAGGACACATGCCTTTGATTGGAACGTGGACTTGTCGACGACCTTGAATTCGAAGGTAGCGGCGGCGTCCGGGTCGGTGGAGGTGTCCCGGTCGACGAAGGTGGGGTTTTTGAAAGGAGGAGGTTTTAAATATTGGAATTATTTTGGTAATTTGCTACATTATGCGTCATCAGTAATTAAACTCACTTGGTGGTCATGTGTGCGCCAGGTTGGGTCCAAAATAGTATCGTTTCAAGCCCTTTGGTTGCACAGCTACCTTGGACCTACCAAGAAAAAAATGTGTAAATCACAAAATATTAAATTTTTAATTTAAAATTACATAGCTTTAATTTTGAAAACATGAAACTACTGCATATTAAATATGACTTTTCCCTAGAAACAATGTGTATCTGTTAAAGATATTTTCGTTGCTCTAGTAAGTTGGGTAATTTAAAATCTAACGGTTTGAAAACGCATGATAAATGTCTTCGCTGTACTCCATTTCACATAGAGAATCAAGCTCGCTCATCTTTTTTCCATGTTCATGCATCTCATAGTTTCAAACTATTAGCAAAAAGAAAGTTTATTACAAGCAAAATTTGAATATGTTAATTTAGTATATAAGTAAGTAGTACATAAAGAATGGGAACAATCAAATTCTGAGTTAATGGCATATATTAATCAGGTTATTTAATGGACTATTACTCGAACCATAAAACTGTCTTGAAACTTGAATAATCGTTACAAAAATTTTGAATTTCGAAATTAAAAAAATTATGCTCTATATGGAAGATTCTCGAAGAAGGGAGTGAGATAAGCTTAACCGGGCCAAAGTCCAAAAACTTCTGGACCAAATTTGGTACAACAAACCCATTCCTGGTAGAAAAAATATAGACATAACTATTCCCACGAGCCCAATACCCACTATGGGTTGGGCGTGCCGAGCAAACAGTGAGAAAAGAAGTCCTTTTTAGAAATGGTAGGAGAACAGGAGAACCGTGGCTTTGGATATGTTAAATTGTAAGCGAGTTCGTAGCCCTTCCATTGTTTAATGGTGGTGGTCTCTGTGTTGATTTCTGTTGGAGAGGAAGGAGAGGGTCTACTAGGGTGTTTATAAAAAATTTAGCACCATTCTGAAAATTTTCCACTTGCCATGTCATTTGCTAACAACAAGTCGCGTGAGACGAAACGAGGTCGTTTTGATGACGTGGCAGTTCAGCTAGGATCAGAAGTCGTCCAGACCTGAGCGGGACCGTAGGTTGACATATTTCAAATAACTTGGACATGATTGATGGTTTTTAAACCACATGATCTTTTTTGATAAGTAAAATGTATATTTTTCTCGAACGAGTCTCCCAAAGATGATTACATCAAAAGTACCAAAGGTACTGCACCTAAGATACCAGATAAATGCAAATAAAAAAAAATTGATTATCACTATCTGAGTACAACTTCCAAGATGGCACCAAACAAACCAAAACCAAAACCAAAACAAAAAAAGCCCCCTAGTTCATGGTTAAACAACATGAACGAATACCAAGCAAAGGCAAAACAACCCAATCCTAGCTATCTTACGTCAAATCTTGATCAAGGAGGTTTAAAAGGCCAATTTATGCAGGGACTTATTGCAGCGTCTTTAATTGCTTGGAAGATATTAGAAATATCTTCCTCCCAAGAAAAACCCATTGAAATTATAAGACGCCAAGCCACATAGTCTTACCATGAAAAGCATGATACTACAGAGTACTAAACTATACTTTTTCCAAAATTTTAATATGACAACCAATCTATTGCAGAAAGTAGATCGACTTTTGGACCTGTGAAGCTACTAGGTTTTAGCTAAAACTCACCATCTTCTAACCCATTTAGAAGAAGCAACAAACCCCATGTCACTTTCCACCCCCATTACTCCTAAACTCACACCCAACTAAGGGTGAGGAAATAAACCGAAAACTGTTAAACCGGACCAAACAAGATCGAAAAAACTAGACCAGACCGGACCAAAAAAGAAAATAGTTTCTGGTTCGGTCTAGTCCGGTCTGATCCGATCTAGAACTCATTATTTGTGTATTTTTCGGGTACTCTCATCCAATTTTAGGTCGAACTGGACCAGACCAAAGTGGGTCCGGTCCAATCCAGTTTACAATATAAAAATTTAGTTCCGGTTTGGTCTGGTTCGGCCAACTTGCTCAGCCCTGCACCCAATCCTTTCTCTCCCATCTTTACATAAAAGCTAACATCGAATTATTGATAACACATTAAGGTTATAAGTTCGAAATTCGAGAACACATTATTATTAAATATTTGTTGAAAGAGTGTTAGAATCTTCATATTTAAGTCAAACCCTTAAGACCATGAGTATATATTTTTCATACTTATAAATAAGATTATCATTCTTGCACTTAACAATGTGTGATTTTCAAGAAGCCCCCTCAAACGAGATCCATTAGGTCGAAGTTTGAATGGACTTTAACTTCGCTAACATGCAATGAAATTTGTGTCATGCATGGATAACAATGGACACATGATCAACCCGCTCCCAAGAAAGAGCTTTGCGGCCTTTGAAAGGTTCTACTCCACTCGAATTAGAATTAGTCAGCTTAGTGTGTATCCCAAAATAAATAAAAAATATTTTTTAGTGTTTTAGGAAAAAATTTCTTTTAGTATCATGTGGTTTCACATTTTTAGAATTTAGTCCATAAGGTTACAAATTGGGAATTCAGTTCTCTGTGTTTTACGCACTTTTTCTCAGGCAGTTCCAGGGCAGATGAAGGACCAAACGTGTTTGAAACGCTGTCATTTTTTACCCGACGTGATAGACACGTGGCAACCGAGTGAATTTAGTTACCATTGACATGTAATATGACAAATTACCTAATTAGTGACTAGCTTTTATATTTTTCAAAAATACACCATTTGAATATTAATTAACTCACTCTCTTTACCCTCCTACTCTCCCTCTCCTACTTCTTGGTCTGTTCCTCTAGCACCTTTACCCTCACTTGAAATTGTTTAACGTACTCAATAGCCTCCGCCAGAATCGTAGCTTTGTCCATCTAGCCATCAACAAATTAACTATAAACTGTGAGTCTCAACAAAATTAATAAAATTATGCTACACAGACCAAATGAAGCAGAAACCTCCCCAGAGGAGAGAATTCCTCCGCCTCCCTCTCAAATGACGAAACTACCCTCCGCCTGTTATCCTCGCCGCTATCCTCCTCATCCTATTTCCACCGGCCTACTCCCAGGGGTCGTCCTGCACCCTCAGCGGGGACCACCGTGTGCAGCGTCGTGTCCTCTTCCACGACCAGCTCAATCACGTGCTACTCCGGCTCCCGCATCGTCCCCGTCCTCCCCAAACACCTCTTTCGCCACCGTCTTCTGCGGCGGAAACATCCTCTGCAGCGTTCGATCCGGCGACCACACCTTTCTCTGCTGGGACACAACAAACATCTCCTCATCCACCACCCCGCTCTCTGCTCCCAGGCGCGTGTACTTCAGTTCCTCTGCTACGGTAACTCTCTCTCTCTCTCTCCTTCGGCGATGAACAAATCTGCGCCACCCTCAACGAAACCGCCGCCGGAATTATCAAATGTTGGTAGGGGAACTGTGGTCAAAACCTGATCTCTAATACCCCAATCGTTGATTCGACCAATATAAAAATGAGAGAGAGAGAGAGGGGGGGAGAGAGATGGGGAGGAGTGAGAGAGAGTTTGTTAATTAATATTTAAATGGAGTATGTGTTGAAAAAAATATAAAAGTTATTGACTAATTATGTAATTTATCATATTACATGTTAGCATAAACTAATCTCACTCGGTAGTTATGTGTATGTCACGTCGTATTCAAAATGGTATTGTTTCAAGATTGTTTGGGTGGGACAGCTGCCCTGAATCTGCCCGGAAAAAAGTGTGTCAATCACAGGGGAATGAATTTCCAATTTGAAACTGCATAGATTAAATTCAAAAAAGTGAAACCATATGTTCTGAGTGAGACTTTTCGCCTTTTTTTTAAAACACGACCACCATTTGGCTTTGTATATCTTGGGCAGTGGATTGGGTCCAAAGTACAGAGGTCATTCCGGACCGCCTGAACTGAATGATCGATAATGGCATGCTCTGATTCTGACACTGGCATGTTCCGGTTACGATACTGGCATGTCCAATTATTTATAATGACCAGCGTGTTACGACAATGACATGTCTAGTTATCGATAATGATATTTTGGTAATCCTTTGCCGCACGCAGACTTTTTTTATTTTTATCCCTGTATTTTAATTTTTTGCAAAAAAGTTTCTGCATGTCCTTCAATCCCCCGTGTCCCCACAGTTCTGAATGGGCTCATTTTGGATTCAATCCAAATCATATATTTTGGCCTTTGTGACCTTTAAATTTTCTTTAAAAATAATAAATTTAAACTTCCCCGAAGACAACATAAAACTACCTGTAAATAAAATTCGGGGTTGTACTATAAAAATAAAATAAAAAGATAAGTGCTCGTCACTTCCCGGAAGTTGTCGGATTGTTTTTCTTCAAAAAGTCCTCCCGTTGACTTGATAATTGATGATAGAAAAGTCACCTCTTTAGCCTTTTCCCCCTCCACATCTTCAAGTGATATTGATAACAACAATTTCGCCAGAGAGTTTCGATCCACACAAAAAATAAGATCTTTGAGACAATTTAGGAACTTCAAAAACAGTGGCCCAATAAACAGGAAGGCAAAAAGCACGTCCGACCATCTGCAAGGTAATTAATTTTTCTTGTCCAATTTTTTTTGGTCGCTAGACACTTATTATGTGAATTAGTAGAAATTTGAATCGAATAAGAATGTTAAACGATAACAATGATGTTGAAACTTTGAATTGTGTTTCTTTTTTTGGATTTTTAACTTTGGTTTGTAGCTACTGGTAAAAAAAACTTGGTTTCTATGTGAAAGTATAGAAATGAATCGCATCTCTATGACAAAGATATAATGTTTCATTGCTAGCTAGAGTATCAGAATACACCAATCTTCTCTCTCTATTTTGTGAAGTGATTTTGAAGATCAGAATCCATTTTCTTCGTGGCTTGGGCTCAGCTATTTGCATGTTTCAGAAACAAGGAAAGATGATTGCATGTTTCAGAAACAAGAAAGGCAAGGAAGAAATTGGTTGGGCTATGAAAAATGGAAGGATGTTATTGGAGGAGTCCATCTCTTTGTTTGACGGGAAGGTTAATCCCATTCGTTGCTTCTCAGCTCGAGAGCTTGAAATTGCAACCAACAGCTTCGATGAAAAACAACTCTTATTTCACGAATTTTATAGGGGTTCCATCCAAGGTCGGGCGGTCTTTGTGAGGAGGTGCATTGATCAATTCTGGAGACATCAATTAGACAGAGAGTGGGTCAGGGGCATTGTTTTTGCATCTAAGCTGAGTGCCCATAAGAATGTTTTGAAACCGATAGGATGCTGCTTGGAGACCCAATTCCCTCATGTTATTTACGAATCCTTCGTTTCTGCGGACCTTTTGCGTGATTGCTTGGGTCTGTATCCCTTTTCGGATAGACGTGATCTGCAACCATCGCCATCGTTACCATGGAAACATAGACTCAAGGTTGCAGTTGATCTCAGCAACATTGTGGCTTACCTTCACACTGCGTTCCCCCGGCCACTTGTTCACAGAGATATCAAGCCATCAAACATAATCCTAGATAAGGAGAATTTTGTCATCAAGCTGTTAAACTTTGAGTTATGTATGTTTATGCCTGAAGCAGAACCTTTCGTACAGGTCCAACAGATTGCAGGAACATATGGATATCTTGCACCTGAGTATCGTATGATAGGCCAGTTCAATGAGAAGGTTGATGTTTATGCTTTCGGTGTTACGCTTCTTAATCTCCTAAGCGGGCGAGGCGCAGCATTGTACAATGAAGGTAACCATATGCACGACGCGCTAGTGTTGCATGTCAGAGACTGTATGGAGAATCAGAGATTCGAGGAGATCTTAGATCCCATGCTATCTGCTGCAGATGGACCGTGGCCTGGGAAAGACAGACAATTCGAAGCTGTCCTGATGCTTGCACTTCAGTGCACGAGAGAACGAGGTATCGATAGGCCAGATATGACCCACGTTGGCACGAGGCTTGCAGGAATGTATCGATCAGCCTACTCTGATTCATGATTCGATTGCCTCGACATGAGCTCGAACAGACGAAATGTGTGTGGTAATCTACAAGTTAATTGCTTCTAGTGAATAATACCTTGATTCAGTCTGGAATTCCAGCAGGTGCTTTATTGATGATCAAAGTGTGGATCACTTAGATGAATAGTCAACAGACTTAAAATGAAGGTGGCTGTCAATGTACTTTCACTTAGATGAATAGTCAACAGACTTAAAATGAAGGTGGCTGTCAATGTACTTTGTGCATGTTATATGCAATGTTTTAAAAATGCTGACGGACATCGATTCGACCAGTCTGATCATTGACCGGTTAAACAACCTAGATACTATACAAATTATCTAAATTCTGGTTCGACCGAGTGGTTAGTTCTTTTTCTTATCACTTAATCACAGGTATAAAATTTTTTCGCATAACTATACAGAGTTGCAGCCGTGAACATCGTCAATAATTCTACCGCTGTAAAATGTAGTAGGTAAAAATAACTGCAGAGAAAAAAAGTATTCGTGTAAATATTCTATATCAAATCACTTAAGACGTTTCAGACAGGACATATCATTTACGAGTTATCACATTTACCCCTCCTTAAATATGCGACGAGGACGTCGCGCCAGACAAAATATAGAATAGTCCCAGAAGCGTATTTGCTCTGATACCAAATGTAACGTTCCGTGATCTGACCGACTGTATCCACATACCAATACGGGTCTTTCCTAACGTGCTTTGTCCTCACTCGCACGCATCCCGGAAACTTTCCTGGAGGTCACCCGTCCTGATCCTACTCCCGGCAAAACGCGTTTAACTTTGGAGTTCTCTCAAGATGTATGCCAGAAAAGAAGGTCCACCTTGTTGATATGGATAATACCAATCAAATCATTTAAGACATTTCTGAGAGTACATATCATTTACGGGTATTACAATTACCGATTCAAACGGTCGGACACCAAATAAAACGTGCAAGTATTAATTCCGCATTCCTTCCTTAATCTTTTATAATAGACCGGCTCCAAGAAAAGCTTGGCTATCTGCCTGCTGAAGCCGAAGCCCATTCCAGAACTTTGTGGCCCAACTCTTAAAGTAGACCAACTCTTAGTTTTACACCTCGGTTCAATGAGAAAGTTGATGTTTATGCTTTCGGTGTTACGCTACTTAATCTCCTAAGCGGGCGACAAACGAGGCGCGAGGAAAGTTCCGAAATCGAGGGTTCCCTAGTGTTGCATGCCAGAGACTGCATGGAGAATCAGAGATTCGAGGAGATCTTAGATCCCAGGCTATCTGCAGATGGACCGTGGCCTGGGAAAGACGGACAATTCGAAAATGTCCTGATGCTTGCACTTGAGTGCATTAGAGACAACCTTTTTGATAGGCCAGATATGACCTACATTGGCACGAGGCTTGCAAGAATGTATCGATCAGCCTACTCTGATTCATGATTCGATTGCCTCGACATGAGCTGGAACAAACGAAAAAGAATGTGTGGTAACCTACAAGTTAATTGCTTCTACTGAAAAATAGCTGCTGTATTGATGATCAAAGTGTGTGGATCACTTAAATGAATAGTCTTCTCTTTCCCTCTTATATTGTGCAAGAATCCTGTTTCGCTTTGTCATGGTTTGTGTTCATAGTTTTACATTAGACAGGGTTCTGATTTGATGTATTTATATAAAAAACAACCAAGACAATCCTTACTTCAGTCAGTTGGGAAGCTGTTCTATGCAGTGCAATCCGTTGGCTTCATGGTTCTGAACTTTGTACAAATTAAAAATTAGATTTGTGCAAATTAGATTTCGATAACATTTAATATGAGAAAAAATCAAGAATATATTAAAATATCATGTGTATCTGGTCAAGGTATCTCCGTGACTCTAGTAAGTTGGGTAATTTAAAATCTAACAGTTAGAAAACAAATGATAAATGTCTTCCCTGTCCTCCATTTCACATAGAGAATCAGCTAACTCATCTTTTTCCTCTCCACATCAAAGGCTGAAATGGAAGCCATGTTCATGCATCTCATAGTTTCAAACTGTTGGAAAAAATTCCACCAAAAAAAAAACTGTTGGCAAAAAGAAAAAAGCAAACATTTTTTTTGATATGTTAATTTAGTATATAAGTAGTACATAAAGAATGCGGGCAATCGAATTCTGAGCTAATGGCATATGTTAACCAGGCTAGTTAATGAACTATTACTTGAAACATAAAACTGCATTGAATATGATTGTTAGTCAAATTTTGAATTTCGAAATTTAAAAGAAAATCTGCTCTAGATGGAAGATTCTCGAAGAAGGGAGTGAGATAAAGCTTAACCGGGCCAAAGCCCAAAATGTCTTGGACCGAATTTGCAACAACAAACCTATTCCAGGTAAAAGAATATAGACAAAACTATTCCCACGAGCCCAATACGTAGAATGGGATGGGCGCGTGCCGAGCAAACAGTGAGGAGAAGTCCTTTTTAGAAATGGCAATTTCATATGACCCAGATTTTTTTTATTTTTTTCGGCTCTTGTCCGTCCAATTGGCCATCACATCCGTCGCCGGAGTTTGTTATCTTTTTGTATGATGACTATCTGCCGTGAATTTTAATAATGTTGCTCCATGTTTTTTTTCCTAAAAAAAAGATTTTTTATTTTTTTGAATAGTTAACCTAAATTTTTATTTAAAGATAATAACATCTTTTCTTTTCCTTCATATTACTCATGCTTCACATATAATTCAGTATATATTTGTCTAAGCGCGCATCCAAAGCAATTTTAATTTACACTAATAATTGATTTTTTAAGTGTTTTGGTACGAAGTTTTTTTAACGAGTTACACATTAACTTATCAAAAAAAGAGCTTCACATTGATCTCTTTAAATATGCAAAACAAATTGGTGTGACGATATTCTAATTAGCTTAAAATTGTTCATTTAATTATTTTTACGATAATATTAATCAGACTCCTCTCAAATTAATGTACTGGGCCTAGCTTAACTCATACTTTATGTTGGCCAACTTCCATATTAAGATTGAAAAAAATAATGATTCTCCAACAGATGACAAGCTCGATTAGAGACGGATGGAACGAAGGAAATGAGGGTGAAAATACTCATCTAGGGAGAATATTTGTAGGCCTAGCTTAACTCATACTTTGTGTTGGCCAACTTCCATATTTAGATTGGAAAAAATATGATTCTCCAACAGAGGACAAGCTCGATTAGGGACGGTTGGAATGAAGGAAACGAGGGTGAAAATACTCATCTAGGGAAAATATTTGTAGAATCCCTTGTTTTATATATATATATATATATATATATATATATATATATATATATATTAATTCCTCACGAGTGGAAGTCTTGGCATAATAAGCTTGAAGCTCTGAAGGAGAATGTATGCTCCAATTGGGTGCCCATTGACTAGTTCTAACTTGAGTAGTAGTCTATTTAACAACTTTATTTGCTAATTTTAGAGTATACCTAAGATTACATGAAGATAAATTTGTAAGAGGTGATCTGACTAGGATTGCATTGTTTTCATCTCGACAATTAATCGTATTCATCTTGCCATTGATGAATTCATCCGAGATGAGCGTTATGGCCAGCTTGATGACTTTGATCTTAGCCTCCAAAGCTCATTTAACATTGGTGACTTCACTTTGACCATTTACAATATGACAATGATGATTTCTAACAATTGTAGCTAATCTCACACTTTTATCTTCCACGTGCTAGGAAGTATCGCAATTTACTATCACATCGTGTTCCAAGGTGGCTGCCAACCTTGGAAAGGAAGAGTTGGTGTAGCATCCCGCACTTCCCTTGTTTGGTGTGGTAGAAGATAGGGGAAGAAAGAAAAATTGTTTCCTCCTCTCTCAATTTCCTTCCACCCTACTTTGTTGCTCAAATTATATTTATGTGGACATATTTTCCCTCTCTTTTCATCCAAACAATGAGAAAAAAAATATTTATTGCGTTCCCATGTTTTAATTTCTTCCAATCCAAATTTCTTTCACACCTCCCAAACACAGCCTAAAGGCGACGAGGAACACTTCCCTGGAGGCTATCTTCTTGTCCACTATTGTCTAACTACGAGAGAGAATAGAGAATAAAGAGAGGAGAAAATTTCGAAATTAAGATGGCATTGTTTTGACTCCTAAATTTTTGCAAAATCATAATAATTCACCTGTGATAAGAAGTGCTACTTAGTATATTTTTTTAAAAATGTCAGGGCTAAGCTGCAAATAAGTGGGAGTGGTTGCACATTGGTATAGATCTCACGGGCGTAGTTTTTTTTAATACTTTTCTTAACCAAATATAATCATGACGGAAATTACCAAATACGCAAAGCTAGGTGGAAAAAATGTCGCACTGATCTTATTGTATTGAAGGGCACTGAAGTCAATAAAGCAACACAAGCTAGGTGGGAAAATTTAATATGACAACCAATCTATTGCAGAAAATAGATCGAATTTTGGACCTGCAAAGCTATTAGGTTTTAGCTAAAACTCACCATCTTCTAACCCATTTAGAAGAAGCAACAAACCCCATGTCACTTTCCACCCCCATCACTCCTAAACTCACACCCAACCCCTTCTCTCCCATCTTTACACAAAAGCTAAGACTGAATTATTGATAAAGAAAAATAATCAAGTGGATCTCGAGTTCGAGATTTAAAAATACATCAGTGTCAAATATTTGCTAGAAAAAATATTAGAATCTCCGTATCTAAGCCAAAATTACCAAGTAACGGGTATGTGTATTTTACATACTTATAAACAACACATTGGATGAAAGTTTGAACAAACTTTGACTTCGCTAGCGGGCGATGAAACAGGTCATGCGAGGATAACGATCGACACGAGATCAATCCGCTTTCAACAAAGAACTTTGTCACCTTTGAAAAGTCATATTCGGCTCGAATCAAGATTAGTCATTCTAGTGATGTCCGAAAAAAAAACCTTTTTAGTTTTTTATTTATTTTAAAACAGCGACCACCATTTTTAGCTTGTTCACCTTAGTCTTTGTATATCTTGGCAAAAGAAAGAACCGCTATAAATAGGATAGAGAGAGAGAGAGAGAACTCAGTGCTTGGTCAAGTGTTCCAAGGCGTGCAGTTTAGTTTCTCTTTGGGATTCTAAATTTCCCCGAAAGCTGAAGTTTCCGGAAGAGCCATCAAACACCAAGTTGAGGTTAGTTTCCATTTTCATCTGAAATATAACACAAACCCTAATCTTTCCACTGATCACCATATATAGTTTCATTTGCACGAAATTCAATAAAATTTTGTCGCTCATTAGAACTGCCTATAATAATACTGATCCAGAAGAAGAAGAAGAACCCGTCTAGTTCCTTCCCTACTCACTTTTTTTTATAAAACATTTATTTCCTTGCTTTTTAGCTTCACCAAGCAAACCCTAAGACCAACCAACCCTTTTTGTTCTAAGAACAACAGCGCAGCAGCTCAGCTTCTTCCCAGTTCGGGAAGCTTCATTTTCTTTGATCTATCGTTCTATGCCTAAAAATTTATATCTTCCTTTTTTTCCTTCTCTCGAAGAAATGTTATAGATTACTTTTTATTACAATTTTTTGAAGTACTGAGAAGCTATATAGAGCTGATCTACTTCAAAGTTGATGATGGATCTGAAGAAAGAGAGGGCGAAGGATTTAGGAGAGTGAGAAATTTTTTTTAAAATCAAGATCCATATATATAATAATTACATTTTCTTGTCAGAAACAGTTCCGATGTTTCCGTATAAAATTTTCAGTTGCGAAAAAATAAAGTTTATATATTTTTAGTGCTCCAAATCCGTTCAACTAATATATTTTCCTCACGGATCTGATATATATTCTAATTATTTTCGTTGATATTTTTTTAGCCAAACTCGTTCTGCTGTTACTTTATTTTTTTTTTTCTTCAGTAGGGATCTGTGGCCAACTCCTTTCACTGTCTATTTACTGCATAAAATTTTATTTTCCTTCAATTACAAAGACCTAATACAAGAGACTAACTGCATCTAAATTTGCAGACATGGGAAGGGGGAAGATCGAGATCAAGAGGATTGAGAACACCACGAATCGACAGGTGACGTTTTGCAAGAGGAGGAACGGGCTGTTGAAGAAGGCTTATGAGTTGTCAGTCCTTTGCGATGCTGAGATCGGTCTCGTTGTCTTCTCCACTCGCGGCCGCCTCTATGAGTTTTCCAGTATCAACAGGTAAACCCTTCAGTTTCTTCCATTCAACACCTGCAATGTTCTTCTTGGTTTTGTGCACCAAATTTTCCCTTTTGATGGAGTAGAAGGAGGGCTTCCTTTGACTTGGCTTTCCCCTTTTCTGCTGCCTGTAGAATTTTTTTTTTGTTGCCATTCAGTTTTCTATTTTCAGCTTCTAGACATCCCAATCTATTAGTTTAATGTTATGATTTTGCCTTGGCTTTTCTCCTTAGAAGTTTCTTTTACTCTTTGGTGTTTGGGTTTCTCTTGGTATATCTACTGGCTTCCTTTTGATAAGTAAATTATATACCAATTATTACACTCCCAAAAATTTGAACCGTAAATTTCCGTCAACGTTTTTAAGTCTTGTGGCATGCCTTCCTAATATGATAATATCCTGGTTACTAAATCCAAGATAGTGACTTTGTTGTGTTTTTTTATAATTATATGTTGCTACTGTAATTAAAGAAAAATATTGTATTTGTTTGTACTAATGCTTGGTAGGTTAGTAGAGAACTGACACTTAATTTTGAATCTTTAAATCCAGGGTACGCGTTTGAAAAATATGAAATTTCATTTTTAGCAGAATTTTCTTTAATGACTGGTTTTTCTTTTGTTATGGTGGGTTAATATTAAAGTTTTCAACCATTACCTTGATCAAATAATTCAAATTCGCACCGAAACCGGAACCACCCATTAACCGAGCGCCAGTTTTGCAGCTGTGTTGAGAGTCCTATGAATCATTTCATTTCTGCTAGTTGTCAAAAGCTGCAGTTCCACACATTTTCCAGTTCTCTCATTTTAATTCTTTACAATCTCTCGGTTCGTTTTTTACTTTGATGGTGAAAGAAGATCATTTAGGAAGGAGCCAACCTTGTGTTTGGCCTCTGTTCTCTTGAAGCGAAATGTACAGATTGGAGATCCTTTGGACACAGTCACGGTCAATATTACAGTTTCCTTCCTCGTGCTCAATGTAAAATGGAGTCAGACCACTCTTTTACCCTAGAAGTTTCACCATTTTTATGTTAGAAAAGTCAGCGAATAACAGTTTTTTAAATTTTATTTTATTTTGGTCAAGTAGTTTTATATTTTATTGAGCTAAAGGAAAAGTTGGCGATAATGTCAGACGGTTTGCTAGAGAAGGCTGTATGGTTTCTTTTCTTTAGTCTATATATTTTTACCCGAGATCGAAATTCTAGAATTTATTAATTTCAGATTCCATTATATTCATTTCCATTTGTTTTCAAATTAATGTGCTTGCTTGTTGAGATGAATAAAAGTTGGAAAGAAAACAAATGAAGTTCAAATAAATTAGGCCTGGGTGATTTCAAGTGATGAATTTTATTAGATGCTCCATAAGTACGTTATTTTTCTTAAGAGGAGCTAATTTGTTATCCCAAGTTGGATGGATAAATTAGTCCGCACGTCATACTAGTTTTAATATGACCGCAACATGATATTATTTATTATATTTGACGACTAAGATTTTAGATTTACGGCATGTTCTATAATATTTAATCTATGTTATTTATTTTTTGTTGATCTAAATTTTGGTACTTGTCATTTGGGTTGTATTTATTAGGCAAAATTTGTACCATATGCTAATCCAAAAGCCATAATTAGCACTCCGTGTTACAAATTGAACCACTCAACTCCCTACATTTTTATAAATATGACAAATAACACCCTCGGACTAATTATCCGGCGACCGTAGATAAATAAAAAAAATCAAAAGCAAACCTGTATAATATATGTGCCTAACGGCTGTCTGATCTCCCCTCTCTCATTTGCAGCATAAGGTCCACAATAGAGAGGTACAAGAAGGCCAATCCAGATAATTCAACTCCTGCTTCTTTCACAGAAATCAACGCCCAGGTACAATAATTAGACAGTCTATGACAAATATTTTATGGAATGGTAAATTTTTAATGGACCTCCATTAATTTCTATTAAGTCTTTTATTATTAGGTAAAATATCATTTGATATATATATATATATATATGAATATTTATACGAAAAAACTAAAGTTTAGTCTGACGATAATCGACTCTGAATATAAGGGATCAAAAAATAAAATCTGTTGCAAAACTAATTATTTTTTTGATGCACAAAACAAACTATATTGACGGTTTGGATATCGTATCAGTATTATCAACAAGAATCTGCAAAGCTGCGTCAGCAGATTCAAGTGCTGCAGAATACAAATAGGTAATGCCATTGTTTATGATAACAGTTTGTGCTGATCCTTGAACAACCATATGAAACGTTCCAACTAGATTAAAAGCTGAATAGCTCTTGTATAAATGTAAATATAAATAACCCATTATTAGAATCTTTGTATCTAACCAAAAAAAATTATTTAATGATCAGATTGAGTTTTTTATGTATAAATTTAACCGAACAGATTCTAAATCAGGTATTGACCTATGTGGCCCTTCAAATAAACTCCATCAGATCAAAATAAACCTATTTTATGTTGAGTTTTACCACAAGCTATTGGTCCTTTTTCATAAATGCTAAAATATCACCAATCTTTTGCCTTCAAATTTTTAGTGGATATGAAAATTTTGAATATTGATTTGCGAACATGTTGTAGAAAAGTTTGTCGAGAATATAAGTGATTAATTTATAAGTGTGGAAATTCTTCAAGTCATTGTATTAAAGTTTTAAGGTGAATTAGAAAAATGTTTAAGATGTAGGTTATTTCGATGATGGGAACCACAGTAATGGAAATAAATATAGGATACATCATTGCATGCAGATCTTGCACAAATGCATTTCCATACAATGTTAAATAGAAGGTTGTCATTAAACACAATGTTGAATTTCTACCAAATGATAATGATCTAGTGAAGCTATATAATGTTTTTCATTAGTAGAATTGTATTTACCCAGAAAAATGCTAGATAAGAGTTTATATGCTACATTAATTTGCTTATGCATCAACTTAAATTTTTTTTCGATTTTTGTTGGTAGGAACTTGATGGGTGACTCGCTGAGTAATTTAAGCGTCAAGGAGATGAGGCAACTCGAGAATAGACTCGAACGTGGCATAAGCAGAATTAGATCAAAGAAGGTACTAAATGTGAAAAATTTATTTTGGACTTGCTCAATGGTGTTCCACTATGAAAATTCTAAATGGAAAAGGTAGCACCACAAGAATTTCTGATTCATCTGAATAGAAAATAAAGAAATTATGGTTGTTCTAATGTTAAAATTTGTTAATGAATATAACCTCCTAACATCTTGGACGTATACATTGAAGTGAGACCAACTTTTCACTTATCACATATGTTAGAAATTCCAAACTATTAATTAGGTTTTGAGTTCGAGTACTTAGAGAATACAATAGTGTTAAATATTTGTTAGTAAAATTTTGTCACATTTCAAAGGTCCTACCATGCTAGAATCTGGATTAATCGGCCTAGTTTGTCGGATATCATGTGGTATTAAAAAACATGTCAGAAATTTCTTGCTCAAATTAAAAAATAAACAAAAAAGTTGGTAATTGTATCAAAAGTAATTTGAACTCAAAAACCATCATTATTATTCAATGTAAATCGACATTTAAATCTTCTGTTTTTTAACTCATTTTTTATTGGGTCGTGGCTGCTTCTTATCTCATAGCATGAATTGCTGCTGGCTGAAATTGACTATTTCCAAAAAAGGGTAACAGCCTTGTCTCTATGATCGTTATTTCAATTCAACCTTATTTTATAATTTCAATGACTAATAGTTGGCATTAGTGTATGATTTATTAATTACATTCTTACAGGAACTTGAGCTTGAACATGAAAATATTTGTATTCGCACAAAGGTACACCTTCACTACAAACTAATAACATTCGGTTCAACTTTTTTTCCCTGGATAGATAAAATTATTTATTACTCCAAGAGATTCCGACATGGTATCTCTGCACTCACTTGTCGACTAATCTATGCTCGAAATTAATACGTATATTAAGAATGCTGCAGATTGCTGAAACGGAGAGGCTGGAACATGCAAACATGGTGACAGGAGCGGAGATGAATGCCATCCACGCATTAGCCTCTCGGGACTTCTTCAATCAGGGGATGATGGACGATGCTGGAACTGTCTACTCCCACGTCCCCCTCGACAAGAAGATCCTTCATCATGGGTAATTTCCATTCTTGGTCTTTTATTTTTTTATCATATGAATCATCATATGTTCACGACTGCAACCTCGTATTTGTACGGGAGACTCCTACACTGTTTATATTTAACTTTTAAATATTATCATTAATAAAATCTGCCTATTCACATCATATGAATCATCCTCTCAGAAATTAAGTTGTTCTTGAGATCTAGCACTGAGTAGTAAAATGTGAGGTGAAGTATTGAGGAGATTGATTTTACTGACTTTGTCAGGAAGAAGTCACATCTTGGTCACTAGAGGAAAATAAAAAGAGAACGAAAATTACATGATTATACCTTGCAAAAATAGAAAGAGATCATGAGAGTCAAAGCTGTTACATAATCCGGACCATTAATCTAATCTTAATAATGCAATTAATATTTGAAATTCCAATTTAAAGAGGACTTGGAGTTTACAAGGATATCTAAGCAACTTGTACGATGGAAGTAACGATTTATTTCATGGATAGGGGTAAGTGGATTTGCTACATATTGTGCCTTTTAGTTTAAATTAATTTGTTGTTTTCAAGGACTATAATTTGTAAAATAACATGCAGGTGAAGAAATAAAATAACAGAAGTTTGGATGCATAGGGAAGTCATTTAGGAGGAAGGACGACGGCATCTACCAAAAATATTTTGTAATAAGAGTGCTCTCTCTACTTCTTAATATTGATTTGCGATTACTTAGAACTCGAAAGAAAGACCAGAAGAACGTAGGTTCGTGTGAGATGGAGAGTACTGTATTTGATATTGTTTTCGTGTGTTTGGACATTAAAACGTTGAGCGCAATGAAACAGCTAAGTAATAAATAAACGTGATATATTTGTGTGTGCTACTTGGCTTTATCTAGAAGTTGTTGGCAGCTGATGACATCTTTCGTTGAAATTCTTTGTTACATAAGGGTAGGAATGTTTTAAAATTGACGATTTGACTGATCGGACTATGATCCAAAATTTCAGTTCGTTTTATGCAAAAATCGAGAGATAGACTAGCTCCTTTAGCTTTCATAATTTATGATTTGGGTCATAATTATAAAACTCTACATTAAACCAAATCTAAAAAAATTGACAGTGTTGAAACACCATGATCCCAACGAACTCAATATTTATTTGGACCTCAACGTGACGCTTCCATGAGCAAAGTCAAATGAACTCCAATAAACAAATCAAATAATCAGCTCAATTTATTGTGACCCATAACATGACCAGGATTTTTCTGCTCGAAATTAGTCTAATATTCGAAGATCATTCGAATTTATCCACCTAAAAACAAGTTCCATGCAATTTTCAAACCAAACATAATCATATCCACCCACCTATCATATCCCAAAAGAACCAAATCTCGCTAAACCATAATAATCAGCCTCAAAATATAATTAAAATCGAGCTTCTGTTTTTCCATGACCTTAACTTTGGTCTTTGCTTTAACATTGAACCACGACCAGTTTGATACGAGGAGAGAGGAGACTCACCACCTGTTCCCACACGTTTGCTCTTCAGGCTTATATTACCCTCAAGAGTAAATTCAATTACTTACTATTAAAATAACATTTACATATAGATCTTATTAAATCTGAAATCGGATGATTTTGTATGGAGCCAAATGTCATCAGAAGTTTTTCATTCATTCAATTATATACCATGTTCAGAAATAGTTGTATTGCTCCAAGACTATGTCGGGACAATGCAATCAAGAACTCCTATACCATGTTCTGGTGCACATATGTAAGGAATATGTAAATTATAAATCTTATTAATAAAATATCAACTTATATAAAACAATCTAAGGGCAGAGAGGTCAATGTAGGAACAGAACCCAGTTGCAAAAATTTAAGATGACAACGAATCTAGTGCAGAAATTGGTGTAAATTTTGCGCCTGCAAAGTTACTTGGTTTAGCTAAAACGCACCATCTTCTATCCCATTTTGTAAAAGAAACAAACCCTATGTCACTTTCGACACCAGCACCCCGAAACTCGCATGCAATTAATCCCTCTCTCTCATCTCTACATAAAATATAAAACTGAATTATTGATACACGAGAGATTATCTTTTTGATTTTTTAAAGTTAAAAGTGACCGAAGTATTTTTAATTGACACTCTACTATTTAACTAAAATTTTTGGATTTAAATATCTCTACTTATCATTAAATTAAAAATTGAGTAACAATTCTAAAAAATATTTAGAAAGTTCATATAAAAATATTACTAGTGAGGAAGAAGAGTTTTTTCAATTTTTTTTCCTAGTCAAAAATATATTTAAGCTGTGAACGTCAACCATAAAAGTCGGACATTTTTAAATTATAGAATAATAATATGTAATCAAATCAACTTGTACTGAAGTGTATTTTTACTCCCAACCACCACTTTTAGCTTGTTCAACTTGGCCTCTGCACATCTCCGGTCAGATATAAAAAAAAAAGTAAGAAACCCTATATATAGGATAGAGATAGAGAGAGAGAGAGGGATCAATGCTTGTGAAGTGATCTAAGGCATTCATTTTGGTTTCTCTTTGGGATTCTAAACTTGCCCGAAAGCTGAAGTTGCCGGAAGAGTCATCAAAAGTCAAGCTGAGGTTAGTTTCCATTTTCATCTGAAATATAACAAATAATAGCACAAACCCTTAACTTACTTAACCCTAGCAATCATCAAAAACTGATCACCAATAATAGTTTTATTTGCACAAACTTCGAAAGATTTTTTTTTTGTTTCTGATATAGAAGAAGAAGAAGACCCATCTTCCTCCTCTCCTTTATTTTTTTTTTTTTGCTTTTCCAACTTTATTCATATTTATTATGTTTCCTTGCTTTTTAGCTTTCCCTAGAAAGCACTTAGGCCAACCATTTTTGTTCTAAGCTTCCCTTCTGAGGGAGCTCGCCTTCCTTTGATCTCTCCTTCTAAACCTATATCTGCAGATCTCCACTAGCCCGAGCTGTATAGTAGTTCGACACGGATCTTGCTCCCATATATATGGAAAGTAAAAAGAAATATTCTTGTTCAACAGTTAAGGGTAAATTTATTTTCTCCCATGATATTTTTTTTTCTTTGCACCGTCAGAAATTGGTATTCTATTTAAAAGTATCAAGATAAATATTTTTTCTCGGATCTGATATATAATCTCTACTTATTTCCTGTCCAATTTAGGGATTATTTATTATTTTGAATTCATTTAGCAGCCAGGCTATGTCCTCTTTCAACCTCAAGTTTCTTCTGTTGCTTTATATTTTATTTCTTTCATTTTATAAACAAAAAACCCTGCAAATATTGTACATATATAGATCTTAAAGAACCCTTGTACACTAAGATTATATACAACAATCTAGTTTCCTCCATAACTGCAGAAATGCTCTTTGTTCGGGCTAGCTGAAACCGCGAGCGATGATTTTCTATTGATACAAGAGATTAACCAACTGTTGCTGATGAATCTGCAGTTATGGGAAGAGGAAAGATCGAGATCAAGAGGATCGAGAACACGACGAACCGGCAGGTGACGTTCTGCAAGAGGAGAAATGGGCTCTTGAAGAAAGCTTATGAACTGTCCGTCCTCTGCGACGCTGAAATCGCTCTCGTTGTCTTCTCTAGCCGTGGCCGCGTCTACGAGTTCGCCAGCAACAAGTAAAATTTTCAATTTCTAATTAATATAGTCTATATTTGTACTAATTAATTAGCCTTAAAAAAACCGCTGTTTTCTAACAAAAATAAAATTTAATCAGCACCAAAATAACATGGGAGTTTGTCCTCCTTTAAGGGTCTTGAATTCAATATAACCGCTTCTAAATAGGGCCCAAGTACTCGTCATCATGTGCAACCATTTTTCTTTTTATTGTAGTAGAACGAGGGCTGCCTCATCGATCCTACGTACTTGATCTTCCATTGACTTGGCTTTCGTTTTTTCTGTTACCTTTAGAAAATAAATGTATCCATCGAAATTCTATTTTGAGCTTCCAGACATCCCGTATCTATTAGTTTATGTCCTATGTAAGGTGTTCTAATTATTTTTGTCAAGCTCTAGTATTCGGAGTTAACACTATCGCGTCATTCGTTATGTTTGAACCCGAGACATTTAGAAAAAGTTCAAGTTCATCATGATTTTGCCTTGTCTTTTCCTCTTAAACTTATTTCATTGTTAAGACTTTAGGCATTTATCGGCCCGACAATTCGAAAATAAAATTGTTACCATCTGTTTGAGAAAAGAAACAAAATGCTAATGTTCTATCTTTTTAAGCATTGACAATCTGTTTTGGATTTTGGTTCCTTTTTTTATTGATATTGGGAAGTGGGTCATTTAATAGCAAGGAGCAAATCTTATGTTTTCTCAATGTTCTCTTGAAATGAGTACAGATTGGAGATCTTTCGGACACTGTCATGGTCATTGGAGTTTCCCTCCTCATGCTCAATGTAAATGGAGTCAAAGCACTCCTTACACTGGGGGGGGTCTCACCATTTTTGTGTCTCAAAAGTCAGCGAATAGTATTTCTATTTTGGAGAAATTAAAAAGGTTGGCTAATAGTAGAAAATAAACATTCGGTCTTTAAAAAAAGAAAGAAAATAAACAGGAAGGCTATACGGTCTAGAAAATACACTAGATTGGGACCAAATAGTAATCTCGTCGATTAGATAAGAGTAGTATTTGACTGTTGAAAGTAAAAAATTAACAAATAAACCTGCATTTCCTTTTTTGTGAAATATAGTACCTAAGGTCCTTTTATTATTTTGGAAAGTCATTATAAAAAAAAAAGAAGTTAAGCTCCTCAAGGGTCGTGCGTAGGAGACAATGCACATGATTTCGATCTAGACATGGTCGTAATCCAATTATGTGCACCTAAGTTTACACTTTTCGAAATACAAGAGAAAAAGTTTTGGCCATGATAACTTTTATGGTGCATTCTGTCTGTACATATTTCTTCAGGTTATTTAATAAAAAAAATTATACTTATGTAAAAAAATCTACATTTCCTCCCTGTTTTCTAACGGCTGTCACGAGTAGTATATCTTTTACGTATTGATAATCCTCCTCTCATTTGCAATAGTATAAGGTCCACCATTGAGAGGTACAAGAAGGCTAATTCAGATAATTCAAATGCCACTTCTTTCACAGAGATCAACGCCCAGGTATATATAATTTAGTTGCTACATATTTATTTCTGTCACAAATATATGTCTTTTTGATGTTATCAACATGTAATAATTAATTTTATTGCAAGAGAATTCACACTTTTTGAGATGCAAAACAAACAAATTTAATTTCTGGTCCATGAATTACAATTTGATGGTATATTGGGTACCTGAATCATCAGTATTATCAACAAGAATCGGCAAAGCTGCGTCAACAGATCCAAATGCTACAGAATACAAATAGGTATCATCACTGTTTCCCCTTTCTTTCTTGTCAATGCATGTAAATGGGCAACAAATTCGAATCACGAAATAGGATATTACAAATTCGAATTATGAAACCTATTGATTATTTGAATACCGAAATAAATTGCAATATGCATGGTACATAACAAATTTGAACTCTCGCATACTTCATTACTAATTTTTCATGTATAAAAGGTTATTGTTAGATAAATTTACTTTGTGGCTGCTTAATAAATATGTTCCCTTCACTTTTGTTATCTGAGAGAAGTCATCTGGGGATTTTTGTTGTTGTTGGTAGGCACCTGATGGGTGACTCTCTGAGTAGTTTAAACGTTAAGGAGATGAAGCAACTCGAGAATAGACTTGAACGTGGAATAAGCAGGATCCGATCTAAGAAGGTAAGCAATTGAATTTTAAAAAAATGATTTCGACTTGCGTGATGGTTCTCCAATTAAGTGAATTTCAGAAAAAAATGTACCCCCATTAAGAACTTACTAGACTTTTTTTAAGAACCTTATTAATTAGTAAAGAAAATATTATAGAATAGGGTGAGAAAGGAGAGACAAAAAAAATAAAAAATAAACTAAAAATAAAACCAAGGCCTAAACGGGTAACTATATTGAAATACGATACAATGCACAAACAATTAGTTCTAATGCGTATTTTATTAAATTAGTTCGTTATAATAGCTTAGTATTATTAAATTACTACGAAGAGATATTGTAATTTCTAAAAATTATTCATCAATTTTTTAAATAAAATTAGTTCTAATGCGTATTTTATTTAATATAATTCGTTATAATAGATCATCTTCTGCTTGTTTTCTCGTGGTAACAGCACGAATTGTTGCAGGCTGAAATCGAGTATCGCCAAAAAAGGGTAACATCCTTTGTCATTTTAACTATTTACAATCCTAATTTATTGACTCTCAACCAATATTTGTTCTAACGAATATTTACTCTAACGATATAAGAGAAATATAGAGAAGTTTTAAACGATAGTTTGATTATTTTAATTACGAGCTACTTTGCAATATTGTATGATTCATTCAATTGCATTCTTACAGGAAGTTGACCTGGAAAATGAAAACATCTTTATGCGCAACAAGGTATGATTCCAATTCTTTTTTTGCTCTCATATTATAATGATTCCCAAAAATTAATACGGCCCTCTGGGTTATATTAACACCTACAATATTGATGCAGATTGCTGAAATAGAGAGGCTTGAAAGTGCAAACATGGTGACAGGAGCGGAGCTGAATGCGATCCACGCCTTGGCCTCTCGCAACTTCTTCAATCCGGAAATGGTGGATGATGGTGGAACTTCCTACTCCCACGTCCCCTTGGACAAGAAGATCCTCCATCTCGGGTAAACTACAATTTTGGTTTATAACGCCTGGTATCCGAGCCTACTGGGTCGACTAATCTAGAGTCGATTAAAACTGTTGATTTAAAATATTTCAAGAGAAGAATCCAACTTATATTATTGATCATCCATCAGCTATTTATACAGATTATAGACAGGCTAATTAGCCAAGTGGTTGAACAACCTAGGAACGATCAAATATGTGTTAACGGCTAGTTAATGAGATAATTACAACGTTAAATACAGCTAATTACGTCTGTAAGAACGAGCGATAATGATTGATCTTGGACAGCTGGATGGAACTGCAGCTAATTGCCAAGCAATCTTCAAAAGAAGTGCTCTTGTTGAATAAAAATGAGTTCTTATGGTGTGATTCGTTGAACTCAAAATTAAGTTTCACATTATAACCTATGAAGGATTTTTCTTTCTAATCATGAAAATATGATTTTATTTTGGAAAAATTCTTTTATACTGTGCCTTTTAGTTTCAATTAATTGGTTTCCTTTACATGTCTCTGATTTCCAAATATCATGCAGGTGATGAACTTGGGAAATGAAAATATGGATGCAATAAAGGAAGATCAAGTTGCGAATTATCTACTTTATTATATGTTTAACAACATTATTTAACTGTCCATCTCCTTTCGGGATGAGGGAAGATTGCATTTACCTACATACTATGTAGGAGTGAAATGGAGATTGTATTTTGAATTTCTTTTGTGTGTTTGGACATAAGAACGTTGTTTACAATAACACTGTTAAGTGCTAAATAAATGTGATATGTATCTGTCTAGTACTTGGGTCCAAAGCTTTGTTATTTGAGAGCCGAACTCGAAGAGCAGAGCATATCGTTTTTTGAAATATCTGGTAGGTATAGTGCATTCCTTTAGGTAATTGAAACATGATGCACACATTTCCTTACAATTTTTTGGCCAAAATTTAGGCTAACAGGATCAGGGGGTTATGGATCAAGTGAAAGCCCGCATTTCCTTTTCTTTTGGGCTCGTGTCAACAATCTGACCCATTTTCGAATTTGGCCCAAAAAACAGAATTAGAGGGTTGTTGCCCATGTTTCTTATTTTCTCTCTTTCTCCTCATGCTCTAGTTGACACTATTATTTGAATAATTTTTTTTATGAAAATACATCTAAGAATTATTAAATTAAATAACAAAAAATGAAAAAAATCATATGAAAAGTATTATGAGAGAGGGAGATTAATTTATTCATAGTTTTGCAAAAAAAAGATTCAACTTTTCCAAATTATAATTTGGGGTATTTTGAAAAAAATAAATAAATAGTGGTTTGTCAATTTGGGATACATTTATCAATTAATGATGTCCGATGCAGTTTTTCTATTAAAAAAAAGGCCCACCAGTGGTTTTTTCCCGAAAAATGACTCTTTTATCCATGATTTTAAGAAACATTGTTGATCACTAATTCAATTAGTCAAACCAAACGATTTATATGGTTTGACCGATTGGTCCATCCAAAAATTGTATTTTTTATACAAATATATTTTTAACTTAAAATTTATTAAATTATGATTTTAATATTTATATATTATAATTTTGCATTAGATTTAGATAATATCGATTACAATTAGTTATTTTACTACTAAATATTATATTTAATATTTAACCTAAGAAACTCCTGTCCGACTAGCGATCCATTGGTTAACCCAAAGGATGGGGCAAATCCCGAATCAGTTTCGGGTCCGTTTTGAAAATCATGTTTTTATCTCGCTTTTCGGGTAATGCCATTTTTTCGGACTAGAAACGCCTCGGCTATCTCATTTTCTGGTACAACAACAATACGCTCTCCTCATCTCATTTTTTGGCACTACCTCGAAATTTATTTATTTTTCGTTGTAGAAAATTACCCAAAATATTTGGTCGGATTGAATTCTCCTGAAACAAAATACCGATGGCCGATGGGGACCGGGCCAGGTCTAGTGGCGGTGGTGGGGTTGTGCTGAAACTTATTGAAGTGTTAGTTAGGGTCCCACCCACGTTGTGTCATCAGATGCCTTTCGTCTTCTTCCTTCCTTTCCGGATCTCGGTTTGGATAGTACGGCTGGGTATAAACATCTTGGAAAAATACCACAAAAAATTCTAATACATAAATTTTACCAAAAAATAATTATATTATCATTAAATGTCAAATAATTTAAATATATTTTAATATTACCAAAAAATTTATCCTTTAAATGAATTAAATTTTTTATTTAATTATTTTCAGTATAAATTTTTTTATAGATCTTTTTTAAAATATTGGCAAATTAGACCCGAAATTGCATTCTAACCAATGAGACCATGTTTTTTGAAACGATACTTTCCTGAAGACCATAAATGTGCCACAATAAATTGAGATATGGCGGAAAACACATGGAATACTTTTATTTATATAGGAAAACCAAACATTACACATGTAATACTCTATTGCATAGCTAAATGCAACCGAACTCTGAATTCAATAAACACGATACAGTTTACAGATCCAATCTACAACCAAACTCTTATTACAATTTCTCAAAGAGCAAATATAAACCCAACATTACAATCTAGAAACAGTAAAAATGATTGTAATAACTTATTGATACAAGTGTGGTGCATTATTTTTTTTAACTTGCACACTACTGCTCTGTTGTTCAAAACTATCTGTCCTAGTGACGGATGTTTCTTCAAGTGACGCCTCGAACACATTTTTTGGAAATTTTTTTTACCTAAATTATTTATGGAACTCAACAACACTCCAAGCACCACCGTAAACCGAACAAGTCACCTCAAGTTTTGAAAACCCAGAAGCCATGCACAAGGCTTGAAGCTCTTTCTCACTTCTCTCTCTTCCGGAGTAATGCAGCAGCATTATGTAGTCTATTCCTGCAATGTATTTCGATGATAGACTCCAATCTGGTGCCTCCAGCGGAATCATAGTTATAGTTATTATTTTTCCATTTTCGGGTAGCGCCTCGTAGCAATTCTTCAACATTTTGATACAATGTTCGTCGCTCCAATTGTGAAGGATGTCCTGTAATAGCAAAATACAAAATGAGAATTTTGTTTTGTTTTTGTTGAGAATCACACATCGGTTAAAACATGAGTGGGAGACAAGTTTATAAGTGTGGAAAATTCACCAATCCATTACCTTAAGGTTTTGGGTTGGATATGGAGATTCTAACATGGTATCAGAGCGGGTTGATCCCGTGCCCATCGTTGAGCTCGCACGACCCACATTTCTCGCACTTTGGTAAAGTCAAAGCCAGTGCAATCTTCGACCCGAGGTGGGTCTCGTATGAGGGGGCGTGTTGAGAATCACACATCGGTTAAAACATGAGTGGGATACAAGTTTATAAGTGTGGAAAATTCACCAATCCATTATCTTAAGGTTTTTGGTTGGATATGGAAATTCTAACAGTTTTGCTACGTAAAAATGGATTTCGTTGAAAATTATTAATCATACCTTCATTAGGATGGCATCCGCAGAGGGAATAGTAGCGAACATGTCACCTTCAACATGCTCAACACCTACATATATATTCATTAAAGGTCACATAATCTTATGAAATCCATTCTTATAAAGAACATTTCTTATGAACGTTAACAATTTAAATAAAATTTTCGTTCTGTGTAATTAATCATAACAAATTTTTTTTGAAAGGTAGATGTATTATTATGTATAAATGTTATATTTACATGTTAAATAAAATCAGCATAGAAATCTCTAAGTACGAGGTTCCAGCCACATCCTCAGTAAAATCTTACAACGATAAAATTCAGGAAAAAAAAATCGCTGCACAAATGATGATACCGCGAAGAAAATATCTCTACACTTTTAAACCCCTGAAACCCTCCTCTAAAGACCCCCATAGCTAAAAATCTTCTCAGACCAGGCACAACAATATTACAATAATCTCCTAGTGCTTTGAAGATTTCTATTCCAATAACAATCGAGAGTTCCATATAGTTGGTATATCCTAATTTTGACAGCTAATAAATAATTATAGAAAATTTCGAGGTGCCAAAAACAGTTATAGAAAATTTATTATTGGAAGTGATACATATACCAGCAAAGCATCTTCCCCTTTAAATCACCATCTAATTATCTAAAATATCCAAAATACCGTCCCTATCATCTTCATTAAACCATCCGAGCCAAGAGAGAGAGAGAGTACCTTTGGAACTTATATTTATACATCACCTTGGGAAATCATTGTGCAAAAAAAAAAAACTTTACTCCGTTGGCGAACCTAGTATTAATTGGGCATATTTTGTGTCGTTCTAAACCTTATCGCTGCTCAATTGGTTATTTCATTTGGTATTCTAAGCGTATGTCTCCGTTTACAAATATGCAAAAGACTAAGTGATAGTTTGGCTAAGATTTCTTCATTTTCTTACTCGCCAACAAATCTGAGCTAAGGACTTTCAGTGTATGCATGATTCCAAGCTACCACGTTATAATTTACGTTTGTATATTTTAGTTGTTTTTCTGCCATTTTTTCATGGCAATTATAAGCTAGGGTTTTTTCCTATCGGAGGTCTTCTTCCCGTTTAGATTTGTTTCATCCTAATTCTATAAAAACTCTCTAGGTCTATGTGAAAATACGTTCATTACCAGTTACATACTTTTTACTTTCATAAAAAACTACTCTAAGCTAAAGTCACCATTGATAAAATCCACGGCTATTTTGAAGTAGAAAATATTGTCAAATCACATTTTTCTGAATGGTACAAATCGCATATAAATTTGACTAAAAATTTATGGTTCAATTCATAGCATGTTATTATAATGTACATATTTACTTATGAAAAATAGAATATTAGTTACCAGGGACAAGTGGGGCGCCTTGAATGACATGAGGCAAGTCGAAGTTGATCCCTTTAATGGAAGGGTACTTGGAGACAACCATACTCAAAATCTTACCGTTACCGCCCCCGACATCAACCACGGAACTGAGGCCATGGAAGCCATTGTAGACCTTGAGGACCTTCGACATCACCAATGTCGAAATCCCGGACATGGCGCTGTTGTATGTCTCGTTGAATGTTGGGTCCGATTGCATGTAATCGAAAACCGATCCCCCGCTGATTTTCTTGTAGTGATCTGATCCCCCTTCAACAATGGCCTCCTTCATGTTTGTCCTGCGTGATCACAAAAACAACATCAGAAACCTCTCCGTTAGGTTGACCTTATGACAACTACTCCGGATCCATCTCGAATTACTTGACATTCTTATACATTTTTCCGTTATACTAGGTATTAATATACCAAGTGGTCGTCACAATGATTTTTTTAAAATTAGAAGTCGAATATTGTCAGATTCTATTTAAACTCAATGTTGTATATTTTATTCATAAGACTTTATAATATATAACTCTATTGTTTGTGACAATTTGCCACTTGACATAAAATTGACAAAACAATAAAATCAAATATATAATTCGATTGGCTGTCAGGACTTATGGTTGAGGCTAGGGTGGTTCTCGTGTTGTAGAAACTAGTGTAACTCTTGGGTGAAACTCTGTAATTATTGCGTGTCGAATTTCAACTTGCAGCCTTAAGGCTCGAGACTTTTTTTTTCCTAGTTTTTTCCTACTGAATTTTTTCAGATTAGAGTTTTAATAACCACGATTAAAGAAACTGTATCAGGCAATATAAACAATTTATGTCAACATACCAATTGTCCGTAAAGGCTGGATGATTAGCTAGGGCAACCATGGAGCCCAAGGACCCCTCACTTTCACTCCCAACAAGGAACTTAGTGGCAGGAGCAAACCCATAGATCCTCTCCACCGAGCCATCGTCGAGGGAGCGCAATCCGCAAGTCAAGAACTTGTGGGTGACCAGAACCCTAAGCATCCTATCCAACCCGAAAGCAGTGTCCGGGCTCTTCTTCAGCAGGCCCGAAGCTACCTCGGCTGCCGACAGTTGTGCCTTAGGACCAGCTTTACCTGCCAAAGAGCATGTGCCCCAATGATACAATGCGTAAAAATAAACTAACGGAACTTGAAGGGTTGTAAAAATGTAGACCCGTTTTACCTATGATCCCAAATATCCCAAGCTCCATGGCTGCATTCACAGTCATCGAGCCTAGGGCTCCCGTCGTGTATTGCATCGTCATCTTCCTCATCAGGGATACCATTATATTTCATCATGATAAGTTGGCTTTGACAATTTTTATCTGTTTTTAGTTTTTTTAGGGCTTTCTAGTTCTACTGGTGGTATATGTTGTTTGGGATGGAAGTTATGGCTCCAAGTTGTGGCACACACATTTATATATGGTTTTCACCAATAAGACGTATATGTGGTGGGCAAGTGGGAGTTTGTTAAATAATACTAATATATTCATGTAAAGGTATCAAAGTGTAAGATGCGATAACAATAAAAAAAAATATAGATTCATTTAAGAAAATATAAGGTTAAATTTTTTGAATGCAAAATGCACTAGCTTCTAAAAAAGTCTCACTGTGCCCGAGGGAGTGTGTTTTATTATAATAATATATACATGTGGTATCAAAGTGTAACATGCGATGGGTAAAATAGGAGCGTGTTTTATTAAAATAATATATACATGTCAGGGTATCAAAATGTAACATGTGGTGGGTAAATATGAGCCAATTTTTCAAAAAATACTGTTAATAGGGGCTTAGAGGTGACTACGGTACGAATTAGGACGAATTTAAATTATA
The DNA here is from genome assembly GCA_963995505.1 of Hypericum androsaemum. Classification (NCBI taxonomy): domain Eukaryota; kingdom Viridiplantae; phylum Streptophyta; class Magnoliopsida; order Malpighiales; family Hypericaceae; genus Hypericum; species Hypericum androsaemum. The sequence continues at coordinate 5,964,820 of OZ023192.1, read as the reverse complement.
ATTCATCGAATTCAAATTATAAAACTATGATTTATATTTGATTCGTCTAACGATGAATTTGAACACGAATTTAAATTTGTATGGGCTCCTTCAAATCGAATCAATTTTTTACAAATCAAGTTAAATTCAAATTATATTCAATTTATGATCACCCCGTTGCCTCTAATTATAATTTTATGACTTTTTTAAAGAGTGGATAGTTAGACTTTCATTCATGATAACAAAATATAAGAAAACGGCATCAGAAATAAAGTTGGATAGATGCAAAATTGCAAAATATTTTTGCATCACAAAACAAGACTATTGGCAGTACTTTAGAGACATCATCTAATAAATTTATGACTATTTAGCTTGGAAGGGGTGACCACGGTTCAAATTATAATTTGTCGAATTTGAATTATAAAAAAATATGATCCGTATTTTATTCATTCAATGATAAATTCTCATACAAATCTCTTTTCATATGAACTGGTTAAAATTTAAATCAAAATTATAACAAATCAAATCGGATTTGATTCATGATCTAAGAGCTCAACGTTCAAAAGTGGGCATCACTATGCACGTGAAAAAAAATGGTCACCTCCCACTTTTTGAAAAAATAAATAATTTATTTCATAAATTCAAAGGAAGTTCCAAAACCTTATAAATATCTTTCCCATCCTTTAAAATTTACGCCATTCATTATATTTTCTTTCTCTCTATTTAGTTAATTGCTATTTACAAAGTGTACCTCATTATATTTTCTCTCTCTCTATTTAGTTAATTGCTATTTACAAAGTGTACTAATTACTCATATTAATACAAAAATTAAAGATTATTATTTGTTCCTCACTGGTTATTATTAATATTGATTTATTATTTTTAAAGTACATTATTATTTATAAATGGCTTCATCAATAGCAAATAAAGGTAACAAAAAAAAATGCATGGAATGTCACGATTCTTTTTAATCAGATTTTCTATTGATTATTCTGGAAAAAAGTTTGAGCAACGATGAGGTAAATTTTACAAAAATGGCTCCGCCGAGAACTCAAGAATCAACACAGAAGGCTCATACATTGGATATTTTGTGAACAATTTCAATGACACCAGAATTTTTGGAGGTACAAATATTATTAGATGTTGGATAAAGCGGAAAGATGTCAATAAAAATTGGTATGCCGCAACCTTTCACAATTATACAACATCAAATATGTCCCAATTAGCGAAAGCACAAATACATTCGACTAGTCGAGTAGTTCTATAAAGATAAGAGAACTACGCGGATTTTATTTTTTGGAGTTAAAGGTACTTGTGCAACTTAATTTGATACATTTAGTATAAATTTAATTAATTTTTATTTTTTAAAATATTCTATTGTTTCGTGAACCGGTGGTTGGACCGTAACTGCCTTGAACCACAGGGTAGTTCCGGATAAGTTTCTACATTTTCTAACCTTAAACCGGCGGTTGCCTAACTGTAATCGGATATTTGGGAACCGTGGCCACCCCTCATGCATGTACATCCTGCTAATCAATTACTTTGTTGTTTCACTATCGTGGCCAAATGAAGGTTTCTTCATGTAAATGGCCAACATATTAAAGAACAATTTTACAATGCCGCACCACAAATATTACAAGCTATAATTAATAAGCATTTAAATTAATTTTCGAGAACTTTGTTCTAATTTAACCAGGTCTCGAGTTTGAATCATTGAAAATGCAACAGCACTAAATATTTGTTAAAAATACTTTGCCATCTTTTACAAATATCATACCGGTTCGAATCTTGATTAGTCGGCAAGACAGACTATTGCATAAACAAAAAATGACTTACTAAAACTATTGATTAAAAATTTATCATTTTTTAATTTATAGTGAGCTATTTTTTTTAGGGATATGAGCTATTCAAAATTTACTAAAACTTTGCCTTTTTTTTATCCTCACCAATTTTTTTTTTTACTTTTCATACATCTTCAGTGTAACCAGATATGGAGCCACCTCAGGAGTTGAAAAAGATCTTCAGAGTAAGAGGGAGAGACACTTGTCCGATTAAATATTCAAAGGCCTTGACCATTTTACAATTTTCTTGTTTAATAGCAAGGTTTTAAATAATGGCTAGGAGGCGAACCCAAGATTTACTTCGTCTTCTGAGTTGATCGGTTCCACTGATTAGATTGTCAATCGGACTGGACTTTTTTATTTTTTACTATTTTAAAATATTATATAAACTAAAAAGTCTAAATATATAATTCAAAATTCATATTCTGACCAATTTATTTCATTTTCAATTGACTTTTCTTTGTTAATTTGATTTATTTTGTGTTGACTTGGAAAAATCGAACTTGCGATGAGATTTTTTATTTAATTTTGTGTTAATTTTGAATAAAATCATGTTTGATTGAGCAGTCCAAGTCAAAAAATTAGGTCGAACCATCTGATTTGATCGAATTTTCAGACTGTTTGCAAGGTGGGCGTACCAACACCCAAGCCCGGTATGACCAAATTTTTGATTTGTGGCCCGACCGATCTGACTACATTTTTTTTAACCTTGTCTAATAGGACGAGTAGATGTATCCAACTTGGCATTAGCTGGCCACGTACTCATTTACTATGGGATACTTCGTCAAAGCTCAGGTTTCTTTTTTTGGTCGGGAGTCAAAGCTGAGACTAGTTGTGCCATTCAATGAATATATATTAATTGTATGGGCCATTCGATAAATTGCGGGCAAGCCCAGAAATAATTGGAAAGAAAATCGGTGGAGGCTAAGAGGTTTTTTTGGTTATACCGACATTTATTGAGTCATCTTTGGATTGCAATAAAAAAAAATTTTAACAAATATTTAATATATATTTTTAGTTCGAACTAATTAATATAAAATAACTATCTTTCCATTAATCTTTAGTTTTTTTTTTGGTATATGCCCTAACAGATTTGGTCAACAATTGATTGAGACATATTTGAACTGCAACCCATATTGGACACAAATTTCCGACAAGTACTGAATGCAATCAAGGTCATTGAATTATTGGTTTTGACTCATACTAAATACGACAAATATCACATTGCCACATTTGGAAAAATGAAAATGTTTCCAATTTCGGATATCGCTAATATTTTCAACTACAACCACAAACTTGTATTCTCTCTCTCATACTTCCTTCGTCATTATTCTCCTTCGCTATTATCTTTCCATCCCTTCCGCAGCCATCCTCAATGGATTGGCTTTTCAGCCATAGTAGGGGCATGGGAGGGACCTTCTAGAGAGCCGGCTCGCAAAGTTCCAAATCAGTAGTACAATCCAAGTGCGTTAATCATTTCGATTGGGTTGTCACATGGAACTAACGGTTATAAAGTTCCCGAACAATTTTTAGAACTTGTAGTTACGATTGTAAGCGCCGGTTCAATTTTTTTGAAAAATAAATTTCACAATTTAGTTTTAAAGAAATCAAAATCTGAATAGATTCTACGGTTTCAGAACCTCAAGTTCAGCGAACACATATTTTAGGTAATTCTGGGACGGTTGAAGGAACCAGTTCCAGAGCCACCGGTTGAGCAGATATTGTCAATGGTCCAAATATTAAGTTATCAACTAAACTACATCTACCAAAAATAGCAGTAGGCATTTGGAACAAGGAGGCACTATTTTTTTTTAATGGTAAATGAGACTAATTATGATAGGCAAAACATTGTGGAGGGAACTCGAAGCCAAAAGAATTGAAGGAATTTTTAACGACTTCGTATCAAGAACGATACGATGAAAATGATAAGATTACAAGGAATAAGCGGGTTCAAATTCAGTGGGGACATGGGGTAATCCCCACTGAAAGGGATAAGAGCAATATTGAAAATACAATAATTAAAATAATTAAAAAATATCAGCAAAATAATATAATTTATGGAAATACAAGTATGGAAATATTGGTTTCTATTTTCTCGGATATTGGTTTCCATCTTCTATGCTATTAGTTTTATTCTACTATGATATTGGTTTCATTCTACTATGATATTGGTTTCCATCTTCTATGTTATTAGTTTCATTCTACTATGTCCTTGGTTTTTCTCTTATATGATATTGGTTTTCCTCTTATTTGATATTGGTTTTTCTCTTATATGATATTGGTTTCCTCCTTAGAGAATATTGGTTTCTTTCATATATGATATTGGTTTTCTTCTAATCCGATATTGGTTTCTGTTTTCTCCGATATTGGTTACCTACTTCTAAGATATTGGTTTCTTTCTTCTATGATATTGATTTATTGCTTCTATGAGATTGCATTTACATGGTATTTTAGATGGTATTGGTATCGTCTGCATTGATATTACGACATTGGTACATATATGACATTGTTTCAGAATGATTGATGAGAACGGTATCCAATTTATATGTTATTGGTATACGACAATGCCAAATTTATATGATTGATGAGATATGATATTGGTACGTCACCAAAATGATATTGGTAGATTCATCAATGCCAAATTTTTTGGACCCAAAGATTAAATTCATGTTACTGGAGATGGGATTTTTTTTGTCTAATTATGGAGCTACCAAGGACAAACGAATTCTCAAAAGTAAAATAGGGAAGTGAAATTGTTCGGCAATACATTTGAAACCAATATCACAACCGGAAAAAAACCACTGCAAAAATATTCGAATATCGATATCACTTTACTTTCCAACCAAGGACGTTAAAAAGTTCATGACGAAAACGACTCATATTATAACCTATACAAATATATGGGAATCAAAACAAAAATATGAAACCAAAATAAAAATAATCAAAAATCAATCTCATATACGTCCTTAAAAAATAACAAAGTCAACTCATGATATGAGTCGTTTTCGTCATATACTATTTCAACTAGAGTATGGGAAAGAACAGATGGGGGAAGGAGATGAAGATGAAGGACAGTCGCTGGCAATTTCCTTGCAAGAGATTCGATTACGGGAATTGGGAAAGGAAATTTTTTTGGCTGGAATAATGGGAAGAGGAAATTACGGAAGGGGGGAGGAGGGGGGATGGGATTATATAAGAAAATTGTGAAACCCTAATGAGAATGTTTGGATAAAAACTCGAAAATACCCTCAACAGATTCTGACCATCAGATCTGTAAAAAAAGAATTTGATCAAATCTAAAGGCTCATATTTAGTCCATACCATGGGGATGATTTTTATGTAGTCCCCCCTGAATCCAAATCCGGAATAAGCACCCAATTAATAGCAAATGGTTGGCCTGATTTTGTCACCGGTTATGCTGGAGCCGCCTCCGGAATTGAAAAAGGTCCCAAGAGTAAGAGGGAGAGACACTTGTCCGAATGAATATTCAAAGGCCTTGACCATTTTGCAATTTTCTTGTTTAATATGACCCATTCGAGTAGATGTATCCAACTTGGAATTAGCTGGCCACGCACTCATTTACTGTAGGATACTTCGCCAAAGCTGAGACTAGTTAGGAAATAAATGATGTGATTCAATTAGAAGGTTGAATTGCAGATAGAATATTTATGATGTAATTATTTTATTTTCGTATTTATATTAAATTAGTCTCCATTTCAGTTAAGAAATAAATGTGCCATTCAATGAATATATATATATATATATATATATATATATATATATATATATATAGAAGATGAATATATATTAATTGGTATGGGACATTCAACGAATTGTGTGCGAGCCCAGAAATAATTGGAAAGAAAATCGGTGGAGGCTAAGAGATTTTTTGGTTTATATCTATCCTGATTTTCATTGGTCATTTAATTAAGATTTGAATAGTGTAGAATTTTGAATATCGACAAAATTATTCCTACAAGTATTAATATTGATGTATTTTTAATAATTCGAACTAACTAAATTAAACCAATTATCTTTCCCATTGATCTAAAGTTTTTTTGTAAGCCTTAATAGATATGGTCAACAATTGAGACATATTTGGACTGCAAACCATATTGGACCAAAATTTCCGACAAATGCTGAATGCAATCAAGGTCATTGAATTATTGGTTTTTTTGCTTTTAATCCGACAAATATCACATTGCCGTATTTGGACAAATGAAAATGTTTCCATTTTCGAATATTGCTAATATTTTCTACTACAAACTTGTATTCTCTCGCTATTCTCTTTCCATCCCTTTCGCAACCATCCTCAATGGATTGGCTGTTTAGCCATAGAAGTGGCATGGGAGGGACCTTCTCGAGAGCCGACTCGCAGAGTTCCAAATCAGTAGTACAATCCAAGTGCGTTAAATCATTTCGGTGGCTGCCATTCCTCTGGAATGGTCGTTGTCCAACAAATATGCGACAGACTGTCACTCAATTAGTTTAATACGTTAAAAGTATGACTTAGGCCTGACACAGTTCCGAAAATAACGGTTACAAAGTTCCGAGACAATTTTTAGAACTTGTAGTTACTGTTATATCCGCGGGTTCAATTTTTTTGAAAAATAAATTTCACAATTTAGAATTAAAGTAATCAAAATCTGACCCGACTCTAATTTCGTGAGCCCATGTTTTAATTTCGTGATGGTTCAAAGAACCTTCGCCACATTTTAGATTCCAATTCCATGACCACTGGTTGAATAGATATTGTTAATAGTGAAAATATTGTCACTTGATATGAAACAATTACCGTAAAATTACGGTCATAAGATTAAGTGATCAACTAAATTACATCTACCAAAAATAGTAGTAAGTATTTGGAGGAGTCAGATTGAGTACGGAGTGGAGTATTCTCACTGTACGAACCAAAGAAAAAAAGACTTGTCCCTTTTAGGTAATATAACTAATATTGGAAAACACAATTTTAAATATGCCCTATTACAAAATAGGAATCAAACAGTTATGGAAAGAAAAAATCATACATAAATATTCTATTTTTACTATAAAAAATTACTTCCCAAAATAAATGATAATGGTATGCTTGATCAAGTGATAATAGTATGCATGGGTAAGTGATAATGGTATGCCCTCAGTCGCTCCAAAGTAGGCAGAGTGAAAGGTGATGGCCATATGTGTGCCATTCCATCAGCAAGATCGAGACATTGGGACGTTTGCCAAAGTACTTCGTACATGTGGTTCTCGGACCGATCGATGACCGCCTGTAAGGTTTCGTCTGCGCGCCTCGTAGCCTCATCAGTATGCCTTATAGACTCATCGTAACGTCTCATAAACTGGTCTAGCCAAACATCAAAAGCATCAGTTCACCCCATGGAGATAAGGAGTTGATCAGCCGGCTCATTGAGGGGAGGCGTGTTAGATGAGTCCCTTACCGCATTCAGCTGGGAAGCGGAAGGTGTTAGCTCCTTAGAAGGAGTCAGAGCAACAAAGCTATTGGCCATCTTGGTCATACAAAGGTGTTAGACTGTCTTCTCAGTCGCCCTTCTTAGTCTCACTGAGCGTGCCAAAAATATGTTGTCATGGAAAAGGGTATAAGAACGTCAAGACTGCCTGAGACGGATACAGAGTGGTCGTCCTAAAGTCAGCTTAATAGTGAGAGAGTAAAAAGAGCTAAGCTAGGCTAAGGAAAAGAAAACGATAAAAGAGTAAAAGTAGGATTTGTTGTGTGGTTGTTTGATGATGTTTGCTTCCATGCTCGAGCTCTTCTTATATAACACGACCTTAACCTAGTCTCGACCTCCATTGTTAGAAATCTGGCTCAAAATAGGAAAATTCTAAATCATCACCGAATATAGAAAAATCTGGTTCAATTTAGAAAAACTCCAAGTTGTCACCTATGCCGTATCAAATAAGCAACCTCGGCCCAAAATAGAAAAACTTAGGCAGTGTTCGGTAAAAGAAATCTCCTAAAGTGAGCCGGCCCAATTCACATCCGAAGCAACATGTCTCTCCACTCCAAACCCAAAGCAGACTCGTTCCAAAGCTGACCACGGCCAGCACAACGAGTAAATGAGCCGAGTGAAATAAATAAGACAAACTCAAGTGAAACGAGTTGTACCTAGGCAAGGAGCAAGGAGAACACCGGCCCATCATGCGTAGGCGAGTACCGGCCCCAAAAAAGAACAAACGAGTACCAGCACCAACGAAGGATACAAACGAGTACCGGCCCCAAAGAAGATTAGGTGAGTACCGGCCTCCAACAGAGGGTAAGCGAGTGCCGACGAAAGCAAATTGATCAGATATTATATGGTAGGGACCAATAAATTAATTGCATGCAAGCCCATAAAAAATAGCAAATAAAATCGGTGGAAGATTTTTCATAAGATAAATGTGTGCGCGCTAGGTGATTTTTTTTATACCACTAGCTATCGGATGCTCTCTGGATCGACTTATCGAGATTTGAAATCGATAGAAAATTTTAATTATGATAAAGTTTTACCAAAAAGAATTTAATTATATTTTTAAGAGTTCAAATTTAGAATCCTCTTTAATAAACTAGAAGTATAAGAAATATTCGTTGATGTACGTCGGAACAGATACATGGTCAACAATTGAGGCAGATTTGGGCTGCAAAATCATTTTATCCAATTATGGAAAATATCACAATATATGGACATTGAAAATCTTTCCATTTCCGTATATTTCCATCTCTTTTCGCAACCAACGGCAATGGATTGGTGCTTTTCAGCCATAAAATGGAGGGACCTTCTAGAGGAGCCGACTCCCAGAGTTCCAAAATCAGTAGAACAACCCAAGTGCTTAAATCATTTCAATGGCTACCATTCCTTTTGATTGTCACTCGTCGGGATATTATCGAGTTGGTCGTCGTCCAATATGAGCCAGTCTGTCGTTGTACAACATAAGATTATAATTTTTTTACAATTTAGAGAATATCCAAGAGGATTTATTGGAAAAAATAATGCATCAAGCAGAAAACAGCATTTGATTAAAACGGAGGAGGAAAGTTGAAAAGAATGCAGCACATGATTAGCCGATTGAAAAGAGCTTGTGACGTATCGGAATAGACAAATTCAGTGCCATTAGAAATGGGAGAGCCATAGTTTCTCATAACGAACTGCTTGATGCTGGGCGTGACATCAGTTTCTGGTTCTGCCATATTCTGTCGTGCAAAACTTTCAAAAATGGCAGCCTTGGCCGAAGCAGGACATGGCAAGAAAGATTCGTCTACATCCATGTGAATTAATGACGAATTGTTTGCCTCATTTATTGATAATTCGAAGTTTTCGAGGACTTCAACTGCAGAGGTATTAAAGCCAATCAGATCGACTGCACTGACTTCCGTGCATTCCCTCTGTATCGCATTCAAAAAAATCAAGTGACTAAGAGATTTCACAGTAAGCTTCAATGCCAAAAAGAACTCCTTTGAACATCCTACTATAATAAAGAAAACATTTTTTTTAGGCGGTTTGGTCCGACAAGGTGAAAATATCCATACTATCCCCAAGTGATTTGAATATAAGCCACGAAAGATGGGGGGGATTTGGAGGGGACAAGGGTAGTCCCCAAGTTTGGGGACTAAAACGATAGCTTGTGGTAATTTAGGTATTAATAAAATAATAAAGGGTAGTATTGGAAACTAAAAAATGCACAAAAAACGCAAAAAAATTAAAAATTCAAAAAAGGATAATAAACAATCAATTTACTAAAAAGGCGTGAATGACTCTTTCAATTCCTAGAAAAAAGGACTCTCCATATTCTATATTCCCAACTAACCAAAAACCCTAAAAGGTTTGTTCTTTCATTCTAAACTAAGAAAAAAGCGTACCTGCTCTTCCTCTTAAAAAACGACATTCATCCAACTGAAGGCACGTCTGGTATTTTTTATATATAAAAAGTTTGTGTGGTAGTGATTATGCTTTCCATCTTTGTTCCATTACATCTTGTTCATGCAAAAAATTAAACTTCGCAGCTCTCTTGTTCGTGATATTTGTTTTGGCTTTTTTTTTTAATATAGCTTTTTCTACCAATATCATTGTACCCGAATTCGGTTTTGATTTTTAAAGGGTCTCTCGTATTTTATCTCTGGAAATATTGATTTTGGAATTTGAAGATGTTGGTTACGCGATGTGAAAATATATGTATGACGAAGTTGTAGACATTGGTTTTGCGATGTCGAGATTTTGGTTTTTGACAGTCTTGATATTGTTTTGTGACTGTGTTGATACTGGTTGACGTTGTATTGATAATGGTTAGACGCTGCATAGATATTGGTTTGTAGCTTTATTTATGTTGGTTTGTATATTCATTGACATTGGTTTTTGTATGTGTAGTTATTGGTTTGACTATTTAATGATACTGGTTTTGATTAAATCTTGTTAAGAACGAAGCATGGATGGAATAAACGATAGTCGAGATTGTCAACTTGACGATTGTAATCAACAAATTGGAGGTATGGTATCTTAATTTATCCTAGTACGGAGCTTCATAATTATTGGTATGAAAGATTTGTCTTAATGATTTTGAACATTGTTAATATCGGTTTACAGCTTCATTGAAACTGGTTTGTAGTTTATGTCATATTGGTTTTTAACTGTTTAGATTTTGGTTCTCCTTAATAGATATTGGTTTGCAAGAAATAATCTCGATTTTTATTTGCCCGTGAAGTTGAGGATATGGAGGAGAAGGGACGTTAGGGAAAAAATAGAATTTAGGTATGCGAAGGGAAATAGTGGTTTCCCAATGCCAAGATATTGATTTTACGATTAGGGTAAAATGATATTGATTTTGCGATTTGCAAATATTGGGCTTGCCATGTGGAGATGTTGATATTGGTTTGTGACAGTGTGGATATTGGTTTGTAAGTGTGTTGATATTGGTTTGTGACATTGTAGATATTGGTTCGTTACAGTGTTGATATTGGTTTGTGACAGTGTTGATATTGGTTTGTGTCAGTGTTGATATTGGTTTGTGAGTGTGTAGATATTGGTTAGTAACAGTGTCGATATTAGTTTGTGACAGTGTTGATATTGGTTTGTGTCAGTGTTGATATTGGTTTGTGAGTGTGTTGATATTGGTTTGTAACAGTGTTGATTTTGGTTTGTGACATTGTTGATATTGGTTCGTTACAGTGTCGACATTGGTTTGTGACGTTGTTGATATTGGTTCGTTACAGTGTTGATATTGGTTTGTGTCAGTGTTGATATTGGTTTGTGAGAGTGTTGATATTGGTTCGTAACATTGTTGATATTGGTTTGTGATAGTGTTGATATTGGTTTGTGTCAGTGTTGATATTGGTTTGTGAGTGTGTTGATATTGGTTTGTAACAATGTTGATATTGGTTTGTGACATTGTGGATATTGGTTCGTTACAGTGTCGATATTGGTTTGTGACAGTGTTGATATTGGTTTGTGTCTGTGTTGATATTGGTTCGTTACAGTGTTGATATTGGTTTGACGCTGTATAGATATTGGTTTGTAGCTTTATTTATGTTGGTTTGTAGCTTTATTGTTTTTGGTTTTCGTATGTATAGATATCGGTTTGACAATTTATTGATACTATTTTGGATTAAATCTTCTTCAGAACGAAGCATGGATGGAATAACCGATAGTCCAGATTGTCAACATGACGATTGTAATCAACAAAATGGAGGAAAAAGCCAAAGGCAAAGCATCAGAAGGCGAAACAGAAGCAACCAAATTGTAGTGCTGATGTCTCAAACCACCATACAATAGAAGATATAAATCCAATGGAGATTGATTTGAATCGTCCATTACAATATTTTTAAACTTGTAATATTTTAAAGACATTAAGATTGTCCAAGTTTGAACACCATGATATTTATTAACCAATATTTTCAAAGCAAAATCTGGACAGAGAAACCAATATGTCGGCATTGCAAAACCAATATCTCGTAATCGGAAAATCAATATCCGCACGTTGCCAAACCAACATCTGCAATCCATAAAACTAATATCTGCGCATCGCCAAACCAATATCTGCAATTCCCAAAACCAATAACTCCGCGTCGTCAAACCAATATCTGCAATTCCCAAAAACAAATTTCTCAACGTCGCAAAACCAATATCTGCACGTCAGAAAACCAATATCTCAATGTCGCAAAACCAATATCTGTACGTCAGAAAACCAATATCTCAATGGCGCAAAACCAATATCCACAATTCCCAAAAACCAATATCTTAACGTTGTAAAACTAATATCTGCACGTCGAAAAACCAATATACCGTAATCGGAAAACCAATATATGCAAGTCACAAAACTAATTTCTGCACGTTGGAAAACAATATCTCGAAAAACAATATTTCGGGAAACCAATATATTATAGTCCTCACATGATTCATTTTCACTGCACGTTGACAAAGTCAAAATCACTACTTACTTCAGCTCATTAAGATTTATTTGAGGAGACATGACGAGATTATCTTACATATTATCCACAGATTTTGGCCAATACAAGTGGTTGAAGTTGCTCATCGTACTTTTCCTCCTTTACTATTACTTTTTAAAAGTTGCTCTTATCATTTCTTTCTCCTGCTGTTTGCCACAATGTCGTTCTCCCATTTTCCTTGTGTTTTTCTTTTTGATAGGTAGAATTTTATTAATATAAAAAGAGACAAAAGATTACACCATAAAATTGCTTTTCTTTTTTATCATTTCTATAGTATATAAAATTCAACATAAGTTTTATTTATGAAATAAGTTTTTAATAAATATCTGCAATTCCCAAAACCAATATCTCCGTGTCACAAACAAATATCTGCAATTCCCAAAACCAATATCTCAACAACGCAAACCCAATATCAGCACGTCACAAAAACAATATCCCGTAATCGAAAAAGCAATATCTGCAATTCGAAAAAATAATATATTCCAAACCGCAAAAGCAATATCTCTAAATCGCAAGACGAATATATCCAAACCGCAAAACCAAGATCTCCAAAATCGCAAAACCAATATATCCAAATCGCAAAATAAATATATACAAATCGTAAAACCAATATATACAATTCGCAAAACCATTATCTCCAATTCGCAAAACCAATATATTATTTTTACATTGGAGGGGCGAACCAATATCATTACAGAGCGTGTCAAAAAAAAAGGGTAAAGCCCTTTGGAAAGTCTGAATATAGAGAGGAAATTATAAAGGAGATGACTAGGAACCGCAAGCAAATCTTCAATAACTCAATCTGTGAAACCCTAGCCACCTATAGCATACCGTTTCGGAGCGAGAGATGCGGGGGGGAAAGTTTACCCGCAATTCGGATGTTGCAACGGTCACGGACGGTGGCGCTCCGCTCAGTAATGGCGACGCTGTTGGGACGTGGGAGGGGGTGGGAAGACTGAGAGAAAATGGAGATAAGTGAGAGAAGGAGAGAAAGAGGAGAAAAAATGGGGAGAGAGGGAAAATTAAATGGGAGGCTGCCACAATTTTCGGAGAAATGAGAGAGATGAACAGACGGCACCAACTTCTCTAGCAATTGGTATTTCAAACATTGAAAAAGACAAAAAAAAAACTCCTCAATAGTTTTTGACCATTAGATTAAATAATTAGGGTATTCCATCTAATCTAAGGGTCCAAATATGAGTCCCCACTTATGAACAACATTCTTTTAATCCCCACTCAATCCACTCTCACGAAAGATATAGGAAAAAAAAGTTAGAAAAGGGGAGGTGATTCCCACGAGAAGCACGTGCGGTGCGGCACTAGCGGATGACGTGGAAATCGGGAGGGGGAGGAGTACTAGCAGCGAGGATGGGAGCAGTAGCAGCAGTTGGGGTGGGTGTGGTGGTTACGTGGCGGTGGTGGGGGAGCAGGGGAACATAGGATGTGGGAAGTCATACTCGCTGAGGGAGCTGGAGGAGGCGACGTGGGGGTTCGCGGAGGGGATTGTGATCGGGGAAGGTGGATACGGCATCGTTTACAGAGGTGTCTTGCCTAACGGCTCCATTGTCGCCCTCAAGAGCCTACATGATCGCCGTCGTCGCTCTCACTCCCTCGCTAACTCTCAACCCCGATTTCCCCGAATCAAAAGCTCTCAAACCCAAATTATCAACCCAATTTTCCCAATTCAAAAACTCTCAACCCCAAATCAAAACATAAATTAATCCAGAAGCCAGATGGAAGACACCACGGGATAGAAGAGGACCTCGAAGACAAAGGGGCGACTCACTTACACGGTAAAATCAACAAAGACGACTTTCGATGGAGAGGATGTGGTCGTACGACTTTCTAGAAGAAGAAGGCGGTGGTAACTGTGATTAATTTTCTAAGAGAAGGACAAAAGGAGCAGAGGAGGTCATTGCCCAGGCCCTTGGAACATTCTTAAAAAAAATGGGTTTGTTGGGATGAGAATCTATTTTATTTTAGACTGAGGCTGGGATCTCCTCCTTCAAGAAAATTTATTTTTAAAACCCTTGGTTTTCTCTCTAATATTTTTTAGATGCATATTATTGACTAATTCAAATTCGAGTCAAAAAAATTGTTAAAAAATGATAAAGTTCTTCCTACAAGTATTCAATAGTGATGCGTTCTCAAATTTAGTTTCTTGAGAATTCTCTGATACTTCAATATTGAATAATTCTTCAATTACTTTTTTTTCAATCTTACTATAATAAAAGAAACCTTCTTTTTAGGTGGTTTGATATCACACCGTGAAAATGTCAAAGATATCTTCGACGTACACGGTAGGCGCGGACAACCGCATAGGACCTCGAACTCCCCTTTAACGGCGGCAGCGAGATTTGGGTCTCTTTCTCTTTCCCATAACTCCTCTCCCTTCTCTTCCTGAGGCGCGCGGGTAGGGATGGCAATTATACCCTTACCTTTAAGGTCTACCCGGATCTAGACCCGAAGGATCCACAACCCATTGACTTTGACCGGACCTAGATCCGGATCCTGCCCGAATCTTGATATTTTAAAAAGATAAGGCATGGATATAGATCTATAGGATCTTGCCATAATCTTACTCAAAATTTTTAAAATAATACATATGTATATTAATTACTAAATATAACACCAAATTTTCAATCTCAACTTTAATTTTTTTTGAATTTGTTTGTTTAGCTTATTTATATTAAGTTATTTTAATGAACGAATCAATTGCATTATAATTTTTAAGTGTCCGTTGCTATTTGAAAACAGTCAAATGACATTTTAATTTTTAAAAAATAAAATAATTTTTAAATAACATGAATACGTGGGTCACCCTGATCTAGCCCAATTTTTTACTATCTGGATCCTGGCTGAATCCTTACTTTTAAAAAAGATAAGGGTAAGGATCTAGGTCTTACGTGCGGGGGCTGGGGCAATCCTTCTCTTGTCAGGGCAGTAGTGGCCACTTCGGTGACTGGCTTCATGGCAGTGACCCAAGCCTCCCACGGTGAAAATCTTATTCACCAAATTTTCAAAATTCTTGAATTTTCTCTGTTCTTATGAGAAATTTTGAATATGCCCATTTCCGTATTTCTATTCTAAAATTACAAATCTGCCACTCCTTGAGAAACCCCTTTGCCAGGTTCTGCCAATTGTACCAAAAGCTACAAGGGGGCAAATGGTCGATTCGTGTCTCATCAGATCACCTTTGTGGAGAAAGGTAGAGGTTCTTCATCTGAAGACGAATATGCGTGCAGTAGATGACATGTCTTATTCTAATTTTTTTTTATTTAAGTTGGTCATAGAAATGAACCTTCTTTGGCAAATGACATGATAAAGATTTCAAATAATATGGTCATACCCTGGACTACTGAAGATTCAGTGTCTCAACTGATAGATGCTATCTTTCCCATTTTGGCAGATTATTCTAAGGATTAGGATTACTTAGTTAACAAGGCATTGATCACACCATTGAATGAGCATGGCGAGAAGTTAAAATGATCGAATGGTTAGTATGTTTCCTAGAGAAGAGCACTTATTCATTTGATTCCGTGGAAGATGATATCCACAACCTCTATTAGCAGAAATACTTGAACAGAACATTGATGCCAAGAACGGCTTATGTAACGGTACCCGACTTATAATCAAGACGTTCTTCCCGAATTGTATTGATGTAGTGATCCTCAGTGAGAATTCTACAGGTAAGAGAGTATTCATCTATAAGATCTCATTGAACCTACCAGAGAATCTTGAGATGCCGTATAAGTTGATAAGCAAACAGTTTTTGATACGTCTGTATTTTGCATTCACGATCAACATAGCACAAGGATAAATAATTGAAAATACCAGTATTTACCTGCATGAGGATGTCTTCAGTCATGAACAGTTGTAAGTTTCCCTTTCAAGAGGTGTTTCAAGCAAGAACACCAAGGTGTTAGTCAAGAGATGTGATTATTATTGATACAGTTGGAATGTTTAAAAAAAAGCGTTTACAAAAAAGTTCTTATGACGTGTTAGCTAAATCAAAAAAATAGTGTAATTAAATATGAAGAGAGCATTTTATTCATGTACACCTCAAAAAAATTATTAAAAGATATATATTGCGGGTTTTGAAATAGAACAGCACCCGCATCTCATATGCGTCTTTACTAGTGTAAATATAAAGAGAACCACAATTTTGTCGAGAAAATAAAGTTTATAACCATCATTATGTGTAAAAAAAACTGTGGAATCAAAATCTTTGAAAGTTAATTCAAATCAAAATTTTAGTTCTAAACAAAAAAAAAAAGAAGTTCTAGAGGAAAACGGTGGACCACACGTATGTAATCTCGTAAAAATGCTAATATTTGGTTAGGCAAAGATTTCATTCACTTTGTGGAATTCATTTACAAATCCACCTCTTTATGTTTGGTTGGTTAAAAAAAAGAGGAATTCATTTACAAGTCCTTACATCCACATGTTTGGTTAGATAATGGAATTCATTTCCAAATCTCACTTTGTGACTTGTCGTTTTCATTATAACTAGAGCAAAATTTGCTCAAGTACATGATAAATTAATCCCATGGACAACAACCAAACAAGAATCACTCTTTGAAAATGAATTAGGAAATCATTTGAAGTGATTTAGAAATTCCCAAGTAAAATGAATTACCAAATGAAATTCTTATGGAATTTATTGATAAATGAAATAAAATTCTAATTATTTTGCAACCAAACAAACACAGTCTAAGTGCGACAATAATGACTGCTTGCTGTCTACATATCTTCTTTTTTGTAAACACGTGCAGAAGTTGTTAGCACAAATAGTAGGTCATCTAAAAGGACAAGATAAACTAGAAAGAAAAATAGAACCAGCATGTCAAATAACGTAACATAAATAATTAGGAACATTCAAACCTCTGCAAGGGGGTGTCTATCAGTGAGCTGAAAAGTTAGAAGCTCATGAAATAGACATCCATAATAGTATTGCCGAATTGGTGCGGTACTCCCTTCCAGCACTTCAACGGTTTTGGGGAGAGCCTTAAACAATGATTTTTCTTCGGAGATGACGAAAGCTACCTCTAAATCAGAGTAAACTTGTAAAAAGTTCCAGTATCGGAACCATTGGAACTTAGAAAGGAAGAGGAACTAACTCAAAATACAAACAAGAACTTCTGATAGAAAAAACACACACCTTGTTTCTAACAAGTCCAAAAATTACTGACGCATGTGAGGGCAGTCGAGTTCTAACCAGATATTTCAGGACTCCATTGGAACTTGGAAGGCTAGATAATTCAAAGTGATCAGATATGTCCAAGAAAAGGCGTGATCCTATTTCTTTCGTGGTATTCAAAAGTTGCACAAAGGCCGAAGTGGTAATGGCCTCATACTAGGCCATCCCAGTAATCACAACTTTAGGCTTTAGCTTCCTAATCAGCTCCACCAACAAATCTGACTGTCTCGGTGCCTCGATTACAGTAATTGAATTCTCGGCATTGCCA
This sequence comes from Hypericum androsaemum, assembly GCA_963995505.1. Classification (NCBI taxonomy): domain Eukaryota; kingdom Viridiplantae; phylum Streptophyta; class Magnoliopsida; order Malpighiales; family Hypericaceae; genus Hypericum; species Hypericum androsaemum. The sequence continues at coordinate 5,947,103 of OZ023192.1, read as the reverse complement.
TTAGCCTCTGCACTCTGCAAGAAGTATAGTACCATATTTAACTGAATTGCAACAAAAAATTAACAACTGAATGCTAAAAAATAGAAAGATGTAGAGCTCAAAAATGCTTGTTTGAACATCCAAGAAGCAATCCAGCGACACACAAAACACATTAAATTCTTCTTTAACATGTCCAATGTCAAATAAAAATGCTAAACATCATTAAAATGGTTATGTTGTAAGTTTCTTGCCACTTAATCAAAGCATATGAATCAGGATCCTCCGACAGGAACACTAAATCAGAATCACCTCATAAGCACCACATTGCAATGTCAATTAAATTCTTGCAAGGGCGATGAAGGGCAAAAAAAGCAACCACAGGAGCACAGATTCAAAAAGGATACCTACATCAAAACAGAGTAGAATGTGATGATATGTTTTCATGAAGCCAGCAATCAGATTATAAACTGAAAGCTTCCAGCTGGTGGCTCATAACGAAAGCATTAGTTTTCTCCCAGCTCATGGGCAAGATAAGCTAGAAATAGAATCTTCTCATCGGCAACAGAATCATCTTCAAAGAATAAATCCAAGGAGCTGCTAACCTCTTGAAATCCATTCTTAAGAAATTCAAAAATCTTCTTAACCTGTCTGTAAATTCAAAAAGCAAATTTTCTTTTTATATATGTTACCAAGAAACAGAAACTTCAAATGTATATAACCAACCTGGTTTGGTTGCCGAAGTTGACAATTGTATACAGATAAGGCATCGGCAATTCTGCCCCCTGCCGATCAATATGCCCATGCTATTCGAGCACAAATGGGCTGATCTCCTGTAGGACCCATGAAGAATTCAAAACGATGCAGACTATTTTTCTCAATTTTAACTAGAGCAGAAATATTAGTGTTATATTACTATTATTAAATAAAGTTTAATAAATTTAATTTAGTATAAAAAATTTATAAAATATCAAATAACATCAAATATTTACCAACTTTGTTGTACAAGTTATCTAAACAAGGTCTTCAAACATCAATTTAGCAAATTTAGAAGTACAAAAAGATGATTATACAACTTTTCTTATTTGACATATTACTTGAATTTATTTGACATATTATCGAGAATTGTTAAAAAGATAAATTTGCTGTGATCCAAAAGTGATGTACACGCTCCCAACGTGGAAGTGAAGGTTTTTTTCTAAATTAAATTCGATAAAATAGAAAAAATATTATTTTTTCTTATCAGGGTCACCCAGAAGTGCATGACCGGGTGGTCCAACCAGATTTTGACTGGTCAAACTACTTTCTTGGTTTTATGCAAAAATTGACCTGAGTTAATGGTCTGACCAGTCAGACCACGATTTTGAAAACATTGATTTTAGTTTGCCAAAGTTTGTTTACATGAAAGCCAGCGTTCAAACAAGCGCTTACAAATAGCTTGTCCAGGACGACCACCCATTTTGAAAATCATAATGTCCATAAATTTGATGACAGATATACCTTCCTTAACAACCTTGGCAATCAGACCTAAGCCAAACTGATCCTCTACAAATCCCTACACAAAATTAGTTTACTATTACACCCCATGTATCATTATAAGACAGGTAAAACAAACTAAATACTAACAACACTCCCTACCCAAACAATGTGGTGTAACACAACTTAGAAAAATAACTTCGTGCAAATAAATAGACACAAAAATGTTAAAAACAAATGTTGCACTCTAACAAAGAGAGGCTCGAAAAAGATCATAAATGTGCCACAAGAAATTGAGATATGACGGAAAACATAGGGAATAATTTTATTTATATAGGAAACCCAAACATTACACATGTAATACTCTATTGCATAGCTAAATGCATCCGAAATCTGAATTCAATAAATACGACACAATTTACGGAGCCAATCTGCAACCAAACTCTTATTACAATTTCTCAAAGAGCAAATATAAACCCAACATTACATTCCAGAAACAGTAACAATGATTGCAATAAATTATTGGTATAAGTTTAGTACATTGTGTTTCTGTTCTTGACCCAATGACAAATATCTCTAATTGGCAACTCAAATACATTTTTTAGAAAAAAATTTTACCTAAATTATTTGTGGAACTCAACAACACTCCAAACACCACCGTAAACCGAACAAGTCACCTCAAGTTTTGAAAACCCAGAAGCCATGCACAAGGCTTGAAGCTCTTTCTCACTTCTCTCTCTTCCGGAGTAATGCAGCAGCATTATGTAGTCTATTCTTGCAATGTATTTCGATGACAAACTCCAATCTGGTGCCTCCAGCGGAATCATAGTTATAGTTATTATTTTTCCGTTTTCGGGTAGCGCCTCGTAGCAATTCTTCAACATTTTGATACAATGTTCGTCGCTCCAATTGTGAAGGATGTCCTGTAATAGCAAAATACAAACTGAGAATTTTGTTTTGTTTTACTACGTAAAAATGGATTTCGTTGAAAATTATTAATCATACCTTCATTAGGATGGCATCCGCAGAGGGAATAGTAGCGAACATGTCACCTTCAACATGCTCAACACCTACATATATATTCATTAAAGGTCACATAATCTTATGAAATCCATTCTTATAAAGAACATTTCTTATGAACGTTAACAATTTAAATAAAATTTTCGTTCTATGTAATTAATCATAACAATTATTTTTGAAAAGGTAGATGTATTATTATGTATAAATGTTATATTTACATGTTAAATAAAATCAGCATAGAAATCTCTAAGTACGAAGTTCCAGCCACATCCTCGGTAAAATTCTACATTGATAAAATTTTGGAGAAAAAAATCGCTGCACAAATGCTGTTACCGCGACAAAAATATCTCTACACTTTTAAACCCCTGAAACCCTCCTCTAAAGACCCCCATAGCTAAAAATCTTCTCAGACCAGGCCCAACAATATTACAATAATCTCCTAGTGCCTTGAAGATTTCTATTCCAATAACAATCGAGAGTTCCATATAGTTGGTATATCCTAATTTTGACAGCTATTAAATAATTATAGAAAATTTCGAAGTGCCAAAAACAGTTATAGAAAATTTATTATTGGAAGTGATACCTATACCCGCAAAGCATCTTCCCCTTCAAATCAACATGTAATTATCTAAAATATCCAAAATACCGTTCCTATCATCTTCATTAAACCATCGGAGCCAAGAGAGAGAGAGAGAGGGAGGAGAGAGAGTACCTTTGGAACTTAAATATACATCACCTTGGGAAATCATTGTGAAAAAAAAAAAACTTTACTCCGTTGGCGAACGTAGTATTAATTGGGCATATATTGTGTCGTTCTAAACCTTATCGCTACTCAATTGGTTATTTCATTTGATATTCTAAGAGTATGTCTCCGTTTACAAATATGCAAAAGACTAAGTGATAGTTTGGCTAAGATTTCTTCATTTTCTTACTCGCCAACTAATCTGAGCTAAGGACTTTCATTGTACGCATGATTCCAGGCTACCACGTTATAATTTACGCCTGTATATTTTAGTTGTTTTTCTGCCATTTTTCCATGGCAATTATAAGCTAGGATTTTTTCCTATCGGAGGTCTTCTTCCCGTTTAGATTTATTTCATCCTAATTCTATATAAACTCTCTAGGTCTTTGTGAAAATACGTTAATTACCAGTTACATACTTTTACTCTCATAAAAAACTACTCTAAGATAAAGTCACCATTGATAAAATCCACGGCTATTTTGAAGTAGAATATTTGTTGTCAAATCACATTTTTCTGAATGGTACAAATCGCATATAAATTGACTAAAAATTTACCGTTAAATTCATAGCATGTTATTATAATGTACATATTGTTGTTTGTCGGAGTTGGTGTACTTGATTAGGATCACTTCAGTCGAGGCAAGTGTTGGACACTTTCTCCGTAAGACGAGATTGTCCCGTATATTTCAGTGCGGTACGGGCTTCGGCAATCGTCCCCAAGATACAACGACTGTTTAGGGCGTTTCCAAGAACGTTGCACACGTATCTCGAAATTTTTGGGCGAACCCTTATATACCCAGAACTTTCGGGACTCTTTTCTAGATGAAGAACGGGGGGAGAGGAGAAGACAACAATGCTAGAAGGTGCATGTGCTGCTGGGATGAGAATTCTGGCAGGGGGACAGGCCTATTTATAGGCTGGAGGAGGCAGGGAGGCAGCCACCCCGAAGGGACGCGTCCGCTCGGCCAACAGGCTGCGCTCGCACCCTTTCGCGGGAGATCTCGCACTCCTTCGGCCTTCTGGAAGCCTCCTGGACGTTCCAGTCCGTCGTGCCTCTTCGGCGGCCAACCTGAAAGCGCTCGCAGCTCCTCGTCGCTTAGGTAGCTGCGCAGCTGCCTCCGGGCAAAATACTTAAGGCTCCTCCAGCTCCTCGCGACGATGCGCACGTGCAAAGTGCCAAGTGCGCCACAAAGCGCCCATTGCGACCTGCGTCCAATGCGCCATGCGCACATGCACATGCGCGTACGCGAGCTCGTGCTCGTGCTCGTGCTCGTGCTCGGACGGTACTTCGCACCGTCCTCGCAGGCAGCTAACGGTGGGTCAGCCTTTTGGGTAGCCAATCAAGTTGATAGGCAAGAAGGAAAATTCCTTATAAACAAGGAAATCCTCCTTGCTCTAATCAATGTGGGATTGCACTTTCCCATTTCCCTTTGGGCCTCCATTTTGGGCCTTACCATTTGTGGGCTTGCATTGAACTTTCATTCAAAACCCAACAATCCCCCACATGAATGATGATTAATGCATGTAGACTCTAATCGAAAGTTCTGACGTGTTATTATTGCATCGAGACAGGTAGCTTGCGGCTTTCAACCTTCTCTAGTAATATGTTATCGGATTTACTCGCTGCTCGGTGAACATGATGTCTTGAACCGTCAGCTTTTGGTGTAAACCAAGACAATAACATTTACACAATAATAACCCTAGTATATTTAGGTTCTCACGTTGTGTCCGTTTCGGCCATGGACCGTATCTTGGATTCATAAGTATTTTTCCCATTTGAAGCGGCCTCACTTCACACTTACATAGGTGATCTCCTATCAGGAGTATCCTGCCATACTCCACCTTAATCAAGGTATAGGAATCATTAAAAGCGTAATGCTTATCCTTACCACACCTTTGCAGGTTAATACCTGGGGAGCTTCTGAGAATGAGATAGGTTCCAGGTGATTCACTGAACCCTCCATAACTTAGTTGTCTCATTGAACCAAGTTTGTGGGATCTCCACTCATCATGGTTGAGTTACCGCTATGGACGTTCTTTATTGTGTGAATTTTAATCCCATTCCCCTTACTGCGTTGTATATTTGATCTCTATTGATTCCTTTCGTAAAAGGATCAGCTAAGTTGTCCTTGGACTTTACATAGTTAATGGTGATCACCCCACTAGAGATCAACTGTCTAACGGTATTGTGTCTCCGACGGATATGTCGAGACTTTCCGTTGTACAACATACTTTGTGCTCTTCTGATTGCAGACATGCTATCACAATGTATCAATACGGGAGGCACCGGTTTACTCCAGCACGGAATATCCTCTAGGAAGTTTCTGAGCCATTCAGCTTCTTCCCCAGCTTTATCTAGTGCTATAAACTCCGACTCCATGGTGGATCGAGCTATGCACGTTTTTTTAGAGGACTTCTAAGACACAGCTCCTCCTCCTATGGTGAATACGTATCCACTCGTAGATTTGGAGTCCTTAGTGTCCGATATCCAATTTGCGTCACTGTATCCTTCTAATACAGCTGGATATTTAGCATAATGTATGCCATGGTTTATGGTATGTTTTAAATACCGTAAAACTCTTTCTAGAGCTAGCCAGTGATCCTTTCCTGGATTACTTGTGAATCTACTAAGTTTAGTAACCGAGTACGCAATATCGGGACGAGTGCAGTTTGTTAAATACATCAAGCTCCCGATAATTTGCGCATACTTCAGTTGCGATACTGGGTCCCCTCGATTCTTGGCTAAGTGTAGATTCAAATCTACTGGAGTCTTAACCGGAGGTTTGTCGAAAGCTTCAAACTTCTTGAGCACGTTTTCCACGTAGTGGGATTGTGTCAAGATAATTTCGTCAGCTTTCCTAGAAATTTTTATTCCTAGTATGACGTCTGCCAGACCCATATCTTTCATGTCAAAGTGGCTCTTTAACATGTTCTTAGTTTTCACAATAACCTCTTTATTGCTTCCCATAATTAGTAAGTCATCTACGTAGAGACATACAATTACGTAAGCTTCAGGTGTGCCCTTAATGTAAATACATTTATCGCACTCATTGATCTTAAATCCATTTGACAGCATTGTTCTGTCAAATTTCTCGTGCCACTGTTTCGGCGCTTGTTTTAGCCCGTATAGTGACTTGACTAGTCGGCACACTTTATGCTCTTGTCCGGGAGCCAGAAACCCTTCAGGTTGCTCCATGTATATCTCCTCTTCCAGTTCTCCATTTAGGAAAGCTGTTTTTACGTCCATTTGATGGATCTCGAGGTTATAGAGTGCTGCAACAGCTATGAGTACTCTAATCGATGTGATTCTTGTGACCGGTGAATATGTGTCAAAGAAATCATATCCCTCCTTCTGTTTGAACCCCTTAGCTACCAATCGAGCTTTGTACTTGTCGATTGATCCATCAGCTTTGTATTTCCTTTTTAGGATCCACCTGCATCCCAAAGGTTTATAGCCCGGTGGGAGATCCACGATTTCCCACGTGTGGTTTTGCATAATAGATTCTATCTCACTATTGCTAGCTTCCTTCCAGAGAGGAGCATCTGGACTGGACAATGCCGGACTTGCTTCCTTTCTTTCCTTATTAGGAAAGCTTTCTTCAAAAAACGTTGCGTTCCTTGATTCTATGACCATTCCCGTGTTTATCTCAGGGTTTTCAGATTTATGCACCAAGAATCGATAAGCACTGCTATTTTGCGCATATCCGATAAAGATGGCATCAACAAGCTCAGCACCAGTGCCAGCGGTCCCAGGAACTGCCCACGCTGAGTTGCAAGAGTACACAATCTCGTCCGTTTACTAGTCGATGCCATCTTCAAGTACACAATCTCGTCTTACGATTGTTGTTTGTCGGAGTTGGTGTACTTGATTAGGATCACTTCAGTCGAGGCAAGTGTTGGACACTTTCTCCGTAAGACGAGATTGCCCCGTATATTTCAGTGCGGTACGGGCTTCGGCAATCCTCCCCAAGATACAACGACTGTTTAGGGCATTTCCAAGAACGTTGGATGAGAATTCTGGCAGGGGGACAGGCCTATTTATAGGTTGGAGGAGGCAGGGAGGCAGCCACCCTGAAGGGACGCGTCCGCTCGTCGTGCCTCTTCGGCGGCCAACCTGAAAGCGCTCGCAGCTCCTCGTCGAAGTGCCAAGTGCGCCATGCGCACACGCACGTGCGCGTGCTCGGACGGTCACCGTCCTCGCAGGCAGCTAGCGGTGGGTCAGCCTTTTGGGTAGCCAATCAAGTTGATAGGCAAGGAGGGAAATTCCTTATAAATAAGAAAATCCTCCTTGCTCTAATCAACGTGGGATTGCACTTTCCCATTTCCCTTTGGGCCTCCATTTTGGGCCTTACCATTTGTGGGCTTGCATTGAACTTTCATTCAAAACCCAACACATATTTACTTATGAAAAATAGAATATTAGTTACCAGGAACAAGTGGGGCGCCTTGAATGACATGAGGCAAGTCGAAGTTGATTCCTTTAATGGAAGGGTACTTGGAGACAACCATACTCAAAATCTTACCGTTACCGCCCCCGACATCGACCACGGAACTGAGGCCATGGAAGCCATTGTAGACCTTGAGGACCTTCGACATCACCAATGTCGAAATCCCGGACATGGCGCTGTTGTATGTCTCGTTGAATGTTGGGTCCGATTGCATGTAATCGAAAACCGATCCCCCGCTGTTTTTCTTGTAGTGATCTGATCCCCCTTCAACAATGGCCTCCTTCATGTTTGTCCTGCGTGATCACAAAAACAACATCAGAAATTTTTTATGTTAGTTCTCTAATTTTCCTAGTAGAAAGTTCAGTGAGTTCATGATAAAAAAATATCTAATAATTTTGCACATGCATCAAGTAGAATGATTTTTATCTAAGCACTTTTTTTCCCTCTCTGTTACGCCGACCTTAGGACAATTACTTCGAATCCGTCTCGGGTTACTTGACATTCTTATACATTTTTCCCGTTATAATAGGTATTAATATACCAAGTGGTCGTCACAATAATTTTTTTTTTAATTAGAAGTCGAATATTGTCAGATTCTAGTTAAACTAAATATTTTATTTTTTATTCATAAAACTTTATAATATATAACTCTATTGGTTGTGACAATTTGCCACTTGACATAAAATTGAGAAAACAATAAAATCAAATATATAATTCGATTGGCTGTCAGGACTTATGGTTGAGGCTAGGGTGGTTCTCGTGTTGTAGTAACTAGTGTAACTCTTGGGTGAAACTCTGTAATTATTGCGTGTCGAATTTCAACTTGCAGCCTTAAGGCTCGAGACTTTTTTTTTCCTAATTTTTTCCTACTGAATTTTTTCAGATTAGAGTTTTAATAACCACGGTAAAATATTAAAGAAACTGTATCAGGCAATATAAACAATTTATGTCAACATACCAATTGTCCATAAAGACTGGATGATTAGCTAGGGCAACCATGGAGCCCAAGGACCCCTCACTTTCACTCCCAACAAGGAACTTAGTGGCAGGAGCAAGCCCATAGATCCTCTCCACCGAGCCATCGTCGAGGGAGCGCAATCCGCAAGTCAAGAACTTGTGGGTGACCAGCACCCTAAGCATTCTATCCAACCCGAAAGCAGTGTCCGGGCTCTTCTTCAGCAGGCCCGAAGCTACCTCGGCTGCCGACAGTTGTGCCTTAAGACCAGCTTTACCTGCCAAAGAGCACGTGCCCAAATGATACAATGCGTAAACATAAACTAACGGAACTTGAAGGGTTGTCGAAATGTAGACCAGCTTTACCTATGATCCCAAATATCCCAAGCTCCATGGCTGCATTCACAGTCATCGAGCCTAGGGCTCCCGTCGTGTATTGCATCGTATGGAGGCATGCATCGTCATCTTCCTCATCAGGGATACCATTATATTTCATCATGATAAGTTGGCTTTGACAATTTTTATCTGTTTTTAGTTTTTTTTAGGGCTTTCTAGTTCTACTGGTGGTATATGTTGTTTGGGATGGAAGTTATGGCTCCAAGTTGTGGCACACATATTTATATATGGTTTTCACCAATAAGACAAATATGTGGTGGGCAAGTAGGAGTTTGTTTAATAATACTAATATATTCATGTAAAGGTATCAAAGTGTAAGATGCGATAACAATAAAAAATATATATAGATTCATTTATAGCCTGAAACTAATTTCGACAGGAAAAGAATCTTATTTCCAATTTCTAATGGTAATGGAAAGGAATTACTTTCCTATGTTCTTGTTTGGAACCATAAGTTAAATTTTGGGAATTGATTTGGAATATTACATAAACTCCCTCCTAACAATCCCAGGTGAGATAGAAAAGTTTCATTCAAAGGGTATAATAAACATTTTACTACCAAATCCAGTTTAGTCTCCTACAAATTCGACCTAATTTCAAAGAAATTCTAAATTCGGACTTTTAAACAAAATAGGAATTTTTTTAAAAAATATTTGGTTTCAAACAGACTAAATTTTTTAAAATTCTAAAAAAATTCATTTTTTTTTAAAGCTTTTTCAAACACGCCGTTAAGAAAATATAAGGTTAAATTTTTTGAATGCAAAATGCACTAGCTTCTAAAAAAGTCTCACTGTGCCCGAGGGAGTGTGTTTTATTATAATAATATATACATGTGGTATCAAAGTGTAACACGCGATGGGTAAAATAGGAGCGTGTTTTATTAAAATAATATATACATGTCAGGGTATTAAAATGTAGGGGTGAGCACGAAACCGCAAAATATTGCTAAACCATAATACCGCAAAATTGTATACCGAAAAAAACTAAACTGCTCGTCCAAAATGGTGTCGCGATACGGTTTTATACCGAACCGCTCCTATCGGTACAGTTGCGGTATGGCTTTTGTACCGAGCTGCCATACCGCGAAACCGAAGGTATATTATATAAGTCTGTTAGAGGTTGAGCCCAAATTGTGGTTTGGGCCTTTGGGCGATGTGATGGATGTGAAATAGATTGAATAGAAAAATTTAATTTCCTTCCACGTTCTCCTTCTCTGGGTTCGTCCTGCAACTTCTTCCCCTTTCTGTCAATTTTTTTTCTCAATTAGAACACTCCTCCATCTCTAGGTAGAACCACTACAACCAAGGTACCGCTAAGGTAAGCATTCTGAAAAGAAACCCTAGGGGGACCTGGTGCGGTTTCAAACTGGATACCGTAATACCGTACCGATCCCGCCACACCACGAAGTCTACGGTTTAGAGTCATACCGCGATACCGATTGTTGCAAATTTTTGTTTAAAAAAACGGTTCGGTATGAATTTTCGGTAAAATACCGCGATACCGAACCGTACTCACCCCTATCAAAATGTAACATGTGGTGCGTAAATAGGAGCCAATTTTTCAAAAAATACCGTTAATAGGGGCTTAGAGGTGATTACGGTACAAATTAGGATGAATTTAAATTATAATTCATCGAATTCAAATTATAAAACTATGATTTGTATTTAATTCGTCCAAGGATGAATTTGAACACGAATTTAAATTTGTATGGCCTCCTTCAAATCGAATCAATTTTTTGTAAATCAAGTCAAATTCAAATTATATTCAATTTATGATCACCCCGTTGCCTCTAATTATAATTTTATGACTTCTTTAAAGAGTGGATAGTAAGACTTTCATTCATGATAACAAAATATAAGAAAACGGCATCAGAAATAAAGTTGGGTAGATGCAAAATTGCAAAATATTTTTGCATCACAAAACAAGACTATTGGCAGTACTTTAGAGACATCATCTAATAAATTTATGACTATTTAACTTGGAAAGGATGACCACGGTTCGAATTATAATTTGCCGAATTTGAATTATAAAAAATATAATTCGTATTTTATTCATTCAATGATGAATTCTCATACGAATCTCATTTCGTATGAACTGGTTAAAATTTAAATCAAAATTTTAACAAATCAAATCGGATTTGATTCCTCAACGTTCAAAAGTGGGCATCACTATGCACGTGAAAAAAAAAGGTCATCTCCCACTTTTTGAAAAAATAAATAATTTATTTCATAAATTTAAAGGAAGTTCCAAAACCTTATAAATATCTTTCCCATCCTTTAAAATTTACACCATTCATTATATTTTCTTTCTCTCTATTTAGTTAATTGCTATTTACAAAGTGTACCTCATTATATTTTCTTTCTCTCTATTTAGTTAATTGCTATTTACAAAGTGTACTAATTACTCATATTAATACAAAAATTAAAGCTTATTATTTGTTCCTCACTGGTTATTATTAATATTGATTTATTATTTTTAAAGTACATTATTATTTATAAATGACTTCATCAAGAGAAAATAAAGGTAACAAAAAAATACGTGGAATGTCACGATTCTTTTTAATCAGATTTTTTATTGATTATTCTGGAGAAAAGTTTGAGCAACGATGAGGTAAATTTTATAGAAATGGCTCCGCCGAGAACTCAAGAATCAACACAGAAGGCTCATACATTGGATATTTTGTGAACCATTTGAATGACACCAGAATTTTTGGAGGCACAAGTATTACTCGATGTTGGATAAAGCGGAAAGATGTCAATAAGAATTGATATGCCACAACCTTTCACAATTATACAACATCAAATATGTCTCAACTAGCGAAAGCACAAATACATCCAACTAGTCGAGTAGCTCTATAAAGATAAGAGAACTACACGGACTTTTTTTTTAGAGTTTAGGGTACTTGTGCGACTTAATTTGATATATTTAGTACAAATTTAATTAATTTTTATTTTTTAAAATATTCTATTGTTTCGTGACCGGTGGTTGGACCGTAACTGCCTTGAACCACAGGGTAGTTCCGGATAAGTTTCTACATTTTCTAACCTTAAACCGGCGGTTGCCTAACTGTAATCGGATATTTGGGAACCGTGGCCACCCCTCATGCATGTACATCCTGCTAATCAATTACTTTGTTGTTTCACTATCGTGGCCAAATGAAGGTTTCTTCTTGTAAATGGCCAACATATTAAAGAACAATTTTACAATGCCGCACCACAAATATTACAGGCTATAATTAATAAGCATTTAAATTAACTTTCAAAAAATTTGTTCTAATTTAATTAGGTCTCGAGTTTGAATTATTGAAAATACAAAAGTACTAAATATTTGTTAAAAATACTTTGCCATCTTTTACAAATATCATACCGGTTCGAATCTTGATTAGTCGGCAAGATAGACTATTGTATAAACAAAAAAATATGACTTACTAAAACTATTGATTAAAATTTTATCATTTTTTAGGGATATGAGCTTTTCAAAATTTACTAAAACTTTGCCTTTTTTTTTATCCTCACCAAATTTTTTTTAAATACTTTTCATACATCTTCAGTGTAACCAGGTATGGAGCCGCCTCAGGAGTTGAAAAAGATCTGAAGAGTAAGAGGGAGAGACACTTGTCCGATTAAATATTCAAAGGCCTTGACCATTTTACAATTTTCTTGTTTAATAGCAAGGTTTTAAATAATGGCTAGGAGGCGAACCCGAGATTTATTTCGTCCTCCGAGTTGATCAGTTCCACTGATTAGATTGTCGATCGGACTGGACCTTTTTATTTTTTACTATTTCAAAATATTATATAAACTAAAAAGTTTAAATATAGGTTTCAAAATCCATATTCTGACCAATTTATTTTATTTTCAGTTGACTTTTTTTTTGTTGATTTGATTTATTTTGTGTTGACTTGGAAAAATCGAACTTGCGATGAGATTTTTTATTTAATTTTGTGTTGATTTTGAATAAAATTCTGTTTGATTGAGCAGTCCAAGTCAAAAAATTAGGTCGAACCATCTAATTTGATCGAATTTTCAGACTGTTTGCAAAGTGGGCGTACCAACACCGAAGCCCGATATGACCAAATTTCTGATTCGTGGCCCGACCGATCTGAGTATATTTTTTAAAATCTTGTCTAATAGGACGAGTAGATGTATCCAACTCGGCATTAGCTGGCCACGTACTCATTTACTATGGGATACTTCGTCAAAGCTCAGGTTTCTTTTTTTGGTCGGGAGTCAAAGCTGAGACTAGTTGTGCCATTCAATGAATATATATTAATTGGTATGTGCCATTCGATAAATTGCGGGCAAGCCCAGAAATAATTGGAAAGAAAATCGGTGGAGGCTAAGAGGTTTTTTTGGTTATACCGACATTTATTGAGTCATCTTTGAATTGCGATAAAAAAAATTAACAAGTATTTAATATATTTTTTTTAGTTCGAACTAATTAATATAAAATAACTATCTTTCCATTAATCTTAATTTTTTTTTGGTATATGCCCTAACAGATTTGGTCAACAATTGATTGAGACATATTTGAACTGCAACCCATATTGGACACAAATTTCCGACAAGTACTGAATGCAATCAAGGTCATTGAATTATTGGTTTTGACTCATACTAAATACGACAAATATCACATTGCCACATTTGGAAAAATGAAAATGTTTCCAATTTCGGATATCGCTAATATTTTCAACTACAACCACAAACTTGTATTCTCTCTCTCATACTTCCTTTCACAACCATCCTCAATGGATTTGCTTTTCAGCCATAGTAGGGGCATGGGAGGGACCTTCTAGAGAGCCGGCTCGCAAAGTTCCAAATCAGTAGTACAATCCAAGTGCGTTAATCATTTCGATTGGGTTGTCACATGGAACTAACGGTTATAAAGTTCCCGAACAATTTTTAGAACTTGTAGTTACGATTGTAAGTGCCGGTTCAATTTTTTTGGAAAATAAATTTCACAATTTAGTTTTAAAAAAATCAAAATCTGAATAGATTCTACGGTTTCAGAACCTCAAGTTCAACGAACACATAATTTAGGTAATTCTGGGACGGTTGAAGAAACTAATTTCAGAACTACCGATTGAGCAGATATTGTAAATGGTCTAAATATTATCACTTATGGTCCTACGATTAAGTTATCAACGGAACTACATCTACCAAAAATAGCAGTAGGCATTTGGAACAAGGAGACACTATTTTTTTTAATGGTAAATGAGACACTATTTATGATAGGCAAAACATTGTGGAAGGAACTCGAAGCCAAAAGAATTGGAGGCATTTTTAACGACTTCGTATCAAGAACGATACGATGAAAATGATAAGATTACAAGGAATAAGCACCCAATTAATAGCAAATGGTTGGCCTGATTTTGTCACCGGTTATGCTGGAGCCGCCTCCGGAATTGAAAAAGGTCCCAAGAGTAAGAGGGAGAGACACTTGTCCGAATGAATATTCAAAGGCCTTGACCATTTTGCAATTTTCTTGTTGAATATGACCCATTCGAGTAGATGTATCCAACTTAGAATTGGCTGGCCACGTACTCATTTACTGTAGGATACTTCGCCAAAGCTGAGACTAGAATATTTATGATGTAATTATTTTATTTTCGTATTTATATTAAATTAGTCTCCATTTCAGTTAAGAAATAAATGTGCCATTCAATATATATATATATATATATATTAAGAAGATGAATGTATATTAATGGGGTTGGATTCAGTGGGGACAAGACTTATCCCCACTGAATAAAAGTTGTCCCTACATAGGAGATTTTATTTGAACCATCAGATTTTATTAAAAATCGTGTCTACAGATTTGACAGTCATCAAAAAACCGAGTCTGAAAGTCCAAAATCTTGATCCATTTCAGTGGGGATAAGTCTTGTCCCCACTGAATTCAACCCCAATGTAAAAGATGTAGGTTCTTTCGATGATGGGAACCTAGTAATGGAAATACAAATAGGATGATGCATCATTGCATGCAGATCTTGCACAAATGCATTTCCATACAGTGTTAAATAGAAGGTTTTCATTAAACACAATATTGAATTTCTACCAAATGATTATGTTCCAGTGAAGCTACATAATTTATTTTTTAATTAGTAGGATGATGCATCATTGCATGCAGATCTTGCACAAATGCATTTCCATACAGTGTTAAATAGAAGGTTTTCATTAAACACAATATTGAATTTCTACCAAATGATAATGTTCTAGTGAAGCTACATAATTTATTTTTTTATTAGTAGAATTGTATTTACCCAGAAAAATATTAGATAAGAATTTAGATACATTAATTTGCTTATGCATCAACTTAATTTTTTTGCGATTTTTGTTGGTAGGAACTTGATGGGTGACTCGCTGAGTAATTTAAGCGTCAAAGAGATGAGGCTACTCGAGAATAGACTTGAACGTGGCTTAAGCAGAATTAGATCAAAGAAGGTATAAATGTGAAAATTTTCATTTTGGACTTGCTCAATGGTATTTATGAAGATCAGAAAACTATAATGAATAATTTACAATTGACGAGGGAGCAAACTGTAATTTGCTCAGAAACTAAACTAAACTTTACCCAACCCTACACTCTAAAAACCCTAGAGTTGTGCCTATAAAAAAAACCTGGATGAAACCCTACAACTCACCCTTTTTCTGAATTTTGTGTTATATTCCCAAGGTGGAGGAGGCAACCGTCCGGGCAAATCTCGAGGCGAGGGAGAACATAACGACACTTCGCGAGATGCTAGGGTAAGTCGTCTTGTCCATATCACTGATAATTATTAAGAAAACGTAAGGAGACATTGATTGATCACAAAACTGTAGGGACTGGAAGAGGAGTCTGGGAATTAGAGAAGACATGAATTAGCGAGGTTAGAGGAAGTCGAGGTAAGTCGATCCTCTCTGTTTTCGTGTCATAATTGATGTGTCTTCGTATGAGATGTATTTTCGTATGTGATCTGATCGTAACTGTGATATATGACTGTGAGTACGTATCATATGTTGCTAGGCATGTGATCTGTTTGTGGTTCGGTCTATTTTCGTCTGTGGATCTGTCTGCATGTTCTGGTAGGATTTATCTTGATGCTTCTGTGCCCGTAGAGTAATCTGGACAAATTTCGTACTCTATCTGAGCATCAGTGATACCTGTGCCCTGTGGTGAGACTGTCCTCGCGTTTCTGTGCCTTTTGCGCGAGGATTTGTCTTCTGTGCCCCACAAGTTCTCAATAGTTGTGCTCCGGAGTTCGTATGTGTCATCTGTAGTTGTTATTGCAGTTTTGTGCTATCCGTGTTTATTATTTACGGGTTCCAAATTCTCAATTGTGAGGTTGGCTTACTTAGTTGCATAAACTCAGGAAAATACGTATTTTGTTTCAGATCCGACGGGGACTAATCGGGATCGGGCGTGAGTGCTAAAGGGAGGACATGCATCTCATTTAGTTATATAGTCTGAAACTTCGTATTTGTTAAGGACGAAATTCGAATCGAGAAAAATAAGACGCCTTGCGAGAATTTACACCCTGCGGCGGTTGGGATGCCCGGATTATTGGGGCGTGACAGTATTCCACTATGAAAATTCTAATTGGAAAAGGTAGCACCACAAGAATTTGTGATTCATCTGAATAGAAAATTAAAGAATTCATGGTTGTTCTAACTGTTAAGGAGGACAACCGAAAACTGGTAATGGTAAAAGGGGGGTTGCAAATCATTTTAAAACCATGGTTTTGTGTCAAAAATTTTGTGATTTTCGTGGTCAAAACTACCTAAAACTTTGAAAGGTCATAACTTTTGACTCGCTAAACCGATTTGCTATTATAACTACTTTTCGGAAAGAGAATTTCAAGATCTACAAACATCGTTAGAGCGATCGACTTTCGGGGGCTAATTCGCAACCGTTTGAAACTTACAGCCATTTGAAGTTTTGTCAATAATTTTAAGTAGTTTTCTTCACAAATTTTGATTTGGTTTTCAAGTATTCATGTTCTTAGACAAGTAAAAAGTCGCGAAAGGATAGATGTATGTCATTTGTAATGAATTAATGGTGCGGGGTAATGTTGTGAGCTGGCGATATCACGATTTTAAGTTTGTGATTCTGTGATCTGGTGAGTTTGTGATTTTAATTTTAAGATTCTGTGATCCGGTGAATTTGTGATTTTGATTTAAAGATTCTGTGATTTGGTGAATTTTTGATTTCGATTTTAAGATTATGTGATGTGGTTATGTCATTATTCTGGGAGTGTGAATATGCGATTGAGATTTTGAATTAAGACGAAATCTGGGAAGTATAGATATGATTACGGTTCTAACTAATAATATATGTTGTACTCAAAATTAATCAGTAGGATACTTAGAGCTATGGCACCACAAACTCGGAGGATGACTATAAGGCAAAGTTCGGGAACAACCTCAGGAGAGATGCCTCGATTATTACCACTTGCTGAACCGACCCCGACACCTGTTCAGAACATAGCACAAGGGGGCGGAACCATGCCACCACCCCCACCACCACCCACTGCTGCTGGGGGTAACGTGCCACATCGTGATGAGAATGATCTGCCATACACCGAGTATGAACCGTCAGAAGAAGACGAGGAGGAAGGGGAGGAAGCGGAAGAGATACCGCCAACTGGAACTATTCCCCCTATGGTATCCCATGTGATGCCAGCAACCGGAATTACCCTTGACACAGGACTCGTGACCAACCTGTTGACTCATCTACTGGTCCAGTAGCAGCAACAGCCTGTACCAGTTATGGCAACACCAGTGGCAATCGCTCAACCAGAGGATGGTTATCGGCGATTCCAGAAAGCTAAACCTCCCGCCTTTGAAGGTACCCAGGACCCCATCCAGGTGGAAGATTAGATAATGGAGATAGAAAAGGCATTTCAGATTGCTCGTACAGAAGCATGGGACAAGGCATCGTATGCCTCCTACATGCTAACTAGAGATGCACGAAGGTGGTGGGAGACGCATCAGCGAACCCGCCAGCCCGGGACAGCAGAGATTAACTGGGAGACATTCTGAGAGACTTTTGGGCCAGGTACGAACCTGCTCCACTAAAGAGGGAAAAGGCTAAAGAGTTTGACCTGCTAGTCAAAGGAGGCAAAACCGTGATGCAATATGATCAAGAATTCACTAGGTATGTACTACCCAAAAATATTTGATGATTATGCACATTACAACTGTGTTGATCCTGACACAAATGATGGTTGCATATCTAGGCTATCTGTGTTTAAGTCAGCTGCAGTTCTAGATGAGGACACCAGGGCTCGCAAATTTAAGGAAGGATTAGCCAAGGAGATTCGGGACCATATTGTACCCTTGTTCCTGCCAACGTACTCTGAAGTACTAACACGAGCATTGGCAGTAGAACAGAACCTGCGACGTGACGAGACCGATAAGGAGAGTGGGAAGAGGAAAGTGGGAAAATATACTGGAGGACAAACCGCTGAGGTTACAAAGAAGCCATACAACCCACCACGGGGAGGTAATACACCCAATAACTCGTCCAACAATATGGATCAGTATCGCAGGTGTAGACGTTGGGGGCATCGTGAGGAGCAATGCCGGTGGGCAAATGGGGTGTGCTTCCATTGTGGAAAGGTAGGACATGTGGTGGCGAGGTGCCCTGATGCAACCACCAACCCGATACGGGCAATCACAGCTAATTCCACTCGAACAGGAGCAACACCAACTGCACCGACCCCGGCGCGAGTTTATGCATTGAACCAAGAGGATGCTCAACGACGGACAGGAGACGTCGTGACAGGTATGATTCTATTAGTAGTTAACCTGAGTAAAAGAAATATGGATATTGAATGAAATAGTTAGCATTTGTGTTTGATTGCCTGTACTATTAAGTAGTTAGATTAATAGTTAGAGACTTGAATAATGTGTCAGGTAAGCTGTTAGTGGCCGGCCATTCGGCAAAGGCTTTATTCGATTCTGGTGCTACACATTCATTTGTGTCTGAGAGTTTTGTAAAAAGATACAAACTCGCCAAGCAAGAGAGTGAAGAACCGTTAGCAGTCAGTACCCCTGTATGGAAGACCATTACAGTGACCCAGTTGTGCAAGGATTGTGAGATCACAATATGTGATGGCAAACAAATAGGGGACTTGAGAATAATGGCAATGATGGGATTTAATGTGATCCTAGGAATGGACTGGCTGACTGAACACTATACAGTGATAGATTGCAGGAGGAAGACAGTAGTTTTCCAGACCCCAAGGGAGCCAGCAACTCGATACGAAGGTGAACTGGGCCCCGGGTTATCTCGATATTGGAGGCAAGAAAATTAGTCCGGGGTGGTACAACAGCATTCTTAGCTATCGTTCGGGACAAAAGGTCAGAGCAGGCACTGGAGGATATACCAATCATACAACAATTTTCGAACGTCTTTTCGGAGAAAGTACAAGAGCTACCACTAGATCGAGAAGTTGAATTTCAGATAGAATTGATACCCGGGGCCAGTCCAGCGTCTAAGGCACCATACTGTATGGCTCCGGCGGAACTAAAGGAGTTGAAGGTACAACTAGAAGAGCCGTTAGATAAGGGATTTATTCATCCCAGTGTGTCCCCATGGGGAGCCCCAGTGTTATTCGTAAAGAAAAAGGATGGATCTATGCGGATGTGTGTCGATTATCGAGAGCTGAACAAACTCACCATCAAGAATCGGTACACATTGCCAGGAATATAAGATTTATTTGACCAGCTAAAAGGGGCACAGGTATTTTCCAAGATTGATCTGCGATCTGGATATCACCAATTAAAGATTAAGGAGGAGGATGTACACCTTACTACTTTTTGCACTCGCTATGGACATTATGAATTCGTGGTTATGCCATTCGGATTAACGAATGCTCCCGCCAAGTTTATGGACCTCATGAACAGGACTTTTCGACCATACCTGGATAAATTTGTTGTGGTTTTCATCGATGATATCTTGGTGTACTCTGCTAGTAAAGAGAGCCACGAAAAGCATCTGAGGACCGTATTGCAGGCGCTCAGGACATTTGAATTGTATGCCAAATTTAAAAAGTGTGAGTTCTGGCTTGAAAAGGTGGCATTTTTAGGTCATGTAATATCTAAGGAAGGAGTTTCGGTAGACCCTGGCAAGATTGAAGCAGTGACGAACTGGGAGCAACCTGCCAATGTGTCCGTAGTGCGAAGCTTCCTAGGGTTGGCGGGATACTACCAAAAGTTTGTTGATGGATTCTCTAAGATAGCAATGCCTCTGACCCAATTGACCCAAAAAGGGGTGAAGTTTGTATGGGAAAAGGAGTGCGAAGAAAGCTTTCAAGAGCTGAAGAGAAGATTGGTATCTGCTCTAATTTTGGCTTTACCAACCAAGGGGATAAACTTTGTGATTTACAGCGATGTCTCAAAAAGAGGCATTGGTTGTGTTCTATGCAGGACGATAAGGTCATTGCATATACCTCCAGGCAGCTCAAATCTTACGAGAAGAACTACCCCACTCATGACCTAGAACTGGCTGCGGTGGTCCATGCATTGAAAGTTTGGCGACACTATCTGTATGGGGTGTGGTGTGAAATATATACCGATCACAAGAGTCTCAAGTATATATACACACAGAAGGAGCTAAACATGAGGCAAAGAAGATGGTTAGAACTCATCAAAGATTACAATATTGGGATTCACTACCATCCTGGTAAGGCAAACGTGGTCGCGGACGCTTTGAGCCGAAAAGACTCTCATACAATCGTTTACAAGGTCACAGAACAGGAAGAGTTAGTGGAAGAACTACGAAGATTGGGGATAGAAGACAGTGGGCCGGCAATGGGGATGATAGCAAGTCTAGTGGTAGAGCCCTCTCTACGAATGCTACTCGGGGAAGGACAGCTAAGAGATGCCACCCTCAGGACCACTCGTCGCCAGGTTGAACGAAGGGAGATAACGGAGGACTTCCATATTAAAGCTGATACATATCTATACTTTCAGAATAGACTCTGTGTTCTAGCCATGAAAGAACTAAAGAACTTGGTATTAGAAGAGGCCCATAATGCCTGTTACACATGCCATCCGGGAGGAACTAAAATGTACCAAGACCTCAAGCAAGAATTCTGGTGGTCAGGAATGAAGAAGGAAATAGCATACTATGTAGCTAGTTGTATGGTATGCCAGCTGGTCAAAGCCAAACATCAACGACCGGTCAGACCTTTGCAGCCCCTAGATATTCCGGAGTGGAAATGGGAGAAAATCACTATGGATTTTGTGACCGGACTTCCGAGAAGCTTACATGGAAAGGATGCAGTATGGGTAGTAGTGGACCAATTAACTAAGGGAGCTCACTTTCTGGCTTACAAAACAGGTATGTCCATGGAGCAGATGGTTGAGCTCTACATAAGGGAAGTGGTACACCTACATGGAATTCCAGTGAGTATCACCTCTGATAGAGACACAAGGTTCATGTCTAGGTTCTGGAAGAGTCTGTAGAGAGCAATGGGGACCAAGTTACAGTTCAGTACAGCCTTTCACCCACAGTCAAATGGGCAATCCGAGCGAACCATACAAACTCTGGAGGATATGCTACGGGCATGTGTATTAGATTTTGGGGGCAACTGGGCGAGTCACCTTCCCTTGGTAGAATTCGCATACAATAACGGTTTCCTTACAAGTATAGGGATGGCCCCTTATGAAGCATTATATGGAAGGAAATGCCGATCACCAATTAGCTGGAACGAAGTGGGCGAGAAAAGAATATTGGGACCATAAATATTTGAAGAATTGACCAACAAGGTACCGGTCATCCAAGGAAGAATGCAGGCAGCGCAAGATCGACAGAAGAAATTCGCAGATCGCCGCAGGAGAGAACTAGAATTTGAAGTGGGGGATCATGTATTCCTGAAGGTATCACCCACCAAAGGTGTCAGAAGATTTGGGGTGAATGGAAAACTCAGTCCAAGGTATATCGAAACTTATGACATAATAGAACGTATCAGAAAACTAGCATACTGTTTGGCTTTACCCCCTAGCTTGGCCGGAGTCCACAATGTATATCACGTGTCCATGCTACGCAAGTACGTCCCAATGGAGGGACATGTAATTCATAAAATTCCAACGGTACTGCAGCCTGACGTAAGCTACGAGGAGATTCCGCTGAGGATTGTTGACGTGAAAACTCAATAGTTGCGAAAGAGGACCATCCAATATGTCAAGGTACAATGGAGCAACCATACAGAAAGAGAAGCAACCTAGGAGTTAGAGAAAGAAATAAAGACCAAGTACCCCTTCCTTTTCGAACCAACAAGTAAGTATCTTCAATTAAGTTTGTGGACAAACTTCTATTAAGGAGGGGAGGATGCGAAGATCAGAAAACCATAATGAATAATTTAAAACTGACGAGGGAGAGAACTGTAATTTTCCCGGGGACTAAACTAAACATTACCAAACCCTACACTCTGAAAATTCTAGAGCTGTGCCTATAAAAAAACCAATATGAAACCCTACAACTCACCCTTTTTCTGAATTTCGTGTTCTATTCCCAAGCTAGAGGAGGCAACCATCCGGGCGAATCTCGGGGCGAGGAAGAACATAACGACACTTCGCGAGATGCTAAGGTAAGTCGTCTTGTCCATATCACTGATAATTATTAAGAAAATGTAAGGAGACATTGATTGATCACAAAACTGTAGGGACTGGAAGAGGAGTCTGGGAATTCAAGAAGACGTGAATTAGCGAGGTTAGAGGGAGTCGAGATAAGTCAATCCTCTCTGTTTTCGTGTCATAATTGATGTGTCTTCGTATGAGATGTATTTTCATATGTGATCTGATCATAACTGTGATATATGACTGTGAGTACGTATCATGTGTTGCTAGCCATGTGATCTGTTTGTGGTTCGGTCTATTTTCGTCTGTGGATCTGGCTGCATGTTCTGGTCGAGTTTATCCTGATGCTTCTGTGCCCGTAGAGTACTCTGGACGAATTTCGTACTCTATGTGAGCATCCATGATATCTGTGCGCTGTGGTGAGACTGTCCTCGCGTTTCTGAGCCTTTAGCGTGAGGATTTGTCTTCTGTGCCCCACAGGTTCCTGATAGTTATGCTCCGGAGTTCGTCTGTGTCATATGTAGTTGTTATTTCAGTTTTGTGCTATCCGTGTTTATTATTTACGGGTTCCTAATTCTCAATTGTGAGGTTGGCTTACTGAGTTGCATAAACTCAGCAAAATACATGTTTTGTTTCAGATCCAATGGGGACTAATCGGGATCGGGCATGAGAGCTAAAGGGAGGACATGCATCTCATTTAGTTATATAGTCTGAAACTTTGTATTTCCAGTTAAAGACCATTTGTTTTATTTTCAATAATTCTCGTTTGTTAAGGATGAAATTCGAATTGAAAAAAATAAGATGCCTTGCGGGGATTTACACCATGCGGCGGTTGGCATGCCCGGATTATTGGGGCGTGACAGTATTCCACTATGAAAATTCTAATTAGAAAAGGTAGCACCACAAGAATTTGTGATTCATCTGAATAGAAAATTAAAGAATTCATGGTTGTTCTAACTTTTAAAATTTGTTAATCTAAGTAACCTCCTAGCATCTTGGACGTATACATTGAAGTGAGACCAACTTTCACTTGTCACATATGTTAGAAATTCCATGCTCAAATTATTCCAAGTTCGAGAATTTGAGAATACAATAGTGTTAAATATTTGTTAGTTAAACTTTGTCTTCTTTTAAAGGTCCTAGCCGGCTCGAACCTTGATTAGTCGGCCTAGTATGCCGAATATCATGTGGTATTAAAAAAATAATTTGAACTCAAACACCTATTCAATGTACATCGACATAATTGCTATTCCATGTCAACCTTATTTTATAATTTCAGTTATTAGCTAGTTGGCATTAGTGTATGATTACATTCTTACAGGAACTTGAGCTCGAACATGAAAATATTTGTATTCGCACAAAGGTACACCTTCACTACAAACAAATAACATTCGGTTCAACTTTTTTTTCCTGGATAGATAAAGTTATTTACTACTTCATGGTATTACTAAACTCACTTGTCGACTAATCCAGGTTCGAAATTAATACGTATATTAATAATACTGCTGATTGCTGAAATGGAGATACTTAACTACCATGTGTTTTTAAAAATAGATACTTTATCCCTAGTGTTTTAAAAATACCCAAAAAAGTACCCGTGTTTATCTCCGATCAGATATATTTTGGATTTCCGGTCACCGAAGCTCACGTGGCAAGATTATGTGGACAACTTAAGTCAAAATAGATTTAAAAAATCAAAGTACATTTTACCTACTTGTGGTTTGGCCGATTTCGAGTTCAGGCCGTGTGGTTTCAATTTGATAACGTAGTCCTTGTGCTTTGCAATCTTTTAGAGCATACGGTCCACTCCGGATGACTGGGCCAAAAGTGCCACCTGACTTGCCACGTGGCATGAAAAAATTGATTTTTTAAATCAATTTTGCATCATCTTACCACGTCAGCGTCGGTCATCAGAAATCCAAAACACATCTAACCGAAGATTTACACGGGCACTTTTTTAGATTTTTTTAAACATAGGAAATAAAGTATCTATTTTTTAAAATACATAGTAATTACGTATCTTTATCCCAAAATTTTAATCACCCAAAATATTTGGTAGGATTGAATTCTTCCTGATGGCCGATGGGAACTGGGTCAGGTCTAGTGGCGGTTGTGGGGTCGTACTCGTACCCACGTTGTCTCGTCAGATGGCTTTCTTTTTCTCCCCTCCTTTCCGGATCTTGGTTTGGATGGTACTTGGTAGTGCCAGAATAAAAGTGATAAACTTATTGAAGTGTCAGGGTCCTACCCATGTGATTCATTTATAGTTCGACATTATTCTATTTTAATACAGAGATTTTATCCAAAAAATAATTATATTTATAATTTAATGTCACATAATTTAAATATATTTTAATATTACCAAAAAATTTATCTTTTACATGTATTAAAATTTTAATTTAATTATTTTCCATATAATTTTTTTATAGATCATTTTTTAAAATATTGATAAATTATATCTGAAATTGCAGTCTAACCGATCAGATCATATTTTTAAAACGATAGTTTTGTGAAGACCATAAATGTGCCACAAGAAATTGAAATATGACGAAAAACACATGGAATACTTTTATTTATTTAGGAAAGCTAAACATTACACATGTGATACTCTATTGCATAGCTTTTTTTGGTGGAAATCTATTGCATAGCTAAATCCAACCGAACTCTGAAATTCAATAAACACGACATAGTCTACGGATCCAATCTGCAACTAAACTCTTATTACAATTTCTTAAAGAGCAAATACAAACCCAACATTAAAATCTAGAAACAGTAACAATGATTGTAATAAATTATTAGTACATTGTGTTTTTCTAATTGAGATAGTGACAAATATTTATCTAATTGACACTTCGAACATATTTTTGGACAATTTTTGTAACCTAAATTATTTGTGGAACTCAACAACACTCCAAACACCACCGTAAACCGAACAAGTCACCTCAAGTTTTGAAAAACCAGAAGCCATGGACAAGTCTTGAAGCTCTTTCTCACTTCTCTCTCTTCCGGAATAATGCAGCAGCATTATGTAGTCTATTCCTGCAATGTGTTTCGACGACAGACTACAGTCTGGTACCTCCAGCGGAATCATAGTTATAATTATGATTTTTCCGTTTTCGGGTAGCGACTTGTGGCAATTCTTCAACATTTTGATACAATGCTCATCACTCCAGTTATGAAGGATGTCCTGTAATAGAAAATGATAAATTGATAATTTTATTTGTTTTATTAGGAAAAAATGGATTTCATTGAAAATTATCAATCATACCTTCATTAGGATGGCGTCCGCAGAGGGAATAGTAGCAAACATGTCACCTTCAACATGCTCAACACCTACATATATATAATGGTCAAGGGTCAAATAATCTTATGAAATTCATTTTTTAAAGAACATATCTTATGAAGGTTAACAATTTAAATAAAATTTTCGTTCTGTGTAATTAATCATTTTTTTTAAAAGGTAGATATAGTATTATGTATAAATGTTATATTTACATGTTAAATAAAATAAGTGTAGAAATCTCTTGTAGAATAAGTACGAAGTTGCGGGTGCAATCTCAGTAAAATTTTATAGCGATAAAATTCAGGGGAAAAAATTGTCAGAGAAAAAGAGCGCAAATGTTTATACCACGATGACAATATATCTACACTTTTAAACCCCTGAAACCCTCCTCTAAAGACCCCACAAGCTAAAAACCTTCCCAGACCAAACCCGACAATATTACAATAATCTTCTATAGCTTTGAAGATTTCTATTGCAATAACAATCGAGAGTTCCATATACCTGGTATATCCTAATTTTAACAGCTAATAAATAGTTATAGAAAATTTCGAAGCGCCAAAAAAGTTATAGAAGATTTCTTGCTGGAAGGTGAAACCTATACTAGCAAAGCCCATCTTGCCCTTAAAATCACCATGTAATTATCTAAAATATTCAAAATACCGTCCCTATCATCTTCATTAAACCGTAGGACCCAAGAGAAAGAGAGTTTTTTTAGGAAGAGAGTTTTTTTAGGAATTATATTTATACACCACCTAGGGGAATCATTGTGCAAAAAATAGCTTAACTCTGTAGGTGAACGTAGTTAATTAGGCATACATAGTGTCGATCTAGACCTTGTCGCTACTCAATAGGTTATTTCATTTGCTATTCTAGGAGTATGTCTCGGTTTACAAATATGCAAAAGACTAAGTGATAGTCTAGCTAAGATTGCTTCGTTTTCTTTCTCGCCAACTAATCTGAGCTAGGGATTTTCAGCGTACGTCTGATTTCAGATTACCACGTCATAATTCACGCATGTCACATGTACATTTTTCTGGAGTGACTAAAGAAAAGAGATTTTTCCTATTGTAGGTCTCCTACCCGTTTAGATTTTTTTTCATCTTAATTCTATATAAACCCTTTAGATCTAGGTCAAAATACATTTTTTTTCCAATTACATACTTTTACGTTCATAAAAAAACTAGTCTGAGCTAAGCTCACCATTGATAAAATCCACAGCTAAAATATTTGTTGTGATGTAAATATTTACTTCTGAAAAATAGAATTTTAGTTACCAGGGACGAGTGGCGCGCCTTGAATCACATGAGGCAAGTCGAAGTTGATCCCTTTAATGGAAGGGTACTTGGAGACAATCATACTCAAAATCTTACCGTTACCGCCCCCGACATCGACCACGGAACTAAGGCCATGGAAGCCATTGTAGACCTTGAGAATCTTCGACATCACCAATGTCGAAATCCCGGACATGCCTCTGTTGTATGTCTCGTTGAATGTTGGGTCCGATTGCATGTACTCAAAAACCGATCCCCCGCTGTTCTTCTTGTAGTGATCTGATCCCCCTTCAACAATCGCCTCCTTCATGTTTGTCCTGCGTGATCACAAGAACAACATCATAAATTGTTTATATTAGTTCTCTGTTTTTCCTAGCAGGAAGTTCAGTGAGTTCATGATAACAAAACATGCATTAAGGTAGAATGATTGTTTTATAGGTAACAACATACCAAGTGGACATGACAATGATTTTGTTTAAAATTACGAGTCGGATCTTATTTAAAGTCAGTGATATTTTTCATTCATAAAACTTTCAAATATATAACTTTATTGATTGGGACAATGAGTTTCCACTTGACATAAAATTGAGAAAACAATAAAATCAAATATATAGTTCAATTGGCTGTCTGGGCTTGTGGTTGAAGTTTGGATGATTTATGTTAGAGTTTTAACGAGATTTGCGATCGCAAATTCGTCTGAGGAATTTCGACACTTGTGTGTACCCCTTTTGCATACTTAATAAAACTTCTCCTTTTAAATAAAAAAAATTTATGATTGAATAGACTAGGTCATATATGTGTTATGACCACGGTAAAATATTAAAGAAACTGTATCAGGCAATTTAAACAATTTATGTCAACATACCAATTGTCCGTAAAGGCTGGATGATTAGCAAGGGCAACCATGGAACCCAAGGACCCCTCACTTTCACTCCCAACAAGGAACTTAGTGGCAGGAGCAAGCCCATAGATCCTCTCCACCGAGCCATCGTCGAGGGAGCGCAATCCGCAAGTCAAGAACTTTTGGGTGACCAGATACCTAAGCATCCTATCCAACCCGAAAGCAGTGTCCGGGCTCTTCTTCAGCAGGCCCGAAGCTACCTCGGCTGCCGACAATTGTGCCTTAGGACCAACTTTACCTATGATCCCAAATATCCCAAGCTCCATGGCTGCATTCACAGTCATCGAGCCTAGGGCTCCCATCGTGTATTGCAACGTGTGGAGGCATGCATCATCATCTTCCTCACCAGGGATACCAATATAGTTCATCACGATGGGCTAGCTTTGACTATTTTTTGTATTTTTTTTTATTTGGGCTTTTTATGTCTACTGGTAGCGTATGTTGTTTGGGATGGAAGTTGTGGCGCACACATATTTATATATGGTATTCAGCAATAAGACAAATATCTGGACGCTAAAAAAGATTCGTATGAGCTGATTCGAATTTAAATCAAAATTTTAACAAATCAAATCAGATTGCATTCATGATCTAAGGGCTCAACGTTCAGAAGTGGGCATCACTATGCAGGTGGAAAAAATTGTCACCTCCCACTTTAAAAAAACATTATTTTATAAATTCAAAAGAAGTTCCAAAACCTTATAAATATCTTTCCCATTCTTTAAAATTTACACCATTCATTATATTTTCTTGTGAATGGCCAACATATTAAAGAACAATTTTACAATGCCCCACCACAAATATTACAGGCTATAACATTTAAATTAACTGTGAAAGTTTTGTTCTAATTTAATCAGCTCTCGAGTTCAAATCATTGAAAACATAATAATATTAAATATTTGTTAGAAAAACTTTGCCATTTTTTTCAAATATTCTACTAGTTCGAATCTGGATTAGTCGGTAAGATAGACTGTTGTATAAATAAAAAATATGACTTACTGAAACTATTGATTAAAATTTTATCTTTTTTTAATCTACTTTGAGCTATTTTTTTTAGGATACGAGCTATTCAAATTTTAGGATAATTTTCTAAAAGGGGATTTATTTCCCCCACAATTCCCTGAATAGGGTTGTCAGTGGATATTTTCCTTGTCTGGGGTCGAGCCAGAAACCGCTCAGTGAGGAGCATTTTTTGGTTTGCCAAAAACCGCTCCACGGGGAGCTTTTTTGGTTTGCCAAAAACTGCTCCACCGGGAGCATTTTTTGGTTGTCACCGAAAAAAAAATTAGCTGCACTGAGAAAGGGGAGAAAATCCAAATAAAAACACACAATGGCTCTTGTTCGGAATCGAACCGAAGACTTCCACAATTTTAGATAAGCACTCTAACCAACTAATCTACAAGAGCCTATTGACTTATAACTTTGTAATAAATAATATATTACATATATACGATTTCTATGAAATATGTAATATATTACATAAATACATATTTATATAAAATAATATTTATTATATAAATACGTATTTATGTAATATTTTTTATTACATAAATATGTATTTATGAAATATATATTTATGTAATATATTAT
This sequence comes from Hypericum androsaemum, assembly GCA_963995505.1. NCBI lineage: Eukaryota > Viridiplantae > Streptophyta > Magnoliopsida > Malpighiales > Hypericaceae > Hypericum > Hypericum androsaemum. The sequence continues at coordinate 5,917,484 of OZ023192.1, read as the reverse complement.
CTATATTTATGTAATATATTATTATTTATGTATATTATATATATTTGTATTTATGTAATATATTATTTATTAAATAAATATGTATTTATGAAATACATATTTATGAAATATATTATTTTTAAATAAATACGTATTTCATAAATATATTTATGAAATATATTATTTATTAAATAAATATGTACCTATGAAATATGTATTTATGAAATAAGTCTTTATTTAGCTGGGTGTATTATATTACAAATTAGTTGTTCATATTAACTTCAAGATAGAATTTTTTATTTGGAGTTACTTTTTCATTGCAACCTTATCAAAGAGAATTCCAAAATATTATTATTTTTAATAAACATTACTTCCTCTTTATTTTTAATAAACAAGTTGTATAATGGTTAAAACCGGGTTCTGGTTTAAATGAGACAATTAAATTGGCAAAAAAAGAAAATGCTCCCGACGGAGTGATTTTTGGCAAAAAAGAAAACGCTCCCAGCGGAGCGATTTTTGGCAAAACAAAAAACGCTCCCAGCGGAGCGGCTTTTGGTAAAAAAAAAAGTTTTTTCGGTAATTTTCCTTCGCTTTGGGTAATTTTGTTTGGAACCATTATTTATGTAATATATTACATATTTTATAGAAATCGTATATATGTAATATATTATTTATTACAAAGTTATAAGTCAATAGGCTCTTGTAGATTGGCTGGTTAGAGTACTTATTTAAAATTGTGGACGTCTTCGGTTCGATTCCGAACAAGAGTCATTGTGTGTTTTTATTTAGATTTTCTCCCCCTTCTCAGTGCAGCTAATTTTTGGTGACAACCAAAAAAGCTCCCGGTGGAGCAGTTTTTGGCAAACCAAAAAACGCTCCCGGTGGAGGGGTTTCGTGCGAAGAAAAAATGCTCCCCGTTAAGCGATTTCTGGCTCGATCCCAGATAAGAAAAACATTCCCTGACAACCCCATTCAGAAAATTGTCGGAGAAATAAACCTCCTTTTGAAAAATTACCCCAAATTTTACTTGTTATACATCTTTACAGTGACCAGGTATGGAGCCGCCTCCAAAAAAAGGAATGGAGCCGCCTCCAGAGTTGAAAAGTATCTTAAGAGTAAGAGGGATAGACACTTGTCCGATTAAATATTCAAAGGCCTTGACCATTTTACAATTTTGTTGTTTAATAGCAAGGTTTTAAAAAATGGCCAAGAGGCCGATCCGAGATTTCTTTGTTCCTTCGAGTTGATCAGTTCGATTGATTAGGTTGCTATCGGACTGGACCTTCTCTTTTTTTTACTATTTTAAAATATTATATAGACTAAAAAGTCTAATATTTAAATTTCAAAATTTATATTATGACCAATTTATTTTATTTTCAGTTCTTTTTTCTTTATTGATTTGTTTTTTTATAGGTAAATATGCTTTATTAAAGGGAATCAAAACAAGAAAGAACAGCAAATAGGAAGAAAAAGAAGAAACAAACCAGTGTCTACAAAGACCTTCCCAACAAGAGCCAAAACAGGAACATTAACAATTACTTAACTCGTAGAGTAGAGAGTCCCAAAATAAATCTAATAAACCACTATTCTTTTTTGATTTGATTTATTTTGTGTTAGAATCTGGTTTGATCAAGTAGTGCAAGTCAAAAAAATTGGGTTGAACCATCTGATTTTACTGAATTTCAGACTGTTCGCAGGGTGGGCATACCAATACCTACGCCTAGTATGACCAAATTTCAGATTCGTGGCCCGACCGATCGGAGCGCATTTTTAAAACCATGTCTAATAGGACGAGTGGATGTATCCAACTTGGCATCAGCTGGCCACGTACTCATTTACTATAGGATAATTCGTCAAAGCTCAGGTTTCTTTTTTGTTCAGGAGTCAAAGCTGAGACTAGTTAGGAAATAAATAAGCCATTCAATGAATATATATTAATTGGTACCGGCCATTCGATGAATTGCGGGCAAGCCCTAAAATAATTGGAAAGAAAATCGGTAGAGGCTAACAGGTTTTTTTTTCTATACCGATACTTATTGAGTTATCTTAGAATTGTGATAAAAAAAATTTTAACAAGTATTTAACTTTTTTTTAGTTCGAACTAATTAATGTAAAATAACTATCTTTCCATTAATCTTAAGGTTTTTTTTTTGGTGTAGGCCCTAACAAATAGGAAATGGATTTGACACAGATACAAATAGGGTTAATTTGTGCCACGTGGGGAATTATCGGGACCATCCACGTCATCAAACATTTGAGAAAGGGAGATCTGACAGTGGACCGCAAAGAGGGGTATAAAGATAATTATGACGCGTGAAAATGCGTGTCCAGCTTGGAAAGGAGAGAGAGTGGTGATGAGACCCACCATGGAGTAATTTTTTCGTAATTTGTATGCCTTTTTTCTTTCCAATAAATACTCTCTCCTTTATGTCTATCATTTGATTTTTTTTAGCACAATTAATTTTTTTCGAAGCACATTTATTTTTTTTCATCTTTCCAATAAATTTTTAAAGGGTAAATTATCCTGAGGTCCCTAGTTTATAGTTTTATTACTCGTAGGTCTTTGACTTTCGAAAATAGTGTATGAGGTCCCTGATTTTTAAGAAAATATTGGTCGGTGGTTCCTAGTCACCGGATCGGAGTCCCTGGCTTTCAAAAATAGTATATGAGATTCCTACTTTTTAAGAAAATATTGGTCTAAGGTCCCTAGTCATTGGATCAGAGATTTCCTCCTGAGATTTTTAAGAAGATCGATCTGGTGACTAGGGACCTCCGACCAATATTTTCTTAAAAAGTAGGGACCTCATACACTATTTTTGAAAGATAAGGACCTGCGAGTAATAGAATTATAAACCAAAGACTTGAGGGTAATTTGCCCATTTTTAAATGGTAGCCGAGTTTAGATAAAAAGGCATACGCTATTATGAATAATTAATTAAATAGTATGTCCAGTTATAATTAAATGGCATGCCTAGTTTAGATAAAAAGGCATACCCGATTATGAATAATTAATTAAATGGCATGCCCGGTTACGATTAAATGGCATGCCCAGTTTAGATAAAAAGATACACCCGGTTATGAATAATTAATTAAATGGCATGCCCGGTTACGATTAAATGGCATGCCCGGTTTAGATAAAAAGATACACACGGTTATGAATAATTAATTAAATGGCATGCCCGGTTACGATTAAATGGCATGCCCGGTTTAGATAAAAAGGCACACCCGATTATGAATAATTAATTTAAATGGCATGTCTGATTACGATTAAATGGCATGTCCGATTTAGATAAAAAGACATACCCGATTATGAATAATTAATTAAATGTATGTCCGTTTATGATTAAATGACATGCCCGATTTAGATAAAAAGGCATACCCGATTATGAATAATTAATTAAATGGCATGTCATTTGTAATAAAATAAATAATACTTATAATAAAAAATTAAATATTATTTTAAATAATATATCAAATTGATTTATTACACTATAATATACTAATTTGATTTAATAATAATAATAACAAAAAAATTACGACCGCCCTTCTCTTCCCAGCTGTCATTGTGCATCCCTCTTTTACCTTTTTTTGACTATTTTAATTTTAGCTTTTCTCTTTCATACATAGACGCATCAACCCCCATTAATGCACGTCAGGCCTAACACAACATTTACTTTTTCAGCCCCTTCTGTACATGCACGGGAAAAACTTTTCCGTGTCAAATTCGGTCTGTTAGTGGTCAATAATTGAGACATATTGGATTTTTTATAGTACTTTATTATTCATAAAAATAGTGTTACTATTAAAAATATTTCGAAAGTTGTGTCCTTTTTCAAGATTGAAAAAACAATTCCACTTGGGGACCCTAAATAGAAATTTTTTTCGACTTGGGACCGAAATCGTAAAAATATTTCGGCTTCCGTCGTCAAAAGTTTATTTTCGATTTTGTCCCAGGTCGAAAAAAACTTTCGAATTGAGGACCCAGATTGAAAAAAAATTTTGAATTGGTACCTTATCCGACAAGAATCTGGAAAGTGAGATTTCGGGTGGATTTTTATCTGGATAGGTCCCAGATCGAAATATTTTTTCGACCTGGTCCCCGACCTACTAATTTATTTGAACACTGACCCCGGATACGAAAAGACCACAAAAAAAAAATTTGACCCCCGCTCCGACTTCGCTGCTTCGCCGTCTCGTCGTTCACCGCTTCCTCCCCGCCCTTGGTCCTCGTTCCGTCTCTTCCATTCGTCCTGGTCGTCGTTCCTTGTCGTCGGCGTTCCGTTTCTCGCCGTTCGCCGCTTCCTCCCCGCCCTTGGTCCTCGTTCCGTCTCCGCCGTTGCTCCCCGCCGTTCGTCCTCGTCGGCGTTCCGTCTCTCGCCGTTCCTCCCCGCGTCCGTCCTCCCCGCCGTTCCGTCCTCCAGCCTTCCTCGTGTCCTGCCTGCCGTTCCTCCCTGCCGTTCCGTCCTCCAGCCGTCCTCACTTCCTCCCCGTCGTTGTCTCCGCCGTTCCTCCCAGCAGCCGTTCCGCCCCGCGGTATAAATTTTTTGACCGTTTTGTGAATTTTTTGACCGTTGGATTAAATTGGACCATTGTTTGATTAAATTGGACCGTTCTCATTTTATGATTAAATTGGACCATTCGTTGTATGATTAAATTGGACCGTTCGTTGTAATTTTGTTGCGTGTGGTGTGTTAAAATTTCAAACAATTGGTATTTGTGTATGATTAAAATTTGGTGATCAATTTATTGGTATTTGGATCGTTTGTTAATTTAATTATGTTAATTAGTATAATTGGATCTTTTGTTACTTTAATTGTGTTAATTAGTATAATATTTTGTTTAAATATTCTGAATTAATGGTATTAATTAATTTTATTATTTAATTGGACCGTTGGATTTTAGGATATAATTGGATCGTTGGATTTAAGTGTGTTAATTAATTTAATTTTTTGTGTGTTAAATAAATATCTTAATTAAAATTTGGTAAATATTTAATTAATTAATTAATTATGAATTATTTATTAATTATGTATTCTTATCGTGTTATTTTCAAATTTCTGATTTTTTTTGATAAAAATGTCATGAATTTAGATATGGCTTCACAATCAGACTTATCTCATTATTAGGGGAATGGAGGACTCGTAGATGACACTCTGTTACGATACCAGAATGTGCACCGTTCTCAGAATGTTTGAAATTGTGAGGTTCGTAATTAAAAAATTTTGTATTTTATATTCAATATTTTTTAAAATAATATAATTATATTTTTACTATTGGTTATTTTGTGTAGATTGAGAGTTGAAGTCAAAATAACGAGCCGTTGAGCTTCCGTTATCGCACGTTGAGAGTAGGAGGAGTGAGTAACCAGAAATTCATTGAATATATGAAGGCTGCCAGTTTTTGGGACGTTTGGTGCATTGGCAACGTTGTTATCAATACTGCACTGGTTACCGCCGTGGTGGAGAGGTGGCGGCAAGAAACACACACTTTCCACATTCCAGAGGGGGAGATGACCATTACTCTCCAAGATGTGTCTGTTTTGCTCGGACTTCCTATCGATGGAAAGCCAGCAACGGGGCCGCAAACACCTCCCCAGTGGAAAGAGATGTATTATGGCTTATTTGGCATGAGCCCACGAGATAGTCCAGAACTTGTCACAGGTAATAAATTTTATATTGAGTGGTTTGATAACAATTTCTCTCCTTCTCATATCCCAGATGATGCTGATGATGAGATAGTGCAGCGATATGTTCGAGCAAACATAATGCGACTAATCGGATGCACGCTTTTTCCGGAGTCTGCCGACCGATTGGTCCACATCAGCTGGTTGTCACTTCTTATTGATGTTGAGGTAATTGGCACATATAGTTGGGGTAGTGCGTGTTTGGCATACGTGTACTACCAGTTATGCAAAGCCACGAGGCCTAAAGCAAAATTAGTTCACGGGGCTATGCAACTGGTTTGTATGTGGACTTACGAAAGGATAATCCCAACTTGCCCGATTTACTGTGAGACTCGGAGGCAAGCTGATGATGAGCCAACTTGCCCGATTCAAATAATGTGTTGATATTTTAGTAACCAATGCATAATTACTGAGTTTTGCAGGTGGATAGGCCCTATAGATCGAACTTGTACTTGAAAAATTACTAACGTCTCCTACTACCGCCGCATGTTCGACGAGTTAAAAAACTCACATGTAAGTAAAATTTGTAGGATTTTATTTACGATTTCTGTGTATCTAGAAATATTATTATAAAAGTTTTTTTTATCTTGTTGGCGTGCCTGAATTGCAGGTGGTTTGGATACCGTATACTGACGATGTCATTTCTAAGTTGCCACACGTATGCCGCCGGGATCAGGCATTGTGGTTGGCACGCGTCCCGTTGATTTGTTATCTTTATGTGGAATGGCATTATCCCGACCGGGTGTTGCGACAATTTAGAATGATGCAGCATATTCCTACAGAACCTGAGAACGATGAGGTGACACATAGTAGTTCAGACCGTCGTAACAAAACTGGGCAAGATTGGGAGGAATTTTATAGCAGCCATGTGGCGGTATGGCAGGATCGATTAAACTCTGTGTTTCCAACAAGCCCTGCATTGCCACATATCCATTATCATGATGGCTATATGGATTGGTTCAGAAGAACTACCCGGCATTTTATTACCCCTTCCGGTGCTAGGCTGTACATGACTGTAAGTATTGTAAAATATTATACGCTTTACATATTATATTAAATGTTTAATGACTAATTTCTAATGATCTTTAATATTTGTAATGGTATAATATTGTTTTGCAGGCTGATGTTATTGAGCGTATATGTCACTCATATGATAATTCTTATATTAGATCTTTGTCTGAAGTGGCACTGGGACATGCTGGAGAGAGGAGCCGATATGTTGATTTTTCGGACTCCCAACCAACTATGACTCGGCCAGAGACACCATCATACGCTATTCGACAGCTGCACGTTCTGTTCCACAGATGGACTTCGTGCCTTCGGCGCCCCTTTTGCCTGGCCTGATTGTATCCGGTTCTTACTTTACCATTCCCAACAGTATCGGCATACATATGGACTTCATAACGTCTGGCCTTTTTCGACCACCGATCTAACTAAAGTTGAAGCTTCTTCGATAAGACTATTTGCCCACCACCACTACTCTCTTCAATGCACTTAATTGACCTCTCATTAAAATAGGTGGCTAGCGTTTGAAAAGTCTCAGCCACGATAGTTGATACCGACAAACGATAAACTTTCTTGAAGATCTTGTTAACATACTCTGCAATATTCGTCGTCATGTGGCCATAGCGTCGTCCGCCATCGTAAGCTAAGGTCATCTTGGACAATATCAGATCTTTATTCAAGATCCAATCATATACCTCTTACTTGCCCCTCCTTATTTCCTCCAGATTATCATGTAACTTCTGCAGTTGTGCTTGCATTCCTACAACAAAATTAGTTATAAAATTATATGTGAAATAATATTTTGTAAACTGGTTTCAACACAGACTTTTGACTTCACAAGTTTTTAATGTTACCTGCAACCATCATCACATTCTTAATGGCATCGTTCTTGAAACGGGTGTTAAGATTGCTTGCAATGTGTCTAAGACAATATCGATAGGCAGTCCCCGAACTTTCTCCCCAACTATTGCCATCCACCATTGCCCTCAATATGCCTCTGTGCCGATCAGAAATAACACATATTTTGCCTCGGTCAGGAGTCACATGCACCCTGATTTGTCTCATAAACCAGGGCCAACTACTGGTGTTCTCGCTCTCAACGAGGGCAAATGTTAATGGAAGTACACAATTATTCCCATCAATAGCAGTGGCGATCAAAAGGACATGCTTGTACTTTCCATACAAGAATGTTCCATCAATCTCCAACACAGGGATGCAATGTTGGAAAACTTCAATGCAGGGCTTGAAGCTCCAGAATACTCGTCTAAATATTTTTGTCCCAGGTTCAAGAGAAACCACATAATGGTCTACACCTGGCACGCAGTTATAATATTCACATTGTACAACAGTTCCTGGATTCTTAGCCTTGCACGCAGCAAACCACTGCAGAAGTCGATTGTACGATTCGTCCCAACCACCCCATAACTCCTTAAATGCCCTATATCTTCCCCACCAAGCTTTCTTGTAAGAGGGTTTGAATCCAATGCGGTCTTGGATTTCAGTAATTATAAACTTAATTGGAATGTCTGGTTGTTGCGCAACTATATTCATAATTATTTCTGCAATGTGAGCAGACCTGAGTTGTCGATGATCTTTTGAAGGTCGTTCCGCACTACAATTATGCAGGTGGGTGTATTTTACTATTTTCCAAGTAGGAAGTACAAATCCCTTTGCTGAAACACGCAGTTACACACTTCTTCCCATTTTTTACACTTCACAGCATAAGTGCGGGGTCTTGTTTCCTTAAGCTTTAACTCTCGCCGCACTTTCATTGAGAATCTCTCGATCTCCCTAATTGCATCTTTTTTGGTACTCCAAATCGTACCCTCCTTTAATTCACCATCATAACTTTCATCAGTTTCGGTGTGCGCTCCCCAATCTTCATCATAAATACTCATCAATTTGTGTTCACCATGCTCAGTTGCAGCAACTTCATAATAGTGCCCTTCAAACTGCCATCATCCATATTGCTCTTCTTCTTCGTCTTCTTCTTCTTCTCCGTATAGTTCTTCTTCTTCTCTGTATAGTTCTTCTTCTTCTTCTTCTTCTTCTTCTTCTTCTTCTTCTTCTTCTTCTTCTTCTTCTTCTTCTTCTTCTTCTTCTTCTTCTTCTTCTTCTTCTTCTTCTTCTTCTTCTTCTGCGGTATGGAAATTTGTTGTTGCATATGGATGTACTTTTGTAGGATCATATTCAAACCAATCTGTTTAGACTTCATAATCATCAACATCATCATCCCTTATGGAAGGAACAACAAGATGCGTCACTCTTGACGGACCAGCTCCATGATCATCCCTTATGGAAGGAACAACAAGAGGCATTACTCTTGACGGACCAGCTCCATCACCATCCCTTATGGAAGGAACAACTCTTGTACTGTCCTACAAATATGATCATTGTGTGAACCATATTCCTAACATCTTCATCGTTGTCAATACGCATTTGATAAAAAATTTCTCTATCAATAGGATATCTAAATACCAGCCTACGAACTTCTTCACCAGAACCAATAGTCTTTTCATATACTTTTGTCAATAACACATCATAGGAGAAATATTCATAACACTTGAACTTTTTTCTGAACCACCGATGTAATAAAAACCGATTTTACTATTGAAGTACATTTCTCCATCATATTTCAAAGTAATTCGTACATTCCATAAAGTTATTTTTAACACTATAACAAAAGAAGTTGACACATAATTAGAGGTGGCATAATCTATCAAATTTAATTGAAATTTGCTAATGAATTCAACAGACAACCAAACAAGACAAATGTTCTTTTCTAATAAAATAGAGCGTACCAGGTATGGCCATTAAATCGCCAACGTTACCAACCGCCCAAATAATGGTCGGACCGGGTGATTTGACCAAATTTTTTACTCCGTTTTTTCTGGTTCGTAAGGTTGAACCAAAACATACGGGTTGGTAACATATTTTGACCAAAAAATTAGGATTAGTCAGATATTTTTATCCAAAAAAATCGACCAACCGTAATAAAAAGAGAAAAATCTTAAATGGTCAGATATTTTCTTTTTTTTCTTAGGATTTCAAGGTTATAGGGGTAATTAAAATATTAATAAAAATATTTTGTACTATATATAAAAAGTATCGGTCCGACTGGCAGTCTAACCGGTCAGATCGGTTGGAATGCGACCCAGAGGCAAGAGCGGATCGCTCTCCGAGTCGTATTTGAAATCTTGCTTATTACTAATCAAATTCTGTCTCTTTTTTTCCTATGTACTAATTTCACGGTGGCATAATCTACTCAATTTGGCATAATTCCCTCATCATCAATGTTCACAAAATAAAATAATTGTCTACTAAATTGAATTGATCACAAAGTAATTAAGTAAATTAAAAAAAAGTACTTGAGTTAAGGGAGGTGAGGGATTGTTCTGTGAGGTCGTTCTTCTCTGATTAAAAGGAAAGGCCTCGGGGAGAGAGTATATATAGGACCCAGATCAAAAAAAAATTTGATCCGACTATCCCTAGGTCGAAAGAATATTTCGAGTTGTGACTTATCCGACAAAAAATCCAACTTCGTCCGGATTTTGTGGGAGATGACCCTAGATCGAAAGAAAATTTTGATCTGGGTCCTTAGGCCGAAAGTTTTTTTCGTCCTGCGACCAAATCGAAAATAAACTTTCGACGACGGAAGTCGAAATATTTTTTTGATTTTGGTCCGAAGTCGAAAAAAAATTTCGATCTGGGGTCCCCAGGTCAAAAAAAATTTTCAATCCTGAAAAGGGACACCACTTTCCGAATATTTTCAATAGTAATACCATTATGGTAAATAATAAAGTACTGTAGCACCATATAAGTAAAAAACCTGACATATTTGAACTGCAAACCCATATTGGACCAAAATATCCGACAAATACTGAATGCAATCAAGGTCTTTTTTTTTCGTCCCTCAAAAAAACTTTATTGGTTTTGGCTCATATTAAATACGACAAATATAACATTGTCACATTTGGAAAAATGAAAATGTCAATTTCGGATATCGCTAAGATTTTCATTTACGACCATAAACTTGTATTCTCTCTCTCATACTTCCTCTGTCACTATTGTCCTTCCCTTTCGCAACATCGTCAATCGATTGACTTTTCAGCCATAGTAGGGCCCATGGGACCTTCTAGAGAGCCGACTCGCAAAGTTGAAAATCAATAGTACAATCCAAGTGACAAAGTTCCCGGACAATTTTCAGAATTTGTAGTTACGGTTGTAAGCGCCAGTTCAATTTTTTTGAAAAATAAATTTGACAATTTAGTTTTAAAGAAATCAAAATCTGAACCGATTCCACGATTTCAGAACCTCCAGTTCAACGAACACATGATAAAGACAATTTTGGAATAGTTCAAGGAACTTTCATTACAATTCCAGAACCACTAGTTAAACTGTTAATGGTACAAATATTGTCACTTGCGGTCGTACGATTAAGTTATCAACTGAACTACATCTACCAATAGCGTAGGCATTTGGAACAAGGAGACACTAATTATGATAGAAAGGAATCTAAGGCATTTTTAATGATTTCGTATCAAGAACGATTTGATACGACGAAAATGATAAGATTTACAAAAAAAAAAAGCACCCAATTGGAAGCAAATTGTTGGCCTGGTTTTGCAGGTCGAAATGGCGAGCCCTCGCCTGTTGCTGCAATACGATGAGCCTACGAACTTATTCTGGCTCGGGACCGTTATGTGTCATGGAACTCAATCAAGAAGGAAGAAGACGAACATCTGACTGGACGGACGCGGGCTTAGTTACCAAGAACATTCTTGAATTGAACAATACAATCCAATGCTCGCTCGAAGTCCCGCTCGTCCAAGCCGATGCTAAAGCGACAGTATCCAGGAATACCAGTCCATGAGCCGCTGTTGATGCACAGACCAGTGGACTTGAAAATGGCAGCTCTAATAGTCGAGTCATCCAGCTTACCTTCACAAGTTGCAGCACTATTTGCATCACCTGAAGGTGAATGCTTGATCTTAACGACCCTGTTCAGGTAAGCAGCGGGGTTCGCGACCACAGAAACACCACCACTGGATTTCAACACCTCCCAACCGCATTGTTCTAGTGTCTGTAGAAGAAACAGAAAAAATGAGCCGCATTAGACTCGCTAAAAAATAAAGATTGAGAGAAGTCCCGCTTGTAAAAACTACCTTCCTTCCTTCGATGCATTAATAATGCATCAAGTAGAAAACAGCCATTTGATTAAAACGAAGGAGGAAAGTCGAAAGGAATGCAGCAGAAGTGTTCTTTACCTCCTTCAATCGTTCGTATCTACGTTTCAAAATTCTTGTTTCTTCTGCAATAGCATCTGTGAGTCCTGATTTTTGCTCTTTCAGACCCAGTAGCTTTTTTATAGCATATCTGACAGTACTATGAGGCTTGCTTATTCCTGGAAAACTGTAAAATGCATTGATCAAATGGGGATTGTTCAAAATCAAAAATCCAAACTTGAGTGATCCACTGAGAACATTCAGAAACGGTCCTCCAAGTAATGACACACAGAAAGAAGAGTCGCCAGATACGTCATGCTTAGACAACGTGGAAGCCAAGTTCCAACCGGCCGAACTCTCGTGATCAAATTCTAGCCCTGAGAATGAAGTATCAATGATTACTCTCGCACCAAAATGTGCGCAAGCAGTTAAGATGCTATCCATCTCTTTTCTGGTGTAAATGCTGCCTGTAGGATTAACTGTTGGACCAGAAATGTAAACCCATGGCTTCTTCGCAGACTTGAGTGCTTGATTCAATATATTGTCAGTCAACTTAAAGCCTCTTTCCAGTTCTGTAGGAATATTAAGAATGTTTGCTCTTAAAAATTTGGCTGCAGAAACATAGTTCCCATTTGATCCAGCCGGGAAACACAATGTGCCACCCTCCTCAATGCAGCACATGATTAGCCGATTGAAAAGAGCTTGTGACGTATCTGAATAGACAAATTCAGTGCTATTAGAAATGGGAAAACCATAGTTTCTCATAACAAACTGCTTGATGCTGGGCGTGACATCAGTTTCTGGTTCTGCCATATTCTGTCGTGCAAAACTTTCAAAAATGGCAGCCTTGGCCGAAGCAGGACATGGCAGGAAAGATTCATCTACATCCATGTGAATTAATGACGAACTGTTTGCCTCATTTATTGATAATTCAGAGTTTTCGAGGACTTCAGCCGCAGAGCTATTAAAGCCAATCAGATTGACTGCACTGATTTCTGTGCATTCCCTCTGAATCACATTTAAAAAAATCAAGTGACTAAGAGATTTCACAGTAAGCTTCAATGCCAAAAAGAACTCCTTTGAACATGTAAATATAAAGAGAACCCCAATTTTGTCGAGAAAATAAAAGTTTCTAACCATCATTATGTGTAAAAAAAACTGTGGAATCAAAATCTTTGAAGGTTAATTCAGATCAAAATTTTAGTTCTAAACAAAAAAACGAAGAAGTTCTAGAGGAAAAAGGTGGACCACAGGTATGTAATCTCGTAAGAATACTAATATTTGGTTAGGCAGGGATTTCATTTACTTTGTGGAATTCATTTACAAATCCACCTCTTTATGTTTGGTTGGTTAAAAAAAAGAGGAATTCATTTACAAGTCCTTACATCCACATGTTTGGTTAGATAATGGAATTCATTTTCAAATCTCACTTTGTGACTTGTGGTTTTCATTATAACTAGAGCAAATTCCGCTCAAGTACATGATAAATGAATCCCATGGACAACAACCAAACAAGAAACACTTTTTGAAAATGAATTAGGAAATCATTTGAAGTGATTTAGAAATTCCCTAGTAAATGAATTACCAAATGAAATTCGTATGGAATTCATCGATAAATGAAATGAAATTCTAATTATTTTGCAACCAAACAAACACAGTCTAAGTGCGACAATAATGACTGCTTGCTGCCTACATATCTTCTTTTCTGTAAGCACGTGCAGAAGTTGTTGGCACAAATAGCAGGTCATCTAAAAGGATAGGATAAACTAGAAAGAAAAATAGAAGCAGCATGTCAAATAACGTAACATAAATAATTAGCAACGTTCAAACCTCTGCAAGGGGGTGTCTATCAGCGAGCTGAAAAGCTAGAAGCTCATGAAATAGACATCCATAATAGTATTGCCGAATTGGTGCAGTACTCCCTTCCAGCACTTCAACGGTTTTGGAGAGAGCCTTAAACACTGATTCTTCTTCGGAGATGACGAAAGCTACCTCTAAATCAGAGTAAACCTGCAAAAAGCGCCAGTATCGGAACCACTGGAACTTAGAAAGGAAGAGGAACCAACTCAAAAGGCAAACAGGAACTGCTGACAGTAAAAAACACACACCTTGTTTCTAACAAGTCCACAAATTATTGACGCATGTGAGGGCAGTCGAGTTCCAGCCAGATATTTCAGGACTCCATTGGAACTTGGAAGGCTAGATAATTCAAAGTGATCAGATATGTCCAAGAAAAGGCGTGATCCTATTTCTTTCGTGGTATTCAAAAGTTGCACAAAGGCTGAAGTGGTAATGGCCTCATACTGGGCCATCCCAGTAATCACAACTTTAGGCTTTAGCTTCCTAATCAGCTCCACCAACAAATCTGACTGTCTCGGTGCCTCGATTACAGTAATTGAATCCTCAGCATTGCCATTAGCCTCTGCACTCTGCAAGAAGTATAGTACCATGTTTAACTGAATTGCAACAGAAAATTAATAACTGAATGCTACAAAAATAGAAAGATTTAGAGCTCAGAAATGCTTGTTTGAACATCCAAGAAGCAATCCAGCGACACACAAAACACATTAAACGCTTCTTTAACATGTCCAATGCCAAATAAAAATGCTAAACATCAATAAAAGGGTTCTGTTGTGAGTTTCTTCCCACTCAGTCAAAGCATATGAATCAGGATCCTCCAACAGGAACACTAAATCAGAATCACCTCATAAGCACCACACTGCAATGTCAATTAAACTCTTGCAAGGGCGATGAAGAGGAAAAAAAGTAACCACAGAGCAAATTAAGAAAGGAGCAAATGTACTAGGACATGTCAGTTAATGATGGACAAGAAAGAGAGGTAAGAAACAACTCTAGATGGCAACATGAGCAACCTAAACAAGCACACAAAATATTACTAAGCTTTGGGCATAAGCTCGTTCATAGTTATAAAAAAGTATAACTCAAAAGGTCAAAACCAACACTAGAAGAGCTTACCCCGATTGCTAAAGATGTTAACCACTTCTGAGGTAAATGCCGAGTCAGATGCTCATCAACGATCGCAAGTTGAGGTGAGAATAATCTAAGTGCATTCTCAATTGCTGCAGACCTAGAAGGGAAGATGACTACATTCTTGTTGAATAGATGAATGAAGCAAACAAGTCAGTACGATATCTGATGAGAAGTATACAGTCAAAGCAGAAAGTATGCAAGAAAATAGTCCAACTGATCTAAGTCGTAAACATTAGATAAAACTAATTTTATTGACGCAGTTAATTTTGTCTCGATCACCTTTGCCGTGACATTTCAAAAAAGTACACACTAAAAACCTGTGAATGCTATTAAGCTCCTCAGATAATGAAAGTAAAACATAATTGTATGCAAACCAGAACAAATGTTTTATTAAGCTTAATAGCATAAAAGTATTACATAAAAGTATTGAATTATATGACATGCAATACCCTGTTTTGTATTTGCAACTAGCTAAAAATAAATCAAGGGAACTTGTAAACCAAAATGAATGTCTAAGAATTGCCAGCTCATGCTGATTGACTAGATCAATGGCACTCAAGTTCCAAAAATGCATCATTGATCATGAGGGAAAAGGTATGTCAATGATAGGGACCACTTGCATGCACCACAGGAACAGAGACTCAAAAAGGATACCTACATCAGAACTGAGTGGAATGTGATGATAGGTTTTCATGAAGCCAGCAATCAGATTACGAAACCGAAAGCTTCCAGCTGGTGGCTCATAACGAAAGCATTGGTTTTCTCCCAGCTCATCGGCAAGATAAGCTAGGAACGGAATCTTCTCATCGGAAACAGAATCATCTTCGAAGAATAAATCCAAGGCGCTGCTGACCTCTTGAAATCCATTCTTAAGAAATTCAAAAATCTTCTTAACCTGTCCGTAAATCAAAAAGCAATTTTTCCTTTTATATAGTTACCAAGAAACAGAAACTTCAGATGTATATAACCAACCTGGTTTGGTTGCCGAAGTTGACAACTGTATACAGATAAGGCATGGGCAATTCTGCCCCCTGCCGATCCATATGCCCATGCTGTTCGAGCACAAATGGGCTGATCTCCGGTAAGACCCATGAAGAATTCAAAACGATGCGGACTGTTCTTCTCAATTTCAACTAGGGCGGAAATATCAGTGTCTGCAGCCTGCAGAGTGCAATGGTCAATCATAATCTATGTAAGATCAAAAAAACTATATGAACAAGCATCAGCATATTCTACCTGAAGAATTTTAGTCTGCCAAAGCTTGTTTACATGGAAGCCACGACGTTCAAACAAGCGCTTACAAACAGCTTGTCCAGGACGACCACCCATATTGAAAATCATAATGCCCATAGGTTTGATGACAGATATACCTTCCTCAACAGCCCTGGCAATCAGACCTAAGCCAAACTGATCCTCTACAAACCCCTACACAAAATTAGTTTACTATTACACTCCATGCATTATAAGACAGGTAAAACAAACTAAATACTAACAACACTCCCTACCCAAACATTATGGTGTAACACAACTGAGAAAAATAACTTCATGCAAAGAAATAAGACACAAAATTGTTTAAAACAAATGTTGCACTCTAACAATGAGAGGCTCAAAAAAGATCTTGAGCACATTTCAGTAGTAACTGAGCACAATAGAGATGGCTACTTATAGAAAAGATTTCCTGACCTGAAGAGCACAATAATTGCTTAGTGAGTGCAGAAATTCTTCGCTTGCATTCTCTGTAATCAGCTTAGACATTGCATCTGGATTTGGATTGAGAATCTGGAAGAGGAAACCAAAAATGTTGAAGATAAAGACAGAACCTTCCATATCCTGTGGCACTTTTACGTAGGGTTGCATAAATACCTGAGGAATGCATCCGACAATTCTTTCAAGTTGAATATCACTGTCTCTACAATAAGCTAGCAGATCAGATTCATGAAACTCCACGCGGTCTAGCAAAGTTTTCTTCTCCGCATCATAAATCGGTTCACCGCTATCATTAAAGGCATTCAAGTACAAGTTTATCAAGGAAACTTTAACAGCTCGAGGATTAATGTCAAGTCCATATACCTGAAAAATATTCGCAAGTTCAGCAAAAAAGCTGTTCAAAATCCGAGATATTACGAATCGAAACTGCAGCTCTCTTAGAATCAAATACAAAACCTTCAATGGTAGCCACTTGTCAGCAATAGCAATAGTTATCCAGCCATTTCCACAGCCAAGCTCAGCAACAGTTTTGTCCTTAAAGACGGAATCAGGATTTCGATTCAGCCCTTCGTAGAAAGTAAAAGACCAGTCTTCTGGAACAAAGATGCTCGGTATCACCATCATAGTTAGTTTTTTTCTGCCCTGGAAACCTACAACAAAGCAAGCAACACTTACAACAATATTACAAGGTAAAAAATCAGCTTTCCATTCTTGAAAGCATCAGGGAAGAAAGGATGAGTTTGCATCATTGGTTCCCTATCTTCTTAACACGCCCACAAGTTAATAAAATGCAACAATTCATGCATCAAATAATTAGAAAATTTTGTGTTCCTGGTTTCATCATGTCTGAAATTGTTTATCATTTTTTAGATAACATTTCAGCATTGATTATGAACTACTTTTCAGGCCTAGTGCTTCAATATCGTACAGATACTGAACTTGTGATTTTCCAAAGAGGAAAACACTACAAAAACAAATCATGGTTTTATTGCATGTCTAGTGAAAAGAATTACAGTATCATAATTGGGGATTTTTAGAACGACGCCAAACAGATTATATTCAATTATATTTGACACTCCACATAATGTGTTAGAATAGTAAGGGAGGAAATCATGTAAATCTTTTGAACAGGATATCAAAGGCTTGAATAGGTGGTAATCTGGCAATACAAATCAGCAATATTGAGCATTTTTTGACAGTAAGAAGACCTTAAGCACTCGTGTATCTATGTTACACAACACCTAAAAAGCCAGCAATCTCGTCCACTTTCCCCTTTGTCTTACCCCAAAGATTCTCAGCAACTCCACAGCAAAGCTCAGCTGACTTCAAAGTGTAAGGTGGCAGCACAACTCCCATTATGACAGTGACAATAAAATTATCGACTTGAATAATCTCTTGGATTTCTGAGGACTCAGAAAATGGAATAGGTTACTATTGTGTTGTGAGGTCATCATATATATCTTTTGACCGAGTTTACCTCACCCCCATCTCTTGATTCAACTATCCCCTGTATGTTGGCTAAACAGACAAATGTGGCTAGTTTGAAGGATCAGCTACTAGCATCTTGGAACAGAAAAAGTTCCATCTACCTTGGCACATCGTATTAATCTATTGTAGTTTCTATGCGAACAAGAAACCGAACAAAAATTTGCCCTGTTTCTTCTTTTTGGTTAAACTGGAACAGATTGTAAAGAAGCCATTTCTCAAAATCAGCAAGAGCCGCCAACTCCCAATCATCCAATGATTTTATCATAATGAATGGAGTCACCAGAGAAGACAAAAGCCGAAACATTCTATTCCTTCATTCTTATACAACTCAAACTATTGATGTCGTGGATCCGGAAGTGATAAAGAAGAAACAATGTCGCTTCAACAATGTCGCATCTCTCTTCCATTTCCTCAAATCTCGCTTCAACAATGTCGGCCATGATGGTAAGCGAACGAAACGACAACCAAACCCTCCGTTTCGTTTCTCTCTCGAGTCTCTTCTTCGCTTTCTATTTTTCTCTATCGTTCGGTGATCTAAGCTATCGAGATGTCGTGGATCCAATGATTCTATTTCTTTAACCATTTATACAGCTCTCGAGCTCGACTCCTTGGCACTAAATAACACTAAAGGATTAAACAAACAAAAAAACCGAAACAAAATACAGATTTCGGTAAGCAGCGGTTAGCTAAACCCTAAGCTATCTAGCACATTAATGATGTTGTTTGTTGTTAATATTGTTGTTATACCTTGGTACTGGTCCAAGAAGATGTCGTGGATCCGGAAGTGGTACCGGCCGAGGCAGTGATCGGAGTCGCCGACGCGGTTGTGGAGATCGGAGAGGAAGATCCGGGCCTCCTTCCGGGTCCCCGGGTCCTCCAGCCTCTCCAGCACCCCCCGGAGCGCGCCGTACGCCGCGTCCCCGGAGTGCTCGCACTGCTTCAGGAACTCCTCCATCGGCAACAGCGACCCCGCCGCCATCGACAATCCTCTTCGGGTTGTTCTAGAGAGAGAATTCTAGAGAGAGAACGAGAATTGGAATGGGGTTTTGGAGCGAAGAGAGAGGAAGGGGGAAGCTGGTAGAGTGAGTAAGTAGCAGTAGGGTGGCGAGTGGGCCGTTGCGCCTCTTTTGGGTTTACTTTTTTCTCCGTTGGAAAACACGTGGAAATTATTTGCAATTTATTTTTCCGTGTTGACTTTTTTTTAAACCAGCTCTGTTGTGTTGATTAATTTGGTACGAATTGGATAACATTCGTACCCTCCGATTTTTTTTTTATAAGAGTACACCAACATCTGTTTAGGTAAGGGCTCGGGATCCTCTCTTTCTGCCCAATTTTTTGTTATAATTAAGAAGGAAAATGGTGTACTTATCACAGTTTTAAACAAATACCATGTGATTTTGTTTGGTCTTTTTTGGTAGCAAAATGTTTTTCAATTCACATGTGCAAAAGGTATAAATTTGAGAAATATCTTTAAAAATGCAAAATAAAAGCCACAACCAAACAAATCATTTTGTAATTTTTATCTGACTCGAATTTAGATTAATTAATTTATCCGGCAAAATTTTGACTAATAAAAGAATCCAATCCATTATTAGAAAAAGGGATGAGGCCGGGCCGGGCCTCAAGAGCAAATAAGTTTGGCCTAAGTGTGATGAACAATGCATGTCCCTCTATTGGTAACTTTTTTGAAAAGCAGGACTTGTAACTTGAAAGGCTGCTCAATGTATAATGGACAAGAGATCTCACAAGGATAGAGAAAGTTCCCAGGAAGAAAGTTCTCTCTAGAAATTTTGAAAGGAGAGGCAAGCAACCTTCGCCATGGAGCCTCCTCTCCCAGGAGGCCCCGTTATGGATCCCCCTCATCTTGGAGGGGCTGAACTGTAGATGGCTCCGGTGGAAACCCCCCGAGGGGGGGCAAAAAAGTTCGTGTGGGGACTGAGAATCATCCGGAGTCCCAGGTCCAGTTCTCGAACAACCTGGGTCAAGCAACGCCGGTGGAGGAACGTAGACGGAAGCTGACTTTTAAGGATGCGACTATGGGGACAGCCGAAGAACAACCTCCTTCGAGCAACACCCAGCACTTCGCTTACGACCCCGAGGAATTAGTGTCCAGTGACTCGAAGGGAGAAGAAGATGATGATCTGTTCTGTCCCACGATCCGACTTTCCAAGGAGGAGAAGACCGAGATGTGCAAACCGTGGTGGAAAACACTGATTATAAAGGTGCTCGATTTGAAGGTGTCGTACCTCTACCTCAAAAGACGACTTGCTCAGCTATGGGAGCTGCCCCCGGACTTCAATATGCTTGAACTTGGATTCGATTTTCTCTTGGTTCGGCTAGCGTCAGAGGAGGAGTATCAGCATATCCTTACCGGGGGACCTTGGATGGTAGCCGACCACTATGTTACGGTTAGGCAGTGGGTCCCAAACTTTGACCCTCAAACTACGATGACAACCAAGATTGTAGCTTGGGTTCGGGTACCCCACAATAGCCATGGAGTTCTACCATGGGAGGTTACTGCGCCATATTGCGAATCGAATTGGCCGGCCCATCCGGATTGACACTATGACAGAGGAGTGCCGGCGCGGACACTTTGCAAGAGTTTGCGTTGAGATTGATCTTCATAAGCCACTGATGGCGTCCTTCCGAGCTTGTAGACGAACATACCATCTCCAATATAAGGGTTTGCATCAAATTTGTTTCAAGCGTGGACTTTATGGGCACTTCTCTGGTGGTTGTCGGGCGAAGGAGAGCAAGGCTCCACCTTCAAAAAAGGAAACTGAGGGTACGAGTTGGCCGGAATCACCACCCCCAGCCACCACCGCCGCCCAGACCAGAGCTTGAGCATCAGTTTGGTGATTGGATGCTTGTGCAAAAATGACAAAGAGGAAAGAGAGTGCAACCAGCGGGGATGACTGTTGGAGGGAATAGCACGAGTTTGAAAAAACTGAGACTGGGAAAAACAAAGGCAACTCTGTCTCCTTTCCTAATCAAGCTTCCTCTTTTTCCCCTTTGCAAATGGTCACTGAAAAGGAACAGGGTGAGGAGCAGAAGAGACAAACCAGGGAAGCTCACGTGGAGGACCCAGAGATTAGGAAGGAGCCAGCTCATCAGGGTAATCATAAAGAGGCTCGAGACAAGGACTCCCAGCAAGGTAAAAAGAATGGGCCCAGTTAGAGCTTTGTGAAGGCCCAAATACAAGTCACGGGGAGCTCTTTGAAGAAGGACTTGGGCCCTGAAGTCAAGCAGGCCAAAAATATGGAGGCAACTAAGCATGGGTAACAGAAATCTGGGGAACCAAGTGCCTCAATTGCTCCTTCCCAAGCCACACCCCGACCTGTCCAGTCAGAAGTCAGGGCTCGCAATCCCCGTGGTCATCCTCAAACCACTTCCTCTAGTGCCACTGGTGAGAATTTGTCGGCCTCCTCCCCAATGGAGGTTGTGTTTAATGAGATACCTGAAGGGGAGGAATCGATGGAGGAGTCGATGGTGCCGAAAACCCAATTCGAGGACCCCCTTTTGTTAGCGCAAGGGAACAATGATATCCTTCAGCTTAAAACCCCTGACCCGGATGACCACCAAAGAGGCACGCAGCCAGCCGGGCCTGATCTGATGTTAGAAGGGTATGAGGTACAAGCGGGTATGGTTGCTGCTGGAGTTAATACAATCCTCGATGGTGGGGCACTCGGGAAGAATCTGGTGTTTTGGGAACAATGACACCACCCCAATGACGCCTCTTATTATCGATTGTCAATTCATTTACTTGGAAGTGGGGTCCTCTCCAGATGCGACTTGGTACTTTCCAGCTGTCTACGGTCACCCGAAAGTAATGATTCGTGAGAAATTGTGGGAGAAACTTTGGATCATTGCAGAGGCCATGGATGCCCTGTGGATGTTAGTGGGAGACTTTAACATTTTTCTCGCCTATGATGGGAAGATTGGTAAGGCTCTTATCTGAGGAACCAAGCATACTAAGTTTAAAGCTTGGATTGAGAGGTGTGGACTGATTGATCTCGGCTTTATCGGGTCTAAATTTACCTGGGTTATAGGTAACATTCACGAGCGGCTTGATAGGGAGCTCGCTAATCTCTCTTGAAGGATTCAGTTTCCTGAGGCCCGGGTTATCCACTTGCCCAGATGGAAATCTGACCACTGCCCACTGCTTATCAGACTTGATTCTGCCCCCAAGTTTGAACCAAAAAGAAGGTTATTTAGATTTCAAGCTGCGTGGTAGTCAGATGAGCGATTCCCTTCCTTTGTGGTAGAGAATTGGGCCACGAATATGGCTCTCCCAGTGGCCTGCCATGAGTTTACTGTCCAGGTCAGGAAATGGAATAGGGATTGCTTTGGCAACATTCTTAGGAGGAAAGATCAGCTAACTCGTAGGTTGGGGGCATTCAACGAGCTCTGGAGAGGGGCCCGAACCCTTTCTTGCGAGGTTTGGAAAAGGATATACGGAGGAGACTCGAGGAAACTCTTGAACAAGAAGAGGTGCTTTGGCTCCAAAAATCTATACGTAATTTCCTTTTGAACGGGGACCAGAATACCCGCTACTTTCATGCGTCAACCTTGGTGAGGTGAAAGAAGAACCAGGTTGAGGCTTAAGAATAAGCAGGAGAACTGGGTTACGGATGCTGAGAACATCAAAGATATGCTCACTGCCCACTTCTGAAACTTGTACACGGGGAAGGAGAACCCTAGGTTGGAGTATACCTACCCTAACAGGTTCTTTCAAATTTCAGAACTGGACAAATTCTTTCTGGGTGTAATGCCTAACGAAGTTGAGATTGGGAGTGTCTTGTTCTCGATGGGAGCCTTAAAAGCACCTGGGCCTGATGGGCTTCACGCTTTCTTCTTTCAGAAAAATTGGGGAGTCATGTAGAATTCCATCTGTACCTTCATTTCTGGGGTGTTCAATGGGTCCTGGTCAGTTGATTTAGTGAATGGAATGGCGATTGTGTTGATTCCTAAGGAAGCGAACCCCCAAACTCCCTCTCATTTCTGCCCCATCAGTCTTTGCAATATTATCTTGAAGATGGTGACTAAGCTGGTGGCCAAGCGCCTCCAAGCCTTCATGCCTCATTGGGTGGCACCCAAGCAAAATAGCTTTATTCCGGGGTGTACAATTATTGGGAATATTATTGTGGCTCAAGAAGCGATCCATACAATGAAGAATAGACGTACTGGAAAAGGCATTATGGCGCTCAAAGTTGACCTTGCTAAGGCATATGACAGAGTGGACTGGCGCTTTGTCAAGGATATGCTTGTATCCCTGAATATTCCTGAGTCCCTGACTAACTTGATTATGGATTGCGTGTCTACAGCTTCTTTGCAAGTTATTTGGAATGGTGAAACTACCCAACCTTTTACGCCTTCGCGGGTTTAAGGCAAAGGGACCCTCTGTCCCCGTACCTGTTCGTGCTTTGCCTCGAACGCCTCCGCCATATGATCCAGGAGAAAGTAGGCGATGGGAGTTGGAAGCCCTTCAAAATGACGCAGAGAGGACCGAGAATCTCTCACCTCTTTTTTGCCGATGACCTCTTGTTGTTTGCCGAAGCAACTAGGGTGTAGGCTAATATTATGGTTAAAGTGATTGATGAGTTTTGTTTACTTTCTGGACAGCATATGAACAGGTCAAAGACCAAGCTTTACGTTTCAAAGAACGTATTCGGATCTTTGGCGAAAGACCTGGCGAGATCTATGAGAGTGGCATTAACCCCAAACCTTGGAAAATATTTAAGAATGCCACTGCTCCACGAGCGGGTCACGAAAAGCACGTACAACTTCATCCTGGAGAAAGTCTACGCTAGACTTCACGGGTGGAGCATCGAAAGCTTATCTTTTGCTGGTCGCACAACCCTTGCATAGTCTGTTATTGCAGCCCTCCCAACTTACGCAATGCAAATGGCAAAATTACCGGTTTACATCTGCGAGGATGTCGAAAAAGTCCAACGTGGTTTCCTTTGGGGTTCCTCCGCTACCAAGAGGAAATCACATCCTTTGGCTTGGGAGACGGTTCGCACTGAGAAGAGTGGTAGCGGTCTAGGTTTTAAGGACCTTAGGAACCAAAACTTAGCCTTGCTCATGAAGCTTGTGTGGCAACTTATAACTGATCGTTCGCTTCTTTGGTCGCAGGTCCTTAGGGAAAAGTATGTTAAATAAGACAGCACTCTTCCGACTATTACTTGCAAGCCGTCTCACTCCCCACTTTGGAAGGCACTTACCGCCTTATGGCCGAAGATGTTAGAGGGAGCCCAGTGGGCTATCGGGAATGGAGAAACGGCCCTGCTTTGGAGAGATAAATGGCTGAGCTACTCGAAGCCCCTGTTGGAGCAATGCATTATACCCCTTCCCAAGGAGCTTCTTAACCTTACGGACTCCGAGGCTGTAACGGTTGAGGGCTGTTGGAACTGGAATATGCTATAATGTTACTTACCCGTGTCTGTTCTCTCCTTATTTACAGGTACACCAGCTCCAAGAGTGAACGCTGGTGCGGACAGATTGAAATGGGGTTTGACTAATGATAGACTAGTTTCTACAAAATCAGCTTATGATCTCCTTTAGGGTAGTGAGAATAGGGATCCACCTCGGCAATGGGTAAAACTGTGGAAATGGGATGGCCCACCTAGACTAAGGAAGATTGCTTGGTTGGCTGGATATGGCAAGCTCCTCACCAATGCCATTAGACGCAACCGTCGCATGACGAATTCAGCGACTTGTCCTTGCTACAAGCACCATGACGAGACCATTCTCCATGCCCTTCGTGATTGTGTTACAATCAGATGTGTTGGGGATCATTTACTGCAACATTTTGATATTCAATTTACTGACTTTTTCCAATTGGACTTATTGTCTTGGATTGATACTAACTTGACTGAACACTCGGACGGGTTAAGCATATTCCTTGTAGCTATTAATGGCTTTTGGAAGTGGCGTAATGCTTGCATTTGGACTGATGGAGAACCACGACCAGCTGATCAATTTTCGTCGCTCATTGGCAGGTGCAGTAAGATCATGGAGACGAATAGGCTGGCCAAGGAAATGAGGGTGGATCACAGTCGAGGCAAGAAACTTATAGGTTGGGAGTGGCCGCCCAATAGGTGGATTAAAGTCAATACAGATGGAGCGATGTGCGCCTTAACGGGGCACGCTACTGCAGGCAGAATTATCTGTGATTATGCTGGCCGATGGCTAAGCGAGTTCACCTACAACATTGGTTGATGTACTAGTATCAGTGCCAAACTTTGGGGTGCCTACAAAAGGTTAGAACTAGCTTGGAACCTTGGCTGCAGGAAGGTTATTCTTGAAGTAGATTCTAAGCTAGTTGAAGGATTTATCAATAGGCCTCCCCCACAACCCAACCTACTAAGGAATCCCCTCCTGGTTAGGTTAGAGCAGAAACTCAAGTGGGATTGGGAGGTTCGGGTTGTGCACACTTATAGGGAGGCGAATAGATGTGCTGATACCCTAGCTAATTTAGCTTTCAATCGACCAATGGGAATGGTTGTTCTTGATGAGGCACCTTTAGTTGTGAGGGAAGCTATGTCCTGTGACTTAAGTAATGTAGCCTTTCCACGCATTGTTGTAATAGATCAGGTGTTTAACTAATGAGATTCTCTAGGGGCTACGCCCCTCTATATTTACCAAAAAAAAAGTATAATAGACAAATTACATTCGGATCCTCGTTCTCGTTCTGTGGTAAAATATTTCACCTTTTCCCTCTTTGGTAAAACGTTATTCTCATTTTTCACTTGACATAAGAGATCAATTTATTTTTAAAATGACTATTATATCCCTCCCTCTTCCATCGTCCCCCTCTCCCCTTCATCCTCTCAGGTACTCCAACATGGAGAAGATCTCGAGTTTATGAACCGTAAGTACAAGTTGGTTCGATCATCGGCCCTCCTCAGATCTTGTATTTTCCTTAACGGTATATGAAATGGGCTTTAGGCCCAATGGGCCGAAAACAAGTCATGGGCCCTTCTAACTATAGTCTCCTTGCCCTCTCCCCAAAATTTAGGCCCAATAATGGTCAGCCGGAGTACGCGCCTTGAATTGATTTCCATCTCATTCTTCAAGGCCTATTGATCTTGCCATTGAAATATCTATTGATTTTTTCATTGATTCCCACCTTAATTCCACGCATGTGTCTTGAATCAAAGAGCAGCCTTTCTCCAAATTTTGATATAAAAATGATCCGATCTTAATATTTGATCGTCATCCGACTAATCAATCAGTTAGTCGGATGACTTTTTTAAGATAACAAATATATGTACCACAAGTCCGATTACTAACATTGTGAGGACTGGATATATTTGATTGGTAGATAAATTAGCTTTTGGTCGTAATTCGATTGATCGATCTGTTAGTGAGATTACTTTTTTTTAATAATGGACTAGATATATTTTGATATAAAATGATCCGACCTTAGTATTTGGTCGTGGTCGGTCCGTTGGTCAGATTACTTTTTAAAAATAATGGATATATGTAATTACAAGTCCGATTACTAACATTGTGATTACTATATTTATTTGATTAGTAGATAAATTCATTTGTCATTGAAATTCAAATGCAAAATCCACGGTTTTCTATATTTGACGGTTAAATGTCCCAACTGTTTAAAAATATGAATACAGTTTTTTTTAATAAAAAAAGGCCCCAACTCTTTTTCCTTCAAAATCTCCTGTTTTGGCTGAACATTCATACCCGTTGGAATTTATATTAGTCAATAATAACTGATTTTAACCCCCAAAAAATGATAGTCAATGGTAACTCGTCTTCGTCCCACGATATGTTTGGGAGAAGTCTAACCTACAATTTCTTGGTCTATTGGTTAGCCTATTGTGTAGATTCTAATTATCTTTCGAGAGTGACATATCTAAAGAACTCTCGAGTCCCTTCTCCACTCATAGAAACCAGCAATCAACTTCTGAAAATTTCTACAGAGTTATCTATATAAATTGACAAAAATTTATGATCCAACTTCGTACAAATTTATTCTCAAAGAAAAGGAGAAGAGAGACTAAAAAAACATGACGTCTTTGCTTTATGTAAACTAGTAAAGATGCACGCACGATGCGAGTGCTGTTCTATTTCAAACTCGTAAAAAACATCTTTTTATTTTTTTTAAACTACACATGAATGAATAAGATGTTCTCTTACATATTTAATTACACTATTTTTTTATTTATCTAAGACGCCATAAGAATTTTTTTGTATACGACATTTTTTGTAAACGTTCCAACTTTATCACATTGACCCTTTCCAAAATTTTAATCAATGACCTCATAAAACAAATCAAATCTTGTTTCGGTGACGCTGTAGCTCTGAGAAAAAAAAAATTGGTCACTACCAAAAGTGTTCTGATTTGGACTTGTCTTGGTTGATTTTCTATTTCTGACCCAAATAAAGTCACTTTGTACAACTTTAAATCCAATGCAGACCTTAGTTTCGAAATCTGTTGTTTGTCGGAGTTGGTGTACTTGATTAGGATCTTCTTCAGTCGAGGCAAGTGTTGGACACTTTCTCCGTAAGACGAGATTGCCCCGTATATTTCAGTGCGGTACGGGCTTCGGCAATCGTCCCCAAGATACAACGACTGTTTAGGGCATTTCCAAGACCGTTGCACACGTATCTCGAAACTTTCGGGCGAACCCTTATATACCCAGAACTTTCAGACTCTTTTCTAAGTGAAGAACGGGGGGAGAGGAGAAGTCAACAATGCTAGGAAGTGCACTTGCTGCTAGGATGAGGAAATGGCAAGGAGGGCACGCCTATTTATAGGCTGGAGGAGGCAGGGAGGCAGCCACCCCGAAGGGACGCGTCCGCTCGGCCAACAGGCTGACTGGCTGCGCTCGTGGCCCTTCGGTGGCTTCTGGACCCTTCCAGGCGCGCCAGGCTGCGCTCGCGCCCTTTCGCGACGGATTTCGCAGCCCTTCGGCCTTCTGGAAGTCTCCCGGACTTTCCATCCCGTCGTGCCTCTTCGGCGGCCAACCTGAAGGCGCTCGCAGCTCCTCGTCGCTTCGGTAGCTGCGCAGCTACCTCCGGGCCCGGGCAAAATACTTAAGGCTCCTCCAGCTCCTCGCGACGATGCGCACGTACGAAGTGCCAAGTGCGCCACAAAGCACCCTTTGCGACCTGCGTCCAATGCGCCATGCGCACACGCGCGTGCGCGTGCGCGAGCGCGTGCTCGTGCTCGGACGGTGCGAAAGGCAGCTAGCGGTGGGTCAGCCTTTTGGGTAGCCAATCAAGTTGAGAGGCAAGGAGGGGAATTCCTTATAAACAAGGAAATCCTCCTTGCTCTAATCAATGTAGTATTGCCCCATTCATTTCCCTTTTGGGCCTCCACTTTGGGCCTTTCCACTTTGGGCCAAATGCATTAAAAAATGCATTCAAAACCCAACAATCCCCCACATGAATGATGTTTAATGCATGCAGACTCTAATCGAAAGTTCTGACGTGTTATTATTGCATCGAGACAGGTAGCTTGCGGCTTTGAACCTTCTCTAGTAATATGTTATCGGATTTACTCGCTGCTCGGTGAACGTGATGTCTTGAACCGTCAGCTTTTGGTGTAAACCAAGACAATAACATTTACACAATAATAACCCTAGTATATTTAGGTTCTCACGTTGTGTCCGTTTCGGCCATGAACCGTATCTTGGATTCATAAGTGTTTTTCCCATTTGAAGCGGCCTCACTTCACACTTACATAGGTGATCTCCTATCAAGAGTATCCTGCCATACTCCACCTTAATCGAGGTATAGGAATCATTAAAAGCGTAATGCTTAACCTTACCACACCGCTGCAGGCGAACACCTGGGCAGCTTCTGAGAATGAGATAGGTTCCAGGTAATTTACTGAACCCTCCATAACTTAGTTATCTCATTGAACCAAGTTTGTGGGATCTCCACTCATCATGGTTGAGTTACCGCTATGGACGTTCTTTAGTGTGTGGATTTTAATCCCATTCCCCTTACTGCGTTGTACATTTGATCTCTATTGATTCATTTTGTAAAAGGATCAGCTAAGTTGTCCTTGGACTTTACATGATTAATGGTGATCACCCCACTAGAGATCAACTGTCTAACGGTATTGTGTCTCCGACGGATATGTCGAGACTTTCCGTTGTACAATGTACTTTGTGCTCTCCCGATTGCAGACATGCTGTCACAATGTATCAATACGGGAGGCACCGGTTTACTCCAGCACAGAATATCCTCTAGGAAGTTTCTGAGCCATTCAGCTTCTTCCCCAGCTTTGTCTAGTGCTATAAACTCCGACTCCATGGTGGATCGAGCTATGCACGTTTGTTTAGAGGACTTCCAAGACACAGCTCCTCCTCCTATGGTGAATACGTATCCACTCGTAGATTTGGAGTCCTTAGTGTCTGATATCCAGTTTGCGTCACTGCATCCTTCTAATACAGCTGGATATTTAGCATAATGTATGCCATGGCTTATGGTATGTTTTAAATACCGTAAAACCCTTTCCAGAGCTAGCCAGTGATCCTTCCTTGGATTACTTGTGAATCTACTAAGTTTACTAACTGAGTACGCAATATCGGGACGAGTGCAGTTTGTTAAATACATCAAGCTCCCGATAATTTGCGCATACTTCAGTTGCGATACTGGGTCCCCTCGATTCTTGGCTAAGTGTAGATTCAAATCTACTGGAGTCTTAACCGGAGGTTTGTCGAAAGCTTCAAACTTCTTGAGCATGCTTTCCACGTAGTGGGATTGTGTCAAGATAATTTCGTCAGCTTTCCTAGAAATTTTTATTCCTAGTATGACGTCTGCCAGACCCATATCTTTCATGTCAAAGTGGTTCTTTAACATGTTCTTAGTTTTCACAATAACCTCTTTATTGCTTCCCATAATTAGTAAGTCATCTACATAGAGACATACAATTACGTAAGCTTCAGGTGTGCCCTTAATGTAAACACATTTATCGCACTCATTGATCTTAAATCCATTTGACAATATTGTTCTGTCAAATTTCTCGTGCCACTGTTTCGGCGCTTGTTTTAGCCCGTATAGTGACTTGACTAGTCGACATACTTTATGCTCTTGACCGGGAGCCACAAACCCTTCAGGTTGCTCCATGTATATCTCCTCTTCCAGTTCTCCATTTAGGAAAGCTGTTTTTACATCCATTTGGTGGATCTCGAGGTTATAGAGTGCTGCAACAGCTATGAGTACTCTAATCGATGTGATTCTTGTGACCAGTGAATACGTGTCAAAGAAATCATATCCCTCCTTCTGCTTGAACCCCTTAGCTACCAATCGAGCTTTGTACTTGTCGATTGATCCATCAGCTTTGTATTTCCTTTTTAGGATCCACCTGCATCCCAAAGGTTTGCAGCCCGGTGGGAGATCCACTATTTCCCACGTGTGGTTTTGCATAATGGATTCTATCTCACTATTGATAGCTTCCTTCCAGAGAGGAGCATCTGCACTGGACAATGCCTCTTGGATTGTCCTGGGTTCATCTTCTAACGCATAGGTTAGATAGTCCGGACCGAAAGATTTGGTCACCTTCGTCCGTTTACTACGTCTAGGTTCATCATCTTTCTGATTTGACCCTTGCGTAGTCTCGTGAGCCCTTTTCTTCGGACTTGCTTTCTTTCTTTCCTTATTAGGAAAGCTATCTTCAAAAAACGTTGCATTCTATGATTCTATGACCATTCCCGTGTTTATCTCAGGGTTTTCAGATTTATGCACCAAGAATCGATAAGCACTACTATTTTGCGCATATCCGATAAAGATGCAATCAATGGTCTTGGGTCCTATTCGCACCTGCTTAGGCTTAGGTACTTCGACCTTTGCTAGGCACCCCCACACTTTAAGGTAACCGTAGGAAGGCTTCCTTCCTTTCCATAGTTCATATGGGGTTTTATCCCTTTTCTTGTGTGGCAATTTGTTTAGAATGTGGTTAGCTGAGAGCACAGCTTCCCCCCACATGTTCTGGGGTAAGCCCGAGCTAATCAACATAGCGTTCATCATCTCCTTAAGAGTTCGATTTTTGTGTTCAGCTACGCCATTCGATTGAGGTGAATATGGAGCAGTCGTCTGATGAATAATGCCATGTTCTTGACAGAGTTCCTCAAACGGAGCTACATATTCTCCTCCTCGATCACTTCGGATCATTTTGATTTTCACGTTGAGTTGATTTTCAACCTCATTCTTATATCTCTTAAAAGCATCAAGAGCTTCGTCTTTGCCCCTTAGGAGATATACGTAACAGTATCTCGTGCAATCATCGATAAACGTTATGAAGAATTTCCTCCCGCCTTTAGTTTGCACGTGTTTCATATCGCAAGTGTCCGTATGAATTAATTCTAAAGGCGTAGTACTTCTTTCCACTGAATGGAAAGGTGCTTTGGTCATTTTAGCCTCCACACATACTTCACATTTATCGGATGGGTTGAACTCTAGATTCGGTAATAAATTTAAACTTACTAACTTTCTTAGCGAGTTTAGATTTACGTGTCCTAATCTACCATGCCATAAATTAGAACACTCAGCCAAGTAAGAAGAAGCATTAACTTTATTTTCACCGTTAAAGGTGCGATGTACAGTTATTACATTCATCTTAAATAGCCCCCTTTCTAGATAACCCTTTCCTATGAATTGACCCGCTTTGGTCAGTACAAACTTATCAGCCTCAAATACAAGCTTAAGACCGGCTTTGCTTAACAGTGAGCCGGAAACTAAGTTCTTGCGGATGTCCGGGACATGCAGTACATCCTTGAGGGTCAGCTCCTTTCCTGAGGTCAGCTTCAGGACCACCTTTCCCAGACCGACGATCTTGGATGTTGCGGAGTTTCCCATGAACAGCTTTCGGCCGGTGATCGGGATATAGTTCGAGAACATCTCCTTGTCCGAGCAGACGTGGCGGGTAGCTCCAGTGTCCACGAACCACTCTCTCGGATTGTCCACCAGGTTGGCTTCAAACACTACGGCTGACAGATCCATCTGGGACAAGTCTTCAGCCAGGTTAGCCCTTCCTTGGTCGTCCTTCTTCGGCTGGCGACAGTCCTTAGCCATGTGTCCGGGTTTCCCGCAGTTGTAACAGTCGCCCTTGATCTTTTTCTTCTTGGACTTTTGCTCCTTCTGCTTATCCTCGGACTTCTTCCTCTTCTTGCCACTTTTTCCCTCAGCGAGGTGCACGGTGGTCTCAGAGTTGGCCTTGCCTTGCTTGACTTCGGATTTTCGGTTGTCTTCCTCGATCCTTAGTCTCACTATCAGGTCTTCTAGGCCCATGTCCTTCCTCTTGTGCTTGAGGTAGCTCTTGAAATCCTTCCACAGCGGGGGGAGCTTCTCGATCATTGCAGCTACTTGGAAGGACTCGCTGAGTTGCATCCCTTCGGCTTGGATCTCGTGAAGGATCAGCTGGAACTCTTGCACTTGGTCGATGACCTTCTTGGAGTCCACCATTTTGAAGTCGAGGAATTGTCCGACGATGAATTTCTTCGTCCCGGCATCCTCCGTTTTGTACTTCTTCTCGAGTGAACTCCACAGCTCTTTAGCGGTCTTAGCTTCCGCGTAGACATTGTAGAGCGTGTCGTCTAGTCTATTCAGGACGTAGTTCCGGCATAGGAAGTCGCTGTGACTCCATGCATCGAGGGCGTTGATCTTCTGTTGATCTGCCTCATTTTCCGCTACCTTCGGAGCCTCTTCCTTCAGGAATCGGACCAGGTTGAGCGTCGTCAGGTAGAACAACATCTTCTGTTGCCACCTCTTGAATTCGGTACCGTTGAACTTGGCCGGCCTTTCGGCGTGGACAGTTCCCGGGACCGCTGGCACTGGTGCTGAGCTTGTTGATGCCATCTTCAAGTACACAATCTCGTCTTACGATTGTTGTTTGTCGGAGTTGGTGTACTTGATTAGGATCTTCTTCAGTCGAGGCAAGTGTTGGACACTTTCTCCGTAAGACGAGATTGCCCCGTATATTTCAGTGCGGTACGGGCTTCGGCAATCGTCCCCAAGATACAACGACTGTTTAGGGCGTTTCCAAGACCGTTGCACACGTATCTCGAAACTTTCGGGCGAACCCTTATATACCCAGAACTTTCGGACTCTTTTCTAAGTGAAGAACGGGGGGAGAGGAGAAGTCAACAATGCTAGGAAGTGCACTTGCTGCTGGGATGAGGAAATGGCAAGGAGGGCACGCCTATTTATAGGCTGGAGGAGGCAGGGAGGCAGCCACCCCGAAGGGACGCGTCCGCTCGGCCAACAGGCTGACTGGCTGCGCTCGTGGCCCTTCGGTGGCTTCTGGACCCTTCCAGGCGCACCAGGCTGCGCTCGCGCCCTTTCGCGACGGATTTCGCAGCCCTTCGGCCTTCTGGAAGTCTCCCGGACTTTCCATCCCGTCGTGCCTCTTCGGCGGCCAACCTGAAGGCGCTCGCAGCTCCTCGTCGCTTCGGTAGCTGCGCAACTACCTCCGGGCCCGGGCAAAATACTTAAGGCTCCTCCAGACGATGCGCACGTGCGAAGTGCCAAGTGCGCCACAAAGCGCCCATTGCGACCTGCGTCCAATACGCCATGCGCACACGCGCGTGCGCGTGCGCGTGCGCGTGCGCGTGCTCGTGCTCGTGCTCGGACGGTGCTTCGCACCGTCTCGCAGGCAGCTAGCGGTGGGTCAGCCTTTTGGGTAGCCAATCAAGTTGAGAGGCAAGGAGGAGAATTCCTTATAAACAAGGAAATCCTCCTTGCTCTAATCAATGTGGTATTGCCCCATTCATTTCCCTTTTGGGCCTCCACTTTGGGCCTTTTCACTTTGGGCCAAATGCATTAAAAAATGCATTCAAAACCCAACAAAATCTTCAATTGTCGACTTGTCAGCTGTCTCATCTCTCTCGTATTGGCTATCATATTTGGTGAAATCCCGTGTGTCGGATTGGAAAAACACGTCAGTCACTTCCCTCTCAAATGTCGCACCTCTAGAGGCCCGCGTGGGAGATAGCATTTACACTTGATTTTGTCCAGCTCAAGATTGTTAAAATTGTGATCCCACTAAAGATCGTTTGGGTATAAAAAAATGTAGACTGCAGGATCATAACATGAATCGTAAAGATCCCACCAAATATACAAAATTAAAAAATAATCTTAACATAAAATTTTTATTAATTTGATCATAAGTTACAATTCAATCATCATCTAAAAATTTTTAATTTAACAAATCGCTGTATTAATTTAACAAATCAGATAATTTTAGTTTACCATAATTAATATACCCGCACCACGAGATTAATTGTGCTCTCACATTAATCAATTGAGATGTTAGTAACAAATCACTTTCGAATCTAAACTTTTAAAGAATCCAAACTTTTAAAAAGCAAAATGGCCAAAAAAAGCTATCAAAAAAATAAATAAATAATCAGAAAGTCACGTGAAGCAGCGACCTTCCTTCTCCTCTCTTTCCTTCTTCTTTCTTAGCCCATCTCATTACTGTATAAGTATTGAACAAAAACGTGATAGCTTGGAGTTAAAGTGTTTCACGGGACCACCGAAACCGTTCGTCTATGCCGAGAATTGCTGGTTTTCGAATCTGCCCTCGTGTTCTTGCAACTATTCCCATCTGTGCCCGTCCAGTTTGCCTCATGCCTCGAAACCGACCTCCCCCTTCTCTGCGACGCGCTCGCCCCACTACTGCCGTCGCCCCTCGATTCTGACCAGCCACGGTCGCTGCCGGTGGAGCCGAAGAAGGTGATGGAGAGAATCGTCGAGTGTGGCCTCCGCGAACCCCGTCCCCCTCATGGTGTTCACGAACCTCCCTCTCGTTGGCGGCGCCGACGTCTCGCTATCCTCCTCCTCCTCGGTGTAGTCGCGACGGAAGAAGCGGCTGAGGCTCCGGGACCGGGGATAAGCTTCCGCTCGATGGTTAGAGGAGGACGGTGAGCTCCCCACAAAAATCTGCTTGGTGATTGACTTGAAGCTGAGTGGGAGCCCTCTATTGAACAAATACTATTTTGGGAAAAGTGCACTTTAGTACCCTGTGGTATCGCGAAAAATCCTGTCAGTACCCTGTGGTTTAAAAGGTATCAATTGAGTCATACTTATTCCAATTAACATCAATTAGAGGCCCGGGCAGCTGCCCGGACCTGCCCGAACCTACCCGACTGCTGCCCAAACTACGTGGCCAGCCACGTCACCAAATTTTGATGACATGGCGCGTCCTCCTCCTCCTCCTCCCCGCGTTCGGGCAGGTCCGGGCAGCTGCCCGGGCCTCTAATTGATGTTAATTGGAATAAGTATGACTCAATTGATACGTTTTAAACCACAGGGTACTGACGGGATTTTTTGCGATACCACAGGGTACTAAAGTGGACTTTTCCCTACTATTTTAATTGAAGGGGTAGTTTAGACAATTCCATATGACACACCAAAAAAGGGTGTTTACATTATTATAGTAAGATAATCCACACACACGAGCTCTCATGGGAATTAGGCATCAGAATCACCATCCAGGGAGGTCTTGCCATGGGCAGCATCCATTTCGATGCTGCAAGCTTCGCATCGGTAGGCTAACATGGTACCATGTCCTCGAGATTTCGGGACAAGCTTGAGGAAGAGAGGATAACTAGGGTGAGTTGTCTCGCTCGTCAAGTATATCAAAGAATTTAGAAAAATGACAAAATTCTTGAATAAAATATTGGATTCTTATCAACTTGATATATCAAATTGTGGTTTTGGGAATTAAACTGCAGTTATAGAGAACAACGAAAGAACGAATACAAAAATACACTAATTTAAGTATGATTAAAATGATATCAACAAGTATTTATAATATAAACCCTAATTGGTTGCCAAATCTTACCGGATATTTACTAACTAACTAATCCAAATACAAATCTAGTATTATTTTTAAATGTGGCAAAACTCTTTCAATTAAATATTGTTATATTATCAAAGATTCCAACTCAACACCTCTTAATAAGGCGCTTTATTTTAATATTTTTACTCTTTGTAACTCAATAAGAAATATATAAAAGTCTATGTATAAAAAAAAGAACTATTAGCTATAGTTAAAGCAGTAAAAAGTGGCAAAACTAACTAATCCAAATACGAAACTAGTATTATTTTTAAATGTGGCAAAACTTTTTCAATTAAATACTGTTATATTATCAAAGACTCAAACTCAACACCTCTTAACAAGGTG
Source organism: Hypericum androsaemum (assembly GCA_963995505.1). Classification (NCBI taxonomy): domain Eukaryota; kingdom Viridiplantae; phylum Streptophyta; class Magnoliopsida; order Malpighiales; family Hypericaceae; genus Hypericum; species Hypericum androsaemum. The sequence continues at coordinate 5,881,243 of OZ023192.1, read as the reverse complement.
CTTTATTTCAATACTTTTACTCTTTGTAACTCAATTGGAAATATATAAAAGTCTATGTATAAAGCGCTTGGAATCTAGGAAAAACATATTCACGTTTTCAGAATTTAGTGTTTAAAATCACGTACACATTTGACGTATTTTGGTGAGTAATAACACTTTACGTACCACAAATATTTTCCCCCACGAAAAAAATTGTCCCCACAATTTATTTTTTTAATAAAAACTTATTAAAATCTAAAATTTAAATTATAGTCATTACCCTATTATCATATCGTGTACTCAAGACATTCGAATTGGTTTTTATATATTGTTTTTTCAAAAAAAAAAAAGAATACCAGTCCTTAAATCATGTTATATTTGGAAAGTAGCAATAATTATTAAAGTCAATGACATTCTTAAAAGAACCGAAAATACATAATTGCTACTTAGTTAGTTAGATAGCACAAATGGGCCCTAGGCCCAATAAAGTTGAATGCAAGACACGTTCACCCGGAGAACAGAAGCCCCGGCCCAAAGGGGAGTTGAAGCCTAAACTCCTTTCCGTTTCAGCACAATGGCGACCCCACATTCTACCACTCAAGTTGGATAATCGTGTACCATTCGGGCAAGTGCCATTTGAAAACCCTTTCTTCTTCTTCGTGAAATATCTGATTTTCAAGAAATTATATGTTGTATAAAACTTAAATTGTGCCCCGCACACAGATACAAGTGATCAGTTTTGGGACGCATGCATAAATTTTGTGGATGACAAAAATATTTATATGTCGTGTATCTAACCTTACCGGTACTTCGTGGGCCAGATTACGTTGACTTTGACGTAAAACTCAAATCTTATCAAACAAAGCTATGGTATTTGTCGCAATATTTCTTAACAATTATTATTAAACAAAGTGCACAGATTTAAGATAAGCAAACAACAAACGAAGTACCACAAGATCGACTGCAAAAACATCACACGTCCATGCTTCTCTTATGGGAATTAAGAATCAGAATTACCATCCGGGGAGGAAGGTCTTGGCGCGGGCAGCATCCATCTCGAAACTGCAAGCTTCGCATCGATAGGTCAACATGGTCCCATGTCCTTGAGATTTCGGGACAAGCTCGAGGAAGAGAGGACAACTAGGGTGCGAGAAATGCTCGATCCTTCGCGGCAAGACCGCGCAGGATTGATGGAGGTAGAACTCGCAAGGATCATTACAGGCATACACCTCGCCGGACAATGCATCATTACATCCAACGCAGCTCCTTTCCATGCCATTAACTTCCGATCCCACACGGACCAGCTTCAGAGGGTGCTGGTGCAGGAAATATTGCATCTCCATATCGTTTTAAAGTGATAAAGGGCGAGTATTTACTTGTAAAAAACTGTAGAAGTTTGTCTCTCGATTACTTGGTGCGAGTGGTGGTGCATCTATCTACCAACTCGGGGATGTCATATTTATATTAATAAGTGTAAAAATGCCACCCATGATTTGATCATGGCTATGTGGCAAACGGCCACATCCTTACCTCCACCTCTTGGCAAATGCTTGCCACCTAAGTACCTACCTTTACAAGCTACTGAGGGTAGCTTACCTAGATGTCATCACACCCATTTTGGGTGGTGACGAGGAGAAAAGGGTTCTCCCTTTGAAAAGGAAAAGGTGGGAGTGATAAGGTTGGATGGCACTCATCGGTACACATAGAACAAAAGGGCAAATTACTGATTTGATCCCTGAGTTCTCAATTCGACTCCGAGGCAGATAAAGTCGTGGAAATTGTTCTCGACTTCGATATATTGTGAGCGAGAACCGACCAGTGACAAAAAATCTGTTACGATCCCGTGGATACTGCACTACATTTAACGAATTCGTTCGTTAAATAATTTAACGTCAATTATTTTATAATTTCTAGATTATAATATGTTATAATCACCATATGATACCAATTAAGCCTCTCTCTCATATTAATTGTCCATGCAAAAACAAACACCGTAGGTGGAATCTTTTTTAGACGGATATTACATCTTTCATAATATGGACCTAAAATGTTGGTCAATTTATTTTCAAGTCGGTTGGCTTAAATATGAGGATTAAGTAATTGAATACTCTTTTCAAATAAAATTTTTCTATTTTTGCAAGTGATGAAAATTGATTATCGATTCATGTAAAACGAGATAGGATTCGTTGTCATACTACCCACCATGCATTCGTATACCTGCATTATTGAATTATCCATGTGATGGGTCCCGCCCAAGCTAATAAGGGAAATTTTGAATGGAGGAGACAGACACTTAATTGTTGTGTTGAAAGATGAGATTCAACTAGATTTAAATGTCAAGGGAAAAAAAATTATCATATATTAATATTTTACTAAATTATTTACATGTACTTGTAATTTTAGATGATAGTCTGATATTGATGAACTATATATTTAATCACTGGTATTTCTAAAATATATTATCTTATCAATTCATCAAAACTGTTAATTTTTTGAACTAACTTGATTTGGGAACCACAAAATTATTAATTTAGAGAGCACGTTGATATAGCGAGTATTAATTTATGGGCAAATTACCCTCACATATCTGAGGTTTGGTCACCCTCCCCCTAGGGTTCCTGACTTTTGGAAAAAGATTGTCCCGTCCCTAAGTTTTGATGATAATAGACTCTCGGGTCCCCGGCTGACGGCTCTTTTTTTCATTTTTGGTCATAGAAATGACCAAAATACCCTTAAATAAAAAATAAATTTTTTTACCTTCTTCAACCTTTTACCCCCTCCCCCTCCAGCTCCCGCTCCCGCTCCCGCTCCCGCTCCCTCTCCCCCTCCCGCTCGAGATCTCCCCGCTCCCGCTCCCGCTCATCTAAAACATCCAAATCATCCAATTCAGTCTCAAGACTTTTAATGCCATCTGTCAGGTCACCAAACAGATCCCAATTGCAGCTACGAATCTTGCTCTTCAGAAGCTTCAGTTTGTAAAAGATTTTATTCGGCCCCCATGTCTGATCCTCCATCTCCGACCACCATTGGCCAATCATGTCCTTAAAACCAGGCCTCCCCAACCACGCTGAGATGAACTTAAAAGGCTTTTGTCCCCAGTTTAAATCCACTGATTTTAGGAGAATCAGACACAGTTCTTCCAATAGCTCTTTGGTTCCCTTCCGGAAAAAGCTGTAGCTAGAGAGGCGAGACCAAGAAATGGTCCAACCTGCTAGCCGAAGTTGAATTTCTCCAGGTGAATCTCCTTCCCAATAACGGAAGGTCAACAACTCCCATTTCATCAACAAATTCTCTAAAAAAATTCTGGAGAGGCTTTTTCTTTCCTCCCTTTTTAGTACTACGTTAAAATCACCAATCAACAACCATAAATTGCAAGGAGTATTAGCTTTAAAATCCTTTATTTCTTCCCATAGGACCACTCGTTCAGCGAGATTTGATGGAGCATAGACCGCAACCACACAGACTTCCACCTCGTCATCCACGAGCTCGCCCACGAAACCCATCCACCTCCTTCCCTTAACCACTCGCCTGCAAGAGAAATAACCACTACTCCATACACAAATGATGCCACCTGACCTACCTTCCGTTGGAGGGAGAGGGAGGGAGCGGGAGAGGGGGAGGAGGGGGGGAGCGGGAGCGGGAGAGGGGGTGCGGGAGCGGGGAGATCTCGAGCGGGAGGGGGAGAGGGAGCGGGAGGGAGGGGGAGGGGAGGGGGGGAGCGGGAGGGGGAGAGGGGGAGGAGGGGGGGGGGGAGCGGGAGGGTATTTTTTGTTTAAGGGTATTTTGGTCATTTTCATGACCAAAAATAAAAAAAAGAGCCGATAACGTCAGCCGGGGACCCGAGAGTCTATTATCATCAAAACTTAGGGACGGGACAATCTTTTTCCAAAAGTCAGGGACCCTAGGTGGAGGGTGACCAAACCTTAGGGATGTGAGGGTAATTTGCCCTTAATTTATTAAGTTTTATTATATTATCAAAAAAGGACAAGAAGGATAATCCTAGAAAATTGATTTTCTGAGGTTACTTTTTTATGACAATTTTTTTGTCCCATAAAAAAAATGAGACAGTTTTTAGAGAATGAACAGGAGTGAATTTAAGTTTTGTATGGGTCCATTGTCTCTCCAAATACTAAATAGTACAAATATTTCTGTTCAAGTCTAAGTACTAAACGCACCTTAAAATACAATACTTAGCGAGTATGAGTCTATAGAGCGAGCGAGCGAGTAGAGACTATTGCATCTAGATACTTCAATGTGTCCTCAAAAAAAGACCGCAGCCTACGTGAAGTTTCGCGTATGTTGTAGACTTTTGTGGGCAAATTCAATTTGGATTACGCACGGGTGCGGTTGCTTTGTCCCTTTCCCCATTATCCAACTACCGCTGGCTAACCGTGAGAGTGGTCATAAATGTGTGATAACTGATGGCTACCGCTGATTAACACTTTTATTTTTAGAAAAAATTAATGATGTGATAACTGACCAAAATGTGTGTGTTCGATATGGACAAAAGCCTTCTGACATATTTGCTTATTGAGTCGGTATGGTCCAAAACATCATCGTTTTGATAGAAATAAATAGATAAATAAACTAAAAACTGAAATGAAGGAGTTTTTTTAAATTTTTACTTTCTACAGCTTATTACTTTTCTTAGCTAATGGCACAAGCGTGATTGGCGGATTAGGAAATCAAAAGCAATTCTTCCAGAAAATTCTAAGTTAAATCGAATATTGTGGACGTTTCTTGCATTTCAATTATTTTTTTTATTCATGCATTTCAATTACTTTATTTTAGTGGAAACGATTGACTCGTTTTAGTACAAAAGGGACCAGGGCCCAATTAACTTAATAGCAAGTTTTTTCTATGCCACGTGTAACGACTAATTTAATTTCAAATGGGATGTAATATTTATTTCAAAGGTGACAAAATTCTACCAACAAATATTTAACACTATTGTATTTTCAAAAATTTAAATTCGATATCTCGTAATTAAGATAGAACAAAATCATCACCATATGATCTAAGTTTTTATTTTTTTAATAAATAAATATTGTGTTGATCGTAATATTTACATCTAAAAAAATTCTTGTGCTATTCACAGGGTTGTAACTAGCTAGTCTTGCCAAAATCCTGAACGGTAAAATCCAAAAGAAAAAATCGTCCAACGGAAGAGTACCAGCATTAAACATGTATACATATCATCTCAAAATACGTATTCTTAGATACGTAGATCACCCATGTATACATATCATCTCATCTCCTACAGCAAAAGCATACAGTAAGAGGCCATCTCCATGTGTACCTATCCTAACAAGGATAGTTCCTAATCTCTTACAAATTTTATGTACAAAATCATATCTTTTCTGGCTACATCTTGCATCGAGTTTGACCACTTTAGTCGTTTTTAAATCCGGTGGAAGATGATATGAATGAGAAGTTCATGGTTGTTTAATTCTTCATAAAAATAGTTTAGTTTCTAAGAAGTCAAAATTCTCTACATCGTATCTGTATATATTGCAAACGATACCTTTCCGATCGTACCTCCTCCCACCAAGCCCATCCACGCTACCAAGAAGGTACGAACAACCTTCTCACCACCCCAACTGCCCCTCTTCCGAACAAAATAATCCGAGACTGTTTTTCTGATCTAAGTACTTATTGGTAACTTAAAAATAAGTTCTCACACAAGTGAAATTTTCAGACCTCTGAGAAAGCAGTGCAACAAGTATCTAATATATCAAGTGTGTAGTACAAAAGGGCTCCAGGCCCATTTAACTGAAAAGCAAGTCATATTTATCGTAGAACTAAACACCGGACCCTTTTCTCCCATCCTTAAAGCCTGAAGTGTTCCCTTTCTCCCAAATTCGTTTTCCTCGTACAATTTACTTGGTCTAGTCGAGTCTGGCTATAATAATCGATTAATTAAGCTTAACATCTGGATTTCTAGAAGATTATGCCTTGAACATATATAACAACACAAGGAGACTTCATTCATCCCCTTCCTTAAAAAAGAAAAAAAAAACCCCCCACATACCTCTTAACATGAACATTGAGCACAATCCCGAACAAGACGAATGTTGGCGGCCCCATTCCGCTTATCATGCCAAACCACCGCCTTGCCTTTCTCCTCCACAATAACTATTATGTCGATTATTTCAAGTTTGAGTGGATAAATTTTTTGAATGGTGTCAATATTTTTTCAACAAATATTTAACAATGTTGTGTTTCTAATAATACGAACTCAGAAAAAAAACAGGTTAGTTAAGCCTGAAAGAACATGTTAATTTAAGGCCGGGATTCAACAGTTTTTTATGGATTTTTTTAGGTGAGTAATATGCACGAATGTTCAACCATACTCCTTATCTTTGACAAAAATTCCAAAGAAACCTTCACATTTTGTAACTAGCCTCAGCTACCCGCTTTAGGCCCTGGGCTGAATGAACGTGATTTGGACTTGGTTGCAAATCTCGGATTCTCCGGCCCTAATTTTTTTTGATAAGTAAAATATTATTACCCACCAAAAAAATACACCACAATAACGAATAAACTGTACCAAAGGTTCACCAAAATTGCACAAGGCACTACTCCAAAAAAAAAAACCACCAAAGGCCCGACCCGACAAAAGATGTTGGTTCTAATACATCTTGCATGGAAGATGTTGGTTCTAATTTTACCCCAAAAAATATGAATTTGAAATTTAAGAGAATGTAATTGTTTTATAATTTGGTAGTAAACTAAATTCTACCACGTTAAATTAGATAATTTATTAAATTTGAAGTATTAAGATATCAGGTGGTTTGGAAAAATATGACATTATCGAAATTTTGCAGGAAGTTGGTAATAGCAAGCTAGTTTACCTAAGAAAAGGCAATAGGTAACGTTTTGGGCACTTAAAATTTTCTTCACTCCAAAGTTTTTCAATTCACACGTGCAAAAAGTATAATTTTGAGAAACATTTATTTGAAAAAACGAAATGAAAACCACAATTGAACCAACCATTTTGTACTTTTATCCGACAAAAACTCGAACTTCGATTCGATAATTTATTAATAAGTATCTGAATACGATAAAATTTTGACTAATAAAGAAATCCATACCATTACTAAACGAATGTAATGGCATATGGGAATGATAGGTGATGGGTGATCATAGTTCACAATAAAAATCTACTTATAAAAAAATTGAGGCCGGGTTGGGCCTCGAGAGTAATAAGCTGGGCCTTAGAGTAGAGAGACCCCCCATAAACACCCGAGACAAAAAGCAAAAAAAAAGAGAGGCTATTATTGCATTATTCTCAAAATAGGTAAAAATATAATAATAAATTATAGAGTCGATCGAGCAACAAGTCGACTCCGTTCTTGCTTCTACCACCTGTATGGCACTCGCAGCGGTACTAAAAAAAATTGGCGACCTAATCATGAGTAGGTTCCACCTTATTTATTTTCAATTTTTTTTAAGTAGTATAGGTTAATGTTAGGTTATCTGAATAATTTAATTTTGACTTGATTTAATACCAGTGTTTTACGAGTGGTGGAAGCAGCGGCGGAGTGCCAGAATCGATCTGTTGCTGGGTTAACTCTGTATTTCTTTTTAAATTTATTATTATATTTTTACCTATTTTGAGAATATACGTATGTTTCTACCTATTTTCGGAATATATATAACTTTTCACCTATTTTTTTAAAAAACCCTACGGAATCCTCTCTTCTTAGTTCTTACCCATGTTTGTTAAAATTAAGAAGGAAAATGATCACTCTGGTACTTAACACATTTTTAAACAAATACCAAGTGATTTTGTTTGGTCTATTTCGGTACCAAAAAGTTTTCCAATTCACATGTGCAAAAATGTATAAATTTGAGAAACATTTTAAAAAGGCGAAATGAAAACCATTAAACCAAACCAACCATTTTGTACTCTTTAGTTAACTCATTAAGTTGCTGCATACGATAGAATTTCGACTAAAAAAACTCTAATTATATAAGAAAAAGATGGGGGTGATGAGTTGGTCGAGGACAAAAATCTACTTATAAAAAAAGTCGAGATCGGGCTGGGCTGGGCCTCAAGAGTAATAAGTTAGGCCTTAGAGTAGAGAGACCCATAAACACCCGAAACAAAAACCAGAAGAGTCTCCATTATTTCATTATCGCATAAGATTAGAAACGCTCCTCGCCAGCCTCCCAACGTTATCCCTTCGCTATCCAATTCTAAGGTAACTCTTCCAGCTTTGACCATTTCTTTTCCTTTCTTTTCCTTTCCTTTCCCGGATAAATTACTTGTCGTATTTTTTTCTGGAATTGTTTTCCGCACTGATTAAGAAACTAGAGAAAATGTTCTCCGCATAGTGTTGGATTTAGTTCAGTTAGGATAATGTATGTGCTGAGATATAGAGATGTAGAGAGTCGGATACCCGACAAGAGTTGGTCCAATTGGTAAGCGAATATTGGTAAAGTTTCGATTTTTTTTAACTCTTGGAGTAGGCAGAGGAGTGTTTGGAGCATTTGGGCACATGGGGGTTGGATTGTGAAGCTGTCTTGGGTGGTTTTACTCGCAGCAAAAATGGTATTTCGTTCCGCGAATGGAGTGGACAGGGGTGTTGTGATTAGTAGCTGGCCGGCCTCGGATGCGGGGAGCGTGGAGTGGTTTTAGTTCTGTGCAACTTTGGCTTCCTGTTAAGTGAATGTGTTCATTTGTGTTGGGACTTAGGTTAGCTCAATATTGAGGGGGTAATGGAATGAGAAATGATATATAATAGAACTTATAAGAGCCCCCGGGTTTTGCATTCATTTGTGTGTTTGGATGTGTCCATGGTTTTCCCCTATGATAATGGAGGAGTGGGGATGTTCTTCACGGTGGCTTGAGGCATTTGTGCCTGTCACCTATCCGTAATTAATCATGTTCTTTAATTACTCAGCCTTGATTTCAGCCTTTTCCGTTTATTATTCTTCGCGGTGAATTGGTTGCAGTGCACCATAGAAGCCTTGAAATCAATGGAAATTTGTCGACCAATATCAATTGCTGGATTGATATGTCGATTTCTCGTTAGTTAGGTTGCTTTCGTATGGCAAGGAAGTTTGAGTACTGTCTCTTTTGGCAGAGGAGATTTCAATACATAGAGGAAAGAGATGGCGGGTATTCTTCTTGATCTGCCCATGCAGTTTCTCAGGCCATCCGGTGCCAAACCCAAAGAGTTTGCTTTCAAAACTATTCCTTCTGTGACAAAGGTAGAGTGCCCTCGGTGATCAATTCATTCGTGTTTCCTGTTTTCTTCATGCGTATCAGTTCGTTAATTCGTATGTAAAATGAACAGCCTGAAATCAAGACTGTCCTGGAGTCGACGTTCGGTCTAGAGGTCGAGAAAGTGCGAACTCTGAACATGAAAGGAAAGAAAAAGCGGCAAGGAAATAAGTACGTTTCCCGGCCGAATTACAAGAAGGTTTATGTCACTCTGAAGAAGCCAATAGCCGGCGACCTTTTGACTACCGGAGTTCTGGGACAGCCGCAGTCGTCCGGCGAATAATGTTTGTAATTGATGGAAACAGAAGCAGTTCTCTGCTGTTCAATACATTCCCTAAACCAGCGATGGTAGAGAAACTCCTCGGCTGTACTTCATCTTTGTAGCTGCATTTGTACCAAGATACTTGCAAGTATTGGTAACATTGACTTTTTTTAAACTATCTACTATTCAAATATTCACTAGGTTGAGTAATTCCGATTCGAACAGAAATAATTTTTGAATAGTGATAAACTTTTCCCTACGTGAACTTTCTCTTAAGAGCTCAGCTATGTTTGATAATTGTTATCTGAAGCTTTCTTGGAGATCATGTTGTGTGCTAGAATGAATCGGACCAATATATATTGAACAGGTATAAATTCACTGAAATTAACTACGATAGCAAAACAAGTATTTCACTCTAGATGATTCTCAATCGAACTCGGAATTTTACGAATGTAAAAAATATATTAAAAGAGCTGCATCTTAAATAGAATCTGATAGTATTGAACTCGACTCGAAATGTTCAACTTTACTCAAAAGATTCACAAAAAAATTGTTTCACTCTAGAACTCCAACCAAATTATAAAAAGGGAAAGAGAGAAAGATAGTTCAACTAAAATGTTATGGGAACAATGAAGGGGGAAATTTTCACCAAGACACCCTAATTCAGCATACTAACCCAAGATTACTTATTAAAAAAATACAACTTATAGAATGGGAGCAATTTTCCTATTTTTGACATAGTCCCATTTGTTCTCCCATCTTCTGACCCAACTATTACTTTCCAGTACTCACCCAAAAAATTATTACTTTCCAAATGCTCGCGTGAGTTAAATTATAAACATTTTTATTAATCGCAAACTGAATAAGAAAAATTTCTAGTAATCGTGAACCTTAATTAGATCGGATGTCGTATTACAATTCGGCCCATGCAATGTGTTATTTTTTCCCTTTTCGAAGATAGTCCGACTTCGTAATATACTCATCAGATACGACCTCGTAGTGGTATATCCCTCAATTTTTAATATTTGTAGACCCATAATTAACGATCTCGCATTTAAATTAGTTGATTTCGGGAGTTGGTATCAACATGAAAACAAAGATTTCCATCTTCGAAGTATTGGCAAACGATTGTGTAAGGGGTACGCGTACGGAATTTATTTTCAAACGGGTAAAAATTTGCATATTGAGTACATTGTCGAAATGGGTAGAGAATGAAATAAAAATATAAAAAATTATAAAGTCGACTCCACCCCTGCTTCTGCAACGTAGTGACTACATGAGAAAATTTTCTTTAAAAAATAAATAATACTAGAACCGACCCGTTCAATAATTTTTGAAATTTTTTAAAGTGCTATGAGTTAGTACTCGATCGATTATTTAAATGAGTTAATTTTTTATTTCACTTAATTTTTTGAAATTTACACATAGAGCTTAAAAAGATATGTGAAATAAAAAAATTAATTCTTTCGGACAACCGAAAGTTCAAAAAGTTAAAATAAAAAATTAACTCATTCGGACAACTGAACTCAACTTATATCACCTTAAAAATTTTAAAAAATAATTCTGAAAGTGTTATAAATTGGTATTCTAATGTCCGAATGAGTTTTTTTTCTTTCGCATACCATTTGGAGCCGAGCACAAAAAGCAATCCAAAATAAAGAAAAAATTGAACTCATTCAAATACATCAGCAACAACTTATTAATTCTTCAAACTTTTGAAAAAAAAAGAAAGAAATAAGAACATTGCTTGGTCGCCACCGTTTTTAATGTTTCTTTTCAACTTTCGAAATATTTTAAAAGCTCAATAAATTAAGGGAAAAGTCTACTTTAGTACCCTGTGGTATCGCAAAAAATCAAGTCAGTACCATGTGGTTTAAAACGTATCAATTGAGTCATACTTATTCCAATTAACATCAATTAGAGGCCCGGGCAGCTGCCCGGACCTGCCCGAACCTACCCGACCCCTGCCCGAACTACGTGGCGCCACGTGGACATCCATCTCCTTCCCTCCTCCTCCTCCTCCGCCTCCTCCCCCCGCGTCCTCCACCTCCTCCTCTTCCTCCTCCTCCCCGCGTCCTCCTCCTCCCCCCGCGTCCTCCTCCTCCTCCTCCTCCCCCCGCGTCCTCCTCCTCCTCCTCCTCCTCCCCCCGCGTCCTCCTCCTCCTCCTCCCCCCGCGTCCTCCTCCTCCTCCTCCTCCCCCCGCGTCCTCCTCCTCCTCCTCCCCCCGCGTCCTCCTCCTCCTCCTCCCCCCGCCTCCTCCTCCTCCTCCCCCCGTGTCCTCCTCCTCCTCCCCCCGTGTCCTCCTCCTCCTCCTCTCCACGTGGCGCCACGTCATCAAAATTTGGTGACGTGGCTGGCCACGTAGTTCGGGCAGGGGTCGGGTAGGTTCGGGCAGGTCCGGGCAGCTGTCCGGGCCTCTAATTGATGTTAATTGGAATAAGTATGACTCAATTGATATGTTTTAAACCACAGGGTACTGACTTGATTTTTTGCGATACTACAGGGTACTAAAGTGGACTTTTCCCATAATTTAATGGTCAGGTTTCTGGATGAGTTAATTATTTTTTATTTGACACAACTTTTTGAGTTCACGAATAGGTCTCAAATAGTTATACGAAATCAAAAAATTGACAACCAAACAACAACTTATAACACTTTAAAAAGTTTCAAAAATAATTAAAAAAAAGTAGGGATGGTAATACGTAGGGTAGAGTATTGGTAGGACCTTATTCATATCATAGTTTTTGGAGCTGGACCCATACCCTAGTGCCTACTCTCGATTCTACAAATTTTTTATTGTTAGACCCATACCCTACACTCTATGAGACCCAGAGTCTATAGAGTCTGTAGGGTCCAATCCTATAACGTTCTACTTTTGATAATTTTTATATAAAATTTGAATAAATTCAAGATATATACTACGTTACACGTCAACATTCAGTAGAAAATTAAACTATATATCAAATTTTACAATTTAATTTAAATGGTACATGATTCTTCTTTTTAAGTTTTAAGTACATAAATAATTCAACAAAAGAAAAATACAGGAATCTCATTTCTAGAGATCCATCATTCATGACATATTTTAAGTTAGTTCTATAATAACATAATAAATATTGTTAAAACTAACCATAAAGTAAATATACAAATTGTACATTACAACTAGCAATTTGTTCATATTTATTTTAAAGTAAGATTCTATGTAATAAAGATATCTACTCTGTTGTTTTGTTAGTCCCTGGGCCAAAGAAGATTTCTTTGATTATTATTAGGGGAATCACGAATTGGGTCCCAACTTAATGGGTTAGTGTGAGCTTATCCAAGTGGTTATGCACCATAGGGGGACGTAAAAAAAGAAAGAGAGGGATGGAATTTCTCTCGCTTTTGGCATAGCAGGCGGCCCCCCGCGGGAGGCCCGCACGACGGGCTATTAGCTCAGTGGTAGAGCGCGCCCATGATAATTGCGTTCCGAAATGCGTTGAGGCACATCAATTGACTGGACATCTAGGGGTAAAGCACTGTTTTGGTGCAGGCCGTGAGATCGGTACCAAATCGAGACGAACTCTGAATACTAGATAGGACCTCAAAATTTGAATAGAATTTTTTGAATATAATCTTTTGAATAGAATTTTATAGAATTTGATTCGAAGCATAAGATAAACTAACTTTTTCCTAATTCTCTGTTCTACTATTTCTATAATCAACATATTGAGATTATACCCAAATACTCTCAGTTAATCAAATAATAATAGAACTAACTTCGTTTAATAAAATTTTGAATTTAAACATTATTAATACTAGCGAGAAACACTAAAGCGAATACCCACTCGTGCTTCCCAAAAAAAAAATTCATTCCAAAATCGAAATTACCACCTACGATTGGCAATGTGAACGCACCACGTTGAAAAGTCACTCGGCGATGACCGAAGAAAACTAGAAAAGTACATCGAAACAAAAAAAATTATCCCACCCAAAAACAGGACACTATTCCACGTGCATCGCCCAGACATCCATCGTCCAAAAAAAATCCCAACACAGACAGTTCAGTAGAAAAATGAAAACCGCCACGTGTCTGTTTCTGAATGGTGCAAAGAGCTCCCGGCGGGCCCCGCCCAGCTCCCCTCCCTCCCTCCCCCAGAAAGAACTTTCCTCCCTCCCTCCCCCGGAGTCCAAATCCAAGGCTCTTTCCACCCGTTCACACTTATCCTACAACCTTCAGAAGAGAGAAAAACCGGAAGATACAAATTTCTAAGCGGTCGAATCCGTATTAGTCGACCAAGCAATCCTCAGAAAACTAGGTAGTAAAATAAATCAATTGGGTGTTACACTACACTGGTACATTAATACTACTAATAATAATAATTATCGTTAAATAATATATCGGTACAATTCAAAGTAGCGGACCCTACCTAACCCTTTCCTTTTTCCCTATCGTATCCATAAAATGAAGGGAAAATATCTGTAAAGTCGCTTAGAAGAAAAAACTAAAAAGAGAGTCAAGTTAGAGAGAGGGACGACTCGAATCGGTTGCCTTGCTTTCTCTCTCTTGGTTGGTTGAGTGGAGTTCCATGGCGGATCCTGGATCGCTTGGGCTGGCCCCCCGATTAGGTCAGATTCCCCTCTCTCTCTCTCTCTCTGCTCTCTGAGATGTCGCTTTCTCGCTAATTTCCCCCGGAACTTTCGCCCTAGGGTTTTCTTTTGGATCTGTGCTCGGTGAGAGTCGCGGGGTTCTTTGTTTCACTGCTGTTAGGGTTTTTTAGTTTATTCAGCTGCTGGTACTAGTTGATTCAATGTTTTGTGAGATAATTCGGATTGGGGAAAATGATCGACACGTCACCGTTAGGGTTAGGATTTTCTGGTTTGGGAGAATAGTATAGATAGCAGTTACGGTTTGTGCGTTCTCTGTGTGATTTTGGAGGACCTTTTTAATGGTTAAGGGGTTTAGTTGGCGATTGAGAGGCAGGGATTGAACTACCATACCAAGTGTGAGCAGACAGTGAGTTGTGCTGTATTTGGTTGCGAGAATGCTTGCTGACCGACTGTCAGCGTGACTCGAGAGACTTTTATGATGATGGGGATGGGCCTATCTTTTGTGCTGTTAAGGCGGAAGTTTGGGTTCTCTGTGGTGATCGAGAAGAGTTCTTTACTACCAACCTACATTTGTTTTCTTTAGATATTAGTTGACGATCGATTTAGGTGGACTATACCTGTAGATACATCATGTTCCCATGTCAAATTTCTAACTTTTTGTTGAGGGGTTGTTATTTGAGTTACCGGGTGGGAGTTGCTTCCGGCATGATTTTGGTGTGGCATATTTTTTTCTCCTTTCCAACCCGTCTTTGGTGCTTATTTGCTATCGTCTGTTTCTCTTTTCCGGAACTTTGGACTCCTAATGCTACTGTACACAATAAGGGCTATGCTTTGTGTTTATTCTAAGGCTAAAGGACAGGCTTCTGAAACATTCCTGCATACCCGGCTAACTGCATGCTGAATGCATTGATGTTTAGCCTTTGAATGCTGTTCTGGACAATCACTTGAAAGCTTAGTAACTGTGTGTAATTTGGAAAGCTTTAGCGAATGCAGACTTGAAGTATGAACAAGTGGGGTTGAAACCCAACCCGAGTTTGATAATTAATCTTCTGTTCTTTTGGGAATAAAGACCGATGGGCAGTTGATTGTGTGAAAGAAAAAGAGAAGTAGACTATTCACTCATTTTCTTTATATTATCGTTGATTTGGCAAGTGCCCTCAATTTATTTGTTGATGCATGTCATCATGTGGAAGTTATGTTTACAAATGTATACTGCAAGTTGGCAAGATTTTCTGCTCTCATAAATTTCAGGGGAAGACATGGCTTCTTCTTTCTGATGCAACATTCAACCTTTGAAGTGCTTTTCTTTATAGTTTTCTATGATACTCCCTATATGGTTGACTGATGCTATTATTACCAACGAACAGATATGCAGCAATTGTTCATAGAGGCACAACATCGCTGGCTGCGTCCTGCCGAGATATGTGAAATTCTTCGGAATTACCAGAAGTTTCATATTTTAGCAGAGTCTCCCAACAGGCCTCCCAGTATGACCTCAAACTATCAAATCTCTGTTTTCCATATAGTATAGTGCTGTAGCAGTGAGGCTACTTAGGTTTCTGCTGTTGTAAAACTGAGTGGATTGTCCTTAATAGTATCAGCAATTTTGTTGATATGGTGCACTCGGCACTCCTATTACCTCAGGATAAATTGTAGCAATCTGTTATGGTGCTTTATCTTTCTCATGCGGAGGTGATGATTTTACAACGGCTCTAGAAATTTGGTTATTGAAACTGACTTCACAACTTGATTTCACTTCTTTGCAATCAAGCCGATATTTTTTTTTACTCTGCCAATTGCTTTGTTTGAGATGAAAACTCTGTTAATGGATGATATGATATGCATAGGTTCTTTTGGCAGATAGGTTGAAAGGTTACGAATGAGACAACTCTTCTGTGTTTTGAGCCTTTTTAATCTCCTGCTTGTTATTTTATGTACTTATAAATATGCTGCAAACATGCAGCACTGAGAAAAAAATATTGACATGGAATTCTGTCAGTTGCAACCATGACTTGACTGGTCCAATTGATGTATTGGCAGCATTTTGTGTGCCAGATTTTTTTTTAACAAGAAAAAAAAACTTGCTTGTTTATTATGCTGTGTTGTGATGGGTGAGTTTAACATGTTTAGTCCCTGTTAGTGGTGATGATTTTCTTATTAGTGAGTATAATGATGCTCTTCCCTGTTAACAATATTTCAAGTTAAGTTTCTGCGCAGTTGTTTCTTTTGTGCATTGAGTTCTTTTGGCAGTAGAGTGATAACCTATCACCGTTGTAGGTGGATCTCTCTTTCTTTTTGACAGAAAGGTCCTTAGATACTTTCGAAAGGATGGGCATAATTGGAGGAAGAAAAGAGATGGAAAGACTGTGAAGGAAGCTCATGAGAAGTTGAAGGTATGTCTGAAAGTTACGATCCTTGATTGCTGTCACAATCAAGTCTATCTAGGACTTCCCCTAAAAAAAATCTATCTAGGACTGGAAATTGGGACAAAGTATGTTTTTGCATTCAACTTTATTCGGATTTCTCTGGTAGTTTTGGGATTCGTTAGATCAATTCTTTCCAACATATCATGTTTTCATGCTGTCCTGCCCTGAATTGTGCTGTAAACAATAACAGGTTGGAAGTATAGATGTATTGCATTGTTACTATGCTCACGGGGAAGATAATGAAAACTTTCAAAGGCGGAGCTACTGGATGCTCGAACAGTAAGTGTGAACTGATTGCCAAGTTGAATTTTGTCTGTTAAGTGGCCAGCCAGCCACCGTATAGGCTTTTATATATGTCACTTTTATATTACAGACACATCCTTCAGTCCAGTATGCTTTTGGTTACGTGATAAAACTTGCCTGAATGGGGCCGATTGAATTTGGTTTATAAAGAAGCCACCAAATATGCTATTGCCTTTTTTGCTGCTTTACTGTGCACGAGTCCTGAAATTCAAGTATTCTATGGGTCACTTCACCTTGATACAAACTGCCTAGATGCTGCGTTTCTTAGTTAGGTTTATCTTGCTGTCAATGAGCCATTAGGCAAAATTTCCAAATGCATGATGTCAAGAACAAGATAAATCCGATGCTTGGTTTCCTAAAAGTTGTCATTTTCTTTTTCCTTCTAAAAAGTGAATAGTATTACCTAGGTGGTTTCCAGTTTCCATCTCCCTCCATTCCCCCCTCTTTGTTTTGAATTTTTCTTCAATCTTCGATATCCCTGATGAATCTCCCAGTGCTCTTTATACCCGGACACGAATGTCGTTTTGGATACGATTTAAAATCCAGCTGGAAGTTCGATCTAGTTGACGAGGGAAATAAGTGAGTGTTTCTGTAGTTTCTTCCCAATTTTTGCCGCTGTGATTCTGATGGCCTTTGTTACTGCAGGGAGTTGATGCACATTGTTTTTGTTCACTACCTGGAAGTAAAGGTAGTCGTATCTTGTTCCCAATCCTTGCATTTCTCATTGCACTTTGTTCTGAGTTTGGTTTCAAGTTAGAATAGTGTCTGATCTTAAAGTTCTTTTGCTGTTTCTTCTATATAGGAAGTTTTTCATCATTTGATAAAATTGACCCCAAGTATTTCTTTCTTAAATTTCAATTATTTCCTTTTGTTACCTGACCAAGTAGCTCCCAGAACATTTGATAATGGGAGGAACCTTTACACCTGCTGCCATCTTTTTCTCCTCTGAGGGCCTATCTTAGAGCGTTGCAATTGATTATCTTTCTCTTGTGGAAGGTTATCTCTACCAGGATAGTCAAATGGCTAATCATCTTTGTCAATGTATTTTACCGCTGATCGCTATTTTATTCTTTTCAGGGTAATAGGACAAGCAGCAGCCCCTTGAACAGCTTTTCTGCAAATCAGATTAATGAGCCTTCAGGAAACACCGATTCGACTAGTCCGACAAGCAGTCTTTCATCTTTATACGAAGATGCTGATTCAGGTATCGTATGGATTAGATTTCTAAATCCATTATTTCTAGTCCTAACCACTTTTACCATGGCTTGAATCATTATTTTCAATTGAATGCAGCGGATAGCCACCCAAATAATTCCACAAACCATTTGTATAGATCACCACAGATTCAATATAATCCTGCAATGGATAAAGCTAAAGATGGTTTACTGAGATCTGCCCAATTCTATGATGGTCAATCATCTTCTGGAGTAGGCACTCTTACCCATACTCCTGCAGATACACCAGACAATAATAGTAATGTAACTACTGAGTCCGGAAGTATAGGAACCTGGGAGGAGGTCTTTGAACAATGCTCTGCTGGCTACAGTGGTTTATCTTCTCATATGTCAACAAGTTCCAACCACTCTGTTCCTTTGCCTATTGAGGGTAGCTCAAGTGTGTGCTTAGGTGGTGTTGATGCCAAAGTGAACTTTGATAATTCTCCACTTCTCCAATCAAATTGGCAGGTATTTAACTTCTTAAGTACTACAGGGACTAGCTTTGACTCGCCTCAATTGTCAGTTCTTATCTATTTCCACATATGGTTCGATTTAGTCAGCTTAGTTCTCAATGTTTGCGTGCAAAGAACAATTCTGTACCACCATTAAGTACAGTGAGTTTCCTGTAGGAAATCTTCATGAAAAGTATTGAATCATTCTTGCATCCTTGTGTTTACTTGCGTACAGGCACGCCATTTGAACATTAACATAAAGATCATAAGGATATATGCTATAGAACCTCCTACTTTGACAAGGACGTGGCTAATTTCCCTATGTGATACACATATCACAACCTCCCAAATTTTCTGCAGACAATGATAGTTTTTGACTGCTAAATCATGCTAGTTGGATTTTTTATGCCATAGATTTGGATACAGTGAAGTTATGTCATTTCCTATGCTAGACTGTCAGGTATATGACAATCAAGTACTACAGGGACTAGCTCTGACTTGACTAAATCGTCAGTAATTGTTTGTTTCCACATATGGTCTGAGTTAGTTCGGGATGTTTATTGTTTGTTTATGCCATGTATTTGGATACAATGAAGTAGTGTAGTTTTCTATGCTAGATTGCTAGGAATATCTTAGACTAATTAAGTGCCACTGAAGTCTCGAATGATTGAAGCAGCTCAAATGGAATTTTTAGTTTTTGGAATAATCTAATTTGTGGTGTCTTTTCGTTAAAGATCATATTAAGTAGGTAATTTTTCAGCCTGTTAACAGCACCCGTTGGCTGTTGATTTTGTTAGCATACCTGAGTTTTCCCAACTTTGCCAAGATGTTCTAAGTCATGCAGTCTCGCAGAGAACAATACCATTTTTATTTGATTGCAGCTATTTACTTTGTTTGTTGTCATATTTGATTATGTTTGGATTTCGTTGTATATATTCCAATTTGGCTGGTGGACTTCTGCATCTTATGTATCACAATATTTGAAAGCATAGTTAACATGTTTCTTCAGAAGAAAGCACAGTTAACCTTAGAATGTTGGATGTAGCAAAAACAAAAAGAATGTTTGATAGTACAAAAACACTGGACATGCTTTTTCAGGTAGTTTTGAGTGATTGATGAATGTTTGTGGTCCTAGGTCCTAGACTCCTGTATGTTTAAAGCATGACCTGTGTTTCTTTGTTCAACATCCTTTTGCTTCAGCTTACCTGCAGGCGACTTCCTTTAATCTAGCTTTTCAAATGCCAGTTTCAGATTCCTGCTGAGAGGGGCTCCTTGCACCTGTCTGATAATTTGATGGACCCGCCATTAGATCCAGACCTGGCATATGATTGGGATTCTCGATTATTTGAGAAAAGGGCACAAGATCTGAGTACGCAAGATGTATTAGAGTCCTTCTTTTCTGTTCCCGATCAGCAAACTCAGCAGCTCGGCCTGGATAACTTTCATATGCAGCTTGCTAGCGCAGAATCTCAACAACCATCCGAGTCAAATTTTGATAGTAGACTAATGGAAGGAAATGGCAAGCACACTTTTGTTATGAAACAGTCGTTGTTAAATGCAGAAGGATTGAAAAAAGTTGACAGCTTTTCTCGCTGGGTCAGTAAAGAGCTTGCGGAGGTAGATGATTTGAATATGCGATCCTCATCTGCTATTGCATGGAACACAGAAGAGTGCGGCAATGTAGTTGATGACTCACCCTTGAGCCCCTCTCTCTCGCGAGACCAACTTTTCAGTATAATTGACTTTTCACCGAAATGGTCTTATTTAGACTCGGAAACAGAGGTATACTATGCATTTTGGATACATTTTTTTGAGCTTTTACTGCTTCACAATTTAGCTATTGTTCTTGGTCTCTGCCAATACTGTTGTTAGTGACTGTCTACAATAATTGGTTTGTGGAACATGTCAGCATTGTTTGCTTGTCTGGAGGTTGACTCAAGTTTTTTATTTTATTTTAATTGTGTATTGTGATTTCATCTTCTCTTTGGAGCTTGTCTCCTGTCTTTCGTTGATGTTTTTTCTCTAATATAAGGAATGGTTGACTTCTTTTTCTGCATCTTGAAGGAGTGTATCTAATATTCTGCTGGATTCTGTTTCCATTCTTAGGCAATGCATGCAAGTGCTGAAACTGTAGAATCTTCATATTCTGACTTGCTTCATGTGACAGGTCCACATTTTCGGATCATTTTTGAAGGGTCATGAAGAGATTGTCAAATGTAATTGGTCTTGTATGTTTGGTGAGATGGAGGTTCCAGCAGAGGTTTTAACTGATGGGGTCTTATGTTGTCGAAGCCCACATCATGATGCTGCCAGGGTTCCTTTTTATATCACAAATTCAAATAGGTTGGCATGTAGTGAGGTGCGGGAATTTGATTATCGAGCTGGTCCATCTGAAGACATTAACATCAGTGATATTCATTTTAGCACAATTGAGATGGATCTTCATCTTAGACTGGAGCAATTATTGTCTGTCAGATCATCTTGCTCTTCAAATTCCCCGTTGGGTGGCGCTATAGAAAAACGGAAGATAATCGGCAGACTTCTGGCATTAAAAGAGGAAGGGGAAAATTACCATATGGCTGGGGCAGCCTCTGTTGAAAAATTATCTGGCCTTGCTGCGAGAAGGCAACTTGTTGAGAGTCAAATGAAAGAGAAATTATATTCTTGGCTTTTGCATAAGGTAGCAGAGAGTAGTAAAGGTCCAAGCATTTTGGATGACGATGGGCAAGGGGTGCTGCATTTGGCTGCTGCTCTTGGTTTTAACTGGGCCATAGAACCAACTGTGACTGCTGGAGTTAGTATCAATTTTCGTGATGTCAATGGCTGGACAGCCCTGCACTGGGCTGCATTCTATGGAAGGCAAGAGCGTGTAAACTTATCCTTTTTCTGACAGACAAAACTGCCGGGTTTTATCTGTGGCTAATTATGGATCTAGATTTAGAAAATGTTGCTTAACTTTCTTAGGATTGCCCTCCACATGTTCTATCTTGTCCTCTCTATGCTTAATTAACCCTTAGTCTCCTTTTTATTTGTAGTAGATGCTGTATTAATTGGTTGATTGCTTTATGACTCGGATTGCACTAACCCCATTAAATATTTTTGTTGTCATTGGCAGGGAGGAGACAGTTTGTGTGCTTGTCTCATTTGGTGCAGCTACTGGTGCATTGACCGACCCATCTCCAGAATGTCCTTTGGGTAGACCTCCAGCAGATCTTGCTTCTCTAAATGGGCATAAAGGGATCTCTGGCTTTCTGGCAGAGTCATCTTTGACCAACTTCCTTAAAGACCTCACAGTGAATGAACCCAAGGAAGATGGTCTGCTAAATGTTTCAGGAACAAAAGCTGTACAAACAGTTGAAGAGAGAACAACGATTCCTTTGACCTACAATGCTGCTCAAGATGAGTTATCACTCAAAGATTCACTTACTGCTGTGCGCAATGCCACTCAAGCTGCTAGCCGAATATATCAAGTATTTAGGATGCAGTCTTTCCAACGCAAAAAGCTAGCTGAGAGTGAAGACGATTTTGACATTTCAGATGAACGTGTTCTTTCTCTCCTAGCTTCCAAGACAGGCAAGTCTGGAAATGTGGATGGGGTCGGTCATACTGCTGCAATTCAAATTCAAAAGAAATATCGTGGCTGGAAGAAGAGAAAAGAGTTCCTCATAATCAGGGAAAGAATCGTTAAAATTCAGGTTTGTTTCTGGTTTTGCTTTTCACAGTCCTTATGTTACTCAGGCTCGTCTGTTCCTGGGAGATCTATTGTCTCTATTTCTGATTTGGCTCTCGGCTAGTTTATTTCTTTAATTCATGTAAACAATGCTTGTCCTTTTTGCTATTTTGGGTTTTCGGGGACATGAAAAGCTTATTGTGTGTTGTGTTATGTGAAGGCTCATGTTAGAGGACACCAGGTAAGAAAGCAATACAAACCAATCATATGGTCAGTTGGAATTCTGGAGAAGGTTATACTGCGCTGGAGGCGTAAAGGAAGTGGTCTACGAGGGTTCCGCCGTGATGCACGTAACAAGGAGGAAAGTATGCAAGCCCTGCCCCCGCCAGAGGATGCTTCTGATGTCCTCAAGGAAGGAAGGAAACAAAATGAAGAAAGGATGCAGCATGCACTTACTAGGGTGAAATCTATGATCCATTATCCAGAGGGCCGAGCTCAGTATCGAAGGCTGTTGACTGTCGTTGAAGGTATTCGTGAACCCAAGGTACGTGTATATGGAATTCTATTTTACTTCATGTTTTCCCTTGACATAACATTCTTTAAAGTCTTACTTTTCCTACTTTATGCCCCTCTTTTTTTGTTCAAGTCCAAGGGTATACACCTCTATTCGTGATTATAATTACCAAGAACCATAAATTAGTCCTCTGGACACAACTGAGAATTCAGCTGTATTTGTTTGCTGTAATTAAGAGTGGGATGCATATGATGTGTTTACATTAATCAAGTTGAAGGCTTGGAGCATTCCGGCCTTCGAACATGATTCTTCATTCAAAGAAATCTAGAGTAAAGCCATTTCTATGTGAGGATAGAGTAGGCCATATCGGCTTTTTATTTGTGGAGTGACGACGTCCATGTGTGCTCGCTCCTTTTCTTTCATGCTTTGTTTTGATCCATACTGGTCGTATATTTGACATCTGAGAGATTTGACCTCCAGCGCACACTTGCCAGATCTCGATAATGTGGTGGTGTTCTCTCTAACAATGTTTTCCACAGGAATCTGAAATGGCGATCAACACACCCGAGGAAGTAGCGGACGGTTACGAGGACCTTATTGATTTTGACTCACTTTTAGACGACGACACTTTCATGTCAATAGCATTCGAGAACCCTTGAAGGAGCTGATTCTCCCTTAGCTGTACATATATGAAGGGTCCTAACTCCGATTCTGCATGTATATCTAAATCGTCTAACCAGTGTAGGAAAGAAAAATGTACTGTTTATACACAAGGATGGGCTCGAGTATGCGTAGAGTAGGCGATGAATCTTCATCTTTTCGGTTGGTTCCTACTGGTGCTGCTGCTGCTGGTTGTTGATGATGATTGTTTCTTAGGCACTATGAATATGATATTGTTGTAATTGTATTGCAGGCCGTTCACTTTGTCTTTTCAGAACATAACTGATAGTTGAACAACGTTTGTGATTATACCTGTCATAGTTGGTATTGCCGCTTTGAGTACCAGGTGAAATTCCACCGAGGGGAAGGGAAGTCGGTGGAAGAAAGAAATAGAAAAAAGGAAAAGTTAACCTTTAACTACATTTGATTTGGTCATGTTTCGATTTCACACTTGAAAAATTGACCATTTGGGGATTTGATTTGAACCCACTAATTGTTGTCTCTCTTTTGTCTACCTTTTTTCTCTCATTTCGGGATCAATTGTCCGGCCTCTTTTCATTTTTGGGTAAAGATTTACCAAAACTCTTGAAATGGATAACAACATAGAACAACTTTGAATTTCATTTATGGATCGGTAGGTACATGTCACATTGCCAACATACAATTTCTTCCGAATCCGCTACCTAAATACTTCGATGCTAGGTTTCAGAGCAATTATTGAGCTAACATTGTGGTTAACAATCGTTTATAATATAGGAGTGGCCATGAATTGAATCAGATTCAATTTGTTGAAAATTTGATTCGGCCGATGGAGATTGGAGTGGTAGTTCAAATTCAACGAATTATAATTCGGATTTGTCCGTATTCGAACGGTGTGAACCCTTGGTTACATACCATGTTCCATATGAGTGCGTTTTTCAAATGGAAATAGTGTCACACCTCAGCACAAAGCCCTTTTTAGCTTCAAAGGCCTTTCTATCAACCTTTTTGGGGAAGTCAATCCGACCCATATTGACAATGTCTTGATTTTCTCCGGCTTTAATCCACAACTGACGGATGATGACTAAGAGAATAACATATGGACCCACCATCAACAATACGATTATTTCCTACTATTCACCTTCAAATATTAAATTTACCTTATACCACCATATGTATTTCACCTCATGCTATTCTAATCCATAGAATTGCGTTTGGTTTTGTAGGGTATTTGACCCATATTAGATTATTGTTTGTTCTTGAGCTCGGACCCAATATTTACTTCTAGACCTATATCAAGATTTTACGAGTGTAGTTTGAGATTTCTGAGATTTGAGAAATTTCATGATCCAAATCTGATTGCTCGTGATTTTTTTTTTCGTATTTGATTTTTTACGTAAACCTGGTGTGTGTTAATGTTTTTTGCGATCTAGTTTTCTTAACAAATTCGAAGTAAATATGATATGATGAGAGTCCCATCTTTCACTAATTACAACAGCCAAGAATCAAGATGTTTATGGTCCTAGTTTCTTTCCATTTCTTTTCTTTTTTTCCCCACATAACACTGAAACGTCAACTCCGTAAGTGCATTATTGTCAATTCTTTAGGCAGTTGTAGTCGTCCTAAAAGCTTAATTGGGTTGGTGGATTCAGACTTAAAAAATGCAATTATTTGTATATTATTTCTTATCTAAGCAACTGAGATTTTTCCCTTGTCAATGATGCTAAATAATGTATAAACATTTTTGGTAATGAGAACATGGATCTCACTCCTAACCCATGTTTTTTTAACTCAATCATAGTCGAACACCGACATGCTGTATTTTAAAGTCTTTCAATAATTTTTTTTTATTTGTAAGAACTCAAGACATCTTTAATAAAATTTAATTCGCTTACTATTTGGATCAACCAACATTAATTATGTTGTTTGACAGAAGAAAATTGAAATTGAAATAAAAGTCTAATCCAAAGTTCATAGCTTATGACCAACTTGAAAGTAGTTGCACCACCACTTGCAAAATTCTAACAAACGTACCTTCCGTGGCATGTCTACTAACGTATTGAATATCTAAATATTGTAATAAACTACAAATGGTTGTTTTTATATATCAAATTACAAGGATTGACCATAACCTTGTATAGTCTTCTTAAGGAAAAGAAAATGGACTAGTGTTACATTTCAGAGAAATTAGGAGCTGGTGCACGAAGTTATCGTCCATTTTTAAGTGGGAGTTTGTTGCAATTTAAACTATTCCAGCCGATTTTTGTTCGTTCTTGTAGTTATTCTTTATTGCCAAGTGGCCCACAAGAGGCGAAAATATATAAGTAGTGTCTTAACATACAGACCAAGAAATACTTGGATTGAGAAAAGGGTTCTATTTTATACATACCAAGAATGTATCAACGTTAAATATTTATTTAAATTTTTTTCACATCTTTCAAAGAGTCTATCCGATTTAAATTTGGATTAATTAGTTAATAGACAATAAAATACCATTTGATATAAAAAAATACTCATTATGGAAATATATAATTATTTTGGCAGAAGCCAAAATTATTCCTATCTAGCACAATTGCATTTGCAAGGGGTTGATCCTAAGATTTCTGATTAATTCCGTGGTGCGAACATCTATATAACTTCAGTACATACAATAACTCATCATTTTTATTAAACATGCATCTACCTATACATTGGACATATATACCGAGGTTCGACTGAAATATTTAAAATATGCGACATTGAAGGAGTTGGCGCAATGACGTATATAGCTGGAAAATTATGCCATTATTATGTGAATGTTATGCTGTTTCACTTCTTGGAAAAAAAAATGACACTAAGTCAAAAACAATTTAAGCTTCTAGGTTCTAGTAGGTACCTAATATCGTCATCAATGAACAAACAGAGTGATATTCACTACTTCATAAAATCAATCAAAGTTGGAATAGAGCGGATAGTGCCAGTAGCCACACTATCGCGTAACAGAAAAGAAATATAACCAGACGGAGGAGACTCCAAGATATGGAAACCCAATGACAGTGAGAGGACATAATTTAAAAGCCAATCTGCTACGCAATTATTCTCACTAAAATAATGTTGGACTTCCACTTGCCATGAATGGTGTATGAGGTTTTGATAGCTACTCACGAGTAACGATAACTGATGTTTTCGTGCTATGTCCTCGGTAAGATACTTCGTAGCCATCGGTGAATCTGTCTCAAAAATCACTTGCTTGATACCACGATTCCAAGCTAACTGTAAGCCCCTCCAAATTGCCCAAAGCTCGGATGCCAGAGAACTACAATATCCCGTGTTATTAGGAAACCAGGCGCACCAATATCCGCTCGAGTCCCTAATGACCCCGCCCCATTAGTAAAATCTGGATTGCCCTTGGAGGCACCATCCGTATTCAACTTCATCCAACCCTCTCGTGGCATCAACCACACCAACAAGTGATCCACCTGCGAAGACACAACTCCCTCCACCATCTGCAGGGATTGCAAATCCATATGCTTATTGCTGTGCATGAACCACGCCAATCTCACCAAGAACAATGGAAGAGGATTTGGCGACTGCAAATCCCGGAGAAAATGTGTATCTTTCTTTGGAAATGTGCGAAACAAGGCTACCTACCAATATGGAGAGATTCAGAAGAAAAATCACTCCAAACCCGTACTTTTCTCGCTGCAAAAACAGACACGAGTCTCTTGCCCATCTCTTGAACCGTAGATGGGCCAGCCCTCTCTTGAACAGCTCCTCCGCACTTCAAGGTCCGCCACGCCTCGTCGCCGCACTCCCAGGGTTGGCCCATCTATAGGCTAAACAGAGAGGGTCGATTGTGGTTCCCGGAGGGGATGGTCACCGTAGACCTCCCCTCCGGTTGATGGTTTATTTTTATTGTGTTTATTTTGGCTTATGGTTGTATGATGCATCTGTTGTCAATTTTGTTGCTAGATGTGGTGCTATTTCTGTTGGCTACCTAGTTCTTGTTTGTTTATTTATTGTTGCTAGTTTGCTCAAACCACATGTGTTTGTTTGTTGCTTGTAGTATTTTGCTTGGATCAGCTTAGTTTTGATATGAGATTTTTACGGTTCTCGATACCTGTCCGTTAGTTGCATATGGATAAACTTGTCTCGGTTGAACTTATTCAATCTTGGCTCTCATTTGCGTACATCTTGTATGCATTCAAATGCCCACGCGGTTATGTCTATGATGTAACTTTGTAGTTATTAGTCGATGTTTGTCTCAGCAGCTTTCCGCATTGGACATTGGCTCTCGTAGCTTCTCGTCCACCTTTTGTGTCCACCCATGTCATTCTGCATCTTTCAGATTAGTTTTTATCTTCCGTTTGGTATCTTCGTATTTTATTTATGTATTTCCTTGTTATATTTTATAACCCGTTTATATAATATAGGCTTCGCGCCACCCGTTTTAAAAAAAGTCTTTTGCCCATCTAGTGAGGGATTGTCCTCGTGTAAGGAGATTCGGAGGCTTGCTCATTCCAAGGGCGGCGCACCATGACTTCTTCTTATTGGATTTTCCAAGGTGAGTAAGAAGCAATATAGCAGTGACAGTGGAGTTTGAGAAGGATGTATCATGGAGTACAGTGTTCTCGATGCTATGTTGGTGGATTTGGCGATGGAGGAATGAGGTGGCTTTCAACAGCACCACATCCCAAGCCTTTGACACCATCTTCCCACTGAAACAGGCACGAGAGTTTGCAGAAGCTTAGAGGATGGAGATGGATGGAAGAATGGAGCCCAGTGCTAGGAGGGAGCTACTCATTACCTGACAGCCACCGGGGGAGGACTGGTTCAAGCTCAATACCGACGGGGCTACGAAAGGCAACCCTGGCCCCGCCGGTGGAGGGGGTGTAATCACAGATAACAAGGGTGCGTGGTGTGGTGGATTTGTGAGTCACACCAACGAATGTGGGTCCTTAGCCTCTAAACTATGTGATGTGTGGCATGGGCTGAATTTCACATGGAACAGGCGCATTGCTCGGTTGATAGTGGAGACTGACTCGAGGAAGGTGGCTTATTGTATTATCGAGGGAATTGCAAAAGAGCACCCGCTCTTTTCCCTCATGAATAGTTGCAAAAACCTCATTAGTTGTGAGTGACCTGTCGAGGTTTAGTGTTATTTTAGGGAGGACAATCATTTAGCTGATTCGTTGTCCCATTTCGCCTTGCAATTCCCGCTTGGTTTTCATGTACTTGAACAACCCCCGCATGGCTGCGTCCCTTTGTTGAATACGGACAGCGTCGGGGTCGGTACTAGTCAGTTTATTAGGATGTAATTTGCTGTTATTTAAATGAAAGAGCGGAAAACACTCACTATTATCAAAAAAAAATCTGCAGCGACTGCCAAATATTACAGATGTTATAAGAAGAGATTTAAATTTCTTAAAAAGATTTTCGATTCAAATTTTACAAATATAACAAACACATTAAAAAAGCCGTCGATAAAAAATATCCAATAGTTTTTGAATATCAGATGTTGACAAACAAAAATAGTCTTTAATGCGTCCAAGTATGTGCATTGAGCACTCCAGACACGAATAATAGAAAACCCACCAAATATTCTGCCGGTTAAAACCAACCAATAAATCCGGCTTCAAATAAGTACAAACAAATGGAATGGACATCCATTGTTGAGTTGGTTGACTTGCCTGTAAAGTTGACTCTCAACTGACAAGAACAAAGCAAAGCAGCTTCCATCTCTTTGCTTGGATCTGAAAAATCCCACCCCCAAAATTTTAAATTTAAAAAAAAATTGATGACGTGAATATCCCACTTCATAAAAGCAGTGCCTTCATGACACGTGGCAGATCCGTCATTTATTTAATGCCAATTCAAGAATAATTTTATATTGATCATTGTACACCGAGTTACTATATTTCAAACTTATATGATTCATCATTTGGCAAAATATGAAATTTTGATTATTAACTATATCAAATCATACTCGTGAAAGGGTAAAATTTTCCGGATTTCATTTAAGACTTGAGACCCATAACACCTACTTGTTGTTCTCATTACATATTATATACAAAATGTGCTCATTAGTGGTTAGTTCTACTCTGCAACTTTGGATAAAGAGGCACCAGCTCCTCCTGGAGCCGGAAAAACCGTCCAATTTGGCCTTAGGCAACTTTGTCTCGAGAAAAATTATGCACTCAAATATTTTCTCTAGTTTATTAATAATTTTCCAACTGGCAACCTTCTTCTAATCTTCTTCGTTGATTAGGCCGGATCCAATATATAGAATATTATGAGCGCTTCCCCTATTTACATTTTACGTCCAATAATTTTTTAAGATCTACCGAGTAATTTTATGACGATCATCTTTTATACAAACTAATAATATTTGGACCATAGATTTTTCAATAAAATTTAGGAGAGAGTGAACCAAGTCATACTTGTGGAAGTACCATTATAAAATTTGCGTAAAATTAACCATTGGATGAAAGTATATTCAATTTTTTACTGTAATTTTTTTAGTACATAAATTTGTGAACCCATGTAAAATTTATATATTTACCATTCCGCAATTAATCCATTTAGATCTCTACCTCTCTGAGTACTACCCTTGATATATATATATTTTAATTTCTGAAAGCCATTTATTCTAATCTAGAGATAAATTAGATCACAGGCTAAAGCACTTCCACTAATACAAAACAAAACAAGGAATCTTTTTGGTGACTTCTCTGGAAAGTATCAAAGTCTTAGCTGAAATGAGGACATATTTACTCAATTGCCGCCAAGGCACTAACTAGTAGGTTAGCGATGCTCACTTTCTTGACCAAACGTCAAATTTGGTACCATTTTGGTTGTAGTGGCAATTAAGGGACGGCAATGCCTATGTTGGACTTTGGTGCATCTACTAATTCGGGTTCTAGTCGGTAGGACTGCTCTCTTTACAAAATTTTAACACCGTTGTATTGACATATTTAAACTGCACCATATTTTGGGGTTGATCGAAGTGGTTGGTGATTGTTACCGGACCCGTTTCTCACTGCATAATCTTCATGATTTCACTTCGATTACGGTAGGTACGCAATTTGATTAAGCACGCCACAAGAAATCAAGAAGAAGTGGTCCAGTGACCTTGATAGTTTCAGCTAAATTACAGTCATTAAATGAGCACATAATTGCCACTGGCACCTACTAGTGCATGTGATTTTTCTATTTTTATTGCAAGTAATAGTGACAACAACGTTGGTACCAAGAAGAAATTTGCAGAGTAACACAAAAAATTCCCGGGTTCAACAGTGATCGACCATGAATACGAGAGATTCACCAAAAAAAGTGAAAGTAATAAATTTATATGGTAAGATGAAACTTGAAGTAAAGCTATCCAATGCCTTGGCTAATTATAGAATCTGTGAAAGAATGAATGAATCTGTACACTCTTGGATCAAACTTATTAGAAAAAGCATAAGCTAAGGATGATCAAGAGGACTTGAGGAGAACTCAGTTAGAGATCAATCCAAGCAGTGGCTCACAGTTATGGCTGCTTCTTCCTAGCCACCAGGGATTGAAACCCACTAGCCCATTGCTCTCTTCCTCAACAGGAGCAGGAAGATTGAGGTCGAGGATCATTGGTTCTGAAGGTGCTGCAACTGGCTGCAGGACGGTTTTCGCCCGATGGTGATCGTTAGGAGCTCCAACTAAATGAGCCCTCTTGTGGCCTCCCAATGCTTGTCCTGATGGGAACACCTTGAGGCAAATTGGGCACTCGTGCCCTTTACTCTTTCGAGCCGCGTTGCTCGTCTCGGCCCTGTCTTCGCAATCCATAACCAGCGCCTGATCGGCTTGGACTTCATTGATGAGCTTATTGCTGTCCGAAGTTCGGTCAGGAGAGCTCTCATTGTCGATGCTATTCTCGCTGCTGTCGATTTTGGAAGCAAAGCAGCCTTTGGTCTTCTTGTGGCTTGCCCTGTGGCCACCTAGTGCCTGGTAGGAGTGGAACACCTTGTTGCAAGTGGTGCACTCAAATTTGATGCTTCCACCTTCACCATCCAAGGCCTTAAACTTCTTCAATGCATCGGGTTTCAGCTCCGGATCGAAAGAATCAACGGACTTCCTCTTGATCAAGTGGTTGCAGCCATCAGGAACCACCTCATCAGCTCCATCAATTCCAATTTCCTTAACCTCACCTTGATCCACTCCCATAGGATTCTTAGATCCATCAGACGCAGTGAACTCTGTTTTTCTATCACCAAGCTTCGAACAATCCTCCTCCTTCTCCAACCTTAATTCACCAAGTGACTTCAGTTTCACTTCACAAGGAGAATTTTTCACCTCAGTGCTCCTAGTACTAACAGAATTATTATCTAATGAATCCGAGGCCAGCGAATTCGATCCGCCCCATCGACCAACGTCCCTCGAAAGAAGGATCAAGCACATAGCAACCTCTTCCTGTTCCTGCTCAACCTCAGAAGCAGAGGAGGAAGCATTGTTTGCGAAAGATACCGACGAAGAATTCGCAGGCCCCGTGTACCTTGTCCTCCTCCTCTTTGATCTCTTCTTTTTGCTAGGAACTGTAGTTTCATTGTCAGATTGGCTATCCATTGCAAGAGCCCAAGAATCCTGTTTCTTCTTCTTCTTGGTGTTGGTGGGATTGGGATTGGGATTGGACATGAGATAAGTGGAGAGAGGAGGGAGCTTCTTCCTGATGATCTTGGAACCATCAGCCTGAGCTGAGGTGTCATTGATCATGTGGGACCTCATGTGTCCTCCCAATGATCTCCCACAGGCAAAGCTCTTGCTGCAAAATTTGCAGACATGCCTCTGCTCCTGCAGATGATGATGATCTCCAAACTCCATGGTTCCTCCAAAACTAACAACCCTTTTCCTCAATTACCACCAAAAACCCAAAAAACTTGGAAAAAATGAATCAAGGATCAGTTGACCAACAATTGCACCAACCTGGTTATTCTAGGAGTGATTGGGGATCAAACCCATATCAGAATTCTGAAGCAAGAGGAAGATCCAGATGCACTAGAACAACCAAGGATGAGAAAAAAGAAAAGAAACAAAAGTAGGCCAAAGGGAGTGAATGTGGTAAGCTCTAAGTGTGTATTTAGGCCTATTGATGGGAATTAATGAACCAAGGTAGGATAGATAATAAAGACTAAGTGACTCTTTCTTTGCTTTCTATTGCAGTCTCTCTCTCTCTCTCTCTCTACATGCCCACAACTACAAGTTCACTATCTTTAGAAGTGGAGGGAGGAGAAATCCATGCAGGGAAGCAATCAAAGATAAAAAAGGAAGAATTCTTCTATGCTCGAAACTGGATTAGTCGGTCTAGCGGTGTGAGAAATAAAAAAAGTGAGAGAGAGAAGGGACAAGTGGAGAATCCTACGCCATTACAGATCCAACGGCTTGTGTTTGGTGATGGAGGTTGAGTTGGGTTCAGTGTGGACTTGTTAGAGAGAAACCTACTTGCAACTAACTAACTATTCCTTGCTTTGTCTTCCTATTAAACTATTAACCATCTATCTCTCATGTCGCCAACAATTAGAGTCAGGGGTGTTGATCAGTTATCTAATCGTATTAATTTAATTAATATCTAAGTAAAAATAACCCGAATTTTAAAAATCAAGAGAAAATATGCTTACCATCTGATCTGATGCTTACTTATCTTGAACGGTATATCTTAATTAAGGACGTATATTCATACTAGCTTGGTACATTTGAATGCGTCAATCAATCCACCGGTTGGACTGTGACCCATGAATCACAGCAGGTTGATATATCCTAAAATTTGACAAATGGTTGGACCCGCGATTAACGTGGTTGGAGCGTTGGTCGACCTGATTGGACCAACCGATCTAGATGAAATTTGACATTTAAAAAAAAATAATGGTTTATAAAATTTTGTAAGATTGAAAGTGATTGAATTAAAATTTAAAATTTATAAATGATATTTCAATTTATTTGATATTTTAATACCAAAAAAAATAAAAAAATAACAATATCCATCATTAGGTTCAACTTATGGCGTTTGTATTTTTAAGGTAAAAGTACACTTTAGTATCCTGTAGTTTAACATATTTTAAGTTTGGGGTATGTGGTTTAAAGTTTCAGATTTGGTCTCTGTGGTTATTTTTTGGGGACAGCTTTCGATCCCGGGTAGCTGCCCGACCATTTGGTAGTCCACGTAGACTCCACATCACCCAAAACGATGCCGTTTTGTGTTCAACGTGGACTTCGAAGTTTATAATTTTTACTGACGTGACATGTGACAAATTATTAAATTAGTCCTAATTTTATCTTCACGTGGCCCAAATCATTAAACACGCAGCAGGTCATCCACCACTGATCCAAACCCAGGCATTAAATCATCGAACCCGCCCGCTGACCCACCTCGCCCCGCTAGAGGGGGCTTCAACCTAGAGGGAGCCCCGAAACAGCCCAGCAGGTCATCCACCACTGGTGCGAGCTTCGAAACAAAGGATCCGAACACGTCGTCGTCCGAGGAAGAGGGCTTCGCAGTGGAGAAGACGAGGTCAAAGTAGTCGAACGAGGAGGAAGGGGGCGACCGGCCGACGGAGGTGGCTGGCGATCGTTTGGTCGTTCAATCCTCGGTCTTTAGAGAGACCACCATCATGCCGCCATCGCTGCCATGGACCCAGCCTCGCTCCCACTTTCCGACCTCGACGCTTCTTACCAAAAAATTGGGGAGTGGTTCTCAAAGCTTCCATGAACAGCGGGCGGATTCACGGGAAGGTGAACAGTAGCCGAAACCTTAGGAAATGGGAAAAAGGTCACGGGCCAATTGTATAAGACCTAACCTAAGAGGACAACGAGGGGAGGACCGCCGGGGGCCCACTAGCCTCAGGGAGAGTGAAGGAGAGGTGGGAGTGGTGAACAGTAGCCGGATCCTGGGGAAGATGAACAGTAGCCAAAAATGCAGGAAGGGGGAAGTTCTCGCGGGAACGATTGGAGGGGACCCATCTAAAGAAGTCGACGAGGTTGTCACTGGGAGGGGGCCGCGCCATGGCCGGGAGGCCGGTTGGAGGCGCTGGCGGTGCCAGAATAGTGAAAAAATGGGTTTTGTGGTTTGAAGGGGGAAGTAGGAGTAAGGAGAAACGTGTGAGGGTGGGAGGGTGGGAGGAGAGAGAAGTTAATGATGAGTGTGGAAATACTCTATCATCCATGTATATTTTAAAGTCGATTTTCCATTTTTTCTAGTGTTTTTGTGTGTTATGTATCGTTGTATTGTTATATATTGTGCTTTGAACGTTTTAGTGTAGTTCTTGTGATTTTTATTACATTTCATTCATGTTTATTACTAGAAGACTATGTGGTGATGCGAGGAGGATATTGGTGCACTTTGGAGCGTGTCATAGGCGATCAGATCAGCCGGGACAATTGGCGTTTTACGAGACCCAAGAAAGCGTAGAGCAAAACTGACCCCTTGCGACTCAAATGCCGATAACTTTCTCATTCGAAGTCTAATGGAGGAAGTAAGGTGGCGCTGGAAAGAAGACATCCGGAGCTACAACTTTATCTTCATGGGCTTCTTCAAATTCGGAGTTCAAGTGGGAGAAAAATCGCATCCAAAGTTGACCTTCGAATCTGCCAACAAATCTGACGAGTGGGCCAAATTTTAGGATTTGTTTTGGGCCCATTTTTGGGCATGAATAGTGAAATTCGTGGCTGGCACTTCCTAAGCAAAAAAACTTGTATAAATAGCTTCCTTGGCTTATTTTGGAAGCCAACTTTTAGAACCTTAGACTTTTAGATATTTTGCTAAAAACACTCACCAACTCCACTCTCTCTCTCTCTCTCTCTCTTGGAAGAGAACTTGGCTCACCATTGTTGGAGTTTGTAGAGAACTTGAAGGAGAACTTTTGGAAGCTTGAAGATGAGCTTTCTCTAACCCTCTCTTTTATGTTTATGCTTTACTTGCTTCATTTAATGGATGTGTTTAGTTGTGTAGTTGATATGTGTGAGTAGTTGTTTAGTGGGTTTGGTGCCTTGATGGCATCTATTTAGCCTATTGTTTAGTGGGGTTAAAATGCTAAGGTTTGTGAACTAGTTAATGAGTTTAATACTTAATCTTGATTGATCACCTTGATTATGAACATAATTAATACTAATCGCCAGGAGGGGTTAGGATTAATGGACCATTTAACTAGTTAGTTAGTTGCCTTTTGATGAGGAATCTCATTAGGTGGTTAGTTGTCCAAAGGGTGATGGTCATAATTGATAATTAGTTAGATTATGTGGCTAATTAGTCACGGAAGTGCGGTTAGTTCAACTAAGCTTAATTAATGATCGATTTAGACTAATTAATGGCGGGAGCATTGATTAGTTACTTTAGAAACACCCGGACCATAACACGAACTTAATAAACCCCATATGCCATTTGGTTATCTAGGTGTCATTGGTGCCAAGCCCACTCTTTCCTTTATTGTTAAAATCATCTTCTAGTTAGTCGTTGTAGTAACCAACTCGTGTTTGAATTTGACAAATCCATTACTTGTAGTCGTAAACTAGTGGTCGAGTCTTATTTGTGGCCTAGAACTTAGTCATTGTGGGACGACAATTCCTTACTTACTCTTTATTGCAAGGGGGGTGAAAATCCTTCCTATCAGTTAATTAAGGGACTAATTTGGTAATTTATCACATGCCACATCAGCAAAAACTTATAAATTCCGAAGTTAACGTTGGAGGCCAAATTGTATCGTTTTGGGTGATGTGGAGCCTACGTGGAATGCCAAATGGCTGGGCAGCTACCCGAGCTGCCCGGGACCGAAAGCTTTCCCAAGAAGAGTAACCAGAGGGACCAAATCTGAAACTTTAAACCACATACCCTAAACGTGAAATATGTTAAACCACATGGTATTAAAGTGTACTTTTACCTTTTTTTAATATGTATCATATTCAGAGTCGAGCATTGTCGGGTCCTATTTTAAGGGATGACCCTTCAATAATATCTTTTATATTTGTAAAATTTAAACATAAAACCTATTTAATGTATTCAAGTATCTTATTATTTGGACCAATTTGTGAATACTTACAGAGTTATATTAACACACTTGTAATGTAATAGTAATAGGTTCTAAGAAATTTATGTTGATCTTTTGTGTGTCTAAAGTTGGTATTGACTTCCTTTATGCGAATCGAAAGTCACCTATTGCCCCACTTGTTCAAAACAAAAACCAAATTCTCACATATATATATATATATATAGTATATATATATATACACACACATATAACGAGGTTCCATCTCTTCAAGAAATAAGAAAAGTTAAGGAAAGGTTCCACTCTCCTGCCATTATTCTATTCGTACTTTTCCTCTTCTTTCTGTGCTTGCTTGTGTGCTGCTGATTACCAGGATTACAGTTGAAGCTTTGTGGGTCCCTCTAACTGTCTCAAGCATATGTCTTCTAGTTTTTACCGTTTGTTTGTTGTTTCGTTGGACAATTTCCTTGTTTTTCCCACTTAATTACTATCTAATAGTTTAATCCAGATATCTCATCATTTTATAACTGCACAAATGTCTGAGAAATCATTCTCCAAAAGAAAATGTCTTATAAAATCTATTTTCCAATTGTCCGAAGGATTGTGCTTGTTCTTGTCCTTTTTGAAAAGAAAAAAAACGTTAACTAAATGTCAAAAATGGTATCAAGCTTATTTTCTTTTAAATGGGTAGTTTCAGAAAAAAATTAAAAGAAACGGGTGGGAGACTATCACGTTGCACACAGATGAGAGGCGAACCTGCTAGCAAGTCACCTCTTTTTTTACGATTTTTCAAATTCTTTGAAGGCAATATGTTGGGGTTCAATGCCCGAATGAAATTTTTTTATTTCACAAAAATTTTCAAGTTCTAAGCGGTGACAAACAACAAAATATAATTCGTCCATTTTTTGGCCCATCAAAACTATTTATGTATCGAGAAAACCACATATTACTTGGTCGAAAAAACATCAAAAGTAAAAGATATCAAAATAAACTTTTCATATTTTTCTAAACAAAGAAGAGTCGCAGGATGATGATCATTAATTGTGGTTTGAATTCCAAGAAATTATATCGAGTAGAATAGGTTTGGGTCATGCGTGTAACTTACATTATCTTGATGATGACTTTACTATTTTCTCAAAAAAAAAGATGACTTTACTATATATAGACTCATTCTTAAGTGGACTTGGTCACATTATTTTAAGCCAAAGATGCAATTCGTTTCTAAATACTCCTTTTGGTATGATTTGTTTCTAAATACTATACAGTGATGAAACTCTACTTTGCTTATTAGAGCATAGCTTAGCTTAATTAACCTAAACCCTTTAATTTCGTTCACCAAAACAATTCTGAGATTAGTAAATTCTGATGGCCAATAATCCGAGTAATATCAATGCTGATACAATGGGAATCAAGCTAATTCTTAAATTTACTTTCATACCTATTATTGTACAACTCATTTGATGAACCGGTTAAAGAATTATTCTAAAAATATAATAATATTAAATATTTATTAGAAGAATTTTATCACTACCTATTAACTCAAAGTTTGATTCTCAATACTCCTTACTTTAATTATAAAGTAGAATTGTAGAAATTCAATTTTTATTCATTTCCTTCTAACATACAACAAAAATCTTCTGACATAAATAAATCTTCTAGCGAGTTTTCCGGGAACTTCGTGAATGCATATGATACTACAGCTGACATGCCTGCACTACAACTGACCAATCTCCTGTCGTACTTTTCCGTTGTGGTCGAAAATTGGCCTCTACTTTGTTCTTTTTTAATTCCCTAAAATTGCGAAGTAGTCGTAGCCTTGTTATGCGTCTTAATGTCAATGGCCATATGCTAAAAAATTAATAAGGGCAAATTGCTCTCAAATCCCTCAACCTCTTCCTAGGGTTCGTAATTTTTAAAAAATAATTGTCCCCTCCCTAAGTTTTGATGATAATAGACTCTCGGGTCTCTGGAGCCAGAATATTCATTTTTCTCCGGTGAACTCCCATTTGAAATGACCAAAATGTCCCTTACTTAAAAAAAGACAAAAAAAATCATCTTCAACCTTGGATCATCTTCTTGCTTTTGCTTTGAAGCTTTCACAAATACATCATCACTAATTCAACTCCAAATCCAAAACCAAACTAGAAATCCACTTCACCAACCCAACTTTATCACTCAAACTTAGAGCAATCATATCGCCAGCCTTTTTATTGAGAAACAACAAACAAAATAAAACTAATTATCCCATTGAAGTGTATTTAGCTACTTTTTTGAGGAACCCATTTCCTAAACCCTTCAATTTGCCTCCTGTTCAATAGTTTTTGATTTTTGGTGTAAAGTTTCCATTTTTTCCCTTTGTTCCTCCTCCTGGGTTTCACAAAACCTCAGCATCTTGTCTCCTCCGTTAGAATTGAAAGAGAGAGAGACAGCAGGTGGCTCCCAGGAAGATAGACAGGTGACTCTCTCTTCCTTGAAACCCAGGCGGTGGTGGAGCTTTGAAGAAGAAGACCGTGTTGAGCCGATAACATCGACAACCCAGATCTGGAAAGGTACATGGCCACCCAAATCTGGTCTTCTCGACAGCGTTCGAGCTTGCCGGTTGTCGAAGATATCTTCAAGGAGAGAGGAGTTGGTCAGGGCTGCATGGAGTTGAAGAGCTTCATGGCCTCCTGGACGAGGCCGTCCTTGCAGAGGCCGTCCAACCTCACGGCATCGTCACCTTACGGCATCGACCAACCTCACGCAATAAAGCACCACGGAGGCGGTAACCCAATGAGCCCGAGCGCCACCGCGACCCCGACCAAGATGCTGGAGCGCGCCGTCTCCATCTCGCGCGGCGGTCCATGGCTTCCCACTCGGACCACGATGACCCCAACTACCTCTCCCGCCTCGTCGCCTGCCCGACCTCCTCCAACAACACAATCCCAACTCGGTTCGGGTTTTGTAATTAGTATTTTTGAGTTTTCTGGATCTAAGTTTTAAAATTGAATTTTTGTTTTATGTAATTGAGGTTGGAGGAGATGGATTTAACAAGGGAGGATATTTTGGTCATTTCAAGTGGAGATTCACTGGAGAAAAGAGAATATTCTAGCTTCAGGGACCCGAGAGTCTATTATCATCAAAACTTAGGGACGGGACAATCATTTTCCAAAAGCCAGGGACCGTAGGGGGAGGATGACTAAAGGCCAGGGACGTGAGAGTAATTTATCCAATTAACAAATATACCTAAAACAAATTCATGCAATTCCAAGTGCCATGGTTCAGCCCATTGTTACAGCCAACATCCTCGGGATATATTGCTCCAGTCCAGCAAGCTGGTTATAGCTAAATAACAAAATTAGTTGGATTGGCAAAGAAATAAAATTAAAATTGTGAGAAAAGTTTGTTCAAATTATTAGCTTTTGAGGTATGGCTCATAAAAGCTATGGCTCAAGTTTTACGGTCCGTTGTATTTTTACGACCTAATTAAAAATGGAAGAAGAGAATATAAATAAGATTTTTTACGTGCATAAAATTTTGTATAGATAAATTTATATTACTTCAAATTGAATAACTACACCAGATGTGTGGTTAGAACGAGTCTCCTAACCAGAATATAGAAATTAGCTACGAAGCTATTCTATATCTGTTTGGCAATAGGGCCCACCCTGTCTACCCAACAGATCTCCTAAATTTAACCTATTTCAATCGCAGCTTCTTTGATGGATTTAAGGAAGTTCGATGTTTCACCTTGTCTGATGTTTCACCTATATACTCTATTAGAATTTTAAGTTGCATATAGAGATTCTAATATTGTGTTAGAGGAAGTTAATCATGTGGCTTGTATTGCACATGACCTCTTGTTTAAAGGTATGAAAGGTAATGTCAAAGCCGTTCAACTTGACCAAAAACAAAAGTCGTTTGAGAGGACATGTTTAGTTGATAACAAAAATATTTAGATTTTGTGACTGGAATTCAAAAACAGGTAGTACAAAATCTACTAATGAACAAGGTTTTAAAAAATGCTATTGGACTGCAAATCGGTCATTTGGGCGTACCGAATTTGGAGGTTGATACGTCTACCTTGTGAATCGTCCAAAATCTAGTCAAACCGGATAGTTCGGCTGAATTTTTTTTACTCGGACTGTCCGGTCTCATAGGATTTTGTTAAAAATCAACACAAAATTAAAAAAAAATCGTATCAAAAGCAACTACAACAACTTTCGCGAAGGCAGACATAAGCAACTATTTCAACTGGATCTCCCAATAGTACTGGCTACAAAGTGAAAGGGACAGTCTGTCTTTTTATTCCGCCAGCGTCAGTTGGCCGCCTTCGCCGGATCATTTCCACTCTCTGGCGTCGCACTCTTTTTGTAGGCCTAAAAGCTCATTCTGTCATAGGGGATAAAGCGTCTTTTTGATTCTTCTTTCGTGTGTTCTAACAGAAAATTAACTCATTGACGCTCTCCTCCACTTCAACCACTAAGCGCTTGGCTTATCTGCAAACTGAGTTCCAATCCAAATGCATGGGATCTCCGCCTACGTTAGGATGAGAATGAGTATTTGTGCGAGTAACGATGAGCACAATCAACAGAAGAAAAGATCGCAAAAATCAATTGAAATATTTTCTTCTTCTCAAAAAGCCCGAACTTTCTACATTTTCCAGGGCATGGATCCTTGGTGGAAAAGAAGCTCTTGACTAATAAAATGATTCATCTTTTCCAGTTGTCCATAGCTAGGGGACTTTTAGTCTCTGGAATTATGGACACAGGGAAGACATACGTTTACAAGGTCCGAAGGAGAGGGTTAAAGTGAGTCGACTGAAAGGAGAGGGCCTGGGTTTGTTCAAAACTTTTACCTTCTTTAAAAAATGTATGGACTTTCATGTATATACTATATATGTGACCTTTGTCGTCACCTTCAAGATAAGGCAAAAAAGGGCTCTTGAGGGGGGATTCTCCACTCTTATTCATGATTTTGTACAGAATCTACTAATGAACAAGGTTTTAAAAAATGTGATCGAACGGCAAATCGGTCATTTGGGTGTATGGAATTCAGAGGTTGGTACGCTCACCTTGTGAACTGCCTAAAATCTTGTCAAACTGGGCAGTTCGGCCGCATTTTTTTGCTCAGACCGGGCGCTCTAACAGGATTTTGTTGGAAATCAACACAAACTTAAATAAAAAATTGCATTAGAAGCTCGATTTTTCCAAATCAACAAAAATAAATCAAATCAACAAAGAAAAGTGGACTGAGATAAAATAAATTGGTGAAATATGGATTTTGAAACTTACATATAGAATATTTATTCTTTATTTTTTTAAAATAGTAAAAAAAATAAAAATCTGGTCCAACCGATGATACCTTCGGGAGAAATTCCGGGTCAACTTTTGGGTTGTTTTTTAAAATCTTGCAGAGGAAAACTAACTTTTAAAAAGAAACGCGTGTAGCGCATACATAGATTCGGCTACGAAAGCTCTATATAGGTAATGGTTCACATGTCTCATCCGATGCAAAACGTACGGTAGTAGCCAATTTGATAGTGTTATTTTTTAATAGACAGTTTGATTGTAATTTTTTTAAGGGAAATTTGATTGTACTTTAGGTGGCATTTCGGGCCACATTTTCATTTGGTTCTGATTTCCTCATCCTGGAAATGAAATGAGAACGACATATGGGTGAAATCTCTTGGAAACTTTTAGTACTCGTGTCAGCAAACATTTTGATCAATCTGCAAGATAATTTGTTCTATCTTATCCAAGAAGTTTCGAGTCTTAGTCTTGAAATAACAATATATTAAATATTTGTTGAAAGAATTTTGCCACATTTGAAAAGTCTTACTCAAATTGAACATGGATTTGTAGGTTCGTTGTGTGTCCAAGTATCCGGAGGTATTAAGAAACTTGGTAAAAGTCCACTTTAGTACCATGTGGTTACGCTCAAAATGTTCGACCGAGTGATAGAATTTTTTCTAGTTGATATTCCACTTATTTATTAATATTTTTAGACAAAATTATCCCTAAGTATCATTAAATTAATCTTTTGTAAAAAAAATAAAGCAAATATTACAATATTACAATAGCAAGAGAATTATTTTTTATTTATTTTTTCTGATTTATTTCAAAGGATAATTAATAACCAATTTTTTTTTAATTATACGTGGGGTATATCTATCCAAAAAAAGTTATTCAAATAGTCGGGTGTCAATTAGAGAAACTTTTATTTCTCGGTCGAACATTTTAAAATCACAGGATAGTAGAGTGTAAAGTGCGAAACCACATACTACTTAAATGAAATTTATAAAAAATAATTTAGTCCCTTTGCTCTCTAGAACTCACCAAACTGAAGCCAGGGTGATGAGTTGTACATATACTGAATATTTTATCAGTTTATTACATAAAAGGTTTTTCAGACGAAATAAAAAAAGTTTCTATGTAAATGAGTAATTTCAAGGTTCAAATCCACTCGTCGCTTAAGTATATCAGAAAACAAAACAAAACAATTAAATTGTATTTTGGAGGTGACCGTGAATTCTCACATGTGACTTTGGTATTCTAAAAGCTGGATTGACCAAGGTACTTATGATCCAATTTTTATTATTTAAATACGAAAAGGCCAAGTAGATATTTAAATAAAATTATCTTTGTAATTTTCATACTCTACAGTTTAGTATGTTGGTATATGTCGAGAAAAACAAGAAGGAAGATTCGTCAGTGCTGGCTGGAGCAAGCTAACTCATTGGAGTCAGCCAATTGGTTGCCAGTAGGTGGGTGTTGGCAGACTCCAGACGGTTGGCGGGTGCCAGGTCCTACGCAGACCATTTTTCTTGTTTTGCTCGGACTCTTGTTTTGCTCGGATTCTTGTTTTGGACTCCTGATTCGACCTAGATAGATTTCTTGGTGTACAAAAGTTTGTCTATTATATAAAGACATGTTACCCTAGGTTATGTAAGATTTTGTGGCTACTCATCAATAAAAATTCTCCTTTCTACCAGTGGACGTAGACATTAGGTCGAACCACGTTATATATTGTGTCCGTGTTCTTTGTGCATTATTGTTCTCTTGGGTGCAACATTTTTAACAACTGGTATCAGAGCTTAGTGTGAAGATGGAGGGTCATGACGCAAAATTTGCTTGTGTGAAGTTAGATAGATCATTGAATTTTGAATTATGGAAAAGGCATGTCAATGATCTCCTGGAGGATATCACAAGTGCTCTGCTAGGGTTTCACCAAAGGAGAAAAACTAGCAATAGACAAATAGTAGGGCTGGTTGTGAGGGGTAACAATGGTGGCCGTAGTGAAGAAAAAGATGGAAGAGAATCCAGATCGAGGTCAAGGAGGTTCAAGAGAAATTACTTCGAGTGCGAAGAAAAAGGGCACGTGAAGAAAGATTGTCCAAAAAGAACTCGGGACCACGAGGAAAAAGGATCGGGTTCCCTGAATATGGCTTCTTATTCAGACGGGTTTGATTGTGACCGTCTTTCTGTTTTATCAGATCCAAAGTACTCTGATTCCTGAATTTTGGATAACGCTTGTTCCTTTCACATGACTCCCAAGAGAGGGTGGTTCAGTACCTATAAGTTCGTTGATTCAGGTATGATGACTATGGGTGATGGTTCTACTTGTAGAATCACGGGCATATGTGATATTTGGATCAAGATGTGGGATGGTGTTGAAAGAAAGTTGTGTGGGTTTAGGCATGTTCTGAAGTTGGAGAGGAATTTGATCTCATTAGGAACCTTAGATTATAGTGGGTACATCTATAAGGTTGTAGGTAGGCTAATTAAGGCGGAGAAAGATGATATGGTGGTGATGAAGGGTGAAAGAGATACTAGAAATACCTACAGGCTAGTAGGGACACGGTTGCAGGTGGAGTCACATCTTTGGGTTTCGATAGAGAGGGGGAAGGCTCTTGTATGATGGAACAAAGACTTGACATAAATGGTTTGAGTGCAGTGGGGATTCGCGGAGACATGGTTAGCATGCTATGCTTGTTTCGTGGAGGCATGATTGACAAGAAGCCATAGTTATTTCAGAGAAGCATTGTTAGTGAGGCCCGCTATGGTTGTATAAAGGAACATCAACGTCAAATGTATTGGGTTTTCTTCTCAGCAGAAGGCCAAATTGATGCCACTTTTCAATAGGTTTGGCATTGAGAATGTGAAGCCGTTGGTAACACCACAGACGCATCATATATCTCACTAAAGGCCAAACAATGGAGTTTGATACATGTCGAGGGTTCTATTTGGTGGAACAAAAGGTTGGCCATTGTATGATATGGCACGTAGCATTGGTTCGAGACAAAGAGGTCCAATAGAGAAGCAGTTCGAGGTTGCGGAGCATGGGATTGACCAAAAATTAGAGGGCACATCTATTAGTCACAAGGTTGCTTCGGCAGGTGAACTTGCCAGCTGGGATTCAATGTTGGTTGGAGGGTATAAGCCAGGCAAGCTCGAGCATTGCTCGAGTTTGGAGGCTGTCTCCAAGTGATTAAACAAAAAAGGTGGAGAG
Source organism: Hypericum androsaemum (assembly GCA_963995505.1). Lineage (NCBI taxonomy): Eukaryota > Viridiplantae > Streptophyta > Magnoliopsida > Malpighiales > Hypericaceae > Hypericum > Hypericum androsaemum. The sequence continues at coordinate 5,836,485 of OZ023192.1, read as the reverse complement.
AAAGTGGAGATGGTTTTATTGATAGATGAGTGTATATATGATTCGAAGTGGAGTCGGTAGAGTCGGTTTGGTTGTCGTAAGATCTCATAATTTTCCAAAGGGCGGTGTTTCATCGAGGTGGAGTTTGTTGAAGTTCGGGTGGAGCTTCATGGTTCTTCTACGGGATATTTTGTCGCCAAGGTGAAGATTGTTGGGATATGTCGAGAAAAGCAAGAAGAAATATTTGTATGTGCTGGCTGGAGCAAGCAACTCATAGGAGTCAGCCGATTGGTTGGCAGTAGGTAGGTGTTGGCGAACTCCAAACAGTTGGCGACCGCCAAATCCTACACGAACCATTTTTTCTGTTTTGCTTGGACTCTTGTTATGTACTCCTGATTCGACCTAGATAAGTTTCTTGGTGTACAAGAGTTTGTCTATTATATAAAGACATATTACCCTAGGTTATGTAAGGCTTTGTGGATAAGTTTCTTGGGATTCTCCACTCAATAAAAGTTCTCCTTTCTCCTCGTGGACGTAGGCATTAGGCTGAACCACGTCTGTGTTCTTTGCGCGTTATTGTTCTCTTGTTTGCAAAATTCCTAACATAGTCCCCACTTCTAAAATAACGAATGCTTTGGTCAATAGGAAATTATTGAGTGTTAATATTTTAACTTTCAAAATCACCATGGCCTATGAGTAGTTTTAACAAATACATCAACGTTACAATTTAATGAAAAAGTGAATTCAGTTTCACAGTTTGTAGGGACTGATCCCTTTATTATCTTTGGCTGTGGAGACTAAGCCATATATTATGACAAACTACGAGGACTAAACTGTGTTTAATTATACTATTAATTCCATCCTCTGCTGAAAAGTTTTTCCCCCATTTTTACCGAAATGAACATGCAGTTTATATATAGTATGAAATTCAAGTTAAAAAACAAGAAACAAGCTCCTCTACTATATCTTCACTTACAAGACTAAATAGAACATTAGCAACTAAGCAAGACAGTACTACTATGGTTAGTTGTACGAACATTCTTGGGTCTTATTTAGAGATGAATTTGTAAATATTTTTTCTATTCTTAAGGTTTGAAACGTTAAGTATCACTATATCACCTTGATAAATTAAAAAAGTTAGATATCAATGTATCCTTGTGGCCGAACCGGTTATAGGGTGCCGGCCACCCAGCTGGCCGGCCCTGGCATTGCAGTAACCGGAAATGTGAATGTCCTATTAGTAAGCAATAAACTAAATTTTGGTTTGAGGTGTCCTCTTAATTGGGACAAAGTTCCTTCCTTTGTGCCCTTCTTGCCGGCGCCACCTCTAAGCACAAAGTTTGAGCTGTAACTTGTCTTAATTGGTCATAAATTAATATCTATCTCTCTTCCTTTCTTTGTTGTTATGCAAAACTGGAGAGAGAAACCAAAAGATAATTGTTCTAGTTTAATTAAAATGTCTCGAATTTGAGTCATTGAGTAAATAGTTATTTGAAGAGTTTTACTACTGTTCAAAGTTTTTATTTGGTACGAATTTAAATTAGTCGGTCTAATAAGTGTCCGAATAATTTCCTTTTGGCATTATTGGTGAGCATTGTGCATGTGCTTAAGCACTTTTTGTGTGTTGGATATACGGTAGCTAGACAGCCGGTGGTTTATCTCTGCCTACTTCAATTAAATTATACACTTTCCAAGGCTTCACCAATTACTGACTAGCTGCTTCCAATTTCTTGATGCTTTATTTCTGATTCTGTCTTTTGGACTGGGGTAATAATTTAAAAGAATATGCTTTTATTAAGAAAATCTGTAAAAACCCATTTCAGACACTAAAATTAGGAAAACATTTATTTACATATGATGTGATGCTATTTTAATTTTGATACTAGATGATTTAAAATCATAAACCCATAATTAAGGTTTGAAGTTTTGACATTTTATAATACATCCAATCTTTCTCCAATGAGTGAAGTGGTTAGGTAGCATGAGAAAAAAATGCTCGTGTCACTAAAGTATCAAAATCACAAAAAAAAAATAAGAAGAAGAAAAAAAAGGTAGGGGACATTACTCTCGGCCCTCTAGAGTTTGCTTAAATCACTGTTATAACGCTTCCTATTTTGAAATCCAAACTTTGGCCCCCTAGTTTGCTTTTATTGAACTCTAAGGCCCTTGCCGTCGAAACCGTGAAAATTGTCTGGCGAGGGGACACCTGAAATGACCTATTTGCCCCTCAGTAAAAATATAACCCCCCTTTGTGAAAATCAGATAGTAACCCCTAAACTCATTTCTTACCTTGATTGTGAGTCCCCTTTTCCGATATCTCTTAGACAGAATCCGTCGTCACGAGTCGCGCCACCGTTCGCTCACCCTCCGTCCTCAGACTCCAGAATCCTGCGCATCTTCCTTTCCGTCAAATCTCAAGTTACCCTCTTCCATTTTGAGAAAACCAGGAAACCTAAGTTTGAAAACCCTAATTGGCGAGAGCAAATCCTTTTCAATTTGTCCATAGCTCAACCTCTAATAACCCATGCCGGAAAGCTTCGTCAACGAGGACACCCCAAGCTCCAGGCTTCAAGTAATTTAGCCAAACTCTAAGGGGCCGAGAGTAATTTCCCCAAAAAGGTATATACCTGCTGGCCAATGCGAGCAGAAACTTCACTTGAGAGTGAAGAGTGCTGGCTCTTCGAAAAAGGTGAAGCTCATATAATTAATGGGCAATATTATAGATCATGGGAGGACAGTTTTTTGGTCACACCAATAAATAATATTGTTCCAATTATTGTAACATTCAATTCGAGATTTACTAAAAGATAAGATGCCCTACTTTGGGTTATATGCTTGGGTCAAGCTCATGCGCCTCTGCATTATTCATCACCATTTGGAACCACCCTAAAGGATAGACAAAGAAAGTCAATAGTGTAGCTTTTGGTCTCAATTGTCTAAGAAAACACTACCAATCATTTAAATTAATGGATGTGGTTGTTTTAATTTTCAATTCGAATTTTGAAAGTACGGGAGTATGTAAATTTGATAGAACTGCTTCACTACCGTATAAAGCTCTACCTAACTCAATTTATTTAAATTAGTCAGTGGAATAACTCTCGATACCACACGATAATTTCGTCCAAGAACGTGCGTCAAGAAAATCTATTCGTCTATCTCCAGTAGTCTCCATTATGCTAACTAAGCAGCGGCACATATTAACAGCTAAGTCTATGATCATGACTTCAGCAACTAACAACCCATGATCTAACTGAAATATTAATATTTATTGAAGTCTAATTATATTACAAAGAATAATGAAATAAATTGGATCCATATTTAAACTCTACCATCTCCTAGTTTTCATGAACCAATTCGATAGTTGTAAGAAAAAAAATTGTATATGTGCATGTGTATATATATATTATAACATATTTGAATCACTTATTGCTGCCTTTTAAACCATCCATTTAGGAGGAAACAAAGGTATCTGCATTAAAGAGTTATAGTATATTGTAGATAGGGGGATCTGTTCTTTTGTCGGAGCTATTTTGGATTATGCTAGATAGTTCTTATCTTTGTCTTCGCTTAGATATGTGTCTATCTAGTAGTTTGGTGTCCGAGAGTGGTACGCTTAGTACATTCCGATGTAATTATTCTTGTAATTACCTTTTGGTGGATTCAATACAATTTACTTATAAAAAAAGTATATTGTAGATAGTAACAACGTATCTAGTTGAACAACTATGAGGCACGCAATAAATAAAATATTATTTAGTAGTTGAAAATATAACAGATATTTACACCTAGCTATTTGATACGATATCCCAATGATGAATAATTATTAACCATGTGGCTTCCTTCACCAAAGCTTATCGATCAATTAGCTTCTAACCAACATTGGGTAGTGAGTGATATAGATATACAAATTTTAATTATTTAAAGGATTGCATCAATTATAAGCATGTTGATTGAGCTTTAATCACATCATGGTGCCTAGCAATCTTGGGAGTGGGGCAATATTCTATACTCAACTGCTCTTTGTGGGTTAAGTTAGATGACTACTAGTTAGCTTCACAATCATATGTAATGAGCTTATAACTACTTGACTTTCACCCAAAGGATATTTTGTATGATGATACAAAGACGTTAAGGAATTAACGAAGGTTCAGATTAAAAGACAAGGAAAACAATTAGAAAATGGAAGGAACAACTACGAGTGTTTTAATTTGACTAAAATCTTGGTACTTTTTTATTTTTTAGCAAAAAAATTATTTTTTGGTTTATACCATCTTGCATTCGAACCTCATGCGTATTAATCTAGATTCGAGTTGGGCGGTGTCTTTGAAAGGTAGCAAAACTCTCTCAACAAGTATTTAAAACTACTTTGTTTCCAAGGACTCGAACTTGAGACCTGATTAATCTAGAACAAAGCGCTCAACCGTTGATCTAAGTAGTTGTTGGTGCAAAAAGTCTTATATGGGAACCATGAGATTGTTTTGTGAGTTTAGCTTCAACTTATATTGATGCTAATTCAGTAAATGCAAACGGAGATCTTAAAATAAGCATATAAGTTATAACATTATCTGGTCTCAAAGATGAAAAGTGAAAAATACATTTGAGTTACCAAATATACGGTTTTGTCCAAACTCCAAATTCTTTATCAGTATAGTCTTTGAATAAAGTTTCATTCAGTCCATGTCATTTTTTTCTTTCCAAAGCACTCCGCCCAAACAGGAAAAAACACCTTTTTGTACGTTAAAAAAACATATTGAAAGTCTTAAAACCAAAATAAACCCATTTCCCAAACTACTCTTTCAATAGGTGTCCGGATGCGGGTTAGTAACTTGTAAACAGGTGCATTATGTATTAAGACTCATTATAAGTTTTTTTAAGGGGAGTGATATTTTTTGAGAGAAAAAATTATAGATGCTGACTAAAACTCCATGCATGGCCAAAATCGATTGAATATTCCTTATAAGGATGAAACTGTGCAGTATGACAAATTACGAAGATTAAAATGTATTTTACTTCAAATTTAAAACAAACATAAGTTCGATTGAAAACAAATTTGCTAAAAATCTGACACATTCCAATAATTTATCCCACGTATCCATCACATTCTTAGATTAAATAACCTAAATCATTAAGAAGCATGTGTTTCTTAGCGACAATGTGCATGTGTTAGTGGGAAAGTTTGCTACATCAAGTATTTGGAAAATGCACAAACAACTAAAAGAACCCGTAAAGAGAGGAAAAAGAGCTAATGGGTGAAATTAAAGAATTCAATTCCTAAGAAATCTAATTGCTTAGGAGGGGCCCCTCCCTCTCACCTAGTCTTTTGAGGCAGTTTGGAGTTAGCACTACCACTCACTATATATATACTATATTTTGAAAATTAAATTTTTTACACAAATATTACATCTAGCAAAGAATCGAATCATAAGATTTCGTCAATTTATATACGTTTTGTATCATTCGGACAAATTGTTTTTTTTTCTATATATATACATTATACGAAGTTTGATTTGAATACTTTTATTTGTGTGCTTTTGGTTAGCTACGAGTTGCTTATTCTCTATCCAAGCCCATGTGGGTGTTAGAATGCAATATCAATTGGTTCATTTAAGGACATTGTTTCTTTCCCTACCACTTTAATTAGGACCCAATAATTCTAGGCTCCCACTTTAATTCAAAGAAATTGTTATTCCCATTCTAACTTTTTTTATATACCAATACCGGATCATTTTTATGCAAAAATTTGGAGAGCGGTCGGACTGGTAGTCAACGTCGTTGAAAACAGTTCAACGAATGTAGTTAAAATTGTCCAAATTTTATTTTTTTAAAATTTATTATTATTCAAATTTTATTTGATTAAAAGTGATTAAATCATTATTTTAAAACTTGTAAATGATAAATTTGTAATTAATTTTAAAAAATTATAATTATTTGAAATTTTAATACTTAATATAATTACGAAAAAAATATTTTTAATAAAAAATCTCTGATCCGACTGCTATTAAACCAGTCGCACCTGACAGATCGAGAAACGGAGAAAATCTGGACGTCTCCCGGTCTATTTTTTAAAACATTGGGTTTAATACCTCCAACATATTGATGTTTCTAGTTTCACAAAAATAACAAGATATTTTGAACTAATTTCTCTGAAATTTGAAATTTTGTACTAATTTCACAAAAGAAGAACCCTTGGCAGCCAATCCCAATCAAGCTAAAATGCAGCCCAGTTCCTCTCCCATGTCAGCATTCAGAAACAAATATTTCCGGTTCACCAAACAAAAGGATCATTTCCTTACCAAAATACGAAGAATTTCGTTGGTTTATACCATTCTCCGCCAAATACAGCCTTTTTCAACCCACAATTATATCCCGACACCTATTTGGTCAGGTAATCTAAGTTCAAATCGGGTAAAATTTTTGAAAGACAATAAAATTTTCTTAACAAATATTTAATACTGATATAATCATAAATTCGAAATCGATATTTCTTTATTAAACGAGTAAGACTCACCATTAGGAAATACGGAAGAATTATTAATCCAACCCAGATTCAATTAATCACTCCCTCTCCATTTCCCACCCTCCCACCTTCCGGATGTCCCCAACAGACTAAAACCGTGTCCTCTTTCACCTTTCCTTAACATCCAAAAGACCACCGAAACAAGAAACAAAGTTCCACCTTTTTGCCACCCAAAATTCCAAATTTTTTTATTAAAAAAAAAAACTTGATCCCTTGGAAGGACCATGGAGATGGAAGATCATCATCAGGAGCTGAGGCATGTCTGCAAATTTTGCAGCAAGAGCTTTGCCTGTGGGAGATCATTGGGAGGACACATGAGGTCCCACATGATCAATGACACCTCAGCTCAGGCTGATGGCTCCAAGATCACCAGGAAGAAGCTCCCTCCTCTCTCCACTTACCTCATGTCCAATCCCAATTCTACCAACACCAAGAAGAAGAAGAAGAAGAAGAAGAAGAAGAAGAAGAGATCAAAGAGGAGGACAAGGTACATGATGGGGCCTGCGAATTCTTCGTCGGTATCTTTCGCGATCAATGCTTCCTCCTCTGCTTCTGAGGTTGAGCTGGAACAGGAAGAGGTTGCTACGTGCTTGATCCTTCTTTCGCGGGATGCTGGTCGATGGGGCGGATCGAATTCAGACAATAATTCTGTTAGTACAAGGAGCACTGGGATGAAAAATTCTCAATGTGAAGTGAAGCTGAAGTCACTTGGTGACTTAAGGTCAGAGGATCCTAAGGAAGAGGTGGTTCCTGATGGCTGCAACCACTTGATCAAGAGGAAGTCCGTTGATTCTTTCGATCCGGAGATGAAACCCGATCAGATGCTGGTTACGGATTGCGTAGACAGGGCCGAGACGAGCAACGTGGCGCGAAAGAGTAAAGGGCACGAGTGCCCAATTTGCCTCAAGGTGTTCCCATCAGGACAAGCATTGGGAGGCCACAAGAGGGCTCATTTAGTTGGAGCTCCTAACGATCACCATCGGGCGAAAACCGTCCTGCAGCCGGTTGCAGCACCATCAGAACCAATGATCCTTGACCTCAATCTTCCTGCTCCTGTTGAAGAAGAGAGCAATGGGCTAGTGGGTTTCAATCCCTGGTGGCTAGGAAGAAGCAACCATAACTGTGAGCCACTGCTTGGATTGATCTTCAACTGAGTTCTCCTCAAGTCCTAATGGTCATCCTTAGATTAGTTTCCTTCATAAGAATATACAGATTCATTCTTTCTTTCTTTCCAGGTTATAAATTTATCTAAGGCATTGGATTGCTGATGCTAGTATCTTAACTTCCCCTTCACTTCCTTTACATTTCCAATTCCAATTTTGTTTCAAATTTCAGGCAGATTATGTTTGTATCCTGAAAAAAAGAACTTGCACTGAGATATTCCAATTTCTGCATTAGGTGTCACATTTAAAAACAGAAAAAGGGTAAATGATTATTTTACTTTTATAGTGGTAAACTATTATTTTTCAAATGGTATCTTTTTCAAGAATTAAACTCAATATTTGCTTGAGAAATATTACTATTTGGGCCAACTTTGTTGGCATTGGTGAACTATTTTTCCTTAGCAGTGAAGGGTAAATGAGTGAGGCGTTGAAGATTTATGTGATGGGTGTGGGAAGTCATGACAAAGATAAAGGGATTTTTTTATTTTATATAATGCAACACAAGAAGTAGCATGTGAGCTCTCGAAGGTGGTTGTTTAGTCACCTACCATAAAAACATGACAACCCATCTTACATGTCTTTATTTCTCAACTCTTTTGTGTCCTAAGCCAATGTTGTTTATTCAATTTTTCAAGTGACCCACTTGTATCCATTATAATGTTGATTGCGAAACGAAGAGGATTTATAAATCTGCATCTATTTTTTGTCGGGTTAAAAAGAGGTAATGTAATACAAAGACTTTTCAGGAGGCTATTCATGTAAGTACTAAGTCATTAGTGCTCGTGATAAAAAGTTAATCAATATTTTAGTGGGTGCTAATGTTAAGTATGTGCTCATTTAGTGAGATGGTTTGGTTGAAAATATCACGCAGCCTGGACCAATTCTCCTCAAGAGGAGGAACACTTGATGCCTTTTCAGGTGTACAAGTTAGCTCACCAGCTAAACATGATTCTCACTTCTCAATATACTATCTAGCATCTCATCTTGCTTGCAAGAACCACCTTTGAATAACAACAACTTTTCATCACACGTTCTGTAACTTGTTAGGAAAATATCTTTTAAATGATCTATATATTACATAGATTAACCAGTAAAAAAATATTATAATTTAACCAAAATACGTCAACTATTTTTATGTTATTGAACTCAAATATAAAATACTCGATCAAGTAGATATTGAGAGATACAAAGTTTATTCTTGTATGCATAACCAATTAAGTTGGCCAACTCAGAGAATGTCACTATCAGAAAAGTTACAAGTCGAGCCTTTTCCCACGTAAACATTGTAGAGTCCTATAAGGCTTCCCCCTCCATTTCCAAAAAAAAAACTTTGCAGTCCTGGAGGACTTCGAAAGTACGCGACCAAATCTAAGTGGCTTGAAATTCATAGAACACTTTTAATAAGAACAAGTTTTACTACTTCGCAAAAAAACAAGAACAAGTTGTACTTCCCTAAAAAAAAAAAAAAGTTGCACTCTATTTTAATTGAAGCCTTTAAGGTTGAGTAGATGAACAATTTTTTTAGAGGACGGTAGATGGATAATTTCACTAAATTTTATTGGCTAAACTAGTCGCGGTATAGAAAAGTAAACTGGGTGGATTAGTCAGAAATGCGGCTTTACCAAGTCAGTCTTAACTTAATCCGTTTAAGATTTCTTATGGTTCTTATATTATATGATCTGTTAGGTTTTAGTGGTTCAAGTATATCATATTACTAGTTGCAAAAGTAATGAGTTTGTTTATAAATTTTTAAAATCTAAATATTCATTACCTTAATATTTTAGATAGAATATAGAAATTTTAATATGTTATCATAGCTGGTTGATCTCGTGCTCATTGTTGTCTTCATACTATCTACATTTCATTCACAGGTTGACACGTTATCTTAATATTTTGAATAAAATATAAATATTCTAACATGGTATCAAAACAGGTTGATGCTGTATTATTGTTATTGTTACGAATTTAAATTGGTTAAATGATAAACAACTTCGAGTTGGACTTGAGTTCAAAATGTATAAAAACATTATTAGATTACCCTGACAATACTCTAGTCTTTAAAAAAACTAAGTCCTTTGCTTTTCAAACTCTATTAGCAAGAAGGAAACCGAAGCGAATTGATTTTTCAACAAGCCCATCGAAATATGATCCCAGTTCTGGGCTCAACCGTAGGCCCATTAGCAATAAAACGAAGAGTTCGCAGCCTTCCAGAGAGCATTTTCCATACAAATTACAGACCTGGAACCATACTTTATTCACTTTATACAAAATATATTGCTATCATGCTTCTAGGTATAGTATACTTTAGAAAGTTAATACGTAATTCAATTATATATCTATATTAATTCATGTCAACACGAAAAACGAGTATAAACGCCTCATTTTATGATGCTTTCCATTTTTACGCTTTTACAAATAAATTCAATTTCTAAATTTTGTATTTGGTACAATTTGTCAAAAAATTGTATTACCCACTGGGTTATAATTGGATTATACTCGGATATATTCACCATACTATACTATTACTACGCATGAAATCAACAATTTAAATATGTTTTTATAACATTATAATGTTATTAATCAAAATTTTACCACAATAGTTGATTAAAGATTGCATATTGACATAGGAGTGGTTGGGGTTGTTCGGGTCTTTCCGCATGTCTCATCCGTTGTTGTTCGAGGCTAATAATGCGGCACATGTTTTGGCGAAGTCATCGTTGCCTATAGGTTTTTTCTTTTGGATTTTACTGGTGTGGTGTAGGTTTTTATCGAGACATGCAGATGTAACTTTGTACATATATACGAGAGAATTGTATACCAGTTTATTATGCCTTTTATGCTTTCATTATGATCTATGTTTAATCCTTAAAAAAGAATACATTTTGACACTCTAATAGAATATCTCACATAAATGATGTATAAATGTATCTATTAACCAAAAGGAAACTCGTGTACATCATAAAATTTTCTTTTCGTCGAGACTTTTCGTTAAAAACTTTAGCATAACTGATTTTCATCTCATTTGTTCAAATGTTCTATCAAATAGGTTAAAATTTACCCCTAAATTCTTACAAAAAAGTGAGAGAAATTCGAAATCTGTGTTGAATGGAGATATGGAATCTATGTTGGACTCCGTTGGCCGCTTTGTCTTCTCCAACATCATACCTTGTATCTCACGTCCCCTCATGGATTTGACGTGTAATTAACGAGTAATTATATATTAAACTCGATTAATTAATAAATTAATTCGTTAATAATAAATCACTTACTTGTTGAAGCAAGAGGTCCACAGGTTCGGGTCGACTATGTCTTTGTGCCAGTCGAATTACGATAACGTTATAACAGAGTCGTAATTAATTTTCACGAGATTTCTTCTATTAAAAATCTGATCAAAACTCAGGGACTATTCTAAAGTTTTGCCTTTTTATTGAGTGGTTGTGGGAAAATTTTTATTTTGGTTCAGCCGGATTTCCCTTTTTATAGGAAAATCTGGTCAATAAGAACGCGCCACGTGGCACTTTTGGACCGCATGTCTGCCACGTGGCAAAGCTACCCCTAGTGTGCCACGCGGACCGCCAACTCTGGCGGCAATTGCTTCAGTGCCACGTCACGCTGACGTGGCACCTGCGTGGCCCCGGGCCGGTCAACGCAGTTTGACCGGCCCATTCCGCCCAACAATTCAAGAGTACAGACACTCAAACTACTTGAATAGTAGCATCTCGACAACCTTCTTCTATAATGCATGCTATTACCCCAGGACTCGTGTCACATTCCATTGTTCCCATTAGTGATTTCAAATAATTATATTCGGGTTCACTATTATACTTTTCAATACAATTGGTGCACCTGAACCACGAAACTCAGAATGTGATGAACAAAGTTCCTTCTCCTTTAATTATATTCTTTTCATAATGATACAGCCTACTTTTCTGGTCAGCCCTGCCAGGTCGAATCGCTATGCCATAACTTTTTCATGAACTTTCCAAGCTAGCAGCACTGGACCATACTTCCAGAATACGTTTAGGATCTTAAAGGTAGGTTTCGGGAATCATAGTTCTCAAAAATTGGTCGCACACCAGGAATTGTGAAATCACTCAATATTTTCATCCCATCCAGTGGTCGATTAACATACATGATACTGATCACGTGTTACGGTGTACATTCTTTTTTTAAAGGAACACATGTCATATAACACCATACTAGAGTATCAGCCTTAGCTTAACTCTGGGCTAATAGGACAGACAGTATGATAAGTTCCACTTATATCTTATCATATGGATTGTAGAAAATCTAAATGCAGCAACTTATTCCTGTATCCCATAAGGAAACTTGCTCTTGAGCAAAACGGTATTCCGTCATAGAACATGCACTTATGAATATCCAATAACTGCCTCATCTCATTTAGGAATCAACTTCTTGACTCCCACTGAGGCAAACACCCGTGTGAGTGGGCTACTTCTCTGTCCGACATATTTCATAAATAACTCATATTGCCAAATAAAACTCCTATATTCTAACTAATTGGATTACAAATGAAACCGTCGTAAACTCAATGACTTAACATATTTCTCGAACACTTCTCGAGGTAATACTTTAGTCATCGGATCTACGACCATATCTTGTATAGATATGTGTTTCATACACAGTTCTTTATATTTTACTAAACTTCTAACAAAGTAAAATTTAATATCTATATGCTTAGCCCTGTTATGGAATCTAGGATCCTTAGTATAGGCTATAGCTGCCTGGTTGTCGTAGAATAGACTCACGGGCTCCATTGAGTTAATCAGGGAGAGATGGCTTAAGAATATCTTCAACCATACCGCTTCTTGTGCAGCATGAGCTGAAGCTACATATTCTGCTTCCATTGTTGACAGGGATACACAGGTTTGTTTCTTACTGCTCCATGAGATAGCACCCTCGCCCAACAAGAAAATGAATCCAGATGTAGACTTTTTCTTATCCATGTTGCCTCCCCAATCAGCATCAGTGTAGTCATTTAGTATCAGGTCACGCCCTTGATAGCACAAGCTGTATTCTGCAGTAGTGTTCAAATATTTTAAAATCCCTTTGACAGCCTTCCAGTAAGCACTGCCTAGATCAGACTGATATCTGCTTGCTATCCCAACAGCATAGCAATATCAAGTCTAGTACACAACATTGCGTACATCAGGCATCCAACTGCGTTGGCGTAAGGAATTCCATGTCATTTCTAGCTAAAAGTATGTCATCAATATACAAAGTGATGATGATAAACTTCTTTCCTGATCGCTTAACATACACGTAGTGATCTTAATCTATCATTATAAAATTATGCGCCATGATCACATTATGAAAGCGAATATACCACTGTCTAGATGACTGCTTAAGGCCATAAATTGATCTATTTAATCTGTAAACTTTGTGTTCGCATCCTTTTTGAATGTAGCCCTTAGGCTGAATCATGTAGATTTCTTCATCCAATTCTCCATGGAGAAAAGCAGTCTTTACATCCATTTGATGTAATTCTAGATTCATGTTAGCAACTATAGCTAAAATGACCCTAATTGACGTAAATCTAACAACAGGTGCAAAAGTCTCCTCATAATCTATCCCAGCCTGTTGTTTGAACCCTTGAGCAACCAAATGCACTTTGTATCTTTCGATACTGCCATCTGTATTGTGCTTAATTTTGAGAATCTATTTATTCCCAATGGCCCTACGCCCCCTAGGTAAGTTGACCAGATTCCAAACCTGGTTTTTGATCATGGAAGACATTTCTTCCTCTATTGTATTTATCCATTCAGTTCATTTTGCAGATGACAAAGCTCCAGATACATTATTTGGCTCATCTTCATCCTGCAGGATGGCCAGAAGAATTTTACTTGGACCACCAAATTTTTTTAGTGATACCAAGAACGCATTAGCCTCGCCTTCGATGTCAAATCGTCAGCGTGGTATGCTAGTTCTGCTAGACCTACGGTATTCCCGATTTTGATAAACATCTCTCATATATTCATCATATCCAGGAATCGCACTCCCACTGGGTGGAAATACCGTACTCCCACTGGAATAAGGAATTACCTCCCTTTCAGGACTCATATCACGACCTTCCGGATCATTTTGAATTAGAAAATTTCTATCTTCCTCCTCAATTCTCCCACTCGGAAGAAGTGATCCAGATGATTCTGGTTCATCTGTCTCATTAAGGGTAAGGTCATTACAAACCTCCCTCAACCTTGGAAATTCATTTTCTAAAAACGTAGCATCACGTGATTCAAATTCTGTTACATGTCCATCGTCTAGTTCACCCACGAACACGTACCCTTTAGATACCTCTAGGTATCTTATAAAGATACTTTTTCTACCTCTCGGTCCTAATTTACCGAAAGCACTTGAGGTAGAATGGACATAGGACACACACCCCCATGGCTTAAAATAGGATAGATCGGGCTTCCGATCTGTCCACATTTCATAAGGAGTGGCTGTAACAAACTTGGAGGGAACACAGTTTAGAACGTATGCAGTAGTCAGGAGCGCATCTCCGTAGAATAATATAGGGAAACTTGCCTCTGCCATCATCGATCTAACCATGTCAAGAAGGGTTCTATTCCTTCTTTTAGCAACCCCATTTTGCTGGGGTGTATAGGGAATGGAAAACTGATGTTCAATCCCTTTTTCAATGCATAGAGCTTTGAACTCATCTGAAAGATATTCACGGCCACGATCAGTTCGTAAGGCCTTTATCTTTCTGTCCTTCTGATTCTCAACAAAATGTATGTACATCATGAAGTAGTTTAAGGCTTCAGACTTGTGAGAAATCAGGTATATCAGACCATATCTAGTATAGTCGTCAATGAAGGTGATAAAGTAATATGCTTCATGCCTTGCCCTCACGTTCATTGGACCACAGATGTCGGAATGGACTAATTGTAGTAAAAATTCAGCTCTAGTCCCAGTAACGAAAGGTTTTCTTGTGCTTTTCCCTTCTAGACAGGATACACATCTGGGTAATATAGATTTCTCTACATTTGCCAGTAGTCCTGCCTTAGCTAGACGGTTTAAACGATCCTGACCGATATGGCATAGTCTAGAATGCCACAGTTTAATATCATCTTCCGATGAGTTTGAACTAGTAACTAAGGAAAAACTTTCACAAGGATCAATATCCAGAATAAAAAAACCTTCTGATATATATCCAAGGCCAAAATAGGCATCATCCAAAAATAATCTAACAGTGTCGTCCTTAAATGATAACCGAAAACCTAAAGATATTAAGGCTGAAACTGAGATCAGGTTCCTTCAAATGTCTGGAGCAAACAACACGTTATGTAAAAGAAGGGCACGACCACCACGAAGGTGCAATTTACAATTGCCCAGGCCTTTCACATCTACACACGAGTTGTTACCGACAAAAATAGTTTTTGCTCCAGTCGGCAACCGCCTGTAATCAATGAACGAACAACGGTTTCTAGCTACATGGTCTGTCGCTCCTGAATCAATCACCCACATAGAATGTGACTCAGTTAGAAGGGTACAAGAGGATACGTACAACTTACTCACACTTGAGTTTAGGTGTACCTACTTGGGAATCTTGCAATCTTTTGCAAAATATCCCTTCTGTTGACAGTTGAAACATTTTACTTTTGAAATGTTAAACCGCTTTTTCTTTTTAGCCTTGGAGCCATCTAACTTGGTTCCTAGGTTTTCAGCCTTTGGAGTTTCCTTACACTTACCCTTCCCTTTATCTTTCTTCTTTTTCTCACCATTTCTAGTTGAACAAGCCAAATGGGCTTCAGGGTGGGATTTCATAGCTAGGAGGCGATCTTCCTCCAGCTCAAGGTGTTTGGCAACATCATCAAATGTTACCAAATGGTCGGAATGGGTAAGATTCATCTTTATCTGTTCCTAACTTGGTGGTAGGGAACAGATGATAGCTTGAATCTGCTGCTCGTTGCTAAGTATGTGACCAGCCTCTGCCAGTTCATTGATCATGTTAGACAGTTTTCTCATGGTAACCTCCGGACGATTCTTAAAGGTGTCAAACCTTATGGTCAAAGCACGCAGCTTTGACACTGAAAGCTTTCCGAATTTTTGTTTGAGAGCGTCCCATAACTCTTTCGCATTGTCATACACGCAAAATTTTTGGGTGACATCATCCATCATCGAACTTAACAAAATTAACTGGGCAGTAGTGTTCTTTTTCTTCTAAATAACATAAGCTTCTATGTCTAGCTTATATTGAGCAGTTGTGCCTTCTTCAGGCTCATCCATTATCACACATATGTGCTCCAGAACTTCTTGTTCCTCAAGCACATATTGAATTTTCATGCTCCAGTTCTCATAGTTTTCACTGTTGAGTTTTAACTCACGGTTTAACTCAGCTATGATAGATCTAGAAGCAATTGACATCTCTATAGGGAATTTTTAACATGAGAACATATTAGAAATTTGATTTAGCAATATGATTCAATTTACTAAACACTCATAACTTTAACAATACGAAGTACTTGATTAATCTCAAAATCGAAGTGGGTCGCGGGCATGCTTCCCCTCACCATTCAAGTATTAATTTTAAACTTCAACCGTTTAAAGTTCATCGATAGTAAACTCAAGTGGAAGTAACTAAACAAACATCTTTGTTTAATTACATGCATCACATATGCATGTGTACATTCTGAGTTTACATGCACATGTATAAAAAAAAACTCAGACAAGGTCTCAACCTATTGTACAAAATTTCCCCAAAAATAACATAAACATTATATGTAATCACATGGGGATTGGGTGTCCAGGCGATCCGGTAGGAGAATCCAGATACATATCTGTATCCGGATCCGAGGATGATCCTGTGGGGACCGGGTGCAAGGACGATCCGCAAGAGGGTTCCAAGTTCACCACCGGAACTGGGATCGTATCCATAATCCAGATGACTAGGAGCGGAGGAAAACTATAATAGTATTCCTTAGCGAGGTAGCGGTTCAAGACCAAACCGCTTCGCAGCTCCAGGACGAGAGGAGGTATCATCTCTCTGAGAAGACCCCTCTCCTCGAGGTAGTGGATCAGACCATAGAGGGAATCTATGGATATTGATCTCGGGTTCCGGGAAGACGCACATATCTTCTTGGATCCTCAGCGTGACCAGGAGGTCTCGAAACATGGAGGGCCAGTCCTCTCAATAATTATAGCCTCCGGCCCAGATGCAGTCTTGCATCTCCCAGTGAACAGCCTCGATATGCTCAACGATGACATAGATGTCATCCCTAGGCACTAGCAGCGGTAAAGGGCGCTTCAGGACCTTTTGTCAAAGTTCCATCGCACAAAAGTTTAGATACCACTTTCGAGTAGCCATCGAATCTTGTATCAATTACAAGTCAATTCTGGGTTAATTCTCATATTCTCCCAAAATAGGATTGAAAAACTCATTTTTCATTCTTTTGATGATCATACAATGGACCAATCCATGTGATATTAGTTAAATTTAACATATCTCGAAACTCATTCCAAAATATATATGTTTTCATTAAAAATATCGTTATAATTTTAATAAACCTAATTGACAAAAATTTCACAAATTGTTATCAATTTATTGGATTGAACAAATTCAAGTTTATTCAAAATAAATCTAAAAGTCCAAGTCTCAGCCCAATTTCAAAATAGGCTTCGTAGACGTGGGCCGTCCGCGTTGACCTTGGGTTAACGCGGACCAGCCCAGTTAATTAATTAATTTATTTTTTAAATGAAAATCCCAGAATATTCTGTCTCCTTTTCCGGCCAATATCTTCTCGTCGCCGGCGAGACGTCTGACGAGACCTAGCTCAATCGACTCGTCGTGAGCTCGCGGTCACGCCAGTACCGGGCGCTCATCGCCTCGTGGCCGGAATCGTGGTCGGCGCCGTCTTCCCCCTCGCGACTTTTCGGCAAGCTCCGAAGCTTGATTCTTCATTTTCGGGCGACCTCGATCCACGAAAGTGGTATCGAGACGTCGAGGACACGCCGGAGAATCGATTATCATCGATCTCCGGTGTCGAAATCGTCAGATTTCTGACGAAATCGACGGAAATCAATTTTGGGGGAAAATCGCCCCCAAATTGCCCGATTAGGGTTCCTCGGGATTGAATTAAAATGGCAAATTTCAATTTAGTCCCGAAGATTTTTCAAAAATTATACCGAAGTCCATGACACGCAGGTGCCACGTAAGCGGTCAAATTTTAAATTAATTACTTTAAAGTTCAACAAATTATAATTTTTAATAAAATCACAATTAATAATATTTTTAACCCAAAAAATCACATAATTACTTGAATTAAAATATCATATCATCATCAAAACATGGTTTCAACAATGCTCTGATACCAATTGATGGATTTGATGTATAATTAACGAGTAATTATATATTAAACGTAATTAATTAACAAACTAATTCGTTAATAATAAATCACTTACTTGTTGAAGCAAGAGGTCTAGGTTCGGGTCGACTATGTCTTTGTGCCAGTCGAATTACGATCACGTTATAACGGATTCGTAATTGATTTTCACGAGATTTCCTCTATTGAAAATCTACTCAAAACTCAGGGACTGTTCCAAAGTTTTGCCTTTTTATTGTGTGGTTGTGGAAAAAATTTTATTTTGGTTCAGCCGGATTTCCCTTTTTATAGGAAAATCCGGCCAATCAGAACGCGCCACGTGGACCGCATGTCTGCCACGTGGCACTTTTGGACTGCATGTCTGCCACGTGGCACTTTTGGGCCGCATGTCCAACATGTGGCATGCCACGCGGCACTTATGGGCTGCATGTCCGCCACGTGGCAAGGCTACCCCTAGCTTTGCCATGTGGGCCGCCAACTCTGGCGGCAACTGCATCAGTGCCACGTCACGCTGACGTAGCGCCTGCGTGGCCCGGGCCGGTCAATACGGGTTGACCGGCCCATTCCGCCCAACATTTGGGCTTGATGGGCCTAGGCCCAATAAGGTACAATAATAATTGTCTGATTGGACCTAACGGTCCAACATCCCCAAAATCCAACATGTCAAACCCGCACAACTTTAAAATGACCCCGTAAGACTACACTTAACAATCTTAAATCCAAATCAACATCTACACGTCCATATACACGTCCATTTGAACATATCTTAGTTCCTGTCTCACTCGTCCCATATACACGTCCATTTGAACATATTTTGATGAGATATGTAACTAAAAAATCCGTCTAATTGTCTTACCTCTGCGTCCATATCACATAATAACGAACATCACATATAATATAAAATCGTCAAAGAGAATTTAGCCTAACGACAAAAATGTTGTCAAATTCTCTGGATGATGTGAAACTTTTACCTTTCAATTCGCACAATAAGCATAATTGATAATACACATTAAACCCGGGCCTGATTGGTATTATTTTGTTGTCGTCCATTTGAACATACATGTTTTAAATTAGCCGGTGCTTCATTAAGCGCACGTTCCGGGGATTGTCGAATCTGAGTACTCGCCTTTTGTGTGATCCCTCGCACAATGTTAATTTTGAAATGATTAACATTGAGTTGCTCTAATTACTCGCCCTTACAAAAGCAAGGCATTTGGATGTACGCAGCGGCGGAGCCAGAAAATTTGGGGAGTGGGGGCAATATAATTTTTTTCAAAAAGTTCAACGTATATAATTACAATATTTATAATTGTCATCTACGATTACTCATGCATTGAAATTGCTCCATAATAGCTACATTGTCAATACAATCAAATACGTCTTTCTTGATATATGTAATTAAACAATCAGCTAGCAATTGATCTCCCATCTTATCGCGAAGACTATTCTTCAAAATACTCATGGCAGAAAAGGCTATCTCAACACTTGCAGTCGCAACCAACAATATCAAAGCTAATTTCAGGAGCCGAAATACCGTAGGATAAATGAGATCTCTCTGTATTTGCACCAACTTCTGAGCCACTTCTGCGTGGGGGGTGCGGGCGTTTGTTTTTTGTTTTTCTATTATGTGTTTGCCTGCGTGGGCCATTGGACTGGGCCAGGTAGGTACTATCTTTTTAAATTTTTTTAGTTGATTATTTTATTATTTATGGTAGTATAGTTAGACTAATTAAGATCTTATAATATATGTTAAAAGATTAAGGAATGCCTAAATTTTTTTAAGATTTGATTTTAATTTTTAGGTTGATTAATTTTTTAGTAGGTCAATTTATAATTTTAGTGGAGACATACATTAAAAAATATACTTAGTTATCAAACAAAAAAATTAAGCGGGGCAATCGACCCCACGATCAACCACGTCCCTCCGCCCCTGGATGTACGGGTCCGGACACATCTCAAGAAAATGCATTGTCACCTCTTATGATTCTTAAAGTTGTCCAATTTCTACAAGTTAATTCGGTTCTTCTTTGTCTGCTACCCTCTACGTTTACGCGTCCGTCTAGGAAAATATGGTACCGACTGCGACAGTTTGTGCTTTTGAACAAGCTAAAATAATTTATACGAACGCGTTATCCAGATGGCGACAACAATATTAGAAAATAGTGGAGATATATGATATAAATAAATAATAATAAAAAAAGTTAACAGAAGATGTTTTTGAGAAATAATTAACAAAATATTGGAGAAATAAATTATGTTTTTTTAATAACCAGGAAACGATCCACTCTATTATTTGTATTTCGGTTCCAACCATCAATGAAATATTTGCCCTTTATTTCAATTTTTCCAAAAAAACTAGTTAGCTAAATTTGACTATCTGGTCTAATTAAATGAACTGATAAATCCAACCGCATCAACAAACACATCCAACCGTTGTTCAGTTTTTGAAGTTGATTCCTTCCACACTGAAATTTTGGGTGGCATTTGGATAGTTAGACCGCATTAGTGGGCAACCCTCGAGGCGGCTGAAGCAGACTGATGGCTGAGACCATCACATAAGAAAAATTAGAGTAATTTCTTAGATAGGTTTTTTTTTGTTTATTTAGGCAATAAATGTTCACGAGCATAGGAGTAAATTTGTAAGTTTGGTCACTTGCTACAGTAAAATTTAGTGATAACCTCTCTAAATTGAGTCCCGATCTCGAATCACACCAGTGTTAAAATTTAATAACTCCTCTATCGTACAAACGAATTTTTTTCCAGAAAATTTAGTACTAAATCTCTGTCTCGATTTCACTGTTTTTGAATATATATATATATATATATATATATATATATACTTTACGAATTTAAAAAATATTTTAAGATACTAGTTTGTGCTAAAATTGCGTCTTTGATATATTTTACATAATTATCATATTCTCAATTGTCTTAAAATAGTCATTGTGATCACCGTCTTGCTGTAAGAAATATCTCAATTGATTTCATCATTTGAATAATACTATAATTCGAAATTTTGAGTGACTTGAATATAGACAAATTAATTTCGATATCACTTTTACAGAGTTTATGTATTGTTGATTATTTTTTGAATAAATAAAACCTAATTGTTAAAAAAAAAAGTCAGACCCCATTAGTCTCCTCTAGCCTATATTAGGGTAATTTAGCTTGTGGTTTTCTCTCTTTCTGATCTTTAGTGTGTGACAGTATCATCATGTTTTAGCTCTGCTCATGGCAGATTTACATAGCTTTCCTGGTATATTCTAATCTTTTTCAATTTACAATTTTGATTAATTTCTTCGACTTTTTCGTATCCCATTTTACTTCAATGAACAGTTCTAGGTAGTTTGGTCTATACTGTATCTTTTCTCTACTCTGTGCCTGTTCAATTAGAAATGAAAGGAACTGAACCCTGAACTTCCGTCGATTTATATGCGTCGGATGTTTAGTCAAGTGCCCTTTGGTCCCATGTGAACTATATGCATGTTCAATTAGAAAGGAATGGTCTATTGCCTCCCAGGAAAAAAAGGAACCAATCTTCCCGTACTTCTGTCAATTCATTTACGTCTTGTGACGCCGTTTAGTTAAGCACCCTTTGGCCCCATATGAACTAACTATGGTTGGCTTCTAGTCAATTGAAGTGAGGGCTTGATTTTGGGTTGCTAGTGCTTAGTGGGGATCTGTTGTGTGAGGTAGAAAATGTTACAAGAGATTCTTTGGAATGAAATGAACTGTGGATGTACTAGATCACCACTTTGTGTGCTCGTGTTTGACTATGGCAAGGCCTCCTGCATTTTCATGTCCGAGGGTGTGTCGGGTTCGGGTTCGGGTTCGGATGGCTTTCCAGCTTTGTGCTGTCTAGATTTGTGCGTCAACGTCCTTGATTAAGTCGTTCCAGACATATGAACTAATGCAGCCATCATGTTGAGATGGCTATTTGTGTTTCTAAGCTAGATCCAAATTGCTTACTTGCAGATATGCAGTGGCTATTGTCCGAAGCTCGTAACAGATGGCTGCGAGCTGACGAGATAAGTCCAATGCTTGGCAATCATTTAGCATTGCCGATCTCAAAGAATCCCCCTCTTCTGCCTTGTAGTATGACTTCTGATTCCATCGACTTGCGTAAACTTAACAGCATAATGCGTAGTTGGGATCCGGCAAATTTGCCGGGTTTCCTGCTTTCGACATTTGTTTTGTCATCCCAAAGTTTTCTGGGTATAATAAACAGAAGAAAGCTGGAAGGCCAGCTGGGAAAAAAAGCCTTATAGTTCTATCATCATCAATGATGTATAGCTTTTAAAGTTCTGAGGTCTAATCAGAACTTTTGTCCTCGTGGTGAGGATGCTAATTAACTTGTGAACCATAAACCCTTGAATCTGTTGCTTTATTTGCTCTGCCAGTTTAGTAGTTAATGCAGCTCTGTGTTAGGTGGATCGGTGTTTTTCTACGATCGAAGGGTGACTCGTTACTTCAGAAAGGACGGACTTGAATGGAAGAAGCGCAAGGATGGGAAGACTACCAATGAAGCACATGAGAAAATTAAGGTATATAGAACAACAGTACACATTTGTTGTGTCAATTGCTTTCGACCTCATTGCATCCGTTAGTCATCCGATTTAGCTGTATGTGATAGTCGCACAGCTTAACGCGGTGCCAGCAATTGTTCTAGTTGTTGATATGCAAATGACCATGATATGAAGTTAGAAAAGGTTCTTTGGACATGATTTTGGATTTATTTCTTTCAAGCTAACAGTTGAGAATAAATTGTAGGTTGGAGATGTTTACATGCTGAACTGTTACTATGCTCGTGGAGAGGAAAACTCCAACTTTCAGAGGAGGTGCTACTCGATGCTTGAACCGTAAGTGTTGACTTCTTATTTTGAAGCTATGCCAACATATGTTTGAGATTATTGAGCTCCTTGACGTTGCACGTTGCTTTTGGAAAAATTGTTATCGAGTGTTGGATCTTGTTCATGTCATGACATGAGACTTTGGTTTTCATGCTAACTACTACGCGATGACTTATCTGAAGGAGTTATCCTCCTTCCAGACATTAGCATAGCATAAATTTCCTCCTTGAGGTTGCAGAGCTTTCTTTTTTATCTAAACTTGCTGCGTGATTTTGTTTCCTCCGAAGAACTTGATCCGTAAGTGTAGCCTTTTGCTTAAGCTGCAGCTTATGTTTTCTTAAAATTCGCAGGGACTGGATGCACATTATTTTTGTCCACTACTTGGATGTTAAGGTACCTCTGATCTATCTGTAGTTTTAGTACCCTGTGAATGATGTCAGATCAATTTTGCTTCTATAATGCGGATGAACGAACAAAAAATAAGCTAGCTGAGTGATGATATCCATATTACAGTACAGAACGGATAGCCGAGCTACGAGTTGCAAGGGAACTAAATAGCTTTTATTTTACAAAAGTTTTCAGACATTTTATGATCATAATGAGCTTCCTATGAGAGCTATGTTCGATTTTGCGTTGCAGATGACTTGCACAAGCAGCAACTCAGCCTCGCCTGCAGTGCTGTTGGAGCCATCATCATCATCATCGTTAGGACTAAAACACGATGACCGCAATGAAATCTTTAAGAAAACCCTACAAGATTCTGCTCCGGGTAAAAAACTGAAGTCATCTTGCCCCTATTTCGGCCGTCAAAGTCCGAAACCACCTTGGGGTGAAGCTCAACTGCAGCAGGCAACTACGCAATTTAGTTTCAGGAATGGTATAAGCATGGAAAGAGATATCAGCCTCTCCCTGGCTATGTCAGAATCTCCATCAGGCAAAGGAAACGTATGCTTCTCTCCTAATCCTCGCCTACTCTACTTATTCCATTTCGCATCACCATGCCTTAAGGCTGGCTTTCATTATGTAGTTCAACCATCTTTCGGACGATGTACCGGACTCGGCGACCGCTGGATTTTCCTTCCTGGAGGGAGTTGGTCCTCTGAACAATGACAAGATGACTCTTTTAGGCTGCCTTCCCCAAGTTTGTTATGTTCCTGATACTCCTTCGGCAGACAACTCAGACGGCCGCAGTACTTTTGCTTCAAAGTACATAAGCGAACTTGAAAATCCTTCACTTGTCTCCTGTGACTCGGATGATCATGGCTTTCTGGATACCGGAGCTTCAGGAATCGGAACCATCGGTTTGTGGCTTTCAGATATCAATGAAGAGGAGTCTCCCACATTGCCTTTTGCAGGTTTTCATCAGTCCAGTGTGTCGGATGATCTGGAGGTCCTCTGGGACAACATGGATTTCTGGCATTCGGGTATCAACGAAGACGATTTTTCCATGTTGCCTTTTGCAGGTCTTCATCAGTCCGACATGTCGGATGATCTGGAGGCCCTCTTGGGCAGCATTGATTTCGGGCATTCAGATAGCAACGAAGAGGATTCTTTTCCACCGGAGTTTCCAGGTCTTCATCAGTCCAGCGCGTCGGATGATCTGCAATTCGACGAGGTCCTCTTTTGGAGGGCAAGGAGAAGGTGGACTAAAGTATGTGGTGCATTGAAATTCTTGGCTGTCTGGAAAGCTGCTGCTCTGAGAAGGAGCTTTACTTTGCATCACACTTAAGAATTGATGGTGCAGTGACTTACTGCAACACCATCAAGCAAGTCCTCTTGATCCATCCATGGTTCCGTCTATGTTCCGCTGCGAGCCCTTTTTCTACACCCTCGCCTTGCTTCAACATGGAATGTCTGCGTCTTGTTCGGCCGGACAGGCATCGAGTTCGGAGTTCCAAGCTGCAAGAACCTCAGGTATTAGGAGGTTTTCTCAAAGCATCACTACGAGTCGAATGTTACGTTTTCTCCACAACTTAGCCATGTCTCAACGTTAGTCCACTTGCACCTTTTAGCAGACAACATGAAGGGTCCTACTTTGTGTATGCTTTTGTTCAAGTCAACATAAAAACTCACCCCGGCTCATGATATTCAGAATCAAGAATTGTCGGTACTATCTATGAGTGTCTTTATCGTGTCTCAATTGACAAGCTGGTAGGATGAAGTGTTGACCATTTGGTAATTACGGTGTTGGATCATCCAGTTCGTCACCAAAATTCAATTTGGAAAAGTCAATGAAGAGGAACGGTAAACTAGACCAACCGTTTAGATTTCGCTTTCCTACCAACCAGCTCGGACATGAGACTGAGCTTCCCGGAAATGGTATTGATGTAAGAAATATGAACCCTAGCTCAAACGCTAACGCTATTCTTTCGAGGCCGCAACCGGACTCGAGTTCAAAACTAGGGACGGGTTATATAACTCGTAGCATATCGAGCATCGGCAATTGAAAACGAGAAGATACAACAGTCTGTCACACATAATTAGAACAGTCCATGTACATAATTATTGCAGCAGAAAGAATGCTCTCAAATCTTAGAACAGCACAAGCTAAATGAACATGGAATATACATGGGATGGAACGAGAATGAGAATCCAATCTTTCCGAACATACAAAGTACGAAAAAATCTGCAAAAACCTTGTGTCTCACTTCCCGTACTTCTGTCTAGCTGTTCTTCTCTGCCTTCTATCTTATAAGCAGATGATGATGATGCCTGTAAAATATAGCTCGTGGCATGTCTTATCTGATCGGGTGATACTGGTCTGAAACCCGCTTTGGTGGTAACTTCCGCAAGATGAAAAGTACCATAGAAGATGGTACAATCTCCACCAGCTGTAAGTTGTCGTGTAAGAAAAAGGAAGAGAAAAGCATAAGAAATTGGAAATAGGAAACTCGGTCGATGTTGTGTAGAGATCATTAGTATTATCGACGCAGAATGCCCAAGAAGCCCAACATATGTATTGTGGGATGAAGATGAAGTTATCCCAAGAGATTGAATAAATCGCTAGACCGTTGTGAAAATTCCGTATGTGGCGTGGCAATCCTTTTCTCCATCTTCTTGAGGTTCATGATATTTATGCTAATATAATCTAGTTGAGCCAGCCAAGAGGTCTCATATCGCTTACGCCACAACATTGAACAAAGCAAGAAAGACCGTGGAACTTACAGTGTAATAAATGAGATTCAGAAGGGGATGATCAAGCACATCGAGATCGGCATTCTTGTTAAACGCTGAGATGGCGACCTGAATCACAAGACAAGAATCACCAAGTGAATTATAAAAGATTTTCCCCGCACATGTAGATGGATTATTTCCATTCAAATTTCACTCACCACAAGGCATCTTATAAGGAAACAAGCACAACAGATTCCTGTCACACAGCCAACCTGCACGGATCGTCCGGCCAGTTAGAACCACAAAAGTCGAAAAAGTTGATTCTTGACTACTTCAATCAACAGATTTGCAAGATAATCTGATGTAGTGAGTGTGAAGTTAGTCCTCTACCAAAGCAGACACCTGCTCACCTCGTAAAGTTTCTTCTGTCGACCTCTTGATTCGATCGGGAATCTCCTCAACATCATGAACAACCTGTGTATGAAAAATAACTGAAGTGACTACACCGGAATGCAAGGTACAGGAAAATATCACTACTTTGATTTAAATCAACTGTCACCTTCCACCGTAAATCAGGAATCCTATAGCGGTGCATAAAGAGATGACTGCATATAGAAGCACAAGAACTCTTAGGGTGAAGCTAGGCAATATTATTTTTAATCAGGTTGCTAATTTATTAAATATGAAACGGTTGCGAACAATTATATTTACAACAAATGCATCTTGCCGGTGGCTGTCACCAAGGGGTACAAGGCATGAAATGCTGTTGAAATTCAATAATTTAATCCAATTTCCACACATTACACCCCTCAAGAAAAATTCTCCACAAGAAAAGCCCACCTGAAAAGAAAAGTTTGGCAACTTCTTCTGCACCATGACTTCCACTTACCCTTATATATATCCAGATGCATGCCTGCTTTTTGTTAAAAATATTAATAGTATCCGAGAGAACTTCAAATTCGTATCTAAAAAGTAGGACTGGCAAATAAGTTAGCATATTGCAGCAATTAGAACATTCTTCTTACTTGTGTCAAGTATACAACTCCATTTATGATGTAATAAGCAGGCCTGAGCTTGTCAATAGGAAGGCTTCTGGCCTAAAAAACATGACATGACAGATACAGTAGGAAGCAGACACTAGTTTCACGTTACAAAGGATGGTTGTGCTTGGTACCTGATGATATATCTCTGCCCAGAACAGAACGAGTAGCGTATACGTCGAGAAGAATAGGAGGCTCGGGAGATCCAAAAGCACAATTTCAAGAGCCTGCGTAAAGGTTATAGTTAATGCCACACAGGTCAGCACAAGTAATAGGCTCTAATGCATGGCTCTCGGATCACATTGTCCTATGCAATCTGAATTCAGATTGCACCTTATTCATGGCTGCAATACAGTGACCATCAACGGAAAATACCGAAGGACTTCTATATCTAGCATATAATAACTATGCAAATCCGTTAATGAAGTTAACAAATGGTGCTCGTCAAGAATATAGAGTACCATAATTGTACTTGGCTTACTCTAAGATGAATAGTTATTTGAATTTATGAAATCATCATCAAACATTTCAGAATTCTATCTAAAGATAAGTTATCAAGGTCTTAACTATGTCCGATGTAATTAATCAGGGATGAAAGAAGAGAGTGATATGCTACACAATAACAAAATAATGGATAAGGCACATACCCTTGGCCTAATTGAAAAGACATCCTTGTATAAACCGAAGAGGATAGCTCTCACTGCCAAAAAATGGAGACTGGTCTCAGAAACTTTGTAAAATAAAGTTTGGTAAAAAGTCCACGATGACTACTTCCCAACCCTTACATCCATTCACTAGGAAGTTCATCAAGTGGAAAACCTTTTGTGTGGTCCAACCATATTCCGGCACTCTCAATTGGATACGGCATAGTTGTACCTGAATCAAATGAAAATTATGTAAAGGGCATGTTTCGTGCATTATGCACATCATGGAAGTCACAATGTGCTTCTTGAGCTATTAGTCTTTTTTGAGTCTGCTTCCAGGTTCATAAATCCATGATCTTTTCTAGAGTGCTGGTAGTAAGAAGTTCATAACAACCACACCTTTATATGCTTATTAGCCTTATTAACAACTAATGTAAGCACTCCGCACTCAGAAACTTGGAACCAGCATAAACATGGAAACACAAGTGTTTGCTTCAAATGGCAGTATTTTTAATAATGGCTTCCTAGCAATCATGGCATATGCATTTCTTAGTGCAAATGTATATCTAAAACAAATTCTTACTCTAAGGAAAACATAAGCCAGAATATGAATCCCAATTGCCAGAACAGGACTACGCTGAACGGAAGTGCGCTAAAAAGGTGAGTGCAATGAAGCATGTCAACTTTATTTACGATGTAAAAACTTTCCATATTCTCTTCTACCAACAACGTAAGTGAAAAAGGCGGCAGCTAAATTCTCTTCATTTCTCCTCTTTCCTATCTCATTATGCAGGTTAATCAAGTTTAAGGTCCTCCAATGTTACAGCTATCTGTTTCACACAATCACAACTACGACGGCAGTATCCTCTGGACGAAACAGAGCTTGCTGACAGAATAAACATCGCACGGAGACGTTCGCTTAACAGAAGAATCAAAACCCATGAAACCGTTCGTAGGTGCCTCCAAAACACAAATTGAAAAGACAAATTTGTTCATAACATCCTTGTTCCAAGTGTAAGCAGACAGCCCACATTCAAAAACATACCAATTGGGAGGATTCCGACATCCACTTGTCCAAACTTTCTCAAAGATAAACCTTTAACAACACCAAATCATAGACCAACCAATTAATAAACACACAAGGCAACACCCTCATAGAGAATACTACCTATATCGACCAGATCATTAGGACCCACAACAAGAATTCATAAAAAGATTCAATCTTGGGGAGAAAAAAGTCAACATACCAGGGCAACAAGAGAGACCAATGCATAAGAAGCAGAGAGGAAATAGAAAATCCCTCTTTGCCAATCCTCAGATTCATCTATCTCATCCCACCAACCAAACCCATTTCCACCATAAACCTCTCCATCTATAACCCCAAAGCTCTTGACCCTCAACCTCCACGCCATTCCTAAAAAAAAAACCCCAATTCTCCCCTTCCAAGGAAAGAAATTCCCAACTAGAGGACAGGAGAAAATACCAAATTGGAAAAGAAAAGAAAAAGGTGGTTTCGTTTCGTTGTTGTTTGCCTTGGGAGAAGAGGAGAGAGGGCCAGAGAATGTGGACTTGTACACGTGGAGAGAGAGACAGAAGGACACAGAGGTAGATGGGGGTGCCACGTGTGAAGGAACAAACACTCCAACAACAGAGCTCAGAGCTTTGGCCTTTGTTTGGTTTTGTCGGATGGTCATTAATGCCAACCAGGAATTAGTCCGCTTTTGGCCTCTTCCAAATTAAAGCTTGGGGGAATATTTTTAGAGGATAAGTTCATTTAAGTATTTTGTAGTTTCATACATTTTTTACTTAAGTTCTTGTAGTTTTACTTTTTTTATTTTGGTGAGAGATGTTTCCAAATTTGACACTTTTGGTTAATAGATTTTCAAATTTGGCATTTTTGGTGACAGAGTTTTAACCAAGGTTAGTTTTTTTCCAGGTGACATTTTCATTGTTATTCACGTAAGCGTCACGTCAATGCCAGATCATATTTCTCTAGGGCGTTGACATAGAAAATTTGAAAAAATTCTCCTCTTAAATCACTTATCTCCTAAATCTACCAAAACAAAACGAAATATGACGTAAAACATGAAGTCTTAAGTGGATTTTTTTTTATTTTTCAAGTCATCGCACTTAGGGCAAAAAAATATGATGTGGCGCTAACGTGGATCACGATGGAAAAATCAATTGGAAAAAATAAATATCGTTAAGAATTTATCATCAAAAGTGTCAAATTTAAAAATCTCTATCATCAAAGCAAAAAAGGTGAAAGTAAAAAAAGTGTAAACGATAATTAAACTTATCCCATATTTGTATGTGTTTTGTTATTGGAGCACGAGAACAAATTGAGTTTGATCGCCTGCCAGGCTTCCGGTTTTTGTTTATGAGATTTCTATTTTTTTTATAAGGAATTGTTTTTTCGTATTAGCCACTGACGTTATGTATATCTGTGGTATAAATAAAAATATTTCACCTATACTTTTTATTTTCAATCGAATTCTGTTCAAAGATATTCTCAATAATATATTTTCATCTGAGAATTTGAATATATTACTTATTTAACGCAATTTATTCATTATCATTTGGAGAAATGTGAGATATCTAAAAGTTTTAAAAATGTGGGCTGACCAACAGTTCGACCAATAAGTCAAATTAGCGTACCGAATATGAGTGGAAATATACTGACCTTACAAACTGTCTAAAATCTGATCAGACCAGGTAATTTGTTCGGATTTGTTGTCCGGAATTTTCCGGGTAGTTAGGTCACAGGGACAAATTCGGAAAACAAATTCTAAAACTTCCCGGTTTCGCCCAAATCCCTTTCCAATTTTCCCAACCCTAAAATCAGAAACATAAAATGGGATCTCTCTCTGGTAATTGCCGATTTTTAAAATCTTGGATATCTAGCCTATATATATTTCTCTTGGGCTGATGGTGAAATATAACGTATATAGTGAATAATAGTAAAATGTCAGTCAATTGCTATCGATGTTGCATGTAGATTAACGAATAATTCTAGATTGCAAAGTTTGGTAAAAGAGATTTTAATTTTGGATGGCTAGAGCCCTACTTAGAACAAGGATATCAGGATTTGAATATTTTTTTCTTAACCACACGCTCCCAAAAGCAAACAATAAATTAGTATCTTAAACTCATTTAGACTTCCTTTAAAATACCATTTTATTAATTCTTTTTCCAAACTCATTTTTGCTCCTTTTTACTCTATTTTTTCCGATAGACTTCTCACCTTGCATTCCTATTTTGCAAATTTGAGGAGTAAAACCAAGTGTCTGCCTCCTCACCAAGGCAAAGACTAGCAATCATTATGTTCACACTTTCTAATTCAATAACTCGAATTCAAGTTGTTAAAAAAAGGAAATGCCAATCTTACCGGAGGTTGTGTTTCACTTTGGCGCCACCTCTAAGATGTCCACTTATAACAGTTTGATCTTCACGTTTGTCCCATCACAAGTTTGATCGAGTTTCTTTTGTGTGTTTTTTCAGAGCCTGCGAGTTCGCAACATCTCTCTCAAACATAGTGGAGACTAGATCTAATGTCCACTGGAGCAGCAGTGAATCTGATACCAAGTGTTAAACTTCAACCCCAAGTTTAGCAGCTAAGAAGACAGCGAGAGAGAAGAGGAAGAGATGAGGAAGAGAAAATTGAGAGAAGAGATATGTATTATTTCCAAGATGAGTCTTCCAACTATTCGTGTATCCAACTAATATCATACAGTCTCCTCTTTTAACTCTGGTCACCCCTTTAGCCGTAGCCGCCATCATTGCAAAATGCTGGCCGTCTTCCTTCGCATAATAATACAATGCCCAATAGAAATTGACCCAAGTGTTAAAACATCGGATCAAAAGATGATTTTCCAATAGCGGGTCCTCCCGATGAGATCGGATTGAGTGAGGACTAAATAAAATTTATCCTAAAGTAGGGACTAAATTTTGGGCCGTCAGATTTGATTTTTTTTTTAATTGGATAAATTACTCTCATGTCCCTGACCTTTGGTCACCCTCCTCTTAGGGTCCCTGACTTTTGGAAAGTGATTTTCTTGTCCCTAAGTCTTGATGATAATAGACTCTCGGGTCCTTGGAGCCAGAATATTTCTTTTTCTCCGATGAACCCCCACCTGAAATGACCAAAATACCCTCCCTTGTTAAATTTTACTCCATCCCTTTTAAAAAACACTTCCCAGACCAAATCATGAAGAACCCTAATTAATTTTAATGAAACAAAAATCTCAGCACATACATTCAGCCTAAATAGAATCACAGCACATACACCATACCATGATTGCAGCAACACTTAACAACTGAATCAATGAGGAGAAGACCTAAAATTAGGAACCTGGGCCCTAAAATCAACGAATTAAGAACATCAAGAGCGTTGTCGTGCCAGGATTTGACACCGGTGTCGGGATTCAATACCCAGTTTATTGAATCCTAGGACGATGTCCACCTCCACATCATCACAGAGCTTCGCCCCGACTTTGACGCCGGTGCCGGGATTCGATACCCAGGAGCTCGCCATCCTTGTCTGTCGTGGCTCGTCGTCGCTTGTCGGTTGTTGAGGAGCTCGCCGTCTTTGTCTGCCATGGCTCACCGTCGCCTGTCGATTGTTAAGGAGCTCGCTGTCCAAGGAGGATGGGAAGCTCCACGTCACCGTGCGGCGTCCTCGTATGTCGTGGCTCGTCTTTTTGCGGCGGTCGCAGGGGGTGTCATCCACCACCACAGTCGTCGAACCTCACCTATGCGAAGATATACTCGCTGCAGTCATCGAGAAACCCGACGCCGCGTGGGTCCAACTTCAACCACACCGACAAAGAACCTGGCCGACGGTGGAGGATTTAAATTTGGGGAAAATAGAATTTTAGGGCTGGTTTGGGTGGTCGATTAACTGAATTCTTGGATAATTAATTTTGTTTGTTCTTAGTTTTTTTTTCATTTCTGCTTGCCTCCTTAAGCTTGGATGTTAATTAGTTTTGATTTTAAGTTTTGGTTTTGGTTGAGGTGCGAGGAAGAAGATAAGTGGGAAGGAAGAAGGATTTTTTTAAGTGGGAGAGATATTTTGGTCATTTCAAGTGAGAGTTTGCCTGAGAAAATAGAATATTCTGGCTCCAAGGACCCGAGAGTCTATTATCATCAAAACTTAGGGACGGAAAAATTATTTTCCAAAAGTCAGAAACCCTAGGGAGAGGGTGACCAAAGGTCATGGACATGAGAGTAATTTGTCCTTTTAAATTTGATAGTTAATAACCTATCAGGTGATATTGGTTTGCATGTGAAGTGATATTAGTTTGTATGAGACTAATTTGAATGTGAAACGATTTGTATGTATAATAATATTAGTTTGTTTTAGTCAGAATAGTCCCCACCAAATACACCCCGACCGATCTCCACTTGGCACAATGCATAATAAAAATTAAAAGAAGTCAGGTTCAATCTGAAATTGTGTATCAATTTAAATGATTTACCGAATCTTAAATTTATATCTTTGATAAATATTTATTGCAACAATTTACTTGATTAGAGTGGGAGGGTTATAAACCAATCCCTAAAACGAGAAATGAAATGGTTCAAGCTGTCCCCCACTTGTTTCATAAACAGCCCAACCCCCGGCGCACGACAGCAACAAAATTCCTTCACACTTTTTTTTTCCGAAATATGGACCGAACTGTCTCACGACGTTTAAAACCCGGATCGCATGCCACCTATTAGCAAATAGTCCAAGTCAACCAACAACAACCCTTTCTCCTCCCTCTAAACCAAAACTAAAACCTCCTCCGCCTCCGATCAATAAACCCTCCATAAACCCCTCTCATCCCCTCTTAAGAAAAAAAGGGGAAAAGACCAAAAACCCACATCGAGAAAAGAGCCGAAGCTTCTCAACCGTTGGCCATGTCGAAGCAGCTGAGCCAGCTCGGATCCCAGGCGGTGGCCCCCAGGGTGCTGGCCGCGGTGGTGATCGGCGTGACGGTGGCGGGGATCATCGTCTGGGCAGATGCGAGGCGGCGGAAGCGGGCCAGGAGACCGGACTTTGGAGCGTTCGTGGAGAGGTTCGAGTTGTTGGCTCACCCTCAGCCGCCTCCACCCGCCGCCAAGCAGCCCCTCGCCGCCCTCTCCTTCGCGCTCCAGGACATGTTCGTAATTTCCCCCACCCGTTTCTTCCTTATTGGCTGCTTCTCTGTTTCATTTCTGATCATTTCCCGGCGAAAAAGTAAATATTTTCCGAAAATGGGTTTATAAATCTTTTTAATGGAAGATGTTTCCACCTAAAAAGTCTTTTCCTTTTGAATTTATTGGTTCTCTGTATTAATTTAATTAAAAAACGTGAAAGAAACTCTCCCGGTATTTATGAATCTGGTAGTGCCAGGTTGTGTTTTCTTAGTTGCGTTGCGATTCCTTTCAAATTCTTATGCGGCTCTAACATGGATTAGTCGGACTAGTTGGTGTCGGGATAATGGGTGGTATCAACTAAACAAAAGTTTCTTTGCGATTGTATTGCCGGTTTGTGCTATCTTTTGAGTTTTCGCGTCTCCCTTTTTTGCCGGGATGGGGAGTCTGGTTGCAGATTTGATGTGAAGGATCACGTCACTGGTTTCGGGAATCCTGATTGGGCGAGGACGCAAGGAGCTGCAGACAAGACGGCGATGGTAGTTACGACATTGTTGAAGAGTGGGGCTTCTTGTGTTGGCAAGACTGTCATGGATGAGTTAGCATTTGGGTAAACAGTTTGTTTCTTTCCGATTGAGGTGCTTTTGCTTGCATTGCGAGTGTAGGGCAGTTCGTGTGCGTCTTCCTCGGCTCATTTTTATCATTTTACCAGGATAACTGGCGAGAACGTGCATTATGGAACTCCTACCAATCCAGAAATGCCATCGCATGTTCCCGGTGGTTCTTGCAGTGGTTCCGCTGTAGCTGTTGCAGCTGAGCTTGTCGATTTCGCTTTAGGTCAGTTCTTCTGTTAACATTAGATGATAGATTATTTAGCTTTTGAGAGAATGATGTTAATGGCTCTTGCGAGATTGTTAATTTGAATGATTTGCTTCAATATTTTTCATAAATTGCATGGAGCTGGCCTGTTTACAGATTTTTGAGGTATGGATTTCTATAAGTCAGTATTTGTGGGAACATATTATTATCTTACTCCAAGTGTGGCCGAGGTTTCTTCTTTGGTGTGGGAGTTACATACGTAACTTTGATTACTTCATCTGAAATATCTTTTCTTTTTTTTTCTTCCAATTGTCCCCTAAAAGAACCTCCAGTTATGGTTTTTTTCCATGTTGCAGGTAGTGATACAACAGGGGACATTAGAATTCCAGCTGCATTCTGTGGTATCCTTGGCTACAGACCTTCGCATGGGTCTGCTTCTACTATAGGACTATTGCCTAATTCACCAAGTTTAGATACTATTGGTATGAAATAGCTTTTTCTATAAATTTTTACTTAATTATAATTGAAATTAATTTTTACTAATGAGTCCTATGATTACCACTTGGCTCATTATGCAATGTTTTTTTTGGTTTGTACCACCTGGTATCTGCACACCCACTGAGCTAACTAATTTAGGTTCGAGCCAGGTAGGACTTTTGAAAGGTGACTAAATTCTCCCAACAAGTGTTTAACACTGTTACTTTCCCAAGGGCTTGAACTCAAGACCTTTTGGTTAAGCTAGAGCTTGTTATGTTAGGTAACATGAATATCAAGACACAAATGACCCGTGCAAAGTACTAATTGTCTTTTGAGAGGCTTGTTGTACATGATAAGCCTCTCCGTTGATTATGCAAAACAAAAATGATATCTTTATACCCTCTCTAAGCTCAACCATTGAACTTCATTTATGCAAATTATTCACCCATATTTGATACATCCTTTTTGGCCATTTCTCCGTGTCAGAAGGTTCGGTTAAAAGAATCTATTGGCAACTTTAATTTTGTTTGTTATTTATCATTTGCATTTTCCTGTCTGTTAAATGCTTCAAGGAAGGATTGTTTGTTGAATAAACAGTAGACCCGCCTGACTATTTTGAACCATAATGATCCTATTAGGTTCAAAATTTATTCATCAAAGAAAAAAAAATAGAAAAGAAGGAAAAAAGGAAAAAAGTACTGAAAATTATCCTATTAGGTTAACTGTTTTTAAAGTTGGAAACAGATTAAATTGTTTGGATCTCGATACTGCAAGTGATGCTGACTTCTTTTACGTTCTCTTAATCATTCTTGGTCAGTTGAAAGTTATTATTGATATATCTTTTCTAGAATTTTGTATCAAGTTCTGTTTGACTTGGTTTTTCATTTTATATAGCATTGTATACTTAATCTCGTGTTTTTTTCTTGTCTCAATCCAACAATATTGACATTTTTTCAGGATGGTTTGCACGGGACCCTGCCATACTTCATCGTGTTGGACATGTTCTTCTGTCTTTGAATGCTGTTGAGCCTCGAAGAGAAAGATGTCTAATTTTTGCTGATGATCTGTTTCAGTTCTGGAAAGTCCCCAAACAAAAGACTGAACATGTTGTTAGCAAAGTAATCGAATCTCTGTCTGGTTGTAAGTTGCAAGGCCTTATAGCATGTTACCTTCTTTTTCCTCTACTTGAGTATTTCTTCTTTAATTTATCTTAGATGATTGTTATTTTACATCCTAGCAGATAATCTTGGATGTATTTAACTAGCTGATGTCTGCACCAGAACCAGTGAAAGACACTCCTAAGTGAAGTCATTTTGTCTTTGTTCTTTTTTTGCAGACCGATCTCCAAAACATTTGAACTTGGGTCAGTACATTGCTTCAAATGTACCTAGTTTAAAAGGATTCAATGAAGAATCTCCAAAAGTTCAAAATGGTAAATCTACGTTAAAAGCTCTTTCGTCTGCGATGAATTCATTGAAAAGGTAGTAGTTCTTGAACCCTTTGTATGTTCTTTTGTGTCACTGCTATCTGCTAAGATCGCGTACAGGCGTTACAATGGAGCTCCCTCTCTCTAGATTCACTTGTATGAATCAATGGACTAACGGTACACTATATGCTGTCCTTTCAGATATGAGTTCAGAACAAAACATGAAGACTGGATTACATCAGTAAAACCCAAGTTAGGGTCCAATGTATCTGATCGTGTTCTTCAAGCTACTAAATTAATAGATGAGAATGTAAAGGTGTTGTATAAAATCCGGATAGAGATGCGAGCTGCTCTCCAAAGTCTCTTAAGGGTACAAGTCTTGCTAATTTCATCTCTCTTATTGGATGGCTGTAGACATTTCGATCATTAACAATACTTGCGCTTGTAATTTACCAGGTTTGGTTGCATAAATTGTTGCCTTTTCCACTGTTTCTTATTTTTCTTGTTTTTCATGGTCTATCTGCAGGATGATAAAATACTCGTTATTCCCACCATCGCAGATCCTCCACCCAAACTTTCGAAGAGGTCTTCTGCAGAGTCTCAGGATAGAGCATCAATTTTACTGAGCATTTCAAGCATGTCAGGCTGTTGTCAGGTAGATTGTATGCCTTTTGCATTGATTGACGTGCTTTTCATATCTCTATATGGATTTTTCCCCAGTTTTTCTGGTTGAGTTCATTATGCATTTACTTGAAAATTTTATTGTCAGGTTACTGTTCCGTTAGGAAAGCATGATGGTTGTCCCATCTCCGTTTCTTTCATCACATTCCATGGTGGTGACAAGCTTCTTCTGGATACTGTCTTGGATATATACCCGTCTCTTCAAGAACAAGTTAGAATTGCTTCCAATTCTGCACCATTGCCAGATACCAGTGAGAACATGGAAGCTTCTGAACTCCTGAAAGAGAAGGTACTTGTGCAAGCTATATGCT
Source organism: Hypericum androsaemum (assembly GCA_963995505.1). NCBI lineage: Eukaryota > Viridiplantae > Streptophyta > Magnoliopsida > Malpighiales > Hypericaceae > Hypericum > Hypericum androsaemum. The sequence continues at coordinate 5,799,001 of OZ023192.1, read as the reverse complement.
TTCGGGATTTCTGATCTGGGGTGCATTACTTTGTCTCTAAAGCTGATTCTTGCTTACGAGGATAGTTCACACTGTTTTAAGACTTAGCAAATTCCATAAAGCATTCCATGATGGGAGAAGTTGGGTCAGTCGATCTCATTCAAATGCAACTTTTGTTGAGGTTTGAAGTGCATTTTTTTGTCTCTAAATGTTTATAATTTGGCTAATTTGGTTAAAATGAACCCTTTCAATTAGAAACAGAAATTCGTATTTTCTTTAATGAGATCAAGTGAACTAATCCATAAAACTAGACAAAACGGGATGTAATATTATGAGGGGATACGAATAAGAAAACTTAGGTGATAAAATTCCATAGCAATTCGCTTAACTTAAAGGTTTTGTATGATTTGTTATTGGAGTTGTACCAAAATGTGAAGACATCTTAAGGACCCAAACAGTGGAGCCAACCTCCCAAATCTAACCCCAGCCTGTGATCCATCGTTTGCCGTCACACCGTTGAACAGAGTTATTGTGTACGCGGCAACGCCACTGGTCAAGCAGCAGATGTTAGGTTGTCATTAAGCATCGATATTTGCTGTAACCATCTTGGTTGAAATCGTGGTGTAACATCACAAATTTGTTTAATTTTTCATGGTTTCTTTCTTGCTAGAATTTGTTTTCTCAAGTTTTTAGCATGTAGAAGTTACCAATTCAGATTACTTACCTAAGATGGACGTTTTTGGTTGAGAGGACACACTAGTAGTTTTTCTGATATAGTAGTGTCTCTGATGTTAAATTTTGTAAAATCCTTGGATCAAACACTTTGTCTTTTTTATTTGATTTTAATCTTTCGGATAGACATTTGCTGTTTGCAATTAGTTCCATGTCTATTTGACCTTCTTACTGGCGTTGCACCTTTGTTGCAGAATGATTTTACGGGACTTTCTATTAAATCATTTTGAATTTACATGAACATAAAAAATTAACCCGTCTTATGACTTCTGATTAATCGAAGCCTAGATAAAAAGGGGAAGTTATTGGCTTTATGTCTTTGATTTTGCTTATTCTTTAATCTTGTTGGCAGGGTAATGCATCATTCAAGGGAAAGCAATTTAACAAAGCCGTAAAATATTACACGGAAGCTATAAATTTAAATGAGAGCAATGCAACATTTTATTGCAACAGAGCTGCAGCTTACTTAGAACTAGGATGGTAGGCTATCTTTCTGTTTCTTCTTGTTATCACTCTTTTCTGGACTGTGTCTAAACCAATTCAGTAAAAATGCAGCTTTCAGCAAGCTGAAGAGGACTGCAGTAAGGCAATTTTGCTGGATAAAAAGGTGTGGATGGACTACGAGATTACGTTCTACTCATATTAGCATGCTTCACGAAAGCAGACCTCATATATAATCAATGAACTAGCCAGTGACAATAGCATGCTTGGCAACAGCAGACCTCATATAATCTATGAACTAGAAAGTGGCCTCATATATCCAAACACTAGCGGTTCTCTTTCTCCTACGTTCGTTGAATTTGGTCTCAACTTTTCTGTGTAGAAGGAATTCGTATTTATTTGCTTAGAATTTCTTGCAGAATGTAAAAGCATTTTTGAGGCGTGGAACAGCTAGAGAATCATTGCTCTGTAAGGAGGAGGCCATTCGAGGTAAAACATTACTTAATAATTTTCGTGTAGAAGTAGACTGGCCATACTCGATTAAGTTGTCTGTATGTTTTTGGGACTTGCTCGGTAAATTAGGTATGGACTTGGCAAGTTTCTCCTCTCTTTTTTCTGTCCTGGTTTACAGATGTTAGAATTTGAAGTTCCCCTGTAAAGGGTAGAAGTATTTTATGAACTACTGACGTTCTTAATATCTGCTCAGTAAGGTTAATGAGACCTAGAGGTAGCTTAAGCTGTGTACAGGCTCCTGAAATTTGTTTTACTGGGTTTATCGTCTGGCCGTAGTCCCGGTTGTTCATTTACTGACATGCAATATCTTCCTTTCATACTGCAGATTTTAGGCATGCTCTTGTACTGGAACCACAGAACAAGGCAGCAAGTGTAGCTGTCAAGAGACTTCAAAAGCTGATGAGTTGATGCACCAAGTCCCGCGCTGTTGCAAGTAGTGAATTATTGAAGGACACTCTCCGAGCTGTACTTCTGTAATCGAATTTTGATCTAGCAATGGAGAAAAGCAGTCCCAAATCTCTCTGATTAATCGGTATGACATGATTCTCTCTGCAGATTCACCTGATGATTCAGTTACCTCTCGGAACTCGAACCACGACCGCCTTTTCCTTTCGCGTGTACATAGTTTGGAATCAGAGCTATAGACCTTGCTGTTTCCATGCTGCTCTTGTACTCTTCACGGCAAATGATGCTTATATATTTTATCCCGTAATCTGTTAAGTTTACCTCAAGAACTGTTGCGATTCCATACGACGCATTGTTTCCCGAAACAATGCGTCTTACGAAATCACAGCAGTTCTTAAGTTAGCTTTTCTTTTATGTGAGAACATTCTGAAGTTAGTTTTAGCAAGAGAGAAAATGCTTCAAGAATGTTTTGGCCAATTTTACCCGTCTTTTAACATTTATACACACTTTTATCCTACCAGTTTGTCTAGCTCCTTTTTTAAGTATGGTTCGGGTGAATAGATTTTTATCAAATTAATAAACTGTAGAAAAATTTAAAAATAGTTCATAGAGAAATATCAGTATAATTAGCTCCAATTACAAAATCTTAAAGTTCGTGGCCCTCACTCGCACTTTTATATATGCTATATATTGCATAAGATAAATGCTTGCTAATTTTTTTAGTGCAACATGAATAAGATAAGAACGAAATTTCTGTTTACCAAATCTAGGATACGTTTTAAACGACTATTTCATTGGTGTATAAACCTTTAGTCTAATGTCACAAAATTTCGTAATCCTCCATTGACTTTATTTATGATTTAGGTTTTACAAAAAAATTTCTCTCTTACTGAGAAATTAATAATACGTAGATTATTACATGATATCTGATTGATCACAAAATTACTGTCGAAACCCAAAAATGAACATCCTATATAGCTGGAGAAGCTAAAATTCCAACAAATCACCACCACCACCTTTGTTTCTTGGTTTTGTGCACAGAATATAGCTCTTCCATAATCCCACATCAAACACAAGAACGTACATATTAATTCGGGCAGATCATTTTTTTGGGGTGGAAATTCGGGCAGATCATTTGCAGGGGTTTATCTTGTAACGAATTAAAAATGGTAGCGATCTCTCGTCAAAAGTTGTCCAAAATTTTCAGCTTCACAGCTTCCAGGGATTGGCTCTACCGACAAACATTTGCCAGTGCCGGTCTGCGATCGGTCCCCACCGATCTCGGAGACGGAACCATCATGCACAGCTGGGTGCCGCGGGTTTCGAGGGTCTCGAAACCCGACCTGCTCCTCCTCCACGGCTTCGGGGCCAATGCGATGTGGCAATACGGGGATCACGTCCACCACTTCTCATCCCGGTTCAACATCTACGTGCCAGACCTCCTCTTCTTCGGAGGGTCTCACACATCGCTCCCTGAGAGGTCGGAGGCGTTCCAGGCGCGGTGCCTGAAGAGGCTAATGGACGTGCACGGGGTGCGTAAGGCTAGCCTCGTCGGGGTCAGCTATGGCGGGTTTGTAGGGCACAGCATGGCGGCTCAGTTTCCTGAGTTTGTAGAAAGGGTTGTTTTGTGTTGTGCTGGGGTTTGCTTGGAGGAGAAGGATATGAAGGAAGGTGTGTTTGTCGTCTCGAATTTGGATGAGGCGAGCGACATTCTGTTGCCCCAGACGCCGGACAAGTTGAGGGAATTGATTAGGTTGTCGTTCGTCAGGCCGATCAGAGGCATACCGTCATTCTTTCTTACAGATTTTATCAATGTGAGTGATCTCTCCTTCAGAAAAACCGAACAACGTCGAACCATATTTAGCTTTGCGGTTTGCTTTTGTCCAAGAACATCATCTTTCTCTCTCCCCTCTTACATTGTTGTGACCCTTTATGCAGATTATGAACAAGGATTATGTTGAGGAGAAAAAACAATTGATTCAGACAATCCTCAAAGGCCGAAAGATTTCTGATCTACCTAAAATCTCACAGGTCCTTCACATTCTATTCACTTTTGTGCTTTTTGTTACTTGGGGTTCAAGGATCCAATGCCCAAGACACTTCCAAGGCATCCTGAACCAAATTCTGAATTATTATTTACGAAAAAAAATATTTCGGTGTTTTTAAAATGGCTGATAATTTGTTAGGTTGCCCATGTATTTTTTTTCAATAATTTTTAGATTTCCACAATCCAATGCCTCATTTGTTGAATGCCAGTAGTAATTTGAGGTAAATGTTAATTACTGTACATTTGAAATGGTAATTCGCTCGTTGATTTCACACAGCCAACATTAATAGTTTGGGGAGATCAAGATCAAGTATTTCCGGTAGTACTGGCTCACAGATTGAAACGGTTAGTTCATTTTTACTTTCTCCTTTCCTAAGATTGTGTTTAAAAGTCTAAAAGATACTCCAAACCGGCCGGATTGCTGATACCAATGTGTTACCGATCAAATTTAAATTGGCTGTGATCTTTAACTTTTTTTATAACAAATTTCGTTTTATCTTTTTTCGGTAAAAATTCGACCATTCTAACTATTTCTTGAAATTTATGTAGCCATATAGGAGAAAATGCAGAGTTGGTGATCATAAAGGAGGGTGGACATGCAGTGAACTTGGAGAAGTCGAGAGAGTTTCGTAAGCATTTGATGTCCTTCCTTATAGACGAATCCTCCATGTCTTAGTCAATTCCCTTTGATTTCCTCTTCTAATTTCGAGAAGCAATTGCCTAGAAGAATGGTTTTGTCAGATGTAATCTAATTTCGAGAACACTCCAATGGTCAATCTTCGTTACATTGGTGTTATATCCAATACCAACATCGAAATGTACGCCAACCACTGGAAGTATATTCCAGATTTAAAGCCAGTATAGCATCAGAAAAATCAACCACCCATAATTTCAATCATCGATGCAAGTAATATCAAACAATAAATTAGTGTTGGATTAAACATTCCTACCTTGATCAAGATTAATTATTGAACTCTAAAATACCATGAGAACATTGTTAACCCAGTTTTTAGCTCAATACCTGGGAAAATTCATGTGCACGAATACATGGAGAAAACCGTCTCTTATATCACACCCTAAATTCTTTGGTGATGCTTGGTTGCGCAAACAGGATTTTAAGTAACATTTTACATAACATCACCCTAAATTATTTGAATTAGTTGTGTTCTAATGTGTGTTTTATATACAGACTTGAATATAATTTTTGTAATTATCTTTATGATATTTATGATCTTACACGTAACAAAAATTTATAATTTCAATGAATCGAAGGATATGGTCCAAGTCAGATAATTTTCTAAATAGGTGTAGAAAAAAAGATTTTCTCCAATGTACTGCAAGAAAATAGACTCCAAATGATATTTTTTTGGTACCAGAAAACAGTCCCCAATAGGCATTTCAAGCCACAAAACGACTCCTGGGGACATACAACAATGACTCGTTTTATTTTTTGGATCAAATTTAATGGGTAACCTTTTTCCATTAACTACAATATTCTATATGGTCATTGTACCTAGACCTGGCCATGAATTGAATCCGATTCGTGATTCGATTCGATTCGATTCGTAAAAAATTCGATTCGATTCGACAATAATTCGATTCGTCAAAAAATTCGATTCGAATTCGTCATGATAAGAATTGAATACGGTTCAAGTTTTTTGTAATTCGTCAAACCGGCGAATTCAATTCGAATTCGTAATTCGAATTCGAATTCGTATCAAATTCGAATTCGAATTCGTTTGGAATTCGAATTTGAATTCGAATTCCAAGGGGGGGGGGGGGGGGGGGATTTTTAAAAAAAGGGGGGGAGGGAATTAAAAAAGGGAGGGGGGGGGGGGGGGGGGGGGGGGGGAATTAAAAGGGAAGGGGGAAATTTAAATTTCAAGGGCAAATTACCATTTTTTTTGTTACCGTTTTAATCCCTAGGTTACCATTTTTTTACTGTTCGTACTTTTAATTTTTTTTTAATAACTTCAGAATATCTTCCCAACTCTATAAATACCACCTCTTATTCTTCAAATTTTACACATTTCAATCTCAATTCTCTACTTCTCTTATTGAAAATTTGAGCTATATAAATTCTCCCTCAAGTTTACTAATTGGAACTACTTCTCTTATTATGATATATGGAGTGATCATTGGCAAACACATTCATATTTTGGTGTTACATGTCATTAGATTGATAATGAATAGAATATACAAAAAAGAATAATTGCATATAGAGTTTTTGATGATAGTCATAGTGGGAATAATTGTTATAAAATATTGCATATTATTTTACAAGAATATAATCTAGTTCAAAAAATATTTTCAATTTCTCTAGATAATGCAAGTTCTAATAATGTTATGGTTAAAGATTTAGAAATTTTTTGTACACGATTCGGAAGAAATTTTTTTCATATTAGATGTGCATGTCATATATTTAATCTTTGTACCCAATATGGAATTAAAGCTTTAGACTCTACATTAGGACCAATTAAACAAGCACTTAATTTATTATGGGCTCGCCCAAAATTGCTAAAAGATTAGAAATTTTTTTGCAAATTAAACAACATGAAACCAAAACATTTTCCACAAGATGTTCAACATCGTTGGAATTAATTCGAATTCGAATTCGATTATAATTCGATTATAATTCGATTATAATTCGATTCTAATTCGATTCTAATTCGAAAATTCATAATTCGTATTCGATTCGTCTTGTGAAGAATTGAATACGGTTTAATGTTTTGATGAATTCGAATTCGAATAAATTCGATTCGAATTCGTCCAAATTCGAACCGTGGTCAGGTCTAATTGTACCCATGACCCCTGTTGTCTACATGTGATGGGTAAAAATATAACATAGAAACCAATATAAAATTTCCCGTCAATTTGTATCCCTCTTATGCTATTGGTTTATTTCAAAATAGAAAAATATTGTTCGCAAAAAGAAATAGAAAAATAGATTAGTGTTTTCCCTTTTTACCATTGTTTTCAAAAGAGACCTGGAGCCCGACTCGGATTTGGGCCAATCTCTGGGTCAATCGATCCGACCGGTTGAACTATCAGTCAGACTGGACCTTTTTTAATAAAAAATAATTTTAAAATTATATATGTATAATCGTATATGTAATCACATTTACACCTCCAAAAATTATCAAATACATGTGACATGGAAGGTTTTTAAATTCTAAGGTTGGAAGTTTGAACGAAAATGGTAAAATTTGGTAAGTTGAGGCTTGATTATTCACTTTTTTAGAAAAAACCTAACTAACAGAAATTTTTTGGGTCACTTTTTTGGTCCAACCATCCGATACGACTAACCATTTTTAGACGCTAACCTAGCCAATTTGCTTTTTACAATGCTGGTTGGACCGCGTCTTTAAAAATAATGCTTTTTACTTGTTGCTTGTTGCATGCTGACTAATTGTTATTAGGGTAAATTGCCCTCAGGTCTCTGGTGTTTGCTTAAATCACTATTTTTATCCCTGCTGTTTCAAAATTGAAACTTTAATCCTCCTAGTTTGCTCTTATTGTACTCTAAGGTCCCTGATGCCGGAATCGAAAAATTTTACCGACCGAGAGGGACCTGAAATGACCCTTATGCCCATCAGTAAAAATATGGGTCATTTCAAGTATGTTGAGATTGTCGAAGAACTGAGGGGCATAAGGGTCATTTTAGGTCCCTCTTGACTGGCGAAATTTTTTGATTTCGGCATCAGAGACCTTAGAGTACAATAAAAACAAATTAGGAGGATTAAAGTTTCAATTTCAAAACAGCAATGATTTAAGCAAACATCAGGGACCTGAAGATAATTTGCTCTTGTTATTATAGTTGAAAATACTATTTCCCCATTTAAAATGACCTGTTTCACCGCACCCAAGAAAAAAAAGACCCATCACTCGAAATTTATTGCCCTATGCCGCAACTACCGGAAAAAAAACGACACATCGGTACCGAAACCCACGGGCAAACACAAACTTTCGAATTTTGAAACAACTTGGACAGTACGACAGAAGTAGCTCCACTTGTACAAAATTCGACGGTCCAAATTTAAAGGTTAGTAAATTGTACAACTGTTTCTCGTCATATTCTTTTTTTTTTGGTCAAAGTCATATTCTAGTTTTCAGCATAATTTTTTTGTCATATTCCAATGGACTTTTATTCAACGGATATACCCTTTCAATAAAACATTTTATGACGTCTTGATTTCTTAATTAAACAGGCCTAGTTCGTCTAATTTTATGATGACCATTTAACACCAAGTGACAATATTAAGAATGATCTTTAACAAAAAATAAAATGAACCCTATAAAAAATCATAAAATCACCACTTGATAAAATCTTAATAATTAAGTATTTCTTCTTCTCCCGTCTCAATAAATCTCACCCGTAGACCCTTATTTTGGCAATAAATTAAACCTATTTTTTCCCCTTCCCCAATAATAACGTTTCCTCTTCACCACGAACAATTGCGAACCCACACGCCTAAACAACATGGGGATGATGGAAACCTCCCCATTAACCCTAGCCACAATGATCCTCAAAAATCTTGCAACCACAATCTTCATATTCGCAGACAAATCCCTCGTAACCCTAACAGGAAGATACAGGCTCCTCGAGCTCCTACGTTACGCGCTCGTAGCGTGTTTCGTCTTCCTCCTCCGCGCTATCCCTTCCCTTTTCTCTTATTTGGATCCGAACCCAGATGGCGAAATTAAAAATGGTGCCGGTGACGATTTTTTCGGCGGCCATGTTATCAAGTCGAGGAAGGGTGAGACGCACGCGCTGTCAAGCGCGAGTGGGGATTCCGGGATCGCCCGGGCGCTGCGGCAGCTTTTGTCGAGTGTTAATGATATTCCTGTGAGTTCGAGGAAGTACGAGGTTGTGAGATCGTTGGCTGAGCGGCTTATCGATGAGAACCACGAGGAGAACGTGGAGGCTTTGAACGTGGTCAACCGTACGGTCCTGTCGGCGGCTTTCTCGAGGAGCCTTAGCGAGCTCGAAGCCGCTGTGGACGCACTGGGGCGCGTCGAAGACAGCAGCTTCGGGCTTTGTTCAGAATCTGTCCAGCATCAGCTGAGGCGGCTGTTGCGTGCGGTTCGGATAGTGAAGGGTGGGGGTTCGAGGGGGCGCGTGAGGGTGGGCACGGAAGATGGGTTGAGCACGTCAGATTGCGTGGCTGAGAAGCTGGCCGCTGAGCTGCTTTGGCTGGCCCAGAAGATGGCGGCTTGTGACTTTGGGGAGGAAGCCGTTTGGCGGTGGGCTTTGGCGTCGAACTTGGCTCGGCTCGCGCTCTCGGCTGAGCCGCGGCTACAATGCTGTCTGGTGAAGGTCTCAGGTACCAATTTCTAATTTGATAACTCGAATTTGTCATCTTGATAGACAGTTGTCTTTTTTTTTTTTAAGAGTGATAGACTATTTGTGAATAAAAAATAGAAAGAAGTAGATGTAAGATAGGATCTATAAGATCCAAATTCTTGGGTTGATCTAGATTTTCAGGGATATGAATTTTGGTCGAGTCGACTTGTGTGTCCGTAGATCTTTTCACTTAAAATTCGTCCGTAGAAAGATAATTTTTGATTTCATTTGTGATATGTTCGCTACACAATCTATACCATGAAATTTGAAATCAATGGCTTTGTGGTTGGGAAATGAAAAAAAGAAATTTCAGTCTCAAACTTCATTATGTGCATTTCGGATAAATATCAAACTGCTTGAGAGACAGACGTATACGTAGTTGCCATGATGTGCAAAGTACATAGATACACACTTGTAGACAAAGGTCCAACTCCTTAAATTTTCAAGTTTGTGCAATTCTGTTGACGAAAGTTTAGAATATGCTTTACGGATGTTACATATACCGAGATTATATTTTTAATCTTAGAATATGCTTTTCCGATGTTATATCTACAGGAATTATATTTTTCCTTAGTTATTTTTAGAAATACCATGCGTTGACCGCTAGATACACGTCGGTGTCCATCTATCATATAGATTTCTTTATAACGAATCTAGATCACACAGAAACCAGGAAACATTTAGATAAATGAACGATAGAGTTATTCTACGTTTGTGTTCAACCTATCTCGAAACAGAATTATTTAGTTGATTATATTTTCAAATACCAGGTGATATAAACAAAAATCTACATCATATTGATTATCCATTGATCAAGTCTTCCGTTATTTCTGTTTTCATTGGTTACCCATTAGCCATCTTCAATTGTCATAATACATTTAGATATGCATTATCTTTTCAATTTCAACGCAGTTATCAACGACTATTCTCTTTCTATTCCTTCCTACGTTTTCATTTTGACTTCTGGTTTTACGAAAGCTCCATAAGACTTTTCGAGTCCACACAAGATAATATCATGGACATCTAGTTCTGTAGAATAAGAAAAGTATTAGGGCGATTAAAATTTTAATAAAATATTTATTTATGATAAAAATATTTATTATTGTTATTTATGATAAACTTGTGCATCCATTCTAAATCATCATGAAATAATTCTTAATCAAGTCAAATAACGCTGTTAAATTTCATTTTCAGCATTCCTTTTCAAGCAAGCCAAAGACATGGGACCTGAAGATTTTGAGGAAAGCAAAACTGAGCTTCACAGGCAGATGATGAAGAAGATGCTTGTATCCTGGCTGCCATTGCTGTGCCGATCCAGCAATGGCACCGACACGCCGGTGCTGAGCACGAGGGATCGGGCCGAGCTCGAGAGGCTGTTGGAAGGGATGATAGAGAAGCTGGAAAGGGAAGAGCAAGAGCAGGTCTTGTCACTGTGGCTTCACCACTTCACTCGTTGCCCTTCTTCTGACTGGCCTAATCTCTATAACTCTTATGCTAGGTGGTGCACCGCCTCTCGTAAGCACTTAATTCTTCAGTGATAATAATTCTAAGCAACTGCTTATTGATCGATAAATTTAGTGTTCTAGGTTGGTTACTGGTGGATTTGAAACTTTTTTGAATAGGAAATGTTCTCAGCTTGAGCTAGCTGGATTGTGTTTAAGGTTACTGTATCAGTATTCTTTTTTTTTGGAGGGGAAACAGACCAAATATATTTAAAAAAACTTAGGTAGGAAAGTCAGTGAAGATGAGAGCGTCGAGCTCAGCCGGGAGAACTACAAGCCAGTCCCCGGTAACATACCCAACCTACAAGCTTTGCTAATCCAATCAGAAACCAAGTTCTGGGATCTAGAGATGAGAAGTAATCTACAATTTGGTAAATCAACCAGAAGGGACCTAATCCTCAGCACAAGAGGTTCTACATGCCAAAAGATTAGGGACGAAGGATCATTCACGAAATTGTAGGCTAATAAGCAATCAGTTTCAATCGAGGTAGCTCGGGCATGAAAGTTCATCCTGACCAGTTGCACAGCAAGTTCCAGTGCGAGGAGTTCAGCCTCCAAAGGCGAAGCTGCACACCTCACCAGTGTCTGACCTTCAATGATTCGGCCAAGAGAGTTTCTTGCAACCACAGCCATCCCAGCAGGAGAAGAAACGTCCTTCCAGGAGGCATTGCAGTTGAGCTTCATGGCATCCGGCAAAGGAGCATCCCATGAAGCAGGAGGAGGACCTCTGGCGCCAAGGTTTTGCAAACCAAGACCAGTGACCTGCAAAAATTCCGAACAGTAATGAGAGGCAAGGTTTCTAGTTGCAATCGGATCAATAATCTCATTTTCAAAGAGGAACTTATTCCTAGCAAGCCAAATATTCCAACAAATGGTCATAGCAAGAGCAATGAGATCAAGATCCCCAGAAGATTGCAGTAGGTCTACCACAAAGTTCATCCAAACACAAAAAGTAGGATGTAAATCTGGCCTAAATTTAAAACCAAAAGAACTGGCCAGCCAAGTAGCCCTAGCATGAGGACATTCAAAGATCAAATGGATGACAGTTTTATCGGCACTAGCACAAATTTGACAGAGAGGAGAGTGAGATAGGTTTCGCCTAAAAAGGCTGGCAGCGGTAGGAACAGCATTTTGAATCAGTCTCCAAACAAAGTTCTGTACTTTGGGGGGAACTTTCAGCTTCCAAACCCGCTTCCAAGTACCTGGGTCAAAAGGGGAGTTATTAGAGTCAGAGACCATGATATTCAAAGAACGAAAATGGTCATTTTTGAAAACGTGGTACCCTCTTTTGACAGAATACTGGCCATCATTACTAAATTTCCAAATTAAAGAGTCAGGAGAATTAAGGTTGTTTAGACAAACATTAGCAATGGCCTCAAGTTCTGGAGGAGAGAAGAAGTGGTTAATTAAGTCCACCCTCCAACAACCAGACGACATAGATATCAGGTTAGAAACAGTATTAAGGCAACTGGGGCGAATAAACCTGAAATCCAACTGTGCATAAGGTAAAGAAAGGAGCCAGGGATCTTGCCAAATATCAACGGTCTTACCGTCACCAATTTTGTAAAAAAGACCTCCCTTAAGAGCCTCCTTACCAGCATAAAGGCTACACCAAATCCAGGAGGGTTTAGGGCCTTTAGGAGCATTTAACAAATCAGAATTGCTGAAGTAAAGGCCCTTGAGAACTCTAAAACAGAGGGAATCTTGATTCTGGAAAAGCCTCCACACCTGTTTCGCAAGAAGAGCCAAATTAAAAATCCTCATGTCTTTGAAGCCCAAACCACCCTGATCTTTAGGACAAGTCAATTTATCCCAACTGAGCTAATGCACCTTCCGCTTATCTGCATCACCAGACCACAAAAACTTAGCAATCAGACTGTTAAGTTTAGCACTAAAAGACACAGGAAAAAGTAAACACTGCATAATGTAACACGGGATAGAGGAAAGGACACTATATCAGTATTCTTGGTGGCTATTTTTTAATACTAGTTTGTATTTAGACACCAACTGGGCTGACTAATCTTGATTTAAATCGGATAATACTGACAAACTTTCTTAACAAGTATTTAAAATTTTAACTCAAGAGACTAAGCTGGAACAAAGTTGATTTTTCTATCAATTATAAGTTATAAAATTTGTGGTTGGTTGAGAAATTAGTCACAACCGATCAAGGTATTAAGTGGTCAGGGTTTCAACAATTAATTTACATGTCATATACATAAAGGAACCATTGTAAAATTTGTTAGAAGCCAATTATATGAACAGTAAATCTCCAAATCGTGAAATAAAATGTTGGAGAGTATAATCAGGCTAGTCATGGAAGACTTGTATCCTGTTTTTAACATCCAATGGACCTGGGGATGAGGCACGAAGCATGGGCCTTCTTGGTTTGGGCTAACTGATCCTGGATGGGATAAACGTTTAACTCAGGTGGGCTTCTTTCAAGGATAGTTCTGGTATTTATTAGACTGATGCTCGGTGAGATTGCTAATGCAATTATCCTCTCGCGATAGAAATCTTCAAGGTTTTATGAGTCTATCTGATCCAGGTGAGTGTGATTGAGTGTAGAATTATGTAATAGTAATGTTATCGAGGATATTTTTTTCTGTAGCAATTTTTTTGACAGATGCATAGTTTTAATGAGGTCGCAACTACAACTTTATATTTGTACGGGGAATTCTACGTGCAATGTAATTAATATCTATATAAATAAAAAAATAACTACTAAACAAACTTTATTGGATCTAGATAAGATAGACAGTGTCAAATCGGGGGCCATCAGTATGCCACTACATCAAATTAGTAATGTGACATGAGAGATGGATAAAATTTAGGGAAAACTTCACATTTGGTACCTGTGGTTACACGATTTTTGCGATATGATCTTGTGGTCTGGAAATGTCAATATTGGTCCTGAGATTTTCAAGTTTTTTGCGTCAGAGGCTCGGGACCTCTCCCAACCCAAAATTAGCTCCGAACCTAGTTGACAATATGAGGTGGCACGCCACGTTGAGTTTTTTTAACCGATTGACAATATGAGGTGACACGAAATTAAATATTATTTTCAATCCCATAGGTTTTTATAGTTTTTTAAAATATCCCCTTTTCTTCTTCTTCCTCCTCCCCTCTCTCTCTCCTCCCTCCTCCGCCTCTCTCTACTCCCTTCCAAGAGCAACATAGCCACTTAATCACAAAAAGCTACATTTGAAACATATCTCGTCTTCGTCGAAACCACGATCAAGAAACCCAATTCTGATGACGACAAGCAAAAACCCAATTTTGACGACGACAAGCAAAAACCAATTCCAACGACGACAAGCAAAAACCCAATACTGACGATGACAAGCAAAAACCCATCTCGCCTTCGTCTCTGATCAAATCCCAGGTGGCGCTGCGAGGAGGTGGAAGGTGGCGGTGGCGCCGACGTCGACGATGCTGAATTTGGTTTGAACCGGGGATAGACCCAAGGCGAACCAAACATTGAACCAACTTGCATACCCCTGGGGCTGACCCAACTTATGGACCCCGCATAGAGGCCACGAGCTCCGAGACCACCTACGGACTGCTCGGGGTTATTGGCGGCAAGTCTGATGGCGTGGACACCGGCGGAGAAACCAGGAGCGAGGTCGGCGATGAGAGATAGGAGTGGTCCCCAACAATGACAATAAGGTCGAGGAAACCCAGGAACTCATTGGGTCGCCGGTGTTCAAGCGATGTCGAGAAGAGAAAGGAAGGCGCCAGATACGTCTTCTCCTAATGCAGCATTCAAGCGATGTCGAGAAGACTGCGGTCGGTCGGTATGGGGACCGGCTTGGATAAAGCTACAAGCAAGTGGGCTTCACCGTCGATTTGCATGGTCGTCGTCGTCTTCTTCCAATTACACTAATTGATTGTTGGAAACCCAAATTCAGATCTAGCTTTTATGCTTCGTCCTTTTGAATTGAAGGTTATTAATTTTTTTCGAGTTTTCTGGGTTAGGTTTGGTTAGATTGGTAATGCCACATCATTACCAAAGGGCTAAAGAAATTGCTGAGGTGTTATGCCACATCTAGTCTCTGACGCAAAAAACTTGAAAACTTGAGGACCAATATTGGCATTTTCAGATCACAGAATCATGTCACAAAAATCTTGTAACCACAAGTACCAAATATGAATTTTTTCCTAAAATTTATGACGTGGCATGATATTTCAAATAACTGAAATTACCGGTTGTCACTTGGTTGTTAAGGAAGTAAAACATTTCTCACCTGATTAGAAAATTTAAAATTATAGGTAAATAGTATGTCAAGATACTATTTAACCAAAAATTATCTACCCATATTGGTTTCCTAATCCAGATTCCTTCTGGGATACTCATTGTTTGATACATTTAATTCTTTACCATATATTTCTGCATACTTGGATCTTCTTATCCCATAAAAAGAAGAAGAAGACAATGAGAACACGATTTCGTGATCACTACTTTCTAAATACAGTGCATTTTGTGGATTCATTTTTTGGCAATGAAGTTATATTGCTTTCACCTTGACATAATTGTCCAATTTTACTATAACTCCGTCCTTCCTTATAAATCTCAAACATGGACTGAGAATCTCTCTCTATATAAGCAATTCGATACTCCCAAGTACTGTCCATTCTTACAAAATAACCACAACCAATAGTCCCTCCCCATAACCTTGTCTGCCATGGATTTCCATTTCAACAATTCGAACTCAAGTCACCAACTTGACAACTCAGGCACCAAAAACTCTTTCCTCTTCTCCACAAATCCGACCGCCGGCCATCAACCGAACAGG
Source organism: Hypericum androsaemum (assembly GCA_963995505.1). Lineage (NCBI taxonomy): Eukaryota > Viridiplantae > Streptophyta > Magnoliopsida > Malpighiales > Hypericaceae > Hypericum > Hypericum androsaemum. The sequence goes on along the minus strand of OZ023192.1, from coordinate 5,783,242 downwards.
CAGACCCCCTACTCGACGGGCCGACCAGCATCATCGCCATTCGGACATGGCCAGCCTGGGCTGATGACCCAGACGGTGACCGAGACGAGAAGAACCATCTTCTCGCCAAATGGGGTTCAAGTCCATCGGGTGATAGACTATTCCCCGATTCAACTTGAGCCAGTATCATCTCTTCCATGGAACCAACCCATGGTTACCGAAACGGTAAGGACTACTCGCCTCTTAGCTCCAACTTTAACCATGGACCGCCTTCTCGGTGCTTGTCCGAGCAGCTGGAACCCACCTCTAGGTCACGAGGGTGTTTCTTCGATGAACCAGCCAATGGACAACCTTACCAACTTTGGTAATAATCTGAGGCAAAACTGGCCCAGTCTCAACATTAGAGACTTTTTTGCTGACCCTCCTTCAGTGCAAAAGGGTCAAACTCAACTCACTTTAAGGAATACGAACCTTGGCTTGAAGGGTACTACTCCAAGCCCTAGCAACCTCATAAACCCTAGTCTTAATTTCTTTAATAGTGAGATTTCTCCTCCTGATCATGATGATGAGAATTCGGATAACGATGATACGGGGTATGATGGAAGGACTCACAGCCTTCCTACTCAAAAGTATGGTCCCTACACTTGCCCCAAGTGTAAAGTTGTGTTTAGCACATCGCAATGTTTTGCTGCTCATGCGAATTCGCACTACAAGTTCGAGACCAAGGAAGAGAGGAAGAGACGACTCGGGGCCAAGCAGAAGAAGAAGAGGAGCCTTTCGTTTGTCCATGTCGGAAATGGATCGGTTGCTGCTGCGCCCATGTCCGGGAAGGCGGTAGCGAAAGCTCTTCTTCGTGCCCGGGACATCGCCTTAGGCGGGAACGACAATAGGATGAAAGATCAGGTGAAGCAGGAGGCTGGTGTTGGGGGGTCAAAGAATGGTGGTGCACTTGTAGTTACTCGTATTAAGCAAGAACCTGCGTGACTGAAATTTGTAGCCTTGTCTTTTTAATTTCAATGAGGAAAATATAATAATAGTTGATCAATGTATGAGTGCTTTGTTGCAGCAATCTAGCAATAAATGTATGTTCTTAGGAACACAGCAATTAAAGCTAATCCGGTGATCAACCAACTTCAATGACCATGAATCTACCTTGTGTTTCTCGTAGATTGTGCATACTTATTTGTTACATTTTTTTCCTGCTTCAAATCTCACAAACCTCCTTTTAACCAAGGTTTTAAAAAACGTGGTCCGACCTGTCGGACCGCGAATCGGACTGAACAACGTTCCGGGTTTGGCCATAAAATCGCTTACCTTACGAACCGCCCGAAATCCGGTCGGATCGGGCGATTCGAACAGCATTTCAACCCGGATTTTTCCGGTTCGTTAGGTTTGACCCATAAATAATGGGTCACTCTAATTTCACCCAAAAAAGCCCTCAATCTTCCTTCCTGCCCGATTATTTACGATTTCCCCAAGCCTAAAGGTTGAAAAACACGGGGGTCTTAGCCGATGACAAGCCTTCCGACCTCCGACAACAACAACGTCGATGACAGTTGCCGGCCTCCTTTCCCGGAACCATGGCAGAAGAGATAAAGGATGGGGAGGTAGATTGGGTCCAAACCTGCATGAGAATGCGAGATGGGCTTCTTCTTGAGGGAGGAGGACGACCCCCCAATCGCTGCTTCTGCCGTGCATTTGGAGGGGGGGCTACTCCGCCGTGAGGGGAGTTCGTGGCTTGCAGGTAAGATTTGTTCTTGTTTTATAGAAAAAGGTAAGTTTTGTTCTGGGTAGCTTTTAGTGAAGGGAGTTGGTCTTTTTTGTTTTATTTTTTCTGTTGTTTACTTGTTTTTTCATTTTTCAATCGGGAAGTAAAGATTATTTTTCAAAAAAATGGGAGGTGAGATCTGTTTTGACTTGAGTGAATAAGCTATATATATATATATATATATATATATATATATATCCTAGGAGAGTGTGTATCCTAGTGGAGTGTGCGTCTTTGCTTTTCACGTGGAGTCCGAAGGTTCTTGTACCTGCCCCATATATTATATATAACTAAATAAACTCTGGTTCGACCGGTGGTTCAACCGGTCGGACCGGTCGACCCACTACCCGGAGAGCAAAACAGGTCGCTCTCCGGGTCGTTTTTATGAACCTTGCTTTTAACCTCTTTGTTTAATTTGTTAGATTAAATAATTTATTCTCTCTTTAGATTTGATTCAGTATCTCTACTTCGTTACTAAAAATTAAGGAGCTACGAAATATCAATTTATTCTGAACCACTTCAGCATCATGGTATGGAACTAGACTAGAGGCCTACCTAATCTTATTGTAGAAAATTTTGGCATAAAAAAAGGCACCATGCAAACTAGAAAGAGCCTTTCTTGGCTAAAAATAAGATTATTCGCTTCATATCTGTATCACTCGTCATATATATAATGACTCGGGTATCTATTTCAAAGGCATATCATATTTTTGGGTAGAGGATTGCCCTAGTCCACCAGAATTCACCACAATAGCAAACAAGCTTGGTCCGAAAATGTAGGACTCAATGGTGCCTATACTATCCCATACTCAAAGCCTAATATCCCTCTCCACCCAATAGTAAAAAATACTTAATAATATCTTTAACTTTAAAAATTTTTTTAAAATATTCTATAAAGTAATAATCTCTCTAAATTAATATTAAAAAATTGGTCTCGGGTCACAACTAGTGTTAAAATTTATTAACCCATCTATTATAATAAATAATAATTTTTTAGAAAATGTGAGTGTTAAATTTTGGTACCAACTTTCGCACAAAGTAATAATTTTGAATAAATACATATATTTTTGAGAAAAGTACACTTTAGTACCTATGATTTCACGAATTCTGCTGTTAGGGTATGTAGTTTAAAATTTCAGATATAGTCCATGTGGTTGCTTTTGCTCGGATAGCTCATAGTCCCGGGCAGTTGCCCCGCCATTTGGTTGTCCACGTGAGCTCCTTATCCCCAAAACAATATTGTTTGACGTCCTACGTGGATCTCCATTGTTTGAGTCGTCACTTTTGTGGCGTGTGGCAAATTATAAAATTAGTCCCAAAACTTGAAATATATATTTAAAAAAACCTATATTATACCATAAAAGTGCCCTAAAGTACAAAGATCACCTAGGGATAGTAATGGGCAGGATCCGGGTAAGATCCATAGGACCCAGATTCTTATCCTCTTTTTGAATAGTGGACCCAGATCCTTACCATTATCTTCTTTAAAAATAAAGATTCGGGTATGATCTAGGTCCAAAAAAATGGGGCAGAATCAGGACGATCTGCGGGTCCGTGTTGTTTAAAAATATTTAATTAAAAAAATTAAATCATCTTTTGATAGTTTTCAAATAGTAATGGGGTATTTTCATTCATTAAACAAATCAATACAAAGAAACCAAACAAATAAATTCAAAAAAAATTGAAGTCGGGTATGTGAAAATTGCGAATTTGATTTTTTTAAGGTAAATTTTTACACCATGCCAAGGCTTGAATCTTGGACCTCCTTGAAATTTACATATACATATACATATGTCTAATAATTAATATACATATATATTATTTTAATATTAAAATTTTAAAAATTGGGTAGGATCAGGGCAGGATCCTATAGATCTATATCCATGTCCTTATCCTTTTAAAATATCAGGATTAGGGCAGGATCAGGGTATAGACCCGATCAAAGTCAACGGGTCTTGGAGCCTTCTTCATCCAGTTAACCACGAATCTCTTCATTTTGCACATCATCATCCTTGTTCAATTGAGCCTCCAACCTTACTTTCAATTCTTCGAGGCTAACAACATCATCTCCTTGTTCAATGACAAAAATATCAACAAAATTCATGTTTTTTTCACCAATAATCATTTCCACAACTTGCCTATTGTCCAAAACCTGCACAAAGCCGGCATCACCGTCAACATTGCTTTCTTATACCATTTTTGCATCTCGTCCATCTCCAAGATATGACGATAAAAATTACGCATATTCCAGAAACAAAACCTATCAAACACTCAAAGTGAGCTCTGCCTTGATATTGCATACCTTCTTCACCCACCTAATTTCCACCAAAATGGTAGCGAATGTGAATCCGTTTATCCATTACAACCTTCCAAGATACCAGAATATTAAAGCAAGCTACTTTGGATCAACAAAAACATGCCAAGATAAAATACTCTTCCATCCACACAAAATTGTGAAGTTCTCAAACACTCAAAGAGTAAGAGGAGAAAATTTGACCATAACGTGATCGTGATAACTTATCCTAAACGAAATAAATCACACCCTGTTCCTTGCAATTACCAATTCATTCGAAAGGATTTTCCCAATTTCATCATTAGTACTGCGATACCAAACACCCTGCAAGCACTTGTTCAACCTAAGTACTGTGCTTCAAAACCACAAAACATGAATCCACACATTGCCAAGAAAATGTGAAATGCTCCCAAAAAAAGCTTCAAAAATTTACCAAAATGCAAAAATTTTCCTAAAACAGCTTTGAAAACAACACATAACCTAACCCTAAAACTCAAGTGGTGGGAATTATACCTCAACACTCGATTCGCAGAGAAGAGAGCATCAGAGACAAAAGGGAATGTCGGAAAAAAGAGAGTGTCGTTCATTCCCCAAGTCAAAAATCCATCATGCTTCTGTTTGTTCTCAACCTAGTGGTTGGAGGGAGTTCTGTTTATTCTTCGCCATTTTGTGGAAGGTATATATTCCCAATTCATAGACATAGAATACGAGTCTTTTCTCATAGAATTTAACGAATTGAAGCAGGTTAAGGACGTTGATGACTATATTAGTAGATTTGAGAAGTTAAAAGGAATGATCATCATCATAATTGCAGGCATAACAACACGATGTTTGCTATGATGACTATTTTTAGGTTGAGGGGGAGGATGATTCGTGAATCTTGCGTGGAAGCTAACTTTGTTCTAATGGCTAAGCTTCAAGGTCAAGGACATTATCGGGTTTTTTAAGGAGGAGAACATCATCGGGAAAGGCAGGGACGACATCATGTACCCCAGGACCAATGGCTTTCACGACCTCTAGTGGTTTCTATTCTTGACAAAGATCTTATTTTTTTCAACCACATAGATCTTCGCACGATATCTTGGTTAATGTCTCGTAGCAACTGGTCGACAGATCCTCTCCCGAGTATCATCATTTTGTGTCGAGCTAGGGTACACCATTATTCGAATTGCGAGAACTGAATGAGCCATGTCTATATTGAGTTACAAATTTTTAATAGTGGATGTTTGAGAAGCTATCTCGACCCAAACATAGTCAATAACCGGTGCAGGGTTCGACTCCTTATTATCTTGCTTGAAGTCCATCTACCCTCATATGTATTCAAGTTTTCCCAATTCACAAATCATTAAACACAAAACTAAAACTTAAATGAACTTGAGTTTCAAAGACCAAATTTATAATATATATATATATATATATATATATATATATATACATATATATATATATATACATATATATATATACATATATATATATATATACATATATATATATACATACATATATATATATACATATATATATATATATACATATATATATATATATATATAAGCGCCAAGTTTTTCCTTATTAATGTAAAATCTATATATTCTTATTAATTACATTATTCACAATATCAAAGTGAACTATGTAATTACGAAACTTCTAGATCAAAAATAAAATACTAACCAGAGACCTTAAGACAAGTCTCGAAGAACAAAGTGGAATAGACACGATCAAAATAAATTAATGGGCCAACATTATAACTCGTGTACGAATTCCTACAAGACTTGGGGAAACACTTAGCAAACAAACAACATATATGACATACATTATTCAGTTACTCGGTTCATATATACCAAACACATGCATATATTATTATTTGTCGGAGGTGGTGTACTTGATTAGGATCTTATAAAGTCGAGGCAAGAGTTAGATTCTTTCTCTGTAAGACGAGAGTGCTCCGTATTCAGTACTCACGGGTTGCGGTAATCGTCCCCAAGATACAACGACTTTGCTACTTCCAAGATCGTAGCACAACGAATCTCGAAGCTTCGGGCGAACCTTGGATACTTGGAACTTTCTTAGAGAGGGAGAGAGTAGAACGACTATTGCTAATGAATGCTTATGCAATGAGTGTTCGGGGTGATTTACAAATGAGAGGGGCATGCCTATTTATAGGCGATGGAGGGTTAGAACTTGAAAAGTCACATGCATTTCTGAAGGGGCATGATGTGATCTAAAAAGTTTGTGACTCTTTAGATGTACCCTCCAGGTACCTCTTCGTCCTTGTAGAGTTTTCCAAAGAGTTCGTGACTCTTCGGATGTGCCCATCATGCACCCCAATTTTCTAAAAAGTTCGTGACTTTCGGACGAAGGGGTATGAGATTGCATTAATGAAAATTTATTCCAACAATCCCCCACATGAATGATAATTAATGCATACTGACACTTTAAGAAAATTCTGACAAGTTATCATTGCATCAAGAAAGGTAGCTTACGGCTTTGAACCTTCCCTAGTAAAATATTATCGGATTTACTTGCTGCTCAGTGAATGCGATGTCTTGAACTGGTCAGCTTTTTTATGGAAATCAAGAAAATAACATTTACACAATGATATCTCTAATATCATTTGGTTCTCACGTTGTGTCCGTTTCGGCGATGGACATTATCTTGGATTCATAAGTTTTTTTTTATTTGAAGCAGCCTCACTTCACACTTATATAGGTGACTCCTATCAGGAGTATCCTGCTATACTCCACCTTTATCTGGTATAAGAATCATTAAAAGCATAGACGCTTAACCTTACCACACCTCTGCAGGATAGTACTTGGACAGCTTTTGAGAATGGGATGGGTTTCAAGTGATCTTCTGAGCCATCCATAACTTAGTTATCTCATTGAACCAAGTTTGTGAGATCTCTACTCATCATGGTTGAGTTACCGCTATAAACGTTCTTTAATGTGTGGGTTTTAACTCCATTCCCCTTACTGCGTTATATATTTGATCTCTGTTGATTCCTTTCATCAAAAGATCAGCTATGTTGTCCTTTGACTTCACATAATCAATGGTTATTACTCCACTTGAGATCAATTGTCTAACGGTGTTATGTCTATAGATATGTCGAGACTTACTGTTGTACATAGTACTTTGTGCTCTCCCGATTGCAGACATGCTGTCACAATGTATCAATATAGGGGGCACATGCTCGTTCCAACACGAAATATCCTCTAGGAAATTTCTGAGCCATTCAGCTTCTTCTCCAGCTTTGTCTAGTGCTATAAACTCTGACTCCATGGTGGATTGAGTTATGCATGTTTATTTAGAGGATTTCCAGGACACAGCTCCTCCACCTATGGTGAACACATAACCACTAGTAGATTTGGAGTCTTTAGTGTCTGATATTCAATTCGCATAACTGTATCCTTCCAATATAGCTGGATACCTAGTATAAAGTATGCCATACTTCATGGTATATTTTAAATACTTTAGAACCCTTTCCAGAGCTAGCCAGTGGTCTGGTCCTGGATTACTCGTGAATCTACTAAGCTTGCTAACTGAGTATACAATATCAGGACGTGTACAATTTGTTAAGTACATTAGACTCCCAATGATCTTTGCATATTTCAGTTGAGATACTGGGTCACCTCTATTTTTAGCCAAGTGTAGATTCCGGTCTACCGGAGTCTTAGCCAGAAGTTTGTCAAACGCATTGAATTATTTGATTATATTCTCAACGTAGTGAGATTGTGACAAGACAATTCTTTCAGTCGTCCTAGAGATTTTAATCCCCAGTATGACGTTAGCTAGACCCATATCTTTCATGTCAAAGTTATTCTTTAACATATTCTTACTTTTTACGATAAGATCTTTACTACTTTCAGTGATTAGCATGTCGTCTACATACATACATACAATTACGTAAGTATCAGGTGTGCCTTTAATGTATACACATTTATCACACTCATTGATCTTAAAGCTATTTGACATCATTGTTCTGTCAAATTTCTCATGCTATTGTTTCGGCGTCTGTTTTAGCCCGTACAGTGACTTGACCAGCTTGCACACTTTATGTTCTTGTCCGGAGCCAACAAACCCTTCAGGTTGTTCCATATATATTTTCTCTTCCAGTTCTCTATTTAGGAAAGCTATTTTTACATCCATCTGATGTATCTCGAGGTTATAGAGTGCTGCGACAGCTATGATCACTCTAATGGATGTGATTCTTGTGACCGGCGAATAGGTGTCAAAGAAATCATATCCTTCTTTCTGTTTGAACCTTTTAGCTAATAACCGAGCTTTGTACTTGTCGATTGATCCATCAGCTTTGTATTTCCTTTTAAGAATCTACTTGTAACCTAAAGGTTTGCAACCTGGTAGAAGATTCACGATTTCCCACGTGTAGTTTTGCATGATAGATTCTATCTCACTATTGATAGCTTCTTTCCAGAGAGGAGCATCCGGACTGGATGATGTCTCTTGGATTGTCCCAAGTTTATTTTCTAACATGTAATTTAGAAAATCTGGACCAAACGAATTAGTTACTTTGGTCCTCTTACTCCGTCTAGGTTCCTCGGTACCTTGATCAGAGCCTTGTGTAGCTTCATAACTTCTTTTGTTTGAGCTTACTTCTTTCGTTTCCTTTTTAGGAAAGATATTCTCAAAGAATGTTGCATTCCTTGATTCCATGACCATTCCCTCGTTGATTTCAGGGTTTTCAGACTTGTGCACTAGAAATCGGTATGCGCTACTATTGTGGGCATATTCGATGAAGATGCAGTCAATGATCTTGAGTCCTATTCTCGCCCTTTTAGGCAGAGGTATTTCTACCTTAGCTAGGCACCTCCACACTTTAAAGTAGCCGTAGGAAGGTTTTCTCCCTTTCCATAGTTCATATGGGGTTTTGTCCCTTTTCTTGTGTGGTAATTTATTTAGAATGTGATTAGCTGATAGCACAGCTTCCCCCCCACATGTTCTGGGGTAAGCCCGGGCTAATCAACATAGCGTTCATCATCTCTTTAAGAGTTTGATTCTTGTGTTCTGCTACGCCATTTGATTGAGGTGAGTATGGAGCTGTTGTCTGATGAATAATGCCATTTTGTTGGCAAAATTCCTCAAACGGAGCTACGTATTCTCCCCCTCTATCACTTCGAATCATTTTGATTTTAGTGCTAAGTTGATTTTCAACCTCATTCTTATAACTCTTGAAAGCTTCTAGAGCTTCGTCTTTTTCTTTCAAGAGGTGTACGTAACAGTACCTCGTGCAATCGTCAATAAATGTGATGAAATACTTTTTCCTACCTCTAGTTTGCACTTGTTTCATATCGCATATGTCGGTATGAATTAACTCTAAAGGTGTAGTACTTCTTTCCACTGAATGGAAAGGTACTTTCGTCATTTTTGCCTCTACACATACTTCACATTTATTATTCGGGTCAAACTCCATTTTAGGCAATAAATTTAAACTTACTAACTTTCTTAGTGAGCTCAAATTTACGTGTCCTAATCTATCATGCCATAAGTTAGAATACTCAGCCAAATAAGAAGAATTAACAATTTTATTAGGGCCATTCAAGGCGCGTTTGACAGTTATTACATTAATCTTGAAGAGCCCCCTCTCGAGGTAACCCTTTCCTACAAAGGCACCGGCCTTGGTCAGAACAAACATATCAGCCTCAAATACTAGCTTCATCCCAGCTTTGCTTAACAGTGAGCCAGATACTAAATTCTTACGAATGTCTGAGACATGCAGCACATCCTTGAGGGTCAACTCTTTTCTGGAGGTCAGCTTCAGTACCACCTGGCCTAGTCCGACTATGGGAGAAGTTGCGGAGTTACCCATAAACAACTTTCGTCCGTTGATCACGATATAGGTCGAGAACATCTACTTGTCTGAGCAGATGTGTCAGGTTACCCATGTGTCAATGAACCACTCTCTTGGATTATCCACCAGATTGACTTCAAACACCACAGTAGATAAGTCTAGCTCAGACAAGTCTTCGGCCAGATTTTCCTTCTCACGATCGTCCCTCTATGGTAGGCGACAATCTTTTGTCATGTGACCGGGTTTGTCGTAGTTGTAACAATTACCCTTGATCTTCTTAGCCTTCTTTTGCTTTGGCTCTTGCTTCTCTTGCTTGTTCCCGGGCTTCTTCCTCTTCTTGCCGGTATCACCTTCGGCGAGGTGTACCTTAGCCTCGGAGTTGGTCCTGCCGGTCTTGACTTCGGACTTTCGGTTGTCTTCCTCGATCCTTAGTCTCACGATCAGGTCTTCCAGCCCCATGTCCATCCTCTTATGCTTGAGGTAGTTCTTGAAGTCCTTCGACAGAGGAGGTAGTTTCTCGATTAGAGCAGCCACCTAAAAGGATTCACTGAGTTGTATGCCTTCAGCGTGAATCTCGTGTAGAATCAGCTGCAGCTTTTGGACTTGGTCTATGACCTTCTTGGAGTCCACCATCTGGAAGTCGAGGAACCTTCCGACAATGAATTTCTTCATCCCGGCATCCTCCGTTTTGTACTTCTTCTCCAGGGAGTCCTACAATTCTTTCGCAGTCTTGGTACCTGCATAGACATTATAGAAGGCGTCGTCTAAACTATTCAGGATATAGTTACGATATAGGAAGTCGTTGTGACTCCACGCATCGAGGCTTTGATCTTCTGTGGATCAACCTCATTTTCTGCCACCTTCGGAGCCTCTTCCTTCAAGAATCGGACCAGGTTGAGCGTCGTCAGGTAGAACAGCATCTTCTGTTGCCATCTCTTGAACTCGGTACCGTTGAACTTGGCCGGCCTTTCGGCGTGGACAGTTCCCGGGACCGCTGGCATTGGTGTTGAGCTTGTTGATGCCATCTTCAAGTACACAGATCTCGTCTTACGATTGTTATTAGTCGGAGGTGGTGTACTTGATTAGGATCTTGTAAAGTCGAGGCAAGAGTTAGACTCTTTCTCCGTAAGACGAGATTGCCCCGTATTCAGTGCTCACGGGCTGCGGCAATCGTCCCCAAGATACAACGACTTTGCTACTTCCAAGATCGTAGCACAACGAATCTCGAAGCTTCAGGCGAACCTTGGATACTTAGAACTTTCTAAGAGAGGGAGAGAGTAGAACGACTATTGCTAATAAATGCTTATGCAATGAGTGTTCGGGTTGATTTGCAAATGAGGGGGCAGGCCTATTTATAGGCGATGGAGGGTTGGAACTTGAAAGTCACATGCATTTCTGAAGGGACATGATGTGATCCAAAAAGTTTGTGACTCTTCAGATGTACCCTCCAGGTACCTCTTCATCCTTATAGAGTTTTCCAAAGAGTTCGTGACTCTTCGGATGTGCCCATCATGCACCCCAGTTTTCCAAAAAGTTCGTGACTTTTCGGACGAAGGGGTGTGAGATTGCATTAATAAAAATTTATTCCAACATATAACTATCTAGGCAAATGAATCATACCTGAAATGCTAATCATCCAAAACTATACTTATCAAATGATCAAATATTAGCATATAATCACAAAGAAAAAAATTATATAACTGGACTAACGATTATTTATTAGTATCTATATTGTGTCACTCCAACACCAGCATGAGGATATCATATTTAAAAAGTGCCATCATAAACCAACCCTGTCGTTATCATCATCATATGTGCACATATGCCAATATCCCTGGTTAGTCACGGATAAATCTACCTAATAGATATTCATATCACATAGGTCATCATATCATAACAAATTTATAAGCTCCAAACTAATCAACTATGTCCAGCGAACAAATTAACTATGTCTAGTGCCTCCCTCTGAGCTCAATTATCCAAACATTCATAAATCACAATGTCATGTCATAATTGCGTATATGACAAATTGCACAATATGCACTAACAATACCATATTCAAATCATAACATATAACAAATATAGCGCACTAAAAAAATCACGAGTTACATGTTGTTTGTTTAACAATTTGACATCGTATCGAGTTTAGAAAGGTGCTTAGCTCATCAAAGTATAATGATCATTCTCAACCTTGCAGCAACAAACAGCCAGTTCCCTAGTTTCATGCTATCCATCTACTTTCCATTCCGATTACAATCTTTCAAATCTGTCAAAATTGCAAACCGTAATCTGCTTCTTCAAAAAAGTTATTTCCATTACTATTGAATGAATACCGATTATATCCTTAGTTCCATTAAATGCTCAGCTTCCTTTTTCTTTGTTCTCTTCAGAAATATTAGGCTCGGTATTTCCGAATTTTCTTATTTAATTAAATTCTCCATGACAGTTAATTGTTTACAGGTCTATTCCTGCATCTTTCCACCTTTTTGTCAATTGGAAGCACAATTTCAACTTAAATTAATAGAAATAAACTTACAGAGGTTAACCTTCTTTTCCCTTCTTTTTCATCTAATTCTTCTTTTATCTGTCTCGGTTAACATTTTATTTCTTCTAACCTTTATTTCCAATGAAACATAACTATTCGAAAATTGCATTAGTTAATAGGACATATCCTCTATAATTAACTATTCGATGATAAACCCTCACAAACATCTACTTCCCACATTTTTTTATCTTAAACAAAATCTAAGTAGTCAATTTTAAATTAATAGACATAAGCTTACCAAGGTGTAGTTCATGTTTCAGTTTCAACTTATCTCCTTCGGTTGCTATCTTCTCTTTTATTCAAACCCTTTCCTTTCGTCCATTTTCTTGTCTAAAATTATTGTTGGGGTGAAAATTTGAAGATGACTAATTATTTTCCTTGCAGTAACTTGTGTTCCCACCGTCTCCTTAGTTTGCCTTGACATGCATGAGTTCTCTTGGTCCAATAAGTTTTTTTTTGTTCTTACCCATATTTTATGAAGCTAATCAAATTCAGCATCATCTCTCTTTTATATTTTATATAGGTGCCTTCTTTATTATCTTCTTTTCTTATTGTTTCGGTGGAAATTTGGGAGAACCTTCTTATCGCCTTACTAATACTTTTTAATGAGTTGCCACATTTTCATTTGTCTTACTCTTTCTTTGTGAAAATTGTAGAGAAATTGAATTCTAATATTAATTATAGATTACATCAATTGTAGAGAAAATTTTCTTTTCTGCCTAAATTATTCACTATTCTTCCTTCTTTGTGTATTATACATAGTAATCAGAGCATTTAATGACATTTTTACTTCAACATTTATAACCTATCAGCGTGGTTCACATCAATGTGCTATACAGCTTTCGTAGCGTCAAAAATTATCAACGGGCCTAATATTTAGAGCTCCAACCCTGACTACAGGTATAAAAAAAATTTTAATTTTGTAATTTGTAGTTTGATATATGATTTGATTTAGTTTTTGTCAAATTTGTCGATAGAATTTTCTAACACATTTTTTTGGTGAATCTCTTTTTTATAGGTCAAATTTTATTAATGAAAGTGTTGTATATGTATATCTAGAGTGGAATTCTCTTTCACTGAGTACGAGGTTACACCTTCAGTGAAAACTTTATCGTATTAAAATTCAATGAAAAAAAACTACGACGAAAAAAGAGCACCGAAGAATACTACTAAAATGTAATTCCACTCATGCACCCGAGTCCATCTAGATTCCTGTTGCAATTGATCCGAGGGACGATTATTGTTACAATTTTTTTGTGAATCTCGAATATCAAGAGTCGAATATTGTCAATTATGTTTTAAGAAACAGTTTTTTCGTTAATATCTTCTATATTTATAAGGCTTGAACTCAAACCTGTATAAGTTACCACTTCGATATTTCGATATTTGTAAAGACTACGGACACGGAGACGATTTCATTGTCACGGAATCGACTTTCCACTCCGACCGAAATGTGGTCAGAAAAACAAGAGATGGACCATCTGTTCGCACTAGACAGTAGTGGACCTCACCTCACAAAGCCGAACATTGAAAGGTGGCTGCATGATTTGGACACGAATTTAATGGACTGAGTACCAGACATGGCCTATCGCTTATTAAGAGCGAACAGCAAAACAGCAGGTCCTATCTTCAAGTACACAATACGACACACACTGATCGTCCAGAGAGCGATATGTATTCAATTGATGTACACAAAATATTAATATATTGGTCCAATTTGAATGGACCGGTGAGATTTCGGGTACGTCAAGGTGCTTAATTAGTTTTGTTTCGACTCTAGGTGATCCATGCCAAGCTGTAACCAATATAACGTTCAACTTTGGCGGATTAATATTAATTCACGCTAGAATTAATGTTAGAATTCAATTGTAGAGAAATTTTCTTATTTGTTATACTCTTTCTTTGGTATTCATCTTTATTCGGGTCTTCTTTGTCCGCGAATGTGGGTCCATCATTGTGAAGAATATTTCTTGTTGGATCGAATTCCAGATGATAGAAAGGCGAGTATAGCTTCTATCTTCTTACAATATAGAGCTGGTGTGTTGTTTCGGTCTTGGATTGTTAATCATGAAGGGGTTTTGTGAAGGGTCTGTATTCTCAATTCATAGACAAAGAATACGAGTCTCTTTTAAAGTAATTTAACGAGTTGAGATAGGTTAAGGATGTGGATGAGTAGGTTCGTAGATTTGAGAAGTTAAAATGAATGACGTTATTGAAGAACCGGTTTTTTCGGAGAAGTACTTCACTATGCATATTGGGATGGTTTGGGAGAAGACATCTGGGCCATGGTACGGACATAAGAGCCTCTCTCTCTGACTAAAGCCATTAGCTTGGCCAAACTACATGAGGATGCAATTCTGCGGGATGATGTAGTGGAAGCTGTTTCTCTTGGTGATTGTTGAATTACAGAGGATGATTGTAAGCTTGATCACTCTGAAATAGTTCTAGAGATTTTGAATGGAGGTGATGAGTTGAGCAAGGAATTCGATTTCCAGATAGGGCATGCTGTGAAGACAATGAATTCAAGTTGAAAGAGATTGCCTAAAGAAGCATGTGAGTTTCTTGCCAAATTGGAAAGTAAGGCAGAGTTGAAGGTGAAAATGCTTGTCGTGGCCAAGGATTCACATATTAACTGTCAAGAATCTGATAAAAGATGCAGTAAAGACCACAAAGTTACTTCTTGATTTATGAGAAAATTTGTGTTTGCGAGGCTACGACAAAAAAAAAATTTACATTCAAGGATAAAAAATGCTTGGAGATTTTTTGCGTGGAAGTGATAGACAACAAGGCCAAAGTTTGGTTTTATCGTTGACGGTGAACTACGAGGATGCGAATTGCAGTTTGTTGGATGAGTTGTGCTCAGTGTTTAAAGATAAGGGCTACGCATCAATGAACAAGTGAGTGTGGTTAAGAAATGTGTGATAAAATTTGAGAAGTTAAATGCTAGGAAATAAACCTATCTCAGTTATGGATGCGCATCAAATTATCTTTGTTCTAATGCAAGAAAACAATAACGCAAAACAGACATAAGAGATTACATGGTTCGACAAATTACCTACGTCTAGGAGAGAGATAGATCTTTTATTGATTTCGTCTCAACCTCGTCTCAACTCAACTCTTAGGGTTAGAGTCTCTAACTATTTATAGGCAAACCCTAATACAACCATTGAGTCAATCTATGTCACCTAGGAGTCTAAAACATAATCCAGCCATGAGTTCTAACATAGAATCTAATTAGGATACAAATTTCATGATTTTGACCATTCTTTAACAATCTCTGCCTTAGCGATAAATCACCCCTTAAAAAACCTCCATTCTTCAACAATCTCTGCTTTAGCGAGATACCAGTTGCTCCCTCATATGATTTAATCCTTATATGACTTGAGCGTTTGCCAACTCCTTCATACATTTTGATGTGACTTCACCTACAATAGTATTTCTCACCAACCTGTAAGTGTTCGCTTTCCATACCATAGCGTCCTTCTGCACTTTCATTAGCCTACCTTTAAACTATACTCGTTGTAATATAAGATCTGTAACGAAAATAAATTACCAGGATGCTTTGGACTTAATGAGACAGAAAGTCAGTCACCATCTGACCCATCCGAATATGTGGCTATGTTTGTGGATGCCAATCCCTTTTCCTCGTTGACGTAATTCCTAGTTCGTCTTGAATATCCTCCTTCATCTGGCCTTTTTCTCTGCACTTAAAGCAACTTCTATTGAACTTCTTCGACTCAGACTTAGATATTCTTTCACCTTTTTATTCTCTTCGATCCTCCATATTTGCATTGACCATTCCTTGCTAAACCAACAGATCTTTGACACTCCTTTGCCATAACCGAAAATTTGTCATTCTGTCGAACTTCATATGGTCAAACTTTGTGCCAAAGCTAGCCATCTTTCCTAAAAGCTCTTGGTACCAATTTGTTAGAAAATTAACCTCTAAAAGGTATGGATGCGCAACAGAATTACCTCTGTTCTAACGCAAGAAAATAATAACACGAAACAGATAAACATATTACGTGGTTAGGCAAATAGCCTACATCCACGGGAGAGAGATAGATCTTTTATTGATGTCGTCTCAAGCTCTTCTCAACTCAACTCTTAGATTTAGAGCATCTATCTATTTAAGGAAAACTCTAATACAACCATGAAGTCCATCTAAGTCACCTAAGAGTCTAAACATAATCCGACTACGAATCTAACATAGAATCCAACTAGGAATCTAACATAGAATTCAATTAAAATACAAATTCCTTGATTGTGAGCTATTCTTCAACATTAAAGACCACATTTCATTTTAGGTTGGAAGCGGGTACTCTAGGTTTTGTGCAGTTTACAAATTTACATCTTCCTCTTGATTTGGAGCTTACTTCGTGAATTTGTTTGCTCAGTTGGGTTATGAAATTTATATAGCAGCTGATGCTAGTAAAAATCTTGCAAGGAAATTTAAGAAATTAAAGGTCAATATGCTTACAGACATCAATTGGAATGATGAATGTGTTTTTGGCAGTATATGTGCAGATATTATATTTTCTCATTCACGTCAGGGGGTCATCATTGCATGTACCAATGTTTATAAAATTCCCAGAGAATACCCCATGGATTTAGTAGGCGATGATGACTTTTTCTCCATCTTTAATTGGAGATGATAAACAAAGTCATCATCTCCATCTTTAGTAGGCGATGATGACTTTGTCATATGTTCGCGCGTATTTAGTCATGTTTTGAGTTATATTTATCATGTCATGTTAAGTCCTATGATCGATTTAGTATATTTATGTTCGGAAATGGATTTCTACCCATTGTCATATTTTGTAGGAAATTGGAGCTCAATGAAGGTTGTTGGAAGGGTGATTTCGAGAGACCATATTTCAAGAGTCATAACTTTTCGCTCGAGTGTCCGATTGTATCAAATAAGATACCGTTGGAAAGCTTGAAGAAATATCTACATTTTTTCTTTTATAGTCGAAGCCAAATTCGGAGCAAAAGAGGGACAAAAATGAAAAATACGAAGATTCGATGAAGCTGTGCAGCCCAACTAGCGACGGGGAGTTAAACTAGCGGCCGCCAGTGAAGTTGGAAGGCCTCCCCATCGCTAATCAACTAGCGGCCGCTAGTGAGGGGATACAGAATGTTAATCGAAGACCCAACTTGCGATCGCTAATCAACTAGCGGTTGCAAGTTGCCCGATGTCAGCTTATTTCGGACTTCATATCTAGTTAGAAATTCGACTCGTTTAAGAAGTATTCGACTCTTGGCCTCTTGTTTTGGCCTTAGGACCGTAATTATATTATTACTTGGCTAGCAAGACTTCTAGTTCAGGTTAAACCTCCTCTAGGTTTTCCTATTTACGTGTTAGATTTTTGGCTATATATAGGCCTTAGTCTCTTAGGTTTTTAAAGACGTTACTACTTGCAGAATTGAGAACAGCCTTTAGAGCTTAATAAAGGGACGGTTCCAGTTAGCACGGGGAAAGGATTGGCAAAGTTTGATCATCACGACTAAGCTTTCTCTACCTCTACCTTTATGTTAATTGCTATCATGTTCTTCGTTAATTTTTTGTGCTTTGTTAACATGCTTAGCGAGTAGTTCTCTTGTGAGTGCGATGCCCTAATTATGTGATTACTCGTCTATGTTAGCTATGGTTTGATTATCTTTCGTAGTAGTTGTCAATTGATGATCTTAATGCTTAATCTAACTTGATCACTTAGATTATGCTTTTAGTTGATAATAATGGACCGGAAGGCATTAGAATCAACGGAAGAATCAATTGACATGTCTTAAGGTATTAATGAGGAATCTAGATACTAAGGGATAACCCGATAGGAGTTAACTTCATAATTGAGTTTAGTTTAATTTTTGGTCTAATTAATGAGCGGAAGCGTTGATTAGTAATCATGAACTACTCTAGCTTAGTTTTGTCATCCTAATGAGCGGAAGCGTTAGGGAGATGCATTAGAACACTCCAGGTACTAGTTAGAACTTCATAAAAACCATAGTCTCGACATAGTTGGGTAGTCCATAAGGGTATCGTGCTCGTTTATCTCCATTGATTTACAACTCATCTTTTATTTGCGTTTCTGATTTCATTTATTTACCTGCAATCTTTACAATCTTTTAATTCTCTCGCTTCACATAATTATTATCATTGATTTCGTGTTCAACCCTCAGTTCTAAGAACCCTACTTACCACTATACTATTTGCTTGTGCGTTTAATTGCTCACAATTTTGCGTACATCAAATTGGCGCCGTCGACACGGAACTGAGATTTTAGGACATAGAATCAAAAGCAATTAGTTTTGTGTAGCAAACTTGCTGATTTTGTGTGATCTCTTTTTCAGGATTCTCTAGTGCATGCCAAGAACCCGAAGTGAAGGGCTAGACCTTGACACAGACACTGTGCTTGAGGTTGACATCGGAGTACTCGAAAGGGTAATTAGGCGTGAAAAGAGGGACCAAGCGAGATCAATGGCACAAAATCAGGAAGATGGAGCGCTGCAAGCTGTAGGAGACGCGCCACGAAGAAGGACGCTGTTGGAATCATCTGTTCCCACCTGGAATGGGAATCCTAATGGTTTACAACAACCACCTGTAGGTCCCCACTCTTTCCAGATTCCAGCAGCAATTGTCGGACTACTGCAAAACTCAATCTAATTTGGCGGCTTGCCAAGCGAAGATCCTTAAGACCATCTATCTCGATTTAAAGATATCTGCAACATCATGAAATTTCAAAATATCGATGATGACGTCTTGATGCTGCGCCTCTTTCACTTTTCTTTGAAAGATAGAGCTCGTGTTTGGTACAACAAGTTGAAAGGAGAGATTATTCAGAGTTGGAATGATCTGGCCCATGTTTTCCTCCGAAAGTTCTTTTCTATGGCCAAGTCAGCCAAACTCTTGTAAGAAATCAACACGTTTATCCAAGGAGATGGGGAGAGCATCTATGAAGCCTGAGAACGGTTCACGGATCTCCAAAGTGCCTTCCCTCAACATGGTATAACTCAAGACAACCTCATGAAAATCTTCTACAATGGGTTAGATGGCCCATCCCGTGATCATATTGATGCCTCCTCTCAAGGGGTGTTCTTGAGGAAGACTGCTGATGAGGCTGCTCGCTTAATGGAGGAAATGGCTAAAGTCAATGGTATGTGGCCAAAAGAACGTGCTAGACAACCACGTAAGGAAGCAGCCCGAGGAGTACTCGAAGTAAATGCCAACATGAAGCTCGAAGCTCAAATAGAAGCTCTTACCAAAAGACTTGACAAGTTGACCAATGACAAGGAACAGGCAGCTGTGGTGCAAGATACTTGTCAGCTTTGCAAAGGGGCACATCCCACAACTGACTGTCCAATGTTGGAAGAGATCCAGGCCATTGCTGATAGAACACCACCAGGAATGGGTTACTCACAACAAGCTAATGCTCATCCAAATTTCTCTCGATTTGGTCGGCAAGCACACAACACTAGTGCCCAGCAAGAACCCAGGAAGCCATATCTAGGAGATCAAGTCAAAGCAATGGGTGACAAGATCGATCAATTGGTAGGGGTTGTCTAACAGTCCATCCAACAACAAACTATAACTGTTCAGCGGATGGATCATTGCGAGGCACATCAACAAGAGTTTGAGACATACCTGAAAGGGCAGGCCACACAACTCAAGAAGATGGAGAACGAACTCGGAAATTTGGCTGCAGCAAACACTCAAAGGGAAATAGGTGCTCTACCCAGCAACACCGAGTCGAACCCGCGAGGACAGGTGATGGCCATCACATCGAGGAGTATGGACGAGGATGATGAACCATATATTCCTTCACCACCTTATGTCCCTCCACCTCCATTCCCGCAAAGATTCTGGCGAAAGTCACCACTTGAGAACAAATCCTCTTCAAAAGAATGTGCCGAACAGATCAAGCCAGCCATAGAGGAGGAGGTAGTTACTGAGAAAAAGGAGCAACCAGCCTATATCAGTGCAAAAAAGGATTCTTATGTTCCTCCGCCATCACCTCAACAAGTCAAGAAAGCAGCAGTGATCGATGAGAAGGCCCTTGAATTCATAGAGACAATGGAAGAAATTCAACGTCATGTCTCTTTCCTAGAGATGTTAGATAAAAGGCCACAATATGCAGAGTTTCTGAAGGAAATTATCACAAGAAAGAAGAGGCGGCATGATGGCAAGACGACCCCTTTGGTAGAAAATGACATACCGCCAAAACTAAAAGATCCTGAGAGTTTTATGATTCCTTGCACTATTGATGGTGTTCAGTTTCCACATTGTTTATGTGATTTGGGTGCCAATATTAATCTTATGCCTTTGGCTACTTTCAGGAAACTCAATTTAAGAGATATCAAACCTACATCTATGATGATGGAGCTTGCAGATCACACTAAGAAGAAACCACATGGAATTGTGGAAGATGTGCTAATCAAAGTCGACAAGTCTCTTATTCCCGTAGACTTTGTAGTGCTGGACTACGTTGTAGATGCAAGTTGTCCATTAATTCTAGGACGTCCATTCCTCAACACTTGTCATGCAATGGTGGATGTTCATAAGGGCAAGTTACTTCTCTACATAGGCCCAGATGAAATCGAGTTCCAAGTAACCGATAAGCGCCTCCATCCACCATAGTGCCACAGGGAGTAACAAAGTCAAGCTAACGACTCTAAATTAGCACGTTTAGTATTTAATATTTTTTTATGTTTGTATTTGCTTAAGTATTGTTATTTTGATTCAGTATTTTAATGGTCTTAGCAGGAGGTTCAGAACAGAGACAAATTGAGCTGCAGCAGAATTCGCCAGTCCATACACAAACTTTGTTGCGCAAAAAGACAATTAGAGCGAAACACCACCAACCTTCCCCGCCGCCTCCTATCAATTGAAAGGGCAGTACCAGTCCTTTTCTCTGTTCCTCTATTTTATGTGTCTGTTTTGTGCCTCATGATGTTCCTATTCATGTGTTGTGATGTTGTTGGTGTCTTGGCCCTACATTGAGGACAATGTGTTCAATAAGTGTGGGGGGTCAACGTGCGGTTTCATTTTGGTTTGGCATATGTGATCGAGTCTAGATCTGGATTGTGTTTGTGTGTTTGTGAGTGAAGTGGTGTCAAAAGCAGATGATGAATCTCCCCCCTCAAATTTTGATTTTGAACTTTTGTTAGAAGTTAAACCTCATACCTTGTTAGGAATCAAGTTTGAGTACTATGAGTAGAGACGTGTAGGAACAACACCCTTGGTTGTTTAGGTTAGTGGTTGCACTTGGTAGATTATACTAGCGGCATTGATAAGTGACCTTGTGAGATTTTAAAGCCGAAGGAGGAGACAACCGTCTTCGTATAGCATGAGGTGCCTACATTACTCCGGTCATCGGGTTTCATGCCATCACTTGGTACCATTTTGGTGGTGTGGGTGTAACTGACAGGACGGGGGCCATCTTTGATATTGAGCCTAGAGCCTTAGAGCCGAAAACCCTTTATATCCTTTGTTTAAACACGTTGAGCTTGAACTTTTTCTTTGAAATATTATATGTAAGCCAATATGTAAGCCCTATATCCACAATCTTACCCACCTTTGATCACTTTGGTCCGAGGATGCATTAGGTCTTAATCTTTGGGGTATAATTGTAAGGGTGCATTTGATAGAATAGCTCGGGAATAAACAATGGGGGTAATGGGTAGAATTGAGGCCGACAAAGAAGCCGAGATCAGTTGCCTTTGATGTGCAATGTGATGAATTTCATGTGATTGAGGAAGGTTGTGAAAAGTGAAAAGAAGAAAAAAGGAAAAAGGAAAAAAAGAAAGAAAAAAGAAAAGTGAAGGAAAAGAAGAAGAAAAAAGTGAAAAAGTGATGAAAAGGGAATGTGAAAGTTGAAAATGGAACAAATGTTTAATGATGGAAAGTGGAAAGTTTGGAAAGAGGTTGGAAAGTGAATAAATGGCATGGCTCGAGCTAAGTGGTCAATAGAATTTGGGTGTAATCTTGGGATGAGTGCGTGTGAGGTATTTAGAGTAGACGAGAGCTAGAACATTTTTGTGAGCTCCTCGGTCGGGTGGTTTAGCTACCTCCCACATATATTATCCTCACCTGACTTTAACCCCATTACAACCCAATGAAAAGTCCCCTTGATCATGAGCCCCACATTTATCGAGGCACCACTGAATGAGACGTATGAAACTTTGAGATCCCGGACGTGTACGCGAGTGATAGGTAGTTGACTACTCATATATGTGAGCTTAAATTTCTGAACCTCTGAGTGGTCAACCTTCTAGTGTAATCTACTAAGTGCGAAAACTGGGTTAAACTATCAAGGATGCGGTGTCTACACGTTCTTACTCCTTGTGCTCAGGTAAGTGAACTACTTAGTTGTGGGGTGGTGTTTTAATAAGAGTTTGAAAGTTTGGGTGTGTGTCTGATGCGCCTTACTTGGGGACAAGCAAGGAAATAAGTGTGGGGGTATGATGAGTGTGTAAACGCTCATGTTTTGTCATATGTTCGCGCGTGTTTAGTCATGTTTTGAGTTATATTTATCATGTCATGTTAAGTCCTATGATCGATTTAGTATATTTATGTTCGGAAATGGAATTCTACCCATTGTCATATTTTGTAGGAAATTGGAGCTCAATGAAGGTTATTGGAGGGGTGATTTCGAGATACCATATTGCAAGAGTCATAACTTTTTTCTCGAGTGTCCGATTGTATCAAATAAGATACCTTTGGAAAGCTTGAAGAAAGATCTACATTTTTTCTTTTATAGTGGAAGCCAAATTCGGAGCATAAGAGGTACAAAAATGGAAAATACGAAGATTCAATGAAGCTGTGCAGCCCAACTAGCGACGGGGAGTTAAACTAGCGGCCGCCAGTGAAGTTGGAAGGCCTCCCCATCGCTAATCAACTAGCGGCCGCTAGTGAGGGGATACAGAATGTTAATCAAAGACCTAAATTGCGATCGCTAATCAACTAGCGGCCGCAAGTTGCCCGATGTCAGCTTATTTCGGACTTCGTATCTAGTTAGAAATTTGACTCGTTTAAGAAGTATTCGACTCTTAGCCTCTTATTTTGGCCTTAGGACCGTAATTATATTATTACTTGGCTAGCAAGACTTCTAGTTCAGGTTAAACCCCTCTAGGTTTTCCTATTTTCGTGTTAGACTTTTGGCTATATATAGGCCTTAGTCTCTTAGGTTTTTAAAGACGTTACTACTTGCAGAATTGAGAATAGCCTTTAGAGCTTAATAAAGGGACGGTTCCAGTTAGCACGGGGAAAGGATTGGCAAAGCTTGATCATCGCGACTAAGCTTTCTCTACCTCTACCTTTATGTTAATTGCTATCATGTTCTTCGTTAATTTTTTGTGCTTTGTTAACATGCTTAGCGAGTAGTTCTCTTGTGAGTGCGATACCCTAATTATGTGATTACTCGTCTATGTTAGCTATGGTTTGATTATCTTTCGTAGTAGTTGTCAATTGATGATCTTAATGCTTAATCTAACTTGATCACTTAGATTATGATTTTAGTTGATAATAATAGACCGGAAGGCATTAGAATCAACGGAAGAGTCAATTGACATGTCTTAAGGTATTAATGAGGAATCTTGATACTAAGGGATAACCCGATAGGAGTTAACTTCATAATTGAGTTTAGTTTAATTCTTGGTCGAATTAATGAGCGGATGCATTGATTAGTAATCATGAACTACTCTAGCTTAGTTTTGTCATCATAATGAGCGGAAGCGTTAGGGAGATGCATTAGAACACTACGGGTACTAGTTAGAACTTCATAAAAACCATAGTCTCGATATAGGTGGGTAGTCCATAAGGGTATCGTGCTCGTTTATCTCCATTGATTTACAACTCATCTTTTATTTGCGTTTCTGATTTCATTTATTTACCTGCAATCTTTACAATCTTTTAATTCTCTCGCTTCACATAATTATTTGCATTGATTTCGTGTTCAACCCTCAGTTCTAAGAACCCTACTTACCACTATACTATTTGCTTGTGCGTTTAATTGCTCACAATTTTGCGTACATCAAGAGTTGATCATTGGCTCTATGTTAAAATATGGCCCCATTTGTGAAGGAATTAGTTGTTCAAAGGCTTACCAAGGATCATGTTGCCATCATGTATTTTGTGGTCCAAATCATTGAAATTGTCCTTCTTGGAGCCTGTAAAAACCTTTTAGAGATCGGTTGGAAGTCTTGTTGTCCGAAAGCAAGGTGATGATGTATCTAAGGAAGTTGTGTCCTTGGTACATGTTGCTGCAAGAATTAAGTAAAAGACAAGGCAAGGGCTGGTCTCTCAATCCAGATTGATTGTCTACCCTACATTACACAACAATGACAAGAACTCTGACCGAGAAAATATGTTTCGGGTGGCCGGGGCAATTGTGACTACTTTGCTTATGGTCAGTACTCTTCAGGAGATGCGACATAGTGTGACAGATACGCGAGCTCGAGTTACTAACTTCGACGTTTCTTAAACCTTGGGGAAAATGTTCTTTTGAAGGGAGGGCATGTAATATGTTAGGCTAGTCATATAAGTTGTATTGGACTTATGAATGATAAACCCAATAGGTGGATTTTTAGCACTTAAAATGAATTTAGGGACTGATGAGTTAATTTACAAAACTTTAGGGATTAAACAATACTAGAGTATTCTTATTAATGAATTTCTTCAAACATTATGACTATTTTGTCTTATCTTTTTTTAATAGATGAAGCTTTTATTAATAAAATAAAGTAACATCAAAATTGAGACCCAAAAAATTGCTTCCGTGCTCATGCTATACCACAAGCGGGTATTTAAGAATAAATTTATTCTACATCTACTAGTAGCGGCGCCCAACTACTGTCATGTACAAGACTATATAAGGTTGCAGCCGCAGCCGCAGGAAACAAACTCTGCCACTATGAAATCTTGAGAAAAAAAACTAGCGACAGAAAAAAATAGTGCATACGTTGTAACTGCCAAAACCTACGAAAAATTGAAATACGGCAATATGAATCTTGCCCACCATCTATCCTCTTACCACTTAGACAATGCATCATCAGTCCTAAGTCAAAGAGCCTTTGCATTTCCCAATCTAACCTCAAAGAAAATTTGCACTACTTATAATAAGTTTCCCAAATCAATTTATGAATCACGCATATCAAGTATCATCATCAGTCTTTTATCTGGGTGAATCACATTTTTCCATGTTACCACTACTCTCGTCTATTTAAGAAATCAGCTCCCTCCACAGCACGTTTCATACACTAGCTATGATATCTGCCATTGGATTAAAAAAAAGGGGATGATGAACAGTCGGAAGCAAAAATGACGGTTGTGCAGGAACCAAGGAAGGCTGGGTCGTCTGTGTCAGGTAACTCAGCTTTTCAACAGCTTCATGATGATTTCGGAGAGCAGGTCTCTATCCCGTCACCTCACCTAGCATAGCTACCCCATCCCCCTGCCACAGATCCACCCACTTTACCTTCATAGTACCTACACCCTAAGACACCTACTCCACCCACGCCCTCTACCAAAATCAAATATGTTCCCCCTATATCTTCCACCCCTACTCACATTACCTACCCCCCTACACATGACCCACCAATCTATAATTATTCCAACTGCCACCTCACATCCCACTACCGATCTAGAAACAACTTTTACAAATCCCACTCCAACAGCCACATCACAAGCCCATCCCCGTCTTACCTTCTCCAATACCTACCAAATCCCAACAAATCTGTGACACTACAGCCCATAAATCGAAAGCCGAAAACACTTTAACAACACCCAAACTAGAAGCCCAATCACCAATTCATGTATGGTCTGATGGATACAGTGTCAGTCCTTAAGCATAAGGTGGGAGGATCGAATCTCATGACCGTCTAAGATCTAAAATTGTGGAAACAATTTAAATCTCACCCAAAAAAAATTAGAAGCCCAATCTACAATAAAAATCCAACCAAAAATTTGCCCACCATTGACCCAGCATAAACGACCCTCGGAACACCTGTCTTCACCATTAATCCTTCCCTTAACTAGGTCCAGAAACTTGAATACCTCAAACTAATCCCCTTTCTAAAAATCTCAACCCCACCACTCTGACTCCTTTCTAGAGGCGGCATCTACCCCACCCCCTGATGTGGCTGGTTTTATTAAGGGCATTCCGGCAGCTCCCCCGATGTCCCTGGTGTCTCAGAGGGGCCCTCCCTGGAAGTTCTTCCTTCTAGTGAAGATCAAGAAACCTGTAGGCTCAATCCTTGTTCTGCCAGTCTCAACCAGTGGTACTGATAGTAAAGATGTTTCTCCAATAATCCAAAATGAGAAGGCAAGGGTGGTAGCCTCAAGGCCACCCACCCAGGAATGATTTGTATTTTGTGAAACTGTCAGGGTTTGGGCCAAGCCCCAATAATTAGAGTCCTTGAGGGACTCATTAAGAAGTGCATGCCTGCTATGGTTTTCCTGATGAAGACCAGACAAAGAAATGTGAAAAAAGTTGACAAAATGCGAAGAAAATGCAAGTTTCAGAATTCATGGTATGTTGATTCTCAAGGCGAGAGTGGTGGATTAGCGTTAGTGGTCATCTAACTGTACAAGATTATTGTATTCTGCTGATGTCTCTAATGATGCAGAGCTGATTATTGAGTGCATCTCTGAGACCGTTACTCCGGAGATGCGAAATGACCTATGCAGACTACTAACACCAGAAGAAATTAAGCAAGCGACCTCCCAGATGGACAGCCTGAAAGCTCCAGGCCCCGATGGCTACTCAAGTATCTTCTTCCATAAATATTGGGATATAATGGGGCATGAATTGAAGAATGCTGTTATGGAGTGCTTTAACTCTGAATGCGTGCCTACTATGTTTAACATAACATACATTGTTCTCATCCTTAAATATAACAAACCTGAGCGCATCTCTCACTTTAGGCCTATTAGTTTATGTAACTATGCTTATAAAGTATATTCTAAGATTCTAAGGTGCTTTTATTAAAGGAAGAAGCATATATGATAATATTATTGTCGCACATGAAGCCTTTTATAATTTGAGCAAATGGAAAGGTAAAACACCGGGGGCTATGCTTTAAAACTTGATCTTCGAAAAGCCTATGATCTTGTAAGCAAGACTTTCTTGCAAAATGTAATGGAAAAGATGGGCTTTCCTTTGGAATGGATTAACTGTATCATTTCATGTATTCGCTCATTTTTGTATGCTGTGATCCTCAATGGTAACCTTTACCTTGGATCAATCCTTCACGAGGAAACAGATAGGGTGATCTTATATCACCCTTTCTTTTTCTTCTTATTTCTGAGGCATTTTCATAGTACATTAACATGGCACAGCAGAGGAGGGGTATTTCTGGTTTGAAATTGAATATCAATTGTCCTATTTTGATCCATGTCTTATTCGTTGATGAAACTCTATTGTTTGGCAAAGCAACTAAAAAAGAGGCCATTGCTTTCAAGAAATTGCTTGACAGTTTTGCAAGAGGCTCTGGTCAGCACTTCAACTTAGTTAAGTCAAATGTTCAATTTAGCAAAGGCTTGGTTCCTACTAGTAGAGCACATATTCTATCTATTCTTGGTATGCAGGAGATGGGAGATCAGGACAGATACCTTGGATTACCATCTCTTTGGGGATCTTCAAAGGTAAAGGCTTTAAACTTTATACTGGATCGTGTGATTCGAAGAGCTCAATCATGGAAACAGTGACTGTTGTCAAATGCTGGCAGGGAAATTATGATTAAGGCTATTCTCTTGTCAATACCCACCTATGCCATGCAATGTGTTAAGTTTCCTAAATCTTTCTGCGCTAAACTTAACAGTGTTCTTGCTAGATTCTGGTGGGGTGGAGATACTGATCATCGTAAGATGCATTGGCTTTCTTGGCAAAAACTTACACGATCCAAAGGTCCTGGGTGTTTGGGGTTCAAGGAGATGAATGATCTCCTAGGAAAGCAAGCTTGGAGGATTTTTTTTAAACCCAAACCTCTTGTGCGCAAAAAAATTAAAAGGAATATATTTTCCCAATGCATCTTTTTTGCAGGCCTCGCTAGGTAGAAAAGGCTTGTAGATGTGGAAAAACATTTATGGAGGCGAGGAATTCATCAAGGAAGATGCTTGTTGGAGAATTGGCAATGGCCACACCATTAATATTTGGTCTGACCCATGGCTATTGAATGACGAGTTCAAATAAATCAGATTTGGGAAACCAATTAACTTGACCTTGGATAAAGTTATTAATTTTGTTGATGAGAACTCTAGGGAGTCGAATCCTAATATGCTTAATATTTTATTTGATGCGCAGGAATGAAGTGCCATTTACAATTTGAAAATTACTTGTGATGAAAGCACATACAAGGCTATTTGGTCGAAGGCAACTGATGGAAATTACACTATGAGAGTGTGATATCTCCTCTGGAGACAATTGCATTCAGACCATAATCTTATTAATTTTACAGGTGCATATTCAACTGGTTACTGGAAGTCTGTTTGGAACCTCAATGTTCCACCAAAATTGAAGCACTTCATCTGGAGGCTATCCACAGGAAACATACCAACTGCAGTAACTATGCACCATTGATATTTGGGTTCTGATGCTTCGTGCTCATTATGTGGCTTTGGGAGTGAATCAATCCTCCATGTGATCTTGGGGTGCCCACATGCCCATGCTACTTGGCTCTGTAGCCCACTAAACTATCGATCAAACTTGGAAATTTATACCTCCTTTTGCTCATGGTTTCAAGCTACAAGCTGGGAAATCTAATTTGATCACACTAATTGTCTTCATTTGTGGGCAGGTTAAGGAGTCCATAAACTCTGCTAACTTTGAAGAAATCATACCCCAACCTGACTTAACAATCCAAAGGACGTGTAAAGCCTGGGATGAGTGGAGTCTGCCCAGCACAACACTTCTGCCCAGAATTCAACTCAGGAGGAGCTGCACAACTCTGTACAAAATGCAGCTGTGTTTTTCGAAAGAAGTTTCTCTCCTGCTCAAACCATAACTGCTACAGAAGGCTAGAAATGGCACCCACCTCATGATCTAGGGGTGATAGTGAACTGCGATGCTGCTTGACACAAAGATGATCAATGCGCGGGTCTAGCTGTAGTTGCTAGAAACAACTTAGGCCACATTGTTGGTGGTCATCACAAGTCCACACGAACTAATTCTGCAAGCCGAGTTAGAGGCAGTTTCTTTGGCCTTGGAGCTGATCAACCTTCAGTTTTCGGACATTGAGATGATCATCCAGTCTGATTGCCAAATTTCAGTAAACTTCATCAACGGGAAGTCGAGGTGCATTGATTGGACTGTGGAGAATCATGCACTCTTGTTGAAGCTTAATTTTAGCCTTCTTAAGAAATGTAAGCTTTGTTTTATACCACAGTTGGCTAATGAGGTTGCCAATTGGGTCGCAACACGATCGTTGAGGGGGATTTGTGCACCCAATTAGAAATATCATCCACCTGCGGACCTTCGGGTCCTTTTGTGTAATGACTTTCCCGTGAACTTACGGGTTCCTTTGTGTACTGACTTACCGGCAGACCATCGAGTCTATGGCATGGTCTTACATGCGTAATATATATGAAGTGGTTGATTTCTCAGGAAAAAATATCCGCCATTGGAGCTATTATCCCTTTGATTCTAAAAAATAACGCACCTCAGACACTGGGATCCTAAGTGGAAAATTACAAAAACCCGCCTCACCCAGAATTTTCTTTTCTTTGTTGTAACTATTTGCTTAGTTATTATGGGCCTCGGATTCAGTGCGGAGGTTGCCTCATCTCCTGGATGATGGGGGATTAAATTCCAACCGTTGATTGGCTCTGAAAAAGATGCACGAAGATCCAACGGTCCATTACTATTAGGGGTAATTATGGTATTTGCGGCCACTTGATACGTGCGAAATGCCACATCAACATCAATATTTTTTCCTCCTGGTCCACAGGCGTAGCAGCCTTTTCCCCTTCCTTTTTTATTTGTTTATTAATTTTTTCCTTCTCAATGACACATCATTAAATGATTAATTGCTTTATTCCAAATGACGCAGCATTAAGCGTGATGTGTAGCTTTTATTATTTTTTTTTTTTTTACGGATGATTAATCGGAAGTAATTTCACCTAAATTTACATAGCATTAAATTATAATAAATTTATAATGTTATCATAATATTTAATAAAATTTATAATAAATTAAAGGGCAAATTACTCTCACATCCCTGACCTTTGGTCAGCCTCCACCTAGGGTCCCTGACTTTTGGAAAATGATTGTCTCGTCCCTAAATTTTGAAGATAATAGATTCTCAGGTCCCTGGAGCCGGAATATTCATTTTTCTCCGGTGAACCCCCACTTGAAATGATCAAAATATCTCACTTTAAAAAATAAAAAAAAATTCTCTCTTCTTCTACCTTCAACTCCTTCTTCCTCACATTTCATTTCAATTAATAACAAGAACACTCAACTAGCTAAATACTAAAAATATCCAATTAAACCCAATCAAAAAAATATAATTAATTGTGTACAACTAAACTATTCCTGGTCCTCTTTTTCCCTAACCCAGAAACATCCAATTAATACATTTAATTTCTAATCCCTCAAACTTAGAAACCCAAAACATTGGAGACCGCCGCGTTGGAGACCTAAAACCCAGGTTTCCCACTCCTGGTCCACTTCTTCCCTAACTTTCGAAGGGGCAGACTAGAGACGAGGCCGTTGGATGGAGACGATGGTACCAAGACGAAGACGAGGCAGCCGCAATGGAGATGAGGCAGCCGAGATAGAGACGAGCAAGTGGGCCACGGAGGCCCTGTAGATCCCCGTCTCTGCCAAGCCCGAAGGTCCCCGGACTTTGACTCTTGCAATGGCCTGTGAGCCCCGTGGATCCTGCCAAGTGCACTGCTGTTGGGACTGGTATTGCCGGCGGGACGGTCTGCACCGCCTCGACCTTCGTGGTGGTTACAAAGGACGTCGACGGGAGGAAGGTTCTACAGAAGGAGAGTGTTGCGAGAGTCAGAGTCCCAGGAGTTACAAAGGATGTCGACGAGAGCTCCAGTTGCAAGCGGAGGGCATCCTCTCGTCCAAGTCCTCGTCGGCGAGCAACGAAGGAGAAGAAGATTTGGGTTTTTGTGGGTTTTTATTTTCTGGATTTTTTATTCTTGTGAGTTTTTTGTTTCTTGGTAAATTCTTAAAGAAGATTTGGGGAAGAAGATTTGGAGACGAAGATGAAAATTTGAGGACGGAGATGAAGATTCGTTTTGTTGATTTTTATTTTTAATTGAAAAGTTTTGATTTCCAGGAAGAGGATGAAGATTTTTAACAAGGAAGAGCATTTTGGTCTTTTCAAATAGGGTATCGTCGAAGAATATGGAATATTCTGGCTCCAGGAACCCAATAGTCTATTATCATCAAAACTTAGGGACGGGATAATCTTTTTCCAAAAGTCAAGGACATTAGGGGGAGGCTGACCAAAGGTCAAGGACGTGAGGGTAATTTGCCCTAAATTAAATGATATGTCCGGTTATGTTAAAATGGCATGTCCGGCTATGACTAATGGCATACCCGATTACGATAAATGGCATGTCCAGTTACGATAAAATGGCATGCTCGGATACGATAAAATGGCATATCTGGTTACAATAAACAGAGTGCCCGGTTATAACATAATGGCAGACTTGATACGATAAAATGACATGTCCAGTTATAATAAAAAAATATGCTCGGTAATGACCAAATGGCAGGGTCAGTTACGGTAAAATGGCATGCCGTTGTTACAACTAAATGGCAGACCTGTCTATGATAAAATCACACATTTGATTATGTCAAATGGCTTGTTTGATTATTTATTAATGGCATGCCAAGTTAAATTTAATAAAATTTATAATTAATTAATCAATCAATTGGCTTGTCCGGTTACGACTAAAGAGTATGCCCGATTACGATAAAATAATTAATATTTAAATAATATTGTTAATAAAAAATTAACTAATATATTAAATAATATATTAATTTTTACAGAATATTGGTTTGATTCACTGTAGTATATAATATAAAACTAATTTCTATCCCCCTAAAAAAACTAATTTCTATTTTATATATATATATATATATATATATATACATATATATACGCACATTTAAATCCAGCCACTCTTGCTTTTTAGCTTCCTTGCATTTTCCAAGGCGCGCGTGGCAAGGGGATATTTTGTCCTTTTTGTCCCCTTTTTCTCTCACCGTAAGTGACCCCTTAAACTTATATTGACTTTTTTGCCCTTTTCTATTTGGAACGGAATAGTACAATCCGTTCCCAATCTCTTATTATGAAGATGATATTTTATTCGGCATAAAAAAAAAGTTTATGTCAAGAGAGAAGTTGGGGTATTTATGGTACCCTGGCTAAACTTAAAAAATGGTAATGGTTTCTATTGATAAGAACTATGATATTTTGGATAGATTCTGTTTTAAGTTTAGATAGACTTTACATATAATATCGTGAGAAGTAGAACTCAACCATAGGAAGTGGAAGAAAAATAGAGAGAAACAGAAAAATTTTGTGAGATTTATTATTACATATAAACAAAAAGACCAATTTGACACCCAAAAGAAAATTTACAAAAAGACCAAATACTCCTAACAAAAAACCTAACATAAATATTCGATCCACGGTTCCATTAAAAAAAACCCGATCCACGGCCAAGAAGCTATTCAATTAAATAACACTGTTATAAAATGAATAGTAGTATATCAGTTGCCGTATCTAGAAGTCATTATCTAGAAGTCAAAGATCTTCACATTTATCTAGAAGTCTTCCACTTTATTTAATTAATATTAAAGTGCATTTTAGTACCTTATAGTTTTGAGTTTTGACATATCACTATCTTGTGATTTTAAATTCTCTGATTAGCTCACAAAAGTTATACCTCACCGAAAATCAAATGTAATCTCCTAATCCTAGTTACTTGAGTTATCATATCACGTCATTAATTATATTCACATCTCATTCTACATCACATATTTTATATGTGCATCATGTCACATCATTAATTTAATTTGTGTGGCACACCAATAGCTTTTGATTTGACACCATCAAATGCATCCCGATTCAGAATTGAATCTTAATGCTGGTGAGCTGTCCATTTTTTCTCAAATTAGTGGAGTGACGTATCGCATGGATAATATCAATGAAGTGACATGCGACATGGTGGAATAGCTCAAATAATTAAAGTTAGCATGTGTTACTATAACTTCTTTTTTATGAGTTATTACCATGGTTTTAAAACCCGGCACGGAGCTACGACCCGAAATTTCTACCGTTTTTCGGGTCGGTCTGTCGGACCGGTCAGATCAAAAATATTTTTATTTTTTAATATTTTAAATTATATATATATATATATATGTTAAAATAGATTTATTTTCCATACAAAAAAAAGTAGACTTAATTTTTTATCTCTCCACTCTATAAATCTACTTATTTATTATTCTATAAACTTATCAAATCAATTTTTTTCTTCGAAAACTACCAAAAAAATTCAATTTTGACCGGTCAGGATGGACCTCAAAATCGGCCGGTCCGACAGGATTTGGTCCGGTTAATACAGACCCCGGTCAAAAGTCTAAAAATGACCCGATCTTGTACCTGATTTACGGTCCAACCGATCGGACAACTGGTCGGACCGTATTTTTTAAAACCATAATTATTACAACAATTATTAATAATTTAGAGACCATTCCTGATTTCTGTCCGAAGCACTCTCGCCTATTTAAGAAATCCTCCTCCTCGATACACACATATCATTCATATCAAACACATATCATTCATATCAAAGCACGTCTCAGACTGAGACAATGGGATCCCAAGTGGCAAATTACAAAAACCAGCCTCACGCAGTGTGCATCCCATTCCCAGCTCAAGGCCATGTAAACCCTATGCTAAAGCTAGCCAAGCTCCTCCACTCCAACGGCGGCTTCCACATAACATTTGTCAACACAGAGTACAACCACCGCCGCCTCCTCCGGTCAAGGGGGCCCTACTCCCTCGACGGCCTCCCGGACTTCAAGTTCGAGAGCATCCCAGATGGGCTCCCGCCCTCCGACGCCGATACCACCCAGGACAGCGCTAAATTGTGCGAGTCCACCGCTAAGCATTGCGTGGGACCCTTTTTAGAGCTGGTTAAGAGGATTAATTCCTCCGGTGATGCTCCTCCGGTGACCTGCATCGTCTCCGATGGTTGCATGAGCTTCACTCTGGACGCAGCCGAGGAGCTTGGGATCCCTCAAGTGCTGTTTTGGACGCCTGGCGCCTGCGGTGTTCTGGGATACGCTCACTTTCGTAGTGTGATTGAGAAGGGTCTTATCCCACTTAAAGGTCCGTACCTCATTACTAGCTAGCACAATATAAACGTAAATGAATTAACATAATTTAAGATTTAATTTTTGGTAAGTATAATATTGGGTGTAAACATTTAGCAGAAAAGTCAGTGATTTATTAATAAACCTATTTTGATTAAGATTCTTTAAAAAAAACTATTTTGATTAAGCTTTCTTGGACTCGCTCCTTTTCGAAATCCACTTGTTATCTTTTTTAAAGTCATTGCCTTTAAAATTATTGTCCTCACTGCCTCGATTGTGACTACCTAGTATTTCCCGGAATCAATGTGTACTTCATAGTAATTTCCATTGGATTAAGCTCGAGTATGTGGTACTATATAATTTTAAATAATAAATTAGTATTTTTTTTGTGATAAATTAATAAATGACGTTTGCTTACTGGTTTGTTTGTAATAGAGTAAATACAACACTCATCAAGATTCAATATATTTGACATAGCATGTAAGGAAAATATGTCTAGGAGAAAGATATCTCGAAATGAAAAACATGTTTTCAAGTCACCCGCTAGTAATGGGAACTTCTCGATTCAATATATACTATGTTATTTCATAGTTTGTGACAATTTATCGTGTCACGAGAGAAATTTATTTTATTATTTTATAACCAATATATAATATGTAGTTTAAAATTCCTGAAATGAGTGACTAAGGTTTAATATTTTGAAACTTTAGTGAGTCGAACATGTTAGAGAGAATTCCATACAAGTGGACCAGACTTATTTATAAGTGTGAAAAATCAAGTTACTCATTACCTTAAGATTTTGGGAAGGATATGTAAATTTTTATATGGTATCAGAGCCAATTGTTCTAACGATACCCATGGTCCATTGTGCTCGCACGATCCCCCTTTGAAAGCACGGGAGGAAGTGTCAGACCCGTACAAACTTCAGCCGGATGGAATTCGTTTGAGGGGATGTTGGAAAGAACCCTACGTCGGAAGTTACAAGTGGGTTTGGGCCTGTTTATAAGTTTGGAAAATTTATCTTCTCATCACCTTAAGATTTTGGGTAGGATATGAAAATTTTATATGGTATCAGAGTCATTTACTCTAACGAGACTCATGACATGTTTTGCTCGCATGGTCCCCTTTGAAAGCATAAAAGGCGGTGTCAAGTCCGTGCAAACTTCAGCCTGATAGACTTCGTTTGAGTGGACGTATTAGAAAGAATCCCACATCGAAAGTTGAAAATTCACTTACTATTTTAGATATGATATAAAAATTACTATACAACATGCTCTCTATTATTGTCTAACAACCTAACATATCATGTCAATTTGGATAGTCGAACTGTCACTCATGTCATGTCAATTTGGATTGTTGAACTGTCACGTGAGTTTTCGGAACCCATTAATTTTTTGAGTGAATTTCATTTCAATAACATGTGGTGAACCTTTGTTATTTTTGTACTATGTGATTTAAAATGCAACATAAAATACTCAAGTTTCACACTTTACACTAATTAAAAAGGAAAAAATGTAAAACTATATAACTAATTTTGAACTTCACTTGTAACGGATTTGATGCTACTTTTCAGATGCAAGCTATCTAACGAACGGATACCTGGACACACAAGTCGATGGAATTCCAGGGATGGAAGGAATCAAATTGAAGAATTTCCCGAGCCCTATCAGGACAACCGATGTAAAAAGCACGATGCTCGACTTCCTCGCAACACAAATAAGCAGGACACGTAGAGCGTCCGCTGTCATTATAAACACATTTGACGCCTTGGAAAAAGATGTCATCGACTCTCTCTCCAAGTTCTTCCCTCCAATATACGCTATTGGGCCTCTCCATCTCCACGTCGACCGAATCCCAGGTGGTGGCAAATTGAAGAGCATCGGTTCTAATTTATGGAGAGAGCAAAAGGATTGTCTTGACTGGCTCGATACAAAAGAACCCAACTCGGTTGTGTACGTGAACTTTGGGAGTATAACAGTAATGACAGGCGACCAGCTGGTCGAGTTTGCATGGGGATTGTCTAATAGTAAGAAGCAGTTCTTATGGATCATTCGGCCCGACTTGGTGGTGGGTGAGTCCTCCATCTTGCCGGAGGAATTCGTCTCGGAGACGAAAGATAGAGGGATGTTAGCTAGTTGGTGCCCTCAAGAGGAGGTCCTGAAGCACCCTGCAATTGGAGGGTTCCTAAGCCATATGGGCTGGAACTCGACACTTGAGAGTGTGGCTGGTGGGGTGCCCTTTATTTGTTGTCCTTTCTTCGCGGAGCAACCGACCAATTGCTGGTTCGCTTGCGAAAAGTGGGGTATCGGGTTGGAGATTGATGGCGATGTGAAGAGGGATGAGGTGAAGGAGCTTGTTTTGGAGCTAATGGATGGAGAGAAGGGGAAGAGAATGAGTAAGAAGGCTATGGAGTGGAAGGCCAAGGCAGAGGAAGCTATTAGTCCCTGTGGTTCTTCTTACAATAACATGGATAAGCTGATCAAGTTCTTGCAAGTAGCATAATGAGCTTGGATTTGGTGTTCTTTCTTTTCATCTGTCGAATTGTTTTAGGAACACTTCAGCTTGTTTAGTTTTGAATAATTTGTTGGGCAAGTTCTAGAAAATTTATCCAAGGATGAAAAAAAAAGTTGATGTTTAAGAGTTATTATTATTGTCATTGTTACATTGTGTGACGCCACAGATTAATTCTGAAGTTTAGTTATGCCAAGGTCTGTAACTACTTAACAAGATGCTCCATATGGCAGCAGTAAACATAGCAACTATATCTATCAAATTTAACGTAGTTGTGCATGTACGTATAATTTGAACTCGAAACTTTTAATTAAACTACATTAGTTATTTTTTGGTTGATTTACGCATTTAGTCATCGTACGAATGTGGCTATAAACGAGATTAGCTCAATTAGGAACAAATTTGGATTGATTAGGCATTGCCGAACAGAAAAATTAAGACAATGACACATGTCATTCTTTTAATCCGAAAGTAATTCATATTTTATTTCCTGTTGGTTAATTTTGTCTCGGAACTTCTCGTGTATCTAATAGTGCAACTATGCGCAGTAAGGTACCACAGCCTGGATCAGCTTAACCTGACTTTAGGCCGATATGGATTATCACGTGAATTTTTTATATTTATAAATAAGTACCTTACTCGTTACCAGATCGGAACCCGGATGGAAAGCGGGTCGTACGCCTACTTTCCTCTTCCGGGTGACGAAGAGCTTGGTATCCATTGGAATTGATAATTGTTTGTGTTCTAATTTTGTTGTATCGAGGTGTTGTTGGGTTTAATCATATAGCAGACAGCATGTATACTGTAGTCTCCATATTTTTGTTGGTTTACAACACGAAGTACATGAATACCCGATGGACCGAATAGTTAGGTTCAAACCGGATAGAACATTTGAAAGGCGACAAAATTTTTCGAATAAATATTTTACTAATATTACTGCTGCCAAACGAGCCCGCCAACAAATTATTTGAAATCCTCTGCTCTCACATGGAAAAGATAAGATATTCCTTATATACAGCCCAAATGATACAGTTGTGGCTTTTCGTCCTACTTGCAACCAAATTCCTTGCTCAGCAACTGTTTAGCTCCTTCAACCAGCCTCTTAACAACTTCATGTGCCGGAAGAATTTCGTTGATTAGACCCACTCCTTGACCGGCATACATCGCCATGCTCTCTATGTCACCGGTTGCTGTCGCATTCGGGATCGGGCCAGCGAACCGTCGGATTTCTTTGTCCTGTTTGCCAAACAAAAGGGCAGCATGTTCACAGTTCATTCAACTGAGCCACAGTCTGTCTTTGAACCAAAGAGCTCTGGAACGGAACCTGAAAGAGCTTAACAGGTTCAATACCTGGCTATGAATAGTTGAGTGTCCAATGACAGGCTGGTCGGTTTCGTTTTCATGAGGCGGAAGAGATTTCCACTCACGGAGGAATGGCGTCAATAAAGCACGCTGAGGAGCATTAGGCCACCTGGCTCGCCCGAATATATTTGTGTACTCGGTTTTGTCAAGCTCGACCACTTTTTGCTTGTACGTAGGATGAGCAAAGCTTTCCCCGGTCGCAAGAAACCTGCAGGTATTGATACCGTTTTTCGCAACGTTACAGAAACTTGCAGACACATAACTAAAAAGTTCCAGCTAATGATGCGTTCTCTAAATGCGAAGGCAGTGGAATAGGAAATACGAGGATTGTCCCCTGTTTCACTATCCATCAACAAATCATGCTTAATGATTGATTTCGGAAACGTTCGGGAAAAAGAACACGAACCTTCCGCTGATAGGTAAACTGCAGTGCAAACAATTGAATCAACCTATCACTAGAATACGCTGATCTTTACGACTTTTCTATGACAGGCACGCTTAAGAAAAGAAACTAAAATCCGAGGAAAGGTTAGAACTTCTGCGGTAAACTAAAGAAGATATAGTCAGACAAATGAAACACGGTCTGTGTTCTGCACTACTACTGATTGCCTAATTGCTTTAAGCTGAGTTTCACAAGACGGGAAGCGCGCAGTAGTTAATACCTTGTGCCAAGGCAGACTCCTTGAGCCCCCAAGGCCAATGCAGCAACGTAACCACGTGCATCCACAATGCCACCAGCAGCAATTACAGGTATACCTCGACTCCCGACAAGATCAACCACCCTTGGCACGAGGGAAACTAGACCTTCCTGGCAATGCAAATGTGAACAAAGGGATCCATTATTCTCGCATAAATAGAAAACAGAGTTGCAAGTAAGTAGAGGATATTGTACGTTTGTACCTGACCAATTACATGTCCTCCAGCTTCACGTCCTTGAACAATTATTGCATCCACACCAACATCGATGACTTTAGCAGCATCATCGACACTTCCTATCTTCAGCACAATCGGAAAACAAATCTGTTAGGCACTCCTCGAGGAATTTGAGCATTCCACAAACCAAGTAATAGTCATATTCATACAAGGGAGATTATGTAAAAAAACTTAATTTTCTGAAGATTTTAGGTCCATATTATGAGCAACGATCCAGCCAGTCCATCTGGCTCTATTTAGGCCGCGTTCAAGCATCAGTTTTCCGCATCTTGCAATATTCAAAAGCAACAGCCTGTTATCACAAACTCTCTGTTCCAGATTTCATTTATGTCTACAACATACCGGCTTTCTCTCCTCTAGACCATTGTTTGTTTAAATTCGTTAACCGTCATGAACAGCTGCAAATGGCATTCCTATGTTCTCCATCAAGAGATGTTAAGGACGATTCGAAGCAGAAAACTTACTTGGGGAACAACCTTGACGCCAGCACGATGAGCCATGTCTACGAGCTCTTTCGAACAGTCGCCCCAGTACACTTGCAGAACAGCTACCTTCTCTTCGAGTATCACCTTCACATTCTCTTCATGTGGAAATGCCAGAACAACCCCAACACCAAAAGGCTTGTCTGTCAACGTTCGTGTTCGTCGGATTAGTCCTCGTAGGTAATCAGGCGATTCCTGCTCAAAGTGATCAAGGTAGCTCAAACAAATCAATATGCATTATCCACACTAAACAAGGTATAATTGCTCTTCATCTGTCAATCTGAACCAAGTAACAATTATACCAATTCGAATAATTAGATCATTAAAACAAATTCATTAGAACACCAACTGAATTCATCATAGGATTGTATGCCAAAAAAAAAAACCAATAACTAACACCTCCAATTCACACCTTGCAGCATCCAAACGAGCTAATAAGTGCATATTAAAAACAGGGTTTTGATCAGAAGATGGAAATTTAAAGGAAAAGAAGTGTAATAATTAGCCAACCCAATCAGGAGCTCTAAGCAGGCCAAGTCCACCAGAATTAGCCACAGCAGCAACAAGCTCTGGTCCAGAAATGTCAGGACCCAGTGGTGCCTGTACTATCCCATACTCAAAACCCAGTATCCCTCTCCACCCCATCATCTTCAAAGACCCTTTCTAAAACTTGTAGGTCTCTCTCATGGATGTTGCTTATTTATATAGGAAAATTTTCATTTTAGTAACAAATGGTTTGACTTGTTTCTACCAAATATATTTATTTTTTTTTACAAAGATTTTCCAAATTAACATTTTTAGTGAGTTTTTTTAGCAATAGTTAACTTTTTTGTCAACTGGTGTTCGTGTGGATGGCGACGTCCCTAAGTCTGTAACATTTCATTTTGAGATAATTACTGACAGAATCTCAGGGTATAGTTAAATAGACTTTGAGGACCCTGTAATTTTTCTACTAATTGCTGAGCCCTGTAGTTTGGTTATTATTATACTTTCGGGTCCCTGGCTCAAGTAAATGACTCAAATACCTTTGAAAAAAAAATTTTTAATCAAAATAATCACCATGGCTTCTGGGAGAAATAGCCGAAGGGGAAGTCCGGCGAGAACGACAAAGATGGAGGCCGAACCACGAGACGACGAAGGAATAGATCACGGCGACGAAGAACCGGTCCTCGTGGAGGGCGGAGGAGAGCGTCTGGGTGGAGTAGCCGAAAGGGAAGTCCGGCGGGAACGACGAAGATGGAGGCCGAACCACGAGACAACGAAGGAATAGATCCTGAAGACGAAGAACCGATCCTCGTGGAGGGCGGAGGAGAGCGTCTGGGCGGAGTAGCCGAAGGGAAAGTCCGGCCGGAACGACGAAGATGGAAGCTGAACTACGAGATGACGAAGGAATAGATCCTGGCGACGAAGAACCGGTCCTCGTGGAGGGCGGAGGAGAGCGTCTGGGCGGAGTAGCCGAAGGGGAAGTCCGGCGAGAGCGGCAAGAAAATGTCCCAGGAGCCAGAGGCCGGGTCATAGATCTCGACGGTGAGCCGCTTCTTGATGTCGACGAGTGCAACGATGAATCGGACGACGCCGCCGACGAAGAAGGACGGTGCACCGCCGAAGGGGAAGACTTCGATGAGGGGGGTAAGCTCTTCTTCCTTCGCGAAGAAGATGAACGGGGAGAAGACCAGAAGGGCATATCAGTCATTTCAAATATAAAATAAGAAAAATCGATTAATGACATCAGCCAGGGACCGAAAGTATAATAATAACCAAACTACAGGGGCTCAGCAATTAGTAAGAAAACTACAAAGTTCTCAGAGTCTATTTGACTATACCCTGGAGTCTTTTCAGCAATTATCTCTTTCATTTTTTATCTACTAGTTTGTGTTGATACGATAAGTGAGACTTTCTCAGACTATGCGAAAGATCTAACGCCTTGAGCGCGAGTTCTACTACTATGTATCCATTTGCCATGTTAACTAGCGTCAAACGCGTAAAACTTGCCAAAAATTAAGCACGATTAAAAATTTATTACTAAAAGTATCAATTTAAAAAATTATCTATTTCAATAAAACTTCGAAAATACTTGATAAACGATTGAACATACAAAATCAAACCTTTTCTCCAAACATTCTCTTTTATTCACTAAAGCAAAGTAGTGGAGGAACTGAATTTTCATTTCTCTACCGGTGTGGGCTGCTGAGTAGCTTAGCTGGTGGAGCTTCCGAACGACACGAAGAATTGCTCAGAATCTCCATTCAATTTGTTTCCTGACAATATTATCACCAATTGACAAAATCTTCGACGTCGTGTATCGAATACATTATAATTTTAAATTAATGATAATTATTACATCCCAGACGCCAATACGAATTTCTCCAGTCTTACGGGCCTACCAGTTCGACAGGTCAGATTAGACTTTTTTATTTTTTTATTTTTTTAAAGTAATATAGAGATATAATCTAAATATAAATTTCAGAATTCATTTTTCGATCAACTTACTTCATCTTTGGTTGATTTGGTTTATCTTGTAATTAATTCGAGAAAATGAGCATTTGATGTGATTTTTTTTATTTTGTGTTAATTTCGAACAAAATCTAATTAGATCGAACGATCCGAATATAAAAAAATTGGCTGCACCACTTGGTCCGACTGAATTTCGGGTGATTCACACAATAGCATATCAAACTCGAAATCCGGTAGCTGGCCGATTCAAATTGGCGCTATTCCAATAATTCTTACAAAAAAGTTAAAAAAAAGTTATTCTTACGAAACTATTTCCAATTTCTACGTAAGCGAGGACGTCATATGTTTGTCAGCTAGCTACTGGGTATATCTTAACAACTTGATCTTCTCTTTTCATTTGACCTAGAACAGATTTCCGTCATAATGATCAGTGGCTTTGAATCTCAGTTGTTAGGATAAGGGAAAAATTTACATTACTACATTATGGTCAGACTCTTTCATCAAACACATATTTTTCCGTTTTCTTTTACAAGAATTCTCTAATATATGTTTTTAATACATTTTTGTCACCGAAAGTGTGAATCAATGAAATCTCTATAAAATAGAGGCAACACTAAGCAACATGGTTATAAAATGTGTCACATAAAAGGGGTTTGGATTGGGTACGGAGTGAAGGAATTGATTCCGAATGATTTGGACTGAAGGGGGACCGCAGCGGCAAGCGCAGGTATGTGATAATGGCAAACACAGTTATGTGATAATGGCAAGTGCAGTTATGTGATAATGACATTTGTTTTTGTGAAAACGGCAAGTCTCCGTTGATGATAATGGCACGCATGGTTTTTTTTATTTTGGTCCCCCGTATTTTAGCATTTTTGCAAAAAGGCGGCATGCACTGTTGTATGATACTGGCATGCGCAGTTATGTGATACTGGCATGCATAGTTATGTGATAATGGCATTTGTATCCGGCCTGTGTTTGTGCATGGCTTTTTTTATTTTGGTCATCATATTTTAGCGCATTTGCAAAAAAATCCCCGCGTATCTTCATTCCAAACGGTTCGGAATAGTGGCATTCCGTATCCAATCCATACCCCACATAAAAGTAGGACCGAAAAAAAATCACAGAATTACAACATTACAATCTATTGATTGCTCAAAAATGATCGCATGAATTTACCGGATCTAGATTAGCAGCTTTATCTAGACCCCTCCTAAAAAAAGCTTTATCTGGACCAGATCTAATCCCATTATAAATCTAGATATGGATCCTTCTTGATAAATACAAGCACATATTTCCACCTATAAAAGACAATAACGAACATATATTGTAGTACAATTTCTTTTAGATTTGACAAATTCTTTAAGAAAATTTGTCACTGTAATTTATCAGTTAAACTGTAATATGTGGATTTTAAAATTGTTAAAACATTTTATGAATACTTTAGAATCAATCCCGCAGAATGGATCTCAATATTATAAAAATAAAATGAAAAATGTGAAATAGGTCAGTATGATTTTTGTGTCAAGGTGGGGAGGGGCGCGTGGATCTGGATGTCTATAGGTCACTCGAATTTTTATTTTGACACGATAACATATAGCCGTTGCCAGACCTAGATTAAAAATAGATTTTTGGTTTATATCTTATGGCATTT
This sequence comes from Hypericum androsaemum, assembly GCA_963995505.1. Lineage (NCBI taxonomy): Eukaryota > Viridiplantae > Streptophyta > Magnoliopsida > Malpighiales > Hypericaceae > Hypericum > Hypericum androsaemum. The sequence goes on along the minus strand of OZ023192.1, from coordinate 5,739,118 downwards.
CGATAGTTTTGAGTTGACAAATTCAAATTTTGCTAAAATAAAGTTTTTAAAAGGTGGTAAAATTTGTTCAACAAGTATATAACATCGATGTGTTTTCAAAGATTTCAACTAAAAAATCTCTATTAATTAATTTATAATAATTTTATTACTAGTTGATCTAATTATAAATTAAAATTTGATGGTCAATGTTATTAAGCTGCGTCCTCCGAGTATCTTCCACGACCATTCTCGATAGAAGTATTGGTAGACCGGTAGTCTAGCTACCTCAACTCTCGTAATCTCCGTAACCCTCGTCAGATCCATTCAGAATATTTAAAATAATAGGTACGTGGAAATCTGGGTCACGTAATTATTTGGGCGACTTCTTGTATTTTTTTTCATTCCTAAAGATTTAACCCAAAATTTTTATTAAAGAATCCAAATTTTTTACCAATTACAACTACCATTGCTATTCTAAAACAAACGAAGCGGAAGGCCAAACAAAACACCTTTATTGATCAACATTTAAATATTTTACACTGAATTGGCCCATAGTTTGACCATTTTGAATAACATTAAAATTTGGTATAAAAGTCAACTCTAATATTACTTGGTTTGTCAATTTGAAAATTTCTACTTCATGGTTTAAAAATATTCAACCAAATAACACAGATTTTTTTAGTTGACACTCTACTGTTTGAATAATTTTTTGGAGAAAAATACTTTTTAGTATAATCAGAAAAAATTGGTTTAAATGTACTTAGAAATAAATATGAAAAACTTTTATCTTTCGTAATATTTTTCATATGAATTTGTTTTCATATTTAATTTTAAAATTTTGATTTAATGATACTTATGAATTTTTTTTAAAAAAAAATGTTCTAATAGTAGAATATCAAATATAAAAACTTTTATCACTTGGTCACGGTGTACAAATCGATGAGACTACAAGTTACACTTTTACCTTAAAATTTTAATGTTGTTTTTGACAAGAGACGTGGAAAGAGGTGACTTTCCAAATAGCAATTCAGGTTGGCGCGTAATGCTAAGTGGCCGAACAAAAAAAAGAGGTTACTCATAGAACAAACAATAGTCATAGTTTTAAGCATATTAAACCCCAGTATCAAAGTCCAAAAGATTCAAATCACATTGAACTCTTCCCTTGCTATGTTTATATACATATCCGTCCTGAGTTAGAGAGACGCATCCAATAACAACAAATACAAACGAACAACACCTAAATATCTACTCTCCGATGTTGACTGGTAGGCGCCGGAGCGACCGAGCGTCTCTCGACTATTTAAGCATCGGCAACCACGATAAGCAAATCATATTTTCCCCAAGAAGAGATCTCAGACCCCAAAAAAATGGGATCCCAAGTGGCAAATTACAAAAACAAGCCTCACGCAGTGTGCATCCCATTCCCAGCTCAAGGCCATGTAAACCCTATGCTAAAGCTAGCCAAGCTCCTCCACTCCAACGGCGGGTTCCACATAACATTCGTCAACACAGAGTACAACCACCGCCGCCTCCTCAAGTCCAGGGGGCCCAACTCCCTCGACGGCCTCCCGGACTTCAAGTTCGAGGCCATCCCGGATGGGCTCCCGCCCTCCGACGCCGACGCCACCCAGAGCATCCCCATGTTGTGCGAGTCCATTCCTAAGCATAGCCTGGGACCCTTTGTGGAGCTGGTAAAGAGGGTTAATTCCTCCGGGGATGCTCCTCCGGTGACCTGCATCGTCTCCGATGGTTGCATGAGCTTCACTCTGGACGCGGCCGAGGAGCTTGGGATCCCTGAGGTGCTGTTTTGGACGCCAAGCGGCTGTGGCGTTCTGGGATACGCTCACTACCGTGGTCTAATAGAGAAGGGTCTTATACCCCTTAAAGGTACGTACTGCCAACTTTTTGGAAACTGCACCAATTTGAATCTCAATTAATCGACCCGATTCAACGCAGTAAGAGTATAGATTGAACAAAGTCCTTAAAGTAGCTAGATCTATATGATATACGTGCTTAAGTTTTTTTTTTCTACTATTAATTGTTGTCATGAAACTTTTTAGCCATTAGTTCCTCTTTTTTTTTAGTAACCTATTGATTAACCTTTGTAAAAATACAAGGCATCAACAAAAGCTTGCCGTTCACGAATATAGCAGGCTTCGAAGTATCCATATCTTCCAAAAAAAACATATCGACAGCAGTCAGACGCTGCAGATCGTAGAACAAATCATAAATCCTAGAAATGAATCGAAAGGCTCATCGGGATCGGGAGAAACGCCGAAGGTGATGCCAGGGTTTGCAGTCGGGGGGAGAGGAGTGAAACTAGTGATTACGATTGGAGTCTTACCGGAGAATCCTTCCGGTCAACGCGAGAATTAGGTTATGGACGGAATCGGTATTTTTTAGAGTGGTGGACTCGCTCGCGTGCTGGTTTAATTTTTGACGAGTTTATGTTATCAGAATGGTGCTAGCAACTACCCAATCTGTCTCCATTTTAACGATATAAGAGTCATCACCGCCATAGCAAATACATAATTTTTTTATATTTAGTATTCAGAGTCCAACATAATATATTAAAACAAGAACGATATCGAATAGTATTTTTTACATTCGTAAAATATAACTAACTTTTTTTTAATAAATCCAAGACTCTTACTATTGGATCAATTCTCAATATTTATTATTAAATAATTTTTCCATCACTTAAACGAGTTCATAGAAAAGATAAACTGAAAGAATTGCAATTCCTAACAATAAAATGTAAAAAAGATAAAACAGTGTGAAAATGATGTTCTCAGAAAAAAATCCCGGAAAAAAACAAAAAAGTAATCCACTTGTACTCATTTATTGTCTTAATCCACTTGTACTCATTTAATGTCTTCTTCCACTTGTTTCCTTTTTTAGTCATTATCTAGATTAGATTTTTTTTTGGGTGGAAATTATCTAGATTAGATGTGGACTCGGTAATGTCTTCACTACCTGAATCATGGCTAGCTAGCTACCCAGTATGCCCCACGTTTAATTGATGAGTTCAATGTTGTTGGAAGGTGGTTCAAAGAGTTTGGACCAATTAGTTCACCCAGTTGGATCGATAAATTTAGATCTAAATGCTTAAAAATGTCATTTTTTAGCAAAAAACGAATTTTAGAATTTTTTATTATTCAAAGATATTAAATTTCAATTTTTTATATGTAAATTATAAACCTTGCAGCAAAATTAGAGCACAGCAAGAAGTTAGACCAGGATCTAGAGAACACACTGATTCACTCTCGAGTCCATTATCAAAACATTGATATGCACATTTTTTAATATTACCTACTAATTCTCCGATCTTTAATAGAGTTGACTCATACTTTAAACTCAAGTTTTTTTTGTAATAGCTATATTTTGGTAAAAGTTCTCATAAATGTCATCATATATTTTGGGTGTTTTTTCTTATTTTATGGTTTACAACGTATAAAACCAATTATATGTTGTTCAGAATTTTGACATTTTAATAATACAAGTAGACTTATTCTTGCAGTCCGGACATTAAGTATGCCACATCATCTCGTATCTTTCATATAGACTATCAACTATATATAATACCCTATTAATTTTCAAATTGACTTATATTAGATTTGATGCTACTTTTCAGATGCGAGCTATCTAACAAACGGCTACTTGGACACAAAAGTTGATGGTATTCCAGGGATGGAAGGAATCAAATTGAAGGATTTTCCAAACTTTATTAGAACAACGGACATTAACGACACAATGCTCAACTACCTCGCATCAGAAATAAGCAGGACACGCAGAGCCTCAGCCGTTATTATTAACACATTCGATGCCTTCGAAAAAGATGCTGTTGACTCTCTCTCCAAGATCTTCCCTCCCATATACACTATTGGTCCCCTCCAGCTCCTCGTCGACCAAATCCCGGATGGTGGCAAATTGAAGAGCATCGGCTCTAATCTGTGGAGAGAGCAAGAGGGTTGCCTTGACTGGCTCGATACAAAAGAACCAAACTCGGTGGTGTACGTGAACTTTGGGAGTATAACAGTAATGACGCGCCACCAACTCGAGGAGTTTGCATGGGGATTGACTAATAGTAAGAAGCAGTTCTTATGGATCATTAGGCCCGACTTGGTGGTGGGGGAATCCTCCATGTTGCCTGAAGAATTCGTCTCGGAGACGAAAGATAGAGGGATGTTAGCAAGTTGGTGCCCTCAAGAACAGGTCCTGAAGCATCCGGCAATTGGAGGGTTCCTAAGTCATATGGGCTGGAACTCCACGCTTGAGAGTGTGGCTGGTGGGGTGCCCTTTGTTTGCTGGCCTTTCTTCGCGGAGCAGCAGACCAACTGCTGGTTCGCTTGTAACAAGTGGGGTATTGGGTTGGAGATCGATAACGATGTGAAGAGGGATGAGGTGAAGGAGCTTGTTTGGGAGCTAATGGATGGAGATACGGGGAAGGAAATGAGGAAGAATGCTATGGTGTGGAAAGCCAAGGCAGAGGAGGCTATTGGTCCTTATGGCTCTTCTTACAACAACATGGATGGGCTTGTCAAGTTTCTGCAAGAACTTTAGCAAAATAAACTTGGATTTGGTGTTCTTCTATTCATTTGCGAATCGAATGCCAATACAAAAGTTAATTTGATGAGCTTTGGAGTTTCCAGGAGGATGAGGATATTAGTTAATTTTTTGGGTTTATTGATTTTCTAGGATGATTTTAAGTCTTGTTGGTTCTTTGAAGTTGAAGATTTTCTTGAGTTTATCTTTTGGTTGATTCTCATTATGGAAGATTATTGTTTGATGTGGAGTTTTTCAAGTCAATGCGGATATAATACTCATGATCGAGTCTAAAATTTATTTAAGTGGCCCTTGCTTGCAAGGTGTGCCTCTTAATCCGAAGTATGTGGGTACATTGTCGGCTTTATCAATCTAATGAGGCATCACCTACAAAAGATTTCAATTTTGAGGTTGAAAATGGCTCGAATGTTTATGGGGGATGTTGTGGCTTCCCATTGTACCCATTTGCGGGTATATTAGGTCTGTCTGAATGATATCACATAAAGCCTTCTTTTCCTTGCCGTAACTATTCGGTTACTTATTATAATAATGACATATTACTGATCATAAAAAATAAAGGTCTAGGGCAAGAGAGAAGTTGGGGTATTTATTCAAGTTGCTGATGGTTTCTATTGATAAGAACTACGATATTTTGAAAGATTCTGTTCAAATTTCCAACCATAAAAAGTGGAATAAAAATAGAAAGAAAGAGAGAGAAAAAATATTGCGAGATTTATTATTATAGGTGATAATAAGATATTAAGTTACTTGTTGTTGTATATTTATTTTTTGGGGTTTTCTATCCGTATTATTTAATTATTGTGGTAAAACAATTTACACTATATGTAAGCTTGTCTCAAGACAGCGCCTTTGCATTTCCCAAAAATAAAATAAAATGTCTTCCACTCAAATAAATTCGACATTTTTTAAAAAGAGGTTTTGGTAGTAAGTCGTCTCCATTTTTTTTTTGAGGAAGTCTCAATGTTTTTTTTTGTTTTTAGAATAACTCTCTGTCAGAGTAGAAGAAGTAGGTCACCTTTTTATAAAAATTACCCATTTACAAAAATACGTAAACTATTTATTTATTCCGAGAATCATAACACTCCTAATTTTTTCAGAACTTTTTTTAATGAAGGAAAAGTTTCAAATTGTACCAATATATTTTTTCTTTTAATTCTGTGCATTTTCAAAATTTACTCAAAATTTTTAATTAAATTACAACCATTATCTAAATAATTTGGGGTGATCATCGAAAAATTTTATGGTGCACCTTCTATACCAAGTCACCATTATAGACCCACCAATCAACCATGGTCAATTCTTAATTAAATAAATGACTTGGATATATAAATATGGAAACTAAATCATGACATCATTCTGATATAGTTTAAATAAATTTTTTCTTAAATTTTTGTTTTTAATTAAAAAATAGTCTAACGATTAATAGGAAGTAGAACTTTACTTAGTTTAATAACTAAATTGACGAAACAACGAAGGAGATCACCCCGTCAAGTTAATGTCAAGAATGGGACAAGACACTATTCCACATGCAATTATTGAACACAAATCGTAAAGCCAATTAAAAGCACCATAACACCAATCGACAAAGCATACACGTACAATTTTCAAGATTCACTAATCATTTAAATACCATATCTATATATAGAAAGAGAGAATGTATACAAATATATCATGTTCTGAATCACGTTTATCCAGTAACTTCAATCTTTTCTTTTGGTGAAAAATCACATTTTCGATGTTAACATCACTATCGCCTACTTAAGACATCAGGCCCCTCGACATTAGCTACAATATCCGCCACCGAAGCTATCATCTCTAAGAAGCTACTAGCTTTGTTTCTAAAAAAGAGCATACCTCAGACAATGAGATCCCAAGTGGCAAATTACAAAAACCCGCCTCACGCGGTGTGCATCCCTTACCCAGCACAAGGCCATATTAACCCGATGCTAAAGCTAGCCAAGCTCCTCCACTCCCACGGCGACTTTCACATAACATTCGTCAACACAGAGTACAACCACCGGGGCATCCTCCGGTCCAGAGGGCCAACCTCCCTCGACGGCCTCTCCGGCTTCAAGTTCGAGGCCATCCCGGATGGGCTCCCGCCCTCCGACGCCGACGCCACCCAGGACCTCATCAAACTGTGTGACTCCACCCGTAAGCATTACCTGGGACCCTTTGTAGAGCTGGTTAAGAGGGTTAATTCCGCTCCTCCGGTGACCTGCATCGTCTCCGATGGTTGCATGAGCTTCACTCTGGACGCAGCCGAGGAGCTTGGGATCCCGGAGGTGCTGTTTTGGACGGCAAGCGCGTGTGGTGTTCTGGGATACGCTCACTTTCGTAGTGTAATAGAGAAGGGTCTTATCCCACTTAAAGGTACGTATTCTCAGACAAACTGGTCCCCAGGTCTGTTTCTTTTTCATAAACATAAATCTTTTTGCCCATAAAATTCTGAAATATGTACATCGAGCTAAATCCAAACTAGAGATAACACTAGAAATTGGTAGAAATAGTAAGAGAGCCACACGAAATATAGGGTCTTATAGTTCCTGATAATTTAAAAAACTAGACTCCTTATATATCTCATTATTTTTACTATAAATCTTAGCGCTTTTTAATAATATTACTAATTTGTCATATATTTATTTAGTTTATATGTAGTTATGCATGTAAATTTAGTGTAATAGTAGGCACTTTATGTACCTCGTTACTTTTACGATTGTAATTTTATTGGAAATATAATGAGGCCTTTACTAGTCCTCGTAGCTGGTTACAGATTTTGATTGAAAATCAGTGTTAGATAAAAAATATATGTGTAACTGTTATTTTAGTGTTAAATGAGACGTTAAATATATGGTCAAATAAACTTATTAATATATTCAATAATTTCCGTTCAAACAAAAAGGCTAAGTGAGATTTCTTCATTTTGAAAAAAAAAAATCAATGTGTATGACTAGTGAAAATCTATGTTATAAAATCACTAGTTGAAAGTCAATTAGACAAATCTATTATTATTTCAACTTTGAACTGCCGTAGCAAATTTTCATTATTGTAATTGAATATGAAATTGTGCATAACAATAAATTTGTTTAAGATTTATTTGCCTATATAATTCATAGCGGTTATATTTAAACAGTATTTTGATGATTGACAGGTGGTAAGCACAAACAATTGCAGTTTGTAACTTTTTAATCAGGAACTGTTCGCCCACTAATTAGCTATCAAGAATCGATTGGAGTACTTGCCAAACACCCATAAAGTTATGATTGGCGATGAACGATTTTTTATTATTCTCATTTAGTGAACAAAACTTGTACTTAGTTTCCTTCCTTCTATCCACATATGTTGATGACATTAAATGTAAACAAATATGATTGATAAAAACATTCTCTGTATGATTCCCCATTAGTTTTCTTTGGACTTATATTAGATTTGATGCTACTTTTTCAGATACGGGCTATCTAACAAACGGCTACTTGAAGACACAAGTCGATGGAATTCGAGGAATGGAAGGAATCAAATTAAAAGACTTCCCAAGCTTTATCAGGACAACAGATATAAACGAGCCATTGCTCAACTTCATAATAACAGAAATAAGCAGGACATGTAGAGCGTCCGCTGTTATTATTAACACATTTGATACCTTCGAAAAAGATGCCGTTGACTCTCTCTCCAAGATCTTTCCTCCCATATATACTATTGGGCCCCTACCGCTCCTCGTCGACCGAATCCCAGATGGTGGCAAATTGAAGAGCATCGGCTCTAATCTGTGGAAACAGCAGGAGGATTGTCTTCACTGGCTCGATACAAAAGAACCCAACTCGGTGGTGTACGTGAATTTTGGGAGTATAACAGTAATGACGCGCGACCAACTCGAGGAGTTTGCATGGGGATTGGCTAATAGTAACAAGCAGTTCTTATGGGTCATTCGGCCAGACTTGGTGGGGGGCGAGTCCTCCATGTTGCCTGAGGAATTCGTCTCGGAGACGGAAGATAGAGGGATGTTAGCTAGTTGGTGTCCTCAAGAACAAGTCTTGAAGCACCCGGCAGTTGGAGGGTTCCTAAGCCACATGGGTTGGAACTCCACGATTGAGAGTGTGGCTGGTGGGGTGCCCTTTATTTGCTGGCCTTTCTTCTGCGACCAGCAGACCAATTGCTGGTTCGCTTGTGCCAAGCGGGGTATTGGGTTGGAGATTGATGGCGATGTGAAGAGGGATGAGGTGAAGGATCTGATTTGGGAGTTGATGGATGGAGAGAAGGGGAAGCAAATGAGGAAGAATGTTATCGATTGGAAGACCAAGGCCGAGGAGGCTATTAGTCCCTGTGGCTCTTCTTACAACAACATGGATGAGCTTATCAAGTTCCTGCAAGAATTTTAGCAGATTGAGCTTGGATTTTGTGTTCTATTCAATTGAAAATCGTTGACCGATGAACTTGGATTTTTTGGGTTAAAAAGATAGATATTTTTCCTAAATAGGCAAAAGTTATACATATTCTCAAAATATGTTAAAAAATTATTTGGAGGCGCCAACCTTTCTACATGTACAGGTTTGGCAGAGGCGTTCCCACTAGTTTTGAGAATATGTATAACTTTTTGCTTATTTAAGAAAAATATGTATCTTTTTTACCTATTTCAGAAAAAATCTCTAATGAACTAGTTTTAAATAATTAGTTTTGGGAATTCCAGAAACTGTGTCGAATGATAATATAAAAAATAAATTTGATGAACTTTGGAGTTTCAAGGAGGATGAGGATAGTAGTTAATTTGTTGGGTTAATCGATTATCTTGGATGATTTTTATTCATGTTGGTTCTTCAAAGTTAAAAGATTTTCTTATCTTTTGGTTTTATTCTTATTATGGAAGATTATAGTTTGATGTGGAGCTTTCAAGTCAACGCGAATATAATAGGTACATTGTGAAGTTAATCTTGTTAGCTATGCCATGTCCATGAAGGATTAGCTAGGGTAGGTCGAGGAGATGGTCAAATTTAAAATTTTGACTAGTTTCGAACTCATCTTTAAGAAGAAATTTTTTTTACCTATTATGATTTTCTTCTCTTATTAGTTGGATGACTTTGGTATATGATATTGGGTAGTATAGGCAGTGGCATTGCCCCTCTTATATCTTTACATATTTTATTGATGATCATTTACGTCTAATGAATATAAATTTTTTAGACAAACACATATATTGTGTGTTAGGATTTGTCCCAAATTCCTAATTAGAATAGAACTCAAATTCCTATTGATGAATATATTGGACTTGTCATCTATATATAGGAGAGTAGGGGTTAGATGTTCTTTGGTCTTGGTCTAGGTCTTTGCATAACGCAATGGTAGTATAGGCACGAGAGAGTTAGGCTTGAGGCACCGCCTCGCCTATGGCTTATGTACCATGTATCTCCACATAATATAGTGATGATCGTCTCGGCCCCGTGGAATAGGTCTTTCGACCGAACCACGTAATTCTTGTGTCTCGTATTTTACTCGTTTCGATCTTATTTCTCAACAATTGGTATCAGAGCCGGATCTGAGTATACGAGTATTTGACACAGAAAAAAAAAATTTCGTGAACAGTAATCCGATTTGGGGAAATCGGAAAACTAGGGTTTTGACACCTTTTGGAGCCGCAAGCCGCCGCCCCACCAGCCTGCCGCCCCGCTCGAGTCCTCGCCGTCGCCTAGAGGAGGCGACCACCGCCCGCCCCCGCCGCTGAGAAGAGAAGGACCGACGCGGAGAGAGAGAATCGGGACCCGTCGAGGAGAGAGAGAGCTCGGCGGAAGAAGAAGAGTTCCGTCCGCCGCGGAGAGAAGAGAATCGCGGACTGCGCGTCGTTGAAGGAGCACGCCATCGCGCGCCATTGAAGGAGCACGCCGTTGCGCGTCGTTAAAGGAGCACGCCGTCGGGGAGAGAGAAGACCGACAGAGAGAGAGAGAGAGAGAGATACGGGGAGAGAGAAAGAGAGGTGAACTCCGCGTCTCTCCGCCGCCGCCTAGCACCGCCGCCGCCGTGCCCACTCGCCGGCGCGAGCTTGCTCGCGCCGACCGAGGCCGAGCCGGCGCCGCCCAGCCGCCGCCTTGGAGGATTGGGGGTTGAAAACCCTAATTTCTTGGATTGGGAATTTCGGGTCAAAAGGAGTTGACTGACCGGTTTGGGTTTTCTGGTCCGACCAGAAGATGATTTTGGGGCTGGCTAGTGATCTTTTGACCTGTTTTGAGGCTGATATGTTTGGTTTTTTGACTATATTCGGTAATTGAGGCTTGGTGGATGTGATTAGTCATGGTTTTGAGTTGACCAGACTTGTTTTTTGGGGCGGAGATCATATGGTTGATCCTTGGAAGTAGATCGGTTAATGGCTTAAATGTCTGGGTCTTGTTTTGGATCATGAAGTTTGGGTCGGGTTTGATGGGCGTGGTGATTTTGTTGTCCGAGTTGAAGAATTTGACCAAAGAAGGGTCAGATTGGGGTCCTGTTGAATTGAAGATTGGTTCAAGTCTTGGAGATTCACGGTTGAAGATCGATCATGTGATTTGGTTCAAGGTGGAGACTTGTTGGGTGTTTGACCCAAATCTTATTGGACTTTGAGCCCGGGTCCAATGGTATCTCCTATACATGTATGTGGTATTATGTGTGTAGTCGAGAGTGGTGTGAGAAAGTTAGAGGAGCTTGAGGCGACTTCTTTCTCCAGAGACTCCCTTGTTCCATGGGATTTGATCAGGTCTGTTTTGGGTTCATGGTTGATCGGTCATGGAGTGGTCGTATCATGTTGGACCAAAAGGTGAATCATGTGAAGACCTTGAGCATTGTTTGGACCAGTTACTCGTTGATGATGAAGGCGAAGATGTCCAAGTATCAAATTTGTTTTGACTCACAGGTTTTGCAGTATATCTCCTGGTTGCCCATGAGGATGGAGGAGTGAGGTGTAATAGCAACAGCAAGCTTGGTGTCCAGAAGGTATTCACGTGAAGGTGATGTAAAGTCCTGTAGCTGGTGGAGAATTCCAAGATTGATGTCCAGAAGGTGTTCACGCGAAGGTGATGTAAAGGCATGTAGCTGGTGTCCTCATCTCTTATTTGGACTGAGATTGGTGTTCGCTCGGCGATGTAACCCCAACAGTCGGTGTCCACATGAAGGTGGAGGTTTCTCGTGAAGGTGGAGTCTGCTATGTCGGTAGAGAAATGATTTGAGAGTGCCCCTAGAGAGTACACCATACTGGGATGAGTATTGGTCGTGCTGGAGCTTCTGGGATTGAAGCTGGCCTATGAGATTTAGGCATTGATGTGGGCGTTGGAGTTTCTCCAATATAAAAACTCTCGTGTTGCGCGCATGAAAATTTTCTCCCGTTGTGTCGGTTCTTCTGGAGTTGAAGACCCGAGGTGAGTATATGTGTTGAGATACTTGTGGAAGATTCCATTCGAGGTGGAGTTTCCAATATTGAGGCGGATGATGATATGTGGAGCATGAAGCTTATTGGAAGATACACACAGTGAAGATGGTCTGATGTGGACAATGAGCTTGAAGCTTGAAAAGACGATTGATTTTGGAATTTGGTCCAAGGTGGAGATTGTTAGGATTTGTCCCAAATTCCTAATTAGAATAGAACTCTAATTCCTATTGATGAATATATTGGACTTGTCCTCTATATATAGGAGAGTAGGGGTTAGATGTTCTTTGGTCTTGGTCTAGGTCTTTGCATAACGCAATGGTAGTATAGGCACGAGAGAGTTAGGCTTGAGGCACCGCCTCGCCTATGGCTTATGTACCATGTATCTCCACATAATATAGTGATGATCGTCTCGGCCCCGTGGAGTAGGTCTTTCGACCGAACCACGTAATTCTTGTGTCTCGTATTTTACTCGTTTCGATCTTATTTCTCAACATTGTGTATAGTTAATCTTTTACATAATTTTCACTTATTAATTATTATATAATATGAATCAGTAATTTTTTCCACTACCTTATAAAATTATTATTGGAACTTCAAAATTTGAAACAGATGAAAATTCAACATACTGTCAGACAAAATAGCAAATAATTAGATTCGCTATTTTTACACTCATTCGTAAATACATGTCGCCCGGTGATAGCCTTGCCTTGTTCATCGCATCCTCGAGCTCCCGAATCGTGTAGCCCCGATAACATTGTCCCTAGTGGGATTTTTGACCAGTCAAGATGGGAAACACATATTGTAAGAAAGTTTTAGCAAGTTCCGCTGAGCGATTTCTTTCTTTAGAGCCTTCCTTGTGTTCGTAGTATACTGGCAAGGTCAATTTCGGGTTTATGTATGCTGATCGGTTCAAGATTAGTTGGATTATCATTGTCATAAGTTAGGGCGACCTCGGCGTGGTCCTTGCCTGCAATCCGCAGTGCACGGGTACATTGTCGGCTTTATCAATCTAATGAACCGATCTGGTCACTTCCCATTGTACCCATGTGCGAGTACATTAAATCGGTCTGAATTATATTATTTTTTCCAGAAAGGATGGTGTTAAGTCTAATATTAATTTACGATGTTACAAATCAGAAGTAGCGAATACAAAGACAAAGGCCGATAAAGCCTAACAGAAAATGATAACCAAACCGAAGACAGCAGAGTGGCACAGATGGAAGCGAAGGACGGTCGAGAAGCAACAAATGCCAACGACCAAAGCAGAATTCTGCCGAAATAGGCTACGGCTAATAATCATGAGGCAGCGTCATAGACGCAGCCTTACGGACATTTGAATACATACAAGATGCACGCAAATGAGTGCCAATGTCGAAAAAGTTTGACCGGGACAAATTTCTCCACCTGCACTAACAGAAAAGGTAACATTATAATCGGTCTAAATTATAATGTCTCACCTTATCTAGAGGTTTCTTTTCTTTATTGTAACTATTTGGTTACTTATTATGAAAATGACATTTGAATACATACAAGATGTACCCAAATGAGTGCTAAGGTCGAAAAAATTTGACCGGAACAAATTTTTCCACCTGCACTAACAGATAAGGTAATAGAAAAGGTAACATTATAATCTGTCTAAATTATAACGTCTCACCTTATCTAGAGGTTTCCTTTCTTTATTGTAACTATTTGGTTACTTGTTATGAAAATGACATTTTATTCAGCATAAAAAATAAAGGTTTGCGACAAGAGAGAAGTTGGTCCTTGCTCAATCCGCAGTGTACGGGTACATTGTCGGATTTATCAATCTAATGAACGGATCTGGTCACTTCCCATTGCACCCATGTGCGGGTACATTAAATCGGTATAAATTATATTATTTTTTCAGAAAAGATGGTATGAAGTCTAATATTAATTTACGAGGTTACAAAACAGAAGTAGCGAATACAAAGACAAAGGTCGATAAAGCCTAACAGAAAATGATAACCAAATCGAAGACAGCAGAGTGGCACAGATGGAAGCGAAGGGCGGTCGAGAAGCAACAAATGCCAACGACCAAAGCGGAGTTCTGCCGAGACAGGCTACAGCTAATAATCACGAGGCAACGTCATAGATGCAGTCTTGTGGGCATTTGAATGCATACAAGATGCACGCAAATGAGTGCCAAGGTCGAAAAAGTTCGACCGAGATAAATTTCTCCACCTGCAATAACAGAAAAGGTAACATTATAATCGGTCTAAATTATAACGTCTCACCTTATCTAGAGGTTTCTTTTCTTTTTGTAACTATTTGGTTACTTATTATGAAAATGATATTTTATTCAGCATAAAAAATAAAGGTTTGCGACAAGAGAGAAGTTGGGGTATTTATCGTACCCTGGCTGAACTTAGAAAATGCTAATGGTTTCTATAGATAGGAACTACGATATTTTGGAAAGATTCTGACATTTAAATTTAGATAGACTTTACATATAATATTGTGAGAAGTAGAACTCAACCATAAGAAGTGGAAGAAAAATAGAGAGAAAGATAAAAAAAACCGTGAGATTTATTATTATATATGAAAAAAAGACCAATTTGACATCCAAAAGAAAATTTACAAAAAGACCAATTACTCCAAACAAAAAACCTAACATGAATATTCGATCCATGGCCAAGAAGCTATTCAATTAAATAACATTTTTATCAAATTAATAGTATATATCAGTTACCGGATCTAGAAGTCAAATATCTAGAAGTCAAAGATGTTCACATTTATCTAGAAGTCTTCGACTTTATTTAATTAATGTTAAAGTTATTTTTAGTACATCGTAGTTTGAGTTTTAATATATCACTGTTTCGTGGTTTTTAAATTTCTGACTAGCTCACAATGGTTATACCACACTCAAAATCAAACGTCATCTCCTAATCCTAGTTACTTTATTTTGTGGAATTTAATCTCAATTACTTGAATTATCATATCACATCATTAATTATATTCACGTCTCATTTTACATCACAAATTTTATCTACGTATTATGTCACATCACTAATTTGATCTGTGTGGTATACCAATAGCCCTTGATCAGATGAGTGTCATACTACATCACTAATTTGATTTGTGTGGCGTACTTTGACCCTCGATTTGACACCATTGATCTCATCCTGATCTAGGATTGAATCTAAATGATGCCATTGTCCTATTTTTCTCACATTAGTGAAGTAACATATCGCACAGATAATACTAGTGAAGTGATATGTGACGTGGTGGGATAGATCAAGTAACTAGAGTTAGTATGCGTTACTTGGTTATCAATCACGTAAAATATTTGTACCTGGTCAAAGTATTTAAAACCATAATATAATAATGTGACGAAACGTGAACCGATAGTATTAAACTAGATTTTAACCATTAATTAAATCATAAATGAGCTTCTCCATGTTTTAACAAAATCGACAAGTATCGAAAGAGCTTATTAAATTTGTTTTAACTAACCATCTGTCACCGCCACATGCAGCCGAACCAGATACCCAAATCAATTTCTAAGATTCACTAATCAATTAAATACTACATCTATATACAGAGAGATAATGTATATATATTTATGTTGCGAATCAAGCATAACCAGTAACATCAATCTTCTTTCTATGATGATGAAGGGATTAAGAAAGAGGGAGAGAGAGAAAGAAAACACTTCGGAATATATTTTGGAAATTAAATAATTTCAAAATTACTTAAAATAGTATAAAAGGGTGATTTAATATAAATTAGTGACCATAAAAAAATATTAAACATCAGTGACCATTAGCTACATTTTTTAAAAGTTCAACCAAAATATATGTGATTATTACAACAACTACTATAAATTTAGTGACCGTTCCTGATTTCTGTTCGAAGCACAAAATTCAAGAAACACAAGAATAGAAAATCTACAGAAAGATTGGCAACTTTGCTCATATAAAATTTACAGCTAATTTTTTTAATTAAATACTAAACAAAAATAGAAAAAAGATAATTAGAAAAAGAAGAAAGAAAGAACTGAAGTTAAATGAATGATGAAAAGAAAAAGGAAAATCTACAAGAGAAAGGAAGAATACATTCTATGGGGATTTTTTCTGAAATGGGTAAAAAAGATACATATTTTCCTTAAATAGGTAAAAAGTTATACATATTCCCAAAATAGGTTGAAAGATTATTTAATATTAAAAAATATTGAAGGAGGCGCCCCAACAAGTTGGCCCCTCCAGTGGGAACGTCTCTGTGCATGTCGGAAGGTTTGGAAAAAAAATACATATAAATCTATAAAAAGTCATTAAAAAACTCCTAATGTCATTAAAAAACTCCAAAAAAAATTAAAGGAGGCGCTGTAGTTGGGTGGCGCCTCCACTTTGATTTTTTTTAATAGTTGTCCACTTAGGTTATTTGTATTATTTTATACTACTGCAAGTAAAAATGTAAGTATATTTTACTAAATTCAAATCAAAATATTGGGATGAATTTACGAATTGAATCAAGTTTATCCATAATTTGTAAAAAAATAAATTTCGATAAATTCGGTCACTATTAATTGCTCGTCGTCTCCTTATTTATTCTACAACCAAATATTTTTTTTTGGAATCCAAAAAAAATTTATTTGGAGGCGCCAACTTATATGTATTTTTTTTCCAAAACCTTTTGACATGCACAGAGGCGTTCCCACTGGAGGCGTCAACGCCTCCTTCAGTATTTTTTAATAATAAATAATCTTTCAATTTATTTTGGGAATATGTACAACTTTTTGCCTATTTAAGAAAAATATGTATCTTTTTTACCCATTTCAGAAAAAATCCCCATTCTACGTACGCCGGTGAATTCAAAAATTATTAGTTTGGTGCGGTTATTTATAATTCCATACAAAGAGAACCAGACCAAAACCAACAACTATTCTTTCCGTTTTGGATCCAGTTTTGGATCACATTTTCAGCCAAAGAATGTGATCACATGGATCACCCTCCATGTGACGAACCATAGCGGACCACAGTTTTTTGGATCCAGTTTTGAACCAAACTTTTGGTCCGGGTAGCTCTTTTTTTTTTAGAAACACCACACCATGGATTATAAAATATCAAACAGAAAAGTCTGAGTACAAGAGCCTATTTAGCTTCGAAGGAAGAAGAGAAATCCAAGCCCTATGAAAAAGGCCTAGTCTAGCGGATCGACAAACCTAGTCAGCACCCTCGTTCTGAAGTCTGCCAATCAACAAAAGACTACAAAGGGGCAGAAATTTCAAATCCTCCCGAAGATCCAAAACAAAGCACTTCAACTGCCAAGGTCCGGGTAGCTCTGGTTCAACGGTTTTTGGTTTCTTGCTCACTTCTAGTACAACTATCATAAATGAACTTATCCAAGATGCAGACAGCCTTTGCATTTTCCCGATTAAAAAATGTCAACCACTTCGATAAATTCGGCATTTTTAGTGAGGGGTTGCGGTAACATGTCGTCTCCATGCTTATTAATTTTTCTGAACTAACCCCCGTCATCGCCACATGCAGCCGCAGCAGTTCCCAAATCAATTTTCAATATTCACCAATCGTTTAAATACTATAACAATATTTATATATAGGGATAAATATCGATCTGTCAGCCGCAGCAGTAATATCGATCTTTTCTTTTAGTGAATCACATTTTCGATGCTTATGATTAGGGATTGTTGGAAAAATGGGAGGAAACGGAAAGAGGGAAAAAGTTATTTCCTGAAGGGTCAAAAAAGAATTGATTTGTCTTTGTACTACATCGAAAAGTATAAGGATGAATATCAAGTTTAAAAGAAAGCCTGTGTTGTGAATTTGTAAAGAGTTAGTGAGAAAAAAGAATAGACCTCGCGCGCATATGGTATACCCAAATTGAGATAGATCAGTGAATTTCTACAATTTCACGTCCCCTGCGTGTACGATATAGATGCCTCACAGTTGTCTTGTAAATTTCAAAATAGTTGCATAATCAATTTTCAAATTAAGTGTAAATGCGTGATATAATTGGCCATTTACGAGTTTATAAGGAGGTGATGCCAATTATTTTCCTTCATATGCCGATTGCTACATTTTTCCTATTTCGAGTGGCTTGTTTATCCTTGTTAGTTCCAGTCACTCAAATAATTTTTGGAAGGATCCATTTAATCATAGAGAACCATCACTTTCTTAAGGACGGTGTGACACTACATGACTTGGATCGGTTAGCTTCTTTTTCTACAGATTCCCAACAGGGAAGACCACAGTTTGATTTCAAATTTGAACAAATTTGAATTATAATTCATTAATTTTAATTATTAAAATTATGATTAGTATTCAATTCATCTAAAAATAAATTGAAATATGAAATACGAATTCGTATAAGCCAATTCAAATCCGAATTAATTTTTTGACGAATCAAATGAAATTAATTATGATCATATTTAATTAATGGACACTCTAATTTGAACATGTATGGGTTTTCATAAAGAAATCATGTCTCTTAAGTTCTCCTCACAAATTATTCATACTTCTAATATACAATTGTTTTCAGGGATAACTTCACATCAGTACTCTACAGTTTGTCAATTTTTACGTATGATTTTGTGGTTTGAACGGATAAAACGCATACATGTAATTTGAATGAGTGACCACGGTTCGGATTCAAACAAATTTGAATTATAATTTGTCGATTCAAATAATAAAAACTGTGATTCGTATGCTATTTTGATTTGAATCAATTGTTTCACGAATTGAATCAAATCAAATTCTGAATCTGATTTAATTCATGGTCACCCTTACTTATGATCATAAAAATTAACGTTATAATAGTCAATAATTTTACTCTTTGATGATAACTAAAAATCAACCCAGATATATATTGTTTTTTTTACAACTTTTCTCGTCAAATATCATCATACATATTGCTGATATCAACATAATATTATCAGATTTAATTCATCAAAGACATTCGGTACAAGGCGTGGATGATTTGAAGGAAGTCCAGGGTTCAAAACCCTAGCAAGATGTAATTAATGGTGTAAAATTTATCTTTCATAAAAATATTATAGTTATTCTAAATTTTATATATATATATATATATATTATAGCCTACAATGGAATGTCAAATTTCATTTTGGAACCAAGGCTTAAAAAATTCATATTGGAAGATCAAACCTCAAATCTAAAGGCAATGGGCTTGTAAAATTTTAACATTTATAATCTAGTTTGCCACTCTTGCATTTAGCAATGTAGAATTCTCAATATGCTCATTCAAACATGATTCATTGGGCCGAAATTTGTACGGACTTTGACTTCACCAACGTGCGATAAAATGGAAAACATGCGAGCAAAATAATTTGCATGAGATCAACCCGCTCTAATACTATGTTAAAAATCTTATAGCAAACCTACAACTTTAATGAAATAAATGGGCTAGTGGATTTTCAAATATTATAAACTAGTTCACTACTCTTTCATTTAAGTGACCATTATAGCAACTTTTTTTAGGGTAGACAATTATACCAATTACTATCACAAAAATAAATGACCATTATAACAACTACTATTAATGTAGTGACCATTCCTGATTTCTGTCCAAACACTCTTGCCTATTTAAGAAATCAACCTCCTCGATACACACATATCATTCATATCAAATCAAAGCACATCTCAGACAATGGGATCCCAAGTGGCAAATTACAAAAACCAGCCTCACGCACTGTGCATCCCATTCCCAGCTCAGGGCCATGTAAACCCTATGCTCAAGCTAGCTAAGCTCCTCCAGTCCAACGGCGGATTCCACATAACATTCGTCAACACAGAGTTCAACCACCGGCGGCTCCTTAAGTCCAGAGGGCCCAACTCCCTCGACGGCCTCCCCGGCTTCAAGTTCGAGACCATCCCAGATGGGCTCCCTCCCTCCGACGCCGACGCCACCCAGGACATCGTTAAATTGTGCGAGTTAACCCCTAAACATTGCTTGGGACCCTTTTCGAAGCTCGTTAAGAGGATTAATTCCTCTGATGATGCTCCTCCGGTGACCTGCATCGTCTCCGATGGATGCATGAGCTTCACTCTGGACGCGGCCGAGGAGCTTAATATCCCTGAGGTGCTGTTTTGGACCACAAGCGCGTGTGGTGTTCTGGGATACGCTCACTATCGTGGACTAATAGAGAAGGGTCTTATCCCACTTAAAGGTACGTAATTTTAGACAACCCAAAGAGTCGTCCATAAATAAGATCCGATTTTGTTGCATTCTAAATACCATAAATTCACCAAGTTAGAGATTTCATAGAAGATACAATCATTATGACTTATTAAAAAACAAGAGTTGAGACTCCACATCAAACAGTATGCACAATTCATTGAGCGAGTAGGGGTTATCAAATAAGAAGCATAGTTGACCTTGCCTTTTCATGTTTTATTTCTGATTTGTCGTAGATCTGTTTGGTTATGTTAATTAGATTTATAGCTAGTAGCTAGTGTTGGTGTTTGTGCTCGTTCTGTTAGCTGTTTATTGCTTCTGATTGAAAATTAGTGTTTGATAATAATAAAAAGTGGTGTTAGCTGTTTTTTTGAAGATTAAATGACACAAAAGGTATCTCTTTCAATAATACTATAAATACGTATTTATCATGGTCAATAAAATATAAATTTTCAATATTAAAAGAGCTAGGCAATCTTCATTTTGGAAAAGAAAGATAATGTGTTTCACTTGGAAAAAACGTTGCCGTAATATCAACTGTTAAAAGTCAATTTTTTTTAGGGTTGTGAAAAGTCAATTGGATATGTCTATTATTAATGTTGATTACAAAAAATTACATTTCGTAATTTTGAAATTGGGAACCATTTGTATCCTCGTTTATACTGGAAAAAAATTGGGAACCATTTACCCGTTAATCACCTATCAGAAGGTGATGAAGAATCCTTGTCAAATACTCTTAAATTTTTGTATTAAGATGAATGATTTCTGATTGCCTTCGAATAATCTGTCAAAATTTCAAATTTCAATCACTAATTTTCTGTTTTTTTTAATCCAAGTGTTTGGAAAATATAAACAGCTCAGACCATTAGGTAAACAAGTGTTTTTTTTTCCACAAAAGTGAAGTATTAAACAACTTGACTAACTCTACATTTCATTCTTCTTTGGTAGATGCAAACTATCTAACAAATGGCTACTTAAACACACAAGTTGATTGGATCCCGGGGATGGAAGGTATCAAATTGAAGGACTTCCCCAGCTTTATCAGGACGACGGACATAAACGACATAATGCTAAACTTCGCTATAACAGAAATAAGCAGGATACAAAGGGCCTCCGCTGTTATTATAAACACATCCGATGCCTTGGAACAAGAAGTCGTTGACTCTCTCTCCAAGATTCTCCCTCCCATATTCACTATTGGGCCCCTCCATCTCCTCGTCGACCGAATCCCGGATGGTAGCAAGTTGAAGAGCATCAGCTCTAGTCTGTGGAGAGAGCAAGAGGATTGTCTTGACTGGCTCGATACAAAAGAACCCGACTCGGTGGTGTACGTGAATTTTGGGAGTATAACAGTAATGACGCGCGACCAACTTGAGGAGTTCGCATGGGGATTGGCTAATAGTAAAAAGCAGTTCTTATGGATCATTCGCCCCGACTTGGTGGTGGGCGAGTCCTCCATGTTGCCTCCGGAATTCGTCTCGGAGACGAAGGATAGAGGGATGCTAGCTGGTTGGTGCCCTCAAGAACAGGTCTTGAAGCACCCGGCAATTGGAGGGTTCCTTAGCCACATGGGTTGGAACTCCATGCTCGAGAGTGTAGCTGGTGGGGTGCCATTTGTTTGCTGGCCATTCTTCGCGGAGCAACAAACCAATTGCTGGTTCGCTTGTGACAAGTTGGGTATTGGGTTGGAGATCGATAGCGATGTGAAGAGGGATGAGGTGAAGGAGCTTGTTTTGGAGCTCATGGATGGAGAGAAGGGGAAGGAAATGAGGAAGAACGCTATGGAATGGAAGGTCAAGGTAGAGGAGGCTATTAGTTCTTGTGGCTCTTCTTTCAAGAATTTGGATAGGTTTCTCAAGTTTTTGCAGGCATTTTAGCAGAATAAGCTTGAATTTGATGTTGTTATTTTCATTTGTCAAATTGTTTTATGATCATGTCATCTACTTTCGAATAATGAGTTGTGGAAACTACTTAAATTGTATCCTATAAGAAAAAAGATTGTACTTTTAATTTCATCCGTTACAAGAGATAATTGTTTTATTTTGAGAATCAAAGATTGATACAGCATCCATTAGCAACAATAAAGTAATCATTAACTTTATAGTTTTTATTTTTCAGGAGAGATATAATATTTTTTTCAGATAATTCAATTTTAATTAAGTATTCTGTGGATTCGTTTTGTTTATTTTGATGATATAAATTTTCCAAATTCACGTCTTGTATAATTGGTGGTAGCTATGACTAAACTTGGATAGCATTTCAAAAAGGGCCGAATGTTTTATGGGCACGAAAAATGTCCGCGAGATACTGGGCTGGGCTTTACTAAGCTTTGAGGGGTTTGATCAGAAACTAGTTATGTTTTTAAATAGAATCTTTCAAGTATAAAGATTTTTTTATCGAATATTAAATATATTGATTATCAGAAATATAAATAGGTTTCTACTGATCTTGATTTCAAACATATAATTTCAATAAATTTAAATTTTTACCAAATTTATCGAAATTGTTGACAAAAATCCTAATTCATCGTATCTTTGTGCCCGACCAAAAACCGAAGATAACTTGGTTTTACGTATAAAAATGACAGGGTAAAGTTTTGGCTTTAAAAAAAGCGGAATAATTGAAAGAATCTGCGATAAGAAATAAAAACGAGTTCTTCATCAAAATGAAAATTTAAAAGGGCAAATTTCTCTCAGGTCTCTCGAATTTGACGAAATCACCAGTAGGATCCTTACTATTTAAAAATCCCTCATTTTGTTCTCCAAGTTTGTTAAAATATAACTCTCGGGTCCAGGGTGAAGAGACATTATAAATAGTGAGGGTAATTACCCCCCACTTAATTTTTTGTTTGTTTGATAACTAGGAATATTTTTTAATGTATGTCCCCACTAAAATTAGAAATTGACCCCACTAAAAATTAATCAACCTAAAAGTTGAAACCAAATCTTAAAAAATTTTAGGTATTTCTTTAAAAAAATTATATTGCCATCACTCTCCAAATTTTCTGGCTCCGCCCCTGCTCAGGTCTCAAGTGGGTCAATTGCTGACATCAGCAGTCAACGTAATTATTTTTATGAATATTTTACCCTTTCAAAAAATTGTAAAAAATAAAAAAGTGTCGTCTTTTTCTCTCTCTCACCATCGGAGTGGCCCTCCCTCCCCGGCCGCCCCATCTCTCCCTTCCGCATCTCAACTCCCACCGCTCCCACCTGCCTCCCTTACCTCTTGCCCCCTCGCCCCTTCTCGTAACTACTCCCTCCTAGTCGCCATGGCCAACGTTATCGTTGAGTTTGCCGTTCCCCTCGTGTAGACCCTCGGTCAAAAACCATAGTCGCCATGGCTATCATTGTCATCGTAACTGCTTGATCCGCTTGAACAACATAAAAATTTGGCAATTCCAGATGGTTCAAAGTGTGAGCATCATCGATTTGAGCCTCATCATCGTCGATCGAGAAGAAATTGGTCTCGTCATCACTGTGTTTGTTCCTTGACCAAGGAACAAACACAGTGATGACGAGACCAATTTCTTCTCGACCGAGGAAGACGACAACCCACCGGTCTATTTAGCCTCGTTGTCGTTGGTTGATTGAGCCTTGTCGTCGGCGGTGGTCGATGAGCGTGGAAGATGATGACCTTTTTTTGTTAATTTTTTACGAGGGTATAAAGGTCATAATAAAAGTTCTGTTGACCGTTGATGTCAGTTGTTGGCCCAATAGGGACCTGAGAGTTCTATTTTTCCAAACTTGGAGGATGAAAAGAGGAGTTCGAAAATAAAAGGACGCTACTGGTGATTTCGTCAAATTTTAGAGATTTGAGGGCAATTCGCCCAATTTAAAATCTACTGAGATAGAGGCGTGACACTTTGTAGTAAACTAATCATATCATTCCCTTATTCTTTATTTTATTTTCAATTTTCGATCCAGGCAACACTGAGATGCGTTGAAATTTATCAAAAAGAAAGTTCAGAGGAAAATGTAAACCAAATATATTATAACAAGTTAGGGTTGTAAGTATCAACGTTAAATGCATTATAAATTTTAAATAATAATAGAATGGATTTTAAATAAAATTGTGACGGCAATCTTGGAAAAAGAATTTGTCATGAGTTTCACTTTTTTATATAAACTTGTAACCATTATTAGGAGTTATTTTTATTGGTTTTCATTAAATATAAACTTGACACAAGACTAATATTATTGGACTAGCTAGCTAATAATTGATCAAATGGGCAATGCCAATCTTGCTCCAAAAAGTTTGTGCCATATGTTGGCCAATTCGGCACGAGTCAACTCCGTTGAATGTAACGACTGATCTACAGCTGTTCCGATTACGACGCCTTTTGGATTCCTTTAATCATCGTATAATGGAGAAAGCACATCGTTCTCTCCCTCTCCCCCATTTTTCTAATAATGCGAAATACAACTCACAAGTTTAGATCGACTAGTGATGCATTTATTTTTTCAATAAATAGAATCTTATCTTAATGAGAGTTTGAACTCAAAGTCATTTTATGCTAAATTCTCTTTCCCTATATTGTTAGAGCAAGTAATTTTTGGTTAATGCAATTGTTCTACATTAAGCACAATGGTTTAATTCTTAAAAATATAGCCATGTTAAATACGTAGAGAGAGATTTAAAGGTCCTACATGACTGGAATCAAAATTTAATTAGTGATAAAATTGTTATAGCTTAACCAAAATCTCTCGAATTCGAATCTTAGAAAACACAACAATGTAAAATAATTGTTGAGATACATTTTTCAATTAAAAATACTATTTGTTGAAATCTAGATTAATCAATTTTTAAATATGAACTCGACTAATAAAATTGATATTCTAGTTTGACCGATTTTGAGCTATGCCTATACTCCGGTTGTATTAAAATTTGATATGTCATGATTTAATTTGATTTAAATTTAAATTAATAAATCATGTTTGTATATATTTAAAAAATGTGAAACGTAAGTGGGAGAGCTGGTGACCTGCATGCGTCAAGTGAACAAAGGCGTTTCAAGCATACGGACGTCATCCATCATGAACATGGAATGGCTTTTTTATTCGCCGGATTCAACGTCCTTCAATAATTACAAGATTTCCCAACTAAATCTACGTCAAGGAAAATTTAATATTATTTTACGTACGTTCGAAGATATGGCAAAGTTCAACTGGGTCAAGATTGTTGAACTATCTTATTTTGTTCGGTATGTACATTTATTCGCGTCGCTTACAGGGTGCGTGATACAAGAGTAATGGACTCCGGTCAAACTGCGCAAGTACCCAAACTAAACAATGCTCATCCACTTACCCAAAAAAAACAATGATCATCCAATTTAAATATCCAAATTAGAGGTATGTGTTAGGAATTCGGATGAAGTTAGAATTGTCCAAAGAGAGGATGGATTGGGTTCGGAATGCCCATATTCCGGGCCGCTCGGAATAGAGGCAAAATGGTAAAAGGAGTCGTGTCTGTTTGAAACGCGCTTGTTTTGTTGTGTTGTATGGGTGGGCCCCGATCCCCATCCAAATGAAGCGGTGGGATTAAATATTTAAATAATTTCATGATACAGGTTTTGGTATTTAGTACAGGATCCATTGGGCGTGTTTTGGTTTTGTCTTTATTATTTTAATAGAAATTTGTCGAATTAATATACCGTAGTGAATCAAATTGATATATTATACTTAAATAAATCAAACATATATATTATTTAATTTATTATAAATATTATTTAATATTAATCATTTAGACGTAACCGAGCATGCCATGAATTATTTAATTAATTATATATATATTTAAATATTAACCGGATATTCTCGTATCCCGAGCCTACCATTCTCATAGCCCAAGCATGCCATTCTCATACCCCGGGCATGATATTCTCGTAATCTCGGTCTGTCATTTCGTAACTCGGGTATGCCATTCTCTTAACCCAGACATGCCATTCTCTTAACCCGGACATGCCATTCTCAAAACCCGAGCATGCCATTCTGGTAATCCGGGTTTGTCATTCTCATAACTCGGGCATTCCAGTCTCGTAACCTGGGCATGCCAGTCTCGTAATCCGGGCATGCCATTCTCGTAACCCGAGCATGTTATTCTCGTAAGCCTGGCATGCCATTCTCGTAACCCGGGCATGCCATTTTAACTTCATTATCTATCACGACAAAAGTTCATGGAACTAGAGCCTTTTTTAGTATAGAAGTAGAACAGTGACCACCGAAATATCAACAAAAAAACCATATTCTTATGAGGTCGTCGTCGGCTGTCATCTTCCTCCTCCGGTGTCGTGCTCCCCTCTCTTTTAAATTACATGACAAATTAACGAAAAAACTAAATCACCCTCTCTTTTACTTACTGTGATTAACGAAACAAACAGCCGTAAGTTCACAAATAATTAAGAAAACTACCCCCTCCTTTCACAAATAATTGGAACAACTTTCTACAAGTTCACAAATAATTAAGAAAACTACCCCTCCTTTTAGTAGTGACTGTAGCCATTCCGAAAAAATTGCATTGCACTTCCTTCTTCCTCCTGCAATCCATTGACTCTCAACAGCTCTTCTTTGAACTAGAGCAACTGAATCATCGTGTCGCGTTACATTGATAGGTGATACTTAAATATATTGAAAAGTAAATTGAGATTGCAGGAGAACAGATAACCGGTAACTGGATTTAGGGAGGAGGTCGGCGTGCTCCTCGTCGGTGGGATCTTACGACAAGATGCTGGGATCTCACCCGATCAAAGATGCTGCCATAAAATCCCGCCACCAGATCCGAGATCTCCAGTTCAACCGCTCGTTCTCCTCCATGACCTCCGCCTCGGTGGTGCTAGTGCTAGTGCTAGTTGCCATGCTCGCCCTCGTCGGTGATGGGCGACGACGTATGGTATCGACGTGGAGTTCTAGTCAGAGCCAGAGCGGTCCGGGTGGCTGACCAAGCAGTGGAAGTACATCAAAATATGGCGGGCGCGTGGTTCGTCCTCAAGGAAGGAAAGCAGTTCTCTAGTGCACCAATGATATTTTAGAAGGGAAGGAAAATATGTATGTTACCAAAATGCCCTTATTCATTTCCAGCCTCTGGAATGAAGTGCACAACTTTTTAGGCCAAATGGATGGCTGTGATTAAGTCCAAATGGTACGGAGCGCATTCCAATGCTCCGTACTCAATCCAAACTAGTCCAAAGGGGAACTGATTCAGTCCTCATCACTATAGTGCAATCCGGATTGTCCGAAAAAAATTCTAGACTATTGATTTGATCTAAAAAGACATGCGCTTCAATTTAACGATAGACAGTGCACACTTGTGACAAATAATCTTAAATAAGACAAAAAGGTGTTGGAATATAAGTTTATAACCAAAACTAATAGTTGGAACTAAAATTCTCAAATAAAATGCCTAATTAGAAGATAATTACTCTTCTATTTCTTTGGTGCTGGAATGACCTTCTAGAATATGTGTTAAGATCATAAACTCAACTGAACAATATGGCTCTTGATAAATGGACATTGATAAATGTGATTGAGCGCAACTCTCAGAAGTAAGCTTGAAAATCAGCTCGTCAAGTTGTGACTTGAAGTGCTTTGCACGTTCTCTAAAAAATAGTCAGATTGTCACTTAATAAGGTTGTTAGGATTCATATCATTCTCCTCATTTCGAAAAGAATTTGTCCTCAAATCCTTGCGTACGCATGCTTCTGCCAATTAATAACCTTGTTGGAAGAAGGTTGAATCTTTAAACGTAGTAGTTACACTTGATACCTTCCGTTCCAATAGAAATGATACTTCGAATATACATAATCTGAAATTATCTCCAAATCAAAAGTTAAAAACTTAATCTTTCTACACCCTTCAAACTGATTCCACTAATTGATCAATGGTGAACCTCCAATATAATCAAACTTATAAACTCCTAAAAAATCAACATGCTCAACATGAAAATCTGAAGTCATGTAGGTTATGGTCTGAACCTCTTCCCATTCACCAAAATCATCCAATGTTGACACCTCTTCAACAATTTTAAGAGAAGCAACCTTCAAACGATTGTCAAAACTAGACACATTGTCCTCAATGTCGCACTCAGTATGAATGATGTTCTCATGTTGTACTTCACCAACTTCTTTTGCAGATAAGTCAATTTTTATCCCCATTAATATAATTTTCTCACAGATGCCTTCATCGTCCCACGTTAAAACTCTAAAAGTGCTACCACCTCTATTCTTAACTTCTTTAGGTCTCCCTCCATGAACTCAATTATAATCTCCTCCTTGAAAATCAGCTCCCAAAATTCTCTCATCTCTAACCTCAATCTTCCTTTGTTGAATTCTTTTCTCCCTACATATATTAGGAATAACTTGTACCAACTCAGAAAATTTACTCTCTATATGGTCTATTCATTTGTGAAACTTCTTGATCGACTAGTACATCATGCCGTCGACTCATTCCACCAGGTCGACTGTTGCTTCTAGTCAACAAGTCCAGCAATACGGTCAACCATTACTTCATGTCATCAAAATTTTTGACCCAGTCGACCATTGATTCCAATTGTTTGACTCTATGTTGGTCAACTATTGTCTCCTCAGAGTCGACCCAAGTTGGTCAATGCGTACAATGAATAGACTACGATAGTCGACCGCGTCCTACACATAGTCCACTATGGTTCATTGATCTTTTTTTAACTAAATGTTAGAATTTTATTAACCAAAAAGAAAAAAATAGCAAGTGATGAGGAGCAAGACAAAGAAAAACAACATTCGAACAGCTACGAAAAATTCCAAGGCCTAAACGGACAGTTAAAGACTAGCTTAACCCGCTGCCATGATAAGGAACTTCACCCGAGCTAACCCACAGGTCAGGTAGTCAAGGATGGATGCTGGCAAATCAAGGAACTAGTGCTTCCTGACTGAAAACTTCCTCCCTTTTAAGCGCGTATTTTTGGCAGGTGGATCAGCAAAAGAGAAGTCATCAGACTTGTGCTCCTCCACCAACCCTAACTTTTCGTCAGTGAGATTAGTCATGGACTCGATAGTCGGGCTATAAGAACCAGCCACCGCTTTGATCCCAGAACCCTCCTGGCCTGGAAAAAAGCATAGGAGGACAAGAGATTCCCGCCTTTGCCCAATCCGGAGGTGAAGGAGGTCTCGCTCCAATTAGGCTATTGCTTTTGCTTGGGCTTTTGCTAGTTGAAGACTGTGGATTGCCTCTTTTGGGTCGGCAAGGATGGGCCGACGTGGACAGAACCAGCAATCAACTCAACCACAGCCGAAAGAGGGGTCGGGGTCGAGTTCCCGATAGTCTCGTTCCTTTCGAGCAAAGAAATCACATCCTAGTCTGTAATAAAATACCACATCGAACGTGCCTTGGAACCCGAAGAACCTGCCTCTGTTACTCTCCTCATTATTTCTGGGCTCGATCTAAGATAGCTAGGTAAGTCAGCCTCTGTTTCGTCGAACAAATTTGCCAGGCCAAAACCTGCCTCATCAATGGCCTCCTTTTCAAACTCAGATCGATGCGTAGGTGCATCATGTGCACAACATTTTTCACTCTCACAAGAAATTACATAAGTCACCTGGACTTGTCCTATAACAAGTGAAGTCAAAGCAAAATTCTCCCTAAATATTTTATCATACGTCTCATTTTGCATTGTCTGCTACATCAAATTCTTAATAACTATAATTAAAGCCAAAAAACTACATGGTTCTCTCAAATCCTCGACATCATCATGACCTGGTTCCGTGGTACACAAAACATCCAACCCCACATGCCCAATTTTAGTAGAATCCGAGACCAAATCCATTTCTTGAGAAAAAGTAGCATCTGAGGCCAAACTTCTAGAGATAGAAATCATATTAGTCTTCAAATCCTCCAAAAAGGAAAATGTGAATCCTCATTAACAAGCTCAGCCACCTCAGGAGCAGCAGAATCAAACTCAGAGTTTGCCAAAGAGAACTCCAAGCCCGAAAATCCTAATGCAACATGTTTTCCAAAGCTGTAATGAGCACAAGATTTGAGCACACATCGAAATCCATGTCAGCAAGAGGAGGAGAGCCGAGGCCATTAGAACCCACAAGCACCACCGCCCTGTTGCCTGTGAAATACTCCCGAGATTCATCTTTATCAGAGATCTCGCCCTCCTCCCTAATCACATCAAATGCATTAGAAGTCTTAACCACTTCAGTAACATAACCCTCAACATTAGCATCTTTCTGTTGCCACACCTATTTGATGCTCCTTATCCCGACTAGAGGAGGCCGGCTCATGAACCACACGCTTTCATCTCCCATTTTTTGGCCAAAGCAGCAACCTCGAGAGCGTGTAACTTACGACAGTTGGAGGAGACGTGACCAATAACCTGACAGTGGTCACAAAAACTAGGCAAGTCAAAGAGCGCTTCTTCTCCAAAACTATCGCAGGTTTATCATCTTCAAGAGTAGGTCGAATAAACTTACCCGTGTTGACCCAACCACCAACACGAGGACGAACAGTAGCCGCATAGAAAGGCCGTGGAGATGACGAAGGAACCGGCAAACCCGGTGAGTCACTGATAGAAATCGCTGGGCCTTCAATAGGATGAACTGAAACCATCGACGGTGCTTGAGTTACCAACGGAGATGAGCCCGCGCCCCTTGCGGTTGAAGTAGGGGATCATTGACAGTAGCCCCGTGACCAGATAGAGACTCGATAGGGCTTATGGCAAAAAATTGAAGCCCGTCGCCCTCGTACAGAAGTTGCAGTACGGCCAGGAAAACCCTAACGCTGCCAGCGATTGACGAGGTAGCTCCCCCACTGGGTCCGAAGAGAGCCCCGCCACAGATGGAAGAAAAGGCAAGGCGGAGGGCAACATGGAGGCGGAGATCGGGCCGCCACTCGAGATAACATGTAAAATTGCGGGAGACGCCGTTGTGGAGAGAGGAAAAGAACGCACCATGGCGACCGCGAGCGACGGCAAGAGTTGGGAGAAGGTCTCCAGAGCCAGAGGGAGCCCCGCCATGGGCCCCCGGCCGGCGGCAGCACGAGAGGGAGTGGGGGAATCCAAATCCACAATCGCCCTTTTTTAAAAGAGCTTTTGGCGGGATTTTCTATGGTCCATTGCTCTTAGACCACCCGCACCAGCGAGCAAACGCGCACGAGTGGTTTGTTTATTATTAAAAAAACAAATGAAAAGGAAAAGGGGACGAGCGGCCGAGCGATACTCGTCGCCCGATCGCCGCTCGCGAGCGATCAAACGGCCACGTGGGTTTTTTTTTCTCTTTACTTATTTATCTATTTAGTTTTACTTGGTATAATATTATTCGTTAAAAATAGATATTTTTGGATATATTTTTGTAGTTATCTAAACATACCTTATCTTTGAAGAAAAAAAATTATAAAAATTAAAACTAAAAAGTTATTAAACTAAAAATTAATAATGAAACTCGTACTCGTAACTTGCTCGACTATTGATTTCAAATATATTTTTGATATTCTTACACGTCGAATTTGGAGAAGTCATAAATTAAAAAGTTGTAGATATATATCCCACCTTCACAAAGCAACTTTAATCAACTCAATCGGACTCCGAAATAAGAAGTTTTGGTTCCCAAATCGAAACTCGTACTTGTAACTCGCTCGACTATTGACTTCAAACATATTTTTGACATTATTACACTCCGAATTTGGAGAAATCATAAATTAAAAAGTTGTAGATATATATCTCGCTTTCACAAAACAACTTGAATCAAATCAATCGGACTCTTGAATAAGAAGTTGTAGTTCTCAAACCAAAATTCGTACTCGTAATTTATATATAAATAAAAAATGATAGTAGATAATATATGAATAAAGTGGAGGGATCTTAATTTCTATCTAATTTTGTAATCATTTCGTAATCTTAATTTTATTATTTTATTATAATTTTTTCCTTGTTGTAATTACAGAATAATCATTATCGTATATTTATTATAATTTATATATATATAATAATAATATTTAATATGTGAATAAAAGATAAATTATTTATCTATTTTGTGAATTGAATTGTTATCGTGGGTAGGAAAATATGTAATTGAATTTGATTTGGTTGGATTAAGTATAAATAAAAGAGAAATTAATTATTTATTTTGTAAACTTGATTGAGTAGATTACTATTGTGAGTAGTTTTGAATACCAAACATCGGCCTTCACTATACCAAAGAGTTACGTAATCGACCCTAATTTCAACACCATAATTTCGCGCTTCAACACATCTCTTCATCGACATGACAAGTCTCTTCTTAATAGACATATGATTTTTAATCTTTCAAAAACAGACGTGACGTTTTGGAAAATGGAACTAAATATATGACTATTAATTTGGATTGATTCGAGGCTGCCATCGAGGTAGAGAGTCGATGGATCTTTTAAAAGTAAGTTGGAGAGTGGGTCCAATCTTGAATCACTACGAATTCTGAATTATTCCGTTTAGACGCACCATTTAGTGATATGATTGGTGGATTGATGCGTCAGTCAGGACTCACGAGCCATAACACTGCTTTTTGTTTTACCAAAATCCATAACACATCGCTCGCGGGAGATCATATTTTATTCACTAGTGGTCGGAAGAGTTTCGGATTCAATAAAGACTACATAAAAAATGTCTATACAGAAAATTTGGGTCGTCAGATTTGATTATTTTTAAATCTGATGATCAATAATCTACAGGTGATAATAATTTACATATAAAATGATATTAGTTTATATGTAAAATGATATGAGTTTGAGTTACTTTTCATGGTCATGGATGGGGACTGGGTGATAATAATTTACATATAAAATGATATTAGTTTATATGTAAAATGATATGAGTTTGAGTTACTTTTCATGGGTGGGGACTAACCCAGTCCCCACCAAATTGGGCCCCAATTGGAGGCCGGGGAAAGTGAATGAAAATTCCCTTTATTAAGTTCATTAGTTTTAGCTACAACAAAAAATAATTCAATCCGTGAACATAGGTTGAGTGACTCTTTTAATAATGTACCAATTAAAATGACGATCATATTTTAGGTTAATATATTTGGATGTGTTGTTACTCTAAAAAAAAAGAACCATGACCATATTTGAGGGTAGAGATAATAAAAAGGCGGAATGAAAAACATTCATAAATCATAATAAAGGCAAAAACATTTTTCCGGAGATACCTTACAGTATTTGTTTGCAAAATTATACTATTAAATTCTGTGTAAAACAATGTTTAATAAGCTAAGAACTCTAAATAAATTTGATGTCAAATTTGGCACTCATAAAATTTTTGAAAATGTACAAATATACAACTTAAAACACAGTAACGGTGATTCCATTTTTGCGAATTAATACATGTAATTTTTTAATAGTATATTACTGAAAAAATCGGAGAAAGTAGTAAAGAAACTTCCGATCAAGCTAAAAAAGTTGTATTCTTTTCGGACATGGTTAAGTTTGTATTTGTTATCAGTTTAATGACTTTAATCTTATCGGATGAAAGCTTCACCACTTGCCACTTTTAAAATGGTCTCCCATCCCCCAGCATCATATTATAAGGACCCCCAATGGCCACATCCGCACAAATCCAAACATAAATTTACACCATCATCAACCCCGATCCCACTTTCCGCAATGTTCCTTTTTTCCATATATCAAACACCTACTAACAAGATTTATCATATTTCGAATCGCATAAAATTATCGAACAATAATAAAAAAAATTCTAATAAATATTGACATTAGTACATTCTAAAATATTTGAAACCTCTTAATCAAATTTTAGACAGGTAAATTTCACTCTCTATGTACTAACATCATATTTTGATTTCAATCATATCCAACGTTCTAAAAAGGCGGTCCGATCACTGGTTTGGCTATTTGGGGATACGGAGTTTGGGAGTTGGTACACTCACTTTAAAAATTGCTCAAAATTTGGTGGAATTGGACAATTCGATGAGATATTTTGATCAATTTTGTTCGCAACTAATATAAAATTCAATAAAAAAAAGTGGCATCCCAAATCTACGAAAAATAAACCAAATCAACATATTTGCAATATTTAGCTGATGTATTATTTTAAATTAGTAAAAATAAAAAATTAATTCTATCAATAATCTGATAGATCAGACTGGTGGACCTGAGTACGGGGAAATTCAGGGTCTGCCCCGGACCATTTTTAAAAACCTTAATCGTATCCACATTTTTAAAGCAAAGATATATCCACATTTATTATTCCGTATTCCACAACCCCACATTTTCCATCCACCCCAATTACACGTCAGCACAAAACGACAAAGACGACGAAAATAAAAGACAAAACTACCCATAAGAAACAACCTTCTCCATCCTTCCGAGCTTATCTACAAACTACAACACGCCGTGAAACGGCGCCGTACCGCTTCGCCCCTCACCCGAGCGTCTTGCACGCGGAGAGCTGCGGGTCCCACATGGCGGGGAGGAGGAACTTCCTCCCGTGTGCACCGTACGCGTTGAAGCTGGCGCCGGTGACCTTGTCGGTGAGGAGTTCGCCGGGGTACCCCGGGTACGAACCGGGCCCGAACTTCCCGGTGCAGGCGGAAGCGGCCTCCAGCGGCGCCGTCACCGGCCCCTGGAAGTACCCTCCCCGGAAGGGGTTCGTCACCGTGTTCGCCAGCAGCGACGCCAGCGTGATCACCATCCCGTCCACCCCGACGTCGCCGTTAGGCGCCACCAGCGGCGGCGCCTGCGGGCCGTACATCGGCTGGTGGAACGGCCACGCGCAGTACCCGGGGCACTGCGCCTCCGGGTTCCCCACCCACACGTACGCTCCTCCCCCTCCCCGGAGGACCCCGTGGGTGCCGCACCGGCCGGAGCAGAATCCGTCGACGGAGACGTCTCCGGCGGTGAGGACGACGTTGATTGTATTGTTTCCGGCGGGGTTGACTTTCGAGGCGAGCGCGAGGAGGTGCGTTGACCGGAGAACCTTCCCGAGGGTGTATTCCTCGTGTAGGATCTGGTGGGTGATTTTTAGAGCAGAGGAGGGGAAGGATCGGGTGCGGGCGGAGTATTTCTCTGTGGTTGCCCACCAGGATGACGTGGAGGGCTGCGGCTGGGCGGGGGAAGACGGCGCGAGGGAGTTGACGAAGTCGACGATTATGGACCGTTGGATTGGGGTGAACTTTCCGTACCAGATGAGATTAACGGCGACGTTCCCCTTCAGGAGGGCGCCGTTGTGGTACTTCAGGACAAGGGGTTGCTCCTTCACTAGGGCGCAGTTAGAGAGAGAAAACAGGAGGGAGACAAGGAGGGCAGTGGCAAGTTGGTAATTAAGTGCCATCTCCTGGGGCGGGGTTTGAATAGGAGGAGGAGGAAGGGGAAGCGGTGGGTTTATGGGGTTTTTGCTTTTTGGTGGGGAGGACTGAGGAGGGCATTTATACAGAGCTGGGTTGTCGAGGGGTGACACGTGGGAGTTCGAGATTAGTTGAGTGTGAGCTGTGAGGTGGTGCCAGGCTGGGTGCTTTACGGGAAGGGGTGACGTGGAGGAGTAGAGAGTCCAAGTAGAGCGGCGAAGCGTAGGGGGGTCTGGTTTGGGCGTGAACTGGTGATGATGGTGACTTTTTTAAAATTATATCTGTTTTCTATTTTTGTGTTTCTGGTATTGATTTTGTATTTTTAGTTTTTCTTTAGAAGATTATATTTTAGATACTTGTGAAGACAGTTAAGAATTAATAATTTTCCAAAACCTAAGATCAGTTAATAATTTTCTAGTGACGGTTTTGCAACAAAAATTTGAGGTTGAAGAGGGTGGTGAGTATTCCAACCAATTTGGGTGCTCGTCGTCATCGGAACACAAACAAAAAAGAATGTTAGAATTAATTAATAAACGGAATTCATAAAAATTGGGAAATTTAACTTAGAGAATCGAAACCCTAAATTATAAGATTAGCACCAAATTTGTTTTCTGGAAGATTTTTAATTGGGATTAGGGTTCATCAATTTTTTTCTGAATAGGGGATTTATGTGGAAAAACAAAGGGTAAATTATCCTATAGTCCTTGGTATTTGGTCATCCTCCTTCTTGGGTCCTGCATTTTCAAAAATGATTTTACCGTCCCCCGACTTTGGTTTTAGAAACTCTCGGGTCCCTGGCTGACGTCAGCACCCATTTTTTCATGAAAATGACCAAAATATTTTCAAAAAAAACAAATTATCATCGTCAAGGGTATTTTGGTCATTTCTCTTTAAAAAAATCAAAAAATGGGTGCTTATGTCAGCCAGGGACCCGAGAGTTTCTAAAATCAAAGTCGAGGGATGGTTAAATCATTTTTGAAAATGCAGGGACCCAAAAAAAAGATGATCAAATACCAGGGACTAGGAAGTAATTTAATCATAAAAAGTGATTTAGTAGGTGCAGCTAGGATGCAGAAGAATAGATGATGTCCGAAATTTTTTATTTTTTGTTCTAAGGGTATTTTATTCAATTCATAGACAAAAACGAAAAAAATTAACTACTGATGTCAGTTAGGGATCCGAGAGTATAATAAAATCAAATACGGAGGATAGGATAATAATTTTTAAAACATTGGGACTAAATAATTAATTGGGCAAATTACCCTCACTTCCCTCTACTTTGGTCAGCCTCCCCCTAGGGTCCCTAGATTTTGGAAAATGATTGTCTCGTCCCTAAGTTTTGATGATAATAGACTATCGGGTCCCTGGAGCCGGAATATTCCATATTCTCTGGCGATACCCCACCTGAAAAGACAAAAATACCCCTCCCACTTAAAAAATAAAAAATCTCTCTTTCTCTTTTCATCTTCTTCCCCAATTCATCTTCAATCTCCAAACTAAAGATTTATCAAATTTCTTTAATTACTCAAAATTAAAATCAAGGCGACTACAAGCGGAGAGTTTTCCGAGAGCTCTCCCTCACCACCACCCTCGTCCTTCGCTCTGACCCCTCCCGCCCCACCTCGCTCGTCTCTAGAGGGTTTCTGAGGAAACCCTAAATGGTGATGCATGCCTAAGAGATCGAACGCGTACGGCAGAGTTCGATGGTGCCGTCGTTCCTGTACGAATCCGAGGAAACCCTAGACGGTGATGTCATTTCGATGGGCCAAAAATCGAGGTTGTTCAAGCGATCTCCATCTTCAAGCGAGCTTCTCCGTTAAAGCCAAATCCAAGCACCACTTCATCTGCGGGACCCAGCTCTACGCTAAGGCCAAGAATGCCTCCGTCTCTTCCTCCAAATCTGTCACAGGCCCCTCGCCAAGCATGTCGAGGCGGAGGCCGACAAGGCGGTCCTGGCGGTGAAGCCGAAGAAGCCCTGTTCGATTTGACAGTGAAGCAGTCTCGAACAGTTTGCCAAACGGTAAGCCATTTTCTGTCGCAAGCACAAAAGTGCGACCGCTGGTCCAATTACTAACAATCAACCCTTCGATTCGACAAGAAGGGACCACCGCCTTCATATTCAAACCACCACCGCCGCCCTTTCCTCCTCCGGCGACTCTCTCCTACTTCCCTCCTTTGCCGTCCTTTCCTCCTCCGGCGACTCTCTCATACTTCTCAGGGGAACCGCCGCTAGGTTACTTGAGCCGATGATGGTGTTCTTGTTCCTTTGTTGTTTCTTCTTCCTCCTAAATTGGGAATTTTTAAAATCTGTCTGTTTTGATTGTCCAGTTGGAGCCTTTACGTGATAATTTGGATGTCTTGTTATTGTTTTAGGATGGCTTAAGGAGTAGCAATCTGTCTGGTTTTATTTTTGTTCGCCGAAATTAATTTTGGTTCTTGGTGGTGGGAGTTTTCGGGAAGAAGGTGAATTGGGGAAGAAGGTGAGGGGGAGAGGATTTTTTTTAAGTGGGGGAGGGGCATTTTGGTTATTTCAAGTGGGGGTTCGCCGGAGAAAAGGGAATATTCCGGCTCCAGGGACCCGGGAGTCTATTATCATCAAAACTTAGGGATGGGACAATCATTTTCCAAAATTCAGGGACCCTAGGGGGAGGCTGACCATAGTCCAAGGACGTGAGAGTAATTTGCCCTAATTAATTTAATCAAATACGAAGATACCACAATAGTTTGCCCTTATATTTTTAGTTTTTTTTTTAAGAACCCTTATATTTTTAGTTGAGAGCGCTAACTTTAGTCCCTGCACTCTGCAGGGGCCAGGGATATAATATTGATTCCAGTCATTGAGTTTCGAGCTAGATTTTTCTTGTTTCCCATTTCTTTTCTGATTTAATTACTGTTCACTAATTAATTTGATTAATTAAAATTTTAATCGGATAATATATTTTATCGAATTCGAAATTATTTTTAACTTCGAAATATTTGTTTGTTCCTGATTCTCATTTGATTTGACGTTATTTTTTATTTTTCATTGGGAATTATTGGGGAAGTATCGATATTCGAGGCCTCTACTATTTCATTTTTGTCACAATTGTGGGTCATTCATGTTCGTCTTGCGGGAACAAAACTTCCAATTAGTTCTTTGCTGATAAAATAATTTACAAAAAATGTACGATCGAATGTCATTTCTTTCCCTAAAAAAAGATAATTACCCTAAGGTCCTTGGTACTTGAGCAAATCCCACTTTTAGTCTTACTATTTTCAAAAGCCTTTCTCGGTCCTTCTAGTTTAAAATAATAGCTCTTTTTGTCCCTGGCACTGACACCGAAGAATAACTCCTGCAAAATTTTACCTGTAAGGACTAAACTATTATTCAGTTAAAAAAATAAAAAAAATCTCACCTTCTTCAACCTCAACCTCAAGAAAACCAAGAACTAACATGAAGAACCCTAATTCCAGAATTGAATCTCCAAATCAAACAAGAGAAAATTAATTTCCAATCAGCCAACCAAAACCAATTAAATTGGAAATTAATTTGACCCCAAAACCACATCCTGTCTTGGCCCCACATCCGTATCGTCGGCTACGTCTTCGCCAAGATGGAGGAGGACTCCTCCGAGTACCCGCTGCAAGCTCGACCTCGCAACCAAACTCATGACTGCCGCCCAGTCCGCCATAGACCAGGTCTCCCCCTACCTAGTTGGCGACGACGCTGAGGACACACTTCAGACCGCCTCCGACGGCGCCGAGCCCAGAAAGGAAAGAACCGGACCAAGGGCCTGCACGAGGGGGATGAAAAACTTGACGACAACATTGGCCGTGGCGACTTGGCCCCCGGGTTCTCTATGGAATGAGCAGCAAGGTGGAGTCGGAGGGCGAAGCTGGCGATGGTTCCGCCCGCCATGGATTGCCATAGCGATTACGATTCGTCGTCGCCGGTGGTCGATGGCGGGGAGGACGATGACTGCGTGTTGACCTCGACGTCATCCTCCCCACTGCCAGCCACACACTCGATTGAAATCCCGAACGAAGAAACAAAATTTTGGGGATTTTTTGGGACAAATTTTAATTGATTGGATGTTGTTAGTGTTTGATTGGATGTTGTTAGCATTTAGTTAATTAAGTGTTCTTGATGTTCTAGAGGTTGAAGAATGTGAGTTTTTCTTTTTTTTATTGAGGGACAATTTTGTCCTTACATGTGCCTTTTTCGCTGGAGAAATTTTTCGGTACCGGAGCAGGGACTAAAAAGGGTTATTATTTCAAACTAGAAGGACCGAGAAAGGTTAATGAAAATAGTAAGGACTAAAAAGAGAGTTTGCTCAAATACCAGGGACCTTAAAGTAATTATCCCAAAAAATGTCATTTCTTAGGTTGTTTTACGATCGATGACTTGTATCAAACGGAAAATGGTAGTAGATTATTTCTGGTTTCTTAAATTTTTCTGAGTTCAAATTATTAAATACAAAAGTGTTCAAATAAGACATAGACAACTGTATCCATCTACGATATTTTTACCGATTTGCAATTAATAGTGAGTATTCAAATACCTTATAATTTCGGAAGGTGATTCAGATTTGCATCTGTTTGTTCTTTGTATGATATACCAATTTCTTAAAAAAAGGATCCGAAGGTGACTCACATATTTTTGTTTCAATTAGTTCGACCAGTTAGACTACCGGTCGGATCGAAGATTTTTATAAAAACAAAATTTATTAAATAATTATATTAAATATTGAATTATCCAATAATTATAAATATCCAATAATTTTATTACATAGTTTATCATTTACGATTATAAAATTATAATATAATCACATTTAATCTGCCTGGTGAAAAAAAAATTGAAACTTAATATTTTTTGCATAAAATTATTAAACGAGATGAATCGGTGATTAATGATATTGATCAGTAGTCCAACCAATCTCCAAAATTTTTGCTTTAAAATGACTTGGTGGTATTGTCATCGGGTCATGGTTCGACTAACAGTTGGATCACGAGTTTTAAAACAAAGTGTTCTACCTCGTGAATGTGTTGGGATCCTTCAAATAATAAAAAGAAAAATAACATAACATAACATACACATACACATACACATACACCATTGGGGAAAAGGACTTGTATCCAGAAATGTGGAATCGATTGGCTGAGAATATATTCCGGGTGACGATAGAGATACATGCACGTAAAATGATTGCTGAAAATGATTTTCCTATCTCTACCAATAATGGAGGCTTAAGGATATTTTTGAATTTAAAGTTTGGAGATTCATATTATTTTATCACATAGAGAAACGAAAACGATAGAAAACCAAGAACAAGTCGCAAATAATTAAGGGAAAAGGATAGATAAGTACTTTATAGTTTCACATTTTCGCAACGGGGTACTCTATGGTTTCAAATTGGTAATTTAGAATATGTAATTTTCAAAAAAAATTCTGTGCAGGTCCAGGGTAGCTACCCGTCCATATCGTCTTCAAACGACGTCATTTTTGGTCCAACGTGGCAAACACGTGTAATATGGCAAATTATCAAAATAGTCTATTTTTTTACAAATTTTCAAAAAAACCATCATCTTGTAACTCGAAGACTATGACCATGAAATTAATTTTCAATCAACCAAAACCAATTTCCAACCAGCCAACCAAAACCATCTGTCTTCCCCAATAATTAGCTATAATTGAATCAAAAATTGAAAAATAAGGGGAAGGAAGGAAGGATCGTTCCGCTGCGTTGGGGTAGAAGCTAATTGGGTATTCTTGACTGGATCAGTCGTTCAAGGCACGGATGGCCGACATCGTCTCCTCCCCGTTTCGCACCACCACCTCCCTGTAACCCACCCTCTCGATCCGCTCGTTCTTCATCTGAAACCACGTCACCACCACTAGGAACAAAGCCAGAAACCGCCACATTGGCTTCCTCGCAAACTGGCCCCTCTTTGGAAGGGCAACCCCCTCGTGGGACTTGTCCACCACTAGCCCCACCAAGCACGACGCTTTCATCAGCACGCAGCTTCGCTTCAACTTCCATTTCTAGGGTTTAGAAGCCGATGCGGAGGGGGAGAGGAAGGCGACGAGCTTCTCCTGATTTTGGGAAGAGGAGGAGGAGCGGAGGCGACGGGCTTACTTTTGGTTTTGGGAGGAGGAGGAGCGGAGGCGACGGGCTTCTTCTGGTTTTGGGAGGAGGCGGAGGAGAGGAGGCGATGAGAAGGGTAGAGATGATGGATTTTAAAAAAATTGTAAAAAACTATGAGACTATTTTGATAATTTACCATATTACACATCAGTAATAATTAAACCAACGTGTCCGCCAAGTAGGACAAAAAACGATGTCGTTCGAAGACTATAGGGACATGTAACTACTTTAAACCTGCCCGATAAAATTTTCGAAAACTATAAAGACTAAATTATTAATTTAAAACCACAAGGTAATTAGCTGTCCTTTTCCCAATAATTAATTGTATCGACCAGTAAGAACTAGTGCTCTACAGAACACTGTGATTTGACACCATAAAATATCAAATTTTTTTTCCTCAAACCTATAGGTAGAGTTGGGTAAAC
The DNA here is from genome assembly GCA_963995505.1 of Hypericum androsaemum. NCBI lineage: Eukaryota > Viridiplantae > Streptophyta > Magnoliopsida > Malpighiales > Hypericaceae > Hypericum > Hypericum androsaemum. Next base: position 5,697,169 of record OZ023192.1, on the reverse strand, counting down.
ATGTTTTTTAATTTAAAAAGTTTAACAAGCTGGGTGTAAAAAACCTCCACGGTCACGGAATTATGAAATTGCTATCGTTTGGTCACCAGACTTATTTTTGTCTTGCACGCACAACTCAGATATTACTTATAAAAAAGCACCACTCAAATATCACTCCATCTTCTCCTCAAAAGAAAAAATATCACTCCATCTAATTTAGATAAAAAGAGAATAGATTAATGAAATCATATAATATATTTTTTTGAGAATTAAAATCATATAATATCATGCAGGGAAAAGTAACGTCAAGGTGCATTAAATGCCTAAAAGTTGTAATAATTATGAAAATTTATTAAATTAAAATTTTTAAAAGTGGTAAATTTTATAAATGACAATTGATTTGAAAATATTCCAAAAATTATGATAATTCTCCAAGATTTGAAAAGTACTTACGAAATAAAAATGTATATCTAAAAATGCACACGGTGTAAACACTGCGGTGCTATAAAAAAATATTTTATTCCGTTTTTGGTTACATTGTAATTTTAAATATTTAATTTGGATAAGAATAATTGAAGTATCTTCCAATTGCTTTTTTAGTTTTTTATTGTATGAGGGATATCTTCCAAATGAAACGAGGACGTTCCATTAAATAAGTCCGGGTTGCTGTCGCAATATTTTAATTATACATAAAAATTAATTTTTTATTAATTTTAAATCATATAGTACTAAAATGAAAATCCAATATCCCTTACAAAAAAATTGAAAAACCAATACAATTAAAAAAAAATATATAACTTTTTTTAGGTATATATATATATATATATATATATATATATATATATATATATATATATATATATATATAGAGCATGCGCAAAACCATTATTGCGACGGCAACCCCAAGACAATTAAGTTACGATTTGACGACTTTATGAACTCTGACATTAATGAAAACTTTGCTAAAGATTATTACCTATGAATCCAACATTCTAGGTTGGGGACCATCCTTCCTTTCTCTCTTGTATGGAGAGAACAGTACTTTTAATATTCAATTGTAAATTGGATTACATTGTTATCCAGAAACTCATCAACTACAAATTTTAATAATTTTCTAATTTAGTGGAAAAGTAATAAATTGAACTAAATACTAAAAAAATTAAGAAAAAAATCTATTTTAATATCCTGTAATATCGCAAAAAATTATTTTAGTACACTGTGATTTGGTGATGACCTAGCACCACGCGGACCTGGCACCAGTCCATTAATTATTTCAGAAATAAATTTTACTCACTTCCTATGTCTTAATCATAATAAATTTTATTATGTCAAATAATAACAAAATTGTTCAGTTGTGCATTTTATCAGAAAAAGAAAAATTAAAGAGTACGTTAATGGAGCAAACCTATGCACCGAGCGAAGTTGTGGCGGTGAAGGTAACCGTCCCAGCCATTAACGTCGTTAGTCTTACCGTTCCCGCTTATAAACCTCAAACCGCGAAGAGCTTTCAGGGCGCCGGACGGAGTCTGGTCCAACTCAGCCCGCTGCTTCCTCAGCGCGCGAGCTTCTAGAGCCGCAATCGACTCCGACGACCATTGTCTGAAAGTACGCGGGACCGTGCTCCACGAGAACCGCGGAGCTCGGCCTTCAGCTCCTGCGAGAAATGCCTCGCCTCCGCCTTCAGCTCCTGCGACAGCTGGAGGAGCTTGTTCGAAGAGCTCCGTTTCATCCCCGCCGGCGGGTTTTGGGGGAAGAAGAAGAAGAAGAAGAGAAGAGAGAGGGAAGGGAAGGTCTGCGTGGCGCCACGTCATCACTGAACGATGATGTGGCCCGTCCTGATGGCCGGGCAGGTCGAGAAGGGTCCGGGAAGCTGCCCGTAGACCTCAGTGATGTTTATTGGCTGTAGTTTGACTCGATTAATAATTTTTTACCACAGAGTACTAAAATAATTTTTTACGATACCACAATGTACAAAAATAAATTTTTTTAAAATTTAATTTGATAATTATCCATAGTTCAAATAAATCTATCAGCAAATGTAATATTATAATATTAATAGGCTTCCTAAAACAAAGTATATTGTGCCAAAATGTGTGAGTTTTAATTTAGCAACGTGCGTTAGTCCAGTTATCACATTCTTATTACATGAATTAATTCACTTACGTTTATTTTGTTTCAAACTAAAATTTGAAATTATCAAATTATTAAAAAAGTGAAGGTTTCCGTAGTTATACATATTTCATTTTGATGTTAGTCAACATCATACCATCATATGTCTTGCACAATTACTAGCTAAAAAATTTCAGGATATTGCATAACATATCAATGACCAGAGTAAAAAAATTAATCGTAAATGAGGAAAATTTTCTTTCAAAAAACCTGATGAACCGTTTAATTTCAAGTATTCAAATAATGAGTTTTGATACTCGATTACTTAGGAGAAAACACGATAAACAGTAAAATATGGCCAGGAAAGACTTCTGAAATTCAAAATTAATGAAAAAAAAGCCCTGTCTCAAATTTAATATATACATATTTATGCGTCGGAAAGCAAGCTATACCACCTACGCTAGGACAAAGGTTGATGGGATGGGAGGTGACATCAGCCATCAGGTTCAGCTCTCTGAGGAGCTGTCAAACGTAGCCATAGGTGCAGATTTGGAGATGTACTTTTTTTTTCATGTAAAAAAGAGTGTACACGGAACACTGTAGGAGGTCATTCATTCCAATAAGTTAAAATTTATAATTTGTTGTTTTTAGTTTTTTGAAATTTGATCATATACTTTAAAATCAAAAATTTGAATATGTTGTTACAATATTTTTGGTATATAAAGACCCAATCTCAAAACACATCCTATTACTCCAGAATCGTTGTTGTCACTTTTTCTTTAACATAAAGGTTTTGGGCACCTAATTTTTTTGTACGGGATGTAGTTCAGCTAAAAAAAACTTATCATTTAATAAATTAAACGGAAAAGACTAAAATTTCTCAAAAAAAGTATTATTTAATGAAACAATAAATTTATTTTAATACCATGTGGTTTCAAACATTTTAACTTAATATCTTATGTTTTAACTGTCTTTTTGGTGACAGATATTTTCTAAATTGATATTTTTGGTGACAAATTTTTAACCGATGTTAATTTGTCCAACATGACCTTCAATTTGAAACCATAATCTAAAAAGTTCTAAATTATTAAGTTTGACATGCCAGCACCACCTACGAGAGAAATATGACATTGCACCGATACGGTATTGACATGCAAAGACCATGATGGACAAATTAACCAGAATCCTCCATCACCATAATAGAAAAAAAAAACCAAACTACATGATACTAAGTTACAAATGCCTTCCCCTTAAAAAAAGTTATAAACACATGAAACCATACGATACTAAAGGTTGCATTGTAAATTTTTGTGGTCCATTTGGTGCTACTTTGCTGACTTGGTGCTCTTTTCATGACTTTGTCGATGTGCTCTTTCCCTTTCGATGCAGGTTTTTCCATTGGATTTTTACCGTTGGATGGTTTTACTGAGGCTGGCGCTCGCAACCTCGAAAGAGGAGATCCCGATACTGAGGCCAGTAGTAGTAGACATCATGATGAGAGTTACAGATAGACTGTTGTTTTCTGTTATATTTGGACTTCTATTTGGTATTTATACAGGGGCATGACCCCACCATTTCAAAAAAAAATGTTGATTTGGTGGGGATAAAATGGTCCGTCGGCCATCTCTAAGTTGTGCTCTTTCTAGTTGGATGAGATTGAGAAGAAAAGGAACGCAGACGAAGGTTTGGTATGCACTTTTTGCATAGATTATGTGAGGTACTTGGCTCCATAGGAATCATGTGATTTTTGGGGAAGAAAGACGTATCTGGGAGCTTCTCATTCATTCCATTTTTATGAGATTTCACGAATAACTTGGACGGGCAAACTTGACAAAGGAGTTGGGTGGACATGATATTAGATTGTATTTACAATCCTTCGTGGACGATGACGGGGTACAAGAAGGTTGTAATTTTTTGGACTTTGTTTCATTTGCAGTGTGTTCGCTAGTATTTTAACAAATAGTTTGTTGGTTGAAACCTTCTTGTTGGTTGTTCTCCCCATTAGGTGTGCAGAGGTTGAACTTTGGTGGATGTAATTAATATTTTTATTAATAGAGAAAATTTACCCATTAAAAAAACCATGCTACACTAAAGTTAACTTATCCCATAGTTGTTTTGCGAGTATAAAGTAGTTTTTTTGTAATTTTTTAGTATTCACAGTCGAGCATTGTCGTACCATATTTTAACCGATGACTCTCATAAAGATTTAATAATACTATAGTAAGTGCAAGAGGTATAGTCATAATTCATTTTATCTTATTAAATTCCACAATAAAGTGGAATCCTTTCTTTTATCTCATACTGATTTTATTGCGTATGAATTATGCATTGCAGTCATAATAAATTGATTTCAACCGATCAATTATTTGAAAACCTTCAATTGAATTTAAACAAGTTTCATTTCATACCATCGCTATCGGATTGGTTATACGAGCTACCAGATAAACATTATTTTATAATCTTTTTGCATTGCTCTACCAGATTGGCGTTATTTACTTCGAACTACTATTATTTATTGGTAATAATTGTATAGGGTACTCTAAATTTTTATTAATCAAATAGATAGAGCAGAATTTGTATAATAGACGAACTAACTTTTTTAAATTATCTAAATACATATTTAAATAGAACGACAACGATACACATGAAAAATATATAATCAAATTAAAACAACACAGTATATTTTGAAAGAAAATCAACAACACGATTATTTACTTTAAAATTTCAAAATTTAATTGGCGGTTTTGGCTCATTGTGTTGGTGAGAAGGCCAAAGTGGCTGTCGGCCGTCGAAACAAGAGAGGAAAAGTTGCGAGCCGTCCCACAATGCTTTTCCGTTTACCGACGTTTGCTTTTCCGATTTGCAAGTTTTAAGACCTTTGTGGCAATAACGAGGCGTGACTCTTTCAAGTTTTGATATTTTTCCAAATGGGAAAATATCAAAATTTAATCTCTGCAAAATAAAATAAAATCACACATATCAATATGTGGCGAATACCTCGACAAGATTTCTATTTAGTGTGAAAATAAAACATGAGAATTTTCTTTCTCGCATTGTGACTACTTATTTGTCACCTCAATCGAAGTTACTTATATCAATTTTAATATGGTTTAGGATGCTAAATTGAAATATATTTTAAACAGTGACAAACTAATTTCCTGCATAAGTATGAGAAAAATTGCAATAAAATAACCGCCGAAACTCTTTGAAAATTAAATTAGTATTTTACAATGACAGTTAATTAGTTTCCGGTTTCTGGCCAGTAATCGAAGTTGTCTTCACATAACCTTCGTTGAAACACATTAGCGTAGGTCGAGCGATCGATTGTTAAAGATAAATAATTATATTTGTCGAAAAATATTATTATAACGACCGATGAAACTTAGTCTACTAATTTTTTTATATGTCAGTTAAATTGTTCACGTGTTACTGTTCAATCCACATTTTGACGTAAAAAATAATATATATATATATATATATATATATAAATTTAGATTTTATTAAGTATGACATAATTTAGTAAGGTTTGAATCCGTATAGTATGATAAAAATCTGGTGCCATCCTGTAGTCGAAGTCAAATAAATTCTGGATGTGATTCACGTGTGTGTATGTCGGTTGACACTTCACACCATTTCGAATGGAACCTCCAAACTTTTCGTGGTCAAACGTCGGCCTATTAGTGGACCCAAATAAAAAGTAAGCCAAAGTATGAGTTTCGCTCTTCTATTTTGCCAACTGGAGTGAAGCTAAATTATTGCGAAGAAAGGTGCCGTAGTGTATTACGTCTCTTCTGTAAACGTTGCGAGCTGCTACTTAATTTCATCGCTCCCCATGTCTCGGTCGCACGAGACGGGTTGACTGGAATCTCTTGCGGACTTGTTGGTGTCAACGAGCGGCATAGTTGGTATGTATAATGGGTTAACTTATTCACTTCCATACCAACAATTCATTATATATCAAAACGTTGTTCTAATTTAACCAAAATGTCTCAAATTCGAGTCATTGAGAACGTATCATACAATAGTGTTTGTACTTGTTAGTATATAAACTTGTGAGACCATAGATTAACCGAAAGATCTCAAATTTGAACTCATAAAAACATAGTGTCAAATATAGTTATAAGAGTTTGCCTAACTTTCAAAATCCCACATTGAAGCGAATATAAATTCAGTTCAATCAAGGTGATTCTTATGTAAGAATTGTAACGTCTCTGGCTACAAATGCAATACTACCAACCAAAAGTTGAAGTGGAGTAAAAATTAAGCTGGAATCTATCAAGGAAATTGACCGACTGGGCCAGATTCCCACTGTCAATTTCCAAGTGCGAGGAGTAAAAATTAAGCTCGATTTTATGAATCTGATCAAGGAAATTGATTGAATTGGCCAAATTCCCGCCATCATATGTGCACATTAGAGGAAGTTTCGAAATTATATTTTGAAGTTCAATTTATAAACCCAACATTGCACATTAGAACCAACATCAAAGCGACCTGGAATTGTTTCTCGCATTATCAGAAATTCCAAAATCTGTAAATTCTAGAATAGATTTGATTCAGGACGCCAGACATCAATGTCTCCAACCGATTGATAGGAATACGGTCCTACCAATTTATCCCAGGATTTTTTCTTCACCAGGCAATGCATTGCATATAAAGCAATAACAGTACCTGCCGGATGATGATGCACAACAGCAGCATAACAAAACGATATTGGCCGGAAAATTGTCACCGGTGTCCATATCATCGCAACTGAAGTTATAAACCAGAAAGAACGAAAGCATTTGGGTAAATGATTTCGCCTGCAGCAAAGAGGAATCAGCCATAAGGACTGTAACGTGTTGGCATTCTGTATCTTGGTACCTTCCTGCAGTAGGACATTGAAGTTATTGCAATAAGAATCTAAAGCTCACTCAGCAAAGTACAATAGCCGCAATCCACATTCATGAAATTGAAAAAGAAAATATGAAAGCATACCCATAACCATACGGAGAGTAGAAATAAGGAGGAACATAGACGCCTCTGGGTGGAAACCCCATATAGGGGTTGACTCGACGAGGGCGAAATGGCTTCATACCAGGAACGTTTGTCCTTTTGGCAGTTATCTTCAAGAAAAAGAACATGAAGCCGGACAACAAGACTAATCAATCAACAAAAAAAGTCAATAATGATAGATTTATGCAAAGCAACAATAGTTGAAGACTATGTCAAAAGGCTGCTTTGCTTTACCTTCAATTGCCGACCATGTAATTCAGATTCATTGAGAGAGAGAGCCTCCTGAACAGCCTCTGTCTCGACAAACTCCACATAGGCATAACCCTTTGGTTGGCCAAACTTGTCAGTACGAATGGTTACCCTATTGACTGTCCCACAAGACTGGAAATGCTGCTGCACTTCCTCAGGGGTACAAGAATAATCCACCTGAAAGCAAATCAGAGTTTAACAGGAGGGTTGAGAGATTCAATAGACTTGTCATGCTTACCAAGGATAAACCAACTTAACAGCCTTAGATTCACCAAGGCAATATAATGTAAAGAAAAAACAAGCAAGAATTCCAAATGTCAACCAAAAAAATGATGATAGCGAAACTGCAACACTCTCTTAACATTTATGCAATAAGGAAAGACGAAACTTGCATAACTTTTGGAGAGCACAACTGTAAGCACAGACAGAAATAAAAAAGGAGCATCTTTCCCTATATATTAAAAAATTCTGCTTGCAAACACGTGTTAGGAAACAAACATCTTTCACGTAAAAAACCATGGTTTATGTTATATTATATTTTTCAGTGTCAAATGCCTAGAACAAGCAGCTCTGCAATGACAATTTGCCAGTAAAAAAAATTTGGACCAAAGGGTACACTTTGGGGCCTTTAGATCTACCAAAAAATGACAAGATAACTAAATGCATCAACAACGAAAAATGAAATGAAACAAAATGGAATTCAGATTTTGTCACTCTCTCTCTCTCCAGACCATCCAAGTTGTCATAATTATCTTTATATTTGGTAAAGCTATCGTATCCTAAGAACCCTAAGACCGCCATACAATAATAATATTGAGGTAAGGGTTATGATAAATTATCACTCTCAATCTCCCTTTTTCCACCACTTGCATACTCGGAGATATCAGTCAACTATCTAACTAGCCAGGTTGAAGAAAATATTTAAAAAGAGAATAGAGAGATAATACATCTGATATCCCTCACGTGCCCCAAGAGATAGGAGAAGGGAAATCAAAGACCTCTCACCGTAAGCAGAAAAAAATCCTACATGTTCATTGAGCTTCGACCACCAGGACAAGCATCGCTTTCACTTGGTAAACGCTAGTCTTCACTGTTCACGCCTGTCAAAACTTCTCCATCCATCCAACCGAGACCATGCTTACGATTTTTCTTATTCGAAGCTTTCACAAGCTACAGAAAGGCCTTGACTTATTTCGACCTCATCCGCTCTCTTTTTTTCCTCATTATTAGCATTCACTTTTTTCTTTTCCACCAAGTTACTAGATGGGAGTTTTTTCCTTTCAAATACATCTCTTTTCAATCTTTTTATTTTTCTTTTGATTTAGACACTCTTTGTTTTTCACCACAACTATGACTCATAATAGAATAAATTGACGCAATAGATACTCGATGAATGAACACTGACCTGCGATGGTAGTCAAAGAAGAAAACCAACATGATGTTAAAAACACAATCAAGCTGTACATAATTTACAAGAGCAAGCAATGGCATCGTATTTCAATATTAATACCCTGCTATTCCAGGGTGATAGCCTATGAATTCTAATCACTATCATTTAGTCCAGAACTGACAAGTGGATTCTGCATTGTCCAATGAAGTTAAGATAACCCCGAAGTCACCAAATATTTCCTTTCTTCATCTTGCACGTGAGATCCGATGAACATGCATTTTCATCAGTCAAAAGTAATCCAGCAGACCTTTAAACTGTTGGGGATATCAATCACATTTTGGAAAGGAGAACTTTTCGCCCAAGTCACAATCAACTAAATGAGAGCAGTCTAAGGAAAGAAACAAACAAGCAAAACTCACGGTTTAAAAGTAAACCAGCTGCTACAACATGTGAGACACATGTAGTATATAATAGCTAACTCTGGCAACAAACTTTTAAGAATGATCATATATTTCTTGTACACATTTTCATTTCTTTGAAAAACTACCACTTCTCTATCCATCTACAGTAACAAAATTTGCACTCACCTTACTAGCTACTTGCCTAATTCTAAAGTCAAATTAAGAGGGTATTCATAAGCATCTTTACCCTTGAATTTCCAGAAAGAAGCTCTCTCACTCAATTCCAGAAACTTCTAGGAGATATATGCAGTGATCATTTGAGAAAATTAATCAAGTATAGATAATGATCCATAAATATCTTATCATTAATATATCAAAACTGAAAATCCTAAAAACATAGCATTTCCGATTCCCGCATGCAGAGTGCACAGAAAGGGCTTCAGATTCCCCACATAGCTAAATGTTCAATCATCATTTGCTCAAAGCACAAAAAAGGAAAATAAATAAGAGAGAGGCTCTCACGTTGCCAACAAAAATTGATCGAGAATCAACTTCTTCTTTGTTTGCTTGAGATGCAGCAGCAGCCACAGCAGAATCTAGCACCATAATAAAAAAAAACCACTTATAAGAATCAGAATGGCAATAGAATGTAGACTTATACATCTACATTCTGGTTGCTACAATATAGAGAACAGAACCAAACATTAGTCACCATCATTGGTGCCAATAGAAACAACAACACATTTTATGCACCACACACACGTTGGTGAATATCAACATTAAGCATAGACACTCACGGCACGCCATTTCCTCATCCAGCCCAAGCATCAAGTCAACAAAATCATCCGGTATTATACATTCTAAACTAGGGGATTCCCACTCGCCACTCTTCTTGCAACGACAATTACTGTCGTGATACACCCGGCAGAAACGAAACCACACAGAACAAGCAACAAGGCTTGCATCGACATCGACCGACGAGACAAATCTAAAGAAACAACAACATGCATCCTAAAAGAAACAGCATGGAAAAAATAACAAGTAAATAAACAAAAGAGGGAATGAAAAAAAGATAAAAAGAAAACCTTGACCGGAGCCCATCTCCTTCTCGACCTTGGCTTGCATCTCGCGGAGAGCGGCCGCCTCGTCCTCCATCTCCTTCAACCGCTTCTTCATGTCGTCCAGCTCCTACAACCAGTCAATCAAACCAAGTCGCAAACGAGCGGATCGAAAGAATTAGGGTTTCCAAATAATCGGACATTTCAAAACGAAAAAGAAACGAAAAGGAACGAGAGAGAAGAGAAAGCGGTTACCGCTTCGTTGGTGTCAGGAGCGGCCATATCGACGTCGCCGCCATCCATGGTGCGAGCGGTTGTGGGGGTTTCCGGTTAGAGAGAGAGAGAGAAAGAGAGAGAGATCCCAATTTGTGTTTATTTTTCCACTTCTCGCGATCCCAATTTGGAAGAGGATGATATTATATACCTGCCTCCCTTGGGCCTCTCTCGAGATTTTGGGCTTCTTTTGGGCCTTTAATAAGACCCTTACCTAAGAGGAGGGATGCTCTAATCTAATCTCGTATGCCGATATAGGATTAGGAATATGGATCATTCTGAAAGAAAAAAAATCCCATTTAATCTAATTTTGGAAAAAAAAATCACCAAATGGTTCATTTGTTGGATAGCATTCATGAATTTCAATGGATTTTGTTTAAAAAAATATTTAATTGCTAGTTTTTTTTGTTTTATTGTCCATTGAATTTTTATGATATGACACGTGTATGTTGACGTGGATGCGGCGTAACATGTAAATGTATTACTGGTCATCAAAAAGTTTGACACAACGTTCTGTTTGTCTCATTTTAAGTGCGATGATTTAATTGGACTTGTTGAATAAATATATGGGCAAAATGATTCTTATTATGCCAATTTATTCGAGCAATATTATTTGTTACAAAAGGAGGAGATATAAAATCGAATTCTAATCATTTTTTAATAAGTTCAAGGGACGATTAGGGAGAACTAGTCCAGCATTATTTATTAATTACATGTACTGGTGCATCAGAACGAGACAACATAGAAAATTAACCCCCTTATGTCATTTATACGGGCACTTATTTGGCAAATATATTAATCAAATATTAACAATTTGTTATCAAAATTGTCAATTAGGAAAATCTCAATAAAAAAAATAAAATCACAAAATATCCGATAAAAAAAGTCAAACTATAAAATAATAGATGAAGGATTCACCGGGACTCTAGTGGATTGCTAAACGAAACACAAATAAGTTTAAAACTAATAGACCTAACCTTCTCTTTGGACTTCACAACGGCCAAAAAAAGAACCCTATAAACCACAGCCATTCCAAACAGAATAGCCAGATCAACCCACTTGGACAAACCCATCTCCACTTGCCACTTATCTCTCAGGATCTCCTCTCCGGTCACCGTCCCGGCCCGGTCGTCGGAGAACGTCATCCCTTCAAACTCGTTCTTGAATAGCCCCTGGTAGGCGTACTTGTGGAAGGCAATGTAGTACACTGGGTACTTCCAGAACGGCCCGGAGAGGTCGTGAGGCAGCCGGAAGAACCCGCCTCCGAGAATCAGGATCCCTTGGATGCCTGCTCCGGTGATGATCCCCATTAAAAAGTTGGGAACCAAGCTCGCCACCGCCATCATCAAGCTCTCCACCACCATCATGCAGGCGAGGAGCGTGAGGGAGAAGTACAGGAAATGGTCGAACCCGTTTCGGAGACCGGAGAGGTAGCAGGTTATAGCTCCGGGGAGGACCGAGATTAGCAGCAGATATGGAGTTGATGAGATTGTGTTGCCGATGACGAAAGCTGTTGCTCCGTAATGCCCGTTTAGTCTTTCTTTTCCATATACCTGGAGTAAATATGAGAAATTCGTAATTTAGTATTTTTAATTTTTAAAATTTTTTGATTAATAAAATCTTGTCCTAATTATTTAACTCAGGTTATTCTAAGTCAAATCTCCACGTCATCAATCCATGGTTCATTATTATGAATTCCTTAGAATTGCTTTAGCGTTTGGATAGTACCTCATCCCAATGTGTTTGGATATCTTATCAACGGTACTAAATATCGATCTAATTTTTCATTTTGGTCCATTTATTTAGTGTTTTTTTTAAAATTTTCTTGTAAACTAATTATAAATGCATGTTCATTTGAGATTTTCAATCTCTTTCCAAATTGTTAATTTTTCTTTTGTTACACATTCTTTAAATGTAATTTTTTGGCTATCATATCAATCAAAATTTTTGACAGTGTATACTAGAATTTTTCACACTTCCAAACAAATTAACTATTCTTACAACTAATAATGTACTAATCTATATATAAATTCATTTATAGTGAGAGGAACATGAATTATGTACCTTCATGTCCTCCACAAAAGAAGGAAACCCTCCAATTGCCATGAATGTTAGGAATGAAGCAACAAACATCAGCAATGAGCCACGGTCCTACAAAAGATTTATCAGCACAGTAACTTATCCAAATGTTCAACCCGGTTCGAATCTGAATTAGTCGGTACGATAGGTGTAATTGTGGCGATAAATTTGGAAATCATTCTCGTACCTGAATCGAGCTGTAACTGTGTCCGAGGTTGTAAAACACAGTGACAAGGCCTATTGCCAAAGCTACGTATACTGCAAGGCGCAACCAGTAGTAACCTATATCACGGTACATGTTCACAAATGATCTTCTGGTCAAGACCAAACATTGTGTAAGGAAGCTAGCGTGGCTTCTGTCCTTCTCCAATAGTGCTTCCTGATAACATGTTACAACAGTATGAAAACACCAAAATTTACATAGAAAACCTTCGCTATGACCCTATCAAGTGACGACACAAACATTAGGAGAACTCTAACGCCCGTGATTCGACCGACTGTCTCCACAGACTAACACGGGTCTTTTCAAGTGTGTTTTGTCCTCACTCGCACGCATCCCAGAAAACTTTCCAGGAGGTCACCCATTCTGATCCTACTCCCGGTCAAATGCATTTAACCTTAAAGTTCTCTCAGGATGTGTGCCGGAAAAGATAATATACCTTGTTGATATAGATAGTCAAATCAAATCACTTAAATCTTCCAGGCAGAACAGATCATTAATAGGGTATCACAAGAACTATTGCTCAAATAGCACTTGGCAACGTTCGACTTTGGTACACCAAAAGGTTCACTAAAATAAATCCCAATTCTCTTGGATGTACTAGAAAATGGATAATATGCTTACCTTATGGTCACAAATTGTGGAAACTTTTATGAGAAGTTGTATATAGCTTTCAGATGACCTATATGCTTTTACGAGGATGGAAGTTGCTTGTTCTGCTGATATTGTACCTCCTAAACCTTGTTCAGGATCCTGCAATTAAGCATTATTGTGACCAATATACAATAAGTTTAACTAATTTGGTTTATCAAGCATTATATTTAGAGATGCATTAGACATCTTTTTTTTCCTTCTATGATTCAATAGACATCGTACCTCGTCGAAATCCTTGTTAATGATTTTCAGGAAGTGATCAGATGGATTCTGGAGAGCAGGACATGGGAAGCCACTCGAAGCAAAAAACTGTACCAAACAATGAAATCAAACAATGACGTGCAATATCGAACCAAGATCGTATTAGGTCTTATCTGACTCAAACACGGACGTACCTCATTTGCGGAAGAAGCAGGGCCAAAATACACAACTTTGCCACCAGACAGAAGGCAAAGGCTACTAAATAGCCGAAAGACTTCACTACTGGGCTGGTGCACGGAAGCAACAATGGTTCTTCTAACACCATCAAGCTGATCAAGCTTAGCAATTCTACTCATCACGTAGTACGAAGCTGCGCTGTCGAGCCCACTCGTGGGCTCGTCGAGGAACAGAAGGTTAGGCTTCTTAAGGATCTCTATGCAAATGCTGACCCTCCTCTTTTGGCCACCACTAAGCCCCTTCACTCCCCACCCTCCTCCAATCCTTGTGTTTCTTGCATCTGCTAGACCCATTTCTCTAATGGTAGCATCTGCTCTTGCTTTCTTGTCTGAGTTGGACATGGACTCTGGCAATTGGAGCAGAGCTGAGTAGTACACAGCTTCTCTGACCGTTAATGTGCTGATTAGACTTTCGTCTTGAGTTACATATGCCTGCACGTACCACGGGTAAATTTCTGTTATTCAGAATCGGGTATTCTATGACTGCTTATCCTAATAGTATAGTTTTCATTCGCAAAACTTAAACTCAAAACTTTTTTTTAAAATTCAAGTTATTTATCATTTAGATTAATTCTCTTTATTTACATTAGCCTTACCGATGTGCCATATGCTAAAGTTTGTCTCTGACCATTGACCAATATATCACCGGTCTGTCTTATATTTGAACTCAATCTCCCTGCAACGAAAGAATTGTGTTACTTTCACGAGGAAAATAAATTTAAAGTACATAGAGGAGCTCTTTTGCTTTTGAAATTTACGCACGCAAAAAAAAATAAAAATAAAGAAGATTTTCACACACAGGTTCACAGATGCTAGCAGCCCAGCATACATCCAAGAATTATTAGAGTGGATTAACTTTTTTAAGTACATTTTTCTATTAAAAAATTTATTAAAGGATTAATACCAAGTACGGTGATCTTTATTTTTCCTTTACAAGTTATACTGATTGTGTTAGTATTGATCTCATTTTTTTCATCTTGTGAAACGGATTTGATCTTTATGGGAATTCAGGAAGAATATCCTGACTACATTATGGACCGTTTAATTTGGATTTTTTGGCATCTTTTTTAGTGGCAATAATTTAGTGGGGATCACCTGGTGCATTGACTGGCGTTGACCTAAAGAACATTTCATTTTTTAAATCCAAACTTTTTCCAAGTGGTTCCATCATTCTTTTAAAGTGGTTTCATGATCCTGTTAATCATGATTCAGTTTAATGATGGCTAAATTATTCTGTTAATGTTGCTTCATCATTCTGTTGATGGTGATTCCATCATTCTATTAATATGGTTGCATCATTTAGTTCAGTGGTGGTTCCATCAGTATTTTAATGTGAATGATGGTTCTTGTGTTCTATGAAGATGGTTCCATTATTTAGTAATTTCATTTCTATCATTATATTTTTTATGTATTCAGGAATTTTTAACTTAGTACTATATGTTATTTTAGTGATGGAAGTTAACTAAAAATGACACTTTTGGTAGTGCAAGTTTCCCACATTGCTTTTTCACTTCAATACCACATCTTATTTCTCTCCGATAAAATGACAAATTTAAAAAATCTATTTTATAACCAAAAAATCTAAAATCCCAAATTTCCTGAAATCGCAAATTAAAACCAAAAATACATACCCAGTAAGGAACGTGCAGTGCAACCTCTCTATATGTATATATATTTTGATAAGTAGATTTTATTCCAAAGTAATAATATTTACATAAATACCGCTCTTGGATGTTAGCAAGGAGGTTGCAACCTCGGTCAAAAAAAAAATATATGTATATATATATATATATATATATATATATATATATATCTATATTTATATATGTATATGTATGTATCTTATGAATACATATATATATTTATATATGTATATGTATGTATCTTATGACTACCATAAATCTTGGACATAGTCATGTAATCCTGTTTGTTTTGGGCGGGTGTACCTTGATATTCTGTTAATTCATATTCTGAAAAGAATATTACGATTCATAATTAGAACCGGAAATCTACTTATAAAAAATATTTAGTACGGTCAGTTCCAACTGCCTTAAATGAGACTATTATAGATTAATTAGAGAATTCAAGTTCTATTCTTTTAAATTAGGTAAGTAAAATTTGACAATATTTATGATCCGATTCAAATATAGATTAATAAATCTCTTATCAACAACCAATTGATAGTCTATAAAACATAGAAGTACCTGCTAAAGCGTCAAGAAGGGTGGATTTTCCGGAACCTGAAGGACCCATAATAGCCAGTAGCTCTCCGGGCTGGGCGTAACCGAACAAACCCTCAAGGATAGATTTGGAAACCTTTCTCCCTCCAGAAACGGTCATCCCAAGGTTCTCCCAGGTCAAGGTAACACCCTGATGATGATGATGCCGACCACCATTATTGTACGACATCTCAATGTTTATTTCGTGGTCCGCCATTTCCGGACTCTATTTTCTTTTGTTTTCTTCTTGTGAGACTCGTGGAGTTTGAACATGCATTTGTTAGGTACTATAATTGTAGCATTATGGAGCAGGACACATGTAGAAAGGGTTTGGATTTGGTCCTGAACATATAAAATGGATAAAATAGTTCATCTAGTTATGATATAATGGTCTATCCAGTTATGATAAAATTGTCTATTCATAAAATGGTTTTGCGGGGACCGTCCCGGGATAAAATGGGTCGGATAAAATAGTTCGTCCGGAATATATCCAATGGTCTGTCCTATTTATATCCAATAGTCTGTCATCCAGGACAGGACCGTCCTGAATGGTCCATTCCAGGGCAAATCTGGTCCCATTTAGAAATCGACCAATAATAATTATGCAAGAGACAATTGACACGATGGCATAATACGTATATAAATTGATGAAAATACATAGTTCATTTCCTAGCAAACAAGTGTAACGCAGATGTAAAAATTTACTTCTAAAAAAATATCACCTTAAAGGTGGTAGGAAGAAGCCAAAGTGCATTTAACCTAACGGCACAAGACGTGTACAAATTCAAAGAGATCTAAGATTCAAAACTTACCATGTGTAATTATGATGTAACAATTTATTTTTCAAAAAAAGTGATAGAAAGAAATGACCAACAAACGTGGTAGAAATTTTGTTTTATATTCGTAAGATTTGATCTAAAAACTTTCGTAAAAAAATTTAAATCACTTGACCGAACTCTTCGTTTATTACATTTAAGTGGAGAACTATAAAAAGATGACCAGGTCACTTTTCCTTTTGCATGTTGCTTTCTCTTTAAACGCGTCGGTGGTTGTTTGTGGAGAGTGATGCAGACCTCACTATTGCCAATGCTAATGTGGGGCAGCAATGGACTCAATTATTTTTGGGACACAAAGGCAGTGTTGAGGTCTGCGAGTACCCCGACTAATGTGGCCTCAGATGGTTCAATTGTCTCAATTGTCGATTTTAACATTTAGCGAAAAATTAGACCTATGAGTTGTGAGGTCTTGTATTGTAGGTGGTTAATCCGTTCATGAACAAGTCATTGCTAATATATTTTTAAAGTCTAATTAGATCGATAATTATTCTAATTTAGAATAGAAATTTGTTGTTTGCCTCAGTTTTGAGAAATACCCACCATCGTACCACACGAAAATCTCACATTGTCGGTGTTGCGGAAAAAAAGAGAACAATAACTAGAGACAGATCCAGAGTGGTCATCCCAATGTTGGTCTAACTAAGAGGTAAAGCTAGAGCTACGCTAAGCTAGGCTACGTGCTAAGGAAAGGAAAAGCAAGATAGTAAAGCAATTATTTTGTTATATTGTGGATGTCCTCCTCCTTCGCCCAATCCCTCTTTATATAGGGAATCCTGTCCTAGCTTCGTCCTCAAGAATAGGAAAACTCCTTTAGACCATTTCCAAATCAACCCAGCCTCGTAAGGAAAAATAACCAAAAATAGGATCGAAACTGTCTTTCCCACGAAATCTTCTTCCATATGTATCTGCCTTCTACGTGTGATCAACTTCCACATGTGACCGCCTTCCAAACGTGACCACTTTCCAATACGAGAACGAGATCGCATCCATAAAATCCAGCCTCAATATGGGAAACTTCGTCCATACCTCACACCAGAAAAGACCACGTCACTTGCCAACCAAAATGTAAGACCAATCTCGAACGTCATTTTGGAGACGCCTTGGCGTCGCTCCTCTTCATCAATGTCCTCACGTCCTCATTTGACAGTCACACACACCACTCCATTTCGAAAAGAAATGCCCTCCTTGCATTTACAACGATCACGAGTCACGCCCCACTGGCTCACCTTAGCCAAACATGCCAAGGCGAATCGATGACAATATGCCAAGACGGTCTCTACCGAGTATGACCACAGGTGATCTTGACATAGTATGGTCTCGACCAAGGAAATAACATAGTACAGTCTCGACCAAAGGACGACCACATGTCGATTAGAATGTAAGACCAAAGCCTCATGCCTTGGACACACGACCAAATCGGTGCCCCGGCGCGGATGATGCCTTCAAGTCCATGGCATGCTGCTCCTCGGTGCCCATGCTGCTCATGCCTTCACGTCCTTTGCACTCCAAATTTGAAGATGTCATAAATTACAAAGTTGTTGATCTTTGTCTTCGCTTCCCAAGAAAGTTGAATCACCTCAATCCGAGGTCTGAGTCACAAGATACAATCAATTTACTAAAGGCCGATGGTCCCCACTGATAGAACTAGAATCGAGAATTGAAACCTCATTTTAACCCTCACCCATGCAGAATTAGGCAAGGCCCTTCAAACACAAGTTGGAGATATACCTCTTAGCTTTCCGTGGCCATAAATTCATTCAGAGGTCCGAGTTAAACACTACGGCCAATTGACCAAGGATGGGCGCGGCTGCCTTAGTACCCACCATGTGCTTGTGGAAATGCCCAAACTCTCCTCCTTGACTTTGTGATAGGCATCGACTTCACGAAGGATGGGTGTGGTTGTCTTAGTGCCCATCACGTGTTTGTGGAAATGTCAAAGCTCTTTTCTCCTGATGCCCACCGTATAAGACGTTTATGCGAGGGATGTCTGTGCAAAGATCGTCCGTGATGCAGGGACCGTGCGACGGTCGTTTGTACGATGATCATCTTTGATACAGGGACGTGGATATGGTCTGGACGCCCTTGGCGATACGACGTTGATATAGCCCAGACACCCTTCGCGAGGCGACGTCGACATGGCCCAGTCACTCTTGACGAGGCAACGTGGACATGTAATTTGATCTAGGCCTCTCTTTTAAGGACTTACGACCCTTCATAAACTTTGTGCTAGGTGTCGCCCCTACGGGCGTA
This sequence comes from Hypericum androsaemum, assembly GCA_963995505.1. Lineage (NCBI taxonomy): Eukaryota > Viridiplantae > Streptophyta > Magnoliopsida > Malpighiales > Hypericaceae > Hypericum > Hypericum androsaemum. The sequence continues at coordinate 5,678,023 of OZ023192.1, read as the reverse complement.
GACTTGGAACTAAATCTCGCCTTCATCGACATGGATCTCATGCTCAGTGTGATACCCTGATCTGTTCTGTCTGAAATGCTTAAGTGATTTGATTTGTACTATCCATATCAACAAGGTGCACCTTCTTTTCCGGTACACATCCTGAGAGAACTCCAAGGTTAAACGCGTTTGGCCGAAAGTAGGATCAGGATGGGTGACCTCCTGGGAAGTTTCCCAGGGTGCGTGCGAGTGAGGACAAAGCACGCTGGAAAAGACCCGTGTTGGTCTGTGGAGACAGTCGGTCAAATCACGGGATGTTACATTTGGTATCAGAGCGACCTCGGCTTGTACGGTGTGGTTCGGGGATCGAACGCATCTGCAACCGAGGGATTCTGGGACTGTTTGTATCTGGCGCGACGAGGACGTCGCGTATTTAAGGAGGGGTGTATGTGATACCCCGATCTGTTCTGTCTGAAACGCTTAAGTGATTTGATTGGTACTATCCATATCAACAAGGTGCACCTTCTTTTCCGGTACACATCCTGAGAGAACTCCAAGGTTAAACGCGTTTGGCCGAAAGTAGGATCAGGATGGGTGACCTCCTGGGAAGTTTCCCAGGGTGCGTGCGAGTGAGGACAAAGCAAGCTGGAAAAGACCCGTGTTGGTCTGTGGAGACAGTCGGTCAAATCACGGGGCGTTACACTCAGCGTCACCTCCTTAGAGATAAAATATTTGCACTCCAACAGCCGGTGTCGGAGCTATCAGACTGAGGCCGATTCTTAGAACGTTAAGGTTCTTCGTCGACCCCGACGAGAGGTAGAGGCGAGAGGAGGAAGGATGCTGGCGGGAAGGCAAGTGGAGAGAGAGAAGTAGGAAGGGGAACTCTGGATGCAACTTTAGTTTTGTAGATGTATTATCCAAATGCATGGGAGATCATGTTTTTAATTGATAATTTTGAAGCTTTTCTATCCACTAATCACATCACAATTTTTGTTGGCTGATTTTTTAGCATCGATATTTTAACATTGTTGAACTCTATTTAACTATAGTGATTATTACAATGTTGTCTTTTTCATCCGTAAGATTTGCATGCCAAGTCTACTTGACGCTCAAATGTTAAAACAATATTTTTGATCTTAATATATGAATATATTTTTTGAAGGTTAACATATGAATAAATATCTACTAAACATGTAAAACATGTAAAACTTTATAAACAAGAAAAATAAAAACACAAAGGTGTTTTCCCCTAACTACTTCCACTACCTTTTTCTCTTGAGGAAAAACTATCCACTACTTGATTGGCTGTTCTATTTATTTTAAAAACACTACATTGTGTTATTTTTCCAATTGGAATGAATTTCAGACCTCTAATCATAGGCTTAAACACTTCAGTGCCTCTAAGCACACACAACAAAAGTAGCTTATACACAACCACCATACCAAACAAAACAGCAACATCCATCCATTTGGAATACCCCAACTCCACTTGAAACACATCTCTCAATATCTCCTCACCTTTGATATGGTAAGGAGCCACTCCTTTAACTTGGTCATTCACAAATTCGAGCCCTTGGAACTCATTCTTGTATAGTCCTTGGTATGCATACTTGTGATAGGCAATGTAGTACATAGGGTACCTCCAAAACACCTTTGGAAGATCATTCGGCAGCCGAAAGAACCCACCGCTGAGCATCATCAGCCCTTGGATCCCCGCGCCCGTTATTAGCCCCATCAAGAAGTTGGGCATGACGCTCGCGACAATCAGCATTAGGCTCTCGACGAGCATCATGCACGCCAAGAGCGTCAAGGCGAAGAACATGAAGTGTTGTGCTCCTGTCTGGAGGCCTACTAGATAGTATGCAATTGCACCAGGGATGAAGGATATGATCAGCAAGTAGGGTGTCGACGATAGGGTGTTGGCAACCACAAAGGCCTCCGGCTGATAGTGACCGTTCAATCTGTCTCGCCGAAACACCTAAGCAATATGTGAGACATGTTACATTTAGGACACTTTCCTTGTATATACAGAGTGAAACTCGTAAAAGTTCCAACTTCACGACAAGTCGAGGGAGCGCATATTCCTTAGACGACTTTATATATACACACACACTGGCTAGGCCCTAACCTTCATGTCCTCGACAAAAGAAGGGAATCCACCAATTGCCATGATAGTCAAGAAGGAAGCTATGAACATTATCAATGAGCCCCTGGCCTGAAAAATTACGGTCCCAATTTGATTAATAAAAACCCAACAAATGATTTTTGGGAAAAAGATGAAGAAGATAAATGATATGCTTACTTGTATTGAATTATAGTCAGAGCCAACACTGTAGAACACAGAGCCTAGACCCAATCCTAGAGTAATGTATATTGCTAGGCGAAGCCAATAGTAGCCTAGATCCCGGTACATGTTTGTATAAGACCTTCTTGTGAGAATAAGGCACTGGTTCATGAAGTTGGCTTGGCTTCCCTTCTTTAGCTCTCCTCTGTCCTGCAATTTATGCATATGCAAGATTAAAGCAAAGTTTGCACGAATTTTGATTTCGCTAACGTACCATGACATAGGATTATGCGAGAATAACAATGTGTCACGGATCTTGTAGGAGCAATTAGCTCGGGTAACATGTTATCTCTGATAATAATAGATTTTCAACAATTATAAACAAGCTCACCACAAGAAAAAAAAAGCGATAATCTCAACTTCTCAAGGACATCTCTACTTATAAGAGTATATCAATTACCTGACTACTTAGTTCAGCAACCTGGTCTTGTACCAGCTTGCAAGTATCTGAATCAAGGTAAGATCTTGCAAGCAACTTGATCACTTTCTCTGTGGCCTTTTTGCCTCTCAAACCATGTTCCAGGTCCTAATAAGAAAAAAAGAGCCCTAATTAATTCTTCAATCAATACCCGAAAAAAGAGTATAATTCGTTGCATTTTCTCGAGAGAATTATGTACCAACCTCGTCGAAATCTGTGTTTATCGTTCTCAAGTAATGGTCTGATGGATTCTGGTGACTAGGGCAAGGGAATCCATTCACTTCAAAGAACTGCATGTGAATCAACATCAACCAAATGCCTTTCAGAAAACAAATGATCAACCAAATGGTTAATTTGAGCTATCTTCACTTTAAGTCAAGTCCACATTTCTTTTGCATGCCGTTAGATTAAGTGCTCATTTGATCTATGTTGCAATAGAAATTACTTAAGCACTTCCGAACTTTTAAAATCTTTGCTGGTGGTCCCTACTTAACAAATTATTATTTTTGCAACAAAATTGCTTTTATTTCTTTTAGAACTAAATGTTGCAATTCTTACTATAGGTAGCTGAATTATACCTTGTTTGCTCCATCAGAGGGACCAAAGTAGATGGTCCTGCCCGAAGAGAGGAGGCACAAATTACGGAACAGCTGAAACACCTTACAACTTGGTTGGTGAATTGATGCAACAATGGTCATTCTGTGTTGTTTAGCCAAGTTGGCAATCCGCTTCACAACGTAGTAGGAAGCCGCGCTGTCTAGCCCGCTGGTCGGCTCATCGAGGAAGAGGAGCTTAGGCCTCGTTAGGATCTCTATGCATATGCTGACCCTCCTCTTCTGTCCACCGCTCAGGCCTTTGCTTCCCCACCCTCCTATTCTCGTGTCCATTGAGTCCTGCAGACCCATCTCCCTGATCGTCGCCTCGGCTCGCGCCTTCTTCTCCGGTAGGGGCATTGAGTTGGGGAGCTGGAGCTGGGCTGAGAGGTACACGGCTTCTCTTACTGTGAGTGTCCATGTTATGACATCTTCTTGAGTCACGTAGGCCTTGGGAGGAGTAAGGAAAAGTATGTCAAGTAATAAGATCATTCGAGTGTATTCCGACCATTAGATTGTTTGTCTAGAGTTTTGACTCTATAACTAAAAACGAAGATCAAGAGAAAAACATTCTGATTAACAGAGTCCCTCAAACATGATATGTTAAGAGTAATACTTGTTCTAAAATGGCAGGAAACAATATCTCTAGAGTCCAATGGGAATGTAGCTAGCATATTACTGAATGACAATTAATTTCTAAGGTATAGTTGTTTGATTAATTATATAATGTATTTAGTTAATTCAACTCACGAATCTTTTGTATCTCCGCATATTAATAAAGTTACTAGACCCGAATACATATTTATTATACACCAATCGAGTTGCAGAATATGATTCCAAGGCTCGTAAGGGAGAAGAGTTCGATGATATTTACCGATGTACCATATGCCAATGACTGTTTACGGCCATTGATGATAACTCCCCCGCTCTGCTTCGTGCTCGAATCTAACCTGCCTGCAACGATTAAAGAGGATAATTTTAGACTCTTAAAATTTAACCGACTAATTTGGACATGATTTTTGAATGATGGTTTTATATAATGCCCTAATTTTATGTGGCAAATTATTTAATTTTTTTCATTTTATAGCATTAAAATTTGAATTGTCTAATTCTTTTACGTGGTCACCTTGAATGCTTTAGGTAAAGTACACGTAAAAATTTTCACCAAAAAAATTATACGTTAAAATTTGGGCAAATTACTACGAGACCCCTGGTATTTGGTATATTTAAGGCTCGGCCCCTTGTATTCTGGTAATCGATTAAAAACTCCCCGATGTTTGGTTTTATTATACTCTCAGGCCCCTCGCTGATGTCAGCGATCATTCTTTTCAAAGAAATGACTTTTCTACCCTTAACAATAAAAAGGCAACAAATTAATTAAGGAAATGGCTTCGTCTCCCTTCTTCTCGCCGCCGCCGGCGTCTTTTTTTGGCTGAGGAGAGACCGTCGAGACCGTCCTCCATCGTCTCCCGGTGCCGGAAGCAGGAAGGGAGACAAAGCAAGGGAGGCCCTGGCGTCGTCCCCGACGAAGATGAGTCAGAAAAACCCCCTGAACACAAAAAATCTAGATCACAACTTCCGCCAAATCGAGGAACTTCCGGTGACGGCGGGGGAGACGAAGCCAACGAAAGCGACGCCATTTTCCTCCAGCTGGCCTCCACCCCAACCATACCCTCCTCCTCCTCTTCCAAACCTAAGAAACTTCTGAGCTACGCGGACGACAAAGAAGAGGAAGGCGACCCCGCGCCGATGGCTTGGAATGTGTTCAAGTTTTGTACGGCCCTTCGTGGGGTTGAGGGTTCCATGCATTGATCTGGAGCGGCGCTGGCCTGGAATGTGTTCAAGTTCTGTACGGCTGCCTCGATTGCTTCGTCACCCTCGCCGTCTTAATCCCAGCCTTTTGTACTCCGGCGGTCGTTTTGACCAATTCTAGCCTTCTATTTTTTATTTTCTGTTTTCCTTTTTATTTGGTAGCTCACCAGCTGGAATTGAACAATAGACCCATTTTAGATCTCAGAGGTGATCTTGTGGATGAACACTGGAGAAGGAGAAGTCGGAGGGGTGGTCAGAATTTTTTAATCGGAGAAGATGAAAGCTAACGGGGAGGGGTGGTCAGAATTTTTGGCCAAGGGTATAATGGTCATTTTAGTAATAAAATAATAATATTTTGATCGCTGACGTCAGCGAGGAGCCTGGGAGTATAATAAAATAAAACCTCGAGAAGTTTTTAATCGATTACCGAAATATAGGGGGCGAGCCTTAAATATATCAAACACAAGGGATCTCACAGTAATTTGCCCTTAAAATTTTCTTAATTATGAAAAATTGTGTTAACTTTTAATATATTTACCAAAAAAACTTTTAATATTTTTATTTCGAAAAAAAATGAAATGTAGGAAATCAGAGATAGAGATTACAAAATGTAAGCACCAGCACAAAAAAAAAATTACTCTCAAGTTCCTCGGGTTTATTTAAATATACTCAAAAGTTTTCCCTGTTTGCAAAATACACGCCGACGTCCCTCGTGTTTGATTTTATTATACTTTTGGTCCATAAATGAGTTTTTTTTCTTTTTGTCATTGAAATGACAAAAATATCCTTAAAAAATTGCTTACGTGTCATTAGGGGTGTGCATTCGGGATATCCCGATCCCAAATACCGAATACCGAATATCCCGAATACCGAATTTCAAAAAATCTCTATCCCGATCCCGATCCCGAAATTATATCGGTATCATACCGAATACCGAATTAAATTCAGGATTGGGATCGGGATTTACCCATAATCCCGAATTGTAATATGCATGCTTCAAACAAAATTGATCCCAGAAATTAAAATCTACCCCAAAAAATCAAAAGATCAAAAGAAGAACAATATTAAACCCTAAGCATGGAATAAGGACGGAAGTTCATGTTGAAGCAAAGGAAGGACAGTCAATTCATAGAGTAAATGTTCAAGCACGAAATTAAAAAAAAGAAAGAGGATGAAATTAAAACCCAACAAATCAGCAACATACGCATAGAAGCAACTAAAAGTAAAAAATAAGCATAAATTCATTATCTAGTTTCAAAACCCCCAAATTTTGAAACCCTAAATTGAGAAAAAAATCACAAATTAGAAGGAGATAGGGAGAGGATAAGGAAGAGGGTAGCCGTCGCTTGTTGGGGCTTCGTGGTGGTCGCCTCGCCGGAGTGTGTATTTTGATGTGTGAGATTGGGAGAAAAAAATTCGACCAAAAAAATTACAGAGAAAAAAAGTGGGGAAGTCGGGGAAGGAAAAGAGAGGAGGGGGAAGGAAAAGAGAGGAGAGAGGAGAGAGGAGAGGTTGAGTTGTGCTGTGTGTTTTAGGCTTATATATATAATATGGCAAAGTTATAGTTTAGTACTTCGGTATTACCGAAATAATACCGGTATATACCGAAATTCTACCGAATACCGAAATTCACCGAATTTTTCAAAAAACCCATACCGAATTAAATCCCGAATCTCGAAATACTGATCCCGAAATCCCAAATATCGAAAAAATACCGAAAATCCCGAATCCCGAATCCCATTTGCACACCCCTACGTGTCATGTCTTCTTCTACCCCGTGAAAAACCACTTTTTTGTCCATAGATAAAAAAAAATCCATTCTTGATCTAAACCCTTATCTATAAATATACCCACTTTCAATCCTTCTCTTCTTCGTTTCCATTAATACCTAATTAAGCTTCCGCCTTTATTCACTTCCCAGTTCCAAGCAACGAAGAAGATTGAAATAAAAAACCCTCGAGGACAGCGGCGAGGTACTTGAGGATGGTGGCAAGGTAAGGAGGGTAAGTGACCGTCTTCTTCTCCTCGAGGGCATCCTGAAGCCTGACATTAGCGCCAACGTCCCTCAAGTTTATCAATTTCTTGACGATGCCATTTCGGAGCCGGTAAGATCAGAGCTTTCCTCATCCACCGTCACCAACGAGGAGGAGAGGTCGAGTGAGAGGAGGGTAAGGGATCGGGTCGTGGGTCAGTCTCTAACCTGGCATTCCGATCAATCTCCAGCTCGAAGGGGCGGCGGTGGTGGTTGGTTGGTACGAGTCATTCTGGAGGCGAGGGCATCGGCATGGAGCTGGTCATCGTCGGGGGTATTGCCGTAGTCGCTCCTCGGCTCCTCGGCTCCTTCGCTTCTCCCTCGCCATATCTATCCTAGGGAACCTCATCTCCCTCACCATTGCCATCGCCTCCTCCTCATCCTCCTCCTCCTGCATTTTGAAGGACAAGGGAAGGCTCGACGAGGAGATGGAGTGGGTCGTGCTACGGTTTCTCAAGGAGAACTAGCGGGTGGATGCCATTCAGCGATGGGATTTTTTATCCGGTGTATGACGAGGATGGGCGGGGCAAGTTCGTGATGGGATAAGATCTTAATTTGGTGTATGACGATTGTGTTTTGATTTGATGTCGGATCTTAATTTGGCATCGATTTGGTGTATGCCGATTGTATGACGATTGGGCTGGGATCTTAATTAGATGACGTCAGCAATCTAGAGGAAGAAGATAATTTTTTTTTCTCTAAGGATATTTTGGTTATTCACTGACAAAAATGAAAAAAGAATTGCTAACGTGCGCCAGGGACTCGAAAATATAATAAAATCAAACACAAAGGACGTCGGCGTGTATTTTGCAAACAGAGGGGACTTTTGAGTATATTTAACCAAATTCAAAGGGCTTGAGAGTAATTTTCCAAAAAAACAAATTAGAAATATTCGCACTCTAAAATTTTTTTTTTTAAAAATTTCAGACGGCAGTTACAATCTGTTTTAGAAATTTTTTCCTCACCCGGACAGCAAGCAGACAAAATCCGATTTTTTTTTCTCTTCGGAAGACAAAATGTGAGTTTCCCTACAAAGAATAGACAAAATCTGATTTTGCTATGTTATTACGAATTGGATGAGAAATTTAAAATTAACAAAAGAAATTTTAACAAATATTTGTCGGTGTTTTATTTTTAAGAACTCGAATTGGTCCATAAAATAACGCAAACTTGAATTTTTTTTAATTATGCAAAAACAACTCGATTTGTACATTGGTATGATTTTTCCTCAAAGAAAAAAAGCACATTGGTATGATTCTGCCATGTTACAAGACGTATAATGTCAGATCTCGTGAATGTCGCTCTGGTCACGGGTTGCTTCCAATCAATGATCCTATGGAATCTTTGGGAAATTTTAATTTTTTATAATAGGTTATTATAGAATTTTTTATATATAATTAAGTTCATTATATAATGCAGCTTTCCTTTCAATACTTGTTTAATTAAATTGCAAAAATTGATTCTCTATATTTATTTTCTATCAAATACCACGTAATATCCTACACATTTATGGAAACTGGAAGCATACATGTAGATAGAGTAATACTCCCAACACTCTTATTTCTTAACTAACCTGACTCCTTATTTGCCCATTGCCATAACTGCAATACAGGAAGACCAGAATGTAATACAAGATCCGAAATTCTGACTTCGAATTGATCGTTATCCATAACTATCGTCCTCGGCCAAGTTATAAATACTTTTTTCTAAAAAAGACATTAATTAGTAAAAGACAATTCCTAATTAGTGAAAGAGATGTAATAGTTTCTCATATATAGAAGTCGTAAGACCACGTATGGAAAATACATCTGTCAAGTGCCGAAAGATCAAAAAAATTGTTGAAATGATTTGAAAATCCCACATCGGTTAAAACACGAGTGGGGGACTAAGTTTACAAGTGTGAAAAATCCACCAACCCATTGCCTTAAGGTTTTGGGTTGGATATGGAGATTTTAACATGGTATCAAAGCGGGTTGATCCAGTGCCTATTGTTGAACTCGCACGACCCTCATTTCTCGCACTTTGGTAAAGTCAAAATCAGTGCAATCTTCGACCCGAGGTGGGTCTCGTTTGAGGGGGCGTGTTGAGAATTCCACATCGATTAAAACACAAGTGGGAGGCAAATTTATAAGTGTGAAAAATCTACCAACCTATTGCCTTAAGGTTTTGGGTTGAATATGAAGATTTTAACAGACATCGGCACGCACAACCGATGTCCAAGTGAATGTCGGGCGTTATAACATATCTAAGGTACATAAATTTCTTGTCGGGTAAATTTCGACCCGGCATTAAACAAAAGGGATAAATTTGAAAGGATGAGATGTTATTACCAGCCAAGGCATCAAGAAGAGTTGTCTTGCCACAACCAGAAGGACCCATGATTGCTAAGACCTCTCCAGGCAAGGCATATCCTGTTAGGCCTTGAAGAATGGACTTGCAACCTTGTCTCCTACCTCCAACACTGACCCAGATCTCCTTCCATGCCAATTCCACGTCCACCTTCTCATCCCAGCTTCTACTTCTTTCTGCAATTACATTATTGCCCTTCTCCAAGTCCTCTCCAACTTGACCATGATGAGCTTGTGAAGGTGTCTCACTTGCCATGTCCCTTTAATTGCTTTCTTTCTTACTTGGAGATTTGGTTTGAGATGGGTCTTGGTTTATTTGATCGTATCTCTTACCTATGATTTATACATGGGAAGCTATGTTCATGCCTAAATGGGACAAAAGTTGCGAGACTATAAATGTGTACTTTTTGGTCTTTGTCATTATTGCGAGATTTTTTTTAATCGATAGCAATCTTATATCCAAATATCTACTAAATCGGTTAAGGAAAGTTTGAGAAAATTTTTCGTGATAAAATTTTTTGTACAAATATTTAACACTGATGTATGTTCAATACTTGTAACTCGAGATAATTGAGAAATGATATTATAATCACAACTTATCAACTTAGAGATTCTGTTTTTTCTGAATGGCTTAGTGTATTTTTTTTAGAGGAACTGGCGCAGTGTATTTCATTTGATTGGAAACTTGTCACTCTAGAACACTGTTTTAAATCACCCCAAATTACCATTTAATATGATTATTGACTGTATTTGTGGCTAGTTTCCTTGAATTGAATCCATTTTTGTTTTAGCTTAAAGTGTCCAATGATACCATTTCCTACTTTAAATGGAATTTAAAATAACGAAATTCAGAATATTAATGATTAAATAAAATAAACAATCAACTCAGTGAAATCATTACCATAATCGACTCAACTCTTCCTTCTCGCCATTAGCTCAATTCTTATTTTTTTCATAGTTATTAGTTTTTTTTTCAATTTTTTTAAAATTCATTTTGGCCCATGTCTAGCATGGTAATTTACGAAGTTAGCCAACACACGCATCCATGAAGATCATTTAATATCAAATGATATTATTTGGATCATTAATATTCAATAAAAACATATAAGAAACTAAGTGAAGCGTATGTAGCTCAGTTTATTGTAAATAAATCCTAACTATTAAATACTCGTAATTTTTTTTGGGGTAGAAAAACATACTCGTAAATGTACGAACCGAGAGTTGAATATCCGATAACCACATGGTACTAAATCGAAAATTTTTCCGAGTCACCTAATTCTAGAAATCAAAAACTGTTCCGGCCCATAACTGGGCCCACACAAACCCACAAGCCCAAATTGGAAAATATCCAAAGTCCCAACCGCCTCTACCAAGCCATTTCCATCTCATTTCTCCCTCCCCCCGGTTATTAACCTACAAGGAGGAGGCCAAAAACTCACATCACCACTCGACGCCCGGACGACCGATCGCTCGAACTCAGGAAGAAGCAGCGTAACGATTTCCCTTCCTCTTTGGTTAGTTCACTTCCCTTTTTCCCTTCTCTAGGGTTTTCTGATTTTCCGCGCTTAATAGAAAGGGTTTCTTTTTCCTTTTCTTTTCCCCCAATTTTTAGGGTTTCTGGGAATTAGGGCATTATGGACGCGGACATAGCGAAGGTCCAAGAGGACAGGAAGAAGATGGAGAAGGAGTTGGCCTCGCTCTCCTCTTTGACTTTCGACAAGGATCTTTATGGCGGGACCGACAAGGGCGGGTATCTTCAGTCGATCCCCGTCACCGAGGACGATGACCCCGAGCCGGAGAGCGAGGTGGTCCGGAAACTTGCGTCGTACACCGCCCCGAAGTCGCTGCTCAACGAGATGCCGCGCGGTGGGGAGGAGGATGAGGACGGTGGGATAGGGTTTAGGCGGCCGTCGAAGATTATCGATCGGGAGGATGATTATAGGAGGAGGAGGCTGAACCGGGTTATCTCTCCGGACAGGCACGACGCTTTTGCTGCCGGGGAGAAGACCCCGGACTCCTCGGTGAGGTCGTATGCGGATGTGATGAGGGAGGAGGCGTTTAAGAGGGAGAAGGAGGAGACGCTTAGGGCGATTGCGAAGAAGAAGAAGGAGGAGGAAGAGGTGGCTGCCAAGGACGGTGGGAAGGAGGGTAAGGAGGCAGCTGCTGCTCCTAAGAGGAGGAACAGGTGGGATCAGAGTCAGGATGATGGCCTGGCTGTGAAGAAGGCCAAGACAGATGCTGGTTCGGATTGGGATATGCCGGATGCTACTCCGGGGCGGATTTCTGGGGATGCGACACCCGGTGTTGGGCGGAGGAATAGGTGGGATGAGACTCCTACCCCGGGGAGGGTTGCTGATTCTGATGCTACTCCGGCTGGCGGTGTCACTCCTGGTGCTACACCTGCTGGGATGACGTGGGATGCTATGCCGAAGGGGATGGCTACCCCAACTCCCAAGAGGCAGAGGTCGCGTTGGGATGAAACCCCAGCTTCGATGGGGAGTGCTACCCCGATGGCTGGGGCCACTCCTGCTGGGGGGTATACGCCTGGTATTACACCTGTTGGCTTGAATGATGTGGCTACCCCGACACCAAGTCAGATTCAGATGCGTGGTGCCATAACTCCGGAGCAGTATAATCTGTTGAGGTGGGAGAAGGATATTGAGGAGAGGAATAGGCCTTTGACTGATGAGGAGCTGGATGCTATGTTTCCTCAAGAAGGGTACAAGATTCTGGATCCACCGGCTTCTTATGTTCCTATCAGGACACCTGCTAGGAAGTTGTTGGCTACGCCTACTCCGATTGGGACTCCGCTATATTCTATTCCTGAAGAGAACAGGGGCCAACAGTTTGATGTGCCCAAGGAAGGTCCTAGTGGGCTGCCATTCATGAAGCCAGAGGATTACCAGTACTTCGGTGCCTTATTGAATGAGGATGACGAAGAGAAATTGACCCCTGACGAGCAAAAGGAGAGGAAGATCATGAAGCTGTTATTGAAGGTTAAGAACGGCACGCCTCCACAGAGGAAGACTGCCTTGAGGCAGTTGACGGACAAGGCAAGAGAACTTGGTGCTGGACCCTTGTTCAACCGGATTCTGCCACTGCTAATGCAGCCCACTTTGGAGGATCAGGAGAGGCATCTTCTGGTTAAGGTAATTGATAGGGTTTTGTACAAGTTGGATGAGTTGGTTAGGCCTTTTGTGCACAAGATTCTGGTTGTCATTGAGCCACTGTTGATTGACGAGGACTACTATGCACGAGTGGAAGGGAGAGAAATTATTTCCAATCTGAGTAAAGCAGCTGGTTTGGCCACCATGATTGCTGCTATGCGTCCGGATATTGATAACATTGATGAATATGTTAGAAACACAACCGCTAGGGCTTTCAGTGTCGTGGCTTCTGCTCTTGGTATTCCTGCTTTGTTGCCTTTTCTAAAGGCCGTCTGCCAGAGTAAGAAATCGTGGCAAGCTCGACATACCGGGATTAAGATTGTACAGCAGATTGCTATTCTCATTGGCTGTGCTGTTCTTCCTCATTTGAGGTCTCTCGTGGAGATCATAGAGCAAGGTCTCAGTGATGAGAATCAGAAGGTGAGAACCATCACTGCTCTGTCCCTTGCTGCTCTTGCTGAGGCTGCTGCACCATACGGTATCGAAAGCTTTGATTCAGTGCTGAAGCCATTGTGGAAGGGTATCAGGTCACACCGTGGAAAGGTCTTGGCTGCCTTCTTGAAGGCAATCGGTTTCATTATTCCGCTTATGGATGCTATCTATGCCAGCTACTACACCAAGGAGGTGATGGTTATTTTGATTCGTGAGTTCCAGTCTCCCGATGAGGAAATGAAGAAAATTGTGCTGAAGGTGGTAAAGCAGTGTGTGAGTACTGAGGGTGTGGAGTCTGATTATATCCGTAGTGATATTCTGCCTGAGTTCTTCAAGAATTTCTGGGTCAGGAGGATGGCTCTAGATAGGAGAAATTACAAGCAGCTTGTGGAGACCACTGTTGAAATTGCCAATAAGGTTGGGGTCAAGGATATCGTTGGCAGGATAGTCGAGGATCTTAAAGATGAGAGCGAGCCATATAGGCGTATGGTGATGGAAACTATCGAAAAAGTGGTCTCAAATCTTGGTGCATCTGATATAGATGCCAAGTTGGAGGAGATGTTGATTGATGGTATCCTTTATGCATTCCAGGAGCAGACTAGTGATGATGCTAATGTGATGCTTAATGGGTTTGGTGCTGTTGTTAATTCCTTGGGTCAAAGGGTGAAACCGTACCTTCCTCAGATTTGTGGTACCATTAAGTGGAGGCTGAACAACAAGAGTGCCAAGGTAAGACAGCAAGCTGCAGATCTCATTTCTAGGATTGCTGTGGTTATGAAGCAGTGCCACGAGGAACAGCTGATGGGCCATCTTGGTGTTGTCTTGTATGAGTATCTGGGTGAAGAATATCCCGAGGTTCTTGGGTCGATTCTGGGGGCTCTCAAGGCAATTGTTAATGTCATTGGTATGTCAAAAATGACCCCTCCTATAAAGGACTTGCTTCCCAGGTTGACTCCAATTTTGAAGAACAGGCACGAGAAAGTGCAAGAGAACTGTATCGATCTTGTTGGTCGTATTGCTGATCGTGGAGCTGAGTTTGTTCCAGCCAGGGAGTGGATGAGGATTTGTTTTGAGCTGCTTGAGATGCTAAAGGCGCACAAAAAGGGTATTCGCCGAGCAACTGTCAACACTTTTGGTTACATTGCAAAGGCTATTGGTCCACAGGACGTGCTGGCTACGTTATTGAACAATCTCAAGGTTCAGGAGCGCCAAAATCGTGTCTGCACAACAGTTGCAATTGCTATTGTGGCCGAGACCTGTTCGCCATTTACAGTGTTGCCTGCCCTGATGAATGAGTACCGAGTGCCAGAGCTCAATGTGCAGAATGGTGTCTTGAAATCCCTTTCTTTCCTGTTCGAGTATATCGGTGAAATGGGGAAAGATTACATCTACGCTGTGACTCCTTTGCTCGAGGATGCTCTCATGGACAGAGATTTGGTCCACAGGCAAACTGCGGCTTCTGCTGTCAAGCATATGGCCTTGGGAGTTGCTGGGTTGGGTTGCGAGGATGCTCTAGTTCACTTGCTGAACTACGTGTGGCCAAACATTTTCGAGACGTCACCCCATGTGATCAACGCTGTTATGGAAGCCATCGAAGGAATGAGGGTGGCCCTGGGTGCTGCGGTCGTCCTCAACTACTGTCTTCAAGGGCTATTTCATCCAGCAAGAAAGGTGAGAGAGGTCTACTGGAAGATCTACAATTCTCTGTACATTGGAGCGCAGGATGCACTTGTGGCCTCTTATCCCGTGTTTGATGACGAGGGCGATAACATATACAGCAGACCGGAGTTGACGATGTTTATCTGAGTTGGAGCATTTTATGCTTACTGTCTTGTGCTCCTCCGTTGGTGTCTGTCCTCCTTTAGGCTCTCTGTATGTTCTTGGATGTATTGTCTTGTTTGGAACTTATGTTTAGTTTCTTGGGTGTCTTCGAAACTTGACTAGTTTTGCGGATATAATTTGAGTCTCTTACACTACATACTGAGGAAAGTGGTTCTTATCTATGAACCGACATACGGTCTTCGATATGTTCATGTGTAATTCTATCTTGAACATTTCGAGTTTCTTCACCTTCCCATACTGGGACGCCTAATCAAGCAGACTTCTAGTTTTCTACTGCAGGTCAGAGAGTTGCGTTTCCACAAACAGGTTCAACGGTGTCGTTGGTGCAAGTACGTCATGGCAGCGCGGGGGAAAACTGGAGGGCCTCGCGTGCCTTCCTAGCGGCATTGCGCGACGCGAGGCCCCTCGGCTATGTACTTTCTTTATCAAAGGAGAAACAAACACTTGATCAACCAGATCACGGACAGCGTACTGTTATGTTCTTGAGGTATGAAAAATTTAACATTTTTTTCATCCCTTCCGTTTCGGAAATATGCACTTCTTACATGTTTGAAACAAATGACAGCAACAATTTTTCGTTTGGTTAACCGACAATCCATGGTTAATTTATCCAGAACTTGAGATACGAGGAGGAACTCTCGAGCCGGTTGAAGATCCGAAATTTCATTCATTTGGTGAAAATTGAATGATGCATGGTTCGAGAAAAAAAAACAGAGCAACAACAAGAAACTAAGCTGAACTAATTGTCTTAATGGCACGAATCCTAATATTGTCATTCCAATTATGCACCACAAGGTAGTTATGGGGCCAGTCAATAATTCGGTAACGTGGAACCGTTTGGGCTACCTGAGCTGCTTCTGAAAACAGCAGCAGCGGTCTTCAGTCGCTTGACAGCCTTGCATTGATCCTTTCCCGTACTCACCGTGGTGGGAAAGTAGTTCGCATCGACTTCAATCGTGCATACCTCGTAGGATCCGTAGAAATGGCGAGGGCATGCATGCTGGTGATGCTGCCCGGCATGACCCCGTCCGGGAACATCTGCCAGTCGTCAACACCCGCGGGGCAAGGTTCGGAGTACAAGCGACTTCCAATATGTAAGCGAGAGTCACATCTTCCATGTCAAAATTGCCATCCTTGGGGAACCAGGCGCAGACTCGGTGATCAGAGTGCCGGTCAAATAGCCAGCAGGGGCGACCGAGGGCGTCGCTACTCGATAGTGTGGCCACCTTCCAACATCTCTTCCTCTGCATGATTTGGATCAATCCATAGAAGAGGTTACGATCGCATGAGAAGTTGTCGATCACGAACGGGTTGGCGCAGTTGTTGCTAACATCGACAGTCTCCGCAATGACAGGCAAGTGGAGAGCGTCTTCCATCGCCCGCACGTGGGTCGGGCGGATCGAAGCGTTGAGAAGAGCTAGGTACTCGTCGTACTCACCGGAGACCCCCACCATTTGGGCTTGATAGTGTTCGCAGAATGGTACGGCGATGACCTTCTTAACCGCCTTCTGGTTGGTAACGTACAAATCCACGAACCACATCGAAATGTAGGCCCACGCGACGAAGACTTGGGCGGTCGTTCCCGCCAGAATGGCAGGCTCAAGCGCCTCCGCGAGCTTTCTGAAATGGTGCCAATACCAGGCGAAGAGTCGGGCGTAGAGAGACACGAGCGTGTCGAAAATCGACTGACTCTCCAGAACGACGTACCTGAGTAAGCAACAGTATTAAAAACTCGTTAGAAAAACTTAAATTAATCGGACACAGTTTAAATTAGTCGGTCAAATAATGGCCAAGCACACCTAAGTGGTCTAGCAAAAGCACATACCTGGGGAACTTGTCGTAACCGGTTCGCAAAAGACTCATGCTTGTGCTTTCGACTAGAAACTCTGTAGCTCGCTTCAGGGAATCGGAGGTGGGCCACTTGGGACCCCCGTTGGCCATGGAGAAGGTGGAGACGTGGACAAGAAGGTTAAGGGTGGTACGGGCTGGGGTTTCTATATGGAGAGAGAGAGTGGGGAGAGGTGGACCGGTGGGGTTTTCGTTTTTACTTTTTATGTATTTATTATAGAAATAAAGACGTTTAAAAAAAATGCAAAAATAACTAAAAAGTTTTTACGATGTACAAAATCGAACATTATCGTTCAAATTCAAATTATTCTTAAAATTTAAATATTTTACTACTTCCATAACTTTTATTAATAATTCAAGATAAAAAATGACGAGAGTATCGTATCCTATTCAGAAGCAACTCTCCAAATTAAGTGAATTTACGCTTTAATGTCGGAAAATATTTTTCGTAATGGAAACCAATTGCAGAGAGATCTGCAACTCAGAATGCAGGCTTCTATCCCAAATACACTGTATCTTAATTACTTGTACTAATGGAAATTATATTCCACTCTTTAAATATATCTCGTCATTTTATTTTATTTTTGTGGAAAAATATATCTCGTCATTTTATTTTATTTTTGTGGAAAAATATATCTCGTCATTTTATTTTATTTTTGTGGAAAAATATATCTCGTCTTGAGCAAGAACAACCGTGCGAATGCTCGAAAGTTGGATGCGCATGGCTCAAGGCATGTAGAATTTGCTTTTACTACTCATCTCTTACACTAGGAAGTCCGATCATCTCCATTCGCTCAAAACCTTAAAACAATAGATAGGAGCGTTAAATCCATAGTTTAAAAAAATGCAGTCTGATTGGCAATCCGACCGGTCGAACCATGAATCAGGCATCAGAGCGATCCGTTTTTAGGGGTAAAAAAGGCCTCTGGTCAGATCGCCCAAAATTTGGGCGGACCGGGTGGTTCGTACTTTTTTTGAATCAGACCGTCTAGTCTGACCAGATTTTAGCCAAATCAGCAAAAAATTAAATAAAAAGTCATATCGTATGCTCGATTTTTCTTAATCAACAAAGAAAAATATACTTTATATGTTATAAATTAGTTGATATTTTATAAAATATAGATTTTGAAACCTATATTTTGACTATTTAGTCTACATAATATTCAAAAAATATTAAAATTTTAATTAAAAAGTTCAGTCCGACCGATGGTCTGACCAGTTGTGCCGGAAAAGGACAAAATCCGGCCTGTACCCAAATCCGTATTTTAAAACAATGGTTAAATCTATCTGTATGCAACATGTTGATCGTGTATCTTAACCGACACTGTTATATAGACTCCAAGCAAGAGAAATCGATTCGCGAAAAGCTGAGATCGATCGATCGGGTAATGACTTACGCGACCTGCAAGAATTTGCGGAATGCAAGAGGTGGCAGACAGAATGGTGTTTCAAGGATGTTTTTCTGGAATGTAAACTTTCATATGCTGATGAATGCTATTCTAAATCTAATATATCTGACATAACATGCCAACTTGTATTGCACCAACCACTCGAGTATCCGGTAGACAGGAACCCGACATTGTTAAATTTGTTCGAACTGCTGTACAAGACATATAATCCTATTGCTGAGGTTCTTACAATCTTCCCACTTCAGCTCTCTAACTTCTTTTATAATGTAACAGAAATTCCAGAAAATGAACAAACCGAAGAACTGTAGAAAAGGATAGACCGATTCTCGACATGTGTAGTGGCCACTCTGTACTCGACTCTGAGGCATTCTTCCTACCACTTGATTTGGGATATACCCAACCAGTTATGAAACAGAATGCAACGGTCTGTTATAAGCTTGGAGAGTTGGTAGAATTTGAGGAAAGAAGTTGAGAAGAGAAAGATCTTGATAGAATTAGAGAGTGAAGTTGTGAACGTAGAAGAGAAGAAGGAGAACGTAGGAGATACTTCTTGATTATAATTCTTGATAATCAAACCCTAAGATGCATGGATATTATATAGCCAAACGCCTAACAACTGAATAGAAAAACTAAACAGACCCTAATCTATTAAAGGTAAAGTACTAATTGAAGGAAATAACTGAATGGAAATAACTGAAAAGGAAATAACAACTAACTAATGAAGTCTCTAGAATCCTAACATTACTCCTGCCCTCGCGAGCCAGCTCATCCTCGAGCTAGAAATCTGGATGTGTGCACTAACCTGGATCCGTGGGATCACCAATTGCCCCCTCCCTGCCGTCGTAGTCATCGACCTCAATGTAGAAGAGGCCCTTGCTCCTCACCAAGGCTTGAACTTCAACAGCATCCAGGAACTTGTGCTTAATCAGAACCCCGTAGTACGTCTCAACGGTGTCGAAGAATTGGTAGGTTGCAGGGTTAAGCCTCCCAATATCATCAATGAACTTGGAGAGGGCCATGTCTTTGATCTTCAGCTGGACGAAGTCCTCGTGCTCCACTTTCTCCTCCGATCGAACATTCCTTTCAGAGATAGCTTCTATGGATGTTCCTTTTGCCAATTGAACGGAGTCACGATTCTCCTCAACGGCCTCCATCGATGGATCCCCCAACTTCTGTGGAGGTTCCTCATTTGGATCAACCATCTCAGCTTCTTCCTGGACAACCTCAGGTTTGGTCGAATCAACCGAATCAGTGAGTTCTTCACTGGATTCAGCCTGCGAGAAGTCTTCAGACCCTCGTGTTTGCCCTTCAGAAATAGCTTTCATGGCTGTCCCTTTGGCCTCTTGAGAGGCATCACGAATCTCTTCAGTAGCCAGCACCGAGGAATCTCCCATCCTTCGTGAAGACTTGTCCATCTCCTTGATGCACTTAATTAACCTGTCGAACAAGGCATCGATAGTGGCAGCCATCCTCGAAAGTGGCTCTGATACCAAATTGTTATGAGCTTGGATAGTTGGTAGAATTTGAGGAAAGAAGTTGAGAAGAGAAAGATCTTGATAGAATTAGAGAGAGAAGTTGTGAACGTAGAAGAGAAGAAGGAGAACGTAGGAGATACTTCTTGATTATAATTCTTGATAATCAAACCCTAAGATGCGTGGGAATTATATAGCAAAACGCCTAACAACTGAATAGGAAAACTAAATAAACCCTAATCTATTAAAGGTAAAGTTCTAATTGAAGGAAATAGCTAAATAAAAATAACTGAATAGGAAATAACAACTAACTAATGAAGTATCTAGAATCTTAACATTCAGGGAGAAGCCAATTGCTGCTCCTAACCCAAATGGCAATCCGAAGACATCATCATCCTCCTCATATGAAGAGTCAGGAAGAGATGGACCAGGAAATTGTGCAGGCTGGCAAGGAATTCTAAATGCTTCACCGCACAGGCCCTCACTCCCTTCGAAGCTCGAAAACGGAAAGGTCAAGAACTGGCCCTCAGTCGGGATCTTCCCATGTAATTGATTGTAAGCCACACTGAACTTTGAGAAGAAACTGAGCCTTCCCAATGACGGAGGAATTTCGCCAGACAGATCATTGTTGGACAAGTCCAGAACTTCTATGTTTGTCATCCCTGATAAGCTGTCCGGGATCGAACCCGATAGCTCGTTTCGCTTAAGGTTCAGTACCCGCAGTTGCTTCAGGTTGCCAAGGCTCGGCCAGATGGGCCCGGTGAGTTTGTTGCGGCTCAAGTCTAACGTAGGAGGAAAGCTCGAAACCGCGGTGTATTGCAGGTGCAGACCTCCTTGGTTCTTGTATAAGGTCACATTCGAATCAGAGACAGCTGATGCATTCTTGTCTGTGAGGGCTGGCAATTCCTCCAAGCTTCTTGGTAACTGACCAACCAAGGAATTGTTGGATAGATCCAAGTAAAAGAGGTCCTTGAATTCGCCTATCCAGGGCGGAACATAGCCGTCCAGATAGTTCCACGAAAGATCGATCACCTGCAGACTTTCGCAGCGTTTCAACCACTCGGGAAGTGTACCTCTGAGCTGACAATAGGGAATGACAAGCACCTTGAGATTTTCGAAGACGAAGCTCGCATCATTCGACATATCTTCGCCCCGAAAGTTCAAGCCGATGATCAGCATGGTCAAGTTGTTGCAGTGCTGAAGAGTACCAAGAGCTGCTGATAAATTGGTGAGGCTGTTGTTTGAGAGTAAGAGGTGTGTCAGGGCCTGCAGATTCCTGAAACCGGACGGAATCTCGCCTCCGAGTTTTTTTTTGGAAAGATTAAGGAGGCTCAACTTCTTACAAGACGATAAGCTGTCCGGGATAGTACCCTCGAAGTAATTCGAACCCAGATCAAGAGAAACAAGATTAGTCATTGCAGAACAATTGATATTTATCGAATCGAAGCTGTTGTTCTTCAAATTGAGCATTACAATGGATGGAGAGTTCACCAATGACTCGGGAATCCGGCCGCTGAATCGATTCGAACTAGCAGAGAAGGTCTCAAGTTTTCCAAGCTTGTCAAAAACATCTGGAAGACTTCCATAGAAATCGTTGTGGGAGACATCGAAATCGATCAAGTTAGAAAGATTACCAATACTATGATCCAAAGGCCCTGTGAACAAGTTGCTTTGAAGCTGCAACTCTCTGAGGCCTTGTAACTTCAAGACACTCCCTGGAAAGCTACCAGACAGATTATTTCCATTGAGGAACAACTGCTGCAGAGAAGCACAGCTTCGAAAACCATCCGGGACCTCGCCGGAGAAGTAGTTAAACCCGAGATCAAGCACTTGAACATAAGGTGAGGCACTACACAGGCCAGCAGCAGCATCAAGAGAACCACCAAACCTGTTTCTCGAAATGTCTACATACCGAATAAAGGGTAACTGGCCACCCTCCATTACAGGACCACTGAAGTAGTTGCTGCTCAAGTCGAGGACCTCGAGCATTCGAAACCGAAGCAACCCGGCCGGGAAATCGAAGTAGAAGTTGTTATGAGACAGGTTGAGGATCCTCAGATGATCCAAACTCGTCAAGGCCTCGCAGAAGCTACCCGCGAGCCTCTGGCTTCCGAGTTCGAGCGCAATGACCCTTCTCCCTGTGGTAGAAGAATTGTCACAGGTGACGCCATTCCAAGTGCAGCAATTGGAATCAGAAGAGAGGTTCCACATTGGAACAGCTGGGTTGAGGCAGCTGGAGGAGAAGCCCTTCAAGGCTTCCAAGTCATTGGAGTGACATGCCAAGTCCTGGCATTTCAAAGAACAAGCCTGCAATATCATTGAAAGTGCTAGAACATGAGCTGAATAGAATATTTTCGGACCCATGATCAAGTATGGAAGAGTTTGATAAAATGTATTGGTGGAGGGAACATCGGTTCTTTGTAATGTAAATTCAGCCTAGTTGGCGTTAAGCTGGTCTCCTTTTGGGAAATGTCTGGTTTTTTAATGGGATAGCCAGAGCCTCGACTATCCAGATTTCAGTCGTGTGAGAATTTTAAAATTTGACCTCCACCGCGTTGTGAGAACGTCGCCGATACCAGGGGGTCCCCCGGCGCCGGTGGGGGCCGGGCCATGGTTGGCCGGTCGGTTGTCTTGGTTTCACCAGATGGTTACGAACCCTAATTAAAATCTGGATTGCTTCTAATTGGGGGTTTGGCAACATAGAAGAGCAGATGGGCGATTGGAGATGATGATCGGAGTTGTTGTTCGCCGGAAAAATGGCCGGAAAAGATGACCGACGATTTTAGTTGACCGGAGCAAAGGCATATCAGTCATTTCAAATATAAAATAAGAAAAAATTGATTAATAACATCAGTTAGGGATCCGAAAGTATAATAATAACCAAATTACAGAGTCTTCGGAGTCTAATTGATCATACTCTGAAATTCTGTATGAAAATTATCTCTAATTAGAATGATTCTTTCGTGGATCGATGTAAGTGGTTAGTTTTGTATAATGTTTGGTTGGGACCCTCGAATGGGTGTACTTCAAGAATGGGTGGAGTAGATGATGCCAGCCTGACATATCCAAGCAGGAGACCCTGAAGTTTCGGGTCAAAGACGATAAAAGCCATAAGACGACGACTTAGTTAAATATTTGAGTAGAGTTTTTTACCAGATTGGTCAAAATACTAAAGTCTGACTGGTTTGGATTTTTCTCAAATAAAGTATTTACAAATATTGAACCCAACGGTGTCTTTTCCTTCCTTCCTATAGCCTTTCCTCTCTCTTTTTTTCTTCCTATTTTCTCTTCTTACCCATTTTTTTAATTAATATATTGTTAGATTCTATTTAAAGATGATTCTCCCTATATATTTTTATATTCATAAAATTTGGACACAAATTTTTTTTAAATGAATTTAAATCGCGTAGTCTCATCCAAGTTCTTACTCATTTGTTCCAAACCAAAGTGTTAAGATGTGGGTAGAATGATAACGGATCTTGTCTCGTATTTCAGGGGTCGGTGAGTCAATTCTCAACCCTTGCGAAAATGGCAAAATTTTGTTTTGGAGGGAACAAAACCCAATACTATCTAAAGTCCCGAGATTTAGGCCAACCCACCTAAATTTTTTCCACCAAAAAAAGTGTTAAGATGTGGAGTGACTTTTGATTTCTCCCAAGAACGTCAAAGTTCGAGTCATTTTCAAGATACAAGATTGAAATTGGAATAAGTTCAGCACCGGATTACGAAATCTTAGTGATCCTCTCGATTTAATGATGAAGAGTTCGCTTTGAAATCGTCAGCCCAGCAAATACTCCGAATATATGCTTCAACAGACATTAAACAATGGGAAAATGCGTGCACGTACCCCACCATCCTAGTCCTTACTCTCTTTTCTGAGATGTCCTAATTCTTACTCTTTTGTTCCGGACCAAAGTGTTAAGATGTGGAGTGACTTTTGATTTCTCCGGAAGATAAAGTGACCTCTTTTTTAATTCGGATATCCCAATGGTTTAGAGGTTTAAACCAAAGTAATACTGAATCAATGTTCTTTAATACGAACTCTAGTTGGTGAGATAAAGTGACTTTGGACGCGAGAGTAACGCGGGTTCCTCCCTTTTAGTTTTGTATTTCAAACTTTCGCGTTAGTCGGCAGAGTAGCATAGAATAAGGTGGCGAAATTAAATGCAGAAAATATCCCTTCAAAAAGAAAGTGGAAGATAGCGAAAGATAAATCAGTATAATCTGGAACTAATAATTTCTTAACAAAAAGAAATACAAGATATAATTCAGTCATGTTTTAGAGGAATAGACATATTCGTACATACATCAAAATTAACAAACATTGTTGTCCATGTAATTTATGTTTTAATCTCTGTAGTTAAATTGAAGAGTAATATAATTAATATTAATTTTTTTGTCAAGAACATTCATTATCCGGATACTTATTATGCAGATTGACAACATATTAATATGTATTCGAGTCGGACAGAACATTAAGTAACCTAAACTAGGCCTAATCTAAGTGTTTGATGGCACTCTATCCCTTTCCCCGTGCAGTTCCACACTACAATAAAATCTCTACCCGAATTTGAATTTGTAGGTTCAATGAACCAGAAAAAAATTTTGATATCCGAACTTCATTAGATCCGAAAGAGAGTTGTGTAAGAGATGTCGAATTATGCATAAATGATAGAAGGTTCAAACTTCAAACGCGTCAAATTTGCTAATATGCTATGGAGACTAAAAAAACTCACCGAGGTTTCAACTGCAGTTCGTAGTACCAATAGCAATTCATACAAGCTAAATCTCACTCCATAATTAGGCTAAAAATACTTTAATTCATACATGCTATGGACACCAAGTGGTATAAAAAGGTAAGGGCAAGATGTGGGGTAAGACTAGAAAGCAGTGATCATTCAACTTTTCCCTTGCATAGACTTCTTTTCTGGGTTTCTTTAGGATGGTTTAAGAAGCAATATGTGGGATGACTGCTCTATTTTGAAACTGAAACACATGGATGAATGTTAGAAGATGATGCAAATGATTTCAAGTTTTATGCTTGAAAGTTGATTCAACGATAACCTTAACTTGAGCCCTTCACTCCCTTCAGTAACAATAAGGGAAAGAAAATCTGCTTTCACCACCAGAAGACCAATACAGGAGTTGCGATTGTAGCATTTAAAATGTCGTTCTACAAGAAAAGATGATTAAGCAGGCAGCAGATATTTTGCATCTCCAGATACCCAGAAGCAGGGACAATGGTCGATGTTTCTCTTCACTGCCTTGATCTAGATTCTGCACGTCTAGCTTCATCTGGAGTTGAAGGAAACAGCTCGACATACCTCGAACCTATTGTCATCTTATCCTTGCGCATGGCTCTTTTAGCCTCGTCAACAGAAACAAACTCAACATATGCTTCCCCAGTAGCCTTTCCGTCTGGCCTGCAGGCAATGTGTGTCCTTTCTTCAACCAGCTGATAGTCCTTGAAAAACTCGAGTATTTCAGACTTCTTTGCTGAGAACGGGAGGCCTCTCATCTTCAAAATCTCGGTGTACTCCAGCTGATCCTTGTCAGTGAACCTCTTCCCTTTAGATGGAGGAGGACTTCCATGGTAATCATTGTCATAGATCCCCTCATAATTCACCTCTGCAGCAACAGCATTGTAATAGTCCTGCTTCTTGCACTTAAAAACTTCCACATACCTGCGAATTTTAAGTTAGAACAGCAAATCACATAGCACGATCCATCGCTAAACTATATTACAAGTTAGAACACTACCTCCGCCCCATGTTCTGTCGGTCTCTTTGCAACGCAAACTCAACCTGCATGGATCCGGCAAAGACCACAAACGCCTCACCAGTAAACTTCCCGCTCTTATTGACCAACAACACATCCACAATGTCAAGCCCCGCGAAGAACTTGAAGATGTCGATATCAGTACAGTTGAACGGGAGCCCCCTGCAGCGGACGACTGGGAAAGGAGGAGGCGGCTGGTACACGCCGCCGCCATAGGCAAAAGGCTGGAACCCGACGGCACTGCTGCTGCTCACTGCGAAGTAGGGATTGGATTCCGTCATCATTCGTTGTCTCTTTGAGCCCACCTCGTACCCATCCGAAAACCCCCCGCTTCCCAACATTGCCCTTCGATTATCCAACACCCAGAAAAACAAAAACAAAAAACAAAACAAAACAAAGATCCCCACTAAGCTTGTTAATATAAACCATACCCAACCCACACACTTAACCCTGACTCCTAACTACACTCTCCCACAAATTTCAATTCACGAAAATATAATAATTAACAACACCCACAATAAATAGAAAACCCAAACGTGAATTATTTATGCGGAAAATTAAATGGGTCAATTAAAAATCGGACCTTTACGATACCCAGAATCGAATTGATTTCTCTCTTTAGAAGTCAGATTGGGGTAATTACAAGATTAAGACTAATATGAAATTGAAAAGAGCAGGTAACCCTAGAGAACCGAAGCCCAGAAATTCGCAAGAGAGAGAGAAAGTAAGCTACTTACCCCCTGGATCCGTACATCGTTCTTTGGCCTTGTCTCGTTCGGTTTCGTCTTCTTCTTCTTCTTCTTCTTCAGCGAGAGAGAGAGAGAGAGAGAGAGAGGGGAAAACGCGATGGAGGCGAAGGAGAAGAAGGTTGGAGAAAGAAATTCCTCTGCCTTTTTGTGTTTATTTTATTTTATTTGCACATTAAAACGAAAACCCCCTCTCTCTCTCTCTCTCTCTATTTCTATTTATTTATATTCCTCTGCCTTTTCGTTCTTTAGGCAAGTTTTTTAATTGGGACTTCTTTTGGAAGTATAATTTCGTGTTTTATTTTTTTGACCTCTATTTCTTTTATCTTGGGAGAAGATTTATGAAAAGATGTCTTACGTGGACCTTTTAGGTGGGGTTTTTTTAAAGAAATTTTTTATTTCGAATTTAGGACTAATGTATTAATTTGTCAGATGCCACGTTAGCAATCAGCAACAAATAAAATTGTTCACGTAAGACAATAAACGGCGTCGTTTTGGCCGGGCATCTACCCGGACTGCCCGGGACTCGGAAATGTCCGAGAAAACATACCATAGGGACTGATTTTGGACGGAAAAAACCACATGGCCTTATCTTAGAAAACGCTAAACTACATGGTACTTAAGTGTACTTTTCCCTTTTTTTTTTGGGTGAAAAGAGAATAATCTCGATAAGATGAACGATTTGTTGGAAAATTGATATTTTTAACTAGGTGATCTTGTTTTATTAATTGCATTTATGATTAGGTATGAGATAATTTTAAATATCTTTTAGTTTAGTTGTAAAACACAAATTAGTAAGTTGACGAGTCAAATTGAATGACCCAATCGATCCAACCGAATTAATCACCGATGGGGTTTTAAAATGAACACATATCGCTCTTTACCTTTTCATTTTCAGGCTTCACAAAAGTTCGGTTCTTTATGCTCTCCAATTCTTGTAGTCACTCTTATGGAGCATCGTGGAAGTGGAAATCCATATTGATAATTCAATAGGTTGTTTGGTTGTTTCATTTAAAATTGGTGGAAAAGGTTAATTTTAGTACACTACCTTGTAATTTGGTCACTTTTTTACAGACTATCATTTGATTCAAGACTTTTTCAAATTGGGAATTTCGGTCATATTTTTTTAAGCATGGTGCCCACAAACTTGCAATCTCTCTTGTAAAATCTGGAAACAAGCTAAGATGGATATTTATGTCTCTTTCAAACACACATTTATGAGAAATGGAATATCTTATCAGTTATGCAGAAGGCCGACTATTACATTGCAGCATTCATGCCAGTATCTAATTATCTACCAATTATACTGACTTTGGTCAACATCAACAGCATACATGAACTAATTTGTCCACAAAATGAAAACGACAGCAGTTCGTATTATGAACCAACAAGCATCGGCCTGCCTGATGTTTAGGAACTGTCGAACTAATTTCACCGAAACACATTCGAATGTAAAGTAAGCTGTGGAAAAGAAGATACGAGATGAAGAAAAGCGTCGCCTGCCACTTCTATTCCCCAAAAGAGCAATACATATTCCAATGAGCATTATAGCGTTAATAATGCTACGTGAGAGAATAATACAAGTTGACACTAAAACTTCGGAACTTTCTTGGGAGTAAATCTATGGCTCTGCTGCTTGCTGAAATTAGACATGCAACATGAGCAATACACATTCGAGGTACTTACATCGAAGTTGGTATCAGTAGAGGCCCAAAAATTTCCACCAGAAAGTACCAACCACTCCCCAAATGATTGCATTAATAAGAGCCATAATGAATCCTACCTTGAAAATGTCAGGCAGGTCAACGTAACCAGCTGCGAATAAAGAACAGGAAAGTGATTTTAGAATCTATGCAAGTTGCTACTTAGAATCAGGCCAGATATCGATTCTCGTTCGTAGTAATAAAACAGAGCGCGGAAGACAAATTTAACAAACAAAAATTCCCTTCCTAAGAGTACCATGCAGACAATGTCCTGTCCCATTCAATTGGTCTTCTAACTCTTTCGTGTCATGACGCAAAGTAAATAAACCTCACAACAAACAGGTCAGCCTTATTATTGTAACTGAAATAATATATCTTCCCAGAATATAAAAGCTTCAAACTCATACTTGGGATGGGGAAAGGAAAGGCATTACCTCCATAGTATACAGCCGCTTGACCACTACTGTAATGGGTAAGAGCACCAAACAGATTTGTATTGTAAGCTAAAGCAAGTGCTGCCAATACCCCTGGCACACCAGCAGCCAAGTGCATGGCAAGGAAAGCCGAGTACAATGCACCGACATGACCAGTTTGACTTGCAAACAAGTAGTGAATGCAGAAGTAAGATGCCTGAAGAACACCGAAGGCAGCTGGCCAGCTCAACGAGAGAGATTGAAGTGATTTGCCCACAGAACCAGACATCCATGAAATTATACCAAGGTTTGTAAGTTGGCCAGCCATTCCCACTAAAACAGCAAACCATGCCAAGGTATCCCATGCAGACTTTTCACTCAAGCAGTCATCCCAATCAAGAACTCCCAACAAAAGTAGTATTGACAATCCAATCATCGCAGCCACGACACTTGGAATCCCAATGGAATCTCTACAGGAAGGTGAAGCAATACCAAAGTGAATAAAAAAAGGGATCTGGAAAGAACAAATGAAAAATTGAAAAGCTCCAAACAGAACTATTTAGCACAAGGAATCAAAGCCAGTTTTGGTAGCCCAGAAGCATTATAATCAATTCCCCTTCCCTCAATTCCATTGCTAAATCTATGTGCAGAATGTAGAATTGTCTATTTCATTAATATATAGATCTTCCTATAAAATGATAGCAAAAAAATTAACTTCTATGAGCGAAATCAAACATCTGGCTTACCCTAACACCCATAGAGTAACTGCAAGAAGCATCGTTCCGACCATGACCCATTCATTTTTTGTCACAGGGCCCATATTCTCCAACTTCTTTGCAGCCATTGCAGGGGCATCGGGAGTGTCTTTTATTTCAGGGGGATAAAGCTTATATAGGATTAGTGGTGTAGCTAGAAGAGAGACAAGTGCTGGCAAACTAGCAGCCTTGAACCATGAAACCCAAGGGCTCGAAATTATAACCCCGAGTTCCTCTGCTAATTTAAGACACAGCAAATTTTGAGCTGCTGCAGTAAGAAAAAGAGCACTGGAGTTGCCAGCGGACTATTCCAATGATGCATAGAAACCACAAAAAAAAAGTCAATTACCGGAACAATATGCAGGAGTCATTCAACAATTATGAACCACAATAAACATGTTAAAAAAGATATGGTCCCTAAAGCAAAAGTTAAGTGAACAGGTTGCTTTTTGAGTATTCTTTAAAACTCTTCAATTATATTACATGGATGCCTCAAATTAATGAAAACTCCGACCTGATACAGCTATACCTCTTTCCAGTGAAGTTTGGTCCAGACAAGATATCTCAATCCTGATTTTGGCTCTTGGAGGGAACAGTAAGTCACGGCTATTATATTACATATTAAGCTATGTCCACAAGAATTGACATCCATTAAACTAAAGAAGATCATGTCATCAAGACTACCAAACAACTACGGCTCCACTAGTTTTGCCCGAAAGTATTTTCGACCAGAGAATGATTCCCGAAATTTTTAACGTGAAATGTTCTCCATCCTAATCAAGCCAGTTTGAACCAGACCTCAGGAGCGCCATTACGCCTCTTAAACTAATTAAGCCACGAATTCTCAACCAAACCCGAAACTAAGCAACCAAATTCCAACAATGCACTTAAAACCAAACACCAAAGTTAACTCTCCTCACCTGGAACTGGGACTGGACAAGATAGGACCCCAACTTTTTACTGGAGGCATCCCCAGGGAGGCTCCCCGCGGAGAGCGAGAGCGACTTGATGATGGGGAGGAAGACCCCGCCTGCACGGGCAGTGGTGCTGGGCATAGCGGGTGCGATGAGCGCCTCGCTGATGGTGAGCCCGTAGGACAGCCCGAGCGTGCTCTTTCCGAGCCACTTGACGAAGTAGGTCGCGATCCGGTCCCCGAGGCCCGTCTTCACGAACCCCCGCGCGAAGAAGAAGGAGATCACGATCAGCCAGATCACCTCGCTGGTGAAGGCGGAGAACGCGGCGGAGAAGGCTAGGGTTTTGGTCACCACCGCGGCGGTTAGCCCGAGGAACGCCCACGCGCCGACGGGGAGCGGCGAGAGGACCAGCCCGGCGATCGTGGAGAGGAAGATCGATAGCAGCTGCCACGCCTGCGGGGACACCTCCGCGGGCGTCGGGACGAGGAACTTCACGGCCAGCCCTATGGCGAGGGAGATTACGAGTGGGACCAGCTTCGCGCCACGTGGCGTCGGGGCGGGGGTTTCCCGTACGGCGCGGGCCGGGGAGAGGAGGCGGCGGGAGATTATCGCGTGGTGTTTGAGCGCGAGGGACGATCGGAGAGGGGAAGGGATGGACGGCGGAGATTTGGAGGCGAGGAGTGCGCGCGGGTGTAGGGGATTGGAGCTCCGGGAAGGGAGGCGGTTAAAGGAGACGGAGTGGAGAGTGAGGAGGCTCTCCATTTCCCTTTTTTTTTCTTTTTGGTTTCTTTCTCTTTTTTTGGGGTTTCTGCCTTGGTGGTGGTGGTTTGGGAGAGGTGGAGAAGTGGACAATAGAGTGAGGGAGGGGAGAGAGAGAGAGAGAGAGAAGGGAATAAGTACGGGTTTTGTTTAAAATGTGGACAGGGGAGGAAGGGGGCGGAAATTACAAAGCGAAAGGAGAGGATGGTGTTGGAATTGTGGGTGACTTTGTTTGAGGAGGGAAATTCTTTTTTTCTTTTTTTTGGGGGGTGAATTAAGGGGATGGTGTTGGACTTGTGTGTGTCAGTGTGTGTGACTTTGAGGAGGGAAATTCAATTTTGGAATCACAGTTTTAAATATATGAAATCTGAACTGGAATTATCCTACAAGGTTTCAAGACAGTTTTGAGAACCATCGTACACTTCTTTTGGGAAAAAATAAGAAGTTTTTATGATTTAGTTCCAAAAGAATCAAAATTTCACTTACTTCTACGATTTCACGGTTTCGAAACTGCCACTTCTACGATCCACGTTTTTCTAAAACACAGAACTGTAACTGGAACATTATAGGAAGGCTAATGGACGGTTTGGTGAACTGCGGCCACATTTCAAGTTCCAGCTGTCGGAATGCTGGTTGGGAGATTTGAACCGAACCATGGCCAGGTCTAAGTCATATCGGCCAGTCCAATCATCAACCGGAGATTATAACGAGTCATTTTTCGTGTCAAATTTGGAGAATAGTCCAATTGATCATGTCGGTCCGTTCACTAGGTTGGACATGCCGGTCCAATCCAAATTTCTAAAAAAAATAAGTTTTGCTAGATTAAAAATAATTAAACTATAATTTTGTACTTGTAACTAAATTATTTTTTCTGAAGTGACCATGCTGCGATGCTAGAGGTCAATTTACTAGTTTAAAAATTTTAAAATGAAGCATTATCAGTATCTTGCGTTCTTCAATAATATCTTTTACATTCGTAAGACTTTGACTCAAAATCTCGTTAAATAAATATAACTCTCATACCATCAAGTCCAAATCATCGTCATACTCTTACACTATCGAGGTTAATTACTATCATATCAAACTATGCTGGAACGAAAAATTTAAATTTTATGTTGCAATATATTGATAAGAAAAATATGAACTGTTTATTGAAATGTTTAAAAGATGGAATAGTGATAGTACAACAAATATTTCCATCTTTGATGCATGAAAAATTAATGACCGGACATGATATATCTAATAATGTGACATTACTGGAGTTGGTAGATCCTTAGCATATAAGTCGTTTTCCTCTTTAACTTATTTTATTGGTAAGTTTGAAGAGTTTATTGTTTCAGAATTATTTTTTACCCCGATTCTATTACTCCTTGAATGAAAACATGAGAAAAATACAAGAGAAAATTGGGCTCCGTGGGCCTTGATCAGTCTTTGACATGGGCCCGCTAAACTTGTTCGGTTCTGTTGGGCCTAAAATTAGGAAATTGGGCTCTAACCGAAACTCTTACATTCATATACTATTAATTGGGATCCAATAATAAGCAATTAAATTACATTCAAACTAGTAATTGAATTGTGTCTCTCTTTTGTAGCCTGGTAAAGAACATTGGTTTAAACTAATTTGACTAAATATTTTCGTTATAAAGAAAGAGAAAATGAACAAGTATTCCATGCTAAATCTTATTTTTCCTTTTTTTACCTCGTAATTCCCGCATTTATATCTTTTTTTTAGAAACTGCATTTATATCAATTAGCCACCAAAAACATCGTCGGGCAAGCGTTAGGAAGTAAAAATAATGTTGCATTAATTGTTATTGCTGAAGTTTTAAGATTTAAGAAAATTACTAGACATATGAAAGCATAAGTGATTTTTTTTGTAAATGAATATATATAAATTATAAAGATAAAAATACATTTTAGTACCCTGTAGTTTGACGTATTCCTCATATAGCCCTTGTGGTTTAAAATTTTAGATTTGATCCCAGTGGTTGTTTTTTTCGGGACATGTCTCAGTCCCGGGCAGCCCGAGTAGTTGCCCGGCCATTTGGCCATCCACGTTGGCTCCACATCACCCAAAATGACGATATTTCACGTCCTACATGGACGTCCCATTGGTTAAGTTATCGCTGATGTGTCGTATGATAAATTACCAAATTAGTCCAAATATTTCTTGTATTTACCATTTTGCCCCAATTTCCATCTTCTCGGGATTCCAATCCCTAACCCCTCTCACCAAGTTTTTTTGAAACAAAAATTCATCAAGAGATCAATATTGTTTTGGAGACGGAAGAGAGGGCACCAATTGTTTCCTATCATCAAAATTCGCAAGAGTGACCTGAATAATCATCGGACATCATTATTCACGGGAAGCGATTACCGTCTGGTTACCAGGAGGCCGTATTGACGCCGGGGAGCTGGTCCTGGTTGGCGAGGGAGCGGAAAATGAACCAGCAACTTGTAGAGGTTCCGCGAGCTCGTACTTCTCCGCCATATGAGGCCGGTGGTTGTTCCTTATGCATCTCGTCTCCTCGTGCCACATCTTCACACCTCCTTCAAGCTTTTTTCTTTTTTTCGGAACGAGGAAGAAGAGAACGGTTTTTAGGGATTTATTATTTGGATCGATTAGATTAGGGGAAGGGCATTAGTGGGACATTTCTCGAGCTTGCTCTTGGGATTGCTTGGTTCAAGTTTCTTCAATCAATTAGTAAAGATTGTTTAAAAATGGCGGAGGAGGGTCATAGGAGGAAGAGGAGGAGAGGAGTTAGGGGATTGGGAATCCGAGAAGATGAAATTGGGGCATAATAGTAAATACAAAAAATATTTGGACTAATTTGGTTATTTATCACACGACACGTCGTCGACAACTTAACCAACGAGACGTCCACGTAGGATTCCAAACGGTATCGTTTTGGGTGATGTGGAGCCAACGTGGATGCCCAAATGGCCGGGAAAATACCCAGGCTGCCCGGGACTCAGACATGTTTGAAAAAAAAACCACATGGAACAAATATGAAACTTTAAACTACAAGGTCTAAAAGCAGAATACGTCAAAATACAGGGTGCTAAAATGTACTTATACCAATTATATATACGGCTTCTTGTGAAATATGCCTGAGAAGAAGTCGGAAAGATATAACTGGTCCAAAAAGTAAAAAAGAAAACGGGAGCTTGCCCGGGCCGCATCAGCGGGTTGTCGGCGCCCCTGAAACGCGGCCCGGGCGAGGTAGTTTAATAATTTTTTTCTTTTTCAATTTAGTATAATGACACTTAGTACAATATTATTCTATAAAAATATGAAAATTCGTATTTTTTATTCTCTATAAATTGAACATAGTATTTTCAATTCGTATAGAGTTTAGTTTTTTAATTCTCTATGAAAATTCGTATAAATAATACATATATGTTGATGAGATAAAAGTTAATAGTTTATTTGGTGACCTGGTTGGACAAAGTCATTACTAAAGTAGAAAAATTATTTAGTTGAGTTGGATTATATATGGATGAGAGAGAATTAATTATTTATCCGTGACCCGGGTTGGACTGGGTCACTACTAGCTCGAGTCTTAATTTTGGGATCGGATTTGGTCCTGGAGGCCAAATCCAGCACGGTGCTGGAGAATTTTTATTGAAAGACACGCGGGGACTATTTTACAAAAATGCAGAAATACGGGGGTGCAAAATAAAAAAAGTCCACAACTATTGAATCATGACTAGGTAAACCATTGAATCGTAACTGAGTAAACCATTGAATCGTAACT
Source organism: Hypericum androsaemum (assembly GCA_963995505.1). NCBI lineage: Eukaryota > Viridiplantae > Streptophyta > Magnoliopsida > Malpighiales > Hypericaceae > Hypericum > Hypericum androsaemum. Next base: position 5,643,501 of record OZ023192.1, on the reverse strand, counting down.
GGGACGGACCCCGATTTATCCGGGACGGGAAAAAATGGACCATTGAATCATAACTAGGTAGACCATTGAATCATAATTAAGTGAACCATTGAATCATAACTAAATCAACCATTGAATCGTCCAGGACGGTCCTGGTTAAATTTGGCCTTCCAGGACCAAATCTGCTCCCCTTAATTTTATGATCCAAAAAGGTGGTTGAAAAAGTTGTCCTAAAAAATTTTCATCTATTAGAACAATTTTAATATAATTTGGATCGAAATACAACTTACATTGACAGATATTATCACATATTCTATTAGTACATTATCAAACTGCAGAATTGCGTAATCTTTTTTACTCCAATGATCGTTATAGCATGGAGTTAGCAACTTTTTAGACAGGTACGTTTAAGGAATTTTTTTAATGGTTTTGCATAATCCTTTTTGAGGACAATTGGTACATTGTAGATCCAAGAATTTATGCGCCCTAACAATTTATGCAAAATCATAAAAGTATTATGAAAAAATGGTCCTCAAATGGTGCGTGGCTTTGAGATGGCCATATGTGCAGTACAAATTGGTCATCTGCCCTTAAACATATGGTGGGTGGACAAGGACAGAATCTAAAGGTTCCAGCCACATAATGCTAAATTGGGGCCTTACGCATCTAAGCCGCCGTGAAAGTGCAGGGTGGCAAATTCTCAAAAAAGAAAGTGTAGGGTGGCAGCTGTAACATACGCAGCCAGGTACAGTATCTATTGGATAGGATGAACTCGCGCCTGCCAGATTGGTACCATAAAGTTATGTATCAAGCTTACTGCAAGAAGGCAGGATAGGCGTAAGTGGTGTTAGAGGATATCACTAGTGCTCTACTAGGGTTTTATCAAAGGAAGAAGGCCGACGATAAACGAAGAGAATGGTTGATTTGAGGGGAAGCCATGATCATAGAGAAAGAAAGGATGGAAAAAGATATAAGTCGGGGTCAAGGAGGTTCAAAAGAAATTACTTCAAGTGCGGAGGAAAGGGGCACATGAAGAAGGATTGTCCAGGAAGAACTAGGGATCTTGACGGATTGGGTTCCATGAACATGGCCTCATATTCAGACAGGTCGGATGGTGACTATCTTTCTGTCTTATCAAACCCTAAGCATCCTGTTGATTTCTGGATTTTGGATAGCGCGTGTTCTTTTCACATGACGCCCAATAGGATTGGTTCGACGCCTAATTTAGGTATGGTAACTATGAGTGATAGTTTTACTTGTAGAATTGCTATCATAGGGGACATACAAATTAAGATGTAAGATGGTGTCGTGAGAAAGTTGTGTGGGATTAGACATGTTCCAAAGGTAGAAAGAAATTTGATCTCATTAGGAGTCTTAGATTATAGTGGGTATGGCTATAAGAGTGAAGGTGGTCTAATAGAGGTGGAGAAGGATGATGCGGTAGTGATGAATGGTGAAAGGGATGTTAGATACATCTAAAGGTTAGTGGGGGGTACTGTTATAGGTGGAGTCTCATCAATGGAGTTTGATGGAGGAGGAAAAAGCTCTTGGCATATGAGGTTAGATCGTATGAAGGAGCAAAGTCTTGACATGAATGATTTGAGTGCAGCCAAGAGGGTTTTTGGACTGAGAATTTGCGGAGACGAGGTTAGCAAGGCCCCGCTATGGATGTCCAAAGGCACGTGCAAAGAAAAAGTGTTGGGAAGGTTTGGCATTTGGAATATGAAACTGTTATGAACATCATGGGCGAGTCAGATTTTATCTCACTCAAGGGCTAGCGGTGGAGTTCGTGACATGTCAAAGATTCTAATATGTGAAATAAAAGACTGCCTAATATATGCTATGACTTGTAGCATTGGTTCGAGGCAAAAGGAACAAGGTCCAACGAGGAAGTAGTTCGAGGTTGCAGAGTGTGAGAGTGACCGGGAAAATAGAGAAGTGTCTATTAGTCATGAGGTTACTTCAGGAAGTGAACTTGCAAGTTGGGGTTCAATGAAGGTTGGAGGGAATGCATTAGGCAAGCTCAGGAGATGCTCGAATTTTGAAGATGTTTCTAAGAGATTGAACAAAGGTGGAAAAAAGTGAGGACGGTCTTACTCAGGACGGAAGGGTCTAAGGTTCAGGGTGGAGTCAGTTTGGTTTCACAAGGACTTCGTGTTTCTCCAAGGGGCAAGTTTTCGCCAAGGTGGAAATTATTGGGAAGTGGCGAGAAGTTGATGCATGAAGGAGTTGGCGCCAGCCAAGAGATTAGCTACAACTAATCAGTTGGCAGCATCAGAATTTTATATTTTTTCGGACTCTTATTTTGGACTATTAGATTGATCTGGATAGGTTTTGTGGCTTGCAAGATTTGTCTATTAAATAATGATATGTTATCATAATTTATGTATGATTTTATTGCTTGTTACTCATCAATAAAAAATTTATTTTTTTCCGTGGACATCGACATTAGACCGAATCATATAATCTTTTGTATCTATTATTTTTGCGTGCATTGTTATTTTTTTGGGGGATTTCCTAACATTGTAAGCTATAAATTAAATAAGAGGAAAGCGAACGCTACGTGGTCTTTCACGTTCGTGTTGCGCCAATCGTCTCCTTCTCGGTGGGTGGATACGGAAAATGCGTGTTTCAGGTGGCGTGGATATGAAAATTAATATCAGGATTGCCCAGGACTCGTTCCGGATTCTTCTCGCTCGCGCCCACTAACTAGTTCACGTGCTTCCAAATTTTGTATGTACTTTATTACAATTTTTTTAATCTTTTTATATAAGTAAATTAGTTTTGTATACGTGATTAATTTAGGTTACAGCTAAATAAAACTTTTAAAAGTTAGTAATGCTCATCTAACAAATATTTAAGACCAGTTTATATCCAAATATTAAAATTTGATATCTCTTGGTAAACTCACTTATGCATATGTTATTTGTTAAGTTGATTAAGTTAAAGATTTGGTATCCAATTTTGAGATTCGAGATGGAATTATTATATTTGGGATCCAAACCAAAATCATTATTTATGTAAACCAAAAATATATGATCATTGTTTTTTGTTTTCAGAATTTTGAGGATTTCCCAATCCAGTATAACAGATACCAAAATGTTTATGGGATTGATTGGGGTAGTCTGGAATTGAGTCAGTACTAATTAATTTTTTATGTGTATACTATCTTATATCTAAATTTACTAAGCCAATTCGAGTCAGATAAAATTGAAAAGTGTTAAAACCATGTTCTTAAGAATTCAATCTTTCTTAAAATAAGACAGCTTCCTAACCCTTTTTTTCATACCATTTGGAAAATCAAACGGTGGATATTTCCACACCGGTTTACGGGATTCAACAATTTTCAGAAATTAAAATTTCGAAATGGGAATTACCGAATTAATTATGGGCAGCCGTTACTAGACGATGCACTTGTGCTTCTAATGTTTACTTTTTTTTCCGAAGCGACCATGCTGTAGGTCAATTCTACTGATATGCCGAACTAAATTATCTATTATTTTAAAAGTCAAGTGGGGCCGAAACTAATTGACCAAATAAATGCATGAATGATTTTGAAATAAAAATATAAATGTAGGTTTTAAAGATGGATACGTTCAATTTTGAAATTGATTATCCTTGAATTATTTATATGGTTCATAGCATTCAGAATAGGAATGACAGAAATACTCACACCCTGAGGATCAGATCTTACCTTTACCCTACAGATCAGTTATGTTGACTTTGACTGAGTTTAGGGTAGGGTATAAGTCCATGTTTAAAAGTAGGGTATATGGTAGGGTATGAATTCATAGTTAGACCCTGTGGGTCAGATCCTATCTTTATATTTTTATCCTTTAGACTCTACCATAATTAAACCATAGTTATAACCTAATGATATTTTATGGTTAACTTTAATATATTTATTATATTATTATACAACCAGTTTAGAATATATCGTGAATGATGGATTACTAGAAGCCAACATTCTATATTTTTCTTTTATTGAATTATTTATGTACTTCAAACTCGAAAAGAAAAACTTTGTACTATTGAAATTAAATTATAAAATTTGATATTTCATTAATTTTTTATTGAATGCTGATGTGTTACGCAGTAGATGTCTTGAATTTATTTAAATTATATATAAAAATTAACTTTTTATTTAAAATTATCAAAATGCAGAACGTTAAAGGGTCGGACCGTGCAGGACCCTGGGTCTCCAGGAGGGTAGGGTATGAATCTAACAATAAAAAATTTGTAGGGTCGAGAGTAAAATATGAGTCCAACTAAAAAAACTAAAGTATGAGTATGGTCCTACCAATACCCTACCTATTACCGTCCCTAATTCAAAAGCTCGGACAATAACCTATTTTAGTTTCTAGAAACTCTTATTACAACTACTGAATTTATTCGATTTTCAATTATGTTTTAATTACACTATACTTGCCGAAGAAAGTGGTTGACATATTTTAATTTTTCTCTAAAGATAAATTCTACTTTTGTATTAAATAGTTTCACATTTAGCCCTAGCCTAAGTTTAGCGTGAGATGTCACATTACTGATTTTTATGATACGCAATTTTTGTTTTGCAAATCCAATCCTTAACCTTTTGTCAAATCGTGCTGGGCTTGCGTCATAGAACCTCTGTCACATAATTATCGACTTTCGATTCAATAAATTACATGGTGAGTGGATTATGGGAGGAAAAAATAACTTTAATATAGAAAAAAGGGAAAAGTTCACTTTCGTACCCTGTGGTATCGACCAAAATCACTTTAGTACCCTGTGGTAAAAAACTGATCAATCGAGTCATACTTATTCCAATTAACATCAAAAAGGGCCTCGGGCAGCTGCCCGGAGCTGCCCGAACCTACCCACCCGCTGCCCGGGCCACGTGGTCAGCCACGTCACCAACTCCTCCTCCTCCTCCTCTCCTCCTCCTCCCCGCATCCCCCTCCTCCTCCTCCTCCTCCTCCTCCGCCTCCTCCTCCTCCGCGTTCCTCCTCCTCCTCCTCCTCCTTCTCCTCCTCCTCCTCTCCTCCTCCTCCCCGCATCCCCCTCCTCCTCCGCGTCCTCCTCCTCCCCGCGTCCTCCTCCTCCCCGCGTCCCCCTCCTCCTCCGCGTCCTCCTCCGCGTCCTCCTCCTCCGCGTCCCCCTCCTCCTCCTCTCCTCCTCCTCCCCACGTTGCCCTCCTCCTCCGCGTCCTCCTCCTCCCCGCGTCCCCCTCCTCCCCCGCACCCCCCTCCTCCTCTCCTCCTCCTCCCCGCGTCCCCCTCCTCCTCTCCTCCTCCTCCCCGCGTCCTCCTCCCCCTCCTCCTCCTCCCCGCGTCCCCCTCCTCCTCCTCCCCGCGTCCTCCTCCCCCTCCTCCTCTCCTCCTCCTCCCCACGTCCCCCTCCGCGTCCCCCTCCTCCTCCTCCTCCTCCTCCTCCTCCCCGCGTCCTCCTCCTCCTCCTCCTCCTCCTCCTCTTGGTGACGTGGCGCCACGTCACCAAAATTGGTGACGTGGCTGACCACGTGGCCCGGGCAGCGGGCGGGTAGGTTCGGGCAGCTCCGGGCAGCTGCCCGAGGCCCTTTTTGATGTTAATTGGAATAAGTATGACTCGATTGATCGATTTTTTACCACAGGGTACTAAAGTGATTTTGGTCGATACCAAAGGGTACGAAAGTGGACTTTTCCCTAGAAAAAAAGAAGAAGTCATGGGAAGGTAGATAACCATTGGTTGGTAAGACGCATAAATACGTCACCCTCGTTCATGAGCGAACCAAATATAAATAGGCACCAAGCGAGCAGCCATTTTCCCCACCAATTTCCAGGATCCTTCTTCTTCAATCGTCCCCAACTTCTCCTTCTCCAATTTCCCACCATTTGGACCGGTCTAAATCCCTGTCCATTATATATATATATATATATATATATATATAAATATACCCTTTATAAATCTCTCTTGTTCCCTGTAAGAAACGAAGAGGAAAGAAAACCAAAGAAGAAAAAAAATGGCTTCTATCAGCTTCTCCCCGGCTTCGTGTCCTTCTGCCAAAACTGGCTCCCAGTGAGTCCCCCTCCCATCGAATTCTTACGAAATCCCATCTGGGTTTCTCTTGTTTTTCTCTGTTTTATTTGGAGTTGGTCTAAAGTTTTGAACTTTACATCTGTTTTGGATGATGTTAAGATGGAGACGTGTGTTTGTTGTTTGGCTCTTTAGTGTTGGGATTTTTTTGCCGCCGTTTGTGTGATCCATGTCTCCATCTAGTTGTTGGGGATCGAAATTAATTGTTTTTTATCGAGTTTGGTTCTGGAAAGTTTCAGTAGTCACTTTGTTGCCTAGAAATTTGAGTGCCAGATGGACTAGAGCTTCTGTTTCTGTTTAGGACTTTGCTGTTCGAGAACTCATTGATGAACTTTTCTTTGTAGGATGAGTAAGAGCTTCAAAGTCCCCTTCGGGCCACAGAGTTCAAGTATGTTCTCTGCGAATGGTTACTTGTCGAGGCCTGCATTGATCCGGCTCACTGGGAGTAAATCTTCATCTGGGTTGAAGAGTGGTTGCAAAATTCGTGCCACTCTGATATCAGGAGAAGGTGACCTTTTGTCTCATTCGAACAGCAGCACATTGTCCGAGTTACAACCTGATTCCTCAGCATTCAGGGCTCTGAGTGCTGATACTACTCCGATCGTCGATTTCCCTGTTGAAACGGATGACTTTGATCTGGATCATCCCACGGAGGGGTTTTCTTCGGTTCCTGATGCCATTGAAGACATTCGGCAGGGGAAGGTATTCATCGTTATTGTTTGTCTTGTCTTTTCCAAGAGCCACGGATCATTGGTTTTGGCCCTTTTGATTTTTTTTCCATGATTTCTTGCTATATGGTGTTGCAGTATGTTTTGGTCGTAGATGACGAGGATAGAGAAAACGAGGGGGATCTAATCATGGCAGCGCAGCTGGCAACACCAGAAGCCATGGCTTTTATCGTCAAGTATGGCACTGGAATAGTGTGTGTGAGCATGAAGGGGGAAGATCTAGACCGTTTGGAACTTCCTTTGATGGTTCGGCAGAATGAAAACGACGAAAAGCTCCGTACAGCCTTCACAGTGACTGTGGTATGTAGATGATAGTTTGAATTACCATTACATGAGTTTTCTTCTGTCAAATGTTCTCTACGCGGTGGTAGTTTTCTGTTCTGAAACTTCCTTGACTTGAGTTCATAGATTATTTTTCGGAATTTTTGTTGTTGTTGTTGCGTAGGATGCAAAACATGGGACGACTACTGGGGTTTCAGCTCAAGATAGAGCAAACACAATTCTAGCTCTTGCGTCTCGAGATTCAAAACCAGATGATTTCAATCGCCCTGGGCACATTTTCCCGTTGAGATACAGGGAGGGCGGTGTACTGAAAAGAGCTGGACACACCGAAGCTTCTGTTGATCTGGCTGTTCTTGCCGGATTCGATCCTGTTGCAGTTTTATGTGAGGTTGTAGATGAAGATGGCTCCATGGCTAGGTTACCTAAACTGCGCGAGTTTGCAAAGAAGGAGAATTTGAAAATCATATCTATTGCTGATTTAATCAGGTAAAATATGGCCTCTCTTAATCATATTTGGAAGAATTTTCGGGAACAAGCTCTCATGTTCTGTGACATTCCATCATTACAGATATAGGAGGAAAAGAGATAAATTAGTAGATCGTTCTTCTGCTGCTCGGATACCTACAAAGTGGGGACCCTTCACAGCTTATTGCTATAGATCAGTCTTGGATGGAATCGAGCACATTGCCATGGTTAAGGTGAGCAACAGTATTATTCTCGATACATGTTCAGGTTTTGGTTGTCTAAAACATTAAGCACGACCAGCTTAGCTATCTGGAGTTGGCAAAACCACTTGAAACTCATTTAGGTAAAGGAGGAGGATCATTGCGAAGTACTTAATTGTTGGCAACTTCTGATTTGGACAGGGTGACATTGGAGACGGACAGGATGTGTTAGTTCGGGTACATTCAGAATGTCTCACCGGTGATATATTTGGGTCGGCACGGTGTGACTGTGGGAACCAACTTGAACTTGCGATGAAGCAGATTGAAGCTGCTGGCAGGGGTGTCTTGGTGTACCTTCGTGGCCATGAAGGAAGGGGCATTGGTTTGGGTCACAAGCTTCGTGCTTACAACCTACAAGATGCGGGGCGGGATACAGTGGAAGCAAACGAGGAGTTGGGACTTCCTGTTGATTCACGTGAATATGGCCTTGGTGCACAGGTACTTTCGGTTAAAACTTGCTTCTGTTCAAGTACTTGAGTAATCAGTTTTTTTGAAGAAAATAATAAGAACTTTTAACACTTTTTCTGCTGTTTCCTAATTAACCAATTGCCCTTTTTGGATTAGTTTGGTCAACTAGCCAAAATGAGTTAACTTCCTCTAAAAATGCTGTTTATGGAAAATCTTTCAAATTGGCTGATGCAGATTCTGAGGGATCTTGGTGTTCGAACGATGAAGTTGATGACAAACAACCCTGCAAAATACATCGGGCTCAAGGGTTATGGATTAGCAGTCGCTGGTCGGGTTCCATTGCTATCGCTGATCACCGATGAAAACAAAAGATATCTGGAGACCAAACGCGTGAAGATGGGCCACATTTACGGCACTGGATTGAATGGCCAGTTGAACAATCTCATCAGTAGCAACATTAAAGCCGATGTCAATGCTGCATCGGATGCACCTTCCGCTAACTAGTAGGCCCTTGCACCCGGGTAAAACACGAATAATTGATTGATCGATGTCATGTGGTACTCCGAATGCGTATATCCTCTTTGTTGTTTCGATTGTTTTACTGTTACAGTATGCTTCTAAGAGCGCCAGAGCCAGGCCCATCTCCATCTTGTGTTATAGTTCTTTCTGTACCAGAAGTTATAATGTACTTGTGCTTCTGCGATAGTCATTGTAACGTTTTTCCAGTTCCTGTTATAATTTTGAAATGAACAAGGACGTGGTCTTGGCTTCCCGCCAGTGTGTTTTAGAAACTACCGAGCTTAGTTTAACCAATGTTTTTAAAACCGACCCGGAAGGTGACCCAGAATTCTTAAAATTTCAGGTCTGACCGGTCTGATCGCTTGAACTGCCGGTCGGACTGGAACTTCTATTTTAAATTAATATTATTAAATAAGATTTAATAAATTTAATTTAGCATAAAAATTGATAAAATACCAAACAAATTCAAATATTTAGCAATTTTGTTATACAATTTATTCAAATAAAGTCTTCAAACATGAATTAAGCAAATCTAGAAGTACAAGAAGATGATTATACAAGTTTTCTTGTTCGACATATTAGTCCAATTCGTTTAACTTAGTTGACATATTATCGAGAATTATTAAAAATATAATTTTGTTGTGATCCAAAAGTGATGTATACGCTCCGAGTATGGAAATTGAAGTTTTGTTTCTAAATTAAATCTGATAAAATGGAAAAAAATATACATAAATTTTTCTGATCCGGGTGAACCGGTTCACCCGGAAGTACCTGACCGAGAGGTCCGATCAGATTTTGGCCGGGCGAACCGCTGGCTGGATTTTAGGCAAAAATCAAACCTAATTTGGTATCGGGTAACAGTCTGACCGGTCGGACCACAGTTTTTAAAACATTGAGTTTAACCAGACGTATCGAGTTCGAATTATTCCGACTGTTACTTTATGTACTATTTTGGGTCCCGGATATTATAGTATTCACGTTTTTGGGTCGCCTTAATTTCATTTATTTATTGGCACTTATTTTTCACGTCGATTAGTTCTTTTCCGTTAGGTTTTTTTGGCGAACTTGCGGGTCTGAATACTACCTCTCAATCTAGGGTTTGAATTTGCATCCTATGAACACTTTACTAATAGATTTAACGAATTTTATTTATTTAGGAAAGATGACGATTTCAAGTGATATCTACATGATCCAGATCAGTACAATTGAATTGGGGAAATAATTAATATTTATGTACAAAAAGAAAGAACAGAGATTTTCTCAGTTTCATTTTCCATTTGCTTTTTTGGGTATAAACTTCTCAATAACAGGTTCAACCATCGTCTCCAAGTCATCGAAGTCGTGCTTCAGTGCTTCTATCTGCATCAGAGGAAAATCAACGTCGTAGAAGATCGGGAATTGCAGAATAACATATCAATACTTACGAACTTTACCGATGCGACGCAAAAAGACCGTAATGATTCACACCAGAACGCTCCAAAATTTGAAATTTCGTTAGTGATTAGATAATTCAACATAAATATGTGTTTTTTTTCTGTACTCATGACGAGTATGAATATATAAGTAGTAAGCTTTCGTGATTTGAAAGATTTAGGAGAATACCAAAACTAGAATATCATTTTTGGTAATTATCGATTAATCGTCGAGTTGAGAAATTCTATTGCGGGGTGAAATAAAGAGAGATTATGTAATATTAATACCGTAACATGGTAAAAAGTAAAGAAGTACTTAATATATAATAATTAGCGTCTTGTAACAATATGAAACTTATGCCAGTTCATGTGCATAGTTTCGTCATTGTCTTGTGTAACGTTACCAGTCCAATTAATAAACAAAAATGGCCAAATTTTTTATACTTGTCAAAGTCGTAATTTTTTGTTGTCAAAGTCAATTATTATTAGTCTTAAAAGGAGTGGTTAGTGGTTACACCAGCTTATTTGCGAAAAGCGACGAAAACAATAATCTAGCAATTATAATTGAAAGTTTTAAGAACATCATTGAATTTTAAAAACCAAATTATTCGAGAAACTCGACCATTAATGCAACTATTCCTCCCAACTCCAAATATTTTCCAAAAACAACATAGTTTATATAATTACATATAACCAAAACAAGAAAACTACACTCTAATAATTTATTATTAATCATAATTTTTTAATATTTCCGGTCCACACTAAGAAAAAGTCTTTCTTTTACCCGCATCTAACAGGATGCTTGACTTTTAAAAGGCAGGATAAATAAAATATATACTTGTGGACTTTACGAGATCAACATAACGTCAAGTTGGTATAAAAAACGTTTTCTTGGGGAAATTTATAAATGGAATTTGGTGGTTGATTAATGAGCAATTTTATGACTTGATATATACTATAGCTAAAATTTAAACATTTTTTGGATTTATAACGGATAATTTTTTAATGAAACATCTTGTTACTTGGGAAATATGCTTTGCACACCATTTTTTGGAGTTTGATGAAATGAATTATAATAAAAAATTACCTTTTCTAAGAATTCTATGGTGGCTTGAGCATCTTGGGCAGTTGTTTTAGAGATGCCTTCCACAAGAATAGCCGTGTCTTTTACTTTGCCGTCGTCGGAATGATTAGCGGCCACCTCCTCCGCCACCTTCTCCACCGTGGTTGCCACCTCCTCCACCACCTCCGCCACCTTCTCAGCTCCTTGGACCACCACCTCTACCTCCTCTAAAATCATCATATATATGGATATATTTGGATATTTTCAATAGTCAATTAATTAGTTAATTAAGAAAGAGAGATCGGTGAAAGAAATTAATTGATTGTATACCTTCGATCAGCAAGAGATGCTCCCATTTGTGCTTCCAATAAGGAATCAACATGCTTAATATGGAACCCAATACCCACTTCGCCCTGCATGTAACAAATTAATCATGTTCGGGTTGGCCAATTTGGATTAACCGAGTTAGTCACAACACGGGAATACGTGTTAATCCCGATTAAAAAATATCATTAGCACCCCTTAATCATATATTTTGTATATATTGTTCATACGTACCATGAAGGGAAGTTCTTCCTTGGTTGACCTGAAGATGTTGGTGGCGATATTGGCTCGACCTTGTCCTTTTTTACTCTACATATATAGATAGAATTTTTTAAATAAATTCAAATTAAATACTAATAATAAATGGAGAATTATAATTGATTTCAACTTAGCAAACACAATTACACAATTTATATAGTAAACATTTTATGGATTGTTGAATATATAAATAAAATTGAACCGATTAAAAAGATAAATGGTTTTTACACGTTAGTGCCGGTGCTGCAGCTTTTTCTCCATCTTAGAACAGTGGCACTACTAATCAATTTCCACCCACCGTAACGCATGAAATAGACTTCTCCAACATTCATCGGAGACGGGAAACTACTCGCCGGATTCCGTCCTCCGGAGCCGTCGCTGACTAAGCCTCGACGACGAACAAGCCCTACAAGGCTTCGTGGATTGAACCAAGAACCAGCTGACATATTCTCCACCTAAGTATAGCTATTGCCTCTTAATTTGTGATGCTTTTATTTGCAAATGGGCTTAATTGAGTATAGAAAATGTACATTGCTATGTGCCTATATATCCAACATGAGAAACGTTGGTGATATGATTGTGGGAATTGCTTGTGGGGATCATCGTTTCATGGTTTCCTGGATTTTGACGAGTTCTAATTAAGGAAGCATAATATATTTTATACTTTATACCACTGTATCCAAACTCTCATCCACGTTCGGGCCTAGTATGACTTTTGAAAGACGGTAAGGTTCTCCCACCAAGTATTTAAATAATACTACAACACTTTCAAGGACTCAAACTCAAAATATCTTAGTTATACTAGAACAACTCTCTCATCGGTTGATCTAAGTGCTTATAAAAAAAATAAAAAAATATTGAGTATAGAAGCAAGTGGCATACGAGCACGCCAAGAAACTGACGTGGTTTCTGTGGTTTCTATATAGCAATTTCTGTGCTATTGCGGGGCGTTGTTTAGTGCTTTCTTTACCGAACAAAGGTGATGCCTATAAGCAAGTGATGTGTTCCGTGCAAGTTAATCAACACTTAAAACGTCTCTACTTCTTAAAGCATTTATATTCAAGGAATTCCCAACCCCGGCGTTTTAAAAGGGATTTCATGTAATATTAGATGAAATTCCCATGCAAAACGGTTGTTACTTTTTTACACAGAAAAATATTATTTTTTTGGTGTCATGACTTCGGTTACTAGATCAATATCAGCTCTTTTACCCAATGAAAACACATTGTAGAAATATTATGACTATAGTTTAGTGCAAATTCCCACTCGTACTCAGGTGGGCCAAGAGTACTACGAAATTTTTTACAGTAGTCCATCCATATCAAGTGACTTTGTATGGACTTACAAATTCACAAGTGACAAGTAGATTGGTAGGCCAATTTAATGATATATGATTAGGATGGTTAATTATGGCATGATATACCAATCAATCTTCCCTCTCTGCTATGCACTGGTCTCGAAAGTGACTAAACTGGTCACAGTTTCAGAACTGAATCAAGCTCTTGTTCTTCTTTGATCCTTTCTTCAATTTGGATTTCGACTTGCTCTGCTCCTTCTTTGACTTCAACGTTGATTCAGACCTTCTTCTATTCTCTGCACTCAAAGTTGCGCCCGAGACTACTTCATATTCTCTCATGCGAATCTCTTTGCTCATAATCGAATCCCTCACCTCGTCCAACTTAAACTTTACCTTCCCTGCTGAAGCATTGAGTGCAATAATAGTGCCATTCCAACTATCAGGTAAAGAACTCAGCAAAATTATGACTTGTACCTCATCATCGAAGTTGATTGCAACCGAGCTCAACTGGGAAATCGTTGTGTTGAACTCGTTGATATGTTTGGCCACTATAGTACTCTCAGCATCCTGAGGTTGAACAACCTCCTCATCATGTGCACCTTGTTTGCTGTTGATGGCTTTTTGTACATCTCGGACAAAGTCACCATTATCTTCTTGGTTGTCTTTGATTTTATAGTATGCAAGGCAACATTCCTGGATAGCGACAAGCGCACACCACTCATTGTCTTCCTGTCTAGAAAGCTCCAATCTTCCTCTTTCATGTCTTCTGGCTTCTTCCCACCAAGAGGTGGGTACAAATTCTTGCCATACAGATAGTCTTCTATCTGCATCTTCCAGAACCCAAAGTCCATGCCATCGAACTTCTCAATAGGTGACTTCCCTTCACCCAACATGACTGCTCCTAGCCTTCAAGCTCTGATACTAATTGTTGAAAAATAATAATATGCCAGCAATCAAAGAAGAATGAACCGAAACGAAAGAGAACACAAAATTTAGTGACACAGTTCATCAAGAATGACTATGTCTAAGGGCGTGCCAAGCCAGAATTTATCCACTATATTTTTTGTGCGTCACTACACGTTTTGTCACAACTTACAATGAGTATTACATAGATTTATATAGAGAAATAACCTTAAATTAGGTTTAGAGTCAGAATGAACCGAACAGGAAACCGCGAGAGTACCCGAGAGCAGTCTGAATAATGCTTGATCATGGCATGACATGCTTCAGGGCTTGAGAAGAAAATAATTATTTTGAATTGGTCAAACTTTAAGAGAAACATCAACTTGATTATTTAAATTTTTTTCGATTATTTAAAAAGTTTCTATTTAGATTCGTCATGCTAAAAAAATTGTGAATGATGGTTAATCAAGTACTTTCTTTTAAGTATTTTGAATAGTTTTTCTACAAATTAAGCTTAGCAAAATAAATTACTTTATGACGCTTGTCATATGAAACAAAATTTTCGGGGCGTAACATTGATTTGACTTATTTCAAAACTCATAAAGGGGAATCACCTCTAGATTTATTGATTTTGTTATTTTATCATTGTAATACTTTAGTTTAGTTGAAAAGTATTTATTAGACTACGTTTATTGGTGAGCGGATCCAATCTGCTCACTAAATAAATTAATAATTTATTTCTCTCTCAACTCAATCCAACCCAATTATTTACCATCTTTATTGTTGATTTCATCCAATCTGCTCACCAAATAAATAATTAATTTCTATCTCATCCACATATTATCTATAATTTAATTTATGTTTACATATAAATTATAGTAAATATATAAAATTATGCATCCATAATTTTAACAAGAAAAAAATTAAAATAAAATAAAAAAATTAAGATTATAAAATTTGGAAGAAAGAAATAAATCGAGCTACAAATGGATGTCGAAAATATGTTTGAAGCAATAGTTGAGCAAGTTACGAGGACGAGTTTTCACAACTTCTTATTCCGGAGTCCGATTGAGTTGATTCAAGTTATTTTGTGAAGGTGAAATGTATATCTACAACTTTTTAGTTTATGACTTCTTCAAATTCGAGCGAGTTACGAGGACGAGTTTCGGTTAGGGAACCACAATTTTTTATTCCGGAGTTTGATTGAGTTGATTCAAGTTGCTTTACGAAGGTGAGACGTATATTTACAATTTTTTAATTTATGACTTCAATAAATTCGGAGTGTAAAATTGTCAAAAATATATTTAAAATCAATATTCGACCGACTTAGAGCATCCAAAGTTGGAATACAAGATTGTGTATCAAAATATGTCAATATTTGACTCTATTTAAAGACAATTGAAAAATACTAATTTTCATATTTTCATATTTATCAACAAGTAATATTCATTATGATAACCAAACAAATAATATCTATTAGTATCCATTTCAACGAATAATATTGTACAACTTGTCATTAGGATTGGATTAAAAAAAAAGAAAAAAATTGTCCCGAGCGTCGCTCGGTTGGCCGAGCCGCTCGACCATATTTCCTCCCTTTTCTATATATTTTTAATTTTGGTTTTGTCTTGTTATGCCGAGTGCTCACCAATGTGGATAGTCTTTGTGTCGTACCATGATATCAGCTGGGATGTGGACTCGTTCTCATCGGCCAAAGGAACTAACACATGGTGGTAGTATGATAAAGAAACCTCGTTTTTCAAAGGGTTAGTAGGTCGGTTTTATTCATTGTAGAAATAGAAAAACTATGCTTGAAAAAAAATGAAGTCCAAATTGTATAAAGTCTCAGGATTTATATCAACCCGTCTAAATTTTAAAAAAAAAATATGTATGAGGAGGTAGCAATTGAATGATCGTGATATTATTAGGATGATTAAAGTGTTCGTACTCCCTTAAAAACATATTTGTATTTAAAATATTGGAGTTTTTCAGAAACAATAATTAGAAAATAAAAAATAGATATATAAAAGTGTATCCAAAATCACTTGGGGATAATCAAATAGAAACCATTTTTCATCAACATGGACTGTTGCTTTTTTATGGTCGCCTCAAATTTTCTTTATTTTAAAATTAATATTCATAATTTCGTTAAAAAACATGATTTGTCTATCCTCGTCAGAGTTAATATTTCATATCGTGAAAGTTTCGGCAAGCTATTGTGTTGAAGTTTGCACGATTTAACATAAATATTGGTAAGAATTTGAACACTTCACTTCACATGTCGTGAAAAGAAGTATATGATTCGTGAATCAAACTTGTTCTAATAGCAGGTTAGATATCACATATCTAACACAACTTTGAAATATGTATAAATGGATTCCTCTAATTTCTTTTGCCAGAAAGTTAAATGGCTTATTCCTTATAGATATTTTTCCGTTGTTCTTGTCTTTTCTAAAGATTCAGACTAATATGTTTACAATGTCTGAGCACAGATTTTTTTTGGGGGGTAATAACACAGATTCTTGAACATACAATAAAACAAGTTAACCCTTAACATCTGTAAAATTGTCCGGCGTCGTTTTACGTCCACATTTCTGTTAGTTGGTGTTTGAAATATTCAAAAAAATCATCAATTATAATTCTTTCAGTTTTTTATTTTTATTGTGTGAATGATAAAATTGAAATTTCTAAAAAAGTTAACGATGCTAGTAGTGATCGAAATTGCCAATCAGTATGATTTTTTTGGTACAGTGGGTTGCATATCAGTATAAATCTTATGTGTCTAATAGTATTTTCCCCTGAATTTTTCATCATATTATTTCTATTTTTTGGCAAAGCATTTAAAAATTAAAATTCAATGGAAATCAGAAAAGGGCAAAAATTAGTTATCCCCTATACCGAAGGAATCTTATTAGTCCTCTGTATTGAATGGAACGACAGAACAGAACACACTAAAATCAACTAACCGGTCACATGAATCTTGTACATAGACAACGTTATCTATCTAGGATCACATGAATCTTAAAAATGATTAATTTATAGTTGTTGCAAGTTTCCAAGTTCATCAAATTTTCCCGAATCTTCTATGTACAGAATCAAGTACAACATATTATAAACGAAATAATTCCCAAGTTGGTATGTTCACTTGCGAACCCTCGAAATCAGGTCGAACTGGGAGGTTCCACCAAATTTTTTTACTCGGACCACTTAGTTTGACCGAATTTGTTTGAAATCAACACAAAATTAAATAAAGAATTGTAATATCGATTTCTCCAAATTAACACAAAATAAATCAAATCATCAAATAAAAATCGACTGGAGATGAAACAAATTGGTCGGAATAGACATTTTGAAACCTAAATTTAGACCATTTAGTCTATATATTATTTTAAAATATTAAAAATAAAAGTGAGACCATCGGACCAGTCCACTTGAAGAATGGGAGAAACCCAAGGTCTATATTCGTTTTTTTGAAACCTCGATAATTCTCCCAATACATCTTAACGGAAAATGTTCCGATTAAAAATCTCATTAGGTATCCTAGTAATGACTCCATTATAGGTCTATGGCTTATTTGGCGGGTTGAGATTTAGTGGAGATAAGACTTGTCCTCGAAAGAGATCAAAAGGGGTGAGAATGACAATATAGGTAATAACAAGAGAATCACAGACAACACCGAAAAAGTATTATTAACCAAACCAAACTACAAATTAGGGATAATACAGTTTTGAAAATATTTTTTTAAAAAAACAAAGCAATCACATAAATTTTATTTTTGGTTACATAAATTTATCGTACTAATATCGTAGTAACAGTATACCAGTTTCATATGACAATGATACCAATATCAGTACACGTATATACCAGTTTCATATTTTAAAATTTTGATTACAAGGGTTATATTCTATTTTTGTTAACATAAATGTATCGTACCAATATCGCAGTAACTTTGTACCATTTGTACCATTTTCATATGGAAGTGATACCAATATCAGTAAGTGTATACCAATACATATTTTATTTTTGGTTACAGAAATTTATCGTACCAATATCACAATAACTCTATACTAGTTTCATATGACAGTGATACCGATATCAGTACATGCATGTATCATTGTCTATACAAAAATATACCACTGTCACTCCACACATATACCAATATTACAATGATCACATCATGTATATACCATAGAAACACCATTTCAGCAAGAAAAATAACATTCGAAATCATACACTGTCTCTCGAAATCTATCAAAGGCCAAATAAAATTAGCTTAAACAGGGAACCCACTATTGAAAACTCCTCCAAATCGGTCATTAGTCCCTGAGTAGCTGCCTTCTACTCATCTTTGAGACGCTTCTCTTGCTCCTTCTGCTTCATCTTTAGCTGCATCTTCATTGCACTTTGTATACCACCGGGCACCAAACAAAAATAACAAACATCAACAAATAAATTAGATATCAACCAACCAGATCAGAGAAATCCGGAAGTCACATACTCTTGGACCAAAGGTGGACAAGAAGGCGAAGAACCCCACCCACAAACCCCTACCCCAAACAAAAGAGTCAAAGAACCCACATCAACGAAATCTAAGGGACACGATTTATTAAGTCACATATAAACCATTAACCCTCCTCATACATACCAATATCACAACATGTATATTCCATTACCACTTCACATACATACCAATATCAAACCACGTATATACCGTTAACACTTCACATACATACCATCCGTTGTTCTGAACCATATGAAACCCACTAATTGATCAAATTTAGAAATCCAGAAGGATCAACCAACACGAGAACTAATATGATTCTACACCATTATATTAATATCAATATCGCTTAACTCGAATGCATGCCAATATGATTTCATATACATACCAACGTTTAATACAGTCACAAACCAATGTATATAATTATGTATTCTAATTTCACCTCATAGAACAACCAATGTCACTTAACAAAAAACTAATATCACTATGATATTCTGAACAAACACACAATGCATACTAATATGATTGCATATGCATACCAATTTCAATACAGTTACATACCAATGTAAAGCAAAAGAGAAACCAATCAAACGAACGAGGTTATAACCCAACAAAACCACATGAAAGAATTTTTTTTATCCAATCCAGAAGACTCAAGTCAGAAACGAATTTGGGGAAAGGAAAAAACTTTGATCGTTATCATCAAATAACCATCTCCGAAAGAACCCGATCCACAAAAAAGGACTGATGCAAGAGGCGGTAAAAGAGAAGCATAGCGAGTAGGGTTACCTCATAATCAAGACGAAGAGGAAGATCAGAGAGGAGAGAGATTCGAGAGTCTCTCTTTTTGGTGGTTCTGACGACTTGAAGTGGACGGATATAGAGATTGAGTTCGGTGGGTTTCCCGGCGGAGATATGTTTGAGCCGTTCTATTGTTGTTTCCCTCGTCACGGGGAGGGACGAGCGGGAAGAGATGGTCGTGATCTCGTGGAACCCTGGAATAGGCCTGTCGCATGAGAGGAAGAGAGGGAATGGGTCTGCAGCGACGGTGCGATGAAGACAGGGAACAGTCTTGGAGCGAAAGCGCGAGGAAGAGAAGAACGGGTCTGTCACCTGAGAAGAAGAGAGAGGCGGAAGAGATGTAAACTTTTTTTTGGAAATTCGCTAGAGAAATAAAGGAAAATGGTCATAAATCGTAATCTCGTTAAACCCTAATTGAGGTATCCTTGGACAAAAATCCGAAAATACGCCCGAGGGGATTTTAACCATCAAATCTATATAAAAAATTTTGATCAAATTTAATTATCTATAATTAGTCCACTATGGGACATGAATCATGTAATCTCACGGAATCTAAAACCTTATTGGGCACCGAATCTGACCTTTCCTTTGAAGGCTCGCATTAATGAATTGCGGGAAAAGGGACCGCCCACAATTCTTTAGCCACAAATCTACACATTCATAAGGACTCCAAATTCCTACCCAACTCTGCCTAAAAAAGAATCACAAAAAAAAAGAGTAAATAAAAGTCAAACAAACAAATAAGCAACTCTCTGAATGATTATTCGACACGATATGTGTTGGAATACGAGTGGTATCAACAAAGAAAACAACAGAGCAACTCTTATTACAAACAAAAAAGCCCAACCAAATCACAAACCTGCCTGTAATTTTCAATTCCCAACAGCTGCGTAACATCACCAACACCCTCCCTACTTGCTCCCCATCTCTTTCACTTGATCAAAACCCGTTGACCAAATCCTCTCCTCTCCTCGGCCATCGAAACTTGTGATGATCCAGCTCCAACCATGGCTTCCTTGTCAAGAAAGTTACTAACAGATTTATCAAACATAACCCTCTACGAGCTCTGCTCCCCTTACTGTGACCTGTCTAATGACTTGGGATATTGTCGATCTCCTTGTGTTGACTTCTGTTACGATTTCTGCCCGTTCGATCTCTCACCTCCTCCGTCCTCCCAGAGCAGCCACCCGAGCAAGACGCTTGTTGCAATCCTCTCCGTACTCGCAGCTGCTTTTGTCCTTGTCACTTGCTATGCCTTGTACGCCAAGGTTTACCTGGACACGTCGAGGAGGAGGACGACGAGGCAGGACGAAGGAAACCCGAGAAGGGAGGAGTTTTTGCACGAGGATCATGGCCCTGTAGTTGACCATCCTATATGGTACATCAATACTGTAGGGCTGCAGCCATCGGTTATTAGTTCGATTGCGATCTTCGAGTACAAGAAAGGCGAAGGGTTGGTGGATGGGATGGAGTGCGCGGTCTGCTTGAGCGAGTTCGAAGAAGAGGAGACCTTGAGGCTCTTGCCTAAGTGCAGCCACGCCTTTCACATCCCTTGTATTGATACTTGGCTTCGGTCGCATACCAACTGCCCCCTGTGTCGGGCTCCCATCGTTGCGAGTACAGCCAGAGCAGGACCCGTAGAAGGCGGAGATGCTGGTGGAGGTGACAGTGAAGGAACACGGATCGATGTTCGGGAGAACGATGGAGGATCGGGTGGAGAAACAGGTGGTCCGAGTGAGGAGTTCGTCAGGGTTCAGGAAAAGATGCAGCCCTTGAGGAGATCGGTTTCCTTGGATTCTATGTCTGCTTTGAAGATCGCTATGGCTATCAAAAATGCGCAACATCGGATGGAATCCAGAGAGGACGATTCGGGTAGAGCCAGAGGGAACCAAAGGTTAGTTCAGCTTATGGCAAGCTCTTCTCCGAATTCTGATTCTGGTGGAAGATCCTCCCAAGCTGGATCGAGTTCGGGTTCGGTTATTCGATCGTTTTCTTGCAGCGGGGAGTTGTTTTCGGGAAGATACAACAGCAAGAACATGAACTCTGCTCAGCCTCTGTAATGTCCTACTCCGGAAATTGCAGGTTCGAGCACATAAAAGGGTCTATACGTTTTTGAGAATTCTCAGAAACCTGAGAGTTGTAACAAACCATTCTTCAATTGTCATTATTAGTATGGAATCAAATTCCTGAAAAATTCCCGAATTTCAAAGTGAATATGTAACTGATCCAAAGGGATCATTGTTATTTGCCGGTAGAACTCGAAATTAAGTGGAATTGTAATTACAATTTTCGCTTCTCCAAAAGTTATCTGTAATGCAATAGAAGGACATTTTCACATTCTATGCCTTGATCACCTGTCCCCTTGATTGTTTTCACTGTTTCACATCGTGTACCTTTTTAGAAGTAATGAAATATGCTGCTTGATTTTATTCATCGTCATAAGGCTATATATATAAGGGTTTACAAACTTGAGCACTAGGTAACTATTGATTAGGAATCTAACTTGATCACCAAGTAAGTATCAATCAGACGTATACACGAATACGACTTCTATTCCTAATACTCCCCCCTCAAGTTGGATTGTGGAGATCAATAACGCCCAACTTGCGAACAAGCTCTTGGAAATAATCCCGACCTAGAGCTTTGGTGAACACATCAGCTAATTGACAATCTGTAGGAATCTTTACTGGTGCAATCTCACCGGACTGTACACATTCTCGAACAAAATAGCAGTCTATTTCGACGTGCTTGGTCCGCTCGTGATAGACCGGATTCAAGGCAATATGTATAGCTGCCTGGCTATCACAAAATAGTCTAGTAGGACGAGAAAATTGGATACCCAAATCACTGAATAACCATCGTAACCATAATATTTCACGAACTGCAACTGCCATAGCTCGATACTCGGCTTTGGCAGACGAACAAGAAACGACCGGCTGCTTCTTTGTGCGCCATGAAACAGGAGAAACCACCGAAAGAAATAAAGTAGCCGGTACGTGATCGACGAGTCATCGGACATCCACCCCAATTAGCATCACAATAAGCAACAAGCTCTAAGTCCGAGGAATTATTGAGCAAAATTCCCTGTCCAGGTGTGGTTTTCAGGTAGCGGACTACTCGATCGGCGGCTTGAACATGACTCGGACCCGGATTCTCCACGAACTGGCTGAGGATGTTCACAGCGTAAGAGATATCTGGTCGGTTGACCGTCAAGTACATAAGGCGGCCAACTAAACGACGGTATCGTCCAGAATCATTAACACCATCTTTATCTGTTTTGAGGCGATGATTCTGTTCAATAGGAAAATGGCAAGGGCGTGAATCATCTTTCCCGCACTCCTTTAGAATATCAAGGGTATATTTTCGTTGACTAAGGACCAAACCCTCGGATGTAGTGGCAGCTTCTATGCCAAGAAAATATTTCAAAACTCCCAAATCCTTAATGCCAAATTGATCATTGAGACGTTGCTTGGTAGACTGCAACATGGCAACATGATCTCCAACCAGAATGACATCATCAACATAGACTAGTAGAATCAAAACTAGCATGCCTTGGCGGGATATAAACATTGCATGATCAGCATTAGAACGTTTGAAACCCATGGTAAGCAGAGAGGTGGTGAGCTTACTATACCATGACCGAGAAGCTTGTTTTAGTCCATATAGAGATTTCCTCAATCTACAAACACGAGAATCACCTGGTTTTGAAAACCCTTGAGGTACCTTCATGTAGACTTCCTCAATCAAGTCACCATGAAGAAATGCATTATTGATGTCTAACTGATGAATGAGCCAACGTCGCTTAACCGCCAATGCCAAAAGACAACGTACAGAGACGACTTTGGCTACCGGGGCAAAAGTCTCGTGATAGTCCACCCCTTCGATTTGCTTGAACCCACGAGCTACCAACCTGGCTTTATACCAATCTACTGTTCCATCAGGTGTGAACTTCAGTTTGTACACCCACTTGGAATCCACAATATGTTTGCCTGGAGGAAAGTCAAGAAGCTGCCAAGTGTGGTTTATACCGATCTACTGTGCCATCAAGACTCATTGGCTTTACGAAGTACTGGACTTATTACCACATTGTGTCAATCCTTAAAGAATTTTGAGTATTTATCCCTTAATTTTTTAATTTGACATCCCTTAATGTTCGAAAAATGATTATCATTCTTTCTATTTGATGAAATAAAAACTCCGTGTTACCTTGATATGTTCTCCTTTTTTTTTCCTGTCAAAATGCCATATGAAATTTCTAAAATATTCTTTTACAAAAAAAATTATTCTCTTTTTAACCTTCCGTCACTTTTTTACATTGTTTGTGTAATGTTTCTTGATTTATTTGAAATTGCGAAGATAATACATCAATAAGTAACTCACACTTTTATTATTATTCACAATAATATTCTCACACGATATTTTCTTCTCTCGGTAAAATTCTTTTCTTTTATTTGGTGGGAACCATTCTATTTGTTCTCCACGATTACAGAAACAAACAAAGGAGCTAGGCTTATCTAGAGAAATAAATGACAAAAGATATTAAACAAACCATCCATTTAACTTGCGCGTTAAGTATACAGCCGACAATCTTGACTAATTAATTTGGGCGGGACCCAACAAAAAACCTTTCCTATCTTCTCCGCCTCACTGGTTATTTTTTCGGAAGAATTTTGATACGTCTCAACCGACTCAAATATGACTTAGTCGAGATAGAATTCAAAAGTTTCCTCTCCACTGATTTCTGGTCAAGCTTCTATCTCCCACATGGCGATGTTGCAAGTTTCACCATCTCCTCACGAAGTTCTCATCACACCACCAAAACTGATCAGCGTAAAAGCCTTGGTTGAATCGCATAATCTAACGTCGGTGCCTGCCACCCACGCCTTCAAGGAGAACCTTGTTGATCATCCTGCGTCCGACCCAGAAGAGCCTATTCCGATCATCGATTTCTCCTTGCTCGGTGGTTCGCCGGACCAGCGGTTACAAGTCATCCGAGACCTGGGTGACGCCTGCGAGAAATGGGGTTTCTTCATGGTAAACACCTTCCTTTTTTTTTCTTACAGCAATGTAATGCTTCATGGTAAGTTAGAATCTCCGTATCTGTTAAAACTAATGATCTGGTAATCCCAAGACGCCTTGAATCTCGTTTGAAATAATTTTTCACGATTTAGCATACGTGCCACTATAGACTCGAATATTATGTCTCACATGCTGTGCAACGAGAGTAGTGTGGCCTGTAGAATCTTCATATTCAACCAAAAATCTTAAAGTAATGTTAGAACAAGCTTACGTCGCTTATAACTAACGATGTGGTAACCCGAACGAAAACTAATTTCAAATTTTACATGAATGGTTTCTCATTTCAATAATAATGCATAGGTGATCAATCATGGGGTACCTGAGAGCTTCCAGGAGACGATGCTCAACGCCTGTAAAGAATTTTTCGACCAAACGGAGGAAGAGAAGCAAGTGTATGAAGGGAAGAACGTTTTGGATCCTATTAGGTGCGGGACCAGCTTCAATACCTCAGTGGAGAAAGTCTTTTGTTGGAGGGATTTCCTTAAAGTTTTTGTTCATCCCGACTTTTACTCGCCCAGTAAGCCTTCTGGGTTCAGGTAATATTTATGTATGTATATATTCTTTTAATTTTAGTTACTCGAATTATTTTCCGCAAACACCTGATATCCGGACGACCATTTTCCTATAATTATCACAGTGAGATTTCTTTGGAGTACTGCAAGATAATTCGCGGCCTAGCCTCTGAACTGCTTAGAGCTATATCAGAGAGCATGGGACTTGAAGCTTCGTACATACACAAGACACTAGACATGGAAAAGGGCTTCCAAATTCTCATTGCTAATCTCTACCCGGCATGTCCACAGCCTGAGCTTGCAATGGGAATCCCACCTCACTCCGACCATGGTCTCTTGACCTTCCTTATACAAAATGGAGTCGGAGGTCTGCAGCTGCAACACCAGGGGAAATGGGTCAATGTCAATGCCGTACCGAACTCTTTCCTCGTGAACACGGGAGACCATCTCGAGGTGCACCTCTTCGCTTTTCGCTTTTCGCCTATGCTTGATCTAAACTTAGAAAGCAAATACATGAAAAGGTTTAGTTGCAGCCTGATGTTAGTAGTATAGGGATCTCAATAACAGGGATGTTGACTGTACCGTGTACTACTTTGTACCAGATTCTCAGCAATGGAAAGTACAGGAGTGTAATACACCGTGCAGCGGTAAACAACAAGGCTACTAGGATGTCCCTAGCCATAGCAAATGGACCATCACTTGACTCGATGGTGAGCCCGGCACCGGAGTTGCTGGAACGAGGAAGGGTATCTCCGGCGTACGACAGGATGAAGTACAGGGACTATCTGCATCTTCAGCAGAGCAACCAACTTGACAATAAATTCTGCATTGACAGGGTTCGGATACCTAAAGCTTCTTAACTTCCTAGGGGCTAATCCTATATGTATGTTGACGCAGTGAGCAATGACCTGCTGTTCATCTTATGGAAATAAATTTTCAGAATAGCGAGTTCCAAGTGAACTCTCTCTCAAATTAATGATATAGCTCTAAGAAGCAACAAAATCCAAGCTATTTGCACCAGCTTTGGATACTCTTATATGTGACACCATATGCATCTTCATATTGCTAAAGGTCAAACTAATGAGGGAGATAACATTGCCAAAATCAACCTCGATCCGATCCACAGACAGAACTAAAGATGATCAACAATCGATTGGGGAGAATATACAGAAACAAAAACGAAAAGCACAGATTTAGTTACTGACTGACTGCAACTTTTTGCAGTAGTGCACGAGTATAAAGAAGCAGCAAGCTTTCCAAAACCATCTCTTTGAAGGATAGTATACAACTATCGACATGCATTCACGGTTCGTGATCATCTAACAAAGGTTGGAGATATAACTGCAAATGCAAGTGCATACGAAAGAGTTCTATTTTACGAAAGATCCCACAAAGACATGCATCAAAGAGGAAAATCTATTTATCATGCAATACATGAATAGATCCAGCTGAAATATACATCACAGAGCGGAGAATGTAGATGCGCTGGCAGCTAGTGGCAGGAAACAACAATCACTGTCTCACAAAAAGAGAACACTGAGACAAGCATCAGCAAGCATACGTATTCTCTTCCGTCAAAATCCAGATCCGTCTGGAAGCCAGACATATTTCTGCCACTTCAGAAAAACAGAGAGATCAGAATACATCTCACAACTGGTATTTGGGTTCACTGTCGAATATGAGACAGCAAGAATTGTATAACCAAGTTGATCGATTACCTTATTAGGGTGCTCCGTCGCCCCAAAAAGGCTTAGCCACATGTTTTACCTCTCCTACATGCTCAGATGTGAAACTACTGGGATACCTTGCTTGGGTCAAAATCTCTTTCAATCAGAAGCATGTGGAAGTTGTTGGCAACATCTGTCAGTCCAGCACTAGAGAGACAATCCAAAAGCCTTGAACATGCAGAAGGGTCAAATTCCGAAGTTGCAGATAGTTTCCACTCATCAATAATATCCCCAACTTGTTTCAAACTTCCAAGCATAAGATACGAGGAGAGAATGCAAATGTAATTTCTGTTGGTCATTTTCTGCTTAGTCATTCTCAAGGCTTTCCATATCTGATCAATCTTGTCTTTGTTTCCCAAACCAACATGCAACATGACCACAAAGTCGTACGTTATCCATTCTCGCTGTGTCATGCTCTTCTCAGCTTCAACTACAGGGCCAACCTCAGCATTGAAAAGCTGACCTGCCTTGACGTATGCATTAACAGTGTTAATATATCGACACCAGTCATCGTTGAAACCCGAGTCACGGCTCATCTCTTCTAAAATCCTTTTAACTTGGTCAATCTGGAGCGTCGCAGCGCATGAGCTAATCCACAGATTATACGTGAAGAGATCAGGAGCAACCTTCAGATATTTCATGTCCCCAATTACAAAGGAAACCTTCTCAACATGCCCAACCGCCATGTACATCGTCATCATCTCATTGTACGCCAGGGCTGTGAAGGAAAGGTCCGATCCCTTCATCCTTCGATAAAGTTCCTCCGCTTTCTGAACTTGTTTCGCTGCAGCAAAAGAGTGGAGAAGAGCAGTATAAGTCTCGCAAGTTTTGGCAGTGAGAGGAAGGCCTTCAAAGTACCGATCAGCAGCATCAATGCCGAAAACCTTCGCCATCAACTCAATACGGCCTGCAAAGTCGGATTCCGACAACTCAAACTCGTCATGAGTCACCATCCACTCGAGTATCTGCAATCACGCGAGAGCATCCCAACCTCATAAAAATCACATATCAATCTGGACCACACAAACTACTTTTCTACACTACACAATCCGACTAATCCGAAGCGATTCTCTCAGCGGCATTTGCTCGAACACATTCTATACGCTACTCGATAGGTCTCAATCGAAGGATACTCTAAAGTAACCGCAAGAGCGGGGGCAAAAGTGGAAAACCTCAAGGGCGTGCTTATAACGCTGAGACTTGCGAAGATCTCTACAGATTTGCCTGAGCTCGGGACCGGAAACGGCGTTCCCTTCACCGATCCATCTCTGTATCACGTTAAACGCGCTTCTCTTTGGCAGCCTCAGCCTCATGATCCTACTCCTCAAATCGTCGTCGTTTCGGTCAACGAAACCGGGATCCTCCTCCTTGGCCGCGCCGGTGGAGAGAAAGCGACTCCTTCCGGATGCTTCCACGCGCGCAATTCTCCAGTTTCTAACATTTTGAGGGAAATAAAGTACGGAAAAGGGGAGTGTTTGGTTAGGAGAGAGATTGATCCTAATTGTACCAGTTCAAGAAAAAGGAGACGGAAGTTTTTGGATTAGGATTACTGACCGAGTGAGGTGGAGGAGGAGAGAAGTGCGCGAAGCCGCCATGGGAAGAGGGCTTTGGGTGTTCTGGATTTGAAGCTTCAACTTTTTGTTCTAACAACTTGACGCTCCTTTTTCTCCTTATTTTTAGGAAAAAGTTGTAGTATGACATTTTTTACAATTAGGCAATGTAATTTAAAAATTATCAAAGGGGTTTAAGTTATTTAAATTTGTATTAAGCTACGGTTCTGTTGAGTCCCAGGCAGCTTCCAAGCGTAGCTAAATTGCCCTGTGATTAAAACGGTGCCATTTCGTCTCACGTTGCATGTTGAATGAGCGAGTTAATGAACAATTATTAAGATTGTCCTACTTTTGTTTATATTATTAAAAAAATTCAGTTAAATACCATAATTTTAAAATACGGGTTTTGGTATGACCCGAAATTTTTCTATTTTCCGTTTTTCTCGGTCCAATTGGTCGGACCGTTGGTCGGATCGAAACTTTTTATTTTAATTTTAAATATATACACACATTATTATATAGGTAAGAAACCCACACTTACTCTGGCCCATCTTCATTCCCTATGTTTTAAAAAAGCCCATCTTCATTCCCACAATCCACTCAACAAACCCCCACATTTTTTATAACAATCTTCCCTTTCTCTCTGTAAAGAAAGAGAGAGCCCACCCTCAACCTCACCCACCTTTAACTCTCCAAGTCCCAACAATGGAACTCATAGTCTATGCCTCCCTTGTCGTCCCCTTTCTTCTCCCTCCCCCTCGGCGTCCCCCTCCATCGATGCCTCCCTCGTTGTCTCCACCACCATATCTGCCCAGACGCGCTCCACCAAGGACCGCCACACCAAGGTCAACGGCCGTGGCTACAAGATTAGGATGCCCGCCGCCTATGCCGCCCGCATTTTCCAGCTCGCCAGGGAGCTTGGCCACAAGTCCGACGGCGAGACCATCAAGTGGCTCCTCCAGCAGGCCGAGCCCGCGATCGTCGCTGGCACTGGAACGGGCACCATTCCGGCCAACTTCTCTAGCTTGAACGTCTCCGTCAAGAAGTGGAAAAGTTGGGGGATAGAGAGACTCGGAAGGGAGACTGATTTTGGTTTTTAGATTTCTTATTTTAGGCCAACCAGGTATAAATTTTAGGCTTTTTTAAAAAAGTTCTGGTCGAACCGGTATTTTCTGGTCAGAACAAGGCTAAAAACTGTCCAGTCGGACAAAAAATGGAGGGTTTGATCGGAGTCTATTTTTCACCCAAAAAATGAGCCGATATAGGGGATGATTCGTGGTCTGACTGGTCGTACTGTATTTTTTAAAACTGTGTTAAATACCATCTTTATAATCTCTCTCCTCCCCCAGATCATTTCTCTCCCGTCTCCTCGCTCCCTTCTGTCTCTCCCGTCCCCTCGCCTCCCTCCCTTCACTAATCTATCCTCGTCTCCTCGTCTCCTCCCATCTCCACGCACCCTCGGCGAGCCCCCAACTGAACCCCTAAAAATCGCTTCCTGGAAGTTTTGTGGTTCTCCACTATGTCAAGGCATGCATGGAAACCCTAAAACTTCTCTCTTTTTGTTTCCATTCTGTGTGTTTAGGCACTTTTTTGATTTTATTCTTTTCGTTTAGGGATATATATATATATATATATATATATATATATATATATATATATATATATATATATATGTATATATATGTATGTATATATATGTATATGTATGTATACGTATGTATATGTATGTATATGTATGTATACGTATGTATATGTATGTACATGTATGTATGTATGTATGTGTATATATATGTATATGTATGTATGTATGTATATGTATATATATGTATATGTATATATCTTTAGAATGCACTGAGCACAAAATAATGTGTGAGCTGGATTGGGTCCGAAGTTCAATAATCCGCCCTGGACAGTACGAGAAGAAATGCGGGCCGTCAAATGAGGCCAATTCTGATCTGACGGCCATTATTATCCGGGGACAATTTTTTCCACGCGTGCAGTCTTCTTATTTCCTTGTTGCATGTGTGTCATTGGGTTTGGTGCAACCAAAGAAGACTGCCACGTGTGCTCCTAAGTAGCAATTAATGGCCCCCTTTTTTTCTTTGCTTTTATTTCTCGGTGGTGCATTTTTTTTTGTTCTCTTTTTTTTAAATGTGGCCTCACTTCTATTTGTTTGCTTCGATACGTAATATTAATTCCACCTAAATTTATATAGCATTAAATAACATGTCTGATTATGAAGAAGGAGCGCCGATAAGAAGCGGTCGACATGTTTTTGTCGGGGAGCCACAACTTCTTACTCTAAATTTCGATTGAGTTGATTCAAGTTGTTGTGTGAGGCTGAGACATATATCTACAACTTTATAGTTTATGACTTCTCAAAATTAGGAGTATAAATATATTGAAAATTCATTTGAAGTCAAGAGCCGACAAAATTGTGGTCAACAGATTTCGACTGGGGAGCTACAACTTCTTACTCCGGAGTCTGAATGAGGTAATTCAAGTTGCTGTGTAAAGCTGAGATGTATGTCTACAACTTTGAAGTATATGACTTCTCCAAATTTAGAGTATAAAGATATAAAAAATTCATTTTAAGTCAAGAATCGACCGAGTTACGGCCGACAGATTTCAGTTGGGGAGCCACAACTTCTTACTCCGGAGTCCGATTGAGGTAATTCAAGTTATTGTACCAAGCGGCTAAAAGGTTATGTTAACATGCTCAGTTTTGTCTAATAGCATGTCTGGTTAAGTCAAAATGGCAGACCCGCTGATATCTAAATGGCATCCCCGGCTCTGTCAAAATGGCATGCGTGGTTATGTCAAATAGAATATCCGGTTATGTCTAAATGATAGACCTAATTATGACCAAAAGGCAGGACCGGCTATGTCTAAATGGCATGCCCGGTTATGTCTAAATGGCATACCCGGTTATGTCAAATGGCATTACTCGTAATGTCAAATGGCATGCCCAGTTATATCTAAATGGTAGACCTGGTTATGACCAAAAGGCACACTCGGTTACGATAAAATGATATGGCCGGCTATGTCTAATGGGATACCCGGCTATGTCTAAATGACATGCCCGATTAATATGTAATAAACTTATAATAAATTAAATAATAAATTAAGTTATGTTAAAATGGCAAGTCCGGTTATGACTCATGGCATGTGCGACTATGTCCAATAGCATGCTCGATTATGATAATATTTTTGATAATAAATAAATAAATAATATATCAATTTGATCTGTTATACTATTATTAATGTATAATAACACATATAATAAAATTATGATATACCAATTTGATAATATTTAAAAAATACTAATAATAAAATTATAATTAATTAAATAATAATATGCTTGTTGCACGCGCTCCCACGTGGCCTCTTCATCTGCGTCCTCCATGCGCCTGCAAGTCCCCTCTTTTTTCTCTTTTTGGACTATTTTAGCCCCAATCCGTTCGGTACGGGATTAGGTTCTCCGTACCAAATCCGTCCCCAATAATGTGGTATCTTATATAGTATATTTTGTTGTAACATATTTTATTCTATTCGGTACAATATAAGTTATTTTTTACGAAAGCTACATTTTAGTATAGATATATTAACAATCACACCACGAAGATTACTTCTGCCACTAACCATCTTAACTTCATATATATTTTTTTAATTTCACAGTTTGGGTATTGTCACGCCTTTCTCGTAGCTACGAATGTACTTATTATTGACAAGAGTATGATCTCAACCATAATTCTCTCCTTTATGGTCTTTAGTTAGACAACCACATAATTCCTTAAATCATGCGACCATGCCAGCCAAAGAACCATTCAAGAAATACTTGCTTTCATTAATAAGCATGACATTGAAAAGATTACATCATAAAGAAAAATTTCAAGAAAAATAACAACAACTTAATAGCGAACATTATTTCGATATATTTCTCCGAGGACAACACATCAATGGTTTGGTGTGCCTTCTGTTCATGGTGTAGCTCATGCCGTTGGCTTCGAAGGTGTAGGCATAGTCGTCGAATGGCCATACGGTAAAAATGGAGGGAGTTTGAAAAATGGAGATGGGAGACTTGGTGTATATGTAGGCATAGGCGTTGAGTGGCCATATGGTAGAAATGGAGGGAGTTGGAGACTTGGCGTAGTAGGCATAGGCATCAAAGGAGTCGATGGTGAAAATGGAGGGAATTTAAAAAATGGGAACGGGAAACTCGGCGTAGGTGTAGGCATAGGCATCGAAGGAGTCGGTGGTGAAAATGGAGGGAATTTGAAAAATGGGAACGGGAAACTTGGTGTAGTAGGCGTAGGCGTTAAAGGAATTGATGGTGAAAATGGAGGGAATTTGAAAAATGGGAATGGGAGACTATGTATATGAAACCATGAAAAATGAAACCATGGAAAGTGATGAAAATGATTAGCTGACGTGGTCGGCATCTTCTCCAGAGGGCGAGCGGCTAAGGCACCGGGACTACTTAGAAATAACAAGCTCATGAATAAGATTGCAGAAACAAGATTTTTTTTTGACGTGATTGCCATGTTGAAATAATACTTTCAATTGACAATTGAGAAGATGATTGTTTGAGATACTGTATCTAAAATTCTCGAAGGATATATATAGACTAAGTAAGACGTAAGAGTTAGTGTAAATTTTCTCTCCAACTTAAGATGTCACATTTATAGTTGGTTAATTGTTCCACTAAACTCAGTCAATTTTCTCCCCTTTATAAGATATGACCGTCCATATAAAGCGTAACAACTTAGTGTATAAACGCCTTCTTTTTAAGAAAAAAAATCTAACGCGTAATATTCGTCTTTTAGCTATTGTGAAGTTTGGAGTACTCTTATTCTCTTAATAGCATACAGAATAATGAAGATACTAATTTTTTATAGGTAAAGTTTTATAATACCGTATTGAAACTGTACTTCTTTTAATTTATATTATGCTACATCCGTCTATTCATATTATATCTTATACTATTAGACTAAATAAGTTTCGACAATATTTATTTTTATCAATCCAGGAAAACACGTGAAACTCGATCTTCATCTCCTTCAGTTGGTTTATAGCAGGGGAGCCACAAGTTTTAATAAATAAATGCAACAGTTAAAGAGATCCATTTTTTTTGTTTAACTATTGGTATCCGGCTCACTGGGACCGACTAATCCAATTCGAGCCGGGTAGGACCTTTGAAAGGTGGCAAAGTTCTCCCAACAAGTATTTAACACTGCTGCGTATCCAAATAATCGAACCTGAGACCTAGTTAAACTATAACAACTCCCTCACCAGTTGATCTAAGTGTCTGTTGATAAGAGATCCAACTGTTTGCAACGGAAAAATCGTTACGAGAATTCAATAGATTTAAGTAAAAAAATTTCGAGATATATAATATTTCTACCAGTTTTAGTGTGACGGCACTAAAAGACAACGTGTAAAATATCATTTATATCTTTCTGACGTTTACTTCAAGTTGTATTGATAGTCAACAGTCTTTCTTTTTGAATTATTTAGATACGACAAAAGATATAAAAATATGGGAAGAGCATATTTTTGAGTAAAGTTTCCTGTCAATAACTAATTAGGTTCTAATTCAATTATGGTTTGATCTTCAATGAATCATTCTTCTACTAGAAACATGCAATTAAAAATTATATCTGAGATACATTACGAGCTACGTATAGCTATAACAAATATTAATAACAAGTATTAATATAACTAACAAGGACATTCTTCTAACTTAATCAAAAGATTTCGAGTTTAATTTTTGTCAACATAACGATGTTGACTATTTGTTAGAAAGTCTCATCCAGCTCCATGATGTGAATGTATTTAACCTTTTGTAGGGGCGTAGTCGGGATTTGGCGGGAATTGGTGGGTTATTGGGATTTTAGTACTTTCTGTGGCTCCTGGTATGTTTTTTCTGGTTCGTCTGTTTTGGTGCTCTTCTGAGCCTATTTTTTTTAGTTCATGAAAAAAAACCACTTTTGTCATGAATTTTTTTGTCATAAACTATTTTACTAGAAAAAATTAAAGATTTTATTGAGACTATACAACCGGACCAAAATTTAAAAAAAAATTTGATACCCATATCAAATTAATTCTAAATCATACGATTTAATTGCATTTGTGGAGCCTGTAATGTTGTTGCCCATTGGATTGGGAGGTGGGATTTGGCACGGGGAGACGAATTCCGTGCGATACGGAAAAAGGCAAAATGGTCCAAAAATAATTATGTGTGCGTGTCACTTGTTGACGCAAGGAGGGAGAGAGAGAGAGAGGAAGGGGAGTTTGGGGCACGTGGGTATCCACTTTATTTTTAAATATTATAATTACTCGTATATTATACTAAAATAAATCAAACTGATATATTATTTAACTAATTTTTTTTATAATAATAATAATTAATTAATAGAGATAATTACTGAGAGGACCCTAGGCTATAGTCAAATAGACTCTGAGGACCCTGTAGTTTCTTTACTAATTGCTGAGCCCCTGTAGTTTGTCTACTATTATACACTCAAGTCCCTGTAGCCGGAATCGGTAATTTTTTCGGCGAACTCCCCACCTGAAATGTCTAAAATGCCCCTTACACAAAAAGACAAAAAATTATCTCTCCTCTCTTCTCTTCTCCCTTCTCTCTTGCATCTCCTTCAACCCAAATCCAGAAAACTAAAATATCGATTCTTATTTGGACAGTTTGACAAATCACCATTGAAATCCAGGTGTGTCAGGCTGGATAAATTGGTCAATGACGGGGGAATCCTTTCGAAGATGAAGTTGTCGCCGAGGTTGAGGACGGTGAGGTGCTGGAGTAGGCCGATGTCAGCGGGGATGATGCCGGAGAGGCTGTTACCATCGAGGTCGAGGACGCGGAGGAAAGGGATCGAGGCGACAAAGGGTGGGATCACGCCGGTGATGGCCTTCCAGTCAGTGAGAGTGAGGGAGGAGAGGCTTTCTAGGCGGCAGATGGCCGGAGAGATGGTTTTTTCCCCGAGAAGCTCGTTCCTCTTTCAATGGTGATTTGTCAAACTGTCCAAATAAGAATCGATATTTTAGTTTTCTGAATTTGGGTTGAAGGAGATGCAAGAGAGAAGGGAGAAGAGAAGAGAGGAGAGATAATTTTTTGTCTTTTTATGTAAGGGCCATTTTAGACATTTCAGGTGGGGAGTTCGCCAGAAAAATTGTCAATTCTGGCTACAGGGACCAGAATGTATAATAATAGCCAAACTACAGGGGCTCAGCAATTAGTAGGGAAACTACAGGGTCCTGAGAGTCTATTTGACTATACACTGGGGTCCTCTCAGTAATTATCTCTAATTAATATTATCGTAACCGTGAATGCCATTTCACAAAGCCGAACATGCCATTTAAGTCATAGTTGGTCATGCCATTTTAACATAAACGAATATACTATTTAATTAATTAATTTAAATTTTTATCATAAGTATTAATTAATATTGATTATTTTAATATAACAGGTTATGTCATTTTATCATAATCGGGCGTGTCATTTTACGTAACCAAGCATGCCATTTAATCATAATCAGACCTGCCATTTGATTAATTATTTAATTTGTTATAAAATTTATTAAATATTAACCTAACATGCCTTTTGACATAACTTGGGCATGTCATTTGACATAACATGGGCTGCCGTTTGATATAACCTGAGAATGCCATTTGACATAACCTGGACATGCTTTTTGACATAACCTGGACATGCTTTTTGACATAACCTCGGCATGCCATTTGATATACACTGGGCTTGTAACTCGGTCAGCTTTAACTTCAAACGTATTTTCGACACCCTTATACTCCAAATTTGGAGAAGTCATAAACTACAAAGTTGTAGATATATGTTTCAACTTCGTACAACAATTTAAATCAACTCAATCGGACTCCGGAGTAAAAATTTCTGGCTCCCAACCGAAATCAGTCGAGCGTTACTCGATCGACTTTTGACTTCAAACAAAATTTCTACACCCTTACACTCCGAATTTGGAAAAGTCATAAACTACAAAATTGTAGATATACATCTCAGCTTCACACAACAACTTGAATCACCTCAATCAGACTCCAGAATAAGAACCCCAACCAAAATTAGTTGATTATAACTCGACCGGCTTTTGACTTCAAACATATTTTCAACTTTCTTCCACTCTGAATTTGTAGAAATTATAAACTACAAACTTGTAGATATACATCTCAGTTTTTCAGAGCTATTTCAGAGCTCCCAACTGAAAGCAGTCGAGCGTAACTTGATCGACTTTTAACTTCAAACAAATTTTCGACATCCTTACAGTCTGAATTTAGAAAAGTCATAAACTACAAAGTTGTAGATATACATCTCAGCTTCACACAACAACTTGAATCACCTCAATCAAACTCCAGAATAAGAAGTTGTGGCTCCCAATCGAAATCATTTGATCGTAACTCGACCGGCTTTTGACTTCAAACGTATTTTTGACATTCTTCCACTCTGAATTTGTAGAAGCTATAAACTGACAAGTTGTAGATATACATCTCGGATTTTCAGAGCAATTTGAATCACCTCAATCAGACTCTGAAGTAAAAAAGTTATGGCTTTCCAACCGAAAAATCAAAACGAAGAAAAAATAAGGGAAGAGAAAAACAAAACCTGAAATGCCCCTGTGCCATTTGATCTGGGCCATGACACGTGGACAGCTTAGATCTTTTCCCGCGTCGCACGGAATGAACGTATTAGTGTTCGTGTACAATCCAACGCGTTGGATTTGTAGGCTAGACTTGATTTACTTTTACGGAATTGAGTCGTATATCACCCCGAACTTGATATAATACTTTCTTTTATTAAAAAAAAAATTCTTTTTTGGACTTTTCGAATTAATATAAATACCGAGGTTTGCCCTAAAAAAGAAGCCAATAACGAAAACAAACAAAAGCGACCTCCACGACGGCTCCACCGAGAACTTCGCTGTCTTCACCAAGGACTCCGGCCTCCGGTAAACCCTGGCCTCCACCCCTCCCGTTCTCTCCGTTTGTTTTCGCCTAACAATAAGTTTACAATGGAATTGGCACCCGCTTTCTGTTTGATGATTTGTCTCTTTGGCTTCAACTTCTGTAGATGTTTGAATTTTTTTGTTCATGGTGAATTGTGTTCTTGTGATTTGGTTGAGCTTATTTTACCATGTTTTTATGGGGATTTTTTTTGCTGAAGTTGCTGTTATAATTGTGGGTTATTGGATTTCTAAACAAGTAGATTGTGTCTACGCAACTGGCCTAGTGGCATAAGACGTAGAAAGATTTGACGGAGGTCCAGTTCAAACCTGACAATGTGTATTCTTGGTGTAAAAAATTTACCGTTGTGTCCCCGAGGTGTTACTGTTATTGCAAAACCGTATTCCTTTGTTGATGAACTTTCTTCTGCAAATACTCTCCCTTGTTTTTGTATAATTCTTTTCAGAAGCGGGCTTGTTTGTTTGAAGTGGAAACGATTACGATGGTTCTGCTAGTTATCCAAGGGATTGGACCGAGTTTGATAGGTTTTTCAGCGATTTTCATTAGGGCTACTCACCATATTGATCGATTCATGTTTCAGGTAGACAAGTAAAAGTAGCCAGGGAGCTGTTCTGTCTCAAACCGAGTAGTTGGTGCGAATTTGTTAGCTATGAAGGAAGAGGATGTTAACCGTTGTCAGATCCAGGAATGGTTTCCCAAGTTCGAGTCTGTATCTCTCAGGACCATAATCCATCAACTCCCAGAAGCGTTTGTCGGGTACCTTCTTGATGATTCAGGGCCCTTCCTCCTCCCTGCGTCTGCGTCTGATGAGGACGCTCTGCCTAATAGAGTTCACAATCCCGAAGAGGATGAAGATTATCAGGTTTCTGAAGGATCTGGTGATGAAGCTGAACAGACTGACCCACCTTCTTTCCCAGAACTTGAACTGCAAGTTAAGGAATCAATTGAAACCCTTGGAGGTGCTGTCTTCCCTAAGCTGAATTGGAGTTCACCGAAAGACTCTGCTTGGATTAGCACATCTGGGACACTTGGCTGCACTTCTTTCAGTGAAATTGCACTATTGCTAAGGTCATCTGACTCGTTGGTCCATGACTTGTGCCACGCTTATGACTCGTGCAGTGATCAGACCACGTCAAGACCACAAAGTTTCAATCTCGCTCTTCGAAAGTGGTACCCTTTTTTGTTGCCCGAGATGGAATTCCGTTGTTTTGTGCGCCGTCATTGCTTAGTTGGGATCTCTCAGCGTGAGGTGACTGCATTTTATCCTCTCCTTGAAGAGAAGAAAAGTAGCATCCAGCCATTGATTGAGAACTTCTTCATGAAGAAAATAAGGCTGAAATTCGAATCGGAGAATTACTCATTCGATGTATATGTGACGACAGATGAACGGGTTAAGATTGTTGATTTTAACCCATGGGGTGCGTTCACGCTTCCTCTACTTTTCACTTGGGAGGAACTTGAACAGAAGCTTGATGAAGAAATCAGTGGTGTGGACTTCAGAATTGTGGAAAGCCAGTGTGGTATCCGGCCCGGTCTGAAGACGGCAGTGCCACAGGATTACTTGGATACAGGTCCAGGGAGCGGCTGGGACCAGTTCTTGAGAAAAGCTGATGAAGAGTATAGGAAACAGAAAATGTCGTCTGCAGGTGCCTGAGAATCTTGTAAGTATCTGTAGTTAGTTGCTAGCGCTTGTTGTGGCTTCAAGTACTGCTCTACTAAGCAATTGTCTGGTTGATGGGAATTTCTTCCTTTACGAAAGTATGACCTAATTTGTCCCGTCTTTGTCTTGGTACTAACTACTGGTGCTCGAATTCATGTCAGTTGGAATGTGTGTTGCGATGTTCGAAGACCTTCGTGGGATAATCTTGCTAGACCTGTATGAAGTATACAAAAGTAGTTGATGTGATTAGATTTGAACTAGGATTTGCTAAGGTGTGATAATATTGTCCCGTGCTTGCAAATATTAGAAAGTAATTTTTTTAGAGAAAACTCGGTTAGAGTTTGAGCCATAAGAACATGGTTTTTCCAGCTGCATTGACTTGATGGCATTAGTATTTTCATATTTTGTAGTGATTCTGGAAATCATCCTAAGTACAACCTGTTCGAGTAGCTGGAAATGATTTGCCTGACCAAGTTCGAATTTCGGAAGAAAATATCCGTCTCTCTGCCGTAGATGTTGTTCGGGACTGTTCGGAGATCATCTTTCCAATGCTGTCCATAACCAATGTTTTTAAAACCGAATTGGAGAGCGACCCGGATTTCTAATATTTTCCGGCCAGACTGGTTCAGCCGGCCAGACCACCGGTCAGACCGATACTTTTTAAATCCCCTTCCCCCAATAGTACCCCTTTTGTTTTTAG
This sequence comes from Hypericum androsaemum, assembly GCA_963995505.1. NCBI lineage: Eukaryota > Viridiplantae > Streptophyta > Magnoliopsida > Malpighiales > Hypericaceae > Hypericum > Hypericum androsaemum. The sequence continues at coordinate 5,604,019 of OZ023192.1, read as the reverse complement.
GAGAAACAGTACCATTTTTCAGTCTTTTTTTAAGAAAGTACCCCTTTTTCTTTTTTGAGAGGTACCCCTTTTCAGTCGAGAGTACCCTTACTCAACAGATCCCCTTTGCCCTCTAATTTTTTAGTTCCTTCCATGCACCCCTTTCCCTTCACATCCCCTTTAACATGTATTTTTTTAAATCTTTTTCCTTTACGTCTCCTCCTCTTGGCCATATTTTTTTTAAAGTTCTTCTCAATCACTCACCTGTACCTCTTTGGCCATTCCCATACCCTTAGACATGTCCTTTCTTTTAATCTCCTTCTGTGAGTCCTCTTCTTAGTTCACATCCCCTTCTCTGAATCCCACAATCTCATCCTATTTTCATTCCTTTCTCGTATTTTCAGTTTACCTTCTCACATTGTGCCACCCAAAAAAAATAAGAGAAAAATCTAAAGGAAATAGTGTGAGGAAAAACATGGAAGGGAGTAAGACAACCCTCTTTAACCCACGCATAACCTTACCAGGAGACCTTTCGACTGTGGCGGTGGCAAGGTGGGGGTGCGGGGCAAGGCACGATTTGATCGAAGTCAAACAAATGGGAGCGGCGAGTGTAAAATTAGGTTTGGGCGACGGGTGAAATTTGGGGGTTTTGGGTTTACTGGATGCTTTTTGCATTTTTTAGGCCCCGTTTTTTTTTGTTCGGCCATTTTTTTTTGTTCTGGTTGAATCGGGTCGACCAAGCTATTGAACCATTCGGTCTGGCCAGATTTTTGGCAGTTCAACCGCTCTCCGGTTTTTAACCAAAAAACAGACCGGTATTGTACTCAGGTGGCAGTCGGACCGGTCTGACTGTCGGTCCGACCATGATTTTTAAAACATTGTCCATAACAGACGGTGGCAAGTGAGAAGAGCACGAGGTAGATATAGGGGATAACATTCGACTTTGAAGGCATGATGATTCATGCTGGTTTTATGTATCTGCTTTTCTGACTGTTACTTCTTGATAACTGCGTTTTTTTTTGTGTACCTCTTAATTCGTATGGCAAAAAAAAAATCTTAAAATCCAGAGAATACCTTATTTTTTCTGTAGTGAGTGAAAATGATTGCTGCTGACGCAATATGCAACATAGAAATCATGGGTTTTTTCACAATGTTTTTAAAAAAGTGGTCCGACCACGTATCAAAAACTTTTTTGTTATGGGTTTGGGGGTTAACTCACCCACTTTATGAACCGCTCGATATCCCGTTTGTATGATATTGGTGCATAGCTCGTTAAGGTTGCCCCACTCGTGCAACTTTGTATGATCTGTGAATAAATCACTTTGGTGTAGTTATATTACTCAATTTACTTAAATAAAAAGAATTTTAGATTCGATATAAATTTGTATTTATAACTTATTGTTTGGAAAATCGGATAAGCTGTTAAATATTCAGAACGGTAGGTGTGTTTCCATTTTTATTTTTGAACTACCACGCCGCCTAATATTAGGCTATTTGCCTAGGAGAGTATCTTTGACATGTTTTCCATCAAAATAGGTATTTAAGTTCACATCCAAAAGAAATTAGGTATCCAAGCACATCCAGCCATCTCGTCTTAGAGCTTTCTGACTGATGATCATAATTATTTTGATAAAATGAAAGGTTTTCTGAATCTAAATTACAATCTTATGCTTCCATTTTCTCTAATTATTACATAATGAACCAACCTTTGTCCTAACTTTTATTTGACGAGTGAGAGTTTGTTCTAAATTAACCAAGAGGTCTAGAATTTAAGTCTTGAATTTTTTTTATTAACTTTCAAAAATTTCACCTCAAATTTGGATTAGTTGATGTGATGTCCTAATATCAGGTGGCCAAAAAAATATAACGAACCATGCCTATTTATATAAATTAAACTTACTTGAGCTATTGGATAGGAGATTAAATTAGAATACTATTTGGCTAGGAGATTTGAAATACGTAGAAGCTCTCATAACATATTTATTGCTATTGTATTTTCTGTGGCTCGAACTCGAAAACTATTAATTAGAACAACACAAATATTTTGTCACTTGTTATATATCGTGACTAGCTGATAATATCCGTGCCCATAAAAGGAAGCGTTTCGGCTTACCTTCTATCTTTACCCTTAATTCCCTCAACTATTCCCCAATTTTGTTCCTCTCCATTGATCACCACCTAACTTTCCTTTTCTTCTCCTTCGCGATTCCCATGACTCAATAGAGTAAAGATAGATCTCATCCATGGCTAAATCACCTCCGGAGCTAAACAGACCAACCACCAAACCAAAACCAAGCACAAAAAACTACAAAATGTCAACGACCAAACTCTTCCTCATCCTACTAACCACTACTGCCCTTCTCTTCACCCTCTCCCAGCTCCTCTCCATCAAACAATGCCCGAAGATAACCAACTCCACCACCCGAAGGCTCCGCGAATCGGTCACGTTTCTCCCGCTCAAGGACCTACGTTACTCCGGCCAGGCCCTCAAGGGTCATACGTGGTTCATGAGCTCCATGCATGACGTCCACGAGGAAGGCGAGGTCCAGTACCAGGCGTTCCCGTCCGAGCATTCGAGTGGTAGGGTTCTTTGTCTCAAAGGCAAGGACACGCACGACGGGTCATGGAACTCGTACGCCGTTGCTTGGCCGGAAGCTTTGCCGGAGAACGCGACGGTGATGAAGGGACTCACCTTTGTGTCATATAACCATTACAATTACGACAATATCTGGCATGGACTATCTGCTGTGTTCCCGTTTGTGGGTTGGCACTTGAGGAACGGATGCGCTTTACCCAACAGGTAGGTTTCCAACTTTTTACTAAGATTTCGAATAACTATCCCGAATTCAAAATTATTCTTTTTCCAACTTTTTTACTAAGATTTCGAATAACTTATTTTCCATTAGACATCTTACAAGTAAAATTATAAATTTTATTTTTTTCCTATCCAAGTCCTCCACCATCGCGAACCCTAGTAAAATTTTAACATGATACACTTTTTAGTTATTCAGAAAATTCAAATACTCTCTTTCGGATCCAATATAAAAAAATATTTTTCACGAAATAAGTTATAACCTATTTTTTGACGAAATTTTGAAAGAGCCGTCTAATTAATTTAGGACTAAGTACAGTAGGATGGAAAAAAAAAGAGTGGAACTACGATAACTAAATCAAAACGATTTTAAAAAAATTATGCACCACGATTAGATCCAAAAATCTTTTTTTAAATAATACTTCGGTTTATTTTCTTTAAAATCTTTCGGTACTTAAATATTGAATAATTTCACATTTACTCTTTTACAGACAAATGAGACCGGTAAAAAACCAATTAAACTTAGAAATGAATCTTCTAAAATTTACTATAAATCTCGAAAATAATGAAATTTTAAGTATACCAAGTCGTGATTACAATAAAGTTTTCTTCTTATAGGCGTTTAGTAGTAAACTAGATTTTGTAACAAAATTTTCAATTTTACAATATAGGTGGGTTCTTTACCATTGGGGCGAGCTCAGGTTCAACATGGGGGTATGGCTAAGAACCCTAATGGAGGCCACCTTCAATGCCCCTCCTCGTATCGAAGATTTCCGGTGGGCCAGCGACACCGACCCGGTTTGCTTCGAGAGGGCTGTGGTTATGAGGCACAACGAAGGAGGCATGTCCAGGGACAGGAGGATGGAGGCTTATGATCTGATCAGGTGCAAGGCGAGGAGGTTCTGTAACGTGACGATGTCCGAGGATGGCGGCCGGAGCTCGGCGATAGGGATGACGTTGTTCATGAGGACCGGAGCGAGGTCGTTCAGGAATGAGTCGGAGGTGATCAGGATATTTGGGAGGGAATGTGGTTTGGTGGATGGCTGCCGGTTGAGGGTGGCCTATTCAAACAATTTGACCGTTTGCGAGCAGGTAAGCGAATTAGCTTTTGGTGTTTTATAATCTGAAAATTTTACAATTTCTTCCAAAAATATAACTTAATATATTTGATAGTTATGATTTTAACAAAATTTTTCTTCCAAAAATATAACTTAATATATTTGATAGTTATGATTTTAACAAAATTTGTTGGGATGGCGAGAAATAGGAAAGACTTATTTTCTATTCCTATTCCTATTCTGACTAGATTCTGGACTCCTAATTAGACCTAGATAGGTTACTTGTACACCAAGGGTTTGTCTCTATATAAAGACATGTTACCCTAAGGTTTTATATAGATTTGTGACTCGGATCCATCAATAAAAGTTCTCCTTTCTCACCGTGGACGTAGGCATTAGGCCGAACCACGTAATTCTCTTGTTCCGTGTTCTTTGCGCGATCTTGTTCTCTAGTTGCTGAATTCCTAACTATTGGTATCAAGAGCTTGGGTTGGAGGATGACGGAAGGCGCAAAGTTTGCTCTTGTGAAGTTCGATCGTTCTTCAAATTTTGGGTTATGGCAAAGGCGTGTCAAGGATCTCCTCGTGCAACAAGGGATGGTCATCGCACTCTCGGAGAAGAAGTCCGAGAAGATGGAGGAGCAAGAGTGGAAGGAGATGGGGGCCAAGGCGGTGGCGACAATTTGCTTGTGCTTGGCGGATGATGTGATGTATCACGTCATGGATGAGGAGTCACCAGCTGAGGTATGGAAGAAATTGGAGGCAAGGTATATGTCTAAGTCTTTGTCGAACAAGCTTTATCTTAAGCAAAGATTGTACGGGCTCAAGATGAATGAGGGCTCGGATTTGAGCCAACACATTAATGGTTTCAGTCAACTTGTGAGTGACTTGAGAAAGGTTGATGTGAAGTTCGAGGAAGAAGACAAGGCATTGTTGCTGCTGAATTCTTTACCTGGCTCCTACGAAAATTTGGTTACAACTCTAACTTGGGGAAAGGAGTCCCTGGTGTTGGAAGATATCACAAGTGCTCTGCTAGGGTTTCATCAAAGAAGAAAAAATGGCGATAAACAAGCGGAAGGGCTGGTTGTGAGGGGTAGCCATGGTAATCGTAGTGGAGCAAAAGACGGGAAGGGATCCAAGTCGTGGACAAGGAGGTTCAAGGGAAATTGCTTCGAGTGCGGAGAAAAAGGGCACGTGAAGAAGGATTGTCCAAGAAGAACTCGGGATCGCGAGGAAAAAGGATCAGGTTCCGTGAATGTGGCCTCACATTCGGACGGGTCAGATGGTGATCTTCTTTCTGTTTTGTCAAGTCCAAAGCATTCTAATTCCTGGATTTTGGATAGCGCTTGCTCTTTCCACATGACGCCCAAGAGAGGGTGGTTCGACACCTACAAGTTCGTTGATTCAGGTATGGTGACTATGGGTGATGGTTCTACTAGTAGAATTGCTGGCATAGGTGATATCCGAATTAAGATGTGGGATGGTGTTGAGAGAAAATTGTGTGGGGTTAGGCATGTTCCAAAGTTGGAGAGGAATTTGATCTCGTTAGGAGCCTTGGATTATAATGGGTACAACTATAATGTTGTAGGCGGGCTAATAGAGGTGGAGAAGGATGCTGTGGTGGTGATGAAGGGTGAAAGGAATGCTAGAAACACCTACAGGTTAGTGGGGAACACGGTTGTAGGTGGAGTCACCTCGTTGGGTTCTGATAGAGGGGAGAAAAGCTCTTGTGTGATGGAGCAAAAGCTTGACATGAATGGTTTGAGTAGAGTTGAGATTCGCAAAGACAAAGTTAGCAAGTTTCCGCTATGGTTGTCTAAAAGGACGTGCACGTCAAAGGTGTTGGGTAGGTTTTGCATGAGGAATACGAAGCCGTTGGTAGCACCACGGGCGAATCAGGTATCTCACTCAAGGCCGAACAGTGGAGTTCGTGGCATGTCAAGGGTTCTACTTGGTAGAACAAAAGGTTGCCCTTTGTATGCTATGGCATGTAGCATTGGTATGAGGCAAGAAGGTCCAGCGGAGAAGCAGTTCGAGGTTGCGGAGCATGGGGTTGACCGAAAAATAGAGAGCGCATCTATTGGTCACAAATTTGCTTCAGCAGGTGGACTTGCTAGTTGGAGTTCAATAGAGGTTGGAGAGAATAGGCCAAGCAAGCTCAGAAGCTCGAGCTTGGGGGCTGGCTCCAAGTGATTGAACAAAAGGTGAAGAGAAAGTTGAGATGGTCTTATTGATGCAGTTATCTATGGTCCGAGATGGAGTCGGTGGAGTTGGATTGGTTTTGCAAAATCTCATGGTTCTTCATGGGGCGGTGTTTTGTCAAGGTGGAGTTTGTTGAAGTTCGGGTGGAGCTTAATGGTTCTTCCACGAGATAATTTCTCGCCAAGGTGGAGATTGTTGGGATGGCGAGAAATAGGAAAGACTTATTTTCTATTCCTATTCCTATTCTGACTAGATTCTGGACTCCTAATTAGACCTAGATAGGTTACTTGTACACCAAGGGTTTGTCTCTATATAAAGACATGTTACCCTAAGGTTTTATATAGCTTTGTGACTCGGATCCATCAATAAAAGTTCTCCTTTCTCACCGTGGACGTAGGCATTAGGCCGAACCACGTAATTCTCTTGTTCCGTGTTCTTTGCGCGATCTTGTTCTCTAGTTGCTGAATTCTTAACAAAATTAGTAGTATAAATATTGAACATAGAATTGCTCGTTTCTAATCTCTCCATTCCAGTCAACTGCTGGTGGATTATTGCCTAAACGGAACGTTGACTTGATAGGCATGCACCTACTTTGGAAATTGCTTTTATTTTGGGATGCCTACAAGTAGGACAAAGACCTCACATATGTTAACATCGAGTGGTCAAGTGATAATAATTAGAACATTTTTTAAAATATAATTTAGGAGAGATAAAATAAATAATATAAGATCTACTATAAAATTGTTATTCGATAAAATCTTAACTATTGGAATAACAATTATATTTGTGGATAAATCAATGTAATTTTTTAATCATGTATAGAAATAACTTGCTATTTTTATAATTTGTTACGATTCAAGACTTTAAATTTGTATGTCATGTAAAAATCTTACTATATGATTTAAAAAAAATGGGGACAAGAACTTCAACTTTGTAAGAATAAGCGCTAGTGCCGGCAAGTTTGACCCAATATATTTGCCAATGGGTTGAAATTTAAATAAATCATCCGTAAGGATATAGTCACTTTATTGCTAAATGGGAAAAGGGTCACATCGCATACGGTCCTCAGGAATGAATGTCTGGTTTTAATATAAAGGATGAGGGAAACATACATTTCGATTTCTCTTTCCGATTCATGAAGACCGCTTTCTATCTCTTTCGGAAAGGGCCGTAGATAGATATGGTCAAACTTCTCATCACTGTAGTCAACGGATTCAAATCATTTGGCACTATCTCGTGACGAAAAATAAAAAATTCTACTGACAGAAAAAAAGATAAAAATCTAGGTGCTGGTGCTCCCATATACAGCCACAATTCTCAAAAAGTACCGTCTATTATTGAAATTTTATTCACTATTATTTTGTGATTCTAATTTTTTCACTATATGATAAGAATTTTATCTTATTTACTGTGATATTTACTAAATTCAATTAATTTAATTACAACGCGTATTATGACAAGTCGTTGTATCCATGACATGTCACTATTTTTCTCATGACATGTACTTTAAGTGTCATTATTGTACAACGTTTTTATTGGCAACTAAGAAAAAAAACAAATTCAAATCGGTAACTAATCCTACATCTTTCAACTAAAATAATCTTGAAATTTACCTTTTCAAAAAAATAAAAAAATCTTGATATTTATCACAACCATATAAATTTTCCATATACAATAATCCAATTAATATAATTATATATACGTTAATAATAACTTGTTTTAATGAAGCGCAGGTGGAATTAATGAGCTTGACCGATATTCTCGTATCCCCACACGGGGCCCAGTTGACCAACTTGTTCCTGATGGACAGAAACAGCAGCGTCATGGAGTTCTTCCCCAAAGGCTGGCTGAAGCTGGCCGGAGTAGGCCAATACGTGTACCACTGGATAGCGAGCTGGTCCGGGATGAGACACGAGGGCGCTTGGCGAGACGCCGGCGGCCCAGAATGCCCTTTCCCGGAGGACGACCGCCGGTGCATGTCCACTTACAAGGGTGCCACTATTGGGTACAACGAGAGCTATTTCTCTGAGTGGGCTAATAGAGTTCTTAGTGAGGTTAAGGCAAGGAAGTTGGAGGAGGGGACTAACAAGGGCGAAGATTCACGCATTAAAGGATGCGCTTGTGAATAGATAGATATATACCTTTTTTTTGGCGGGAAAGATGACTATATTAGAATAAAAGAAAACAAGCACAAAGATGTTCTGACGACTTACCTCTCGTTGATCCCACATTCCGGGCAGTTCAAGAGGAGATCTCTTGATCAACAGATCAAGAGAGAGCCCGACTACCCTATAACTAAACTATGCTAATTTTACAGGTTGGGTATTCAGAGGGACGTCTCTATCCAATAGGCTAGGAAATATCGCCTATCATCTATCCCAACTGAAATCACAAATCGGCAGTCTGAAGACAAAATACCCAGCAACAGCCAAGTAATTTAGCTGCCTATCACATCTAGCCTCGAAACTTCTCATACAAGAGAACCAAATGTTCAACTTTGTCTTGTGAATGAACCTATTTATTGATTAATTAAATTTAAAGTCTCTTGGCATACAGGATATGCTAAATTGAAAGGGTGCGTACCAACTAGCAGTTAGATAAATCAGTAAGCGAGTTGTTTTATCTTAACTAAGTGTGTTAAGTATTTGTAAGAAGAATTTAGCTTTTAATTATCCTACTCGACTTAAAATTGGATTAGTCGATCTAGTAAATATGGGGACACTAGGTGGTGTAAAAAAACAGAAGAAGGGAGTTTTTGTTGGTGAGATAAAATTTTGTAGTCCTGGGGTCATGAAGTGGAGCAGTTGTTAAAAGGATATGCAGATGTATCTGAAAAACTAAAGGGTCCCCCCACCCTATACGGGGTTATGACCACAAGATCCCTATAAAACAAGGTAGTCAACAAGTCAACGTGAAACCACACATGCATCCAACCATGCATAAAGACACTGTGGAGTAGCTAGTCAAGGAGACGATCAAATTGTTAATCATTACAACTATACAATTATAGATCATTGAATGTGATGACAGTGAAAGAATAACTCCAGACACCCATTATTGATGAGCTATCAATGGTTTTCCAAAATGGACCTAAGAACAAGATATTATCAGATTCAGATACAACAAGAGAAAATTTCCGTCAGGTGTTATGGCACAAAGTGTACATAAATTTACAGAATTTCAGAGTTTAATTTCTGATAGGTAAAAATTTATGTTTAGAAAAACAAGAGAACATCCCAAAAACAGCTTTAGAATAGTATGTATTTCTTGTCTGACTAATGCAAACTTTTAGAACTTGATGAATGATGTTTTTATACATTTCTTAAGGAAATTTGTGTTGATCATTCTTTGATGACAACCTAAGTCATAGTGACACACTTCAGAGTATAACGGCATATTTGAAATTTAACATTCTCTCCCATCCTTTTCTCACTTAGACACAGGATTGTTTTGCGGGTTAGTGAAATCTGTGTTTATTAAGTATAATCCTCAATTTTTTGTGTACACACAAAAAATCAATTAAAAGAAACTAGAAAAAATATTCAAAACTAATGTTCTGATTACGAAGTTCAAATGCTCGATCGAAATATTAATTGAAAAGAGTCTATTTTAGTGTGTGGTATCATAAAATATTACTTTAGTACCATGTGGTAAAAAAATCTACCAATCGAGTCAAACCACACCCAATTAACATCACTTAGGTCCACGGGCAGCTGCCCGAACTTGCCCGGTCAACTAGGCCAACCACGTCAGCAAAATCTAATGACGTGGCGCCATGCAGCCAATTTTTTTCTTCTCTCTCTCTCTCTTCTTCTTCTTCTTCCACGATGACCTCTCCACCATTCCGCCCCCCTGCTTGGCAACCATCTCGACGAAGGGCCTCACCGCCCCAGCAGTAACCACCCGCTCCTTGTTCTGGTGGATGGAGCAGAGTTTGTAGAGCGTGGTGAGCGAGTCCTTCTTCCCCCGGGAGGATTCGTTGATTAGAAGCGACACCAGCGGAGGGCTTTCACGGTGCCGACGTCAGAAATTAGGATTTTGTTCGAGTCGTGTAGGGAAAGGTTGAGGAGAGTGATTAACCGAGGATGATCGGAGCTTCGCGGCAGTGGATCTCTGCATGTTGACCGAGGACTGTCGGAGCCCAACCACGCATGCCTCTACTGTTGGCCGGAGATCCTCCGGCAAAACTCCTTCCCCAATCTCCCCAGAGAAGTGCTCCTCTGCTGTAGCTTCAATCTCGGCAGGCCACCGGCTGTTGTTCTCCGGAGACGGGAGGTGGCCAGGCGCTGGAGCACGAGGGGCCAGGGCCAGCTTGCCGAGGCGCATGTCCATCACCGATTCGCTGAGATTCTCGGAAGCGTCAAGGTAGCTGTCGTAGCCGTTTTGGTCTAAGATGGTGCGTATGGTTCGAATGGAGCGGCCCATCATGAAGGAGGAAGAGGAGAGAAAAGAAAAAAATTGGCAAAGAAAAATATTATATTTTTCTGACGTGGCTGTCCTAGTTGGCCGGGCAGGATCCGGGCAAGTCCGAGCAGCTGCCCGTGGACCTAAGTGATGTTAATACTCGATTGATGGGTTTTTTACCACATGGTACTAAAGTGATATTTTATGATACTACAAGGTATTAAAATAGACTTTTCTCATATTAATTTGAGGAGGCGCAATCAAATCGTTGGTTGGTTGGTAGTCGAACTGACCCGAAAATGCAGTGGTATTAGGTGACAGAAGAGAGGCCAATTATAAAAGTCCTCCATTGTTATAGTTTGGAAGTTGTATGAAATTTTCCGAAGGAGACACCTCAGCAGAATGAAAAAAAAAAATCCGAAGCATATCATATGTTTCCCTATTTAATGATAAATAGGGACGTGGCTCAATTATAACCACTGCCTCTTAATTTTGATCTTACAGAATCTAGACGTTCTAAAATAGAGTAAACATGGACTATTTATGGAGGCTTTCTACTTAGAATCAACAACACATATTGCTTACCACACAAAAAACAACACATATTGCTTTATTTGAATTTCTAATGATTGATTGTCTCAGGTGTTATTAAGTTTATCTTCTTTTATTTTTCTTTCCCCAATTAGACCATTTTCAAAATTTTCATATTTAATATAATTACTTCAAAATAAATTATCTCCAATTTAATAAATATAACTATGATCTTTTTTACTTATTCATTGGACCAAGTTTTTTATGTTGGGCTCAATTGGAAAAGAGTTCAAAAGGAATAATAATATTTATTAAAAACAATCAAATTAAACCCAAAAACTCATGACATAGTAAGGACATTACAAGGTACGAAAAACTAAAGGCTGAGGTGAAAACTAAAAGAAAATTTTCTCAAGAAATTTGAATTAAATCAAATATTTCATATCTAAATTTTCGTATATAAAAAATATGATTAGAAAAATCACCGATAGGATATAACGCCAGATATGATCCGAAACAGCAGCAGCTGAGTGAGGGAAAGAAAGGTGGGGGAAGCTCATTATATGATCCGAAACAGTATATGTGCCTCCTCCCATTACTTCACAGCCTGTAACGTTTAAATAAACAGAAGTCCCTTCCACAAGCAAGCCGACAATTGTGAAGATAATAACTCCAAGCATCCCATGTGGGATTTCCTCCTCCTCTCTCACTAGCTCATCAAAAGCAACCAACTCTTCCTCTTCTCCTTCTTCTTCTACACTAGAATTAGCAGCGACCCTTTTGTTGCCATCATGTGGGAATCTGAGAGTGACGGTAGAGATTATGGCAATGGAGTGCTTTCCCCAAGCAAGCACGGAGTTAAGACTGATGGGTTTGAGCTAAGAGACCAATCATGGCTCGTATCGTTCTCTCTCAATGATGTCTTTTAAGTTCGCTCGCTCGCTCATATGGTTAAGTAATTTGGTGGATTTTGTTCATTCTACAGGTATGTTGCAACTGATATTCCTAGTGACCTTCTAGTCAAGATTGGAGATGTCAATTTCCACTTGCACAAGGTATGTGCAGCTCTTACTTGGAAGTTTTGGCCTTTTAAGTCATATGGACTAATTCGAATCGGGTTTTTCGTTTCTGATTCTGGTGATAGTATCCACTTCTTTCAAGGAGTGGGAAGATGAACAGGATCGTATACGAGTCGCGCGATCCGGACCTGATCAAGGTTGTGTTGGATGATCTTCCGGGCGGTCCTGAGGCGTTCGAGCTCGCTGCGAAGTTCTGCTACGGGGTCGCTGTTGATCTGACCGCGGCCAACATCTCTGGCCTCAGGTGTGCTGCAGAGTACTTGGAAATGACAGAGGATTTGGAGGAAGGCAACCTCATATTCAAGACCGAAGCTTTCCTTAGCTATGTCGTGTTGTCGTCGTGGAGGGATTCGATAATGGTGTTGAAGAGCTGCGAGAAGCTGTCGCCGTGGGCGGAGAACCTTCAGATTGTTCGGAGGTGCAGCGAGTCGATCGCGTGGAAGGCGTGTGCCAACCCGAAAGGAATTAGGTGGGCGTACACTGGGAAGACATCGAATGTTTCGAGTCCGAAATGGAATGAAATGAAAGATTCTAGTCCAAGCAGAAACCAGCTAGTTCCTCCTGATTGGTGGTTTGAAGATGTTTCTATCCTCAGGATTGATCACTTTGTTAGGGTGATTACTGCCATTAGAGTAAAGGGAATGAGATTTGAATTAGTCGGTTCTGCAATAGTTCAGTACGCCTCGAAATGGCTCCCCGGGTTGATTAAAGATGGGGCAGGAAGTATGGATGAAGGAACAAGCAACAGCACTAGCAACAGCAATGGCAATAGTAGTACTTGGAAAGGTGGACTTCATCTGATTGTCGCCGGAGTTAAAGACGAACATCCATCGATCCAGACGAAAGATCAGCGTATGATCGTCGAGAGCCTCATCAGCATAATCCCACCACAGAAGGATAGCGTCTCTTGCAGCTTCCTTCTCCGCCTCCTGCGTACCGCGAACATGTTAAACGTGGCACCAGCATTAGTAACCGAGTTGGAGCAACGCGTAGGGATGCAGTTCGAACAGGCTACACTTGCTGATCTCCTGATTCCTTCATACAACAAGAGCGACACTATGTATGATGTTGATCTTGTTCAGAGGATTCTTGAGCAGTTTCTAGTGCAGGAACAGACCGAGGGCTCGAGTCCAAGCAGGCAATCAATTTCGGACAAGCATATGTATGATGGAACCCAAAGGGTGGCCAATCCTAATGCCAAGATGAGAGTAGCTAGGCTTGTTGATGGCTATCTTACAGAGGTTGCAAGGGATAGAAACCTGTCCCTGACCAAGTTTCAAGTACTAGCAGAAGCTCTTCCCGAATCTGCGAGGACCTGCGACGATGGACTATATCGAGCCATTGACTCTTATCTTAAGGTAATTCATGTCCTTGATCTATTGCAAGATCAGGAGCTAACAACATTTATGCATCCTCTTAGTAACTTCCTAAACAAAATACCCGAAAACCGTCTACGCCTTTTGTTTATGATCTTGTATTAAGTAATATGTGTAAGATGTCTGATCATGGTTCCTATCTGTGCAGGCACATCCAACGCTCTCCGAACACGAAAGGAAGCGCCTCTGTCGCGTTATGGACTGCCAGAAGCTCTCGATCGACGCATGTATGCACGCTGCACAAAACGAACGGCTGCCACTCAGAGTGGTGATCCAAGTGCTCTTCTCAGAACAGGTCAAAATAAACAATGCCATAGCCAGCAACTCGCTTAAAGATGTCGCGGGCGATACACAGTACCAACCAATGATACAGAACAGGAAAACACTACTTGAAGGAACGCCACAGTCATTCCAAGAAGGATGGGCCACAGCCAAGAAGGACATCAACACGCTCAAGTTCGAACTCGATAGCGTCAAGACCAAGTACCTCGAGCTCCAAAACGACATGGAAAGCTTGCAGAAGCAGTTCGATAAGATGACGAATAAGAAGCAGGCATCAGCTTGGACTTCAGGGTGGAAGAAGCTGAGCAAACTTGGAAAGGGAGCTAACATGGAAAACCAAGAGATTGGAAACCAAGTTCCTGGTGAACAGACTAGAAAGACTCCAAGGAGGTGGAGGAACTCAATTTCCTGAAACATCAGTGATAAGGAAACACAGAATGGAAGGGATAGATTTACTTCAAAAAGTCCAATTCTAGTGTGTTGTTTTTGCATTTTTTTGGTTAAATTATATTTGCTTCTTTTGTTATTGTTTTGCTTGCTCTCTGTTTTAGCAATCACATCAAAGAACTTAGCTCAAGTACAATTAATCATCATAATTTGTTGTTCCATCTTCTTATATTCCATAAATTTCTATCCTACAATACCTGGTTTGGCAACAAAGCATGGTAACAATTCATCTGTTAGGAAGACGATTTGTTAAGGCAGCGAAAGCGCACCAGAGATATGAATAGCTTGATAAACTATAACAGAACATTCCCACAATAATGTTTGTGATTATCTTAGCCAATGAATACATCTCTTATAGAGAAACTATTATTCTCAAATTATTTGTTATGAGGTTAGTATCATCTCTCATGTTGTCGTTGTCTTAACATCACTTCCAGCCTGCTAGTCACTGCAGCAATTTAATTAGCTTGGAAAATAGAAAAGACACTTGAAAAAGTCGTTCACTAGATATAACTCGATAATTATCGATTCTCAATTGCAAAGATCATAAAAAAAATAGCTAGGCCAAGTACATGGATGTGAAAGTTCGGATCAACAACCAATAATTGATAGTACATACAAGTGACACAAGCAACAGGAGCATGTTCCACATTATTACCTAAAGACAAGAAGTTTTTCCGTATATGGACAAAACTGTGAGAAGGAAAATGATCCTACCCATAAAATTATGTTTAATTGTCTGTATAAAAATCTGGGTTCGACAACAAATCAATTATTCTTGGATGGTCAAGGTCCCTGACCCATAAATGATCAAACTATAGTAAGATGCACACATGCACAAGCGTACAAAATACTGTCAATTAATAATTAAATCGACGGACAAAAATATTGTTCTATTTTAACTAAAAAAATTGCGAATTCGAGATATTAAAAATATATCAATGTTAAATATTTGTTAGCAGAATTTAGTCACTTTTAAAAGACCCTACCCGATTCAAAATTGGACAATAGTATTTAGATATTATGTGGTATTAAAAAAATACTGTCAATTAGGGCATATTATGCCAGCAATTATCTTCTCCATCTCTTTATTGAAGATGCAGCATGTGCAGTATGTTTTTTATTTAGGGAAAGCATGTGCAATATGACCGTATCGTCACATGTATTTCGAAAGAAGACAAATAAAATGTTAGGGACAAAGATTGGCAATATCTTGCATTGAGGCTATTATAATTTTATGCCAGAGTTCAGTAAGTAATGGGAATTGTTTATCTAGCTAGCATGTTCAAACACCCATTTCGGGAATATGGCTTGGAGGAAGCGTTAGGAAATTTATTTTTAAACACAATGGATTGCGTGATTTTTTAAATATATTAGTTATATTCAATTGAATGATGCATTATAAAATGATACATATTTTGGTTAGCGTGATACGGGCTAAATAGAAGGACAAGGTTATGTTCCCGAAATATATAAAATTCGTATAGAATCTCTTCTTTCAAAGAAAAAAGAGAGACGGCTGCCCCGTCGTGGAACTAAAACGATTTATTTTTTTGGGTAAAAATAGTGGGGTAATATTCTTATATAAAAGTGAAAAGTAAATACAAATAAATCATATAGAAAATTTACCCGCAACTCAGCCTCAGGCAACTACTATCCGGCACGGGATCCCCTCTTTTGAGGTTACGGCTACCGACCTCAGTCTAATCCTCTCGTGATAAAATTTGATAGGAAAAACTCGCAAGAGGGAAAGACCACCTCGACAAAGTCAGAGTAACCCGTTTTGACGTTGATATCACTAAAACTGACCCTGCGCCAACTACATCACTAATCCCACGAGTACACCTGAGGAGTGTAACTCCCCGTAAGTCATCTAAATACATCTCAAAATAAGAGGATGGGGGTACATAAAAAATAGTATGATCAAAAGAGATCTCCAGAGCATGCTTGGAAAGAGCGTCTGCTACCTGATTGCCCTCGTGCCAAGTGTACTGGATGGCGATCTCCCAGCCCCTCACCACTAGCTCCCGTGCCCTCGAGATCAATGTCGCCAGTGGGTGAGTACGGTCAACATCGCGTCTAATGCAGAAGATGGTCAGAGTCGAGTCCACCTCCACTTGGACCTTCCGAATCTCCCTCTCTCAATTCAGCTCAAGCTCGATGAATAAATAACACCTAATTCTAGTGTCATCAAAAATCTTTCGGTTGTAAAACCCAAAGGAAAAAATCTGCCACAGGAAAAAGAGTGTAGGTGATAACACTATTAAAATGAAGTTTTACACTCTGTGCCTCTGCGACTGCAATATTGTACTGGTACGAGAGGATTGTACACTCTTCTTTTTTGGTAGGTGAAATCTTTATATTCAAAATAAAAAGTAGAAGAGAATTTACAAGGGAAAGGATACAAAGTCCAATCCATCCAAAAATAAGAAAACCCCCATAAAGGCAACAGAGTAGCCCAAACCAGTCACAACTCCCTGTACACCTCTAGGAATGTAAGGAGTGAAAGATAACAGGAGTGCAAGAGAAGCTTCAATTTCTTCAATGAAAATAATCTGATTGCATAACAACCAGAGTTCCCAACTAATTAAAGCAAAGATCGAGAACTAAACTTTCTCACACCTTCTGTCTCTAATCATATAAATTCATTGCTCCAAGGCCTTCGAGATTTTACACTCTTTTGAATGTAAATGTAACTATTAGAACTAGATGTATTATCACGATTTTATTTTTTTAGGCGACATATATTTACGAGCACTACGGATATAACAAATAGCAAGTGATTATATGCTATTTTGGCAGATTTTATATATATATACAATCTACTTATAAAAATAACTATTTAGTACCATTAATAAAATCTACGTCTACTTACCCAAAAAAACCCAATTGTAATGAAGAAGAAATATCAAAACTAAGTGCACAGATAATTTCTCCAAATACAGACTTGATTTTGATGTGAGATGAGACATTTCGATAATGTATTCCATTACGTTATTATAATACCTAGATTTTTTATTTTATTTATGGTAAATCAACAACTTTGTCTTTATTCTCTTTAAAAACAAAGATTGGGACAAGATATTGGTCCTAAGATTTCGAAGATCGGGATGACACACGAGTCCATAGTATTAAAAACTTGGCTAAATAAAAAAAATTGAACGCCTATTTGACTGTCCACAATAGCAAGGAACCACTCTAAAATGTGAATGCAAGTGAAGTTCGATTAAACATCCCTACAATAATAGCAAAGAATCACTGAAAAATGGGAATGCAAGTGAAGTTTGATTAAACATGCTTGCAACAATAGCAGGGAGCCTAGACACAAGCCAACAATGGCCCAATTAGAATGGACTGTCCCATAATAATAATAAAAATATTTAGCTATACATTATGACACTTCAAAGTGAGTTATAACACTCTAAAAGATAAATAATCTCTGATGCAAGAAGAAGAGAGGCAGTTGCAAGATATGAATACAAGTGTTCATATGTAATTCCTTTTCTTATTCCAAGAGACTGAAAAAAAAAATTAGTTTATATATAAAAGTTACCTCTAATCAAAAAAGGTTAATGATTTTGTAGAAAGATCTTTTGAGCAAAAGAAAAAAGATGATGATTTTACTTGTTATTTCTGCAAAAAGTGTAAAAGAGTATTCGTCATAAGCCTCTTAGCGCGTAAAGAAAGATATATTTCTAATTTTAGTTTATTCATTTCATTCAGCTATGGTACTAGCTTACTACTAAGGATCATTGCTGGGTGACTTCTAGTGGTATTACCCACATAAGAATGTCTATGCATAATTGTCTTTAAAGCAGATCACCAAGTAAAGTTGAAAAACATTTCTTTGTGGAAGACAGGACTAAAGTTGCGCAGGAGGCTATAAAGGCTTTCAAATTAGGAAAAAGTGTATTTATTTGAAAGGTATAAGTATATTGCAATTTCCAGAAAGGCATTTGAGTATGGCAAAAAAATATTTGGCTTACTGACACAAAGTATTGGGAGTAATTGACTGAGATCCACGATTAAAATTCTAGCATGTATAATCGGTATAAAAAATCTACTTATAGTTTTTTCAAATTGTACTTGAAAGACCAACTCGACATCCAGGGACATTATTTGTTACATTGCCTGCTTATGTGTTCGGTCGATCATGATGCCACGCCAGAAAAAATAAAATTAAAAGAGAAAATTGTTCTCGGGTCAAACGTCAAATGCAACAAGAAGCTAAAACATGTGGTGCATTTCACATTTGGTTATATATCAGTAAATTGAGAGCAATTTTCCGAAAATAAAAACTATTAAAATTCTAAAACAAGAAAAAACTCAAAAAATCGTCAAAAGATATTTTCAAAAAAGTAAAATTAAACCTCACGAAACAAACAGCCTGCTTTTCCTTTTCTTTTTGATTCCCAAATGTTGTGGTGTGATTTATCAAATATGCATTTTGTATGGGGTGTCAAAGAAAATTTAAATTCTCGATGGTACTTTATGAGGTATAAACCCTATTTTAGGAGGTAGTTTTTTTAGCCCTTGGATTGTGCAAGGACACTAATACATCTATTCTGTGCGACATGGAAAAAAATTTAGGCTATCCACGTGTCATGGCCTAGATCAAATGGCTGAAATCGCTCACGTGTTTGAGGGAGATTTTTTCTCTTCCCTTATTTTTTCTTTCGTTTTGATTTTTTTGGTTAGAAAGCAATAACTTTTTACTCCAGAGTCTGATTGAGGTGATTCAAGTTGTTATGCAAAACTGAGACGTATATCTACAACTTTGTAGTTTATGACTTCTCCAAATTCGGAGTGAAAGGATGTCAAAAATATGTTTGAAGTCAAAAGCTAATCGAGTTACGGTCGACTGATTTCGGTTGGGAGCCACAACTTTTTATTAGAGTCTGATTGAAGTGATTC
Source organism: Hypericum androsaemum (assembly GCA_963995505.1). NCBI lineage: Eukaryota > Viridiplantae > Streptophyta > Magnoliopsida > Malpighiales > Hypericaceae > Hypericum > Hypericum androsaemum. The sequence continues at coordinate 5,584,936 of OZ023192.1, read as the reverse complement.
AAATTGCTGTGTGAAGCTGAGATGTATATCTATAAATTTGTAGTTATGAATTTTCTAATTCGGAGTGTAAGGATGTCGAAAATTTGTTTGAAATCAAAAGCTAATCGAGTTGCAGTCGACTGATTTCAGTTGGGAGTCACAAATTTTTACTCCGGAGTCCGATTGAGTTGAATCAAGTTTGTGTGAAGCTGAGACGTATATCTACAACTTTGTAGTTCATGACTTCTCCAAATTTGGAGTGTAAGGATGTCGAAAATATGTTTGAAATTAATAGTCGACCAAGTTACAAGCCCTGGGTATGTCAAATGGCATGCCGAGGTTGTCTCAAATGGCATGCACATGTTATATCAAATGGCATGTCCAGATTATGTCAAAAAGCATGCCCATGTTATATCAAATGGCATGCACATGTTATGTCAAATAGCATATCAGGTTAATATTTAATAAAATTTATAATAAATTAAATAATTAATCAAATGGTAGGTCTGATTACGATTAAATGGCGCATCCGGTTATGATAAAATGACATAACCTATTATATTAAAATAATTAATATTAATTAATACTTATGATAAAAAAATTAAATTAATAAATAGATTAAATAGTTAATTAAATGGTATATTCGTTTATGTTAAAATGGCATGCCCAGCTATGACTTAAATGGCATGTTCGGCTACGTGAAATGACATGCCCGGTTACGATAATATTAATTAATTTTTATAATAAAAAATTAAATAATTAGTTAAATAATATATCACGTTGATTTGTTTAGTATAATATACGAATAGGATAAATTTTAAAAAAGGGAAAAAGGTGAAATCTCACGCGCGCCCCAACTCCCTTCCTTCTCTCTATACACGTGTCATCAATGGATGTTTCTCGGATGGAACGGAAAATACATCCCCGTGCCAAATCCTGGCCCTTTTTTAATGGTATTTTATCTATTCTTGAGAATTAAATAAAAAAATTTTTAAGTAAATTCAAATTTTTTTAGGAGTCAATTTTTTTTATAAATATTTTAGGGGGTTAGTTGGAGCCCGCTTTTGTTGGTATAATTTGCAATGAATAGATCTCAAAGGGTGAAAAACCAAAACATTTAAAACTTCACTAACATGATGAGTTGATAAATATGTGTATATCATTTTCTCGTGAATTTTTTATATGAGTCGAGTGTTGCCGGATCTATTTATGAATGATTCTTTTCATGATATTTTTTTCCATAAGGCTTAAACTCAAAATCTCTATTGCAGATAAATACTATATGTTTCACTTTAATAATGACTTTAATGAAATCCAAATTTCTTGTCGAACAAACTACCAATTAATTATATTTTTTTATAAGTACAATTTTATTACTCCTCAAAAAATCACCAAAGACTATCTGTACATCAGAATTATCAATGATGAACGCTATCTAAATAGAAAATTTATAAATATGTAGAAGGCCAAGTAGACCCAGGAGACTAAACCAAAGTTGCACCAAAAGCAAGGATGCCCTAATTTTTAATTGGATAACCGGAGTTTCAGCTTATTTTTAATTGGATAACTGGAGTTTCAGCTTTCCAGGTTATGCCCATTTAACGGCCAAACTTGAATGTTTCATTTGCGAGCTCCAATTCTCGACATTCGTCTCACACATCTTTTTCAACCACTGATGACAATGGACATTCATCTTCGGGTGATCTTGGACTTTTTTTTGTTAAGTTTCGAACTGATAACTTCCTAAGAACCGTTAACTTCCTTTATTTGTTTATGGTTTTATAATATCCATCAGTTGACCGTTTGTTCATCTGCTAACGGTCAAATTGTCAAAGTCTTTGGAGCTCCTCTACAAAGAAAAAAAGTAACACTTTGGAGCCCACCTTCAGGATTGGTCAGGTTGTCCTCCCAAGACTTTTAGCAACTGGGTAGCGGAAGCATAACGGAGATAGAAATAATAGAGGACACACGATATACGTGCTTTCGCTCTAAACACTTACATCCACACACAAAAAAACCACAAGCTACTCCATATCTGGATCAGTTCCTTTGAATCCTATTGATTAACTACACTTCATTCCATCGTCTCCACTAATCCCAAAGGAAAAGTAAATGGCAGAGGCAATTCTCCTCAACATGGCTGCTGATATTTTGACCAAATTGAGCTCCGGAGTCCTCAATGAAGTGGGACATTGGTGGGGCATTAATGGAGAGCTCGAGAAGCTGCGGCGGACCGTATCGATGGTGCAAGCTGTGCTTGTTGATGCTGAGGAGAGGCACCTGGAGAGCAGCAGCAACCAAGTCAGGGAGTGGCTTGGACAGCTAAGACAAGTTGTTTATGAAGCTGATGATCTGCTGGATGAAATCTCCTCCGAGGCATTTCGGAGAAAGAAGATCAACCCGAGTACGATGACCAATCCGGTATGCTTATGCTTCTTTAGTTCCGGACAGCTTCTCTGTCGTCCTCGAATTGCTCGGAGTATCGTGGACATTAGAGATAGGCTAGCTGAGGTTGCTGGTAATAGAGAGTATATCTTGGTGGATCGCCCTGTCGAGAAGCATGTCGTGATCAAGGACAGGGATCAGACTCACTCTTCCCTGCCTGAAGTGGTTGTCGGCCGAGAAGGCGACAAGAAGTCGATCATAGAACTCGTTATGTCCTCGGATTACGATGGCAATCTTGCTGTCATTCCCATAGTTGGTATAGGTGGTCTAGGTAAGACTACACTGGCTCAGCTTGTGTTCAATGATGAGCAGGTCGTGGCTTGTTTCGACCTGAGGTTGTGGGTCTGCGTGTCGGATAATTTCGATGTGAAACTGATAGTCGAAAAGATGTTGGAGTCAGTGACTCACGAGAAGCCTCGAAGGCTCGAGATGGATCCGTTGAAAGATATGCTTCATGAGAAGATCAATGGCAAGAGATACTTACTTGTGTTGGATGATGTGTGGAGCAATGATCATGAAAGGTGGTCTCGCCTAAAGGATCTGCTGGTAGGTGGTGCAAATGGGAGTAGGATCATTGTAACTACCCGTCTTCAAATGGTCGCTCGGATGACTCGTGCAGCTTCGGTGCACGAACTGCAAGGCCTTTCCGGTGCTGAATCTTGGGAGCTGTTCAAGCAGATGGCGTTTCCTCGTGGAATCGTTCCGAGCGAAAGCCACGGGAAAACAGGGATGGACATTGTTTCTAGATGCTATGGTGTTCCTCTAGCCATCAAGGCCATCGGGCGTCTGTTATACTTCAAAGACTCGATAAGCGAGTGGCAATCTTTCAGAGATAAGGAACTGGCAAGAGTTGGTGAAGCAGCAGCAAATGACATTCTGCCGATTCTTCGGTTGAGTTACGATCACCTTCCTTCGCATCTGAAGCATTGCTTCGCTTACTGTCAACTGTTTCCGAAAGAACACGCCATTCACGTGCCGACACTGACAAATCTTTGGATGGCACAAGGGTTCATCAAGCCAGCAGATTCAACTCGGTGTCTCGAAGATGTTGGCGTCGACTATTTCATGGATCTGTTAGCAAGATCTCTGTTTCAGGATCCTGAAAAAGATGAATGGGGTAATGTAGTCACCTGTAAAATGCATGATCTGATACATGATCTTGCTGCGCAAGTGACCGGGGAGGAATTCGTGGTCTCGGATTTAGAAGGCAAACCTGTTGATGGAAAAGTCCGACATATATCGATTTCTTTGGATCCATATTCACCTTGGAAAGTCCCTCCTCATATGCTTGAAGCAACAGATTTGCGAACTTTCCTTCTACTTAATGAACCACAACAGAGCTTTCAGTCAAGGAATAAGATGGAAGAAGGCCAATGTGGTGTAATATTCGCCTCCTTTCAGCGGCTGCGCGTGTTAGATCTGCATTCTTCGAGTCTTTCCAGGGTGCCGCATTCCATCAAGAAACTTAAGCATCTGAGGTATATTGACCTGTCAGAAAACGATGAGATAAAGGTGCTTCCTGAATCAATTACTGAATTATACAACCTGCACGTGTTGCGGTTAGACAAGTGTTCGCGCCTCGAAAGGTTGCCCAAAGACATCCAGAGTTTGGCCAATCTTAGTCAGCTAGGCCTTTCTAGGTGTTATAGCTTGACTCATATGCCACCCGGGCTTGGCAGATTGACATCACTTCATACGCTGTCACGATTCGTCGTGACCAAAGTTGGTGGTTCGAGCTCCAAACATGTCGGTATGCTTGATGAGTTGGGTGGTTTAAACAGCTTGAGAGGACAGTTAGAGATCTGCAACTTGAAATATCTGAAAAATGCAGCATCTGTATGTAAAGCAGCAAATCTAAAAGCAAAGTCACATCTTCAGACCTTGATGTTGGATTGGAGCAGAGGTGATTCCAATGAGGACAACATGGAGGGCGAGGATGAGCAAGCACTGGAAGCGTTGGAGCCCCACCGGAACTTGAAAGGACTCGAAGTGCTGGATTACAGAGGACAAACATTTCCGAAGTGGCTTTCTTCCCTCATGAACATACTCGCAATTACGATCTTTCGCTGCAAAAATCTGCAGCATCTCCCATCACTGCATCAGCTACCTTATCTCAAGCGTTTGAAGATTGAAGGACTAAGTTGTTTGGAGTATATCGATAGCGGGAGATTTCAGGACAGCGTGGCTAGTGCAGGTTCGTCTTCGACATCTGCACCAGTTTTCTTTCCTTCTTTGGAGAGTTTACAGCTTTGGGATTGCTCCAATCTGAAAGGATGGGCCAAGGAAGAGTCGTCGCTCTCGTCTCCATCATCGATGTCTACGACATCAAGCAACGGATTTTTGCAGTTCCGTCTGTTGTCCGATTTGGCCATTGGTTATTGTCCTAACATGGTCTCAGTGCCACCTTTTCCGCCTCTCAAATCTATGGCGCTCTGGGATGTTGACATGAACTCGCTGGTGGCAATGCTGCACACAACAGCACCAGAGGAACAAACAGTTGCCTTCAACTCTTCAATCCCTCGTTCGTTATCGCGTTCTCTCTCTCAGCTGCAGTACTTACAAATCGGATGCGTCAAGGACCTCGAGTTTTTTCCGTTGGACTTGCTCCAAAACTTGGCTTCTCTCAAAACTCTGCTTGTTTCCGATTGTCCGAGATTGGTGAACCTGGACCAAGTTCTCCAGCATCTGCCTTCCCTCGAGGAGCTATGGATATGGCATTGCCAGAATCTGGTAATGCTCGATGACGACGATGACAATGGCGATCAACGGAACATCCTAAAACGCCTCCGCTGTCTCTTCCTCCGCGACATTCCCAAGATGGAGTCCCTTCCGCGGTGGATTCAGCACAACTCCGTGCTCCGGGAGCTCTACATCTGGGAGTGCTCCAGTGTGGCTGCAGCCCCGGAATGGATGAACAAGCTCACTTCCCTGCAGCATTTGAGCATCCATAAATGTCCTCAACTCTCACCGAGATGTGGAAGCAATACGGGCGAGGATTGGCCCAACATTGCTCATATTTCAAACATCAAAGTGGAGGATAGGATCATTCAGCACAAGGGCACTTACCGGCCGTGATTTATATTGCAGGCAGAATTTGGAATTCAGAATTTATGTTCTCTGTTTAAACTTCAGGAAAAAAGCTTTTCATAAATGGCGAATTTCTCGCTATATGTACTAAATAACTTATTCCACTTCTATGGAATTTTGAATTCTCTGACATCCAAAATCGAGCACAACCTATTTAGGAGACGATTCTTTCAATGGTGTCTTTTACGCAGGTGCAGAAATTCACTTGTCTATAGAGAGTTGGAAGATTTTCAATCCATGTAGAACATTCAGAAGAAATTCAAAGCAGAAACAGACGATTGAAAGATGCAAAAAGATGGCGACTGTATGAAGGGAGTAGAGGTGGGAGATAATGGCAGGTTCATAGTTCATTACATGATTCACACGGATGAAATTATTTATGGCATAATATAGCGACGTTCCGAGGCTCCTCACATCCGATTATCTGCATTCACTCAGCGCCCAAAACTTCAATCTCGAAATCCAGAACCGAGTTAGGTTGTATTCCCCAAGCTGGAAACCCGCTTGCTCCATAAGCGTAGTCCGGAGAGCACTAAGAATTCAGAAACCAAAGGGTTATTCGCACAGTGTAGCACAATGATAATGTAGCATAAACGGTAGTTTTCAGAGAGGGAAACTATGGAATTTAATCAATCAAACCTCAAAGTCTCAAACACAATTTAGAGTCTGTGCATCCGATGTATGCATACGTTTAATGAGTGCTCGGGGAAAATATTAGCAATATAAATTGGTGCATATCATATTAGTGGCTATGATATGATAATCTGCTCTGATCATAACTCAAAAGGAATTCAAAAACTTTATCGACAAGTTTGCTTAGGTGATAATCTGCATCTTTAATTTGAAATAATCCAATTTAACTGTTTTTTCCTGAAGGGGTAATTCAGGATTTTCGACTAGGCGAGTAATACAAGAAAATATGTCTTTTCCCAATGAAAGCCGTTTGATTTAAAGTAAGGCCAAAACCAACAGGTTTTAGAAGGGCAGTGCCCATGATAAGAGAGTGAAAGGGATCCATATCCCTCTAATTATTGATCAACTTTGCTATTCGACATAAAGCTACCACAAGTCTCCAAATGTTTGGCTTCAAATACTTCAAAAATTAGCATCATGCATTTTGACCAAGATTATTTTCAGGCACACAACAAGCACATTGAAGTTATCCATCAAAACTATAGAGAAGCTTGTACCCTTAGGCGAGCAACCTCCCCCACTTGCATCCCCAATACGCCTTCATCCCAGCCTACAAGTTGATAAGTCATAACCACTTGTGAATAGAAGTCAAAAAGTATTACAAAGGAGAAATCAAAATGATAGTCAAATTATCACCAAGGATGTGAATGGTACACCAGTGGATGGAACTGATCAATCGAATGAGAAAGCAAGGAAAATCAAAACCAAACACCGAACCCTCTTGATAATAAATGCTATTTCAAATAAAAATATGATGAAACAGCTTTGCCTTTAGAATTTCATGGATTCTACTATGACCTATCATTCCGATGATTTTGTCCAGAGATTGTCTGACACTCCAGATATTCAAGGAAATTTTACTTGGTGCAACAGAAGCAGGGAAAATACATAAGGGTATTGAAGAGTCACTGCATTAAACACACAAAAAAGGTTGAAAAGACAAACGGTAAGAAACGAACCTTTGATGACACTTCCCCGTCCAATCTGGAACTGGAAAGGCTGCTGCCCAGGATCCTTTGTGCTATAACAAAACAAACACCACAATTCAACAAGATGAAGCAAGAGCCTAAAAGATAGGAACTCGAATGCCAAAATATACAATAAGGCCCGGGGAAAAAAAGTGAAACGGCAGATACTTCTACTTACCTCCAGAACTTCATATTAAGATCTCCATTTTTGCCTGCATATGAAAAGCACAAACATAATAAGCAAAATCCATCACTTTGAAGGTCAACACTACTCCAGATAGACAGAATTTCATCCACCCCAATGTTCAAATTCATCGAAACTCCAGCCGAATAAACACATCCCATGACCAATTCTTTGAACATAATGGCCCAAAGGAGCTAACTTTCCAACCACTTCTAATTATCTCAAACGAATTGGAAAACAATAACTCAAAGATGGGTTAAACTGCTGCTTTTCAACTACTCTAGGGTTTTGGAAATTGAAAGAGAGCACACAATTAAAATTAGGGCATGTACTAGAAAAACAAAACCCACTTCTCAGCTTAACCAATCACAACCCACAACACAAAAAGATTCGATCTTTGGCTCTTCAACTTGCAAAAACTTAACCCAAAAATAATGAGGAAAAAGAAAAAGGGTATATAAGTATGAAAAGGGTAAAAGCGTGACCGAAGCCGGTGCAGTGAACGGTGACTTTCTGGCCGGGCACCGGCCTGGGACCGACTCCGGGCCTGATAAGTTGCTTCTCCACTCCCATCCTTCCTTCCTTCTTGTGTTATCCTTTCTTTGTTCGGATAATAAATTAGGTTTAATGATTTGAGAAATTTTCAGTATTAGGAATTTTGGAAGAGCTTGTGGAGGAGAGTGGCTCACAGGCCCAACTGTCCAAAATGGGCCAGGTATGTTTGAGTTTGGGCTCCGAAATAACAACTTTATTATCCGAATCCGAAATTCATATTTTGGATAATCCAAATCCGAAAAATATTGCGGATATCAGATTCGGATAACAGATAATATACTCACCCCCTATGTGGGAAGCTACCAATGTTACTTGTCTCGGCAGAACTCCGTCTTAGTCGTCGGCTTCCATAACTTTTCGGTCGCTCATCGCCTCCACCTATGCCACTCCTTTCTTTGGTATGGTTTTCGTTATGTGTTTGGTGTTATCGTTATTTCATTTGTCTATGTATTTCCTATTTCTGTTTTGTAATCTTGTACCTTAATGTTAACATGCCCCTCGGCCCGTAATATTGGTTTAAGACAACCAAACACTGTGTTAAACTCTTGCCCCGACGGCAGGGCGTTGGAGCGCACTTCAATTCAGGTTCAGGTGAGTTATTATACACTCCTTGGTAGATTTGGACTTCCATGACGGTGGTCATGTTGTCTTAATCGAGCAACACTTTTTGTGGAATCTATGTTGGCGAGAGAGTTGTTCTAGACTTCCAGCTTGAATGCATCTATGTTAAATATTGTTGAATAATTGTTGGAAGAAGTTTCCGAACTTCTCGTATAAACATTCTTGTTATGCTTACAACAAAAGCGCTAATGATGATTACATAGTTAATCTGAATGGGTGAGATACAAACTAATGAAGTTGATCGAATGTACAGAACACAGAGAGGAAGCCGAGTCAAGGCCAACTCATTTTAGGGAACAGATAGATCTGTACAGGCCAACCCAAGTAAACGAGAAAATGCTATTACTACCTCCTAGCGGGTGGAAACTTACCGATGGAGTCGATTCGCAACATCTACATCTTCTATTCTAAGGGTTCGATCCTCTCTTCGGCTTCCGTTAAGCTCTCGTCGTGTTCGTTCAACAGGAAGTCGCAGAGTTCCAGAAGCTGATCGGCGAGAGGCGGAATCTCGGGGTTTCGGCGGTCGTTGTATTTGTGGGCGTTTATTGTTATCTGGCACACATCATGTCTGAATTCTTCTCTGTTTCTGTACTCCATTTTCCTAGCCTTGTCCCTGATGGTGGAGAGGTCCATGGGCTCCTTTATCACATCGTAGTAATCCGGGGCGACCTTTTTGGGTACCGGCAAAAGGAAAAGGTACGAGACGCTGACATTCGCTTTGAGGGCATCCACAATGCGCTCCAAGATGTTTGCCAAGCCAACCTGTAGATTAAGACACGTTAAGGCCGATAAAGGAGTAAAATTGTGTTGCAGTTGACAAGCAGCAAGTTTCCCCTTCTAAGAGTTCACAATAACACGGGGATACAAACACATAATGCCTAATCAAAATGTCAGGCATGCAAATAAGGTAACACATTCGCTTTTAAGATCAGAAACAACGACCACCGAACATCCGTAAGTAAAGCTGCAGAAACAATTTTAACACGAGCAACAGAAACTCATTCGAAAGGTCTGTAGGACAACCTTCATAACAAGAACTCGTTTAAAAATAAAAAAATTGGTTCCTCCTTGGAGTAAAAAAGATGATTGCTTTAAGAGCAAGTGCTTATTGGAGAAAATAAGAGAAACTTAAAGCCTGTACTGTTCAGAACCCTAAAAAAATTTACATGCTTCAATGAAATGGCTGCTTCTTCCCAATAAAAGAATAACAAAAACCCCCAATTCTTGCAATCAATATAAGAAAGCTGATATATTTTCCGATTTTGATGTCACGTAAGCATGTATATTTCTTTGTTGACAAATCGGTAAATAGGATGCAGCTTATCCAAAGAATAGCAACTTAAAAAATCATGCAAGAGCACATTGTCGAAAGGCAACAAATAAAGGCAAGAAATGCACCTCTCCACCTCTGCGCCGTTTCGCAGCGGAGGCATGCTCTGCCCCATACCTTCCCAACTCAACAACAGGTCGCCTTTTTACACCCCTAACCCTTTCCAGTATCCTTTTGTCACTTCTCCCTCTCCCGCTGTCCTCCGAGTAAACATCAATATTTTCTGGCCTCTTCTTTTTCTTATTCTTGGGTTTCAATTCTTCTTCTTTCCAGTCCCCATCCTCATATCTTCTAAGGTCTAATCTATCTTGTTCTTCGAACATCCTGATTCCATCTCTGTAAAATTTTCTACTCATATCTTCTTGCAGTCTATCATCAGTTCTCCTCTTCCCATCTTCCCCCAACCATCTTCTATCCTCCCTTGCCTTTTTCTTGGTCGAATCGCCCATAAAATGATTCTTCTCCCGCATCCCATGTTTGTCAAAGCTTGCCAGGTCAACAATTTTCTTTGTTTTCCTGTACTCAAAACCAAGGTTTCCATCCAGACTAACCTGATCAACATCAATAACCTCCTTTGACCGCTTGAAAACTACTTTCTTGTGAGCCTGCTCTCTTTCTTTTTCTGCAGGTGGTCGTATAACAATAGAAGGTTTACGAGAAAGAACACGGTCCTTGTCAATGGTTGTTGATGGAAGTGTAACGAGAGGAGCCTTTTGAGATTCAGCCTGGCTTTTCTCTGTCTCTGCTGGAGACCGTATGACAAGAGAAGTCTTACGTGCTTCAACTTGCACATCTTCAGCTTTTGCCTTGGTTGAAACTTTTATCTTCTTAACCTTCGTTTGAGACCTACTTGCAGTTTCTAAATCAGATTCTACTGCTTGCACATCGGAGGTGCTTGGTGGTTCCAAACTTTTTGTACTTCCATCTGCTGGCCTATCTGCAAATTTCTCTGTTGAGCCACATTTGATCTTCACTGGAATAACTTTAGCCTTAATGTTAGATTTCTCACTCTCGGAAGGTTCAGCATTTGTTGCTCGTTTCATCATAGTCCGTTTCTTAGCTGTCTTCTGCTGGGACTGACTAGGGATATCTGTAGATATGGATTTTCCAGAAGCTTTGTCAAAATCGGCCGCTTCGACAACTGCCTCGGAACCTTCTCTGTATTTGGGACAGTGTTTATTGGTCTTCATGTGACCAAGCTGGTTAACCAAACAATCATTGATCAGAGAGGCTCGCCTTTACCACAAGTGCTCTAGCAATAAAAGCCACATACCTGACCACAAGCTCCACAAACAAAACTTTCCCTAGCTGACTTCTTCTCCTTGAAAATCTGACTCTAGAAAAAACGAAACGAAAAATTTAATGCAGTGAACATAGTTTTGACAATTTAACAAATATAAAAGACCGGGAAAAATAATCGTGAAGGCAAGTTCAAAAGTTTTTAGCTGACAATTAGATGAGCAATGATTTCAAGGGTGCGAAAATTGAATCTTTCATGAGAATAAACCATTAAACTTAAACACAAGGACTTCCTCAGCTAGTCGTGGTTTAAAGAAGCAGTTTCAGAAAATCTGGTTCTCGTCATAATACAAGCTGCTATGGCAGCTGAAGGATTTATTTTTATTCCGGTTCATGAACATTATGGACATAAAATCTACAGCAAATGCAGATAATAGAGTATTACATATTTAATGCCACCTAAGATTCACTGGATAAGCAAAGCCAAAAATCCATGGAAGTCCTTAGGTATGTGAAAAACCTGACCGTTGATTAACATTAACCTTCTAGACCAAGGCAGATTTCGGAAAAGAGAAATAAGCTTTTCATCTTTGGCAATATGCAAACAAACAATGGATATGTATCCAGAAAGCATCCAGGTCCATCTGATGCGTGTTAGATAATGAGTTTTCATATTCAATATAATTTTTGTTCTTGAAAGTTCAGTATCAGAACTAAAAGAACATAACCAGGTCAGGCCAGCACAAACATGTGCAGGGAGTAAACTGCATGTCAGCCGTCAATAAAATGTACCAAGGCAAGTTATAGTTTGAAACAATATCCTGCAATGAGATGGCAACCAGAACTGACACATACAAAGAAGCAGCATTAAAATAATCGCTTGCCTTTGAGTTCTCTGCCACTATTTTGATTCTTGGTGCAACAGGAGTCAGGTACGAAGAGTCGTTCTTAAGCATTGGTTTTTTCTTCTCAGATAAGTTTTTTTTTACAAACATCAATTCTCCCTGTCACCAAGAGTGAAATCAATTACTAAAGCACTTTTCCTTCTCATCTTACGGGCTTAATACTTGAAAAGATAATGAAATAAATTTTGTTAAAATCAGACGACCACCTCGTGATTATTTTTCAGTTAGGCAATTACCTCTTTGAAGGCTGCCACAACATCTTCTTTTGGAGGAAAGGATCCATTTGGTTGAACTTTCTTGGGCTTTTTGACATTTTCAGTATTGAGAACAGAATTCATTTTTGTTACTGCAGGTACAGTGTTCACAGCTCCGGGAGCTTTAGGCTTTTTCTTCTTCTTCTGCTCAGTCAAATCATCTGCATGAATGAGTAAAAAGTAAGCAACTATTTATCTTCGGTGAATTGGCAAGATATCCTACTGAAGACAATAGTACAACAAGGCATGTGAATGTCCAGTGAGAATCTTCAGTAACTTTGTTCACTATCATAAACCCGAAAACGTCAGTAAACAAATGCACACGTGATTATAAAGATCCTGATAGATATTTAGAACTTATATCATAATCATTATCTGGAAGAAAACAGGACCACTGATGCAATCAATTTCTATCTTGATATGCACAAGCTTGAAACTGATAATACAAGTAGAAAGCCGATAATCCGTACCATCCACGAGTAATCTGCACAACTCTGCTGCCTCAGCTGCTTCATCTTCAATTTCCTCTTCCGCTTGAGTCTGTGATGGCCGCCTTCTCATTTTGAGACCTTTAACCCCATCCAATTTTTCATGTTTCGACTCGTAATTGTCCACGTCTTCAAATTCTTCTGCATCAAGTAGATTTTCTAGGTCCCCAGCAAAAGAATCTAGATCACTGTTTTCTTCGGTGTCACTCTGGTTATAGTCAGCATCAAAAGCTGATAGAGACTGCACTTGGCGATCCCATATCTCTTGACACTTTTCTCTCGTCTGTTGCTGTAGCTGAAGAAAGGACATCCGCTGTCCCCGTGCATACTTGCTGATAGTTGTCGGATCAACCTTCACGCCTGATGCAGCTTGTTCACTTGAAAGCTTGCGTATCATGGCAATCCGATGCCACCTTGTCAGTTTTGCTATCTGTTCTTCTGGAACATTAAACTTCGCAAGAACCTAGAAGCCAGAAAACAAATGAGAAAAAAACAGGAGAAAGATAGTTCATGGTTGCAGGTAATCTGCAAAACTGGAGCTGGAGTTAGATGGCTAATTATATTTGGTGAGAGGAATAAAAAGATAGTGTACGAAAAAGAATTAAAATGAATGCTTTCCTTATTATCCCATCAGCTCTCTAGCCTTACAAATCATATAGAAAACATGTTGATCTATCATGCTTCTTAAGCCCCCGCTCACAATCCCAATTGCAAGTACTTGGTACTATATTACTAATGGCCAGGAAAGGAAGTTCGGTGGTAACTCTACGTAAATTACAGAAAACGTAAAGTTACAGAAATTTGAAGAAAATTTACAGAAAAAAGAAGGAAAGTTTAGGTCGAAAACGGGCAAACAGCCGAATATTGGTGCAAATGTCGAGTACCAGTGCAAAATTCTAGAAAACTGATGCAGACTTTTTAAAACATGTGCAAAGTCTTTAAAACTGTGATGAAGTTTATAATTTGAATCAATATTATGAAAAGTAGAAAGTCTCTTTAAATTAAGTAACTTTACGTCACATTAGGAAAGAAGTTGCCCAGAAAGTTCCAATTGACCATTCCCTTCTGTAAATTCTCAACAACTAAAGATGAGAGTGGCAGTAAATGACATTATACTAGCAGCTTCTTTCCACTCTGAAATACTAACCAAGTGCATCTATACTCTTAACCCAACTACCAATCCTATCAAATCTATTTGACAAATTCTCGTAGACATGCAAGTAACACCAGCTTCGCATAATCTGATTATTACAGGCCTTCTACCACATCTAGAAGATAGATAAGGATCATCGAATCAGTATCACATACCTCTCTTGCAGCCTCCATGCTCAATCGACGGAGATCAGCATCTGTACCAGTAACAGTGGTACCTCCACGACCAGCAGCTGCTTTCTTTTTTGTCAATGCATTCGGCACAGGTGCTTTTGGAGTAGCCCGTACATAGCTGAATCCTAAGCCTCTACCAGATGGATCACCAACGCCAGTAATCTCCAGACGTTCAATATTTTCTCTGTCCTGAAAAAGCAAGAATTAGATATAAAAAACAAGGGGTGTGGGTCCAAGCAAGCGTGTCTTATGGCTGGGGATATAAATGGAAATTGAAAATATGAAAATTGTTATTCACTGGCGCTTATTTAAGAGGGCTCTATGTTTTAAATTGTCTGGCATCCACTCAGACATATAAAGTAGGAGCAGTTCTTATGGAAGGGGCTAAATTATCCCACAAAAATTAGAAGAGTTCAGACTAGTAAAAGTTTCTGAGAGCATATGACCACACAATCAATGTGGGTAGACTGAAATAGCAATCTTTCACTAGGACATAATTACCTGGTTCAAACAAGCAACAAAATTGCCACTCAGGCTCCATGGGGTTATCTGTAATTCCCTTTCAATATGTGAAGCGGCAGCAAGGGCTATTGCTTCATCTGGAAGCTGACTCGTTGCCGCAGAAACACCAGCAGGAAGTGTGAGCCTTGTTATTCCCAAATGTTTGAGACGGTACATACCAGTTTGCATACTCTCGTAAGCACAGACCTATGGACAAGAACGACAATTGTGATTCAACTATAAATATTAGATAATATCCTTGAAAGATTTGCATTATTACATTTGGGTAAGTAAGATGATGATCATATATTATTGTTCAACACAACAGAGAGACGGAGGAGTAAGATTTCTCGCATATTATAGAAGTGACATGGTTTAAGGTGAAAATGCTTCAGATCAACTATGCAACCACAAGTTCCTGAGGGAAAATTTTGTATGTTGTCTGTGAAACTAGCAAACATTGTACAGATTCAAATACGAGGAGTTAACAGAGTCCACATATATGTTTATGCATGTGAGTGTGCATCCACATATATGTTTATGCATGTGAGTGTGCATCCACATATATGTTTGAATGGAAAACACGTTATGTTTTATGCATGTGAGTGTGCATCCACATATATGTTTGAATGGGAAACACAGTTCAATCATTAACTATCACTAAAAGAAGAAATTTCAGAGGACATATGGTTATGACAAAACAACACAATTCACCAAGAAGCCTGGATAGAGCTCTTATTTCCCCAGGAAAACGATCAGGCAGTCAAGCAGCACATATATATAATATTCACGACATTGCATGGCGGAAGCAAGGGCTATTGTGCAGAGTTAGCAACACATGCAAGGTCAAGATAGTGCACATCTTATAATAACAAATAAAAAATCCACACTAATGATGCCTGGAGAAACAATTTCTGTGGAACTCACATTTTCTGGGATCACCAATTTCTTTAAATCCTCCTCAGATGGAATACTGAAGTCACGCTTCTTAGACCAATGCAGGTGCCCCTTTGCATCCCTCTGTTTCGCATGAATAATATCGTGAAACTCAAGGAACAAAAGAGAAAATGGATATAATTCCTGTAATAATTATAATGATGACTCAGTGTGTTCATATTTCACAAAAGAATTATGGGAAACATACCCTTATCACAGCACATTCCTTCAACTTTTTCCTCACAATGGTCTCTGACAGATTTGGGAAAAGTGTAGTTAACTCATCCACCCGAATCCAAGGAACTACACCACGCTTTTCAGCCTCACGAAACTCACGGTATACATGAACCACAAGCCGGTTTAACATATAGGCCTGAAGATTCTTTGATCCAGGAGCAAAGACCTCCATCAATGGTTCCTGAAAGTAAAAGCTTCAATTTAATCTCTTCTGAATACTAATCTCATAATCCACTCTCTGGTGAAACAAATCATAAGGCTGTCACTTCTTCACAGAGAAGCCTAGACAACAAATGACCACCAAGAAAAATAGATCAAGGCAAAGATGCTGACATCCACCAGAAACAATAAACTATGGCAAAACATGTAGGACGCCGAGAAAATCAACGGCACTCCATCAATACGAGATTTTTATCCAAACTTGACAAAGATTTAAACAAAACCTGGTTGAGTTGCACTGACAAAACAAAAACAGACCTGCTGTCCCACGACTGCCATCCTGTCAATGCGACGTAGAGAAAGCTTCCCTTTTGCCGAGCGAACCAAAAGAAAATCAGTGGATGGAACCTTGTGGGGAAAAACAGGAGCTTTATACATATTAGTAACCAGAGCTGACTGCCTGCAACTAGCTTTTATATCTCCTAGGAAAGGGGATTTGTCGGAAGGCTCTAGAGTCATAGCATTTCCAAAGCTGGTTCCATTGCCCAATGAGACTCCAGTTTGATCACTGGGGCTTGACTTCTGATAGTAAGAGCACAGATTAGCACCCATGCCAGGATTGCTCAACAATAGAGGTCTCTCCTCACAGTACCTGCAGAACAAGAAACATGAGACTGATCGTGGACGAGCTAGAGATTTGGAAGCTGACACTAAAGCACAGGACAGGCATGAGAGCCTCTTGGTGTTTCTAAATATAGCTGCTGTCGTTTTATTTTCCCTAGACAAAAACATTTCCTCTAGACTTCTCATCTTCCTGGCACAAGCTTAGTGCAAGGGAGAAGCTAACTTCACCAAAGCAACAAAAGGTAGAAAGAATTAGGTTGTTCTTTAAACATAACTTTATTCCACTTTTACAAGCTGTGGTGAGTTCCAGTACATGCATTTAGGGAATATCAAAAGTTAGAGAATTCAAATTTCCTAGAATTAGAAGCAACACAACTAGCTCTACATAGTCGAACCAGGGAAAATGCGTTGCTCCAGTATGGGGTGGTGTTTGACGCAGCATGGAGGTGGCACACATACACGTGTTGCTGTTACTAAATGATAAGATTTTTTTTTTTGAGAAATCAAATGATAAGATTACTTACTCCATGAGAAAGACATGGCCATCTTTGACAGAGAGATCAGATTTCTTCTTGAATGCACCAGGAGGGCGCAAAGATTTGTTGTCACCGGGAATCCTTTGTGCCCTAGGCAGAAGATGAACTCTTGTACGGACAAGATGAAGTAACGAATTTGGCTGAACATTCTGGATAGCAAGAGATTTCAGATCCTCAAGTTCCTTTCCCATATAGTATATCTTCACAGCCTCTGATAGCTTGAAATCTAATGCAACAAAATTCAAAAGTCATATACTTATGGTGTACTTAGAAATAACAGCTACCTTATAATTATAGGTAATAGGCAAGATCAGAAGAAAGAAGGATTCACAACCTAACTTTTTTGAAGCCTTCGCTTTTACGGAGGAGATGGTCTCATCGGCATCAACATGAAGCTTAGTACCTTTACCTCCCAGACTTTTCAATATAATTTTCATTGGTCTTAGAGTAGATAGCTTCCCTTGTTCTTTGACAGCGACTTCAATGTCGTGGGGATACCATAAAGCTTTTGGTCGATGAAAATTAGCCAAATCTTTGCTGCAAATAGCATATCATATTCATAGCAAAGGCACGTGCTCAGAATGAAGGCCAAATGATTCAAACTTCAAAAAAAGATATAACAAGAGTACAAATCACCAACTTAATCAACAAGACCTGATGTGAAACAATAAAAATAATCTATTTCATGCAAGGAGGGGCAATTTTCGTGAGAAAATAATACAAAATTTTGTAGCAACAAGAGCCCACCATAGAACAGTAACTGTTTCAAGTTATCAGCAGAGGCAACTCGACTATTAGAACAAACAAAAAACATAAAACTGAATCAAAATACGGACAAATAATCAATTACAAGGCTGGAGACCAGCTTCTTGACTTCCCAGTATCAATTCAACCAACTTGTGAGAAAATAATGACAGACTTCAAAAGCTGTTACCAGGTACTAAAACTACTTGATTCCTTGATCCTAAAAGATAATCAACATCTTGCCCAATGATATGTAACCATTGCGTAATGTTCCAGTACAAAATTCAACCGTTGAATGAATACAAATCTAAACACATCCAACAAGCATTTCGAGAAAATAATATTGAAACACAATCCAGTTCTTCGGTAAATTCTTACTTGCTCAACTTGAACTTTACTGTCTGCAGCTTGATCGCAGGTGCAGAGTGATGGACTTTGATACCATAGGCACTGCGTTTGCTAGAATTTTGTTGCAACTGCTGAGAAACTTTCCCTTTGGAATAGAATTTGTCATTAGCAATATTAAATTGCCAGCCAGCATGATATCCATGACCCAACATGTCAAGGGAAACCCTAGGCATCGGAGATGGAGATATGACCATTGCTGCTGCATGAAGACGAAGATTCTCACTATCCATATGATCCGAAAGTTCAAACAACATCTGCTTATCTTGAAGATCAAGAATCAGCTTAGGTTTAACTCTTGGCGTCTCTTCCCATATAACATCATCCAGCCAATACCCCTCCATTATGTCCTTGTTTTGCAAAGTAAGTTTCTCAAAGCGCTGAAAAGTATCACCATCGAAGGGTTGAGTGGTGCTCTTTTCTCCACCTTCAGGAATATCACTCTCGTCCACTGCTAACTGGGATTCCAGCCTCAAAAGTTGTGGATGGTATCTATTTTCTACTGATGTAATGTTACCAGGTTCAGAAGAATCCATCTTAAAGGACTCCAAGACAACAGGTAACCGGTGAATGTAATGGTGCTTCTCCTCCATATTCGTAGGAAGCTCCATACAGTTTTTGTGGGGGGCACTGCCTCGTTCTGTTTCTTTAATAGATGAAACTCTAGATGCAATTTCAGTAGTATCACAACCCTCCATGGAGGTCTCACTAACAGCAGTAGAATTGTCCCACACAATCTGTTCTTCCCAGTCTTGTTGATCAAGAGGGTAAAACTCTGGGGAGGACAGTAGCTGCCACTCAGCAGATGGACTAGCTGCCAAACCCAATCCCAAGGGTTCTGCACTGAGACAACATTTCTTTCTCTGTTGCTTGCTCTGAGTAGAAACTTCATCATCATCTTCCCCACCTTGGTACGGTGCTGATTCAGGAACTATGGAGCCATGCTGGCTTTCTTGAGAATGGAACGTAGACACAGGCGCACAGCTTTTCAGAAAAGCCTCTTCATCTTCTTCAACAATATGGGAAATATCCAAGGACTTGTACTTGTCTGATAATGAATTAGTGAACACGTCATATGGCTGAAACAGAATGCGGATACTTTCTTAAGGTAGCTTTTCTTTCCTAAGCTTTTTTTCTTGAAGCAAATGGCTACAGAGTACTTCAAAACTAGTATGATAGGCCAGGACATAACCGGATATTGAAGAACAAGTTCAAAGTTTTGTGTGCACCAGTAAACTTCAGGACAACCATGGGAACACAATGTCATTTGGCCATAACTTAGAAAGAGAGCAAGGGGACATACCTCTGAAGACAGAATACCTCTGCTCTTGTTTTCTTTCTTTCTTCAAAGACTTATGAACTCCAAAAATTTCAGAGAAACGTAAAATAAATGTTCCATCTTCTACATACAAGATTGGAAGCTTCGGAGGTTCTTCTCCAGGTTGAGGCTCTTCAGGAGCATCATACTCTTTCTAAGTCATGGCAATCAAATTCCAAAATTCAGGAGTTGTGAAAAAAAAACAGTTTTGTTAATGTTCATTGCATTATTGTGCAGGTCATGTACGAGAGAACACTTTCTTTTCTATAAAAATGAAGTAAAAGAAACCCTGTCTACCATCTGAAAGAAACCAGGACTGACTTTGAGCCCTGAATTAAGAAATTAGTGGCACCTAATATCTGACCAGATAACTCACCTAACTCACCCCAAGACCAAAACAATAACTTTCCCTGACACGAATAGGATATCAGAGAGAGAAGAGGAGGTTTCCCCTACTTGTTCGATCAATAGACGCTTTAGCCTCACATTAGACAAAATCAAAAGCAAAAGGAAGAGGTGATCTGGTTACGATATCCAAATCAAACAGAACAGGATACTACCAGATTTCACATTTTCAACATATTAACAAATTCCCAACTCTGTTCGAGTTCAAATCTTACTATTCTACTATTGAATCTTGATCCTATTTTTTGTCTCTATAGGGCCCGGCTTTGAGCGAGTAGCAATACTTGCTAATATAATATAAATAGAATCAATAGATTATTTGTAACGGTGCATAGTACTGTTACAGCTATCATGCCCATCTGATTGCACATCATAACCAGGATTAAACAATCAATAAAATTCCACTAGCCTAGTATTGCAAGTGCTGAACATGGAATGTCAAAAAGAAGAACCTGATGCACAAACTGTTCCAGAAAATAACTGCTAACTTACATCCAGATATTTTTCCAGGTCAGAGTCAACTTCTTCCTCTTTGGGCAATCCACATTCAATCCCGTCACGTAGAAGCCCTTCATCGCCTGAAGCTACTAGAACATCCTGCTGACCTGAAGAGTGAAGACAAGAAGCTAATGTGTAACCAAACATGCAAAAACCGACAATGACATCACACTATTGACGTATAGGCAATGGCTGGGTTGCCTCGCAGGAAGTCTTCGTAGGGAGAAAACTAGTGACGATGAACAAAACTGCATAGAGTTCCAAAAGACAGCTAGAATCTAAGAACAGGTACCAAAATAGCATGGATGGTCCAGGCAAGTCATATATGACAAAAGATAAAGTTAAGAACTTAAGGTGAAGTGGAAGTAAACAATTAAAAAGTTCTTCCATTCAACAACCCATGTGCATGATGTTCTTTCAAGTGCTGCAGAAATAGAAACATGACAAATGGATATTTGAAATTGGAACTTACCAGTAGAAGAAACATCCTGAGGTTCCATTCTTTCCATGATGGGGTGTTCTGTTTGAGCTTCCTCTTCCTCAATCTCATCATAATCATCATCATCAAAAGCAGAAGGGGCAGGATCTAATCTGGCCAGAGACACCTGAGAAGAAAAGTACTCTTTTTTGGGCAACAAATGGTCCTCCTCGCCAGATGCTTGTATCTCTGGCCCCTCATACTGCTCATCTATGTCCTCGTAATCAACAGCATCTTCTGCCTTCTCGTCATAATCTAGCAAGGAAAAGCAACATTCAAAAGATATCAAGAAACTGCGATCAGTACAAAACAGAAAAATTAATAGTACAAACCGAGATGCTTTAGACGTTGGTAGAAGGCAATGTCTAATCATAGTAGCACAAACACAAAAAGTATAGAACCTATGAATCATCTATAACATGAAGATTTTCCATCATGAATATGTTCCAAGAAGATCATGAATCACAGTGTTCTCAGCCTGTCCATCTAAGACACAAAGTCATCCTAGTCAAAGTAGCTTGAACAGAAAAAAGCATATAATAACGAGTCTTCTAAAACATGAAAATATCAAAACTGATTTTTTAATCAAAAGAAGTTCATTAATTATGTTTACAGCCATTGATAGATCCGCCTTAGTCTCAGGGGAAGAAGAAGGTCTGCCAAACAGCGGCCCATTTTCAATTTTCCTTCCTGAATTATTCCAAGAAACTCGTGAATACATTGCAAACTAAATAATGTTCGAAACCTCTCCAACCAATACAAAAAGTAACATCATTATGAGCTAAAGCTTCCGCTTGTTTCACTCCCAATCCATCAGCATTCCTGAGAAGAGACCAGTCTGTACCTAACATTCCTCAGATACCAACCCATCTCACCAAGAGACATAATTACAAATCTTAAAATCCACCACCAGTCTTAAATTTAAGGTAAAGCGTTGCATGAGAACATAATATTCTAACTTCATAATTAAAGCAAAGAGAGATGGACCAAGAAAACAGAGAGTCGCAGATCACCTAACTAGTTGCTGCCACCACCAAAATCCAAGAAAAATGGCTGAAATCAGAGGAAAAACTTGGACAACTACTCTTGGTCCAAAACTCACATTCCATAAAAGTTCCGTAAGTCAAAACATTGAGGGGTTCTCGGAAGGAATAAATGCATATGATGCAAGAACACCACGAACAAGTTGAAAAACTGCACCCTTAAATAAAGGTTTCTTGTTTTAATTATACAGATCTGCAACACCTTCCTGACTACTTTGAAAGACAATATTTAAATAGGTTGCACTCAAATGCAGTCAGAAAGCTGCTAGCCATGAAACTGTGATAAAAAAGTAAGGCAATTTATACAAGTAAGCAATCAAAGAAACAAAGATACTAACAGAACACTAAAAGCTTCATGAGATAATTTGTCCTGGCAGACGGAATCACCTTGTTCAGCTGCATCAGCTGATAATCGCGAGGATTTCACCGACAACTGAAACAGGAAAAATTTGATCAGCCCAAGACATGAGAACGAAGCTTTTAGCCCAATAAGTTAATAAGGAAAGATGTATCACTAGTGGCTTTGGTGTGATTTGTTTCACATACAGCTATGTCCGTCAATGATGAACCCAACTTGTCGGCTAGTGCAGCAAGATGCTCCTTTGCATCCTGAAAATATAGTTATAGAAATGTTTAGAAAGTACCATCCTACCAAAATAAAGAGCTTAACATGGAAAATAGCTTTTGGCATAATCTGCTAGGACAAGCACAAGCACAAGAAAACAGTAGAAAGCAAAAACACATCAAATATACATAACGCACATTCATGAGTCATAAGACAAACAATGTTCTAGATCAAATTGATTAGCAGCTGACTCGAAAGAAAGAAAGGAATAAATATAGGAAACAGATGACGTAATCTACGATATAAGCCTCAAAAGCCAAATTATGCTAGACCGCGAAAATGGCGAAAAGAAACCATTAATTAAACCATCCAGAGGACATATTATTTAACAAATATATACACCAGCCAGGAACTCATAAGCTCATAAGCTACAAAGAAAAGGCTGCCTTTGCTAGGTTGCTATACATGCACTACCTCCTTTATTATAAGGCATCTACCATCTAAACTACACATGCTCAAAGAGCCACCTTTCACCAAAACCTGAGATAGTTGAACTATAACAACTTAATCTTCAATGAACAAGATAACCGTCATATGCCTCGTTGTAGTTTCCAACTTGCCTAGATGTCTAAACTAAATCCATCGCAATATGCCAAGTCAAATCCACACAAAACAACAATCTCCAAACTCATCACCACATAACACAAGCACCATTAAAACATCAAGTCACCAAAATGAAAAAATAAAATAAAATAAGAGATGCCATCATTTACTAATTCACAAGCCACTAAACCCCACAAACCCTAGCCTCCAAATTCCCTAAACAATTTCCAATAACACCAACAACTGGGCACCACCTAAACCCTTTTTCCAATGCACTGCCAATCCTCCAACTAACCCATCAAACATGTGAGCTCAAATTCACAGAATTCCTAAAGCACGAGCTTGAAACCAAAAAATTCAAAACTCACCACGACACGAGCACCATTGAAGCACAAAGTAACCCCTACTGAAAGAAGAGAGCTGCAATCACATGCCAATTCAATAACCACTAAACCTCCACAAGCCCTATTCCCTAAACAAGTTCCTCTAACAGCAACAACAGGGCCCTCCAAAACCCTTTTCCCAATGCACTGCCAATCCTCCAACTAACCCATTATACACGCGGGCTCAAATTAACAGAATCCCTAAAGCACGCATTTTGAAACCAAAAAAGCAAAACTCACCACTGCATGACACAAGCACCATTGAAGCGCAAAGAAACCCGGAACAGAGAGAAGAGCGCCGCAATCACATGCCAACTCAATAACCACTAAACCTCCACAAACCCTAGCCTCCAAATACCCTAAACAAGTTTCCTCTAACAGGGCACCTCCAAAACCCTTCATCCAATGCACTGCCAATCCTCCAACTAACCCATTATACACACGGGCTCAAATTCACAGAATTCCTAAAGCACGCAGCTTGCAACCAAATACCCTAAACAAGTTCCTCTAAGAGCGCAAAGAAACCCGGAACATAAAGAAGAGAACCACATGCCAATTCAAAAACCACTAAACCCCCACAAGCCCTAGCCTCCAATTCCCTAAACAAAGTTCCTCTTAACAGCAACAACTAATCCTCACCCCATCTCAAAATTAACAGCAAACCCACAAGAATTCCCACCCGAAAAGAAAGCGAATTTCACCTCGTCGAGGTAATCAACGTCAAGATCACCCGAATTATCAACGTTGCCAAACATAAAACCAAGGAGGCGGTTGCCCCGGCTGGGCTCCTCCTCCTCCTCCTCCTCCTCCTCCTCTTCTTCATCCGTTAAACTACCCATCTTTCTTCTAGATTACCGAGCTAGGGCTCCGAGCGAAGCTCGAGGCGGCGGTAGGAAGGCTTTATTATATTAGTGCGTATATATCGTAATTTAGTTAGAGAGAGAGAGAGAGAGAGAGAGAGAGAGACGGGGAGAGAAGCCGATCGGGTGAGAAAAACACAAGGGCAACATGGTCATAAACCGACAGAAGTAAGTAGAAGGCCTCGAAAAGCTAAGTAAACAAAAAACGAATGGGCCAACACCCAGGCCCAGTTTCTTATACGTAATTACCACAAAACACTCCTAATTTCACACACAAATTATTCTTTTGATTTTAACCCCTAAATTTTATTGGTTCTCGTGATTGAACTCAACTAATAGCCAAGATTTTTAAAAAAGGGAAAATTACTCTCTAGCCCCTCGGGTTTGCTTAAATATACTCAAAAGTCCCCCTATTTGTAAAATACACACAGACGTCCCTCCTCTCTGGTTTTATTATAATAAAATCAAACACGAGAGATGTCGGCGTGTATTTTGCAAACAGGAGGGACTTTTGAGTATATTTAAGCAAATCCGAGAAACTTGAGAGTAATTTTCCCTAAAAAAACCATTCGGAGTCCACCCGGAATTTCTCCCGTCTTTCGAGTCGACCTGTCTAATTGGTTAGATCGTCGGTCGGACCAAATCTTTTTACTGTTTTAAAATAATATATAGACTAAATAATCTAAATATAAGTTTCAAAATTCATATTCTTACCAATTTATTTCATCTTCAGTCCACTTTTTCTTTGTTGATTTGGTTGTTTGTATTGATTTGGAAAAATCGAGCTTGTTATGCAGTTTTTTTATTTAATTTTGTGTTTATTTTGACCAAATCTGGTTTGAGCAAGTGGTTGAGTAAAAAAATCCGATGGACCGACCAATCTGACTGGATTTCGGACGATTCGCAATAGTTGGTAGCTCGGTCCTGGTTGATGATGATTGATAAACCCAGTGTGCACAAATATCTGATTCACAGTCCGACTGGTCAACTACATTTTTTTAAACCTTACTAATAGTTGATTCTAATAGTTGGTAGCTCGGTGTTGGTTGCTGATGATTGACAAGTTAGGGTTTGGTATATTAACATGTTTAAAGTGTGAAATTACATATAAGAATATTTTTAAAAAAAATTAATTTGATGGGTTATTATATATTTGCATAAATTAAGATAATGATAACAAAAAATATTTTCTGAAAATATTGCATTATGTTAGCTTAAAGGTTTTCATATCAAAAATTAAAATTATTGAATAAAGAGAAGTAAAATATTTTTGAACTATAATATTAAAATGATGTGACGACGAGCTAATTTTCCAAAGTTAATTAGTATACTATCAAGTAGCCATATAAAATTATATTTTTAGCATATTATAAACAATCAACACCAGCTGATTGGAAAATGCTTCATTTTATAGCCTTTTTCAATCAGAGCTTATTAGCTTTAACTAACTAGTGGGAGCTGATTGAGTCCTTAACGAACTGTAATGAAAATGTTGATTGAGGTCAGTTCTGATTGGAGTTCAACCAGCTATGAACTTCTCCAATCGGCACAACCAAACGAAATATTTTATTTTGATTTTTTTGAGAGGCAACCTATTGGCTATTCATGTTTATGGTAAAGCCCTTTTGATTTGTTGTACCTGTTGCTGACTAGGTACAACAGTTTTTTATAATTTCTATATGAGATCGAATATTGTGAGGCTCAATTAGAGGCGTCTCTCGTAGTAGTATTTTTTATATACATAATGCTTGAACATAGAACCTTCTTAAATAAATTTAATTCTTTGCTATTTGAACCAACTAAAAGCAAAGTGGATTTTTTGGTGAATATAAATTTAGGTCGAATGAGCCTAAACTTTGGATTTTAGACAGCTTTGGACTTTATTTTTCTCTTAGTCAAGATTTTTCTATTTTTACAAGAGGTAAGAAATGACCCACCAACTTTTGAAAAAATGAAAGGGTAAGGGATTTTGCTACTATTATACAGCAAAAGATACAAAGCGTAGGTAAGCCCGGAAGATGCACAACGCACGCCTCTACTTGCCAGATTCGTCGATCCAATGGGTAGGGGTGTGAAGGTACTTTCGACATTTTACCACATGCGCCTAAGGTTAAAGTTGATACTAGGTAATATATGTAGTTTGTTACAGAAAATGTTCAATTCCGAAAACTTAGACATAACCCCAAATGAAAATTATTCCAAATCTGTAATCACTAATCAAGACCAGGATTTTGCTCGAAGCCTCTACTGGTAACACAAATAACAAACCACACCAGCATTATTATTCCATTTATAATATGGTACATAGCCCATCTTATTTATTTCTACGCATACATTTATTTTATCTTTCCACTGGCCAACAGCTAGCTGGTTCTTAATAATTTATCAGATGTACACATCTTATTAGGGCTCATTGGTCTCCGAGGCGGCGGCAGCAGCAGAAACTGGTGGAATAGGGGGAGAGATCGAGGGGATATCCGGCATAGCAGCCGGTGGAGTAGGAGTAGGAGGAGGCAATAACCTGAGGAAGGGCGGGATGAAGATGTGAGGCAAATGATGAGTGAAGTGAGGTATACTCATCGTCGGTATTGCTTGCATCAGACGGCGACTTCCCGCTTCGATTTCGAAGGTTGAAGATGACAGCACGACGAGGAGGATAGCCAGGATCAAGAGCCGGTGAGAGGCCATCTTAGTGTATTTATTTGATTTGGTGACGAGGTTGCCCTCTTGGTTGGGTATTTATATGCAAGTTGGAGAGGATGGGAGGATTTAAATGCCTAAATAGTTGGTTCAGTTTAGCCGCTTCGTTTGGTGATGAATTGGGTACGTACGCGGATTATGGGAGAGACTAGAACGAAAGAATTGGAAGCATGGTTTTTGTTGACGTTCATAGGATAGGGATATGGGAGAACTAGTTTCATTCAATTTTCTGTACGAAGTTGCTTTCAAGGTTGTTGTGTATTAACTAAGAAATATTTGGATCAAATCTATTTTAAAGAAGAGGTCTTGAAGAAGGCAATAGTGTTAATTATTGGCATAACAGTTCGAATTTAGATCAGTCGATTCAGTAAGTTGTCAAATATACAAGAAAAAGGTTGTTGTTTTTTTTTTTGATAAAAGGTTGTTGTTTATTTTGATTATGCACGAGGTTGCTTCAAAGTTTGTTGTAATTTTGTCTAGTTAGTTTATTTAAATAGGTACTAATTTGGTTTCGTTCCATCGAGGCTGCGCTGCATGGCTGACCCTAAGTAACATTTTTCTTTGTTTTTTTTTTGACAAACCTAGGCGTTATCTAACATTGTAACTGGATTTCAGCATTTTACATATATTAATGGCAAGCCATTTTTCTCCTTTTTGTCTTGTATAAATGCGTCGCACCTAAAAATTTATTGGGAAAATTAATCAAAATTTGAGTAAGTGAAAACCATCCGGTGAAGCAAAATTTTATCAATCAAATTTTAACCCAATTGTGTTCCTAGCTAAATCTGGAACTCCATGTATTAGATTAATATATAACTATTTATTATCGGTTATCTACGTACTTATGGTTAGTATATCATTTTTTAATAGAGGTAAAAGCGATACCCTGTAGTTTGTGGCAATGTCAGTATTTGGTAGGGAAAAGTATCACTTTTGTACCTAGTAGTTTGATCAATTTTGAGATATGATTATACACTTCAAAAATGATTATTTGTTACCTTGCACTTTTGTTAATCTACCACATAGAAACTCGAGGAGCTATCCGAAACTCTTTTAACTCCAAGCATAAAAATGACTTCATTTTGAGGATCAGATTTTTTTAACCTTTTGGCAATACGAATTGTTTCGGGATAAATTTCGAAAACGGTCACTTAATTTCTCCCTTCTCTCTCACCCCTTTCATCTTCTACCTCTCCATACTGTCAATGACTTCTCTCTCTCCAACGAGCTTAACAATCCCCATTATCACCCAGAAACGAACCCAAAAAAAGATACGAGTCCGGAACCAGAAAAGCTGATAAAGCAAATGCCTTGAAAGACGCATTCAACCTTGGCAACAAAGACACATGGACTATAAAATTAAAAATTTTAAAAAAGAACCATAAAGATGGAAACTTTTTAGTGACCCCGAACCAGACCACAAAGATCAAAACTTTTATACCAATAAACAAACTCTAAAGAAAATAGAAACAACTTTGATCCAAAAGAGTTGATAAAGAGGGAATTAACAAAGTAAAAGCTTTGATCTTTGGGGGTTATGGGAGGAGAAGGGAGAGACCCAGTTGGTATTTATAGGGAGAGGAAGAGGATCTGTTATGATCATGCGGGGAGAGAGAGGAGAGGAAGAAGATAAGGGGGTGTTAGATAGAAGGGAGAAATCATGGGATCGTTTTTGAAATTTATCCCGAGATAATTCGTTTTGTTGACGGGTTAAAAAAAATCTGATGTCGGTCAGCGTCAAAACGAGGTTGTTTTGAGACTCGGAGTCGAGAGAATTTTAGGTAGCTCTCCAAGCTTCTATGTGCTTGGTGAATGAAACACAAAGTACCCAATAATCATTTTTAACAAAAACGTACAAGATCACATCTCAAAATTGACCAAACTACTAGATACAAATTGAATTTTTTGGTTCATTTGAAAAATAGATTTGTGTTATGAATTATCTATAATCTAAGCATATGAATATAGAGAATAATAAGGAAGAGAGTAGAGAATGAAGTTCTCATTAATAGGTGTAGAATGTGTGTACAATTACAATGCTATTTATAGGCAATTACATCCATTAAACAATAACCCACTAAACTTTCTTTATGGTAAAGTGGAGGAAAATATGGAGTAGAACATGGAGGTGAGGTGGAGGAGAACATGGAGGAACATGGGAGAACATGGAAGAAATATGGCATCCATATTATACATAATACTCCCCCTTGGATGCCATTTGAATAATGTGCCTCATTAAAACCTTATTAGAAAAAATCCTATGGGAAAAATCCTAATCAAAAGAAAAAGAGTACGTCATCATAAAAATTACTGCCTCATTAAAACCTTACCCGGAAAACCCATTGGGACAAAACCGTGGCTAAGGGAAAAGAGTACAGTGTAAAATGATATCTCCCCCTCATGTCTATATCATTTGAATATCTCCCCCTCATGTCTATATCATTTGATATCTCTGAGTCGTTTCAGACCAATATTACGAACATGCTTCTCAAAAACTGTAGTGGACAGGGATTTCGTGAATAAATCTGCCAAATTGTCACTTGAACGAATTTGTTGAACACTTATCTCCCCATCCTTTTGAAGATCATGTGTGAAAAAGAACTTAGGTGATATATGTTTTGTCCGATCACCTTTAATATATCCTTCCTTTAATTGTGCGATGCATGCAGCATTATCCTCATATAAGGTCGTAGGTATTCCCTTTTGAAAAAGGTAATCCACAAGATTCTCGAATGTGTTTGACAATAGATCTCAACCAAACACATTCTCGACTTGCTTCATGAATAGCCAAAATCTCAGAATGATTAGATGAGGTGGCTGCTATAGTTTATTTCATGGAGCACCATGAAATGGCAGTACCTCCATATGTAAAGAAGTATCCGGTTTGCGATCGACCATTGTGAGGATCAGATAAATATCATGCATCTGCATATCCAATTACTTCTGCCTCTGAGATACTAGGGTAATACAAACCCATATCCATTGTACCTCGAAGGTAACACAATATTTGTTTTACTCCAGTCCAATGTCTTCTTGTAGGTGAAGAACTATATCTTGCTAGTAAATTAACATAAAATAATATATCAGGTCGTGTATGACTAGCGAGATACATTAGTGCACCTATTGTACTAAGATATGGTACTTCAGGACCAAGAAAGTCTTCACCATTTTCTCGAGGTCTAAAAGGGTCCTTTTTCACATCAAGTGACCTTACAACCATTGGAATGTTCAACGGATGCGCTTTATCCATATTGAAACGCTTCAGCACCTTTGCTCTATAGGAAGATTGATGCATAAAAATTCCTTCTCCAAAATGTTCAATTTGCAATCCGAGACATAATTTGGTCTTTCCCAAATCTTTCATTTCAAATTCATTTTTCAAACAATCAACTGCCTTTTGGAGCTCTTCAGGAGTTCCAATAATATTGAGATCATCAACATAAACTGCAATTATAACGAACTCAGGTTCAGATCTCCTTATAAAAATACATGGGCAGATTGGATCATTCTTATAGCCTTCCTTTAATAAGTAGTCACTAAGGCGATTATACCACATACGCCCTGATTGTTTCAATCCATATAAAGATCGACATAATTTGATCGAGTATAGTCCCTTTTGACTAGAATCACGTACTTCTGGTACGTTGAATCCTTCTGGGATTCTCATATAAATGTCACTATCCAGTGAACCATATAAATAGGCTGTAACAATATCCATAAGACGCATATTCAACTTTTCATGTACTGCCAGACTTATCAAATATCGAAACGTGGTTGCATCCACCACAGGAGAATATGTCTCTTCATAATCAATACCAGGTCTTTGAGAAAAACCTTGTGCGACAATTCGTGCTTTATATCTCACGACTTCATTTTTCTCATTTCGTTTACGCACAAATACCCATTTGTATCCTACGGGTTTCACCCCTTTGGGTGTGCCGACTACAGGTCCGAAAACTTCACGTTTCGCAAGTCAATCTAATTCAGATTTCATTGCGTCTTTCCAATTTGGCCAATCTTTTCTATGCATGCATTCCTTGATAGATTTTGGCTCTAGATCCTCTTCATCTTCCATAATATTTAGCGCTACATGGTAGGCAAAAATATCGTCGACGATAACTTTATTTCGATTCTATTTTTCTCCAGTCATAACATAATTTATTGAGATCTCATGATTATCACAATGTTCAGGTACCTGATCTTCCATTGGAAGTGACTCATCTAGAGTCTGCCCTTCCTTGATATTAATATTGACTGGGGACTCTTCAGGAGTCAAGATATCCTCGATTTGACCATCTTGATATTTTGCTCCTTTTCTTTTACGAGGATTTTTATCTTTGGAACCAATAGGTCTACCACGTTTAATTTGTGCCTTATTTTCATTGGCAATAATTGATCGTCCTTCAGGGACATTAATTCTAAAAGGAGCATTAGCAGCCGGAATATGTGACTTAGTCACTCTCTTTGGGTCAGCAAAAGCGTCCGGCAACTGATTAGCTAAATTCTGCAGATGAATTATCTTTTGAACTTCAAGTTCACTTTGCTTTGTGCGAGGATCTAAATAACACAATGATAATTCATTCCAGCTAATATCCTTTTCAGGCTGCTTAGTTTCTCCCCCTAATGTTGGAAATATTGATTCATCGAAATGACAATCGGCAAAACGTGCCGTAAATATATCTCCAGTACGTGGCTCAATGTACTTTATTATCGATGGAGATTCAAACCCAACATATATTCCCAACCTTCTTTGGGGTCCCATTTTAGTGCGTTGTGGTGGAGCAATTGGAATATAAACCGCACATCCAAAAATTCTTAGATGGAAAATATTTAGTTCATGACCATGAACCAATTGTAATGGGGAGAATTCATGATAACTTGTTGGCCTGATGCGAATTAACATTGCTGCATGTAAAACAGTATGTCCCCAAGCAGAAATAGGGAGTTTCGCTCTCATTAGTAATGGCCTTGCAATTAATTGAATCCGTTTAATAAATGATTCGGCAAGACCATTTTGAGTGTGAACATGAGCTACAGGATGTTCAACGTTTATACCAATGGCCATACAATAATCATTGAATGTTTGAGAAGTGAATTCACCAGCATTATCAAGACGAATGGTCTTAATGGGATTATCTGAAAAATGAGCTCGTAATCGAATTAACTGAGCTAGTAATCTCGCAAACGCCAGGTTGCGAGTTGATAATAAAGATACATGTGACCATCTAGTTGATGCATCAATTAATACCATAAAGTATCTAAATGGTCCACATGGTGGATGAATAGGTCCACATATATCACCATGTATACGTTCCAAAAATTCGAGGGATGCAGTCCCAATTTTAGCTGGTGATGGCCTGGTTATTAATTTTCCTTGAGAGCATGCAACGCATGACAATTCATTGGATAGGAAAATCTTCTGGTTCCTTAGAGAATGTCCACATGAATTGTTAATAACTCTTCGCATCATTATTGACCCGGGATGGCCCAACCGGTCATGCCAAATTACAAAATCAGTAAACTTCAGGTTTACTATTGCATGTGCCTCCATTGCACTAATATACGTATAATATAAACCACATGAATAAGCAGGTAGCTTTTCCAACACGCACTTTTTACCCGAAATAATATTTGTAATAGACAAATATTCTTTGTTTCCTTCATTTGTTGTCTCAACATGATACCCATTTTGGCGTATATCTTTGAAACTTAATAAGTTTCTTTGAGACTTAGGAGAATATAATGCATTATTTATGCAAAAATTTGTACCTCCAGGTAATAATAAATTAGCTCTTCCGGAGCCTTCAATTAAATTCGTAGTACCTGATATAGTACTAACATTTGCCTTTTGTATTTGTAACTGAAGGAAATATTTATCATCCTTAAGTATGGTGTGCGTTGTAGCACTATCTGCTAAACACAGATCTCTTTCTCGAGTAGATGAGCCAACTCGTGCTAATTCCATACTCTTCATAATGAAAAAAATATTTATATTAAATTTAAGCAACGAAAACATGATGAGAAAAAATTTATAGGAGACATTACCTTAAAATTAAGCACCAAAAATATGATAATGGAAAATGCCAGGAAATATACTTAAGAAATGAACAGGAACATGGATATTAAACTGCTATTCAATAAGGAAATCAGTAATATCCAAAATGAGTGAAGTCATTGAGGCCAAATTCAGGGCTACCATCCATGTTCATAATGCCAGAGCCATAATCTTGATAAAGCTCAACTAGATACTTTGGTGCACAACAGGTGCGAGCTCAGTGGCCTTTGCATCCACAACGATTAGATACTTTGGTGCACAACATGTGCGAGCTCAGTGGCCTTTGCATCCACAACGATGACATGAATTTTCCATTTTTATTCCATTATCACCATCTCTTCGTGGTTTCTTTTCTTTGTTCTCCCACTTCAGGTGGCGAGACGTGTTCTTAAAATTACCACCACAGTAACCATATCCTCCGTGATCGTGACACCGGCTTATTAAATTTTGTCACATTCACTTCAGGGAATGGAGCATAACCAGTTGGACGGGCCTCTATAATTAAAATTTGTCACATTCACTTCAGGGAATGGAGCATAACTATTAGATTTTAATCCAGAAATCCAATTGCAATTAACCCAGGGACCAAAATGTTAGAGAATATTTTCTCTAACATATTAGATTTGATTTATCATAGATAAATATAATTGAGATAAAATTATTATATAGACATAACACAAATATAAGGAAACAAATGATTAAAATGATATTCTGTCCTTATTTGAAAATACAAGGAAATAGAAAGTACTAATCCGTAATTTTGACCCCTTTCCTTCCTTTTTTTTTGTTCGGCGTGCATAATATCAGTTTAGAACCTATACGTTTGACGCGTGTGCAAGCGAGGACAAATCCGATGTTCAATGTGTAAACTTACAGTTCAGTCCCTAAAACTTTCTCGCGTGTGCGAATAAGGACATAATCCTTATCCGCGTTCCAAAACAAAATTTCTCATAGGTCCCTGGAGGTTTCTAATCATTTTATGAAAGGACAACAGGAGGTTTTTTCATGAAAAATCTTTACCAAATAAATCCGATTTTTGCACAGAAAATTTTACAAAATTATTTCCTTTGAGAAAATCATTTATAAGCCAGAACTAAACTTCATATGTTTTAATAACATTGAGAATCCAACAACAATGAATAATTTTATATGAGAATCTAACAAGAATGAATAATTATAAATTGTAAGAATACTTACAAAATTAAGCTCAATTCTTCTCAAGAAATTATTGAGAACTTGGTAGAGACTCGTGCTGATAACGTGTTATGAATTATCTATAATCTAAGCATATAAATATAGAGAATAATAAGGAAGAGAGTAGAGAATGAAGTTCTCATTAATAGGTGTAGAATGTGTGTACAATTACAATGCTATTTATAGGCAATTACATCCATTAAACAATAACCCACTAAACTTTCTTTATGGTAAAGTGGAGGAAAACATGGAGTAGAACATGGAGGTGAGGTGGAGGAGAACATGGAGGAACATGGGAGAACATGGAAGAAATATGGCATCCATATTATACATAATAATTTGAACGTAGTTCATTCTAATCCGAAACTGACTAAATTTTGTGTGTAGCATCTGTTGCAAAGACCGTCCTTACCTTTCAACATTTTAGGTAATCAAGTTTTATTAATATACCAATAAAATATTTACAACTTTTGCCCACCAACTTCCCCCGAAAGCAAAAGTACCCCTCCTAGATGAGCATGAACATTGAAAATAAATTTGTATAAAATTTAAGATTCCTGTTAATTTATTGCAGATTGGTGGCCCTCAATTTCTTGCAGAGAAAAAGAGGCAGATTTCTGGTATGGCGAAGTACACGAAAATGTCGAGTCTGTTGCTTTAATACTCAAAATAACTTAAATTCGGAATCAATATTAAGAAAAATTAGACAATAATTGACCCGGGAGCCTCACCAGTTCGCTTCCTTTCAATATATTTTAAGGCTTTATCACACAAATGCAACTAGCTATCTTTATAAGTCTATTTTTTTTTCCAAAGGGTACTTGTCCAGGTGACGTAAGATGCAATAAATTGACGAAAGTACCGTATGTAAGGATTGGAGTAAACATTTACTAAACAAAAAAGTCTATTTTTCTAACTATAGGGGATGAGTTTTTGTTATCCAGATATAGTTATTTATTAAAACATTATTACGAGCTCAATTACTTCACTCGCACTTCTCATACAAAAGTCCTACATTCCCTTGGCACATTTAAAAAAAAATCACATTGTATTTAAGCATAAATATTTATTAAATTGACTAATTCAGGTTATAATCGGGTAGAGTTAGTTTTTTTTGGTGGAGTAAATTATTTCCACAATTTCGGATCTTGAACAGTCGTTGGGACTCGATCCTCCCACCTCATGCTTAAGTACTGACATCGTATCCATCAGACCATACATGCACAACATTTATTCAACCAAGCCAACCCAAGAGTCGACAACGATTTGCTTTTATTAATGAGCGTTGATAACATCATACAAGAACATTCTTAGGAAATTGAAGACATAACAATAACACGATGGTGGACCATATTTCAATATAACAACAATATGGTGCGACTTTCTTTTCAAGGTGTAGCTCCTGGAATAGTCGGTGGAGGGAGAAAAGGGAGGCCCGGCGTAGCAAGCGAAGGGATGGATGGTGGAAATGGAGGAAACTGAAACACCGGTGGGAACGGAAACACGGGAGGGAATGTCAAACCCGGAAAAGTATCGGTCGGTGCAATCGGTATCTCCGTCAGACGACGAGCAGCCAAGGCACCCGGGATGCTCGAAAATGACAAGGTGAAAAGCAAAACTGCAAGGACGAGGGTTTGTCTTGATGGGATTCCCATATTGAAAGGAAGTTGGTAATTGACAAGAGTTGGATGCATGTATGTGACATTGTTGAAGGGAATTTATAGACTAAGAAGTTGCGAGGGCTTTAAATGATGGGAAGGATTGTCACATGTACAATTTGGTTAACTGGTGGAATGTGTTGGTTGTACTTTTTTTTATTAAGTGTACGTTTTTTTTGTCTATAAGATTTAGTATCTGGACACTATTGTGCCGACTAATTTATGTTCGAGTCGAATAGAATTTTGAAAGGTGACAAATATGTAATACTGCTGTATTTTCAATATCTCAAAATCGAGACCTAACCGGGGAGGATTGTCACGTGTATTGGTTGTGCGTTACAACAGGTTGCTTCATGCATCAGTAAGGATTAAATGGCTGCTAATATCGTTGGAGCAGATTCACATCAAACATATGACCGCAATAAATTTAAAATTTGCTCCCCAAGTAAGGAGTCAGCGTGGTGAAGGTCTTTTTTCCTTCTTTTTGCATAAAAAAAGAATTCCATTCTAATAGCCGCTTGTCTTTAGCAACTGCAACAATTTCTTTCATCTAATTAATTTAAATTTAAATTTGATTAAATTATGAAATACAATAAAATTCTCATGAATTTAAAAATTTTTATTACTCAAACTCGAATCTTTAGTTTATATGTACTTGTTAAATGCAGCAGACCTCTCCAGCCGCATAAAACGGTGACACATATTGGAGAGAAATGTTTAGCGTCTACAAGACGACTTAACAAGTCAAAGTTTAAGAGGAAGGAAGATTCTTCGAGGGGATCAAGCCTAGCTAGAAAAAAAAAGCAGTTGGGTTCCAAAAGGAAAAAGATCCGACAGAGTGGATTCCTCGATCCGAAAGAGAGTATTTGAGTTCTGTCAACAATTAAAAAATGTATTATGTCAAATTCCACTAGAATTTGCGACGGTGGAGAAACTTAACCAAAAAAAGAGAGTTCTACTAATTCTCGAGCAAGATTTTTAGATGATGGAGTTTGTACGATTCCCGGTGTTGATAAACAAGTGATAAATCTATATTGTATTAAAATTTTAGTTTGAGTCTATGGAAATCAATTACGTTAAAATTGGTTTCCACAAAAAATAAACTACGTTAAAATTGGTTATGACAAAATGAAAGAAGAGAGAAAAGAGAGACTGCGGAAAGAAAAGGATTTCAACACAAATTAATCAAAAGCGGTGATCTTTCACAATTACTAGTTTAACTTTGTTCAAGAAAATTCAAGTAATATTAATCTTGCAAAAGTGATAACCTTACCTCTTATTATGTCGCAGCACCTTAAGAACCCGTACCGATAGCGACTTCCTTAACGACTTTATGATATTAACTAATTTAACTCCCTTGTAATATTGCCTAATTAACTTTGCATAGCTATGCTTGTTTATTTTTTGGGCAAATTTCGTCGGGGTTGCTGGGGTACTAAGTTTTTAATGCGATCCTTACCGTTCTGAAATCGATAATTCGACTTCTAATTTTTTTTATTTTATTGAATTCTCAAATTTCAAGTTTCCAACATAGGAATTGGAAAGTTTCCCGACGAGGTTGAATAATTGGGGAGCCCTAATTAATAAAATGGAACGATGCTAGATTTATGAATAATTAAGGTTGGGATTAAGGATTTCGAGATAGTTCTTGCAAGACAGTCCTCGTTATAGTAGTAAGGTGCACGAGTGGGTTGTACTTGTGGTGTCTCCAATTATACGTGCTAAGTACCTTAATTAACTCCATAATTAACGAAGCTTGTAAAAAGCAACATGGTTCCTCGGCAATTGTAGGAAGAAGATGGGAGCCATTTCATGGTAAGAATGTGGATCGTCCTTCCCAGATTCTGTTGTGTTTCACATTTGTTTATGGTTTCAAAATTTCCGAAGGAGAAAAATAATGGACGTAGAGGATGGAAGAAGAGAACCAAACAATGGAGTTCTTAGTTTTTGATTTAAGGGGTTCTTGTTAAAGGGCAGCAATGGAGAGGAGAGAGAAAGAGAGAGGAGAGGGACGAGAGAGGTTAGTTCTTTTTTGGTGAATTTTTAACTGGGCGCATTTGGGTCTTCTCAAGTGACTCCTTGCCAGAAATTTTTCGATTATGATGTTACCGGACTTGAGAGTTCAATAAAATTAAATACGGGAATCGAATTACTAATTTCTGAAAAGTAAGGACCGCATTAGTCATACCTAGGGACGTGGAGTGCAATTTACCATTTTTTCTTAACAATTAAACATTCCTCTTAATATGTGCGTAGTTATAATAAATGGCACCTCAACCCTTCTAATCTTATGTGCATGATGTCATCACAACAATATTAATTTGAAAACTGATTTCACCAAAATCGACCAAACATCGTTTTGAGAAAGCTTACATTTAAACCTCTATAAAATTACACACACAAAAAGTAGACCTATACAAAAAAAATAAAACAAAATAAAGCAAGGGGATAAATCTTAAGAAAATTTTGAGAGGAGATGAAAATTCTTGTCACGATGAGATACTATGTATTATTCAACAGAAAAATGTAAAATGTAGCAAAATAAAATATAGGACAAAAATTTCGTTATTCTAAAATTTAACACGATATAATTCATGCATGTCGTTACTCATAAGTACTCGTCAAGTCAAATTCGAGAGGTCCTCTTCGAAGAATCTAAAGGGTGTTGATTAACAAGTGATAAGTCTACATTATATTAATTTTGAATTCGAGACTAATGAATATAAATGCGTTATAATTGATTATAAAATTTGTTATTTTTTGTAGTGTTTAACACTGCTGTGTTCCCAAGTACTTGAATCCGAGATCTGTTGAAACAAATATTAGTAAATAATGGTTTAATACGAGTATGCAAATATAAATCGTAAGCATATAAAGAGAAGAGTTTAGAGGTATGCTCACAATCACACTTGTGAGTAAGTGTGTACAACCGTCTTCTTCGAGCTAGGGATTTCGGATGCAATCCTGGACGAGGCCACAGTTTTACCGTGTGCCCTTAAACTCTTATTACCCGCCTATATGCTTCAGGCCTCCGTGGGTAAGAGAGTTCCCAAGGTACAACGCCCAACCTCGTGTACGAAGGAAGCACTTTCGTACACCTTTCGAACCTTTCGTAGCCTTAGAACTCCGACACAAATGAAAGTGAGAAATGCTATGCTATGGAGGGAGAAGTAGAGAGCTCAAGGAAGAGTGTGAGCTGGGATGATTTGGAATGAAGGAGGTGGGCTCCTTTTATAGGCAGCCTTGGACCTCCAACAGCCAAATTCGGATTTAATAGGGCCATTAACTCACCCATTAAATGGGCTGTTACAAGACCCATAAAACCCCCATATTCATTAGGCTGTTATCCCATTTATTGGACGGGTCTGGATTGAGCACGGAGTGAAGGGATTGATTCCGTACGGTTTGGAGTGAAGGG
Source organism: Hypericum androsaemum (assembly GCA_963995505.1). Taxonomy (NCBI): domain Eukaryota; kingdom Viridiplantae; phylum Streptophyta; class Magnoliopsida; order Malpighiales; family Hypericaceae; genus Hypericum; species Hypericum androsaemum. The sequence goes on along the minus strand of OZ023192.1, from coordinate 5,545,542 downwards.
GGACCGCAGTGGCAAGCGTAGTTATGTGATAATGGCGAGTGCAGTTATGTGATGATGGCAAGCGCAGTTATGTGATAATGGCATGTGTATTTTGTGACAGTGGCAAGTCCCGTTGATGATAATGGCGCGCGTGGTTTTTTTCATTTTGGTCCCCCATATTTTAGCATTTTTGCAAAAAGGTCACACTGGCATGCGTAGTTATGTGATAGTGGCATGCGCAGTTATGTGATACTGGCATGCGCAGTCACGTGATAATGGCATTTGTATCCGGCCTGCGTTTGTGCGTGGCTTTTTTCATTTTGGTCCCGAAATTTTAGCGCGTTTGCAAAAAAGTCCCCGCGTGTCTTCATTCCGAACGGTTCGGAATCTGAGCATTCCGTGCCCAATCCAGATTCCAGAGTGTGGGCTTGTCCAAACGGAAGTCCAAGAAGCCCAGAGGACTTTTTGGGCCTAGGATCGCTACAACAAGTCCGGCCCAGTTCTAAAAAGATAAGGCCCTGGAACCTGGAACAATTCCCACAAACCCGCAACCCGCACCCGCACCCGCACTCGAGCCCGAGCCCGAGCCCGAGCCCGAGCCCGAGCCCGAGCCCGGCCCGGCCCGGTCCGGTCCGGGTCGGGACGGGGCGGGGCGGGGCGCACGCGCGTGCGTGCGTGCCGAGCCGAGCCGAGCCGGACGGACGGACGGCGCGAGAAGCCTCTCCCTTCTCCACCAGTTTACCCATGCTAGACTTCTAGTCCCTTATAAACTTGTCTCAGCATGGTGCGCTAACCAATGTGGGATTGTGCTTATTTTAATAACAACCATACCACTTTAAAGCCAATTTTTATTCACCCCGAGAATTGGATTTTCGCAAGTGTTATACATCGTTACGAAGCTCTATCAACGAGCTTCGTATTGACCTCACAAACACCCAAAATCAATTGGTGTGACCTTCAATTAAATTAGCTCAAAGTTGCCCACTAATTACTTAGTTATTATATTTAATAAGCCAATTTTTATTCACCCCGAGAATTGGATTTTCGCAAGTGTTATACATCGTTACGAAGCTCTATCAACGAGCTTCGTATTGACCTCACAAACACCCAAAATCAATTGGTGTGACCTTCAATTAAATTAGCTCAAAGTTGCCCACTAATTACTTAGTTATTATATTTAATTAGGATTCTCCCTCTAATTAAATATTTGGGCCAAAGCCCAATACACTCACTTGTATTGGGCCATCTCTTCCTTGGTTAATAAACCAATTCTCCAACAATCCCCCACATGAATGCAAATTGGCTTATATATAATATGAGCCTACCAATGCTACATGCAACTTGGAGTTCTGCGAGAATTTGTTGCATCAGGAACGGTGGTTGAAAGCCTTGAACCTTCCTTAGTGAAATACCTTCGGATATACTTGCCAACCAGTGGACGCGATGCCTTGAACTGTTCGGCGTTTCATGTATACCAAGACAAAGGTACTCACACAACTCCTTCTCAAACCACTACTTGGTTCTTTCGTTGTTGTCCATTTTGGCCCTGGACTGCCTTGGAAACATCATCGAATGCTCTAGAGATTTAGCCCTTAACTCATCTCATAGAAGCGGCCCCTTCACATTCGATATAGGTGATCTCTTATAAGGAGTATCCTGCCATACCCCACTAATATATATACTCGAAGTATAAGGATCATTAAAAGCTTAAAGCTTAACCTTCACATGGACAGGTCTATCACTCTTCCATCACAGGAATGGGCAAGGAACTCAATTTCTCGAGTGCTTTGTTCGACCCTAGCCTCACAATTCGGTTGTCCCTTTGAACCTGCAGATCAGGATTTACGATCCAGGTTGGGTTGCCATCATGGGTTTAGGTCATTTCGTGGGCTTTAATCCTATTCCCCTCGATGATACCTCAACTTGGTCTCTCGTTAGACCCTTAGTTAATGGATCCGCGATGTTCTCTTTTGACTTTACATAGTCTAAAGATATCACACCCGTTCTCAATAACGTTCTCACGGATTTATGTCTACGACGTATGTGTCTAGACTTTCCATTATACACATTATTTTGTGCTCTTCCAATAGCTGATTGACTATCACAGTGCACGCTAACGGGAGGCACTGGTTTTGACCACATCGGAATGTCCTCCAAGAAACTTCGGAGCCAATCCGCCTCTTCAGCTGCAAGATCCAACGCTATGAATTCTGATTCCATAGTTGATCTAGCAATGCAAGTTTGTTTGCATGATCTCCACGAGACCGCTGCTCCTCCAAATGTAAATATGTATCCGCTAGTGGATTTTATATTCTTGGAGTCCGAGATCCAGTTCGCGTCTGAATACCCTTCCAGAACGGCTGGATGTCTCGTATAGTGTAATCCAAAGTTAGCAGTGTACCTTAGATATCTAAGGACTCTAACTATCGCTTTCCAATGTTCATAATTGGGATTACTCGTATATCTCGATAATCTGTTAACCGAGTTTGCAATATCTGGTCTAGTACAGTCCATGAGGTACATTAGACTGCCTATAACTCTAGAATATTCTAGTTGTCTCACACTCTCTCCGCGATTCTTGCAGAGACTCGACACCACTTCCATAGGAGTTCTCGCAATTACATTGCTATCCTTATCGAATTTGTCAAGTATCTTTTCGACATAGTGACCTTGGGAAAGCGCGTAACCTTCTGAAGTCTTAGTGATTTTCATCCCAAGTATTACATCAGCTTGTCCCAAGTCTTTCATATCGAAATTTTGTGACAACATTTTCTTGGTAATTTTGATATTATCATTATTACCCACGATCAACATGTCATCTACGTAGAGACAAACTATCACATAGTCGTTATCATCTCCTTTCACGTAGACACATTTATCACATTGGTTTATCTGAAACCCGTTAGATAGCATTACACTATCAAACTTTTCGTGCCATTGTTTAGGTGCTTGTTTTAGTCCATACAAGGATTTTACAAGTTTACACACCTTATGTTCTTTACCTGAAACCACAAACCCTTCGGGTTGCTCCATGTAAATCTCCTCTTCCAAATCTCCATTAAGGAAGGCCGTCTTCACATCCATTTGATGGATCTCTAGGTTAAACAAAGCCGCCAAGGCTATGACTAACCTAATAGACGTTTTCCTGGAGACAGGAGCATATGTGTCAAAATAATCAACACCCTCAGTTTGCTTGTAGCCTTTAACAACAAGTCTCGCCTTGTACTTATCCACTGTACCATCAGGCTTCATCTTCTTTTTGAAGATCCACTTATGGCCTAGTGGTTTACTACCCGGAGGTAGATCTACTAGTTCCCAAGTGTGATTATGTAAGATAGACTCTATCTCACTATTCACCGCTTCCTTCCAAAGAGCAGAGTCTGTAGAAGACATTGCTTCTTTGTAGGTTACTGGATCCTTTTCTAACAGATATGTTAGGAAATCTGATCCGAAAGACTTTTCTTTTCTAGCCCTTTTCCCACGCCTAGGCTCTTCAACTTCATCTTGAGGTTTCTCTCCCCCCACATTGCTTCCACTTTGGTCAACTTGACGGTCAACACCAGTTCGAGCTTTGTGAGGAAAGGTTTCCTCAAAGAATGAAGCATCCCTAGCTTCTATGATAGTATTTACGTAGATATCAGAGTTATCTGACTTGTGTACCAAGAATCGATATGCAGCACTATCTTGTGCATAACCGATAAACACACAATCCACCGTCTTGGGTCCTATCCTTGTCCTTTTAGGAGGTGGGATCGGAACCTTAGCAAGACATCCCCAAACTCTTAGGAACTTATAGCTAGGCGCATGACCTTTCCATAATTCGTAAGGTGTTTTAGCCAACTTTTTATGTGGTACCCTGTTGAGCACATAGTTGGCCGAAAGCACCGCTTCCCCCCACAAATTCCTTGGTAATCCGGAACTGATAAGCATCGCATTCATCATTTCCTTAAGCGTCCTATTCTTCCTTTCCGCAATTCCATTTTGCTCGGGAGAATAAGGCGCCGTGGTTTGATGAATGATTCCATTCTCGGCACAAACTTGTGCAAATGGAGATTCATATTCACCACCTCGGTCACTTCGAAGATTTTTGATCTTCTTGCCAAGTTGGTTCTCAACTTCATTCTTATAGTGAATGAACATGTCTATTGCTTCGTCTTTACTTCTCATCAAGTAGACATAGCAATACCTCGTACAATCATCGATAAAAGTTATAAAATAATTTTTACCGCCACGCGTTTGTACGTATTTTAAATCACATACATCGGTGTGGATTAAATCCAACGGTTCTGTCCTTCGCTCAATCGAGTGGGAAGATGCTTTGGCGTACTTGGCCTCAACACAAGTCTCGCACTTATGTTTGTGATCGATGTTAAACTTTGGTAGTAGGTTAAGTGATATTAGCCTTTGCAAAGACTTATAGTTCACATGACCCAGTCTACCATGCCACAAATATGACGAATCCCGAGAATAAGCAACCTTCACTTTCTCATTGGCCTTATCGGCAACATTCATTACATTATTGCTCGTGCTAGCCTTATTGGCGGCACCCACATCAATCTTATCACTAGACTTTGCCTTGGGAGCTAAAGTCATTACACTCATCTTAAAAAGATTGTTGGTCAAGTAACCCTTGCCAACGAACATCCCTCCCTTGGACATGATGACCTTGTCGGACTCGAACACAAGCCGAAAGCCCCTCTTGTTGAGCACCACTCCGGAGATAAGATTCTTTCGAATCTCGGGCACATGCAGCACATCAGTCAAGGTCAGCTCCTTGCCCGAGGTCATCTTCAGCATGACCGTCCCCTTGCCTTCAACCTTCGAGACTGCAGAATTTCCCATGTAGCAGTTCTCATCATCGACCGGTTGATAGGTCTTGAACATCCATTTGTTGGCACAAATATGGCGGGTAGCCCCCGTGTCCACCCACCATTCCTTCGAGTTCCCACCCACGAGGTTCACCTCGGACACAACGGCCGTGAGGTGCATCTCATCGAGGTCGGAGCTCAAGCTAGCCTCCGCAATGTTAGCATTGGCGGGCTTCTTCTTCTTGCCCTTGCTTGGTCCTGCCGTCTTCTTACCCTCCGCGGCTAGACGTTTGTAGCAATCTTTGGCACGATGGCCGGTCTTGTTGCAAACAAAGCAGGCACCAGTAAAGCTCTTGTTCTGAGCATCTCCCTTGGTGTCATTTGAGCGTTTCCGCTTGTTCCCACGGGAGCTCCCCCCGGTCTCGACCACATTGGCCTTAGCATCCATACCACTTGGTTTCTTATCAACCTTTCGGTTGTCTTGCTCGATGCGCAACCTTCGGATAAGGTCCTCGAGAGTCATCTTCTTCCTCTTGTGCTTGAGGTACATCTTGAAGTCCTTCCAAGATGGTGGTAATTTCTCAATTACCATCGCCACTTGGAGGGCATCATTGATGGCCATTTCCTCCGTTGCAAGATCATGAAAGATCAATTGCAACTCTTCGCATTGTTCCACAACGCTCTTTCCATCGACCATCCGATAGTCGTGGAAGCGCCCGGCCACAAATTTCTTTGCACCGGCGTCGTCAACTTTATATTTGTGCTCCAACGATTCCCAAAGATCCTTAGACGTTTCTTTGGTATAGTAGACGCCGTAAAGCGAATCGTCGAGAGAACCCAATATATAGTTGCGACATAGGTAATCTTCATGTACCCATGCGCTGTGGATCGCAGTTTGATGCGGATCACTCACATTCTCTTTGGGTTTCTCTTCCTTGACATACCGGCTAAAGTTCAAGGCGATCAAGTAGAACAACATTTTTTGTTGCCATCTCTTGAAATTTCCACTCTTGAACTTTTCCGGTTTCTCAAGATGAGAGTACGGCAGTGGCATTGGGTGTCTATGACCCGGCATTACGGCCTCAGCGCCGCTAGCCCTCACAACAGGAACCTCCTCGTTCAAGTTGTCGTTATCGGTGTTCGTCGCACCGGAGTTGTTGAGTGGGGGAGAGTTGTTATCAGCCATATAAAAAATATAGAATTTAGTAAGAAACCAGTTTCAACAATACAAATTAAAAGTAGTACTTAATTGGTTCGAACCCCACAATATTCTGCACTTTGAATGATCAGTAACGATCGTAACAGGTAAATACTTACCCCGAGCTACAAGATTATAATCAATTGGTGAAATAAATTATAACGATAACTCTATTAATTATCTTACCAGTGAGCAAATACAATTAAAATTCAAAACTGCAACGTGAAAATTATTAATTGCATGAACAACCCAGTAGACAATTAATCGTTCTCGAAAAGATGATTAAAGTACGTAGGCGAATCTTATATATATTTTCTAAATAGTCACCATAATCTACTAATATTTATGATTAATAAGAGTTTAAGATTGTTGAAACAAATATTAGTAAATAATGGTTTAATACGAGTATGCAAATATAAATCGTAAGCATATAAAGAGAAGAGTTTAGAGGTATGCTCACAATCACACTTGTGAGTAAGTGTGTACAACCGTCTTCTTCGAGCTAGGGATTTCGGATGCAATCCTGGACGAGGCCACAGTTTTACCGTGTGCCCTTAAACTCTTATTACCCGCCTATATGCTTCAGGCCTCCGTGGGTAAGAGAGTTCCCAAGGTACAACGCCCAACCTCGTGTACGAAGGAAGCACTTTCGTACACCTTTCGAACCTTTCGTAGCCTTAGAACTCCGACACAAATGAAAGTGAGAAATGCTATGCTATGGAGGGAGAAGTAGAGAGCTCAAGGAAGAGTGTGAGCTGGGATGATTTGGAATGAAGGAGGTGGGCTCCTTTTATAGGCAGCCTTGGACCTCCAACAGCCAAATTCGGATTTAATAGGGCCATTAACCCACCCATTAAATTCCCATTTATTGGTTTGAATTTAAATTCGAAATTTAAATTCAAAGCCACCTGGAGGGTGAAGAAGGTTCCAGAGTGTGGGCTTGTCCAAACGGAAGTCCAAGAAGCCCAGAGGACTTTTTGGGCCTAGGATCGCTACAACAAGTCCCGCACCCGCACCCGCACCCGCACCCGAGCCCGAGCCCGAGCCCGAGCCCGAGCCCGAGCCCAGGCCCGGCCCGGTCCGGTCCGGGTCGGGACGGGGCGGGGCGGGGCGGGGCGCGCGCGCGTGCGTGCGTGCCGAGCCGAGCCGAGCCGGACGGACGGACGGACGGACGGCGCGAGAAGCCTCTCCCTTCTCCACCAGTTTACCCATGTTAGACTTCTAGTCCCTTATAAACTTGTCTCAGCATGGTGCGCTAACCAATGTGGGATTGTGCTTATTTTAATAACAACCATACCACTTTAAAGCCAATTTTTATTCACCCCGAGAATTGGATTTTCGCAAGTGTTATACATCGTTACGAAGCTCTATCAACGAGCTTCGTATTGACCTCACAAACACCCAAAATCAATTGGTGTGACCTTCAATTAAATTAGCTCAAAGTTGTCCACTAATTACTTAGTTATTATATTTAATTAGGATTCTCCCTCTAATTAAATATTTGGGCCAAAGCCCAATACACTCACTTGTATTGGGCCATCTCTTCCTTGGTTAATAAACCAATTCTCCAACAAGACCTTGGTTAAGTTAGAACAATTCTCTTACCAGTTGATCTAAGTGCTTTGTTGGTATAAATATCTATTTTCTAACAACAATAACAACAAAATATTCCATAGGTGTTTCTAATGTCAGTAGTTTTTGGTAAAGAAATCCTGGTTGGCAGATTAAACCAAATAGATAATGGGATGATAGTCCCCTTTTCAAATACAGTGGTAATAAAATTAAAGAGGAGAGAAAAAAGATTTTGTGGAAAGAGAAGGATTCTAATCCAAATTAAGTAAAAATAAAAACTTTTTAAAGTTATTAATTTAACTTTGTTAAAGAAAATTCAAAGTAATTAATGCACGTCATATTGCATACAAATGCATAGCGTTAACTAGTGAGAATTTATTTAAGTGGTAAAATATTTAAATTTTTTATCTTAAATCGAATCTTATGAATAAAAAACATCTTATTAAAATAGTTATCGGATCATCCAATAATGTTGGATTCAATATTCTAATAATGGACCGGAGAGATTTTGTGGAAAGACAAGAATTTTAAACACAAATTAAGCAAAAGTGAACATATTTCGAAGTTACCAATCTAACTTTGTTAAAGAAATTATCAACGTAATTTATGCATGCCATATTGTATACAAAAGTCTAAGCATTAACTGATGAGTATTAGATGAATAGTACTCGAATCTGAATAATAAAACGCACACAAAAATATATAGAGAGAGAGCGTCCGCGTCCCTTTCATCTTCCTCCTAAAGGCTAAAAAGGAAACCACGTTGCATGGCTGGAACCCCCAACAATGGAACTTGGCCTCCCTCCTAAAAATAGCAGCTTCTTAATGCAGCAAGAGCATCTTTTCCATTTTCCCCTCACTCCCTCTTTTCCCCGTCGCCAAAAGCCAGGCCCCACCAATGAGCTACCGAAACGGAAACCCCCGAAACCCATTCCAGGTCAATGATGCACAGGCAAACAACTCATACAGACTCCTTCCCTTCCCTTCCTCCGGACCAAGTACCAGCGGCTCATTCTCCGGAATTTGAACGGAGATGGGGGCTTCTTCTGTGATCCTCCTCGCTTTGCTGTTGTTATATGTGGCGGTGGTGATGTTGTCGCCGGTGGACTGCACCGGCAAGGTGATGAAGCTGCAGAAGAGGGCCCCGCCTCAGCTCTCTTCGTCGTCGTCGTCTTCGCACTGGGACAAGGCGGTGGCGCACGACAGGGCGCGCCACCCGCGGGTCTTTAGCGGCATCGTCGACTTCCCCATCTTCGGGAACCCCAGTCTCTTTGATATTGGGTAAGTCCATGTTTAGCCAGTGATTCTCTCTCCACTGATTTCCAGTTTAGTGTGAGGATTGTTTCTCTTTTTTGTTTATAGATTAGGCCAGAAATGTGTCAACTCTTGGACCTCCTAGCCTTGATCAAAATTCACACAGCTACTCTTACTGAACTCCCTTTTTTTTTTCTGAGGCCGAGCTTCTCCGTTTGCTTGTAAATTAGGACGTTAGGTCCACTTTATTTTTCTTTTGTGATTTTGAATCTTATTTGAATTGATTGTAGTATTGGCAAATAGTAAAATCGGGTGATTAAAGAGTCTTGATTATGAATATTCGATTATGAATATTTTTATTATTGATTATTATGAACATATTAAATGAATATGCAACTTTTTTTTAATCATATAAATTTGTATGCTAGACAATTTTAATATGAAATCTATTGAATATTCATTCTCATTATCATTTGAAAAGAGTTCCAATGCAGAATTCCACTCTATCGTGGGTATTAACATTAGTTCAAATGCGTTAACGTGCACTATTACATTGTTCCACATTACCGTACGTAAATTTTTACACACCAAGTGGAGTTTGAACTTAGAATCTTCGTCAAATTTTATACACATTTTAATGCCCTTTGGTGCAAAAAAAAAACAGTTAAAAGATTGTATTAGAAATGGTTTCTCAAGGTTGAGATTTTCCTGGAAACGGGAGATTTTATGTTGTGGTTTTTTTAATAAAAAATTTAGATAAATTGGTCTAAATCTCTGAAATTTTAACAATATTAAAATTTAATCCGTCCCAACTCAAGTTTAGAAGGGGACCCGTTTTCATGACCACCACTCTGGGATGGTTTTTATGTTGTGGTTTGTTGCAGAAGCTTTGGTGTCATTTATGTTAACGTTACGACATTAGGCTTAACTGGGTGATCGGTCGTTCGGTCTAAAAGTGTAGACGCTAGAACGAATTAAGCAAGAAAGAACAAAAAGCCCGGAAGACAAGGGAATTCTGGGAGCTTGTCATATCCTTTTGGGGTTCCAACGAGACAGACAGACCAAAGGAAGGGAAAGTGGTGAAGCGGAGGAGCCTCGGGTAACGTTAGGGTTCCCTCCTTTTAATCAAGTAGGCGGAGTATATGAAAGTGGAAATGGCGAGTTTGTACTTAGATGAGGGAGGGAGCATGTTAGTTGGGAATTGTTTGTAGAGGATCCGTGTCAGAGGTTTGGCACGAGGAACACGGCAAGTGTGATCGAGGAACTCCATAATCTAATAAGGCAGGCAGGCAAGCAGTTGAGAAGTGTTCTTTGACTAGGTACGGAGATTCGAAGAGTTGAAAGGTATGATGTTGTGCGAGAACTCGTTCTGAAGACGAGATCAAGTCTTAGGTTAGTAGCCACGCGCTAACCCGAGACTCGTTCGTTCTTTACTACTGCTTTGGAAAATGCCTTTTGGTGGAGTCGTTTAAAAGAGGAAAATGGGTGAAAGTGACTACGAAGATGACAGCAGCAACAAGGAAGAGGGTCAGGAAAAATGTGATGTTTATTGGCAACAATGCAGATATGAAGGTAGAAGCAGATGATAGTTCAGATTTTTTAGTTACTTGCGGAGGATTGGGAGGTCAATCTTCTGGTGAGGCCTCTTCTAAGAATGGTTCTGATTCTTCTGAAGAAGAAGAGTCAATGGTGTACATGAAAATGCTTTACAAAAGAGTTCTGGTTTAGCTTGCTCCCAAGACGCAGAGGCTTGTTTGCAACAAAGCTAAGAACTTCGACTGATTGCAGCAACATATCTAACACAGAACTTCGACCTGCAAGTTTGGTTGGAGAAATCTTTCAATACAGTGATTCTGGTGCAAAATCTGAAGTTCATGTACTGGCAGTTTCTGGCAACAAGGGAGGATGTGATTCGGAAAAGCCACTGAATAATGATGAATCCAGTTCAGCGGCTGATTTTGAGGATTTCACTGATCTCCTACGCGTAATAGTTGGCGAGGTTGGAATGGCCAATGAGGTTACAAACAAACTCAGGTTGTTCAACTGGTTTCCTTTGATGATAAGAAGATGCCTTGGCTACTTGAAAAGCATCCTGGAATGATCGGTGATGGTGATATCCTCCTAGTCCTTGCTTCAAAGACAGCGACTGTGGATGAGATTGACTCACAACTTGCAAAAAAGGGGTTTAAAGTAACAACTGAGGACGAGATTGATGCTGGTGGGCTCACTAGTGACGCTGGTGGTTCTTCGAATTCAAGACTGGTTTTTGGGGAATGTCATCTCTGGTTTAACATTGCAGAGTCCAATGGCTGCTTGCTTACTTTGGAGTTGAATCCCATGTCATGGACCAAGTTCTCAAGTACAATTCCCTTGTGAGAGAGAATTTGTGGCCTTCGTGGAAGAAACTTGTTAAGGCAGAAGATGATCTCTCAAGTTGGAAATGGTTTTCAATCTTCCATTTCATGCAGCTGATGTAATCTTGTTTTTAATTGACACTTATGATCATGTTTGATCCTTGAGGTCAAGGATCTCACGAGGGGAGGGTAATGTTACGTTAGTCATTAGGTACGATAAAGGGGGAACATTAGGAAGGATGTTGGACAATCACTTCATTTTCTTGGAATACAACTATCTTTTCTCTCGTTATCTCTCCCTGTTTATCTGTTGTCATTACGTTAAGTGCTGTGAGAAAAAAGACTGAAGAAGATTGCTGGGAAGTTTTGTGGTTTGGGTATATATTACCAAATAAGAGGTCTACTAAAGAAACAGGGATCAATTTAAGCCTTGGTTAGCTCTTTTAGTTCAACAGGTAGCCTAGATGAGTAGATGGGAAAGGGAGAAAGCTAATGTCCACATGGGGAGAGGGAGATTGCTCTTTCAGTTGGTTAGCTCTAATGACCTGATCTTCCACATAATCCTTTGCTATCAAATCTCATGATCTCTGCCCTTGACTTCCAAAGAATCAGCTGTCCTGTTATGTAAATGTTGCTGCAATTTCTCTTTCCCAATTAGCTTTGCTGCAATCTCTCTTTACCATATCTGCTCAACTTGTACAAAACTGTATAAATGTATTGCTAAGAGATGAATGAAAATCAACAAGACTAGAAGTCTTTCTACCAACATTCTTTCCTTTCAATCAAAATGTTAATCTTGCATGCCACGACTTTTGTCCTGTATAATGACTAATTCTTGGTTAATTGTTTGTTTTCAGAGAATATTACACTACAGTGCATCTGGGCACTCCTCCTCAGGAGTTCCATGTCCAGTTTGACACTGGAAGCGATGTTTTGTGGGTGGCCTGCACTGGCTGCAGGGACTGCTCTCTTTCTACCTCCATAAATGTAAAAAACTCGAACAACTATTCTTTCTTTGCTTTCTTTATTTTTATTTTTAATGATCTCTAACTTGGCTTTGCAGATCCGGCTCAATTGGTTCAATATTTCTGCATCGCCCACTGCCCAGGTGGTCTCGTGTTCAGATCCTGTTTGCACGTCAACAGCTTTTGAACCAGTTCAGTGTATCATTGACCATTGCTATTACACAATTAGTTATCAAGACGGTAGTGGAACGTATGGCTACTATGTAGCCGACATTTTTAACTTTGATGCTCTAACAGCACAATCAACTATCCATTTTGCTGATGACATTGTTTTTGGGTAAGCTCCTCTTATTAAAAAATGAATAGCCTTTTTCTTTCTATACTTCCTTTTCCTACTGCAAAATCTCATGTTTTGGATGGTGATATTGTCAACAGGTGTAGCACCAACGAGTCTGGTAGACTCCTAACGACGTTTAATGCTCTTGATGGTACCCTTGGCTTCGGTCAAGGGAAGTTGTCCGTCATATCTCAGCTCTCATCCAAACACTTCACCCCTGGGGTTTTTTCTCATTGCCTAAGAGGCGATGGCAATGGTACGCTGGTGCTTGGGGAGGCTGTGGAGCCAGGGATTATCTATACTCCTCTTCTGCCATCGGGGTGTGACGTTTTCCTTAAACTTGTTTGTTTAAATTTTAGATTTGAGTTGTTAAATTTGACTCTTTACTAAAACTTCATTACAGGCCACATTACACTGTGGATCTCCGTAGCATTTCTGTCAATGGACAGACAATATTTGCTACGGGATCTACTCAAGAAATTATTGTTGATTCGGGATCAACGTTAGCGTACCTCGTGGAGGAGGATTTCGACGCCCTCACACATGCGGTAAGCATAAATATTGTGTCTTTGTTTGTGTTTCCCCGTGAACTGGTGTCTGTTATTCACTGTTGTTTGTTCCTGGTTGTGCACCTTAATAGCTTGAAGCAGTACGAATGAATTTGACAAACCTTCTACTCTTCTTTCCCATCTAGGTAACGGCCGCTGTCACACCGTCAGTTACTCCTGTACGTCAGGGAGAACTTCAGTGCTATCGAGCGTCTACTGGGTTTGTTCTCTTTCTTTTTTCTTATCTAATAAGGCGAGCTAACTATGACTACATCTAGAAACGCCTTTTAGTCTTTGTCAGTTATATTGTTTATCATGTTCCTTACAAAATAATCGAATGATTCATGTGTAGCACTATATTCCCTGCTGTCAGCCTCAACTTTGCTGGTGGATCTTCCATGTCGTTAAATCTAGAAGACTATCTTATAGATTATGGTTTGCAAGTAAGTCAGTCCACTTTTCTGTTAGCTATTTGTAAATAGAAAATATATGAGTTTTATGTTATTTATTTCCACTATCTATTTTAAACGCAGGGAGGAGATCGCATATGGTGCATCGGTTTTCAAAAAGCTCGAGTTAATATTTTGGGAGGTTAGTTTGACATCAGACGTTCCAATAAGGTTGCCTGTTACTTATTATCTGCTGTGACAAATGTTTGAGGATATTGATTATCTGGTTCAATATTTTGCAGATATCGTATTGAAGAACAAAATCGTTGTGTACGATTTGGAGCGTCGACGGATTGGTTGGACCAATTATAACTGTAAGTTGATAACACCACAAGCAGAACTCTTGATCCCCTTCATTTTCATGTTTCCGGCTCCATTTGACACTCAATTGTATTTGTCAGGTTCATTATCCCTTAATGTGTCCACGGTTTACACTGGAGACTCCACCGGTGCACTATACCACAACTACAACAAATTCAACTTGCTTCTTGTTGTTTGCATATTTGTCCACTTTGTTGGTTAGCAGAGTTGTAGCGTACATTGAGTATGGCAGAACTGGGATGTTTGTGGATCTGAATTTGTAGTTGATATATTTAACTAGCCCCAAATAAAACTTAGATTGATAGAGGCTCTTTGTGTATGTGTAATGCGATTGCATTTATTTGTGTATGTTGGTTATTATCGCCTTCCCGGTTCAGTTATTTGTGTTTGATTGAGCTTTTTTCGCATTGTGGACGTGCTGCTTTTACTGATTTCACTCAAGACCTCATCTTGTTTGATTGGAAGGTTGATAACGAGTCCTGTTTGTGTGGTTCCGTTGAGGTGTCATGAACGGGAAGAATCGATCAATTGCACTTTGAGCGGGTTCCTATGTGGTTTTGTTTGGTGAAGTTTTGTCACTCCTCAGCTAGTGTATATGATGGTAGTAGGGTTATGCAGGTTTGAAGTGAAGAGATGAACGGGTTCAAGGCTTTCAAAGCATCAATTTCCAATTGTGTGGATGCCTAATCTGTACATAACCACCTTGGTAAGGGTTATTCCGGGGACTGGACATGCGGATTTTGGAGGCAGTAAAACTAACTACGCAAGTGTAACCGAACGGTTACTCAGAGGAACAACCCAGGTATGATGTATCAGCGGAATGATTGACGACCAGGTCTCTGTTTAGAATGTGATTGTTTTTTGGATCAGGTAAAGAGAGGCTTGGTAGTGTTTGAGAGAGAGAGAGTAGATGTTAGCCACTCATTAGTCCCCTTCTTCTGTTGTTTGTATCAAAGAATGCATTATCCGGAACCGGAAGTATGTGATGCCTAGTTTGTGCTAAACTCTTTCTTCACATCACATCACATCACATCACATCACATCACATGGTATATAATACAAAGTTATAATTGTTACATGTCAACACATCCACCATGGTTTTCTTTCTCGCACGATTGATATTACGTGGACAAAATGAGGAGCGAGGGTGACCGGGGCAAAACGACCACTAACACGGAAGCGGCTAAGAAGGATGGCCGGTCGTCCGAGGTGCAGTGGCTTAGGAGACACATGGGGTTGGCGTGCTTCAAGTATCTTTTTAGTCGGGCAATAGGATGATGGGCCACCGTTTATGACTTAAGATTGTTGTTTTGGGCCTTCTTCTTTTTTTGTGCCCATTTCTTTATATTAGTTTTTTTTTGGGGGTGATATTTCTTTATATTAGTTATGGACTCACTATATAGGTAACGAAAGAGAAGAAGTAAGGCATGGAAAAACTATTTGTGTTGAACTTGACAGTTTTGTAAAAGAAAAGGACTCTCTTCTTAATCTTTATCTTCTTCTTGGATTCAAGTAGCCACTTTGAAATTTTCGAGTAGCTTTGAATATCAGTTTCTCGAGCATCTACCTCCAAAGCCAAACTATTTATTCTTGCAACAATTGATGGGTTGGTTACCCGATTCCTTGTGAAAAGGAAATAAAAGGCATTTGGCCTTGTGTGTACCGGGGGGATGCAGAGAAAAGAAATTGACTTGTAAAACGACGAACAACTTCCCCCACACACAGACAAAAATAGACTTGCGCAATAAACCAATTCAGCGACTTGGTTTGCAATTCTCCCGATTCTCTCAAGTTCACAAGAAGGCATTTATCATTTTTTACTTTGATAATTCGTGAGCAAGATTTCGTTACGAGATATTTTAATTTTGCATTATAATGAATTCGTTCATTAATTAATTCAAGATTTTTGGTTACATATTGACGAAACTATAATTAAAAATCATCATTGGTATCAGAGCTTGTTGAGTTTTTGTTCTGGTTAGAAATCATTTTTTGAAAACAAATACTTATGACTAATTATTTTTGTTCAAAAATCGGATTTTATGAAAGAGAATCCTCACTGTTGTCGCATAATTGGAAATATTCTAGTGATTGAAATGCAATTATTGGAACCAGTATGCGCACCCTGAGTGAGGACTGAAGCGTATATGCTGTGCATAATGAGTTATGTCCTTATTTGACAACGCAAAACCGTTTCGGTACTGTTATGAAATTATCCGCAATTCGGGGGATGAACCCTACTAAAAATCAAAATTGGGGATTTCCTTCCCCCGAACCCCAATTCGTTGAATCTTTGGTGGACACGCTGAAGGCTCCCAGAGGTTCGATGGGCCACAGACCGATGCCGTTCAACACGTGGGTGAGATGAACAAGACGAGAACCGTGAATTGAGGTACTGGTTCGCTCCATATTTGTTTTGTCGGGAGAACTCGCCTCTATGCGATTCTTGTTCAATCCCTTCGACCAAGAAACGTTTCTTCGCGAAGGAGTTCAACAGGACGTCAATCCAAGACGCCGAAGACGAATTCAATCGAATTCTGGACAGTTTATTCAAGGCGAACGAAGACATGGACATTTTTTTTGTTTCTTTGTTCGGGATTTCAATGGACGAAAGACCCAAAGTTTTTTGCTCCAAGTTTTTTGGATGAAGGCAGGCCATGGTCTAGGTGTTGATGACAGCGGCAGTCCCGGCGAAGACATGCCGATGGTTTCCGGTGAGAAGTTCTACCGGCGGCGTTCATGGATTTTTTGCTTCAGTGACCGGTTTTCGCTCGAGGAAGAATTGGTTGACCTAAAGTCAACGTTGTTGTTAGGTCACCCACACATGCACGCGGCTCACTTTGACCAAAAAAGTTCACGCGGGCCTGCTGTCATTTATTCTTTTGGGCTTGTTATATTCAAGAAAACTAAGATTATAAAAGAAATATTTTAACAAATTAGTTTTGAAAATTATTATGATAATTTTATGGAACCAAAAAATATATTTTTTGATAAGTTCAAAAAATATTTTTTCTAATTTTTTTAAGTTTAGACACTAAAAATTATGGAAAATAACATGACCTATAAAGATTACGCAATTATGCCTCAATTGTGGAATTTTTTTATGCTCATCATCATTGTTATGATTAAAACTTATGAATTTTATTCTTAGGGACTACTTAAGTATTAACCCAATTAACTTGCATTATGATTCAAATTTACGATGAAAACGTATAGAATTTCGCTCATTCTTAACAAGCCAGAGCGCTTTTCGAAAGTACGCAACATGCGTAGGAAGATATTGAAGCATATCTGCTAGAGGGAGCATAAAGATAACGAAAGACTGCTTATGTAGCATATGATTTCTGTTCATAAGAAGATGCAAGAATGCATCTGGGCTAGTGGTTATGGCCGCAAAACTAATTGGCGCTTGATGTTCAATGATCTCCTAGCCACGATGAAGATAGCGAAAAATATTGAATTTTTCGTGCCTCTTAGAAATGGCACTACACACAAGAGCGCTTTGAAATGTCTCATTTTATATATGGACAGAACGGGAATACTGGAGGAAATTCCTACAATGCTCCGATGGAGTTACGAAGTGAGCGATTAGTACATTGCTTCTGCACTTGGGGATACGTTTTCAATTTTTTGTATCCTAGTGTCAGGAAGATCATAGATTCGGTGCAAGTTAATGTCTTGTAGGGATAGATCCTCATTGTTTATGCGTAGAAATTTTAAGTATTTTAGGTCGTATTGGAAGTTTCTTGTACATATGTGTTTAGAACTGCATGTATAATGAAGACATATTTGTATTTGTAATTAAATAAATTTATTTATTTAATTACAAACTGGAAATATCCACTTGAATTTACTGCCAAAGAACTTGTAACATTTAAAGCTTGAAATTAATTCTCAGAAGGTGAGGAAAAACATGTTTGTGATCTACTTCGAATTAGAGGTTAATTAAGAACTTTATTTTGTTTAGAGTTATGAATGCATAATAAATTAAATTGTGTTGCTGAAATAAAATTCTAACACATAACCTTCATAATTCTCGAGGCAATATGATTACTTTCAAGTCCTATGTGTTAAAAGAATAATAGGTTTAAGAGATCGTAAATACGGGGCAATCTCGTCTTACGAAAAAAGAGTAAAACTCTTATCTCGACCTTAGATTCTAATCAAATATATCACCTCCGATAAATAACACGTGGGACAATGATCTCCGACTTTTGAGTTTGAGTTTTCTGTGATGCCAGACAGTTTTTGCTAGGGGTCGAAAACAAAAGTTTGTCATGCCAGACGCCGGAGTTTGCCGTGATTTCGGACAACCATTTTGCTAGGGGATTTTGGTTGTGTGGCGCCAGAGGTTGAGCCACACGCCCGGAGGTCTCGGGTTCCTCCCTCGTTGTCGTCTCCCACTTGTTTTGGGTTTTTATTTATTTAATTGTAGGGGCAATGTCATTTCATAAATAAAATAATAATAAAACGTAATGACCAAACACCATATTTGAATATAAAATCGTATATTTGATCAAACATCAGGAACGTTTTATTATTGTACAGATTTGATTATTGAAGAAAAGAATTGGTAACCATGACATACACATACGACGACATCAAACTTTATTAGCATTCGATTGAAGAATCAAACATTAATAATCTTGTGTTTATTATTTATTGTGTTTGATAAGTCAAAACACTGTTTTACATATTAAATTCGACATATGTTAATTTCCAGAAATTAAAGTAGCGGCATCAAATACTTTTTTCTTTGACCAACAATTGCACATGTGTGCTTGGCAAAAACAAGTATTTTCAGGATCGGGACATATTTGAGGATTGCAAGCTGGTCCTATTATTAGGCACTCTTTATCGTTCTGGCAAACCCCGGGACCACCTACATTTCTTGCTTCAATTTTCACATGAGCGCCTGAACTTATTACATACATTAAAAAAATATTATTAATCATTATATAAGTGACCAACGATAAATTCAAAAGATTTTATAAAAAACGTTATAGTAAAAGCATGGAAAGGAAAAGCAAACTAACATGACGCAATCAGAACAAATATGAGCAAAAAAGTGAGCTTGTCTTGAGACATGTTAACTGGTATATTCTTTTTTTGTTATTCAACAATCTTTATTTTTTGTCTCTTGTGAACATCAACGGATCCTTCCAAGCCTATATATATATCGATTTCCAAAAGAGAGGAATGGTATTTTTTTTAAATGACTATTTAAGGAAAAAAATTAAATATAGCATTTAATATAATTGACTGGATATGTAATCACTGTTGATCTTGATTCTGATTTGGAAGGTCTATTTTTGGGTCGAAACTAATTTATACTTAGATATGATTTCATATGATGAAAAAGTTTTATCTGTGAATTAAATAAATATGTATTTTAATCTCTGTTTATTTAGTTTCTTTATTTCGAAATATCTGCTTTTTAGATTAAAAAAACTATCTAACATAAGGATATCTATCGAGTTAACTAATTCAAATTTAATATAAGTAAAACTTCTTAGGACGACAAAACTCTCCTTCTAAGATTTAGTTCTCGCATTCAAAATCCAGAATTTGGAAGTTCTTGTTTACGTAAATATTAATTCATGTCTACAAATACAGAATCTAATTTATGTTTTACAACAACTTTTTTATAGACACCATAATGGTAAAAATATATTGAAAATGACAGTAAAAAGAATGAAAATATATCACTTAATTCCATTGGAAGAATATTCTAAGAAATCATTATTTAATTTGTTTCTTTATGTGGAAGTTATTGGATAAACACCAAAAAAGTTCATTTCATGTAAGAAGTTTTTTTTTGAATTCTTATTTGGAAAGTTCTATTTTTGGGGTAAAAAATAATTTATTGGAAAGTTCTATTTTTGGAACGAAATTCTATTTGTGAATTGATTGGATATGTATTTTTTTATCACTATTTATTATTTAGTTTCTTTATTTCAAAATGTCTTTCTTGGGAATCAAACTAAATAATATCTATGTGTCCATTAGGTGTGATCCAAGTTTGATATACGGGTAGAAACGATAAAACTATTCCTACCGATATTTAATGTACATGATATTTATTATAATTTTCTATACCGTATTGATAAAAATTTGTAGGTCTATTATAGGGATGACATAAATATTCATACCCTACGGGTCGGGTCCTACCCTTACCCCGTGGGTTAAGGATCTGTTGATTTTGACTGGGTTTAGGATAGGGTAGGGTAGGAGTATGAGTCCACTTTTAGAGTATGAGTCTAGGGTAGCGTATGAATCCTATGAATTCATACCCTACCCTTACCATTTTACTATATTTTGGACCCTACCCTAGGTAGACCCTGATTAGACACTAAATAGACCTATTTATTTCTATTTTTTTACTTATAAATTGTCATAGATTTCTCAAATATTCTAAAATATGATTCATGTTATTGACTCCAAATTGGAGGTACATATAATTCTAATTTTCTTTATTGATATACAAATAATTTTATGATTAATCTTCACATATTAGTTATTATTTATTTAAAATCTTATCCTACCCTTCCCATCGCCATCCCTAATCTAATATGCAATCTAAAACGAAGATAAATAAAATTGATAACAATTTTGATTAACTTTATTGATTATTTAAATCGAGTGATTAAAAAGTAGGAATAGAAAAGTTGACATATGTATAATGGTTGGGCTTGTGTCCAAGGTTTTAAAATACGCGGTCCGATCAACAGTTTGACCGATTGGACCTTGATTCGGTATAAATAGCGTACCGAGTTTGGCCAAAAAATATCAACATTACAATTCACCCAAAAATTGGTCGGATTGGGTGGTTCGACCAAATTTTTGATCCCGTATTTTCCTATTGATAAGATTTAACCAAAAAAATAGGATTTTCTTGATGGTGGGTCAAAAAATTAGAATTTTTTCAGTTCGGGTTTTTGATTTTGGTGAGGTTTTTTTTTTTAGATTTCAAGGTTGTGGAGTGTCAAAAAAGAGGAAAAAAAATTGTACCTATTTATTTTTTGGAAAGAGTAACTGAGGTATTGGGCTGGATAGTGGGGTAGGGGTAACCCATTCCTTTATATAATAAGCTGCTGTCTTTATCGAATAATGGAAATAAATCATTCCACGACACCCAACTCTTTCCTCTCTTTGATCATAAGGAAGAGCATCCTTCTCTTTTAAATCCTTAGTCGGCCGACGAAAACCCTCTTTGTTGCAGACGTATTTGACATAGTATATGTATTCAGGCTATTGATAATCTGCCATCTCCTATATTGAATACGCACACCAAATCATTTTTGGTGGGCGTAAGAATAGTAAATTCTCGCAGATCATCATATGTTGCAAACTATTTTTCTTTCTAGAATTCTTCTTTTTCCAGTTCTTCCAATTTTGAGTCTGCATAAAAAAATAGAACATACCAACCTATAATAGCAGAACATCATTTAAACCAAAACATACCATTTTATCATAAGAGAACAAACAATTTTATTATAACTGAACAAACCATTAAATCATATCATGACGGACCATTCAATCGTAACATAATAAACTATTGTATCATAACATCACAAACCATTAAATTATGACATAACAATAACTACATCTTTAGTACGAAGACGAGCTACAAGATACATGCTAATAATTACCTTTCTGGAATTTCATAGTCAAAGTTTTTGAACCATGTTGATTTGAACATGCTATCTCGCCCATTTGTTGCTCTAGATTTGCAGTAGTTTTAGATTTCGATGATGATTTTCAGAAGAGATAATTACTACCAGGTCCCTGGTGTTTGGCATATTCGCCTCTCACCCCTCTGGTGTTTGAAAATCGATTAAAAACTCTCCCTAGTTTGGTAAAGTTATTCTATGAGGCCTCTCGCTGACGTCAGTAGATATTTTTTCATTTTTTATCATGGAAATGACAAAAATATCCTTGAAAAAAAATAAGTCATCTTCTTCGTTGCGCATCTCCTCTCTTCTTCTTCCATGGAAATTGAAATCAATTTATCACAATTAAAATCAACAAGCCAAGTTTCCCCTTTCTTCATTGTTTCCTTACAATTAAACGAGCCAAGTTGGAGTCAATTAAACGAGCCAAGTTGGAGTCAAGTCGACTTGTTCATGGATTCTGACAAAAGAAGACAAGAGAAGACGAAGGTCGAGGTCGTCTGCGGGATGACGACTGAAACGAGCGAGCTAGGGCGGTTGACAGAACTGGTCGGGACAAAGGTCAACAACGGCGACGGAAGAAGTTGAATGGTCAAAGAGGAGGAGCCGTTCTGGGTTCGTCGGTCCCAAATTTTCTCTGGTTGATGCTCTTCCTTCCCCATCGTCGCGGTGGAGACCATCAAGTTCAACGGTAGAGTCTCCTTTAATTTTTGGTTTCCGACGAAACCCAGTTAGGTCTCCATTAATTTTTGGTTTTCGACAAAACCCAGTTAGGTCTTCATTAATTTTTATTTTCTAATGTTTGAAGGTTCGAAGATTCGAAGATGAATTGAGGTTAAAGATGAAACCTGAGGGTATTTTTGTGATTTTTATGACAAAAAAATAAAAAAAATTACTGACGTCAGCGAGGGGCCTGATAGTATAATTTTGCCAAACTAAAGGAAGTTTTTAATCGATTTTCGAATACTAGGGGGGTGAGAGGCGAATATGCCAAATATCAGAGGCCTAGTAGTAATTATCCCTTTTCAGAATGGATGGTTGTAGGTCGATGTAGGGAGAGCGATGGAGGAGATCGACTAACCTTCAATAGTCAAAATTTCTTGCTCTATAATTTGAAGATCCATTGACGTCTGTTGTGTAGTAGTTTCTTCCTCTATAATTTGAAGATCAATGGATAGTTGTAGTAGTTTTTTCAGTTCTAATCGCCATTCTTTTGGTGTGAACTAGGATTTCTGATCTGCAGGTCGCGAGAAAATGGGAGTTTATCCTTTTTCGTTTTGATCCTGATGAGGAAAGATGAATTGGATCCCCAAATATCTGCTTGTCATAACCGTCTAGTCCATTTTGAAGCTTATTTTTTTATTTTGAAATAGCCACGCGCGTCGCCCCTGGCTTTGGGTATTATTACTATATTGCCCCCGCACTGCCCGTGCCTGCCCCCGGGCCTTATAAATGTCCAGGCCCGTTCTAGATAATGGGCCCAGTACCAAATCCGGTCCCATAAATATCTAGTATAGAATAACTACATAAACTTCCATAGATGATCATAATATCAGAAATATGAACTGATGTTTTTGGTGAAGAA
This sequence comes from Hypericum androsaemum, assembly GCA_963995505.1. NCBI lineage: Eukaryota > Viridiplantae > Streptophyta > Magnoliopsida > Malpighiales > Hypericaceae > Hypericum > Hypericum androsaemum. The sequence continues at coordinate 5,522,499 of OZ023192.1, read as the reverse complement.
GTCCTGGTTAACAAATTCCATGAACTAGATAATGGAAAATAACCGTCCCCTTTCAAATACAGTGGTAGTAAAAATGGAAAATGTATATTACCGCAAACAAGAATAGGAAAATGTATACTTTTTTTTTGTGGAAAGGAAAATATATATTGGCTGGGATAACCACACATGCAAGCGGATTGGATTAGGTGGCTCTTGACTACCCGCTTATGGGATAACTTGAGTATGAGAGTTTTACTTTGGGGTATGGGTGACGTTACAATTATTTTCTTTTAATTTGTAATAAATCTTCAGTAATTATGATTTTTTTAATGTTTTGCAATAAATAATAGTTTTTTATAGATACCATTGTTGAAAATTGGCATATAATGTTAGAAATAGACCAAACTTTGTGCAATTTTAACAAATAGTTCTATTCAATAAAATTCAATTTAAGTTACAATTTTAGAATTTACGTTTCGTGTACGTAATTCTAGTGTATTTATTTTCTCAAATCCAATTTCGGATGAATGAGAAATTAATGCCTAAGTTGTAATCTAAGGTTGGAAATTTCCAAAGTAGGATGTGACACCAATCCCACATTAGTTGTGGGAGCAAAGGAAACTCACTTTATAAGGAGATATTCCTTGTTAGCTAGGAACTAAGTGGACCACCTGAAAAGGTAACTCGGACATGATGCGAGGATGGTGTAAAGCACGCGGACACGCACTTCGCACGAGGAGCTGGAGGAGTCTTAAAGTTTGCATGCACGTGTGCGTGTGCGCTCAGATGGGGCTTCGCACAATCCTCGCATCATGTCCGAGTTACCTTTCCAGGTAGTCCACTTAGTTCCTAGCTAACTAGGAACATCTCCTTATAAAGTAAGTTTCCTTTGCTACCACAACCAATGTGGGATTGGTGTCACATCCCATTTTGAAAATTTCCAACCTTAGATTACAACTTAGGCATTAATTTTTCATTCATCCGAAATTGGATTTGAGAAAATAAATACACTAGAATTACGTACACGAAACGTAGATTCTAAAATTGTAGCTTAATTTGAATTTTATCGAATAGAACTATTCGTTAAGATTACACAAAGTTTGGTCTATTTCCAACATTATTTGCCAAATTTCAACACTTTTTTTCTTTCTTTTATACTAATAGTTATTATATAAGATGAACTAAATTCAATTTTAACATAAAATGACAAAATGTTAAATAATTTTAAATATTCACCAACTAGTAGTAGATTTTTTGGTCGTTTTATAACTTTTATTAGTTTTTTTGTTTATAAGTTTTTGGTCATTTTTATTTTGTTATTATTTGTCGACCATTTTTCATATTCTAGGCGAACCGATTCACTCGAAGATGTTCGACCGAAATTTGAGCAGTCGAACCGCTCCCCAGTTTTTAGTCAAAAAATAGAGGATTGGTACCGGGTAAAGGTCGTTGTTGGGAGGATGGATTGAGCGGGGACTAAAGAAATTTTGTCCATATGTGGGGACTAGATTTTGGACCATTAGATTCATTTTTTTAAAAAAATCTTTAAATCTGATGGTCAATAATCAATCAGGGACATTTTTGACTTTTTCAAACAATAAAAGATACCCAATTAATACTCCTTCAAAAAAAAATATCAATTAAACACAACCCACCATCTCTCCCACGTCTCTTCCTTTTATTCTTCTTCTTTTTCTCTCTCTCCCTCCTCCATTAAAAATTCCTCACGTCTCTTCCTTTTCTTCTTCTTCTTCTTCTTCTTCTTCTCACCCTCCACCCGCGTCGCTGGGTTGAAGAGCCGACGCTGCCGCTGCTGGACAAGCCGTGCACCACCTCGTAAAAAGAAGAGGAGAGACAGAGCTGACGCGGTCCCCATCGCGCTGCTGCCAGGAAGGGTCTAAGCCCGCAAGTCACGTCGTGCCTAGAGAAGTGGACCCGCGTCATCGCCAGAGAGAAAAGGAGCTCCCCGCTCCCGCCCAGCCTTCGCGTAATTTTGGGTTTAGGGATTGAAATGGCATCGGGAGAGAGAAGAAGAAGAAGAGGAAGAGACTCGGTCGCGAATAATGCCGTCGTACTGATATTATAAAAAATTCTGCTTGATTTTAGTCTGTATGATATTGGTTTCAGTCGCTGATGATATTGGTTTGAGTATGTATTAATATTAGTTTTCAGATGTAATGATATTGGTTTGAGTACGTATTGATATTGGTTTTTGTCTATACTGATATTGGTTTTACTCTGTACTGATATTGGTTTCAATCGCTAATAATATTGGCTTGAGTATGTATTGATATTGGTTTGAGTACATCTTGTTATTGATTTGATTACCTATTGATATTGGTTTTAGTACGTATTGACATTGGTTTTAGTCTGTACTGATATTGGTTTTCAAACGTAATGATATTGGTTTGAGTACGTACTGATATTGGTTTGAGTACATAGTGATATTGGTTTGAGTACGTACTGATATTGGTCTGAGTACGTAATGATATTGGTTTGAGTACGTACTGATATTGGTTTGAGTACGTACTGATATTGGTTTGAGTACGTACTGATATTGATTTTCTATTGTATTTTCGTTCTTTGGTTTTTTGAGTTTATTTAAAAAATAATAATCTGGTATGTGGTAGAATTTTTGAAATTGACAATACTTTAATGAGAGAGAGAAAGAATCCCTTCCTCTTTTAACTTGAGATTGGTTTATTTATTTTTTTTACCTTTTTAGTCTTTCTATAAAAAGTGTGCCAGCTAATTTTCCATCTCCCCTTTTATTTTTATTAGTTTTCCAATTTTACTCTTAATTATTTTGTTAATACCTAGATTGCCACAATCTTCCTTTTAGTCTCCAAATTTGGGGATTAGCTTTGTCTCCATAGAATCTGCTCCCCGTTGTTGGACCGGTTTTTAAAAGAATGGATTGTGGTTAACGGGCACAGATGGGAAGCTAAAAAAATTTAAACCGAAAATTCATATTTTTAATAAGTATTTGAGAAGGCCAAAGCTTATTAAATTGAATTAAAAGAATCCAATTAGTTTATAGCGGTCTAAATTTTTTAATAGCGCTAATGCAATCGTCAATTTGAACACGAGTAAATGTTTAGGTTTAGGTAGATCTAAAGAAATTACACAAAGAAAATAGATCTACACAAAAAAAAAGTAGGATAAAAGAACATAATAAACCAAAAGGGACGAAATCAAAGAAAATTCTGAGAGGATATGATAAAATTTTCGATATTAAATTTTATCACCATAAATTTCATTACTCAAATTCCAATTATGCACAGTCATAATTCATATGCACTCGTTAAATGTAACTGATCTATTCAATAAATACATAGATAAACTAATTAATATGAATTATTAATGATATCCTGATTAGAATAAAATAAAAGTGCAATCGACCTGATCAGCCGGACAGTGGCGCATATGGGAGAGAACATTAATGGGCCCTCTGAAAATAAAATAAAAGTGCAATCGTCTCTGCTGGGCCTAAGAAAGCTGGGCCTCGTCAGCGGCGTCTACAATCTGACGTGAAAAGTCAAAATTCGAGTGGAAGACTCTTCCAAGGGGATCAAAGCTAGGGTTGAGGAAACGTCGGTGTCGTGGTTTTGGGTCACTTTTTTCCGCCGACACCGACTTTGCCAATTTCCTCAAAACCCAACTGACGGTGTCACGGTATTGCCCTACGTTGATGGTTTCACGGTGCGGCGGTGTGACATGTGATGATCGGTTTCGCGGTGTGAACCGAAGAGAGAGAGACTCGGAGTTGCGACGGAAGCGATGGTAGGGAAAAGATGGAAGGGAAGGTGTGAAATTTGTTGATTTGATCAGATCTTGAGCTGGAACAAGCTCGAGCTTGAAGATGAAGTCGCTGGGAAGAAGACTGACTTGCCATCTGATATTATGCTACGTGTCCTTGTTGTATACTATCAAATAAATACAAAACAAGTTGACTCAGCAAATCTTGCCATCTCCCCATTTTATTCTGCGAGCCCACTTGTGGGAATAAGCTCCGGCCCAGACTAAAGGACTTATGGGCTTGAGCTGGTTTGTCCATCAGCAGAGTATTGGGCACTTTATTTTGTTTAACCTTCTTGCCTTTAGACTTGCTCTCTGTCTTCGTTAATATTGATACCTCTTCATCTTCTTCCATACTGCGATTCCTCACATGCATCATCGGAGAAGCTGCATGTGCATCATCTACAAGCATTCCGGCACAGGCTGAACCATCGGAGTGTCGCAACAGAAGGGACTTCAAGGGAGGAGGAGCAGCGACAATCAGAGATGTGAGGAGGAGGAGCGGCGGCCGGAGAAGGGAGGAGGGGTAGATTGATGGCCGAACACCAGGTCACCAGCTGACTGTCGGGAAGGGAAGAGAGAAGGCAGGGGCGGCCGGAGATGGGAGGAGGAGCAGGGGCGGTCAAATTCTTCGGTGAGGCGGTATAACGGGTTAGGAAAAACCCACACCGAAGCGACACCCCACGATCGGTTTGGATAGAAATACTCGAGGTACAAATGGAAGTCGAAAATGATAAACAATTAATTTTTCTCTCATCCACATATTATCTACTATCATTTTTTGGAATACTAAATTAGATAGAAATACTCGAGGTACAAATGGAAGTCGAAAATGATAAATTACGAATACGGAAATTTCAAATTACAAATACAAAAATTTGAAATTACATAATTAATTATCGTTTCCGAACTTTTGCCAAATATGCTCAATTAAATCATTTTTCAGAGCGTTATGAGATTCTCTATTGCGAAGTTGTTCCCTAGCGTTATGAGAATTTTAGATGGTGCGCGAAAATGGTGTGTGAAAATATGTTAACATTGGACTCTATTTATAGAGATTTGAAAAATAATAATTTTCATAATTTTTTTTAAGTTTTAGGTCTGTTTAGATAACCACGAAAATATTATCCGAAAATATATATTTTTAACGAATAATATTATGCCAAGTGGAACTAATTGGATAAATAAGTAAAGAAAAAAAAGGCCAAGTGGCCAATTTGCCGCTCGCGAGCGGCGATCGGGCAAGCACCTCGATCGGCCGCTCGCCCCCCTTTTTCATTACATTTGTTTTTTTTAATATTAAAAAACCTACCCTCGCGAGATTTTGATCTCTGCTGCGGGTGGTCTAAGCGCGTGGATTCAAAGAGCCGTCACCGTTTGTTTTAAAATATGAGTTTTTGTACAAGATTTTGTCCATTTTTAATTTTTTCGAATATTATGTGGACTAAATAGTCGAAATATAAGTTTCAAAATCTACATTTTTAAAATATCAATCAATTTATAACATATAAGTCTATTTTCTTTTATAACATAACATCAATTTATAACCGGACTGAGTAATTGCAACTTGGTGTTACACTATACCAGAAGTCAACGACTCGGTAGATGTAGTGTTCAACCCTTTTTTACAAGATTGATTCGATCTGTATCGGGAACCAGAGAGGAAATTGGTGGATGCCTAAGTACATGAGCATCGATTTCCCGTTCGAGACAGTGGAGGGAGATTATCGTACTGGGCCTTACAGGTTTGAAACTCAGCTTGTCATGGATTTGGATGGCTATTTTACTTATATCAGGTGAATCACAGTTGATCTTGATTCCTTATTTGGAAGGTCTATCTTTGGGTCGAAACTAACTTATACTTGGATATGATCTCATATGATGACAAAGTTTTATCTGTGAATTAAATAGATATGTATTCTAATATCTGTTTATTTAGTTTCTTTATTTCGAAATGTCTACTTTTTTAGATAAAAAAAATTAACATGGGGATATCTATTGAGATAACCAATTCAAGTTTGATATAGGTAGAACATCATAGGACGACAATACTTCTAAGATATAGCATATGATTTTCTCGCATTCAAAATCGAGAATTCGGAATTCTTAATTAGGTAAATATTAATTCATTTCTACAGATTCATAATCTAATTTAGGTTTTACAACAACTTTTTTATAGACACCATACTGGTAAAAATATATTGAAAATGACAGTAAAACAATGAAAAAATAGCACTTAATTCAATTGGAAGAATATTTTAAGAAATCATTATTTATTTTGTTTCTTTATGTGGCAGATATTGGATAAACACCATAAAAGTTCATTTCATGTAAGAAGTATTTATTTTGAATTCTTATTTGGAAAGTTCTATTTTTGGGGTCAAAATTAACTTATACTTGGAAAGTTCTATTTTTGGGGACGGAATTCTATTTGTGAATTGAATGGATATGTATTTTCAATCACTAGTTTCTTTATTTGAAAATGTATTTTTTTTATAATTAAAACTAAATAATTTCTAGGTGTGCATTAAGTGTGATCCAAGTTTGATATATGGGTAGAAACAGCCAAACTATTCCTACCAATATTTAATGCACATGATATTTATTATGGTTTTCTATACCGTAATGATCAAAAGTTGTAGGTCTAATATGCAACTTAAGACGGAGATGAATTAGATTGATAACAATTTTGACTAACTTTGTTAGTTATTTAAATCGAGTGATTAAAAATTGGGGATATAAAAGTTAACACCAAAAAGACATGTGATAGTATAATACCAAAAGGACGGGGGGACATCTTGCTCCCCTACAACCGTGACTCTCAGTTGTTCTTCATCCGGTCGTCCGCGCGTCTTCTTCGATGTCAGCTCGATCATCCGTCGTCTTCCCAATTATCCTCCTGAAGCTCGTGTTCTCCCTGCCATCTGTCGTTTTTCCAGAAATAAAGTTATCACCCGCGTGACTGTCGTTTATTTAATCATGAACTGGTCATCTATGTTCTTTTCTCCAAAAGCCGTGGCACCCGCGCCTTCCTCTCCAACAGTAGGTGAGTTTAGCCTTGTCTGCTGGTCAAATTCCGAACTACATTTTTCTTGGGCTAGGCCCATCTTGAAAAACATGTGGAATTTGGTTATGGTCAACAAGGGGACCAATTCAATACCTCGAAAATTTAATTTAGGTTCGAACCAACTCATACAATTTAAATTTTTCTTTAAATGAATCAGATATGAATAATAATTTTTATAATACAAATTTGTCCGAATTTGTAAAATTGGTTATCTTGGTCAATGTCAGACGTTTTGATGCTATTATAATCAAAATATACCGTTTTGTAATTACTTTGGATATATATAAAAAAATTACTTCAAATACTAACTTCTTTGTTGATCCACGTTGGCCAGGTTTAGCCTTGTCTCTGGGCCAAATTCCGGAGTACATTTTTCTTGGGCTTGGCCCATTTTGATCTTGAAAATTATATGGAATTTGGTTTTTTTTGAGGAACAAAAAACAAAAACAAAAAAAAACCGAACTTTGTGAATCGGAAATCTTCAGTTTTTTTTTCATCGGATCCGACCGATGGTCTTTTTTTCTTTCTTTCTGAACAAATAATTATTATATAAGGTGAATGAAATTCAGTTTAACATAAAAATGATAAAAATGTCAAATAAGTTAAAATATTCATCAACTAGAAATAGATTTTTTGGTCATTTTATAACTTTTATTAATAATTTTTTGGTCGTTTTTGTTTTGTTATTATTTGTCAACTATTTTTCATATTCTAGGCGAACCGTTTCACTCAGAGATGTTCTAGACCTAATGAAATTTCATAAACGAAAGTAGATGTGCGCAAAAAAAGGTAAGATAAAAGAACATAAACCAAAAGGGACGAAATCAAAGAAAATTTTGAGAGGAGATGGAAATTCTCACGATGAGATACTGTCTACTATTCAACAGAAAAAATCAAATGTAGCAAAATAAAACATTTGTGTTATCACCATAAATTTTATCGTAAATTCTATTCGTATGTACTAGTTAAGTGTATCCGACCTAATCAACAAATTCTTGGATTAACCAATAAGGTATTATTCAAACTTAAATAATAAATTTTTAACTCAACTCTACATTAATCAATAAGGTATTATTCTTAGATTTACCAAATAAAGTTATTTTCATGGATTGGCTCTACAAAAAAAAAGGTGGAAAAAGAAGAGATAAAGGTCATCAGAGGGGGTCTGGATTGAGCACGGAGTGAAGGAATCGATTCCGTACGGTTTGGAGTGAAAGGGGACCGCAGTGGCAAGCGCAGTTATGTGATAATGGCAAGTGCAGTTATGTGATAATGACAAGCGCAGTTATGTGATAATGGCATGTGTATTTTTGACAGTGGCAAGTCCCTGTTGATGATAATGGCGCGCGTGGTTTTTTTCATTTTGGTCCCCCATATTTTAGCATTTTTGCAAAAAGGTCACACTGGCATGCGCAGTTATATGATAGTGGTATGCACAGTTATGTGATATTGGCATGCACAGTTGTGTGATAATGGCATTTGTATCCGGCCTGCGTTTGTGCATGGTTTTTTTCATTTTGGTCCCCGTATTTTAGCGCGTTTGCAAAAAAGTCCCCGCGTGTCTTCATTCCGAACGGTTCAGAATCTGAGCATTCCGTGCCCAATCCAGACCCCATCAGAGGATATGTCATAGGATCATAACTTTGGCTGCCTAGAGGAAAGTTGCTTTCGGGAAGAAAATCATAGTGGTGTCAATGTCTAAAATTGATAGAAGTTGTATAGACAAACATCAGTTACGTTACGAGATTAATCCGCTCTCATATCATATTTGAATTTTAATATCCAATTAAAAATGTTAAGACAGTAAATATGTAAATTTTTCACACACAAATGTACCTACCACACTCACAATTAAAACGTTGATGAAATTCTTTGGTTTGTTTATAGACCGCTTCGATTAATGTAACTCTTAGAAACTTTCTACATCATATTGTTTGATTTCAAAGGTCAGAGATTGCTACAAAAAGTGAACACATGGACCAAGCACAACCTAATTTCGAAAAATTAATTAATTTTATCTTATAAACAATTCATTGCTAGTTTTTGCATCATCAAGAAGAAGAGCAGCAACCTAGCTTATAATATTTGCAATCATCTGATGAAAATCATTCGGGTACTTCTTTTTATTCTAAATTACGAAGGTGGGAGATATAGTCATGCTTGACATAAGATCATTTGTAAAATTAAACAATTGATGTTGCTATCCTAATAAAAACTCAAACCAAAACCTGAATATGCCAATATTATCAATAAGGTTGTAATACCCGACCATGTGAGTTAAACTTAGTTGAGTTTAACCAAGTATACTAAACCATTTGGTAAGATAATAATATATATTAGAAAATAGCAATACATTAATGGCAGCAATATTTTGAAGTGTGTTAGATATGAATTAAAGGTGGCCATGTTTCTAGAATGTTCATTAAAATTATGTGTATAAAAAATATTAGAAGAGAACAAAAAAAAATTTTATAACGTGGCAAGTATTGTGCTGCCACGAAAGTGATCCAATATAAATTGATTTGTGGACGAGCAATTGCTTGGTCTCATCCATAAACTACACAGAACACAAAAGGAATACAAGAGATATTAAGAGAAAGTAACCAAGTAAAAAAAATGATAAGTTTGGATCTCGTGGCAAACATAGAGAATGCCACCGAGACTGGTTTATAAATAGAATATAAAAGGGCAGCCATTCTACCCAAACAAAAAAAAAGCTAGTGGAGGAAAAATAAACTCATCAAGATAAATCAGGAAATAAGGAAGAAGAAAAGTAAACGAAAATAAAGAAAGAAGAGAGTAAAACGTGGATACATTAGATATTTGACACCAAACAAAGCAAAGGGAAAAAAGTTAAAATTAGAAACGGTAGAAACTTGATGGAAGTAAATATAAGTTGCCAAGTTCAATCTTTTCACCAAGTATGGACCAAAATTACGAACAAAAGCAAAAACCAGGGCTGTAGAAATAAAATGCTTGGGAAAGTACAAGTAGCTATAAAGAATAGTCTCCACCGAAGCCAATTAGAAAATCCAAGTAGAAAAAAAGAAAGAAAAGAACCGAAGAGGAGAAGTTGAAATTGAACGGAAACAAAATCTTGGTAAGCCTACATCTATTAATTTAAGTTTGAGAATTTAGCATGGTAAAATATGGGCAGGAGAAATTCATGAGTGTGTTTAATTATGGAATTCGTTAGAAGAGGATATTCGTTTAGACATGGAAATATAGTCCACGTTGGCTTGATTATCCTACGGTTGAAATATTTGGTAGTTTGTTATTTGAGGTTAAATTAATATAGAGTAACTACTTGTGATATATGTCATGATATGGCTGCAACACAAGATAATCTAATATACTGTAGCTGAAATTATTCTTAGCCAGATATAATTGAGTTGATTAACATATAGATAATATATTTAAAAGATGAACTCAAAGCATGTGGATAAATCGGACGCTTAAAAAAATTGTGATATGCTTAGTATATGTACCATTAAAAAAATGGAAGTAATCAATATTTCTGAAGTTAGGGGCTTCAGTAACTGGAACTAAGTAGCTTATGAAACATGATACAGAGGGAAACAATAATTTCAAAATATGCAGTAATGAATGTATCGTAGAATTATACAGCATAATAAACCTATTTGAATTGAATTAGAACGTTCATGAAGTCGGTCATATTATTTTCTTGTAACAGGTTATGGAAAATATTTGAGGAATATTTAGAAAAGATTATGTGGATATTGAACTCGAACAAGTAGATTTTCAAATGAAGGAATTTTCATATTGGAAAGAGGATCGCCAATCCAGATGGTCATTGAGCCAAAATTGGTAAACAAATAATATGTGATTCGTGCTTTCTTTGGCGTACTCTATTTATTTGTCATGATTTGAATATGGTATTGTTAGTGCATATTGTGCATTTTTCAAATGAGCGTTATGATGTGACATTATGATTTGTAAGTGTTTGATTAATTTGGCCTCGAGTGGGTACTGGAGATGTTGGTTTGTTCATTGGACATATTTGATTCATTTGGAGCCTATGAATTGTGTGATACGAATAACTATATGATATAGATAGCTCCGCTATGTGATATGGTTGCCTACGGCGGGCAGAACTATTTGGCCGATGAGGTTGGTCTGATATGATATGGTTGCCTACGGCGGGCAGAACTATTTGGCCGATGAGGTTGGTCTGATATGATATGGTTGCCTTCTGGCGGGCAAAACTATTTGGCCGAGGAGGTTGGTTGATGATGGTGCCTTTGAGATATGGTATCCTCGTGTTGGAAAGGGAGTGACAAGATTTAGATTCTGCTGAATATTCGTCCAGTGCTGTGATTTGATTTTGGAATTATGTGTTCATGTGTCAAATTATGTGACGGTATGGGATGTTGCGTAGTTTGCTCATGTTTCTGTGCCTTTGTGATTATATGTTAATATTTGGTCATCTGGTAAGTATGACTTTATGATAATGTAAATATCTGCATGATTTAATTGCCATGTTAGTCATATGCATGTGTTAGGTATGTTTGTGCATCGAGTAGCTAAATAAATTGCGATGCATATCTTATTTGTTTACTGAGTGTTCCAAAACACTCATCCCCCCTCTCTCACCAGTTTTGCAGGAACTCGTACACGAGATGTATTGGTTCGGAGATCTACTCTGATCGTACCAAGTCCGATTTATTCTCCAGGACTTGCATTGAGCTCTCCAGTCTGTATTTGTCTCTTTCATCTAGAAGCTTCGTAGTCACAAGATATGCTTTGATCTTGGGAATGTTTAATTATTAAGAGTATATTAATTTTATTTAATCAAACAAAGCTTGACAAATGGTTATAAAATTTGGTATTTAAAATGAAAGGTAATATAAGTTTTAGTTATAAGTTTAATGGTTTAAGATTTGTAAGAATTTAAATAAGTTTGAGGCTGGCTAGATTTCTTAGGTGATTAAAGGAGTCGAAGTCCAGCGCTGGTCACCGACCTGAGTTTGGGTCGTGACAGACTTGGTATCAGAGCTCTAAGTTAGAGTCTTATTTGATTTATTTAGTCGAGTATGTTATGTTGTGATACAGAGCATAGGATTTATCATGTCTTGTTGTAGATCATCTTCATAATCCTTCGATCCTTTGAATTCTGAAGGTTGTTTGTTCATTTTGTTGTGGACTATTTTATGAAAGATGATGATGTAAAATTTGTGATTTGCGTTTGTAGTGATCTCATGGATTAAATTACTTGGAATGCTCAATTGAAATAAATGTAAAAACAATAAGACCATATATTCAGGGGCTACCTAGTGAAGCAATCGATATGGTCCGACGGGGAGATACAATATCCGATATGGCCCGACGGGGGATATAATACCCGATATGGCCCAACGGCGGGATATAATAGCCGATTGACGTTTGCTTCACTAGGAAAAGACTATGGACAACCATATACATTGATATGTGTGAAGGTATGACATGTTATGGTCTTCATTCGTTAATGGTTATTATATGTTTGTCATATGCATTTTGTTTTATATCTGGATCTAGAAAGTGTTTGTGTTACCTTACTAAGTGCATCACTTGTGTAAGTGGATATTCTTTGCAATGGGTTTTCCATATCTTTGTGTCCCTTCTATTTGTGTCATTTACTCGTGCCTTAATCTTTTTCGTGTCAACAGAGATCTATTTCTGCTTAACATGATGGTGTGATGAATTGAAAAGTTGTTTGAGATATTTATGTTTGAGAATCTTATGTGAGGAACTTATGTGATACATTGTTGATATGACGAGGCATTTACTCTACATTTTGGTGAGAATTCAGGTCATGTCTGTATATATATTCCTTTGACGAGCCCATTTGAGTATATGTATTTATATATACGAAAATCCTTCCTTGGGTGAGATTTTGATAAAGTGACTGATCACCACTTTGTCCAAATCATCTAAATACCCTTATATTTTTTATTTCTTCCTATGTATGTTGGGCCATTTGTTTGAGTCTCACCAAATGTTTGAGTTATGTTTTTGTGAACTATTTTAGTTCGCTTATCTGTGTATTGGGAATCTGCTTTGAGTTTAAATTTGTTTGAAATGATGAATTTATGAACATTGTTATGTGGAAGGAGAATATTTGAGAAACTAAGCTGTACATGTGCTTGAGAATTTAAAGTAATATATATTGGGAAAGTAATATGAGTAATTATGGAATTAAGATATATGAGAGTAAATTACAAGTAAAATTACCGTGACAACTTTGAGTATTTTGAGAAAGTTAAGATTGAGTATGAAATTTTGGTTAGATTATGGTTATGGATTTGGAAAGAGAACATTCGATAAGATTTTGATAAGATAATTTGCACAATATTTATGGGCAAGATAGTCCAACAATATAAAGCATAAATGGTCAATAGTATTGACCAAACTATAAAAATTTATAATTAGATTCAGGAAAGAGATTTCAGAGGCTAAAGGAAAGCCATCTGAAGTTTAGTAAAGCTTCTCTTTGTAATTAGATAATGATCTGATGCATATAATCTAAGTTTTGAAGAATGTGAGTTAGAGTTGAGACATAAAACTTTGATAATCTACAAATCTTGTAGCTTATAGCTATAATAAGCACACCAATATTGAGATGATATTTTGTAAGATTTATAACAGAGCAGGAAGAAAATCTTATTTGTATAAGAGGAATTTGAGATAAATTATCAATTAGATAATGACTGAGAGACAGAAACAAAAGAAAAGATTTGACTAGAAAGATTTGAATTTGAAATAACTTAAAGTCTACAAAGAAAATATAATAAAGAAAATTTCTCTCAAAATCAAAGGATAAAGAAATTTGAGAATATGAGTACACATGGTATGTAGACTTTGGAACCTATGTTGGATTGTGAAAATTTCGAGATGTGAAGTGATAAGATGTGAGTGACTTAATAGTCTCAAAAGTTGTATTAGTATGAAGCCAAGCTAAAATGAAATTTGGGTTCAAACTTCAAAAAATGAGAGGGAAATGAAAACTTATATGTGCTTTGATGGAAGTATTTGTAGATACTACTCCATCAAGTAAATCCTTAAGCATTTATATGCTTATATAAAGGAAATACGTTGACCATCTATGAAATACTAAAATAAATGTGTTAAGACCTAGAGAATCAATGGGACATCTTCGGCACAAGAGATGATAGGATCATCAAAGTATGGTAATGCCTTTTAGCATTGAAGTTTAGATGAGATGGTAATGAGAATATAAGAGTTATTTGCCAAGATATGTGAGCTTTGTATGAAGTTTTTACAACAATGTAATGTAAACTGAATAAGTGAAAATAAAAAATTTTGGAAAACTAAAATGACAATAAGATTTAACTTGGTGAAGAAAATTTTTGAGAAATTTTGGTGGATAATGAACTAGTTTATTTTAGGAAGCATGATTGGATAGTATAATGTCCTTAAATTGGGATAAGTGTAATGCTTATACGACTAAGAAGTTTGACCTTATCTAAGAGAAAGAGCTAACAAACTTAATGAACAAAAAAAAATTCATGTAGGTTAGTAAATACTTTAAGGAAGTCTTGTCGAATTGTAAGATGAATGACACAAGGTCCTGGTGCTAATAGAATAGTACATAGTCCACACAATCTTTGAAACTTAGAATATATGCTACAAGGTAGCAATATATTGTCTGGTTCATCAATATGATGAAATTTGATATAAGGATTATGATCCGGACATATAAGAAAAATAAGTTCATGATTTTATTTAAATACTTGGTGTATATGGTTATCAAAGAAGAGCACAAGATTTATAATAAGAATTTTGGTAGCAAAAAAAAAAGAAGATTTGAGATATATGAAAATAATAAAGATAAGGAGTATTAAGCACAAGTAAGTTTGAGTCTAAGAAAAATGATGGAAAGAGATAATAGAAATTATGACTAACTTCTTGGTAATGTGAGAAGGTATTAGATTTGGAACTACATAAAAGTTTAATTATATGAGACATAAAATTGAAAACAATAAGTTTGAAACTTTATGAAGTTCTGAGTGGGAATTTAACGGGATGATTAGTGGTTATGAATCAACCAGTTTGGTCGAGACATAAGATCAATATACCTTTTATAGTTAAGGTTAAGGTATTGGATTAGAAACTCAGAAAATTGGTCAAGTAATTGATGGAACCAAAAGAACGATCGTATAACAAATAAGTTCTTGAATCTTTGATCAAAGGGGTTACTTCGATTTTATATACTTTGAAAAACATATGAAAAGACTAATTTTATATTTAAAGTGTAGTGTGAGAACACACATTTTCTTAGAGTCTCACATATTAAAGGGACAATGAGTTTTGGAAGAAGATGTAGGTTTTCTCCTAGATGCATTCAATTGTTTGTGAATTTGAGCACATTGGGCTAGTGGTATGTTGGCTTTTGCCACAGTAATTGTGACAATGTCACGTGAAAGTCACGTGTAGGTATCAGACCTACTTAAATGACCCTTCTCTTGTTTGAAGCCACTAACAAAATTTGGCAAATTGGAAGAGCTTAAAAGAATTTTGGATAAGAATTTAGAATAGAAAACTTTAGATTTATAAGTAGAGTAGGAAAACCATTCAAAAGTTGGTACGGCCTCAGAGATATAAGATGAGATATGATTCAACTATCCATCTATTTGAATGATACGTAAGCAAATTTTGTCGAAGTAACTTCGGGGACCGAATTTTTATAAGGAGGGGAGAATGTAATACCCGACCATGTGCGTTAAACTTAGTTGAGTTTAACCAAGTATATTAAACCATTTGGTAAGATAATAATATATATTGGAAAATAGCAATACATTAATGACAGCGGTATTTTGAAGTGTGTTAGATATGAATTAAAGGTGGCCATGTTTCTAGAATGTTCATTAAAATTATGTGTATAAAAAATATTAGAAGAGAACAAAAGAAAATTTTATAACGTGGCAAGTATTGTGCTGCCACGAAAGTGATCCAATATAAATTGATTTGTGGACGAGCAATTGCTTGGTCTCATCCATAAACTACACAGAACACAAAAGGAATACAAGAGATATTAAGAGAAAGTAACCAAGTAAAAAAAAAGATAAGTTTGGATCTCGTGGCAAACATAGAGAATGCCACCGAGACTAGTTTATAAATAGAATATAAAAGGGCCAGCCATTCTACCCAAACTAAAAAAAAAGCTAGTGGAGGAAAAATAAACTCATCAAGATAAATCAGGAAATAAGGAAGAAGATAAGTAAACGAAAATAAAGAAAGAAGAGAGTAAAACGTGGATACATTAGATATTTGACACCAAAAAAAGCAAAGGGAAAAAAGTTAAAATTAGAAACGGTAGAAACTTGATGGAAGTAAATATAAGTTGCCAAGTTCAATCTTTTCACCAAGTATGGACCAAAATTACGAACAAAAGAAAAAACCAGGGCTGTAGAAATAAAATGCTTGGGAAAGTACAAGTACCTATAAAGAATAGTCTCCATCGAAGCCAATTAGAAAATCCAAGTACAAAAAAAGAAAGAAAAGAACCGAAGAGGAGAAGTTGAAATTGAACAGAAACAAAATCTTGGTAAGCCTACATCTATTAATTTAAGTTTGAGAATTTAGCATGGTAAAATATGGGCAGGAGAAATTCATGAGTGTGTTTAATTATGGAATTGGTTAGAAGAGGATATTCGTTTAGACATGGAAATATAGTCCACGTTGGCTTGATTATCCTACGGTTGAAATATTTGGTAGTTTATTATTTGAGGTTAAATTAATATAGAGTAACTACTTGTGATATATGTCATGATATGGCTGCGACACAAGATAATCTAATATACTGTAGCTGAAATTATTCTTAGCCAGATATAATTGAGTTGATTAACATATAGATAATATACTTAAAAGATGAACTCAAAGCATGTGGATAAATCGGACGCTTAAAAAAATTGTGATATGCTTATTATATGTACCATTAAAAAAATGGAAGTAATCAATATTTCTGAAGTTAGGGGCTTCAGTAATTGGAACTAAGTAGCTTATGAAACATGATACAAAGAGAAACAATAATTTCAAAATATGCAGTAATGAATGTATCGTAGAATTTTACAGCATAATAAACCTATTTGAATTGAATTAGAATGTTTATGAAGTCGGTCATATTATTTTCTTGTAACAGGTTATGGAAAATATTTGAGGAATATTTAGAAAAGATTATGTGGATATTGAACTTGAACAAGTAGAATTTCAAATGAAGGAATTTTCATATTGGAAAGAGGATCGCCAATCCAGATGGTCATTGAGCCAAAATTGGTAAACAAATAATATGTGACTCGTGCTTTCTTTGGCGTACTCTATTTATTTGTCATGATTTGAATATGGTATTGTTAGTGCATATTGTGCATTTTTCATATGAGCGTTATGATGTGACATTATGATTTGTAAGTGTTTGATTAATTTGGCCTCGAGTGGGCACTGGAGATGTTGGTTTGTTCATTGGACATATTTGATTAGTTTGGAGCCTATGAATTGTGTGATACGAATAACTATATGATATAGATAGGTCCGCTATGTGATATGGTTGCCTACGGCGGGCAGAACTATTTGGCCGATGAGGTTGGTCTGATATGATATGGTTGCCTACGGTGGGCAGAACTATTTGGCCGATGAGGTTGGTCTGATATGATATGGTTGCCTTCTGGCGGGCAGAACTATTTGGCCGAGGAGGTTGGTTGATGATGGTGCCTTTGAGATATGGTATCTTCATGTTGGAAAGGGAGTGACAAGATTTAGATTCTGCTGAATATTCGTCCAGTGCTGTGATTTGATTTTGGAATTATGTGTTCATGTGTCAAATTACGTGACGGTATGGGATGTTGCGTAGTTTGCTCATGTTTCTGTGCCTTTGTGATTATATGTTAATATTTGGTCATCTGGTAAGTATAACTTTATGATAATGTAAATGTCTGCATGATTTAATTGCCATGTTAGTCATATGCATGTGTTAGGTATGTTTGTGCGTCGAGTAGCTAAATAAATTGCGATGCATATCTTATTTGTTTACTAAGTGTTCCAAAACACTCATCCCCCCTCTCTCACTAGTTTTGATACAAACCCCGCCAACGATGCGTGAGACCCGTCCAAGAAGCGTTGAAATCCCAGATCGTTCTAGATCAGTTCGTGATGGAGATCTCGACCCGTTGCTCATAACCAAACAAGAACCTTGGTATTAAGACCGCGACCCGCTGCTTGAGTTGAAACAAAGAACCTTGATATGTCAATGACGCCATAAACGGTGATGAAGATCCGCTTGATAAGTCGATGGTAAACTCGACGGAATCCCTCCGTTGCGTTCGAACAGTTCCGAAGAACCAAGAGAGCAAAGCCCACGTTTTTCAATCAATAATGGTCTACTTATTCTCATTGCATCAGCCTCTATAAATAGACTCAATATTACAAAGAGATTCCTAATCAAACAACTCCGAAAAAGGAATTAAAATCTGGCTGGAAAGAGAAACAAAAAAGGAAACAATTCTCAGCCTTTTAAGAAGGCTAAAAACGTGTCCAACAATCTAAATAAGTCAATAGTTGTTGGAATATAACTTCCTAATCAAAACTAATGGCTGAAATAAACTTCCTAAATAGAATGCCCAAATCAGAGGGAATCACTCTTCTAGATCTTTGCTGCTGAAAGGACCTTCTAGAACTTGTATTGAGGTCATAAACTCAGCTGAATTTCGTGGCTCTTGGTCCATGGACTTTAATAAATTTGCTTGGGCCCAACTCTCCGATGTAAGCTTGGAAATCAAACCGTTAAGTTGTAAGTTGAAGCACTTTGCAGATGCTCTCACAATTGAGCAGATTGACACTTTATAAAGGCTACTAGGATTCACATCATTCCCCTACTCTTGAAAAGGATTTGTCCTCAAATCCTTGTATATGTCATGCTTGTGGCAATTAAAAATCATGCTGGAACAAGGTTGAATCTTCAAACGACGTGGTTGTACTTGATATCTTCCGCTCCAACAGAATAGATACTTTGAACATAAACAATCTGAATTCATCTCCAAATCAAAAGTTAAAGACTCCCTTTTTCGAATAAGCCGTTCACCAATCTTCAAAGCATTCCACAAGTTGATCAATGCTGATCTTCCAACATATTCAAACTTGTCAACTCCCAAGAAGTCAATATGCTCAACATATTCAACATAAAAATCTGGATATATGTAAGATATGGGCTGAACCTCTTCCTTCTCAACCACAACAACAAATTCTTCATGATCACCATCAATTGGAGTTATGCACTTCTTCATGTGAACAACATTATTCACCACAGATGATTCATCAAATAAATCCCTTAAGTAAAGTAGTGACATTGTATGCTCATCAAAGCAATCTCCATCAAATAAGTCAATAGAATATGTACCAAACTCCTCCCATGTCAAAGCCTCTTCAAGAACTTCAAAAGAAGAAGCTTTCATATCAACTTCAGAACCACATACCTTATTCTCAATATCGCACTTAGTGTGAATGATCTTGTCACGTTGCACTTCACAACCTTCTCTTGCATGCAAGTCAATTTTCCTTGCCAATGACATAAGTTTCTCCCAGCTGTCTTCATCATTCCACGCTTTAACTCGATGAGTGCTATCACCTCTCATCCCAATCTTCCTTTGTTGAGCTCTTGTATCCTTGCATACTTTAAGAACAACATCTACCCGCTTCGAAAGTTTACTCTCTATACTGTCTATCCGTCTGTGAAACTTATTGATCTCCCCACTCACTATGCAATTCATCTTACTCATCATGGCCTCCATAAACTTTTTTGGATCAGCCAATGACTCATCATCTTCAAAGTTTCTTCGTGAGTAGTAGTAGGACATGTTCTTGCTCATCTTTTTTATTTCCTTTCAACTTTTTCTTTCAGCCTTTTATTTCAGCCTTCTTTTCTTTTCTTTTGTAGGCTTCCTTCTTTCTTTCTTTTTTTGGATTTTTTTCTCTTTTTTTTCTTTCTCCAACTCAGATTACAATAAGAACAACTAACTAAAAATTAATGATAAAAAATGAAATTTAAAGGATAGATAGAACTGAAATAGAACCTTGAGCTCTAATACCAAATGATACAAACCCCGCCAACGATGCGCGAGACCCGTCCAAGAAGCGTTGAAATTCCAGATCATTCTAGATCAGTTCGTGATGGAGATCTCGACCCGATGCTCACAACCAAACAAGAACATTGGTATTAAGACCGCGACCTGCTGCTTGAGTTGAAACAAAGAACCTTGATATGTCGATGACGCCACAAATGGTGATGAAGATCCGCTTGATAAGTCGATGGTGAACTCGACGGAATCCCTCCGTTGCGTTCGAACAGTTCCGAAGAACCAAGAGAGCAAAACCCACGTTTTTCAATCAATAATGGTCTACTTATTCTCATTGCATCAGCCTCTATAAATAGGCTCAATATTACAAAGAGATTCATAATCAAACAACTCCTAAAAAGGAACTGAAATCTGGCTGGAAAGAGAAACAAAAAAGGAAACAATTCTCAGCCTTTTAGGAAGGTTAAAAACGTGTCAAACAATCTAAATAAGCCAAGAGTTGTTGGAATATAACTTCCTAATCAAAACTAATGGCTGAAATAAACTTCCTAAGTAGAATGCCCAAATCAGAGGGAATCACTCTTCTAGATCTTTGCTGCTGAAAGGACCTTCTAGAACTTGTATTGAGGTCATAAACTCAGCTGAATTTCGTGGCTCTTGGTCCATGGACTTTAATAAATTTGCTTGGGCCCAACTCTCCGATGTAAGCTTGGAAATCAAACCGTTAAGTTGTAAGTTGAAGCACTTTGCAGATGCTCTCACAATTGAGCAGATTGACACTTTATAAAGGCTACTAGGATTCACATCAAGTTTTGCAGGAACTCATACACGAGATGTATTGGTTCGGAGATCTACTCTGATCCTACCAAGTCCGATTTATTCTCCAGGACTTGCATTGAGGTCTCCAGTCTATATTTGTCTCTTTCATCTAGAAGCTACGTAGTCACAAGATTTGCTTTGATCTTGGGAATGTTTAATTATTAAGAGTATATTAATTTTGTTTAATGAAACAAAGCTTGACAAATGGTTGTAAAATTTGGTATTTAAAATGCAAGATAATATAAGTTTTATTTATAAGTTTAATGGTTTAAGATTTGTAAGAATTTGAATAAGTTTGAGGCTGGCTAGATTTCTTAGGTGATTAAAGGATTCGAAGTCTAGCGCCGGTCACCGACTTGAGTTTGGGTCGTGACAGACTTGGTATCAGAGCTCTAGGTTAGAGTCTTATTTGATTTATTTAGTCGAGTATGTTATGTTGTGATACGGAGCATAGGATTTGTCATGACTTGTTATAGATCATCTTCCTAATCCTTCGATCCTTTGAATTCTGAAGGTTGTTTGTTCATTTTGTTGTGGACTATTTTATGAAAGATGATGATGTAAAATTTGTGATTTGCCTTTGTAGTGGTCTAATGGATTAAATTACTTGGAATGCTCAATTGAAATAAATGTGAAAACAATAAGACCATATATCGCCCGATGGGGAGATACAATACCCGATATAGCCCGACGGAGGATATAATACTCGATATGGCCCAACGGTGGGATATAATAGCCGATTGACGTTTGCTTCACTAGGAAAAGACTATGGACAACCATATACATTGATATGTGTGAAGGCATGACATTTTATGGTCTTCATTCGTTAATGGTTATTATATGTTTGTCATATGCATTTTGTTTTATATCTGGATCTAGAAAGTGTTTGTGTTACCTTACTAAGTGCATCACTTGTGTAAGTGGATATTCTTTGGAATAGGTTTTCCATATCTTTGCGTCCCTTCCATTTGTGTCATTTACACGTGCCTTAATCTTTTTCGTGTCAACAGAAATCTATTTCTGCTTAAACACGATGGTGTGATGAATTGAAAAGTTGTTTGAGATATTTATGTTTGAGAATCTTATGTGAGGAACTTATGTGATACATTGTTGATATGACGAGGCATTTACTCTACATTTTGGTGAGAATTCAGGTCCTGTTTGTATATATATTCCTTTGACGAGCCCATTTGAGTATATATATTTATATGTACGAAAATCCTTCCTTGGGTGAGATTTTGATAAAGTTACTGATCACCACTTTGTCCAAATCATCTAAACACCCTTATATTTTTTATTTCTTCCTACGTATGTTGGGCCATTGGTTTGAGTCTCACCAAATGTTTGAGTTATGTCTTTGTGAACTATTTTAGTTCGCTTATCTGTGTATTGGGAATCTCACCTAATACAAGTTTTTTGTTTGACATATTAGTCTAATTTATTTGACTTACTTAACATATTATCGAGAATTGTTAAAAAAATAAGTTTGTTATGATCCAAAAGTGATGTACACGCTCCGAGCGTGGAAGTGGAGGTTTTGTTTCTAAATTAAATCCGATAAAATGTAAAAAATAAACACTAAGTTTTCTGATCCGGGCGAACCAGTTCATCCAAAAGTACCTGACCGGGTGGTCTGACCAAATTTTGGCCGGTCGAATTACTGACTGGATTTTATGCAAAACTCGACCCAGATTTGGTTCTGGTAGTGGTCCGACCGGTCGAACTGTGATTTTGAAAATATTGATAAGAATATCTATTGAGCTAACTAGGGATGGCAATGGGTAGGGTATGATATGGTATTGGTAGGACCCTACCCATACCCTAGTTTTTTTAGTTAGACCCATACTCTACCCTCGACCCTAAAAAACTTTTATTGTTAGATTCATACCCTACCCTCCTTGAAACTTGGTCTGCAGGATCCGACCCTTTAACGTTCTGCATTTTGATAATTTTTAATCAAAAGTTAATTTTATATCAAATTTAAATAAATTCAAGACATCTACAACGTTACACATTAATATTCAATAGAAAATTGATGAAATATCAAATTTTATACTTTAATTTCAATAGTACAAATTTTTTCTTTTCGAATTTGAAGTACATAAATAATTTGACAAAATAAAAATATAGAATGCCGTCTTCTAGTGATCCATCATTCACGACATCTTCTAAGCTGGTTGTGTAATAACGTAATAAATATGTTAAAGTTAACCATAAAGTATATTATATATATTATCAATACAGTCTAATTATGATCTAATTAGAGTAGAGTCTAAAATAGGGTAAAAATGTAAGGGTAGGGTCCGACCCACAGGGTCTAACTATGGATTCATACCCAGTCAAAGTCAACATACCCATAGACCGGTAGGGTAAGGATGGGGTCTGATCCTCAGGGTATGGGTATTTTTGGCATCCCTAGAGCTAACTAATTCAAGTTTGATATAGGTAGAAAATCATAGGATGACAATACTCAACTTCGAAGATTTAGCATATGATTTTCTCGCATTCAAAATCGAGAATTCTGAATTTCTTAATTAGGTAATTATTAATTCATTTTCTACAAATACATAATCTAATTTATGTTTTACAACAACTGTTTTATGGACACCATACTGGTAAAAATATATTGAAAATCAAAGTAAAACAATGAAAAAATAGCACTTAGTTCGATTGGAAAAATATTTTAAGAAATCATTATTTGTTTTGTTTCTTTATGTGGCACATATTGGATAAACACCATAAAAGTTCATTTCATGTAAGAAGTATTTATTTTGAATTCTTATTTAGAAAGTTCTATTTTTGGGATCAAAATTAACTTATGCTTGGAAAGTTCTATTTTTGGGGACAAATTTCTATTTGTGAATTGAATGGATATGTATTTTTAATCACTAGTTTCTTTATTTGAAAATTTCTTTTTTTGGAATCAAAACTAAATAATTTCGAGGTGTCCATTAAGTGTGATCCAAGTAGACCTGGTCATTGTTAGAATCTGATTCGTGATTCGATTAGATCATCTGATTCATAAAAAATTCTATTTGAATTTGTCAATTTGTTGTGAGACGAATTGAATACGGACTTTTGAAATTCTAGTCAAATTTGATTCGCATTCGTCCATATTATGTAAAATAATTAAATAAGTACTGATTTGGGTTGGGGTGTGTGGGCGGGGGAAGAATTAAAATTTGAAGACCCCATTTTCAGCGCCCCTAGTCCCATCTGTCAGAAGAAACTTTATGTTGGTCGCTACATACCAATCTACAACAGCCATGTGGATTGGTGGGATCAAGCTATTAATCAAATGTCTACTATGGCATGAAATCTTGTATTAATTGTGGCTTGGCTAATAAAAAAATTTTGTGTTAAAAAAGGAAATTTGATTTTTAAGCAAATAATCGTGAAGGGATATAACAAGTATTCCACTAAAAGTAGTATAAAAAAAATTTCCACTAAAAGTTAGAATTTGGTTGAGTAAAATATGACTACAAATTTTTTAACAATTTTTTTTCTCAAAATCTCTTAATTTCTCACTATCTTCTTTAATCCTTCAGGAAAATGCCACAAAAGAGAGGAAAATTCATTAACCGATCCCATAGTCTCTCACCCGTAGGAACCACGAGATTGCAAATTAAAAACTGAGAATTTCACATTGCTTAATACAATAGTGGTGGACTTGTTTATAAGTGTGCAAAATCTACTGTCTTAAGATTTGGGTTGGGTATGAAGATTCTAACATGGTATCAGAGCGGGTTGATCTCGTTTTCATTGTTGTGCTTGCACGGCTCCCCTCTCCGTTCATCGCACGTTGATGAAGTCAATGGCTTATTTATAAGTGTAAAAAATTCACCAACCTATTAATTTAAAGTTTTGGGTTAAATGTGTAAATTTTAATAACTTTTGGATAAATTTCACGACCGGGTGATCTTCTTCGTAATAAAACAAACGTGATGGTTTATTATTCGAATATATAATCTTAATTATATAAATAAACCATAAATAAAAATTATAAATAAATGATTACCTCTTGTAGCGCAGAATCCACTTAATACGTTCTTCAGATGTTCTTTACAGGATCTTGATGATGGAGGCTCGTCACCGGTCGATCCCTACTCACGTATGAACGAAGCAGAGATTGGATTTCACCGCCTAAAAGCCTGGTGCTTTCTCAGAAAAAAAATGGAGAGAAAAAGAAGCGTTTCTTTTTCTCCCTGTGTGTTTGATTATCCGTAGGATTTTCTCCTCTCCCTTTCCCTTCCCTTTTTACGTATATAAAAGAAATATTAGAGGAAAGAGATAAAGGTTTGAGTTGTTATATGTATAACAAACTCTACCCTGTAAAATCTCTTTTCAAATTAAATAAAAGATACACAAATCTTTTTATTTATTTGATTTATTTTGGATAATCATGGGTGGAAAAACCAACATCTCCCACTCACACATGATTGACTATAATCAATCGACTCTCCCATTTTTCGCGTTTGGCAGATAGGCCGTGCGACCAGCATACATCGAGTGCACTTAGCTAAATCCAAGAGCACATAACGGCTACTTGGATGATAGCATCTCGATTAGCACCTCCATCACATAAAGTATGCCTTACCCTAGGTCTTATCTAACATTCATTATTTCCACATGTGATTTCTGAAACAATCTATTCGTGTTCACTATTGTATTGCTCTCAACACAATAGACCAGTCAGTAAACTACGAATCTTCCAGAATGTGATCGATAAAGAACCTTCTCCTCTAACTATATTTCTTCTATCATGATCCAGCTGCTTTTTTAGTTAGCCTTGTCAGGTCGAATCTAAACCACGACCCTTTAAAGACTTTCCAAGCTAGCGACACTGAATCATACTTCCAAAATAAGTCAAGGATCTTAAGGGTAAAATTCCAAAAACCATAGTTTTCGGAGTTGGTCTCACACTAGGGAAACTGAAATCACTTTTAATAAATTGATTTCTCATCCATAGGTCAAAAGTACACATGACACGATCCATGTGTTATGGTGTTCTGTCCTCTGCAAAGGAGCGCATGTCTTTCACAAATAACACCATACTAGAGCATCAGCCTCGATAATCACAAACAATAGCTTTAGTCTACCCAAAGACTACTCTAGTCTATCAAGACAGAATCATGGTAAGTTCCACTTACTTCTTACCATTGGATTCACATAATCCTATAAGTTCACAAAACTTATTTAATGCTGCATCTATTGCTTGCATTATAAATAATCTTGCACTTTAACAAGACCCTTTCTTGTAATTAAGCAAGACGGCATTCATGTTTTAGAACAGGCACTCGATAATTAATGATGTTCTAAAACTGCCTCATCTCATTCAAAAATCAACTTATGACTCCCACTGAGGTAAACACCCGTGTGAGTGGGCTACTTCTCTGTCCGACATGCATTATAGTAAATGTTATTCAAATTAACATTCACATTTGTATTACCAAAATAATATCAATTTTATTGAATAACAAATTCAATGTTCATGAATATGAACAAAAATATGTTCACCAAATCTTGGGACCTGACATATTTCTCAAAATACGTCTCTAAGTACACCCTTAGCCGTTGGACATGCTTTCATATCTCTCATAGATACGTATTTTTATGTTCATTTCTTTACACACAATCATATCGCAAAAAACATACTCAATGGTTTTTATGAGGTTGATAGGGATAAAAAGTTTAAGACTCTCTTCAACCATATCGCTTCTTGCATAGTAGCTACAAAAGCTACATATTAAGCTTCCATAGCTGCCAGGGAGACAGACACAAGTTTGTTTCTTGCTACTCCATGAGATAGCAACTCCAATCAGCAAGAAAAATATCCCATTGTGAATTTTCGTTCGTCCACATCCAATGCTCAATAGGCACTAGTATTATTCCTCAATATCAGGCCTTAACCTTGACAACACTATGAGCATTTTTGCAGTCGTGCTAAAACACTTCATAATTTCTTTGACACTTGCCAGTGTGCTATGCTTGGATTGAGACAATTCATAGCATATTCATAAAGGACAATCACTACATCCTTTATATACTTGGATATTTTCGGGTACAAGTCTTTATTGAGACAATGACCTTTTAAGTACTGGGGCATACTAGAGATTGCTGTCATCACATTTAAATCATTGAACTCAAATGATTTTTCGAAATCTTAACTTCGAGTATGTAATTAGCATCTCTCATATCTTTCATTTCAAAGTTGTACTTATAAACTTTGAGCTTGATAAGATATCCCGTATCATTTTCAGCTATCAGTATATCATCTACATATCATGCACAATGGTACACTTTTTTAGAGCATTTAATGTTGACGTTATGGTACTCGTCATTCATTTCAAAATCATACGACACATTCGAATTATGATAAAAAATAAAATGACGGATATACCATTGTCTTGAAGACTGCAAGAGGCCATAAATTGATCTCTACAATTTTGTAAACTCTATGTTCACGGCCTATCTGGATGCAACCCTCTGGTTGAACTATATATCTTCATCCAATTCTCTATTGAGAAATATGGTCTTCACATCCATTTGATGTTAGCTCTAAGTCCTTAACCATGGCAGCCGAAAAATCTTAATGGGCAGGAATTGAATCATGCATCATTATGTGAGAGCGACTCTACATAGTCAATTCTGTCATGTTGCGTGAATCATTTGGCAGTTAAGCGAGCTACATGTTAGCTTTATGCTTAATTGTGAGAATTCATTTATTCTCAATTGCCTTACGCCCCCTTAGGTAGGTCAACCGGTTCTCAAATATGGTTTTATTTAATGGAAGTCTATTCTTCCACCATCGCTTTCATCCATTCATTCTTATCGGGAGCTGATAGAGCGTCAGAAATATTTCTAAGTTCATTCTCATCTTGCAGGATTACTAAAAGAATCTCACATATAACATTAATATATAATGTTTTTAAGAGACCATTTTCTACACTTTCAATCTCAAATTGTCAGTGTGGAAAAATATTTTACTTTTAGCTACATATTTATCCTAGGTTAGATAAACATCTCTTATATTTATCATAACCAGAATCGTAATTCTGCTGAAGTTATATTCCATACTCCCACTGAAATTTGGAACCGTACTCCCACTGAGATAAAGATCATTTGGATCATGAACTTCCGGATCTAGAGGAGGTGGTAAACCATTATCTTCCTCCTCCACAAATTCTCCCACTCGGATGGAGTGATCCAGATGATTCTAACTCATCAGTTTCCAAAAATATGATATTATGTGATTCAAAATTCTGACACTTTCTATTTTCATGTTCGCCCATGAACATGTATCCCTTTGATAATTTAGAGTATCTTATGAAGACGTTAGTTTACCTCTCGGTCATTTACCATATTTACTCGAGGTAGTATTGACGTAGGATTCACACTCCCACTGTCGTAAGTAGCTAAGATCAGACTTTTGACCTGTCTACAGTTCGTAAGGGATAGTAGTGACAGACTTAAAAGGGCACGCGGTCTAGAATATATCTATCCGTATTTAGAAGAGTACAATTTCTTCTTTTTGCTCCCCCATTCTATTGAGGTGTGCAAGGAATGGACAACTGATGTTCAATTCCTTTTTCATCATATGAAGCTTAATTTAGAAAAATACTCGCGACCACGATCCATTCGTAAGGCTTATATCTTTCGATCTAATTGATTCTCTTTAAAATTTATGAATATCTTAAAGCATTCCAATGCTTCCGACGTTTGAGAAATCAAATAGATTTGACCATTACTAATATAGTCATCTGTAAAGCTGATGAAATAATAATAAGGCCATGTGCCTTGCCCTCACTTTCATTTGACCACATACGTCTGAATGGATTAAATGCCATGAACATTCACATCTAGTCATTTTCATGAATGACGACTAGGACCAATAAAGACTTGCCCAAAAAATTAAGTAATCCTAGTTGTACTCAAATATCAATGGAAATCAAGAGTCTTTAGAAACTTGAACAGACATTAAAATTCCAATGAATTTAAGGAGCATCCAACACGACATGTAGAAGTAGGGTTCGTCTTTCACGAAGGCTCTAAATGTGCCAATCCCTTGTACTTCTACTTGTGTGTTGTTTCCAACATAAATGGATCATATTCCATTAGTATTTGTCAGAATTTGATGAATGATACATATTCATTCGTCTCACGGTCTGTCGTTCATGAATCCATCACTCACAATGAATGATACTCATTTAGAAGGATATAACGAGGCATATTTACTCCACTCATTGGTGAGTTAAATAAGGGCCTTGTTTATTTAGTATTGCAATCTTTTACAAAACTCTCATTCTTGTGACAGTTAAAATATTTCATCTTTAGAAATGTAAACCTTTACGCTTCCTCATACACATTTTTCCCTCTGAAACTCTTCTTTTGGGTTAAGTCTGTTCAGTTTTACTTCTTTTTGTTACCAAGATATTCCATCTGCCTTTAAAATTGTGGCATATCCTTCTTAGCTCCAATTGAGCTTGACTTAGTCATATACACCTTAGGATGGACTAAGATTGCTAAAAGTAAATTCTCTTTAAGCTTAAAATGGAAAACCGACATACATCAAATGTCATAACATTATCAGCATGTGTTAGGTTCATCCTTATATGATCCCAACTTATAGGCATGGAATAATTTGGATACTGAGCTCAACTCTCAGCTCATAGCTAGCTTCAGCTAGCTCACTAATCACGCAAAAAATATCACATAGACACTTTTCTGTTAAGTGATCAGCTTATAGAGTACACCTTTGGATTAGACCATAATTACATCTATGGTCTGTTGAACCTATTGTTCGTTTTGCACATATGAATTAGAAGCAATCAAATTGCTTTAGGAAATTATGAATATTGCGTGTATTTATTTTAGTGATACGATATAATTTACTACACATTCATAACTCTAAATAATATAAAGTTTTTAATTAATCTCGAATGGAAGTAGGTCACGGGCTAGTTTCCCCTCACCTTTCGAGAATTAATTTCAAAACTTTAAAATTCAAAGTTCATTGCATAGTAAATTCAAGTGAAAATTTCACATGGTAATAATGAACAATTAAATAAATAAGATTATTTAATTGCAAACATAAAACGTCTTCAATAAAACGAAATAACCATGGAAATCATTAAGTTTCGAACACAAATGTTGAATGAATAGAAAATTCTAATATGACCTTAACCAAAAAATCACGAGATTACGTGTAATCTAAGAGGATCTAAATATACACAACTGGGATAGGCCTAGATTTTATAATCCTCATGGCACTGCAATGCGGGAACTTATACACGTATTCCTTGCAGCAAAAATGACGTACTAGTCGTCCACTTCGCAACTTCATCGAAGTATTAGGGACAATTTCCTCAAGAACTCCCCATTTTCCCAGATAGAGAATGAGAAGTTGTAAGCCATCCTTATGTGTTTCATATCCAATAGGCAGGAAAAACTTAATATCTTCCTTTATCCTCAACGTGATTAGGAGATCTCTGAACATCGAATGCCAATCATTTCCCCCGTCATAACCTCCAGCCCAAATGCACTCCTACATTTCTTGGTGAACAAAATATATGTGCTCTGTAAGCACTTCGCTGCTATCCTTATGCTCTCACCAGGAGATACGACACTTCAGTATGTTTCGTCGCAGCGTGTGTGAATAGGAATCCCGATGCATAGTCGTCTTGGACTAAACCCAGTTTTAAAATAGGCCCAATTGAAAAAAATTCACTCGGCCCAATTACGATTAGGCCCAAAGTGAGAATAAGGTTTTCGCCAAGAAACTCATCTTCCTCCTTGCTTCCAGGAACTAGCCGCCGACGAGAAAAAAAAATTTTGGCCAGCCGAAATTTGTTGCCGAGATGGTCTTTCTACCGCCGAGACCATCTCTTTCCATGACATGCCGCGACCTTCTGTCATACGTGGTCCTCGGGACCGTAGTGGCAACCGCGGTCTCCTCATCGATCGGCCATCGTCAACAACAGAATTTAGTCCGTCCTTCTGGGACTCGCTAGTGGTCTTGGAGCTTCGCCATAGTCGATCGTCGGCACGAGCTTCTTGTTCCTCGTGAAGCACTCGTTCGCTCGGGGAAAAAACTCGTCGTGGACATGTGCGGCAATCTTCCAGAGTCGCGGATCGAAGAACAGGTAAATTAAACAGAGTTGAAATGACTCTTTTTCCCCGTCGTCGACTCGGCGAACGACTTCTTCTTTGATCTAGCCTGGGAGTAAGTCGAGAAGAATAGACCATGGGTTCGTCCTTTTGACACCCAGAAAATCCTTCACGAAGTCGCCGGCGTCGTGATTGACAGACTGGGGTCGCCGATTGAATTAAGATTTGGTAAGAAAGCCCGATCTTTTAACTTGGGGTTCATCGCCCAATTTTGGGGATTTTAAGTGATAAAGATCAAATCAGTCCCTTAGGGTTTCAGGCATTTTCACATAAGGACGTGGTCCTTTTGTTCGCGTTTCACGCAACAATTGCAGTTTAATACCGTCAGTCTTTCGCGTGTGCAACGAAGGACATAAACGTGGGAACGTGGGTTTAATAAATTCGGTTCAGTCCCCAAGTTCTCCCTTTTATGCAGTCGAGGACAACAGTAGGGTTTCTCTACGTTCTTTAGGCAGATTAGTAAACGATTTTTACCAAAAACGAATTCTGTATAAAAAACAATACTTAAACCAGAACAAACCTCACGATGGCTCTGATACCAATGATGATTTATTATTCGAATGTATAATCTTAATTATATAAATAAACCATAAATAAAAATAATAAATAAATGATTACCTCTTGTAGCGCAGAATCTACTTAATACGTTCTTCAGAGGTTCTTTACAGGATTTTGATGATGGAGGCTCGTCACCGGTCGATCCCTGCTCACGTATGAACGAAAAACCAACAAAATGTTTGACAATATGCGTGCGTCTATTTAGAGAGATATCATAAACGATTAAATATGTGGTTTAATTTACATAAAATATTTGGCTAGAACTGCTCATGTACAAGGAGCAAGGTATTGTAATATATCAGAAAAAATCATATGATAGAATGATTTCAAAAGATTCTCGGAAATGAAAAAAAAAACTGGTGTGATCCACATCCCACTTGAGTTACTGCTCCTTGAGGGCCAGGCGTGTCTTCCTCCTACGTTCTAGACGAGCCCAACAACCAGCACCTGGCCGCCTCTCAGCCCGACGAGTTGGCCCCTTTCCCGCATCGCCATGGGCTCTCAATTGCTCGCATTTCTATTCTCTGCCTCTCTGCAAAGAAGTTTTAAACTCTGCATTGTACCAGGGGTTTGTTGGCTTTTTCTTGAACATGGGGCGAACTTTGAGCTCATTGGTTTTTGGAAAATTACCCTCAGGTCCCTGTATTATAGTTTTATCATTTGCAGGTCCCTGTGTTAGGGAAATAGTGTGTGAGGTCCCTGTGTTTTAAGAAATATTAGCCTGAGGTCCCTGGTCACTGGATCAGATATTTTCTCCGGCGGAGAGCCATCTGAAATGACCAAAATACCTCTAAAAAAACCCACCTCTTCAACTTTTAAACACGAAGAATATTCAATTAGAACACCAAGAACATCTAATTAAACCCAAAAAAAAAATCAACACAAACCTAATCAATCAAACCCAGAAATTCAATTAAATCCAACGCCACCGCCGGACCAACAACGCCAACACAACACTTAATCCCAGACCGGCGATCAAAATCCTAAACCTAAATGACTTGATGACTGACGATGACTCCCCTTCGATGGTGGAAGCTCCATCGAGGAGGCCAAGCTCCGTCCTCCCTTCACTGATCTACTCGACCGCTCCAAATCATATCCCCAATCCTTCCTCTTCGTACGCTCTCTTCGGTGAGACATGAGTGCGATGTTGTGGCAGTGAGCAAGCTCGAATGCACCGGCCTAACCCAGACCGGGGACCAAAATCCTAAACCTAGATCCGATAGCTGTGAGGAGGAGTAGAGGACTGGTCGGCCGACAAAATTCCAAACCTGGATCCAATCTTCTCTGATCGCTTGTAGCTGTTAGCTGGAGACGAGGCACTAGTTGGGCGAGCCTTAAAAGGGAGGAAGGATAAGGGGAACTCAGAGGCGCACATTTTTCTTATATGTTTTATATTTTCCTTTATTTCGGTTGGAACTCAGAAAGATGATCGATAGTAGCTCGTGGAATCTGAGCTTCAAAGGGACTGAGATGGCCGTCACTTTGCCGGTACTGAGATGGGTCGAAGTAGATCTAGAATTTTCTATTTTTTGGTTTAGTTGTTCGATTGAAGATATTGAATTTTTGGGTTTGATTGATTTGGTTTGTGTTGAATTTCTTAGTGTTCTAATTGGATATTCTTGGTGTTTAAAGGTTGAAGAAGGTGGGTTTTTTGTTTAGGGATATTTTGATCATTTCAGATGGCTCCCCGCCGGAAAAAATCTCCGATCCGGTGACCAGGGACCTCAGGCCAATATTTCTTAAAATACAAAGACCTCACACACTATTTCCATAACACAGGGACCTGCGAATGATAAAATCATAATACAGGGACCTGAGGGTAATTTGCCCTTGGTTTTTTGAGCTTTAATTGTTGTTTGCCTTATTTTGGGTGAGCTTTTTCAAAGTTTGATTTGTAATTTTTTTGGGTTTATATATATGATATTTAAATACTTATTGAACCGACTATACCCCAATAGTCCTAGCTGTAAACGATGGATACTGGGCATTGCGCGAATCGACGACCCGTGCAGTACTATAGCTAACGCGTTAAGTATCCTACCTGGGGAGTACGTTCGCAAGTCAAATAAAATATTTCGCGTTTAATTTTATAATTTGCCGAATTGCGGTGGTGTAGTGTTGCCGCCGGAAGACCGCTGACTGTTTGTGAGTTTTAGTAGGGGGGTCGTCCTTGCTAGTGATTTTTTTCTTTTTCCATTTTTTTAATTTTATTGAAGATTAATGTTTGTTAAAAACTTTAAATTTTTTTGGGTGAAACATCTAATTCATTGCATCTCAATTTTTGAACTTTTAGACTTGCTCATATGGTGATTTTCCATAAACAGAAAATCAAGAATAGATACTAAAATGAAATTAACCCGAGGAATAATTCAGTAGAACAGAACAGAAACAACATCAAATAATAAAAATTACAAACCTAATACAAATTTAAAAAATGCCCCATCTCTAGTTTATCAACTGAATACATATCATCAGTACACTAAATTACTTGTTCCGGACCTGAAGGTAAACATCTCTGGTACATCCAGATTCTTGACATAGGAAATGAAAGAGAAGAAAACAATAGACCGAACCGAAAGACAATTCACTTAAACGTGTACAACAAGAAACTCTTATCAAAACGGAGATTCACACAACAACAAAAATACATCAAAATTACGAGGTATCCCCGCAGGGAAAATGCCTAGGTAGAATCTTACACGCTCTTTATTTAGTCCTTCAGCTGTCCATTTATCTTCAACCTTCCAATCAAAGAGTGCTTATTTTACAAGCCAACGAAAACTCGTGACGAGATGGACATCATTTCGCGGAAGGGGGAGACGGGAGGGGGATAGGGGGCAGGCCTGTGGAGTTTGGGAGGGAAGAAGGCGTACCGGGAAGGTTAGGGATGGTGATGTTGGGGAGGGAAGAAGGAACTGTGAAGTTGGGGAGGTAATTTGGTAAGTTTGGAACATGGGGAAGAGTGAAGTTTGGCCTGGGAGAGGGGAAACTGACGTTGGGGAATCGCGGGATTGAGGGTCGAGGTGGAAAAGAAGGGAGGTTGAATTTGAGAGATGGAGAGAGCTCGAGGCGGCGTGAACCGTGGCCGACTTCCATGGCGGAGAAGAGGGACAGGCTAACGATGAAGAAAGCCACAAGTGATTGTGAAGAAGCCATTTCTGGTTGGTTCGGTTTGGACTTTGGCAAATGAGTTAATTTAAGGTTAGGTTTTGTTTTGGATGATGGGAATTGGGTCTTACACTGTGGTATTGGTATATATAGGCAAGTACAAGCAAATGGGTAGATTCCCTCCAAAAGCAAAAAAATTAAGTAAACTCGATAATTTGTTCTAGTTTAGTAAGATGTTTCGAATAAAGGCACTAAGAACATAGCTGTGTTATAGAAAGAACGTCGTCAATATTTTTAGTGTGACCTCGCCTAAACTTAGACTAGTCGGTATTTGTATACAATGTAATTTGGTTGTTGAAGACGATTTTTTTTAAATACATATAGGTCGGTGATTAAACAAGTTAATTAAATTGCAATAGATGAGCAATTATTCTCCTATTAAGTCGAGTAAACATACCGAACTTCTAGAGTTAATAGTTTATCCATGTTGTGCGTTAAAGACGCCTGGGAATGCCTGATGAAAGAGGGGATGGACTACCTCTCGTAGATAGTATCTTTTTCACCTAACACAAGGACTTGTTTAAAAGGGTAAAATATATGTTGGCCTCCATCATCATCCTAGAACTTTATTGTATTCATTTTTTTTTGGTCGGGTTGTATTGTATTTATTTTTTTCTCATTGAATTTTACCTCAGCAGAATTTTAACTAGGTTTTCGATTGTAATTTCATTTGGAGAAATTTAACACTTGTATGCACATTTATTCTGGATATATAATAATACTTTTACCTTTAAAAAAAAATCAGCCTAGGACCATCTGCTCCTCTTGTATTTGAAGAAACAAGGGCTCTATTGCCTTTCAACCTACATAATGTTACATCACCGTAGAGACTACGAAGATTAAAAAAAAGTCTGAAAAGTTAACGGAAATATATTCTAAATTTACTTGAGTGATTCTAAATATAACAACAGCTCCTGAACACTTAACTACACAATAGTGTAAACGAGGATGAGCATACTAGAAGCCAAAGACTCATGAACCAAAGTCATTTAAAAGCTGAAAAGGATTTCAACGTTGGTTAAAGTTGAATTATTCTTTGAACAACATCAAAATTTATAAACTTTTGACGTTTAACATTAATATAATTCATGTCTTTGATGTTTAAACATTAAAAACTAAAAGCTATTTCAGTATGTCGTCATCACAAAATATTAGTAAATGTCTATGTTAAAAGATTGGCAAATATTTTGCGAACTTGTGATGGTTTAAATGTCGAAATAGCTTCTCAATTATGACATTAATTTTCCGTACAGTACGGTTAATACTTTCGGCGTTTGTTTGTTAACATTGTAATAATATAATTTCACGTGATATAGTAAATGCTATTTTTTGTGTTTAGTTTAATTCTAAAGCCATGTTTATGTGAACAAGTTTCGGTTTATGCAGCGACTAAGTATTAAAACTAGTTTTTAAAAGCTTGGGAAGTTTGTTCAAAGTGAAGGTTAGCTAACTAGGGTGGCGTACGTAAAACTAGTAGGAATTAAATTTTCCACCTAGCCTGTCTCCATTGAATTGAAGTGGCAAAAAAGTCTTCCCCAATAATATACACTGTTAATTTTTGTTGGATTACGCCTCATACAAAATTATCTATATTTTAGGATAGTTTCATGATATGATTTATCTTTCTATTAGGTTATTTGTTACAGTTTTCTTTATCTTTCTTGAATTTATTTTTATTCTGTTGTTAGTTAAATAAACGTGATAGATTATATTTTGTAACCCACACGTAAAACTCACATGTATTAAATTATTCTTGCTTTCCCAATATTATGAAGAATATAACCAAATTTTGGAGAAGAATATTGATTATTCGGTTCTGTTCAGTTTCAGAAAAATCACTCAAACTCTCACTAGATATAGCATTATAATAGTCATGATGCAGGGAAAGTAACATAGATTGACCAGTAACAGAATTTTTTTTAATTATATGTAACATAGATGATTTATCAGAATAAAGAGAAACTGAAAAAAAAATTCAGATTGCCGAAGATAAATAACCATTAAATAAAGTTCACATCACTATTTACCAGTCTGATAGAATGAATTATTTGTGGGTGCAAAAGACCAATGGAGTCATTTTGGATTGGATACACAAATTATTATAAGAAGCTTAAAACTGAAATTATTTATAACTAGTTATAGTCTGAAAAGTACTAATGGGCCTTGGTTGAAATTGGATCCCAAAGCCGAAAGGAGACCTACGCCAACCTAGAACTATGATCTCCGCTTCGTTGGCGTAGCTGCTCGGTCAATTAAATGTGGGGGCAGTGCCGCCAAAATAGTAAATTGCAATACATAATTTGCACTCTTCTATAAAATAATAGCAAAAAGTTTCTTATGCATTGTGGTTCGAAATATTTCGTTTTGTGACAAGTGTTTCCGAAAATTATATTTTAATGAAAAAATATACAACAAGAGTGAATTTGGAAAATTACTGTCAGCCAAAAAGATAGAGCTAAATTACAGTGTACTGAAGTACATTTTTCTATAAATAAAAACTTTTTTTTGAGAATTTTCTAAATAAAAAAACCAAGTTTATGAATTAATCCCAATGAGAATTTTCTAAATTAAAAAAACTAAGTTTATAAATTGAGCCTAATATTTTCTAAACCAAGTTTCTAAATAAAAAATTTTTCTCTAAATAAAAACTGATCCCAAGAAATGTTAAGCAGCCCAACAAAACATAGATCCCATAAATAAATAAAAACCAAGTTTATGAATTAATGTTTCATTTTATGAAAAAAATCTAACATATCCAACTTTACCATAGTTAATGGTTTAAATTCATTCTAAATTCTTTCTGATTGTAGTTGCTTGAGGTGGGGAATGGAATGGTACAGAAGTGACTGAGGTCGGAATAGTTGGGATTGATGGAAATGGAGGTGAAGTGAGCTTAGACTAGTAGTACATGTTCAACCTGAGTCACTGATAAATAATTTAATTTTTTTCTTATCAACTTAACCCAACAAAAATATTTTTTTACTCTAGAAGTGACCTTGTCTAACTTAGGTCATCAAATAAATAAATAATTTTTCTTTCATCCACGTACATGTATTATTATACGAATTTTCATAGAGAATTACAAAAAATTAAATTCTATATAAATTAAAAATATTAGATTTAATTTATAGAGAATAAAAAAGTAAAGTATCACTAGATAGATTGAAAAAGTAAAAAATAAAATAAAAATATTAAACAAATTGTTGCCCGAGCCGCGTGTCAGGGGCGCCCGACAGCCCACTGACACTGCCCGGACGAGCCCCACTTTTTTTTTTGCTTATTTTTTCTCTCTCTTTTGTTCCATTCACAACCCAATTACAAAAGTCACCGTTAGACATGATCTTAGGAGTGGTGGCAAAGTTGGCCAAATGAGAGTAGGCATATTGGTGGGCAAGTTTGGAATTGGGGATGTGGAAGAGTTGAAGTTGTGGGAATTTGTTGGATTGTGGGCTGTGAGAGACTTGGGGTTAGAGTTGGCAATTGGAGAATATTTCTGGCTGCCAAGCCCATTTTTTGCTTGAAAATGATGGCACCAAGGTCCAAGGGGAAGAGAGCTGTGAAATCCACTAAATTGATTATCCTAGATTCAAGTCGAATAATATTTTTGAAATGTGGTAAAATTCTCGCACAAGTATTTA
This sequence comes from Hypericum androsaemum, assembly GCA_963995505.1. Classification (NCBI taxonomy): domain Eukaryota; kingdom Viridiplantae; phylum Streptophyta; class Magnoliopsida; order Malpighiales; family Hypericaceae; genus Hypericum; species Hypericum androsaemum. The sequence continues at coordinate 5,484,220 of OZ023192.1, read as the reverse complement.
ACAATTTATTCCAACACTAGCTTTGATAAATTTGTTATTGGAAGAGGCCATATATTTTTTTATACCATCTGGTATACGGATTCACTAGTCCGACTAAGTTAGATTAGATCTGATTGAAACTTTTGAAAGGTGGCAAAACTCTCGCAATAAATATTTAACACTGTTACATTTTGAAAGACTCAAACTTAAGTTCTTGTTAAGATAAAATAATATTTTCAGTCGTTGATCTAAGTTCCGCAGAAGATGCGAGATTATTTGAGTAAATTAACCTTGAAGATCCCTACCAGAATATTTACTTATCTCTCCTTTTGATGGAAATTAGCATTTAGACTACTGAAATGTAATTTTTTTCATCTGCTTTGTGCATTTGCTGGCTAGGTGAACATTTGTATCCAGGCAAAATAAAATTCACTTTTCCAAAAAAAATTGGGAAAACTCCACTTAAGTACCCTGTGGTATCCCCGATTATCACTTGAGTACCCTGTGGTTTAAAAACGATAGAACCGGTCCAACTTTTTCCAATTTTTCTTACTTAAGTCTACCCAACCCGGTTCACCCATTTTTTATCAAAACGACGTCGACTGGGCCCTTACATGGACTGCCACGTCACTTATTTTGTGTTAAGTTGTTGCTTACGTGGCAGTGGGTAAATTACCATATTAGTACCTAATTTATTTATGATTTTTCAAAAACCCTATATAATACATTAAAAGACTGAACCCTAAATAGTTCCTCCCCCTCACCCAAGTCCATCGAGCTCTCCCCTCCATAACAGAAGAAAAATGGCGAGCTCTCCCCTCCACAACAAAAGAAATGGCGACCTCCATTCCTCAAAGCCCTAACAACCGACTTTTCTGCACCTGAGATCCCGAGCACTAATTCTCTCCAAGTTCCCGAGCTCCAACCCTTCTTCTTGCAGCCTCCAACCAGGTGCAAGTTAGGGTTTGTCCATTTCGAGGTTCGATTTTCACCCCCAGGTTCGATTGTCAAAAGTTGCCAACTTCCCTATCCTTAAATCATGAGTAGCAGCTCTTCTCGGTTATTTGAGTTTCAAAAAGCGAGGGATAGGAGATGTGGATGTGGTGTTCGGTCGCTGATGCGAATGGCTCAGACAAAAGAAAATGTTGGAAGACGGTTTTATGGGTGTGGTAGATACAATGAGTGTGGTGAAAAGAAGTGCAACTTCTTCGTGTGGTTCGATCCACCTACTTGTAACTACGGTATGGAGGTGTTGCCCAAACTTTTTACCTCCATTAAGCAAAAAAAAGAACACATATCGGCTCTCTTGGCAACTATGGTTGATTTGCAAGCTGAGATCAGGAAGATTAAAAATGATCTTTGTTACATGGAGATTGCATTGCACAAAAGTGAGAAAAAGTGTAAGAGATATCGCTATCTCATATGTATGTTTTTAGTTATCATCTTTGTAATGTTTGTTGTATAGCTATAACTCTTGGGTTTGTAACGATGTTCGAGTATGAACTGTTGTTTTTGATTAATGAACAATGTTTGCAACGACTTTGGTATGAGTGTTTGTTATCTTTGGTAACTCATGTCTGCTGGGTTTACATTGCACAAAATTTAGTCCAAAAGCTGCCGATAATATTATCCAAAATGTGGCCAAATACAATGTCTAAAAAGTGGCCGACTACATCATGCCCAAAAGCTAAAGTTTGTGATTACATCATGCCCAAAAGCTAAAGTTGCCGATTAAGTTGTCCAAAAGTTAAAACACGACACGACCATCAAGTTGTCTAAAAGCATTAAGCTAAAGCTGCCTATTACAGTTCACAAATTGCAGTTGAAGCTTCAAACATGTGAATTGGTAGATTGCTGACTCCCCAATTGATGATTTCCCCTCCTGCCCTTTTTCTACAAAATAAAAAGTGCATAATGTATTAGTCATCGCAGCAAACTGTTAACAATAAGAAAACTCTAGGTGATATTACCTTAGTAGTTGTTTGGCTTGTGCTGGCCGAACCTGCAGCTGGGCTTGGTTGCTTTTTCTTCGCGATTCTATTTCTCCTTTGCCACGGTGACTCGCCGGTGATAGCAGCCGTGCAACCTCGTATGTTATGACCAATCTGCTTACAGTTGCCACATCGAACATCTCCTCCGGCTCGAGACACTTTAGCCACGTGACTTTTACTTTCACCAACCTATTTTCTTCTCTTCTTCTTTGGCCTACCTGTTGGCTTACGAATCAAAGGAGGATACACATCTTGTTCCTCAGTCACTGGCCACTCATCCCTACTCGGAAGTGGAGGAATAAAATGACTGTACACTTTCATGTACGTCTCCTTGGAATAACAGACATCTACAAATGCTTCTGGTTGCATTCGACTTGCATATATCGCAGCGACCGCATGCTTGCAAGGAATGCCACTTAGCTCCCACATACGACAAGTACAACTTTTTGCATTTATATCTACGACAGCTGTCGTTCCATAGTAATCAATTTCAAATTTTAAGTTACCAGATGGAGTTGCAAAATAGTTACTTGCTGCAATCTTTGTCCGATCCAACACCTTCACAATGTTAGGGCAAATGCTTCCATTGTATGCTTCCATTTTGGATCTCTTCACGTGTATCTTCTTCATGAGCTTCTTCCTGATCCACTCCAACATAGTTAAGATTGGCTTGTCTCTCCCAGTCACTATAGCTGAGTTGAACGATTCACTAATGTTGTTCACGATCAAATCCGTCTTGGAGTGTGTACTAAAATGACTTCTAGACCAGGTGCTTGGATCATTCTTCATCAAAAAAGTCACAGCTTCCTCCCCATTTGGTAACTTCTTCATCCTTTCCAAGTAATATTTCCACTTTGCAATACTTCCAGTCGAAGCAGCAGCCCAAAGTAGTTCCTTGTACTCAGGACCTTTGTAGGTGCCTTTGAAATTCTCGTACAAGTGCTTGACGTATAGACGATGCTCCACACCCGGCATCAGGTCATTCATTTCCTGTTGTAATCCCTTCAAGATATTCAATTCAAATAACTTAATAACACAACAACACAGAATACTATTGAACTCAATTCAAGTCAAATAACTTAGTACCTTTTGTTTATCAGACATGAAGATCATCTTTGACTCACGTGGATGGCCAAAATCATTTATTAGGTTCTCCAAAAACCATTTCCATGAGCCCTTATCTTCGGCATCAACAATAGCCACAGCCAAGGGATACATATTCTCGTTACCATCTTTGGCTACAGCCGAAAGTAATTGACCACCCATCACCCCCTTTAAGCAACATCCATCTAACCCCACAAATGTTCGAAGACCTGAAAAGAGTGCTCTCTTTTGTGCACCAAACCTAACATACATGTATTTAAACTGAGGAACAAGTGGTAGCGGTACCATCGTATTTGTTTCTTTCACATAGCCGGGGCAACCCTCAACAGTGCTTATCTTTACTGAACTGCCTGGACAAGTGGTCAAAATGATATTGCCATAATCTCGAAGCCTCGTATATTGGGCTGCTACATCTTCGTTGATGAGTTTCAACGCCCTCTGCCTTGCTCTATAACACTGTTGGACAGTAACCTTGGCTCCCAACCTCTTCTGAATTGTCTGTTGCATTGCTTGCATAGGCCACTTAGGGTTATCCCTGAATTCCTCAAGAAACATGTCACATATGTACTTGTAATAAAAAAATCCAACAAGGAATCAGATTGCGAATATATCACTTAAGCATAAAACCCACTGAAATCAGATTACATACCTAGATGTGACTAGATGGTTCTCCCATTCTCTTACACAATTGTGTTGCGGAGACCACGTCTTGATCTGGAATACACCTTCGTCATTGAGCAACGAGGCATGCACTCTAAAACCGCACGAATTTGCACATACAACTGTCACTCTCTCCTTGTTATTCTTTACAAAATTATAATCAAACCCTTTAGAAATGCTTCAATCCTTTAATGCGATCCTATATATCGCAACAGACTTAAATACCATACCCTTAGACAAGACCATCTTTCCATCTTTGTCTCTCAAATCCGGGTTAAACCACGGGTGCTCAACACGATCATCATCATCTGAGTCTTTGACTTCATGCAGCTCTGTGTCACCCAAAATCACAGGGTCTTCATCGTCACTTTCAGCCCCTCAAAATGCATCAGCAGCATTAGCATTTGCATCAGTAGCATTAACATTAGTAGCATTAGCAGCAAATGCTACATCATCTTCACTATCCTCAGACGAGTCACTATCTTCAAATAGACCCACTAACCCACCGCTATCCTCACTCCAATTTTCTTCTTCAACTTGATTACGCGTCTGTTCAGTTTGTGCAAATTCTTCATCCTTTCTAACAAGTTCATCCAATCTCCTTTGTAACTCAGCACAAGTAGTAATGTTGTCACCTACTTCCACGCCATACACATCAGTAATAGGAAATTGTTTTTGAACCTCATTCATGCGTACGATTTCAACATCACTAAGTATCGATATAATCTATTCATTACGACCATCAAGAGCATCCATCTTAAACCATAAATGACACTCAGTCATCCCGAGGACTCCAACATAAAACCGACGAACATCCCAGAAACAAAATCGGTCAACTTCATATCGAGCATCATCAAACGTAGCCCCCCCAATATATTTCATACCTCCATTTTCCTCCCACGTTCCACCAAAATTAAACCTGATGCGGATAAGTTCGTCCATCATGCGAGTGAAACCTGCGAATAGTCAGATCTAAAAAACTAAGCAAACGAACACCAAGAACAAACCCTAGAACCAAAGTTTTGTGGTCAAACCCTAAAACCAACCGACACAGGCTGAGAACACAATACCTCGAACGGGTGCGAGGTAGATGGTAGACCGAGGTGGAGGGAGGAGCAGGTTCGGTTCCTGGACTGAATTTTAGGGAGGAGCAGGTTCGGTGGGCCGAGAGAAAGGATTTCGAGGGTGGAGGGCGCGAGGCTGAGGGAGCGTCGACGTCGGAGCGAGACAGAGATGAAGGGTCCAGTGGGTATGTCGTAGTCGAGAGGGTATGTGGGAGAGAATATGGAGGATCTGAAAGAGAGAGGAGATGAAGGGTTGAGGGGGTTTGTGGGAGGGGAGAGAGAATGGGGTTGGTATATTTTAAGGGAGATTTTTGATAAACAAAAATGGGGATCATTTTTAAACTTTTCCATTACTTAGTCCACATGGCAGACATTTGTACAAAATAAGTGACGTGGCAGTCCACGTAAGCGCCCAGTCGACGTCGTTTTGATAAAAAAACGGGTGAACCGGGTTGGGTAGACTTAAGTTAGAAAAATTGGAAAAAGTTAGACCGGTTCTATCGTTTTTAAACCACAGGGTACTCAAGTGATAATCGAGGATACCACAGGGTACTTAAGTGGACTTTTCCCAAAAAAATTCTCAACAATGTTTTACTAGAAAGATTTGAGGATTGGTGATGTCACTTAATTAATCACTTATTAGATTAGAATATTGTGACTCGTGATGCCCAAAATTAATGTCATGTAGTATAAGTCCAGATTTTGTCTGAAAAGTACGCAAATATTGACGAAACTCGTTTGGAGTGGTATTTACTAGGTTTGCCGTAGGCGTTTAACATTTTAAGAATTCGATATATATGTTGGAATATATGCTATTGGAAGCGTTCGACCAATGTTTGCTTTTTTGTGTGTGTCAATATTACCTTTTTTAAGGTTTCGATATTACCTATTTGATTCTATCCATTAATTGATTTTTTTATGTATGTGTTTCAGTGTCAATATTAATACTAATTCGTACCTTTTATATTCAAGATAGGACTAACAAAAAAAGGACTAGTTCGTCTTATAATTTTTGTTATTCTATACAAACAAAACTATTTTGGAACAAGGATTTTTCTTCACCATGAGAGATTTCGGATTCAACTTCGATCTAGCTTAGATATGCAAACCTGATTTTAACCGCCGACACAATATTTTACAGGGTTTTGATTTTATGTAATTTTTTTTACTTTGGTATTACTAAAGATGGACTTATTAAAAAAACGCCGGCACAATAATCATGGAAATGGTTCTCTTGGGTGATAAATTTTATTATTTTAGTTACGCCCCTCGTGGTCAATTTGATACTTCAAGTTGAAATTTGCATGAAATGTCACTCTACCCATGCCACTAAACCGTATGTTTACATTTTCTGACACTATCCACCTTCATTTTTTTTCAGAAACCACCTACATTTTTATGCTGCTGGGACTAATGTAATTTTTGTTGTATACATATTTTTTTTATGCCAAGAATTATACCTATTAGAGTTTGAATTTAGATGTCTCTCTATTCTTGTTACGCATCGTACCATTAGATTAAATATCCTCTAACTACTCGTACTAATGTAATGTGCTTTAAGTTTTCTGATTGCACTTCTAGTGCAACACCGTGTAACTTTTTTTGCAACGTTCTAATAAATGCCACTTTACTACCAATCTTTTTCAAATCCCTCTTCACTTATCTCGAATGGCGACATATAGTCGGAGGTCTTACAACAATATTGGACTAAGGAATCTGCCTCGTTGTTCATGTGATTTTTCATAGGTAAAAATATTTTATTTCTTCAATAACGTGTATATACAAAAACTAACATAGTACATATTCTAGAAAACAATAATTTCGGTAGCTAATAAAATAATACATCAAGAGCACACAAAAAACCAATAAAAGCCACAAGTCTTTTTTATAGACTTCAAAGACCATTCTTATTCATATATTTCACGTAGGGAAATCGTTATTTAAAATCGCTACCCTGACAAAATCCTTGAGCAAATCCGAAACCTTCATGTAAGTAACATTCATATAATAGTTGCATGTTATAATTATAAATTGATATAGTCAAGCACAAAACATACAATGACATCAAACTACGCACTGCTTAAGCAAACGAACTGGTCCTAAACCTGGACAAAAAACATTTTTATTTTTCATGGATAAAAAACTCGAGATGCATCAAAGATCATAAGCCAAATTCCACTCATCGGAGCATTCAACCTCTGGGAGGTGGTGAAAGGAACGGGAGGAAATGAAACGGAGGCAGCCTCGGAAGGGAAGGTGTTGTCGGAGGAGAAAGCATGGGGACAGTAGGGCGAAATGGAAATGGCAAGGAGGGCGTATTTGGTGGGAAAGAAGGCAAAGGGACAGTTGGCACGATTCCTGGGAAAGGTGGTGGAAATATTTGCTGAAGGTGGCGTGATCCTTGTGCAATTTCCATGCTTGAGAAGAGGGACATGGCAAGGATGAGCAAAGTGAAGAGGAAACTTTTGGAAGAAGCCATGTTTAAAGTTTTGTTGTTTGATGGTGTTGTTAGGAAGAATCAATGGGACAAGTTGCTAATTTGCTTGGGATGTTGGGGTAGTGGTGAAAAGGAAGCCAATGTATTTATATTAATGCTAGGGCACCTCTACATTTGCTTGGATGACATAAGGCACATATAAATTAACTAGATTTTCAATTCCTCATAGCTGAAATATTGGTGAAATATTTTACTTCTAAAAAATCTAGAAAATTCCAAGTTAAGTGTATTTAGGAGTTTCTATAGGGTTTGTTCGGTTACTATTAATTTATGGGTATGAATGGTAGTCTTATTACCATTCCACATTTTTAGAGGATTTGGATATAAATGATATTTATGAAATAATTTTAGGTTATTTAGATATAAATAATAGGGAAAAAAACTTGAAAGTTTCTATGGTTTAATATAATATACTAAGAGGTCTCGTTCTAGTAAATTAGTCCCTGAGTTTTAAGAAATTCGCCACTTTATTTCTCAAATAATAACGTTCATTTTTCAGTAGTAGATTATTATATAATGATATGAATAAATAATTACATTATAAGAATTATATAGCATAGAACATGAAAGACTACAATACAAAAAATATTAATTTTCTTGAATTAATTGAAAATTTTATATAAATGAAAGAAAAACATTTTCAAGTAGAATCTAAATATTTTTCCAACAACAAGACAATTTTAAGAGTTATCAGTTATTGGACTGGCTTTCCTACAAGAAAAGTGGCTTTTTTCCGCGGGAGGGCATTTGGCACGATAACACTAGCGTTATATGAATCAATGGAGGTTAACTAATGTTGAAAATTTGAAATTTAAAAAATATCTAGTGCTCATCTTTAGGGAGAGTTTCTTCAGATTTTGTATAACTATTTTCAGGTTTTTTTGGGTTCGTTTCCATGTTATTTTCAATTTTTAAAAATATATTTAATTAAAGAGGTGAAAATTGTCCTAATTCCTGATGAAAGTCCTAAACGAAAATAAAGTATACCATGAAAAGTACCTCACTTTAACTAGATCTTGAGTTTGAGTTCATTGAACATAATAATCTTAAATTTGATAATGGGTGTTTTGCTACTATTTAATATCTTCTCCAAGTAGAACATGAATTAGTTTGAACTTTGAACCAAACAAAAATAAAGCAAACATAAAAGGTTCGCACATGGGTCTGTGATGTATGCATTTATTACTAATGGAATTCCTAATGTTTCAAAAACATATTTTTTCGTCCTTATAATTTAAATAAAATATTATTCTCACATCTTTCGGTGTTGTCATGATCGATAAATTCAATATTAACATTTATAAAAACTACAAGAATGACCTCACTTATAAGGACACTAAGACAATTTGGCGAAGCTATATAGCAACTAATGCTATTAGTTGTCATCTGTCAGTCGGCTCGATGGGCCAAACCGTAGCATCATCTCAATGGCGGCTCAATGGGCCAAACCGTAACATGATTTAGCCTCCCTATAGTTTCTAGCGGAATCTATCGCCCGTAACTTTTTTAGATGAGAATCTAGCCCCTTAACTGGACGTTGATTTTGCGATCTTCCTAGATTTTGACAATGCTCCCCCTGCAGACCTCAAAGCCCTTCGTTTTTATGAATATTTTGCCTAACTTCAAATTAAGGTGGTCCAATTGTGGAAGCCAGGCAAATCCAGAGGAGATTAACTCACTTTGAAATAAGTGTGTATATATATATATATATATATAGGACACACAATGTAATTAGTGCATAAATCAGGAACCCGAAGAGAATTTGCCAAGTGTGTATATATTTATCTTTTTTTACACCATTGATTCACTTTGTCATGGTTGAATCCTGATCATCCGTTAAATCTTGCTCCATTATGTGTATATATATACAGTGCATCAAGTGTAGTTTTACTTTCTTTTTAGCAAAGATTTATAACTATAAAAATATATATTTATTTTTGGTTAAACAAATTTCAAAAAGTCATTGCTGACTTTATGGTGATCCGTGAACTAGACCCCCCTACATATGCAATGAACTAAACTTTCTTAGGCTAGGGATGCGACGCCTAATTGATAGATTTCTACGTGTTTTTCCTTGGTGGTTTGGAGATGTAACTTAGGAAGACATCTTCATTACAAATGATGTTTATAATTTTATGTTATTGAAAATTTTCGATTATATGTTATACTTTTCATATACGGTTGTTTTTCCAGGTCATGGCATATTATCATTTTTTTTAAATCTCTATTGTTTAGAGTAAAAACATATGAGACCTAAGTGTAATTTTCCCAATATTAAATTTTATATTAAATAAAAATTGAAAATTTTTTATAAAATGAATTCAAGTTACTTGGACCTACTGACCAACTTCTGTTGGTATGACCTCTTAGCATTTGATACCATAAAGTACCTTAAGAAACTATCTATCTGAGCCTCTTTAGTCTCCCCGTCAGATATCAAAGCGAGATATAAGTGAAATGTGTCATTGTAAGTAGCAACAATATTCAATATACAATTTAGAAAAAAGTACACTTTAGTACTCTTGGTTTCACGAATTTCATTTTTAGGTCTGTCATTTAAAATTGCAATTTTAGTCTCTGTTGTTATTTTTGTTTTGACAACACTCTGTCCTGTGCAGCTGCTCGGCCATTTGGCTATCCACGCGGGCTTAATATCACCCAAAACAATGTCGTTTATCGTCCTATATAGCAGTTTCATTGTTTAAGTTGTTGATGACGTGTCAAGGAAAAATTACAATGAGGGTTGTCAAAACAAAAATAACCACAATGATTAGATTCAAAATTATAAACCACATACTCTAAAAACAAAATTCATGAAACTACAGAATACTTTCTTACAATTTATCGATCATCCTCTCCTTGGTTCTTGTCATTTTAATATCATCGTTAGTTGCGAGTATAATGTTAAAAACTAACAATTCATTGTTTTAAATATTTGGGTTGATAATGAATATTCTAAAATGATATCAGATTGAGAGGGTTGTTTATGTTGCCTATTATTGTTTGCTCGACATTAATATCATGACATGTTAACGAAGTTAAAGTTCGTACACATTTCAATCGGGTAAAAAATACCCATGGTCACTAATTTTTGATAATTTTTTGTCCACGGTCAATAACCTATTTTTTGTGGGCTCGGGTGTCCCCGGGGGGAGATGGAGGTTGTGGGCTCCTCCAATGGCTTGCTCTGTGTCTCCAACACCACCGGCCAAATCGCCATATGGAACCCCTCCACATGGAGGCACCGCTTCATGCCATACCCCGACCTCCTCCTCGCCAAGGGCTACAGGGTGCATGCCTCGGGCTTCGGGTATGACTCCATACACGATGACTACAAGCTCATTTGGGTTCATCAATCCCGAGAGAGAGTCGAGGCTTATGTTTACATCCTGAGAACAAACACCTGGACTAGGATGGCTGTCCTCCCTCACCGCTTTTTCGAGAATCACTCACCCATTGGGGTTTGCGTTAGAGGCAGGTTGATTATTTGACGTTGCTTGCGATGGATCTGGGGGCCACCGAGGGGTATCGGGAGCTGCCATGGCCTACTGCTGCTGCTGAGCGGCTAGTGGAAGACTTGTGTGCTACCGATCTGGAAGTGCTCAAAGGATGCCTGTGTTTCACTTGTTGTACCCGCTACTAGGAGGGGAGGATGCCGTGAGGAGTTGAAAGGGGGAGATGGTGGAACGAGAAGAAAGGTGAGAGGGAGAGAGGGGGAAAGAGAGGAGGAGAAGAGAGAGAGGCACGAGGTAGAGCATGGAAAGGGAGGGATGATTTTGAAAAATATATAAACTAATATGTGATTAATTTGAAAGTTTTTATCATGCCAACTCAGCAACATTTGCAAAAATAACCCCGAGTGACTATACCCGAGTAACTTACTATAGTTTAGTGACCATAAAGGGAAAAAAAATAGGTTAGTGACCATGGACAAAAAATTATCAAAGTTTAGTGACCATGGATATTTTTTACCCCATTTCGATCATCTGAAGTTTGATAGAATTCAAACGGATAGATTTCGAACGGAACCACTGGTGCTACGAGAAACGATGGGCCCTAACAAAATTGAATCATCTTCTTTATTTGGTTCGAGTTCCCGATGCGTACCCGTGACAATCAACTCTCCAAACTCTCACGGGCCTAACCCAGCTTTGTGTTATACGTTGTCGATTACCTCACGTTCATTGATCACAAGATTAACCCAAAACACACAACTTAATATTCTATCTATCAGGGAATATTGGCCACTTAGCTCACTCCCTTTATAAACCCCTGCACACCGAAATTAACATCACGATTATCCACCTAGCCCTTCATTAAGAAGCTTAATTAAACACTCTCAAGCACCATCTTATTACCATGGAGGCCTCCCTTAAGAGACTCGTCATCGTTGCCGCACTAATGGGCCTGGCCATAATGTCTAGGCCCATGTCAGCGAACGGCGATGGCCTCTGCGGGATGACCGGAGACGGGTTCAAGGCCTGTGGGCCAGCGGTGAGGCCCGTTACGGTCGGAAGCCCAATCTCGGCGGACCCGTCGGCCCTATGCTGCTCGGCCCTATCCAACTCCGACCCGGCCTGCCTTTGCTACTACATGAAGAGGTACCCAGGGTTTATGGCCATGTACAACGTGGACCCCACCCTCGCCCTCCAGCTCCCGGCCAAGTGCAAGATCCAGGACTCCTTCCATTGCTAGTTTGGAGTTGTTGTGCCGTTTCATGGCTTAACCTCTGTCGTTTTTGTGGTTTTGTTTCATGTATTAGTCCTCGGCTCGAGTGGTCGGCGTGTTTTTTTCCTTTCTGATGTTGGTGTTCCGATCATTTTCAAGATGTTATCGATTTGGGTTTCTTTTATGGTATCATGTTAGAGGAAATTAAAATGTTTGTTTTCTTATAAATAAATTTACCACGGATGTTGTAATTTCAATAATAAACCAATCATATATGATTTTTGAAATTTTAAAGTGAAAAACGAGATCATAATAAAATGACCACTATTGAATAATACAATGTGGGAATAGAATTCCTCAACATTAAAATGTAATATAGCTCATACGGATAACCAAATCAAGCATCACAACAATACAACAACATATAGTATAGTCACCGATAGTGAATGAAAGAAAACTAAATTACATAAAAATGAAAATCCGAAGCATATTATATAGAGGAAGCATGGTGAACAACGAAACACTAAGAATTAATGACACTGATCATCATCTAATTCCCGGCGGGCGGCGGGGAGAGGAACGGAATAGATGGAATGGAAGTTGGAATGTTGGGGATGGAGGGCATGCTAGGCATTGGAGGCAAACCCACGTTAGGGATTGTAGGCATACTGATTGGCAGGTTGCTTGGAAGTGGTGGCAATGTGGGCTTAGGAAGGGAAGGCTGAGTTGTAGTTGGGATCATTGGGATTGTTGGCATCTGTGGGATTGCAGGCATCGGAGGCAGAGTTGGCAGCTGGAGAAGATTGCGAGCTGCTACGGCAACTTCCATGCTTGAAGTTGCCATAGCCGCGACGACGAGAGCCAAAATGATGTTCATCTTGTAAGAGGCCATTTCTGATTAGTTGTTTTGGTTGGCTGCTTGATGTTTTGCGGTGATGATAGATATGGAGGAGAGCGTATATTTATAGCAAGATTAGTTTGGAAAAGAAAGGGCCAATTGGGTACATGTTAGTTCACCTTCCTATCAACATTCTTAACGGCTAACTTCGAGGTCGACACTTGGAGATATATAGCTGAGGTTGGTGAGACTGTCATACTTAATAGAAAACGGGAATATGAACTTGTTAGATCGTTAATTTTGCCTTTATTATTTTTTATACCAACTAATCAGGTTTTGATTAGAGTAAAACTTTTGACAGGCGAAAAACTCTCATAAAATCGACTTAAAATTGCGTAATCAGGTGTTTATGGCTTTTCGAGGACATTCAAGTTTCTTTAAAATGTCGCTTTAGCTGTTTTGAACTTTTGAATTGGTGGGCTAACCAGCTTGTTCTTACTTTCCAATAGTTCCAATGGGCGGCCTAACTAGCATTCTCTCAGGCAATTATAAATCAAACTTTAAGTCCAAATTCATTTGAGTAGTTTTGGCTGACTACAATGCTTGTTAAATATGTGATTTTTGGGAAAAAAATGAAAAGTACGTTTTGAATTAACCATTATTTAAACTAGTGATTAAACTAAAGGTTTATTTAGAACTTGCAATTCTAAAATTGTTATCGTAATGGTACAAGGGAAAAATGAATTAACACAGATCCAACGTTCAATTTTTGGTGTATGTAACGATTAGTGCAAAAAATTCCTAATTAAAAATTGTTATGGTAAGTATTGATTCTCGGTTTGCTCGTGATTTAGTTAGCGACTTTCTGACCGAGCTAATTGAATCTTTGGTCTCGTTGCATGGTTAAATAAGCTTTTTATTTATATGAGAATTAATGCGTTCTTTATATATTAATTAGATGTGAAAGTCGTTATACAAGAGGGAATTTTAGTTTTGAATGTAGTAATCAATTGAGTGCACATAATCTCAATTTAAATATCGTCACAACCCAATTAGCTTTTTCATTCAAATTTTGGAATATAAGTAAACTTACACTTGGAGAGGATGTGGACCTCTTTGTTGCTGTAATTTCTCGCGACCATGTTCAAGGCTATTTGTATAACCTTGATTTCAGCTGTCAAGGTTGTAGAAGTTCTTTATTGTCACTTTTAGAGAATCAATAATTTGGCCTCGGTAGTTTCTAGCAATTACTCTCACGCTTGAACTATGATCATCTCTTAGCTACGATGCATCGTAATTAACTATTACCTTCTCGATTTGAGGTGGTAATATCTATCTACTGTTCTGTGTTCTTGCAGGATTTAGTATCTGTTCTCTGTTCTTGGGCTGGTGAGTAGTTGCCATCCTAGCAACTACGGAATCTTGTAACTTGATGTAATCTGAGGTGATTATTTCATGGAATAAAATATACCTTTTCCAAAAAAAATCAACTGCCTCAGCTCTGTATTGCCCATTTTTAACCTTAAGCTACACAATTTTATTTTTCATGTGTTGTTGTGGTGGTTCTAAATTACCGAATGCTACTCTTTTTTTGAACAATTCTTTTTTAAAAAATAGATAAAATTTTCACCAATAATATACCTTGCGAAGGTTTAAACCTCGGAACTCCATCAAATCTTTCTGCACCTTATGCGACTAGGCGAAATAGCCTTTGGCTTGAAGAATTCATTTAGTAACATGTTTCTGAACGATTCATTTAGCAACATGTTTCTCCTATAGATGTATCAACCAAGTCTTCAACGTTCTGCACATGCGTAGAGCTAGGTTTCTCAGATGAGCCAAGCCAGATAAATATTGAATCGAGCAGATATTTATAGTTTTTCCATTCCCTAAACGCCACAAAAAATCTGTCTTGATAATTTCTTTCCGAGTGGACATGCTCTGGCTCTGCCGCATCAATAAGTTGCTTCTTTTGTTGGCATGCAAAAAGTCAGTTTGCAAGATGTATAAACTTTTTAACAACTTTTTTTATACCATCTAGTATATGGATTTTCTGGCCCGACTAAACCATATTCGTGTCGAGTGGGACGGTGAAAAACTTTTCTAACAAATATTTAATATTGTTGCGTTCTACTTGAACTAAGCCTCCATGCCTATTTGCCTAACAAAAAAGCCACGTCTAACAAAAAGCTTATTATAAATAAAACAAAAAGTTATGAAAAAAAATCAATTACAATGAATTCAAATTTTCCTTTCAAGTTTTTATCCATTCTGCTACTTATAAAAGTGCATTAAGCTTGTGAAATTTATTTATTTCTTGAGTTGTTATATTGTCGCCCAAATTGAAATGCTTATGTTTGAGGATGCAAGATTGGTTGATGTAAATTTCTTTGTTTATATTTGTGTAGTATTATAATTGAAAATCGATGTTGAAATGTTGAATTTACACCTTATTTGGACGTTTAAACTTCGGTTTTAATTTTTTGCATCTTAGTTTGACGTTTATACGTAGGGTAATTTATTTGCAACTCATTTTTGAGATACAAAACGTTAAATTTAAGAAATATGAAGTGCTCTATGAATCAAAGAAAACCAAATTACAATAATATGCATTACAACAATACCACAACAAATAGTATAGTCACCAATACTGAATGACAGAAAACCAAATTACATAAAAATACAAATCCGAAGCATATCATATAGAGGAAACATAGTGAACATCACTAAGAATTAATAACATTGATCATCATCTAATTCCCGGCGGGCGGGGGGGAGAGGAACGGAATAGATGGAATGGCAATCGGAATGTTGGGGATGGAGGGCATGCTTGGCATTGGAGGCAAACCCATGTTAGGGATGGTAGGCATACTGATGGGCAGGTTGCTTGGAAGTGGTGGCAATGTGGGCTTAGGAAGGGAAGGCTGAGTTGTAGTTGGGATCGTTGGAATTGTGGGCATCTGTGGGATTGCTGGCATCGGAGGCAGAGTTGGCAACTGGAGAAGATTGCGAGCTGCTATGGCAACTTCCATGCTTGAAGTTGCCGTAACCGCAACGACGAGAGCCAAAATGATGTTCATCTTGTAAGAGGCCATTTCTGATTAGTTGTTTTGGTTGGCTTCTTGATGTTTTGCGGTGATGATAGATATGGAGGAGAGCCTATATTTATAGCAAGATTAGTTTGGAAAAGAAAGGGCCAATTGGGTACCTGTTAGTTCACCTTCCTATCAACATTCGTAACGGCTAACTTCGCGGTTGACACTTGGAGATATATAACTGAGGTTGGTGAGACTTTGTCATACTTGATAGGATGGGGGAATATCAACTTGTTAGATCGTTAACTTTGACTTTGTTATTTTTATACCACTTGGTCTTCGGATACACACAAAACTAACTAATCAAGTTTTGATTAGAATTAAATTTTTGATAGCTGGCAAACCTCTCCTCAAATCGACTCAAATTTGCCTAACCAGGTGTTTTTAGCTTTTCGAGGACATTCAAAGTGTCGCTTGTTTTGTATTTTGAATCGGTGGCCTAGCTAGCTTGTTCTTAGTTTCCAATAGTTCTAATTGGTGGCCGCTAACATTCTATCAGGCAATTATAAATCAAACTTTATCTTTTACTCCAAACTCATATGCGTCGTTTTGGCTGACTACAATGCCTGCTAAATAAGTGGTTTGTTGGGGAAAAAATGAAAAGAACGTTTTGAATTAACCATTATTTAAACTAGTGGTTAAACTGAAGGTTTAATTATAACTTGCAATTCTAAAATTGTATCGTAATTATAGAACACATTCCCGAATGTTACAAAACAAAATTGAATTTACGGAGGTCTAACGTTCATGCGTAAATAACGATTTGTGAAAAATTACAAATAAAATATTGTTATGGTAAGTATAGATTCTCAATTTGTTCATGATGTAGTTGGCGACTTTCTGACCGAGCAAGTTGGATCATTGGTCTCGTTGCACATAATCTGAACTTGGACATCGTTGTAACTCAAATGGCGACTTCTTTCACTAATTTTAGAGTACAACTAAGCTTACACTTATACAACTTTCTAAGACATTTTAGCAAAATAGTTTCATTTTTCGCTTGCCAAAGTTGATGTAAATTGACTGATATCTTGTAATCGGAGGGGATGTAGACGACCTCTTTGTTGCTGTAATTTCTCGTGACCATGTTCAATGCCGTTTGTATAGCCTTGATTTCAGCAGTCAAGGTTGAACAAGTTCTTATTATCACGTTTTGACCATCGATGATTTGGCCTAGGTAGTTTCTAGCAATTACTTCCACGCCTGAGCTATGATCATCTCTTAAGCTATAATGCGTCGAAATTAACTATCTTCCCGTCGATTTTGAGGTGGTCTCCATCTCTATCTGATGTTCTGTGTTCTTGCAGGATTTAGTCTGTGTTCTCTGTTCTTGGGCTAGTGAGTAGTTGCCTTCCTAGCAACTACGGTATCTTGTAACTTGTGGGTTTTTGCCCAAAATGGTGTTACAGTACCAATTTATCCCCAAAATGGTGTTACTGTTGAAAAAATTCTGGAAATTGTGTTGCTTTTCAAAATCAAAAATTTTTTTCGACCTCGAAACCACAGGTCGAAATTTTTTTTCGACTTGGAACCAAAATCGAAAAAAAATTTTGACTTCCGTGGTCGAAAAATTATTTTCGATTTGGGCCCAGGTCGAAAAAAATATTCGACTTGGGGACCCAGATCGAAAAAAAATTTCGACCTGGGGTCATCCCCTACACCCTCCGCTTTGTTTGGATCTTGTCCGATTTAAATTTCAGGTCGAAATATTTGTTCGACCTGGGTCGACCCAGATCGAAGAAAAATTTCGATCTGGGGTCATCCCCACCAATTCCGGCTTAAAGCGGGATTTGTGTCCGGAAAAGGCCCAGATCAAAAAATCATTTCGACTTGGGTCGACCCAGATCGAAGGAAAATTTTGATCTGGGTCCTATATAACCCCTCAGAAAATTCTTCTCAGAAGTCCCAAACTGCGAAGATTTGAAGCGGCCGCCCCTTCCTTCCTCAGGTATGTATTTTGCACTAATACTTTGTTATAAATTCAATTGAGTGTAGATTATTTTGCTATTTAATTAGTGAACTTATGACAATGGATTATGTCATCATGAAATATTATTATTAGTTCATAAGAAAAAAATTCATGGGAATTTTATTAGTAATAATAAATTCACTAGATACTATAAAATTTTGTGGTTTCATTTGAAAAGAACATGTGTCTTATTTGGTTATCTATTGAATTCATTCGCCAATATGTCAATAAAATTTTATGGACTATGCCACCTCTAATTAAAATAATTTATGTTTGCCAAAAATTTCGTTTTAGTAGATCAATTTATGCAACTTTATTTTGTGAACTTATGAATTAAGCCACTCTAATTATGTGTCAACTTCTTTAGTTGTAGTGTTAAAAATGGCTTTACGGAATGTACGAATAACTTTCAAATATGGTGGAGAAATGTACTACAACAGTGAAATCGGTTTTTATTACATGGGTGGGTTAGAAAAAGAGTTCAAGTGTTATGAAGATTTCTCCTATGATTTGTTATTGACAAAAGTATATGAAAAGAATGTTGGTCCTGGTGAAGAAGTTCGTAGGCTGCTATTTAGATATCCTATTGACAGAGAGAAATTTCATCAAATGCCTATTGACAATGATGGAGATGTTAGGAATATGGTTCACACAATGATCAGCTTTGTAGGACCGTATAAGAGTGTGATTTATTTGAAAATAATTGTGGAGAAGACGGTGTCGAGTAATTACCAAATGTTGGATGTTCATGAAAGCCAGTTACTTAGTAGTGATGGAGCTGGCCCGTCAAGAGTGACGCCACTTTTAGTTCCTTCCACAAGGGATGGTCATCGAGCTGGTCCGTCAAGAGTGATGCCACTAGTAGTTCCTTCCATAAGGGATGGTCATGGAGCTGGGCCGTCAAGGGTGACGCCTTTTGTTGTTCCTTTCATAAGGGATCCTGATGTTGATGATTATGAAGTCCTAAGAGATTGGTTTGAATATGATCCTACAGAAGTACATCCGTATGCAACTACAAATTTCCATACCGAAGAAGAAGAACAACAACAACATAGAGAAGAAGAAGAAGAAGAACTATACGGAGAAGGAGAAAAAGAATAAGAACAAGAACAAGAACAATACGGAGATCCACAGTTTGCAGGTCACTATGAAGTTCCTGCAACTTAGCATAGTGAACAAGCATCGATGAGCATTTATGATGAAGATTGGGGACTTCAGACCGAAATGGATGGAAGTTATGACGGTGAATTGAAGGAGGGTACGATTTGGAATACCAAAGAAGATGCAAAGAGAGAGATCGAGAGATTCTCAATGAAAGTGCGGCGTGAGTTGAAGCTTAAGGAAACAAGACCCCGCACTTACGCTGTAAAGTGTAAAAAATGGGAAGAAGGATGTAAATGGAAGATCCGTGTCTCAGCAAAGGGACTAATACTTCCTACATGGCGAATAGTGAAATACACCTACCCGCATACCTGTAGCGCAGAACGACCTTCAAAAGATCATCGACAACTCTTTTCTGCTCACATTGCAGAAGTTATTATGAATATAGTTGCTGAACAACCAGACATTCCAATCGGGTTTATAATTACTAAGATACAAGACCGAATTGGATTCTAACCCTCTTACAAGAAAGCTTGGTGGGAAAGAGAGAGGGCATTACAGCATTTATGGGGGGATTGGGATGAATCATACAATCGCCTTCCACAATGGTTTGCAGCATGCAAGGCTAAGAATCCTGGAACGGTTGTAAAATGGGAATATTATCACTGTTACCCAGGCATAGACAATGTGGTTCCTCTTGAATCAGGGACAAAAATCTTCAAGCGAGTTTTCTGGAGTTTCAAGCCCTGCATTATAGCTTTCCAACATTGCATCCCTGTATTAGAGATTGATGGGACATTCCTGTATGGAAAGTACAAGCATGCCCTTTTGATCGCCACTGCTGTTGACGGGAATAATTCTATAATTCCAATTACATTTGCCCTCGTTGAGAGCGAGAACAACAGTAGTTGGCCCTGGTTTATGAGACAAATCATACTACATGTGGCTCATAACCGACGTGACATTTGTGTTATTTCTGATCGACACAATGGCATATTAAGAGCAATGGTGGATGACAATGGTTGGGGAGAAAGTACGGGGACAGCCCATCGATATTGTCTTAGACACATTGCAAGCAATCTCAACAGGCACTTCAAGAACAACGCTATTAAGAATGTGATGATGATTGCAGGTAACATTAAAAACTTGTCAAGTCAAAAAACTAATATACAACCAGTTTATATTTGTATGACTTTTTTGTTGTAGGCATGCAAGCACAACCGAAGAAATTACATGATAATCTGCAGAAAATGAGGAGTACCAAGCAAGAGATATACGATTGGATTTTAGATAAAGATGCGACATTATCGAAGTTGACCTTAGCTTACGATGGTGGGCAGCGCTATGGTCACTATTCCACCTCATCATCAGCTTGCCTTCGAGGCTCACGGTAAATGGGACAAGTCGAGATTATCCTTTTGTAAGCCCACATACAAACCAGTTGCATAGCCCTGCAAACTAATGTTGCTTTTGGACTTGTGGCTTTGCATAACTGGTGGTTCACGTGTGCCAAACACGCACTATCCCAACTATATGTGCCAATTTCTGCAACATCAACAAGCAATGGCAACCAGCAGACGTGGACCAATCGGTCTGAGGACTCAGGAAAAAGCGTGCATCCAATAAGTCGCATTATATTTGCTTGAACATATCGCTGCACTAGCTCATATCAGCATCATCTGGAAGAGCAGAAGGAAAAAAATTGGTGTCAAACCACTCCATTACAATTCTATTGCCTGTGAAAGCTCCTAGAGTATCCTGTGGGCTTATGCCAAATAGGCCATAACACATTTCCTTCCACTGGGAAGGTGTCTGTGATCCCGTTGCTGGTTTTCCATCGATAGGAAGACCGAGCAACACAGACACATCTTGGAGAGTAATGGTCATCTCCCCCTCAGGCATGTGGAAAGTGTGTGTTTCTGGCCTCCATCTCTCTACCAGGGCGATAATCAGTGCAGTATCGACAACGACATTGCCAATGCGCCATACGTCCCAAAATCTGGCATCCTTCATGTACTCAATGAATTTCTGATTTCTCACGCCTCCTGTTCTCAGGGTGCGACGACGAAAGCTCAACAGCTCATTGTTTGGACTTTGGTTCTCAACCTACACAAAATAACCAATAATAAAAATATATTTATATATTATTTTAAAAAATTTTACTACCTCACAATTACGTACCTCACAATTCCAAATTTCCTGAGAACGGTGCACATTCTGGTAACGTAACAGAGTGTCATCTATGGGTCCTCCATTCCCCAAATATTAAGATAAGTCTGATTGTGAAGCCATATCTAAAATCGTAATGTAACAAAATTAAATAAAAATTTTAAATCAATAAATTAATTAAATATTTACCAAATGGTACTGTAAAAATATGAATGGTAAAGCCATCATTATAATTGTAGAATCACTAGGACGGGGTAGGTCGGTCACTTTTTCTGGTTCAATCCAGGTGGTCAGATCAAATTTTGTCCAACCCAAACCAAAAAATTAAAAAATTCAATTTTTAAATCCCATTTTAAATCAAAAATATATAATGATTTGGGTCCGACCCAGGTGGTCAGACTGATCGATCAGACCAGGCGGTCAGACTGGGTGGTCAGACCAGGCGGTCAGACCTGGTGGTCAGACTAGGTTAATTAATGGTTCAATTAATTAACGGTCTAATTAATTAAATCAAAAAATTAACAATTCAATTAACGGTTCAATTAAATCAAACTATTAACTGACGATGATGACGAGCCAACAATCCAATCAATTAACGCTTCAATTAAATCAAACAATTAACTAGCGGTAAGGACGAGCCAACGATCCAATTAATTAAATCAAAAAAATAACCGTTCAATTAACGTTATTCACGTTCCAATTAAATTCACGTTCCAATTTAATTCAAATACATACCGTACGACGACGGGGGCGGGGACGCGACGGAGACGACGAGGCGGCGGAGACGGCGAGGCGGGGAGGCGGCGGAGACGGCGAGGCGGGGACGGCGAGGAAGCGAGACGGTGATGATGGCGAGGCGGGGACGGCGAGGAAGCGGGGAGGACGGACGGCGGAGACGGACTGGACCAGGAAGAACTTGAACGGCGGGGGTCGAAAATTTTGTGGGTAAGTAGGTGTTGGTTGGTATTTGTAGTTGGACCGAGGTCGAAATATTTGTTCGATCTGGGACCAATCTTGAACTTCCGCAATCTGCTTGGATTGCGTTTGGATAAGGCCATCCTAAATCGAAAATTATTTTCGATCTGGATCCTAGGTCGAAAATTTTTTCGATCTGGGTCCCCAAGTCGAATATTTTTTTCGACCTGGGCCCAAATCGAAAATAATTTTTCGACCACGGAAGTCGAAAATTTTTTTCGATTTTGGTCCCAAGTCGAAAAAAAATTTCGACCTGGAGTTCCTAGGTCGAAAAAAAATTTCGATTTTGAAAAGCAACACCATTTCCAGAATTTTTTCAACAGTAACACCATTTTGGGGATAAATTGGTACTGTAAAATCATTTTGGGCAAAAACCCTAACTTGTTGTAATCTGAGGTGACTGTTTCATGGAATAAAATATACCTTTTTAAATTAAAAAAAGAGTAACCTACCTTAGCTGTGTGGCCATTTTTAACCTTACACCACACAATTTAATTTGTGAGATGTATAAACAATTTAACAACTTATTTTTTACACTATCTAGTCGGGTGGGACTTTTGAAAAGTGAAAAAGATTTACCAACAAATATTTAACACTATTGCATTCCCAAGGGATTGAACTCAAGACCTAGTTAAATTAGAACATGATGTTTACTAGTAATTTTTATTTAATAATCTCCATGCTTATTTGCCTAACAAGAAAAGCTACCTCTTACAAAGAACTTATTTCAAACAAAACAAAAAGTTATGCGTAAACCAAAAAAATCTTGTTAGACACCGAAGTTCAAATTTTCCTTCCAAGTTTTTATCCATTTTGCTACTTATAAAAGTGCATTACGCTTGTGAAATTTATTTATTTCTTGAGTTGTTATATTGTCGCCCAAATTGAAATGCTTATGTTTGAGGATGCAAGAATGGTTGATGTAAATTTCTTTGTTTACATGTGTGTAGTATTATAATTGAAAATAGATGTTGCAATGATGAATTTACATGCACGTTTAAACTTCGGTTTTAATTTTTTTGCATCTTAGTTTGACGTTTAAACGTAGGGTAATTTCTTTGCATTTCTCGATGAAATACAACTTTCACCCCTTCTCTCTCTAAAAAATCCTTCTCTCTAAAAACCTCTCTACTAATAACCTCAAATCGTTCCACCGTCTCCTCCTCCTTCTACGGAAGGCAGGACCGGGGCGGTGGAACACCCCGTGGTGACAATTAAGGCGAAGGCTACTACACGACAACGTGAAAAGCAGCTCAAGAGACTTAGGCACAACAGGAGAGAAAGTGAAGGCATCGTCGGGAACACCATCATCAGCGGGAGCAGCTGAAAAGGTTATTAGGAAGAGCCGAAAGGCTCGCAAGATGGAGAGGTCATCCGGTCGACTTCTATTTATGTCACCGCCAAGTCAGTCTTGTCTGCTGGTGGTTCTCGGCATCCAAGGTGAGGAAGAAATATCTTCCTCCACTCAATTCCAGCGTGAGGTGGAAGTTTCTGGAATGGACTTTTCGGGGGTGTAATGAGCTAAGTTACTTGGTCTATTTAAGTCCATTTGGGGATGTCACATTTGTTTGTGTAGTAGGTGGTATTTTGTGGGAGTAAGGGATATAGTAAAGTTATTATAACTTTTATTATATTCTGTTTTGGTGTTTCATGTTTAGCGGTACTTTCGGTGTAATCATTTTAGAGTAATATACATTCTACTTATAAAAAAAATTTCTTTGCAACTCATTTTTGAGATACAAAACGTTAAATTTAAGAAATATGAAGTGCTCTATGAATCAAAGAAAACCAAATTACAATAATATGCATTACAACAATACCACAACAAATAGTATAGTCACCAATACTGAATGACAGAAAACCAAATTAAATAAAAATACAAACCCGAAGCATATCATATAGAGGAAACATAGTGAACATCACTAAGAATTAATGACACTGATCATCATCTAATTCCAGGCGGGCGGCGGGGAGAGGAACGGAATAGATGGAATGGAAGTCGGAATGTTGGGGATGGAGGCCATGCTTGGCATCGGAGGCAAACCTACGTTAGGGATGGTAGGCATACTGATGGGCAGGTTGCTTGGAAGTGGTGGCAATGTGGGTTTGGGAAGGGAAGGCTGAGTTGTAGTTGGGATGGTTGGAATTGTGGGCATCTCTGGGATTGTTGGCATTGGAGGCAGAGTTGGCAACTGGAGAAGATTGCGAGCTGCTACGGCGACTTCCATGCTCGAAGATGCCATAGCCACGACGAAGAGAGCCAAAATGATGTTCATTTTGTAGGAATCCATCTTTGATTACTTGTTTTGGTTGGCTGCCTGATGATCTAAATTTTGGTTTGTGGATGGTTCGGACCGGAGAAAATATTACTTTAGAGAGGTTATTAGATAAGAGAGGTTTAAGTTTTTTTTTTCAAAAAATAAATTTTGAATTTTTTAATAATAAATACGTAAATACTAAGAAATTACTTTGTCTATATATAAATTACCTAAAATTTTGATTTATAACGTTATTCAAATGATACACTCGATTGTGATTTTTTTTACAATAAGTCGACGATCACAAGGACCATTTGAAGACGATTGATAAGATAAATGATGATATAAAATTTATCTAATAAACAATTTTAGCACAAACTAATGTCTTACAATATTATTCGAATTCGTAAAATAAAAAAATATATGTATTTATTAAAAAATCTCACTTTTTCTAAAAATTGGGACCGAAATTTAGCACTAAATTTTTCTGAAAAAGTATTAGTTATTACGATAGAGAGGTTATTAAATTTTTACACTGGTCTCGACTCGTGACCAAAATTTTTTATCAATTTAAAAGGATTATCACTTTAGAAAAAATTACTTTACAAAAATTTTACTAGCCTGAAGATTGGTCCTCGTTGGCTGTGGCTGTGCTTGTTGCTGAGGTTGGTGAGGTTTTTTTCTGGTGAATAACCGATATTCACAATAAAATTTAAGTTTGTCATTACTTGGATCCAGTTTTTTTTAGGTTGGTGAGATTTTTGTATAATTCATAAGATAACTTATTTTTCATTAAGTAAAATATTATGAGAACAAGTAGTTTGCATCGTAGAAGTCCAACTTCATCCGAGATTCAATCTTTATTATTGATTTAGATGATTAAGCGTGCGTCAGAGATCTGACGGTATTAATTAGTCAGAGGTATTTTCGTCATTTCTCTTTCTATTTCCAAAAACCCTCGCCCGCTCTCATCCCTCTCAATCTCCGCCCCTCCTCTCCCACATATCCTTCTCTCCCCTCCTCTTTCCATTTTCCAGACGTGACCAGATGGCAGGTCTTGCTTCGAGCAGCTCCGACGAGGGAGTCGTAGGGGACGACGGAGGACGTCGAAGAGCCGGCGAAGAGGATGACCTGAACGACGACCAGATGGCAGGTCTTGCTTCGAGCGGCTCTGGCGAGGGAGTCGTGGGGGACGACGGAGGACGCCGACGAGCCGGCGAAGAGGACGACCTGAACGACGATTCGATGACAGGTCTTGCTTCGAGCGACTCCAACGAGGCAGTCATGGGGGACGACAAAGGACGCCGGCGAAGAGGACGACCTGAACGACGAGGAACGACGCTGCATCGATGGAGATTTTTACTCTCGTCTCTTCTCCTGGACGGCCACCTCTCCGGCGGTGATTTTTAGATTTTTGGTTGGCAAAATCTCCTTGACAGACACGTCTCTGGCGTTGATTTTTAGTTTTCTGGTCTCCGGTGATGATTTTTACTCTCGTCTCTTCTCCTGGACAGCCACGTCTCCGGCGGTGATTTTTAGATTTTTGGTCGCCGTCGTCTTCGCCGCGCCTCTTTTCCAATGGACGGTGACTCCCCCTCCTTTCCAATGGCGGCCATCTTCAAGCTCGGAGCGCGTTCGCTTGTTTATCTCAGATTGAGGAAAATGAAATTGGAAAAAAAAAAGAGGTAACAATTATATATTAATGAGGTAAAAATGAGGAAAATGGCGGCCATCTTCAAGCTCGGACTTTTTTATATATTAAAAATTATTAAATAAGGTAAAATAAATTTCATTTTAATGATAAAATGTGAAATAAGTTGAAACATTCACTAATTTTGGTGAACAATTTATTCAAACAAAAAATTCAAAAATTAATTTAACAAATCTAGAAGGAGATTAAGTTCAAAAAAATCAAGCTAACAATAACAAATAATTAAAATCAAGCTAAAAAATCAAGCCACGACAGCACATGCAGAGGCATTAAAACCTGCTAAATTTTGAAAAGATCGAAGCTATCGTGAAGAACCAATAGCGAGAGACAGTTATTTGAGCTGGAAAGAAAACTAGAATTAATGAGTACCAAGTGTTTATGTTTACAAGATAACTGCTTCTAGACTATTTATAATGGTACTAGATAAGTTATCTGGCAAGCTAGCTGGATGCCACGTCAGCATCTTTTAAGTTCTGAACGGGCTCTTCCGTGTGGGCTTCCGCTTGGGCTGTTTTCGCATTTGGGACCGCAGATGGCTCAACAGTAGAAGGAGAAGGAGACTGCAATAAATCTTCCCGATTCATTGACAAAGGCGCAATTGCCTATCGGAAGCATAGTAACACGTTTAATCATATCACGATCCTATCGAGAATCAACCTTGAAAACAGTAGAAGGTGGAGAGGCTAACTGCTGGAGGCGAATGTTGATGAGCGGGCGACGCAATACGGTAGGCGAGCGGCGAGCGGCGCGAGGCAGAAGGCAAGTGGCGTGAGTCGATGGAATTGGGTTAGTGAACTAGGTTCTTTCTTTTCTTCATTCTGTTAGTGAAATTTAGTTTTTTATTTTTGCTGAGTAGAAGAATCGTAGGTTAGGAAGCTTCTAATTTAGGTCTTTTTGTGTTTTTTGGTCGTTTGGTGTTTGGTCATCCATTTTTCCCTATCCCGGTCGGACCGGGTCAACTGGAAGAGTCCAACAGGGCAGTTCGACCAGATATAAAGCGGTCGAACCACTATCCAAGTTTTAGCAAAAAAATGAGCTGGATTTTGTCACGGCTAATGGTCCGACCGGTCAGACCATCAGTTAGACCATAATTTTTAACATTGGTTGATTCTTGTTTTTGTTTGATTTTCGTGTGGGGGTGCAGTGTTTTTTGATTTGGTTAGGTTCGATTTTTTTTAATTGATTTGGTTCGGTTTGGTTGTGATGGAGCTTATAACAAATAAAATAATTAATTAAATGGCATACTCGATTATGTTAAAATGGCATGTTCGGTTATAACTAATGGCATGCTCAGCTATATCTAATGGTATGTTCGGTTAATATTTAATAAAACTTATATTAAATTAAATGGCATGCCCTATTATAATTAAATGGCATGTCCGAGTACGATAAAAAGGCATACTTGGTTACAATCAATTGGCATACCCGGGTATGATAAAAATGCATGTTTGGTTGCGACCAATTGGCATGCCCGGGTAGATAAAAAGGCATACTTGGTTACGATCAATTGGCATACCCGGGTACAATAAAAAGGCATGCTTGGTTACGATCAATTGGCATGACAAGTTAATATTTAATAATAGCGAAATAAAAATTAAATATTTATATTTAAAAATATTTATAAGAAAAAACTTCAATAAAAAATAAATTAGAAGCCTTTTATGTTTAAATGGCATGTCCGATAACTTATAATAAATTAAATAATTAAATGAATAGCAGCTCTAGTTACGATAAAATGGTATGTCCGGTTTACGATAAAATTATATGCTTGTTATGACCAAATAATAGGCTCAGTTACGATAAAATTGCATACTCAATTACAATAAAATGATATACTTTATTGTTAATTAATTAATTAATACTCTAATTCGATTCACTATATTATATTAATTTGATTCACTATGATATACTATTTTGTTAATATTTACAAAATACTTATGAAAAATATTAAGTAATTAAAAAATTAAAGGAAACCAATGGAGGGGTTTCACTTTGCCCGTTGTCACATCATGTGGTCGGGTTCGATATTTCGGTGTTCGGTGCTTCGGTGTGGTCGGGTTATCGGGTTGTCGAGTTTTTTTGGGTTCACTCTCAGCCCTAGTCACATGTCTATCACTTTTGCTGGTCGCCTGCAAAGCGTCTGTCACCTTTCAAGTTCCCCTGTCACGTGCGTCAGTTTTGACATTTCTGTCCCTCCTGGACAGTACGGAATATTATTTTTCGTGCTCAATCTGGCCCCTGCTGCCGGGAGTGGATTGAGCACGGACTGAAGGAATCGATTCCGTACGGTTTGGAGTGAAAGGGGACCGCAGTGGCAAGCGTAGTTATGTGATAATGGCAAGTGCAGTTATGTGATAATGGCAAGCGCAGTTATGTGATAATGGCATGTGTATTTTTGACAGTGGCAAGTCCCCGTTGATGATAATGGCGCGCGTGGTTTTTTTCATTTTGGTCTCCCATATTTTAGCATTTTTGCAAAATGGTCACACTGGCATGCGCAGTTATGTGATAGTGGTATGCACAGTTATGTGGTATTGGCATGCACAGTTATGCGATAATGGCATTTGTATCCGGCCTGCGTTTGTGCGTGGTTTTTTTCATTTTGGTCCCCGTATTTTAGCGTGTTTGCAAAAAAGTCCCCGCGTGTCTTCATTCCGAACGGTTCGGAATCTGAGCATTCCGTGCCCAATCCAGACCCCCTGCTGCCTATGTCCTTTTTTATCGGGTTGTCGAGTTTTTTTGGGTTCACTCTCAGCCCTAGTCACATGTCTATCACTTTTGCTGGTCGCCTGCAAAGCGTCTGTCACCTTTCAAGTTCCCCTGTCACGTGCGTCAGTTTTGACATTTCTGTCCCTCCTGGACAGTACGGAATATTATTTTCCGTGCTCAATCTGGCCCCTGCTGCCGGGAGTGGATTGAGCACGGACTGAAGGAATCGATTCCGTACGGTTTGGAGTGAAAGGGGACCGCAGTGGCAAGCGTAGTTATGTGATAATGGCAAGTGCAGTTATGTGATAATGGCAAGCGCAGTTATGTGATAATGGCATGTGTATTTTTGACAGTGGCAAGTCCCCGTTGATGATAATGGCGCGCGTGGTTTTTTTCATTTTGGTCTCCCATATTTTAGCATTTTTGCAAAATGGTCACACTGGCATGCGCAGTTATGTGATAGTGGCATGCACAGTTATGTGGTATTGGCATGCACAGTTATGCGATAATGGCATTTGTATCCGGCCTGCGTTTGTGCGTGGTTTTTTTCATTTTGGTCCCCGTATTTTAGCGTGTTTGCAAAAAAGTCCCCGCGTGTCTTCATTCCGAACGGTTCGGAATCTGAGCATTCCGTGCCCAATCCAGACCCCCTGCTGCCTATGTCCTTTTTTAGAGGAAAGTAACTCTGCCTATGTCATTGGTGGTCTGTGTTTTTTAAAATAGATATTTTATTAATTCACCAAACGAGATTGCAACTATATATTTCGTTAAAATTTTGTCGGAAGTGAAAAACAGGAAAAAAGTGCTCGAGCATAAGACACAATTCAACGCTCCAAATCCCTGAACACACACCTTACAAACCAACCCCGAAACAAGATGCGCAAGAAGCACATCTAACACAATCTACAAGGGCTAAGTTCAACTAGAATTGCCACACAAAAAAGTCAGTACTACTTCAATGAAATCTAGGGTTCAAATCTTGACAAATATATTTATGTATAAAAATTTAACTTTAAAAAAAGTTCAACTAGAATTTACATGTACCCAGAAAAAGAAAATAAGGCAATTTGCCGCCTCGTGCTACCACAAAGTACAAATTAAAACAGGCCAAGAATCTCGATGCGCCACAAAGCTTCTACCAAGCTGATCAACGACTTCCGAGAGAGGCTTAAGATAATAAGGAATACACATAGAAATCGAAAATTTAACTCTTGACACTTATAATATGGTGTAAATATTTACTTAAAAAACTATTGACATTCCCTTAATTACTTGCAAATCTGGTATCGTGGGTTATAATCTACCCCTAGCTCAGGAATATAGTATACAGCTATTGCAGCCCTTACTATATAGGCGAATTGTGTATAATAGTACAGATGGTGTAATTTTTTGGAATAATGCAAATTTTACCAATTAAAAGAAACTACTGTGGAGCTCCACTTTTGGAGTAATAGTACATAGGAGATTAATATACGCATCTACTTATAAAAAATGAATGGTAGAAGTCCACATTAGCATATTTTAGTTTTATCGATTTGTAAATTACTATCATGCAGTTTAAAAATATCTGACTAAGTGACAGAAATTTTTCTAGTTGACACTCCATTATTTAAATATTTTTTAGACAAAAATACTCCTAAGTATAATTAGAAAAAAACTATTCTTTTTTGAAAAATATAATTTTTTTCTATCCCTTTCTTATAATTCATATAAAGTTTTCATATTTTTAAATTTTTAATTTAATCATACGTATGCGTATTTTTATTTAAAAAAAATTATAGTAGTGTATCAATTTGAAAAAGCTCTTTCACTTGATTTTTTTAAACTATATGATAGTGCTGTTCAAGTCGGTCAAATTACAAAGTACTAAAATAAAATTTTACGTAAATAAATTGATTCTCCCATAATTCACAAACAGTCTATTTATGCAATACAAAACCGAATTATACTTTACCCGCAACCTTTAAGGGGAGAAGCCATAAGGTACTTTTACAAAAAAAATTGAAAAACTACTAGTCTACGTCTCTTATTCAAAACTTCAATCTAATGAAGAAAATTGTCCCACTTTGACACTCTAGCAAAAAGTTTTCCCCCTTCAAATATTTTTATATTACAATGCATTATGCTACTTATGAAAAAAATGCGTCATGCTTTTAAAGTTTATTAATTTATTGAGTTGTTATATAGTCTCCTGAGTTGAAATGCTTCTGTTTGAGGCTGGAAGAATGTTGATTTAAATTCTTTTTTTTATATACATGTAATTTTATAATTATAAATCAACCTTGAATCGAATTTACATCTTATTTCAAAGTTTAAATGTCAATTTTTATTATTTTTAATCCACTGTTAATTTTCAAAATTGTAACTCATTTTCGACGTATACTGTCAAATTTAAGAAACATGGAGTCCCCGATTAAACGTCAAAAATATATATAAAAAACGGATGTCTGATTTTTAACGACAAATTTGACTTCTCTTGATAATTAACTTATTCGACAATAATTTTATATCACCAAAGTATGTACACCCACCCATTTACAACCTAGTCCAGGACTAGTATCACTCTTGATAAGTTTTATTCGATGTTTGGTTTCGACATTTTTAAACATTGAAAAAAAAAACAAATTCAAGAGTTCTGTTTGCCAACAACGGTTAAATAAGATTTTAAACTTTAAAGTGCAAATAAACCACATTATATTAAAAGGAGCAGAATCCCACGTCCAGAATAAGACAGATAACCAAATCGACTAACCATACAATATTACAACAAATAGTAATCACAATCTTGAAAGAAATAACACCGAACAATAAGGCTCCACAAACTGCAGGACCAATATCCGTGACATACAAATGCAAATCAGAAGTGTAGTATATGAACTATATATATTGGAAGCGTACTGAACAACACTAAAAATGACACCGATCATCATCTAGTTCCCGGCGGGCGGCGGGGAGAGGAACGGAATAGATGGAATGGAAGTCGGAATGTTGGGGATGGAGGGAATGCTTGGCATTGGAGGCAAACCCACGTTAGGGATGGTAGGCATACTGATGGGCAGGTTGCTTGGAAGTGGTGGCAATGTGGGCTTAGGAAGGGAAGGCTGAGTTGTAGTTGGGATCGTTGGAATTGTGGGCATTTGTGGGATTGTTGGCATCGGAGGCAGAGTTGGCAACTGGAGAAGATTGCGAGCTGCTACTACGACTTCCATGCTCGAGGATGCCATAGCCGCGACGACGAGAGCCAAAACGATGTTCATCTTGTAAGAGGCCATTTCTGATTAGTTGTTTTGAGATGAGTATCGGTCGGAAGGAGAGCGTTTATTTATAGATGAAGAATGATCCTCGGTGGCATATCTATGGTGCGTGACATTATAGCAAGATTAGTTTGGAAAAGAAAGGGCCAATTGGGTACCTGTTAGTTTATCAACATTCGTAACGGTTAACTTCGAGATCAACACTTGGAGATATAGTTGAGGTTTGTGAGACTTTAGGCAAAGGGGAATAACAACTTGTTAGATAGTTAACTTTTAATTTTATTTTTTCTTTTGGTCGATATCATCTAGTATTCCGATATCTAAAGAGCCGACTAATTCAAATTCAAATGTATACACCTCAGTCGACTCAAAGTTGCCACGCCATTGTGTTTATGGCTTTCCGATGACATTCAAGTTTATTAAAAGTGTCATTTTGGTTCTTTTGAAGTTTGAGTTGGTGGCCTAACCAGCTTGTTCCTAGTTTCTAATAGTTCCAATTGGTGGCCTAACTAGCGTTCTAACAGGCAAGTATAAACAAATTTTAAACTTTTAAGTCCAAACTCATATCCGAAGTTTGGTTGGTTACAGAGCGGATAAATATATGATTTCTTATAAAATCCAACTCCAAACTTTGTTTTAAAATGAAAACTTAAAATTTTTCAAAATTTATTAAAATAAGTTTTGATTTAACTATCTTTTAAACTAACGGTTAAACTAACGATTTAATTGTACCTTGTGATTTTAAAATCATTATGGTAACAAGGAATTCTCAGTTCGATCATGGTTTCAAAATTTTCCAAAACATAACCGACAATTTTTCAAATTGTAATTCTTGATTTTCTGACCGAGCTACTTTATTTTTTTGGTAGAACTGACCGAGCTACTTGGATCTTTGGTTTTCTTGCAATGTGTTAAAGAAGCTTTTTGTTAGACTTGGCTTTTTTGTTTTTCTATAAACGAATGAGCAAAGGACTTCCTATCAAAAGGGTAAAATTATGGGCACATTGAAGTAGATTAACTCCTTCAAATCATTAAGATAAAATGATATATATATATATATATATATATATATATATATATATATATATATATATATTTATCGAAATAGACTAACCCTATCTCAAACTCCGTGCCTTCAGAGGGACTATGTTGTTTGGGTTTTATGTTGTTTGGGTTTTTATTTACTGTTTTTTGTTTTCATTTATTATTTTTTGGAAAAATTACTCTCAAGTCCCTCGGGTTTGCTTAAATATACTAATAAGTTCCTCATGTTCACAAAATATATTTCAAAGTCTCTCTAGTTTGCTTTTATTATACTTTCGGGTCCCTAAATAAATTTTTTTCTTTTTTTTTTCATTGAAATGACAAAAATACCCTTAGAATAAATAATAATAATAATAATGACATCATCAACCATCTCCCGTCCTCGAGCTCGAGCTTCCCGTCCTCAACCATCTCCCATCCTCGAGCTCTCCTTCCCCATCCCCGTCCTCGACATCATCAACCATCTCCCGTCCTCGAGCTCCGTACTCGAGCTTCGATCCTCAAGCTCCCCCAACACCCAACTTCCCCCGACCGGTGAGAGAGATGAACGAGGCGGGGGTTCGGAAGATAATACTGTGAGCGGGCCTCGACCCTCTCCTTTCATACCCGTCAACGGTGCTCGGTTGTGAGCGAGCCATCGTCATCAACCTCGAGCACATCAAGGCCATCATCACCGCCCACGAGGTCCTCCTCCTCAACTCCCGCGGTGGTGGAAGAGTAGGCGACGCTGGAGCTCGAGGACGAAGGGGGAGATGGAGGGGGGTGAGGCCACGACGCTACATCATCCTCCTCCTCGTCAATTTCGATTTCGATTTTGATTTTGAGGATTTTGGAGATTGGGGATTTCGATTTCTGAATTAGGGATTAATTTTTCATGGGTTAATTGATTTTTCACGAGGAAGAAGATGAGATGACATCAACAGTTTTTTTGTTTTTTTTTCTAAGGATATTTTGGTCATTTCATTGACAAAAATAAAAAAAAAGAACTGCTAAAGTGCGCCAGGGACCCAAAAGTATAATAAAATAAAACTAGAGGGACTTTAAAATATATTTTGTGAATAGGGAGGATTTTTTAGTATATTTAAACAAATTCGAAAGACTTGAGAATAATTTTCCCTTATTTTTTTTTGTGATACTTAGTTTCCCTTTATTTTTTGCCGAAGGAGAAACAATGTTTATTTACAATTTAGCAAGCTGTGTAGTTGGAGAAGTTATTAAGGTTCTTGGGAAAGACAGTGACCATCATGATATTTTTCAAGTAAATAATTTTACTATAATAAAAGAAACATATTTTTTGGTATGAAAATGACAGAACTACTCTTTTAATTTAATGAAAAACATGACATATGAAAAGGAGATGGAAGACATAGAGAGGGGACCGACTCGTGGAGACGGCGGCCTGGGAATCTACAAGGCCGGGGAAGACGGTATCGACGACCATGGAGGATAGGAGCTTCAAAACCGACGGCTCGACCTCCTGCGTTGCTAACAACAACCTCAGGTTAATTAAATTTAATTCCGTGCGGTCCACTAATTAATTTCCCTATTTAATCTCCCGGAAATTAAAAGTCTCTGAAACCACCTTGTTTTTTAATTAACCTTTAATTTTTTGTCCTCCGTGTTATTTAGAACTGCAATCGAGAGAGAAGGATCGTTGAATCGAGCGAGCTGAGCAGTAACCATCCGCGCGAGGAGATGGAGTCAGAAGCCAGATGGGGAGGAGAAGCAGCTGGCCCGCAGCCGGTAAGAGTTGCCGCCGTCTCCAGCGCCAAGGAGGGTGAGGATACAGAAGCCTAAGGCTATAATGGAAGAACAGGTAGTTGGATTTTTTAAGGAAAAATTACTCTCAAGTCTCTGGAATTTGCTTAAATATACTCAAAAGGTTTCTCTGTTTACAAAATATATTCTGAATTCCCTCTAGTTTGCTTTTACTATACTTTCGGGTCCCTGGCGCACATTAGCAACTTTTTTTTCATTTTTATCAATAAAATGACCAAAATATCCCTAGCACAAAAAAATTATAAATGCTGACATCATCTCTTCTTCTACCTCTCTTCCTCCAATCAAATTCAAACACAATCGAAATCAAATTCTAAATTAACTCATTCAAATCTACTGCGTTTATCTTAGCCGAGGCCCGACGGTGGTGAACTTCGAGGTCCACCTTAGCCGAGCAAGGCAATTACATCATCGTCCGGCTGTAGAAAAGGGATGGACGAGAAACAACCCAATCTTTGTAACCGACGGTGATTTTCTCGTCGGCGACTTCACCTCCTTCACCGTCGTCCCCATCCCTATCCCTAACCTCCTGTTCCTCTTGCTACTACCAACAACGAAGTACCCAACCTCTCCGACGGTGACCCAACACTCTGATTGCTTGGAGGAGCGATGACGCTGCAATTCCCTCAAGGCCAACGCGTAGACGACAGGAGGTCGCTGTCGTCACTGTTAGGGATAGGATCGAGGAGCAAAAATTAGGAAAGGGAAAGAGCAAGAGGAAGATGATGACGGCAGTGGCGGTGGTGGTTTGTTTAGGAGAGGGAGGAGCGGAGATGGTGAAATTGAGAGCAGAGAGGGAGGAGCGGCCGATCTGGGTTCTTGGCAAGGAAGAAGAGATGAGAAGAAGAGGAGCAATTTTTTTTGTTGATTTCTGGATGGTGTTCTTGTTCACATGGAAGGGAAGAAGGAGAGATGATGTCATCGATTTTTTTTTTTTTTTTTTGTTCTAAGGATATTTTTGTCATTTCAATGACAAAAAAAAGAAAAAAAAATTATTTAGGGACCCGAAAGTATAATAAAAGCAAATTAGAAGAACAACATGATCATTTTTCAAACAGGAGGGACTTTTAAATATATTTAAGCAAATTCGAGAGACTTGAGAGTAATTTTTCCTTTTTTATTATGTTGGAAAGAAGAAGAGATGAGATGGGATTACAATTTAGAAAGAGATGGATGTGTTAGGAATCCCAAAGTAATAGACGGACTCTTACTCTATTTTTTTTTTACTTTTTTTTTGGTGGAAAATTTCTTTTTTATCTTACTATGTTCATTTTAATGCCACGTTGCTTGGCTTTTATTAGGTAGGGGTGGGCTTAGATTAGGGGAAGCCTGAATAACAAACAAAATACATGTAGTTGTCCAATTAAAAAATTAGTCCGATCTGTGGTTCGACCAATTTGACCGATCGACTCAAAGGACGGGAAAAATTATGGGTCAGTCTCCGGGTCATTTTGAAAACTATGATCCTAACCAACTTGCCACCTGTTTTTTCAGTTTTTAAAATTTATTTTTTCATATTAAAATTAAATGGGTGCAGGTACTATTTCGATTATGTTAACGAGGTGCCTCAGGGAGTGGGTTCAGTTGAAGCTAGAGGAAGGAGGATTGAGAGAGTAGAGAACTGAGTCGACTAACTACTGTCAGGAATTCTCTCACCACGGACCCCGACCCCGAATCCCAGACATCGCTATTCCGTTCTGTTTTTATTTTTGTACATCTTAAAAAAGAAAGTTAATGAACAATTTATTTTGCGAATTTTAAAACAGAACAGCACTCACATGCATCTTTAATAGTGTAAATAAAAGAAAGATTAATTTAATAATTTTTTCGTTAAATCGTCCACTGAGATGTATTAGAATACAGGTGGCGTAACACGTAGAAAAACGATGACATGACAATCCAAATAGGATGCGCAGTCCGAGACAGCTGCCCAACTGACACCTGATAAAATTTCAAATAACTTAATACATGTTTGATGCGTTTTAAAACCGCAGAGGCTGAATGCAGAAAATGTGATTTCACATTGTACTAAAATGATAAAAACAAATTTTCACCAAAAAAATTAAAACAACCACCAAATGTTTGTTAAATTAGAACAAGTTGCAAGTTGTTCTATGCGCTACGATCCCAAATATACCATTATGCAATATTTAATGTTCCTAGCAGAATTTCCTAGTAGCAGAGCAAACGAGGCATGGAAAAGTACCAAATGCTTTAGGTTTTATGAGAAGATCATATTTGGGACTCTTAATGCCTAAAAACAGTGTTAACAGTAGCATCCTTCTGGATGTTGTAATAAGCAAGATCATGGCATTCCTGCAGTCGTTTCCCGCCGAAGTAAGTGACCAACGAGCAGGTCCCGCTTGATATGCCCAGCTTCTGCAGAATCTTAGTCTGAACATCTCCGATGATGTCGGACCGATCGACAACCAGAGTCAAGGTCTTACTTCCAGCCTTGACGAATATCGGATATTGCTGCGGCGAAAGCCAAAGCGTGGACCCGTCTTCAATCTCGTAATAAGCCAGAGTTTTGGAATTGTGTAGCTGTAGCCCGTTGTAGACCAGGTTATGATCATCCAGCTGCGTCCCTCTCAAGCTACTAACGATTGCTTTGACATCAGAAACAGAGCACAGGAGCTGCACCTCGAGGTTCACTGTCTCCCCGGTTGGCATATCCACAGAAACAGAGAACTTTTCTTTAGGATTGGATATCAGATGAAGCACTGATCCATCCGGTATGCCGAGAGATGATATCGGCCTATCTTCATCGAGCTTTCGTCCAGCGTACAAGAGCTTGAATTCGTCGGGATTGATGCCTTCAAAACGCTGTATCCTGTTTTTCACAAATTTGATGGTGTAGTTGGTCATGACCCTGACCAGTATTGTTTCTCCAAATGATGGCATAACCACCAGTAAGTTCAACCCCGCACGATCCTTTTCCATCAGATTCAAGGTGGGGCCATTCCAGTTGCCACAGTCAGCTACTCTCTTGTGATCTTTGAGCCACCTGCCTCCGGTGGTGTTGGCCCGACCGATATCGAGAGCCAGGGTGTTCCTCTCTTTAATCTCGTAATATGCCAGAGTTTTGGAATCGTGTAGCTGTAGCCCGTTGTAGACCACGTTGTAATCATCTACCGGCATCCCTGTCATGCTACTAATGATTGCTTTGACATCAGAAACAGAGTACAGAAGCTGCACCTCAATGCACGCTGACCCCCCAGTCGGTAAAACCACAAGAACAGAGAACTTATATCTAGGATTCAATATCAGATGAAGAACTGATCCATCCCGTATGCCGAGAGATGATATCGGCCTATCTTCTTCGATCTCTCTTCCAGCATACAAGAGCTTGTATTCGTCGGGCTTGATACCTTCGAGATGCTGTATCCTGTCTTCCACAAATTTGATGGAATAGCAAGTCCTCATCCTGACTGGTATTTGTTTCCCAAGTGATGGAATAACCACCACCAATTTCAACCACGCGAGATCCTTCACCATGAGATGCAAGGCGGATCCATTCCGGATGCCACATTCAGCTACTCTCTTGTGATCATCGAGCCGCTCGCCATTCAAATAGAGCTCTCTGGAATTTGCAGTGCTGCTTAGATCCTGGCAGAAGAGTGACTTGATATCCCCGATTGTCGCACCGCTCTTTATTTTGAAGTCCATCGATTTATTTACGTTCGAACTGTTCATCTTCAAACAGATCATCACCTGCATATTCAAACATCGGTAGCTTCACGAAACAGGCCATGATCATAGAAAAAGAAAGTTCAACCCGACATAAAGTCTCATGAGATTAACACACAAGTAGTTAATGAGAATGCTTCTTCCTACAATAAAATCGAAGCTAAAGTATGCTTCGAACTTTCATTAGCATCAACAAGCTAAAGTATGGTTTCATTAGTATTAACTTCGAACGGTTTCTAGGATCTAATTCCACTCTTTACCACTTGAGTCAGACCCGAATAGACTCGAATTTGGTTACAAGTCTATCACAGAGACCAGAAGCTACTCAGAATAACAGTAAATTGAATGACCAACATGAGCTAATGATAAGAAACCCATACTCTCTTTTAAGCTTCAAATTTCAACAAAGATCTACCAACGAGAGTTGCTCCAAGAAGTAAAAGACTTTGATAAAAGTCCTTATTCAAGTCTCACCAATAGAGAGTCACCCCTAAAATAAAGTGTCACGGTGCGAATTTCACAACTTACACAAAATCTACTAAAACATAAAACCCTCGGGGGCTGGCAACTACCCAATTCCGAGGAAACCATCTCGAAAATACTGATGGAGAGTTTCATACCCATGAAGAAAAGATTGATTAGCGATGAGAGTTGGTGAGATACTTAGATTCACTTAAACTATAGAGATTTACGAAGAAAATAAGAAAAGATTGACATTGAAAAGAGAGAGACCTCTTCATCCTCAGAGTTCCCTCTGTTGTCGCTTGATCGCTCCATCGTGAAACCACAATTTCTTCCCTAATGACGCCCTAGACCGATCTTTTCGACGTAACTTGTAAGCTAAAAAAGAGTAGTGGATGTGATATATAAAGGGTTTTTGGTTATTGCTTTTTTAGTTTGGGAAAATTTTACTTTAGTATTTTGTGATATCACGAAACTGTATTTGACTACCATGTAATTTAAAATATATAGAATATATCTAACTTATTTCAATTTTCATCCAAAGTAGGTTTTTGACAGCCCGAACAGCTATCCGCAAATTTTTTGTCAAAACAACAGAGCTTCATGTCCTACATGGCAGCCCATGATGTGAGTTTTTAATCACATGACTTGTGCTAAATTATAATTATAATACCACATTTGTTTATAAAACCTTTCGAAAAAATTTCAAAAAAATTCACACTGTCTCCTCTCTCTCGCTTCTCTTTTCCACCAGTCTTCATTTTGACACCGTTTTCCACTTGTCTTAATTTTTTACCGATGCAACCTCTCGCGAACTCAAAAATTATTAGGGAAAAGTTCACTTAAATACCTTATGGTATCACTAAAAATTATATTAGTACCCTGTGGTTTAAAATGTATCAGTTGAGTCAAACTTATTCCAATTAAAATCAATTAGAGGTCCGGGTAGCTGTCCGACCCCTGCTCGTCTTGCCCAGACCTTGCCAAGCCACGTGAACCAGCCACATCAGAATTTTCTGATGATGTGGCACCACGTAGACATCCCGTCTCTCCTCCTTCCCCTCTTTCTTCCCTCTCTCTCCTCCTTCCCCCCTCTCCCCTCCCCACATCCACCAAAGCTTTCTAAACAATAACTTCCAGACCAACTCATTCCTCTCAAATGGGTACCCTTTTCCCCGTTTTGCTCTTTCTAGAGTCACCACTACGACAATGTGTCGTTCTTCATCACAGCGAGGGCCTTTTCTCCCCTTCTTCTTCTGTCGCCCTTCACCCGATCGTCTTGCACGCGGAGAGCTGCAGGTCCCACATGGCAGGGAGGAGGAAGTTCCTCCCGCGGGCCCCATCTGCGTTGAAGCTGGTGCCAGTGACCTTGTCGGTGAGGAGCTCGCCGGGGTACCCCGAGTACAACCCAAATCTACAGATTCTATACAATGAAAACCCTAATTTAAATGATTGAAACCCTAATTAAAGGTGGACGCGGATACAGATCATCTACGAGAAGCTCCGCCACGAGATGGACGCCGATAACTCATAATTCCACGAGCCCATTGACGAATTCGTTGGTGGCTGGCTTGTCCATTGAGGCCTTGGGGTGGTCGAGGGTGATGACGACGATGCCGTTTGGATGGACCGTGCCCTGGATGAATTCGTGGGTGGCTGACGCGGACATGACAGATGCGTAGAAGAAGCTTCTGGAGCTGTTGGAGCACGAAATTAATGTCTCAGAGTGATGACGGTCTCTCCCCGAATGTGCGAGAATCGGCTCGAGCTCGTCGGAACGAGGAGCCCGGGCGAGAGGCCCCTCTCGCCTGCATCGGCGAGAAGCCGAGCGCTCACGAAGAGCCAGGGCGAGAGGCCCCTCTCGCCCGCGTAGGCGAAGCCGAGCGCTCATGGGGAGCCTGGGCGAGAGGCCCCTCTCGCCCGCGTAGGCGAAGCCGAGCGCTCACGGGGAGCCCGGGCGAGAGGCCCCTCTCGCCCGCGTAGGCAAAGCCGAGCGCTAACGGGGACCCTGGGTGAGAGGCCCCTCTTGCCCGCGTAGGCGAAGCCGAGCGCTCACGGGGAGCCCGGGCGAGAGGCCCCTCTCGCCCACATAGGCGAGATCAAGCGAGGAGCCGAGTGAGAGGCCTACGGCAAGAGGTCGAGTGGCGAGAGGTCGAGCGAGAGGCCGAGCGAGAGGCAGAGTGGTAAAAGGCCGAGCGAGAGGCCGAGTGGCGAGAGGCCGAGCAAGAGGCCTACAGCGAGAGGCCGAGTGGCAAAAGGCCGAGCGAGAGGCCGAGCGAGAGGCCTACGGCGAGAGGCCGAGTGGCAAGAGGCCGAGCGAGAGGCCAAGCGGCGAAAGGCCGAGTGAGAGGCCTACGGCGAAAGGTTGAGCGAGAAGCCTAAGGTGAGAAGCCGGGCGAGAAACATAAGGCCGGAAGCCTAAGGCAAGAAGACAAGCGAGGAGCCTAAGGCAAGAAGCCGAAACTGAGAAGCCAACTTGGACCCGAGCGGGAAGCTCATTTGACCTTCGTAGGCGGGAAGGTGATTTCGGGAATAGGTCCACTTTGGTTGAGGAGGCCTTTAGCCTGAGCCCATTTTGAGATTCACTTTTGGCCTGACGAGATGTCCGTCTTCGGCGATGAAAGATTTGAGTCAAGATTTTGCATGGGAGGTTCGAGAAGGTCAAAACGATATATATTTTCCTAACTTGAGCCAAGATTCTCAATATTTGGCAAGACTTGGTAAGTTCCTCGTTAGGCCGCGATCGCTTGGTCGTCACGTTTTGAAAGCTTCCTATCCGAGGATGGGATTTGCTCATTTAAGGAAGACGGCTTGTATTGAGCCGAGAGGATCCCGTCATGTTAGGAACAAATAATTTGAAGCGGATCTCTCGGGATTGAGACTTGGAGCCGAAGGTCTTGGAGGCAGTTTAGGATTTCCTATTGTGAATGTGTGGAAGTTAGGTCAAAGCACTCTATATAAGAAGGGCTCGGGCAAGAGAACGGACATTACCAACACATCAAACAACAACTATCTTTATTTTTTTATCTTAGCTCGTAGCCGATAGTTATTTTTTCTCCCTCTCCCTTAGATTGAACGTCTAAGGTTCACTCTTTTTTCACCCTCTCCGTTAGGCCGACCTTGGGACGACCACTCCGGATCCGTCTCGGGTAGTCTTGACGTTCTTGTACCCACTTTCTCCGCAACATATTTTTGGCACGCTCGGTGGGACTAAGGAGGGCTTCTGAGAAGGCGGTTTAGCTTCGTTCGATCAAGATGACCAAGAACCATGATGCTCAAGCCAATTCCAACCCCAAGAAGGCGGCACCCTCTTCCCAGCAACTTGTTGGGAGGAGTTCATCCGACGCGGTTTCCGGCAAGGAGACGGCACCACCCATATCTTCTCAGCAAAACGCCGGGAAGAACGTTACCAACTCGGCTCGCAACAAGGAGCCGGCTCTTCCTATTGTCCAGACGGGGATCAGGAGGAGCAATACCAACCCGGTTCCCTTCAAGGAGTCGAATACTACCGACTCGGCCTTACTCAAGGTGCTAGCCGACCAAATCACCTCCGTGGTTGAGAAGTTTGATGTCATTGAACGGAGGAACGAAGGACTACAACAGGACCTCGAACAGGTCATCAAGCGTTCGGAGGAGATCTCAGGGATGACCCGACAAACCGAGGAGTCCTACAAGCAGTTCTCTAATCAGATCTCCAGTCAGATCCAAGGAGTCCGTAACCACACGGACGAATCGATCCAGAGAGCGGCTATGGAGAGCAACCAGCACACCGTGGACTACTTCACCCAGATCGTGAGGCCTGCTATAGTAAACAAAACTGCCAAGGCATTGGAGGTTCAAAGCAAGGGGAAGGGTGTTTCCGCACCGTTCGATCACTCCAAGGTTGGCACCGTGTCGTTCAACAAAGCGCCAGAAACACCTTATGTGCTCAGCCGAAAGCCACCAGCAGGGACGCCCATGTACTTGCCATTCCAAACATCCTCAAGCAAGGGGACCCAAGGGATGGATGATTCAGGAATGGGATACACCCAACCACTCGGTGCTCAGGAGAGGTCATACCCTCCCAGGGTTGAGGCTGATCAAGGTTCCTTCGAGAGGGGGAGCATCCGGACGAATGCCCTGTACGAGCCAATGATTCCAAACGTCACCCCGATCACTATGACCACTCGACCAAGGCAAACCGAGTTGGATGAGGAGGACGTCCACAACCCCGTCAATCGGCAGCTAATATATGATGGAAATCAAGCAA
The DNA here is from genome assembly GCA_963995505.1 of Hypericum androsaemum. Taxonomy (NCBI): domain Eukaryota; kingdom Viridiplantae; phylum Streptophyta; class Magnoliopsida; order Malpighiales; family Hypericaceae; genus Hypericum; species Hypericum androsaemum. The sequence continues at coordinate 5,440,954 of OZ023192.1, read as the reverse complement.
GGCCAGGCCAACGACAACCTAGACCTGAAGAAGAGGAGCTGAACCAGCGACCACCTTTTGAGGGACGGCTGATATCTAACCTCAACCAAAAGGTCTACCAGAGGGAGGGATTGGCCAAGATGCTTAGGAACCTGGGTTCGAACCAAGGAATATCCCGCGTCCAAGGTTCGTTAAGCCTTACCCGGCGGATGTTGATCGAGTCCACTACCCACAGGGATATCGAGTCCCGGAGTTCACCAAGTTTTTGGGCGAAGAGAGCTAGTCGATGATAGAGCACGTTGCTCGCTTCGTCATTCAATGCGGAGAAACCTCGATCCATGGAGCATGGCTTCTACGCCAGTTCCCTATGACTCTGACCAAGATAGCCTTCGCTTGGTATATTAGCCTACCGCCGGGTTCGGTGCGAGATTGGCCTGACATGGAACAGAAGTTTCACGACCAATTCTACAGGGCAGAGCTGACCATAACCATATCAGACTTCGCTCATATGCAACAGCTCGATGGTGAATCCGTGGAAAAGTTCATAATTCGCTTTCGGAAGGCGAAGAACAGGTGCCCGACCAACTTATCAGAGTCTGACTTAGCAGCTTTGGCCATGCAAGGGCTTACCTTTCGCCTTCGGAAGAAGCTCGAAGTCGGGAGGTTCCGAGACCTATCCGAGTTGGCGCAAAAGGCTGCCATGGCACAGCAGCTGATCTACGAAAAGGACAGAAGGACTTCTTCTTCAAAAGGTACCTACCATCGCTATGACCCTACGCTTGAGATTGACCAATTTAGTGATGAATGGGGTCTCGAAGAAGGACAGACAATGGAGGAGATGGTGGCCGAGTTCAACAAGGGCAAGCCATACAAGTGCGAAAGCTTGGTCCACAAGACGATGACGGTCCCCAACGAGTTCACCCATCCTGGGAACTCGCCTCAACAGAGCAAGGGCTTCAACGAGGTCGGCCGAGAGTACTCGTTCGATGTCACAAAGACCGATGAGATTTTTGATAATCTCCTCAAGAACGGCCAGATCGTGTTACCACCCGAACACAAGATACCCGAAGAGAAGGAGCTGAAGGGGATGAAGTATTGCAAGTGGCATGCGAGTAAGTCACACAATACGGCCAATTGTGTGGTGTTTCGCAACCAAGTGCAACAAGCAATCAAGGATGGGCGTTTGAGGTTCCCCAAAGAACAACCCTCGGCACCCTTCACCGTACCCATCAATATGGTGAGTATGGCAAGGAACCAGAATGAGGAGGAAGATCCCAAGCATGCCCGACGGTCACCCCTCAACGACCTAAGGGAGAAGCTCGGGGGACATGGATGCCAAGAACCTTCCCGAGACCTGAGAGAGATACTCGGAGGACATGGATACCGAGAACCTTCTCGTGATCTGAGGGAGAAACTCGGGGGGCATGAACGTCAAGAACCTGCCCGAGACCTGAGAGAGAAACTCGGGGGGCATGGGCGCCAAGAACCTTCTCAAGATCTGAGGGATAGACTCGGGAGAAATGAATGACGAGAATACCACCGGGACAAGAGGGATGGACTCGGGAGATACAGACACCAAGGATCTCCTAAACACGAAAGGCGAGAGCAGCCGAGTGGGTCCATGAGACAACTTAGGGCGCAACAACTGCTGCGGGAGCTCAAGGATATACTCGAAGGGAAAGAACTTCCAAGAGGCCCGGAGGAGAGTCCCGAGAGGCAAGAACGCCTGAGAGACGTAAAAGAAAGACCCGGGGGGCAAGGTGGACAGCTTCGCCACCCTCACATCAAAATAGATCTCCGAGACAGCACTGAGCGTCAGGAGAGAAGAGGCATGCACCGAGACCACTTACACCTGAACCCCTTACTCATACTCAAAGGCGTCGCCTGGAAAGGAGGATTCAGGTCGAGAAGTAAGTTACTCTAGATCTGGAAAAAATGTTAGCCGAGCGCAAGGCTCGACTCAAAGAGCAAGAAGCTCTCCTAGCCCTTCCCGAAGTTCCACGCCGTGAGGCTTCTAGACAAAGCCGGTCCATGGAGATCGATGCCCCAAGGCCCGACAAAGGAAAAGCACCGATGAGAGAGGTCGATGGCAAGGACCAGACGCCTATGAAAGACTTTGGTGATGAAACGAAGTTATCAACACAAAGATCTGACAAGGGGAAAGCTCCAATGAAGGAATTTAGTGGATCGAGGATGTCGACAACACTCATCAAGGCAAAGAGGCACATCGACTTCGGGGGAGAATGAAAGCTGAATAAGGTATGGGTACCGAAGATGGAATGTAAGGTCCTCCCCAAAGATAACTCCCCACAAAAGGGGCGAACCACTCCACACGAGGAAGTCATGGTCGATCTAGATGCGGAGGTGGCAAGGTTTGGATCCTTCGAGAAGTTGAGTCTCAACGACATCTCGAGTTGGAATGAGGGGTCAGGTCGGGATGATAGCACTAGCGAGGACAAGGAGGTCAGCAACCCTCTCAAAGAGAAAAAGGCCGTACACCCAGCCTACGTTATGATCAAGAATTATGAGAAGTTGAGACTACACGGTCTCCCTGACCATCACGAAGAAGAGTTACTAGATTTAGATGAACTTATTGGGGATGGTGATGGTCTCATGCTGGACGGTGAGGACGATGAACCACCAAGTCCTAGTAACGAGAGAGAGTACCTGGCATGGCAGATGAGGCGTTTTGTTCGTAAAGATGAGATGGGCGAGAAGGTAGAGCTGGAGGATAGCGCGAGTGAGGATGACCTTGATGAAAATAACCAAGACTTACAGGTCAATATGGTCTTCACCCTCCCGGCCATGTTCGGACCAAAGGAGAATCAGCCCAGTTACCTAGAAGGGGATGTGATTGAAGGAGATCTCAGAAAGTACGAGATCAGAGAGAAGTCTATGGCGGTGCCCATAATTGAAGACTTCAGTAATAGCATCACTATTGCAAAACCCACCACCAATATGTGTAGGCACCTCAAGCCGTTGTACATCACGGCTCATATCTTCGGGAAGCCGGTTGGAAGGATTCTGGTGGACAATGGGGCTACCGTCAATATCATTCCCCTGTCATTACTCCGGAGGCTGAACAAGGAGAAGGAGCATTTGATTCCGACTGACATGGTCATGATGGACTTCGCGGGAAAGGGTACACGTCCACTCGGAATGCTCGCAGCCGAAGTTAGTGTCGGTTCTGTGAGTAGGGAGGTCGCATTCTTTGTCATAGATGCGAAGACTTCCTATAACTGCTTGTTGGGGCGAGATTGGATTCACTCGGCTCAAGTCATCCCGTCGTCCCTTCATCAGTTCCTCATCCAATGGAAGCCGGACGGCAAGGTAGAGTTGGTGGCTATCGATACCAATCCCTTCGCGTTGAATACCAATAATGTGGAAGCGGCCTTTTATGATGGCTCTATGATACCAACCTCAATGGCATGGAGCAACGAAGATGGCCGCATTGCCTGTAGCGCATGCTCGGTCGAAAGGGAGGTCCCTTCTACCCAACGACCAGTTACAGCTGCACTCGGGGGGCAACCGCTTAGGCTTGCCTTTCGGGAGTAATCCAACTGTTGAGGAGATGGCAAGGCGGTTGGAGGTCTACGCCTTGTCACAATATGAAGCGGCCGAGTACGTCTTTGAGGACGACGGCCAAGACCCACTGGAGCTATTAAGGATGAGCGATCTTCACCCGGCATCAAGCAAGCTCGATGATGCCAAGGTAGAGGTGAAGGATCCCTTAAAGGAAATAATTCTCCAATCAGAAAAAGGAGGCCGGCCCGTGTTCATCAGTGAGCGGCTTCCTGAAGACTTCGAGAAGGACCTGGTCGAGCTACTGACGGAGTACCAAGACTGTTTTGCTTGGGACTATGACGAGATGCCAGGCCTGGATAGATCCCTCATAGAACATCGACTCCCTATAAGGCTAGGTTTTCGGCCTTATCAGCAGCCGATGAGGAGGATGATGCCGGAAGTAGTAGAGAAAGTCAAGCTAGAGATAGATAGACTCTTAGAAGCCGGCTTCATACGAAAAGCCGATTATGTGGAGTGGCTATCCAATATTGTACCCGTTGTCAAGAAGAATGGAAAATTTTGGGTTTGCATTGACTTTAGAGATTTAAACTTTGCTACTCCAAAAGATGAATATCAAATGCCCATCGCCGATATGTTGGTTGACGCGGCAGCCGGGCATGAAGTACTGAGCTTCATGGACGGTCATTCGGGTTACAATCAAATTTATCTTGCTGAGGAGGACCTTCATAAGATGGCGTTCAGATGTCCAGGGTCTATCGGGATTTTTGAATGGGTAGTTATGCCCTTTGGACTCAAGAACGCCGGAGCTACTTACCAAAAGGGGATGCACCTGATCTTTCCGGATTTCATCGGAAAATTTATGGAGGTATACATCAACGATGTGGTGGTCAAGTCCCATGATCACGCCCAACACTTGAAGCACTTGCGGGCATCGTTTGAGAGGATGCGGAAACACCAGCTCAAAATGAACCCGTTAAAATGTGCGTTCGGAGTGTCCGCAGGGAACTTCTTGGAATTTCTTGTCCACAAGCGAGGCATCGAGATCGATGAGAACAAGATCAAGGCGATTCAGCAAGCCCAACCTCCTCGAAATAAGAAGGAGCTACAACATTTCCTTGGCCAATTAAACTTCTTGCGTCGGTTCATATCCAACACGGCGGGCCGGACACGGTCATTTGCCAACTTTCTCAAGCCAAAAGGAGGCAAATTTCAATGGGAAGACAGGAACCAGCAAGCCTTCGACGAGCTCAAAGAGTATTTATCCTCACCCCCCGTGGTCACTCTACCGACCCCGAACAGACCATTGTTGCTGTACATATCGGCCACTCGAGATTCAATTGGGTGTCTACTTGCTCAGGAGAATAACGACGGGAAGGAGCAAGCTGTCTACTACTTGAGCCAATCTCTTTTAGGAACGGAAACACGATATTCATCCGTTGAAAAGTTATGCCTTTGTCTCTTCTTTGCTTGTAGGAAGTTGAGGTACTACCTCTTACCCACGGAGGTGAAGGTAGTAGCCCAGACCGACGTCATCAAGCACTTACTCGCTGGACCCATCATGAGAGGAAGACTTGGCAAGTGGGCATTGGCCTTAGTAGAATTCAACTTAACGTTCGTGCCTCAGCGAGCGGTGAAGGGACAAGCGTTGGCAGACTTCTTGACCGACCACCCATGTGTTGACATGTCCGCTGATACTTTGGTGGACTTCGGGTTAGTGGCAAAGAAACTATGGACGCTCTGGTTTGACGGCTCCCGTACCAATAAATGTGCCGGGGCTGGGATCGTTATCAAGTCTCCGGCTGGTATCAAAACAAAGGCATCCTTCCTACTTAATTTTCCTTGCACCAACAATCGAGCCGAGTACGAGGCGTTGATGCTGGGGTTATATATTTTGAAGGACCTGGGCGCCGAAACCATCCGGGTGCTTGGTGATTCAATGCTGGTGGTCAAACAAGTGGCGGGCGAATTTAAGTGCGAGCGAGAAGGCTTCCAGGCCTATTGTGACGCAGCCCGGTCGCTACTACGGAGTTTCAAAGATGCGATCATTGGATTTGTGGATCGCACCAAGAACATGGAGGCCAACAAGTTAGCACAGACCAGGTCCGGTTTCCGTGCATTCACCAAATTCAACTCTGTACCGGTAAAGGTCAGGTCGACCTCAGCATTAGAGGAGCTTAACCCGACAGTCGAGATTGCTTTGTTATAACTCGACCAAGACTGGCGACAGGAATACATCGACTACCTCAAGGGCCCAAGCTCTTGTTCCGATAAGGAATTGAAGATAAGGGCTCTTCGTTTCGAGCTCATCAACGACACCCTCTATCGAAGGTCTCAATGTTGGTAATCGTGGGTCCAAGTACTCGATTTTCTTTGTCTTGAGAGGTATCATCGACCGGGTAGCTTTCTCCAAGTGTCGATGTGATGAGGACGTTGGAGGAGCGCTGTTCTTCCTTCTCGATATCAGGAGGTATCGGCATGACCATCCTAGCATCATTAAACAAACAAGGGTTAGTAAAGACGGTGTTAAAAGGACGATGGGAACACTCGTTTGATCGCTTTGGATTATTGGGCCGACGCGGATGATTTCTCGCCTCAGACCTAGCGGGCGAAGCCTACCGGCGAAAGTGCTTTCTCGCCTCGGACGTAGCGGGCGAAGCCTACCGGCGAGAGTGCTTTCTCACCTCGAACCTAGCGGGCGAAGCTTACCGGCGAGAGTACTTTCTCGCCTCGGACCTAGGGAGCAAGGCCTACTGGTGTGAGTGTTTTCTCGCCTCGAGTCGAGCAAGGGAGACCAAGCTCCTCGTGGGCCATTCGGTCGAACCCAACTCAGGTCACTAAGGCTGAATCTACCTAGGCGAGAAATGTCAAGCTCTTATCCGAAGTGCGTAGAGGAATTGGTGAACCGACGTTGGTTCGCGATGGAAAGTAAGTGTGTGGTGCATTCTCCTCAATCAAGGTCTAAGCTATGGAATTACCCCAAGTTCAAAAGCCAAGAGGAAGAAGTGCAAAATGATGGGTTTGGCATTTTCACAAACACTTGGTGCGCAAGTGTTAAAGCTTGGAAACATACCTTGAAGTGGAGTTAGAAGCGAGCCAAAAGGAATACAAGGGATTTGCAAGCCTCAAAAAGGTGGAGGGCAACTCTAGTCCAAGGCAAATAAGTCCTCCTACAAGTTATAAGATTTGACCAAGAAGTGAGCTACTTTCATATTCTTCTTTACAACCATAATGGAGAAGGGAGGGAGACTTACTTTGAAGATTAAACACACCTTGGCAACTTTGGAAATGGAGGAGTGATTCAAATTCTAGTTGGAGTTGTTAAGAGAGGAAAAACGGAGGCCAAGCTTTGATTTCCTTTGTGGATGTTGGGAAATGAAGAGTGGTGAGAATGTGAAGAGAATGGGAGGCTTTGTTCTCTTTAGGCTAAGTCACTGGCATCTTTGGGGCCCACCAAGTCAAAGAAGGAAGTTTGAAATTCAAAGGAGTTAAGTTTGGCCCTAGCTTGAAAATTCGGAGGGAAACACGTCAACATTTCTCGGAATGGACGCCTCGAACTATCGATGTGTGGGGGGCATTGTTGGAGCACGAAATTAATGTCTCAGAGTGATGACGGTCTATCTCCGGATGTGCGGGAATCGGCTCGAGCTCGTCGAAATTAGGAGCCCGGGCGAGAGGCCCCTCTCGCCCGCATCGGCGAGAAGCCGAGCGCTCACGAAGAGCCCGGGCGAGAGGCCCCTCTCGCCCGCATAGGCGAAGCCGAGCGCTCACGGGGAGCCCGGGCGAGAGGCCCCTCTCGCCTGCGTAGGCGAAGCCGAGCGCTCCCGGGGAGCCCGGGCGAGAGGCCCCTCTCGTCCGCGTAGGCAAAGCTGAGCGCTCTGATGAGTGTGAAAATACTCTATCATCTATGTATGTTTTAGTATTGATTTTCTATTGTTTCTAGTATGTTTGTTCGTTATTTGACATCATTGTCTCGTATTATGTGTTATGTTCGTTTTAGTATAGTCTTGTGATTTTTATTGTGATTCTTTCTTGATAGGAGTCTTGGTACGGTCATGGTGGACGTTCGTGTGCCGAGGGACGCGTCATAGGCGATCGGATCAGCCAGGACGATTGGCGTGTTGCGAGACCCAAGAGAGCGTGGAGCAAAACTGACCCCTTGCAACTCAAATGCCGATAACTTTCTCATCCGAAGTCCAATGGAGGCACGCAAGGTGGCGTTGGAAAGAAGACATCCGGAGCTCCAACTTTGTCTTCATGGGCTTCTTCAAATTCGGAGTCCAAGTGGGAGAAAAATCACGTCCAAAGTTGACCTTCGAATCTGCCAACAAATCTGACGAGTGGGCCAAATCTTAGGATTTGTTTTGGGCCCATTTTTGGGCATGAATAGTGAATTTCGTGGCTGGCACTTCCTAGCCAAAAACTTGTATAAATACCTTCCTTTGATTCCCTTAGGAGACAACTTTAGACATTAGCGCTCCACTTTCATGTATTGAATCAATTGTCTTCCACTACTTCCATCTTCCAACACACTTCTCCACTAAGCTCTTTCTCTCCCTCTTGGACCAAGATCCGTGGCTGCCAATACAAGAGAGGAGAAGAGGAAAAACGTGGCCAATCTAGAGAAGAGGAGAGGAAGCCATTGTTGAAGCTTGTGTAGGGAACTTGAAGGAAGAATATTGGATGCTTGAAGACCATATTGAGCTTTCCCTTACTCTCTCTTTTAATGTTCTTGCTTTGCTTGCTTGGTTCAATGGATGTGTTGAGTTGTATTATGAACATGTGTGAGTAGTTGATTAGTGAGTTTGGTGCCTTGATGGCACCTACTTAGCCTATGGTTTTGTGGGGTTAATATGCTAAGGTTTATGAACTAGTTAATGAGCTTAATGCCTAATCTTGATTGATCACCTTGATTATGAACAAAGTTAATGTTAATTGCCGAGAGGGGTTAGGATTAACGGACCATTTAACTAGTTGAGTAGGAACCTATTGTTGAGAGATCACCTTAGGTGACTAGTTGTCCAAAGGATGGAGATTTATAATTGGTGATTAGTTAGATTAGATGGCTAATTTGTCGCGAGAGCGTGGTTAGTTCATCTAAGTCTAGTTAAGAATTATTTTAGACTAATTTATCGCAAGAGCGTTGATTAGTTGCCTTCGAAACATCCGGACCATAACACGAACTCAATAAACCCCATATGCCATTTGGTTATTTAGGTTGTCATTGGTACCAAGCTCACTCTTGTTTTAATTGTTTAAACCATCATCTTGTTTAGTTGCAATTTCATTTTAAGTAGCATATTGTGTTTGAAATTGACACCTCCATTTCTTATTGTTCCAAACTAGCGGTAAAGTCAAATTCGCGGACTAGCTTAGTCCTTGTGGGACAACAATCCCGTACTTACTCTTTATTGCAAGAGGGGTGAAAATCCTTCCTTTCAATTGGCGCCGTTGCCGGGGATTAAGTACTAGACACTTAATTTGGCTTACGAACTTGGATTAGGACTTTTTTTTTTGTTTACTTGGTTACTTAGTACCTTTGTTGTTTGTTTTACAAGGTACTTGTTTGTCGCATGCGCTCAACTCGCTCAACGAACAACATTCCGATCGGAATAGACGTTGACATTGGATACTTGGAAAGGGTATTGCGATAACAGAGAAGGACATAAGCAAGGATGAATCAACAACCTCATGTGCAAGCAGCTTCAGAAGGAGCTCCGCAAGGCGATGCGCAAGGAGTTGGAGTTCCTCGAAGGTCTCTCATGGACTATGCTAGGCCCACCTTGAGAGGGGCAATGTCTGGAGTTCCAAGGCCTGCTATTCAAGCTAACACCTTCAAGATCAAGCCAGCGGTGATTCACATGCTCCAAGCTTCGGTCCAATTCTATGGATTACCGAATGAAGATCCCAACGACCATATTGCTAATTTTTTGGAGATAGCCGACACCTTCAAGCTCAATGGAGCTTCCGACGATGCTGTGAAGCTGAGGTTGTTCCCATTTACCTTGAAGGACCAAGCAAAGATATGGTATAAGAATCTCGTTGGGACAATAATTACGACATGGGAAGAGCTAGCTAATGCCTTCCTTGACAAGTATTTTCCCTTCTCCAAGACAAATAGACTCATCAAGGAGATTAACAACTTCCAACAATTCGAGAATGAGTCGTTGAGTGAAGCTTGGGGGAGATTCAAGGGATTACAAAGGAGTTGTCCACACCACAATATATCAAAGGAGTCTTTACTCCAAACTTTTTACTTTGGTCTTGGACACTCTACAATGGGGACGGTTGATGCTGCCTCTAATGGATCCTTTTTTAGGAGAGAGAGGGATGATGCCTACCACATTGTGGAAGAATTAGCAGCTACAAATATCCTTATGGCAAATGAGAGAGGAAGACAACCTATTGACTAGCAAAAGGGAGTGATTGATGTTGATGTTGCCTCCTCTATTCAAGCCCAATTGGCAATGTTGGCAAGAAAAGTGAACGAATGTTCCTACTCAACTAGTTAAATGGTCCGTTAATCCTAACCCCTCTCGGCGATTAACATTAACTTAGTTCATAATCAAGGTGATCAAGCAAGATTAAGCAATAAACTCATTAACTAGTTCATAAACCTTAACATTTTAACCCCACAAAACCATTGGCTAAGTAGGTGCCATCAAGGCACCAAACTCACTAATCAACTACTCACACATGTTCAACAAACATCTCAATACATCCATTGAACAAAGCAAGTAAAGTAAGAACATTAAAGGAAAGAGTAAGAGAAAGCTCAAGATGGTCTTCAAGCATCCAATATTCTTCCTTCAAGTTCCCTTTACAAGCTTCAACAATGGCTTCCTCTCCTTCTCTCTACTCTTGGCCACATTTTTCCTCTCTTCTTCTCTTCAATAGGGAGCCACGTTCTTTGTTCTTCAAAGGGAGAGGGAGCCACGTTCTTCTTGGTAGGAAGGAAGAGTGAATGAATGAGTGGAATGGTGTTGGTAGTCAAAGTATGGAGAAGTGGAGTGGGAGATAGTGGGAGACAAAGTGAATTAGTGGGGGACAATGGAAGTAGTGGAGTATGGGGAATTAGGTAGTGGAATTCTAGCCAAAAGGTGGTGGGATGTTGTATCCAGATTGCTCCACCATTTGCTGGATGTAGTAGCCTTGATGCCAAAGTTCCCATCCCATTCATTTGTTCTAGAAATTTATGGTGTGCATTACCTCTGGGACCTTGCTCCATCGATCAGTTGCATGGATTGTGAGGATTTAGGAGGTAGGGTTTAATAGGTTTAGTTGGCAAAAATTTGAGACCCCTTCCACCCTGAAATAGAAGAAGTCATCAACCACAAAGTTGTCGGCCTATCTCTTAGCTTTCCATAGCAATAAGAATCACCTCAATCCGAGTCTCGAGGACCAAGATATGGCCAATTTACGGCAGGGGGATTTTCCTCCTTTTATATAAGAACTGTCGGGCTTGAGGACTTGCGACCGCAAGTTAGGTCGTTTTGGGGACTTTCTGTGACTATGAAGGACTTGCGACCACAAGTTAACTTGCGATCGCTAGTTAGGTCGTTTTGGGGACTTTCTGTGACTATGAAGGACTTGCGATCGCAAGTTGGTCCCTTTCGATTTTCCATATTCCTTCGATTTGAGACTTCTTTCACCCCGAACTAGAAGAAATCATCAACTACAAAGTTGTAGGCCTACCTCTTAGCTTTCCATAGCCATAAAAGTGACCTCAATCGGATGCTCAAGCACCAAGATATGGCTTTTTTACTAATGATAGGTAAGGTGGCCCTGTGCCTTCAAAATACCCCCGTCATTCCAGAGATTTGCCACGACCGTGGCCCTTGTTTTTCACCATCCTTCGATTTTTGACTCCCCCGACATGTATCGTGACCCTCATTGAGCATCCAGAAGTCCAAGACAAGTCCAAAATTCTTGAGATCACCTTCAAAATGCAAGAGAACCCATAAGTATGAACCAATGCTTCAAAATCATACCCGAATAAGAACAAACATAATATGAAAAACACATATAGACAAAGACATTAAAAAGACAATTCAAAAACATGCTAAGTTATAGTCGTTAGCTTGACGTTACTTCCCTTTTTCATGCATCGGAGGGTGAAGTCATGGGTTGCACCTCTGAACTTCGTTCAATATCGCCACCAAGGTAAATCTTGCACCTTTGGCCATTCACCTTGAAGACTCCTCCATTACTTCTTTCTAATTTGAGGGTTCCAAAGGGAAAAACTTTTACAACCTTGAAAGGTCCACTCCACTTGGACTTGTATTTTCTCGGAAAAAGTTTCAAACGGGAGTTGTAGAGTAGCACTTGATCACCCTCCTTGAACTCTTTCTTCACGATGTGGGCATCATGTGATCTTTTTGTCTTCTCCTTATGAAGCCTTTCCAACCCTGGCTTGGCTTCCTCCTCCAAGTGGATGTAATGCATAATCATGTCGGGATTTGCCCCCTTGATATCAGATTGTTGGCATGTCATGCCGTTAATCCGCTTGTTAACCACTTCAAGCACCTTCTCCTCTTGCTCCTTAGAGAGCTTGTTGGAGATGATGATGGGGAGTCTTCCTTCATCCTTTAAGAATGCATATCGTAGATGGGAGGGTAGCTCTTTCAACTCCAAGCTTGGAGCCTTAATGATGGAGTGTGGAGTAGGATACTTCAAATCCAGCTCCAAACCCTTATGGTGACCTTTTTTATCAACTTTTTCCTCAAACTCTTCCAGGTCATCATTTTCTTATTCTCCATCATCCTTTTCATCTATAACATCTTCAATCCTCAATGCACTCTCCTTGCCCAACTTGAGGACACGATCTTCAACTATATCAATCTTCATGCATACGCCTTCATCAAGAGGGTGCCTCATTGCATTGGACATCTTGAACTCTACTTTCTCCTCCCCTACTCGGAGGACCAATCTTCCTTCATGTACGTCTACCAAGGCACGTGCCGTGTTAAGAAACGGTTCGCCAAGAATTAGTGGACAACTCTTGTCCTCTTCGAAATCCAACACCACAAAATCCACGGGGAAGATAAACTTATCAATCTTCAACAAGACATCCTCCACAACCCCGAATGGCTTCTTCATGGTTTGGTCCGCCAATTGGAGACGCATAGAAGTTGGTTTCACCTCACATAAACCAAGTCTCCTCATAATAGACAAAGGCATCAAGTTAATGCTAGCGCCTAAATCATATAAGCACTTGGGAAACTCAACATCACCAACAAAACCAGGAATAGTGAAACTTCCTGGATCTTTTAACTTTGTCGGGAGATCTTTGAAGATAAGAGAGCTACACTTCTCCGTGAGGGCTACCGTTTCTCCATCTTTCCACTTCCTCTTCTTAGTGATGAGTTCCTTGAGAAACTTTGAGTATTGTGGAAAGATGGAGAGACGGTAGCCCTCACGGAGAAGTGTAGCTCTCTCATCTCTAAAGATCTCCCGACAAAGTTAAAAGATCCGGGGAGTTTCACTATCCCTGGTTTTGTTGGTGATGTTGAGTTTCCCAAGTGCTTATGTGATTTAGGTGCTAGCATTAATTTGATGCCTTTGTCTATTATGAGGAGACTTGGCTTGTGCGAGGTGAAACCCACTTCTATGCGTCTCCAATTGGCGGACCAAACCATGAAGAAGCCATTCGGGGTTGTGGAGGATGTCTTGTTGAAGATTGATAAGTTTATCTTCCCCGTGGACTTTGTGGTGTTGGATTTCGAAGAGGACAAGAGCTGTCCACTAATTCTTGGCTGACCATTTCTCAACACGGCACGTGCCTTGGTGGACGTGCATGAAGGAAGATTGGTCCTCCGAATAGGGGAGGAGAAACTTGAGTTCAAGATGTCCAATACAATGCACCACCCTCTTGATGAAGGCTTGTGCATGAAGATTGATGTGATTGATGATGGTGTCCTCAAGTTGGGCAAGGAGAGCTCATTGAAGATTGAAGATGGAATAGAGGAAAAGAATGATGGAGAACAAGATGAGGATGACATGGTTGATTTGGAGTATCCTACTCCACCTTCCAATATTAAGGCTCCAAGCTTGGAGTTGAAAGAGCTACCCTCCCATTTACGATATGCATTCTTAAAGGATGAAGGAAGAACCCCCATTATCGTCCCCAACAAGCTCTCTAAGGAGCAAGAGGAGAATGTGCTTAAAGTCGTTGACAAACGGATTAAGGGCATGGCTTGCCAACAATTTGATATCAAGGGGACAAATTTCGACATGATTATGCATTACATCCACTTGGAGGAGGAAGCCAAGCCAAGGTGGGACAGGCTTCATAAGGAGAAGATGAAAAGATCACATGACGCCCACATCGGGAAGAAGGAGTTCAAGGAAGGTGATCAAGTGCTACTCTACAACTCCCGTTTGAAGCTTTTTCCAGGAAAACACAAGTCCAAGTAGAGTGGACCTTTCAAGGTGGTAAAGGTTTTTCCATTTGGAACCCTCAAATTGGAACGAAGTAATGGAGGGGACTTCAAGGTGAATGGCCAAAGGTGCAAGATTTACCTTGGTGGAGATATCGGACAAAGTTTGGAGGTGCAACCCGTTACCTTACCCTCCAATGCATGAAAAAAGGGAGTAAAGTCAAGCTAACGACTATAACTTAGCATGTTTTTGTATTGTCTTTATATTGTCATAGTCTTTATGTGTGTGTTTCTTTTATGTTTGTTCTTATTCTAGTATGATTTTGAAGTGTTAGTTTCATGCTTATGGGATCTCTTGCATTTTTAAGGTGATCTGGACGGTTGGATGCTCGAAGAGGGGCCACGGGGGAGGGCATAGCCCCCATCCAAAATTGAGAAGAAGAGCCCAGCGGCCGCCAGCCCACCCGGCGGCCGCCGGGCGGAGGAGTAGCCCCCGTTTTCGGCGGAAGCCAGCCAACCCGGCGGCCGCCGGGTGCCGTAAAATCCCCTTCCGTAAATAGGCCATATCTTGGCGCTCGAGACTCGGATTGAGGTGATTCTTGTTGCTATGGAAAGCTAAGAGATAGGCCTACAACTTTGTAGTTGATGACCTCTTCTAGTTCAGGGTGGAAGGGGTCTCAAATCATTTCCAACTAAACCTATTAAAACCTTACCTCCTAAATCCTCACAATCCATGCAACTGATCGATGGAGCAAGGTCCCAGAGGTAATGCACACCATAAATGCCTAGAACAAATGAATGGAATGGGAACTTTGGCATCAAGGCTACTACATCCAGCAAATGGTGGAGCAATCCGGATACAACATCCCACCACCACCACCCTCTCCACCTCAAGACTAAGGGAAGTTTCTTAGCATTTTCTTTTTCTTTCATTATTTTCTTGTCTTCGTGATGTATTGAGTTTGCTATATGTCTTTGTGATGTCTTGTTCTTCATGTTTGTTCGATGTCCATGCTTGCTTCTTAATGCATTTGTTAGTATAGTCCAATTGTTTAGATGTATGTGTGCTCCCTCCACCTTGAGGACAAGGTGTTCTTCAAGTGTGGGGGTGTGGTTCCACTTAGGAATCCTTGGTGTGTTTAGGTCTAGTTTGTCTTGATTTGGCAATGATTTAGGCATGAATTTTCAAAATTTGACCTCCTTCAAAATTCTTTAACTTATGTTAGAAGCTTACCACATGCCTAGTTAGGAAATGAACTCGAGCACAAGGCCTAAGAACTTGTAGAAACCTCACCCTCGGTTGTTTAGACTCGTGGTCTCACTTTGTAGATTAGACTAGAGGGTTGATGAGTGACCTTGTGAGGAACTTTGAGCCGAAGGAGGACACAACCGTCTTCATTTATTCATGAGGTACCTACATGAGTTCGGTTGATCGAGGTATCCTACTAGTACTTGACATGGTCTTGGTTGTGTGGCGTTAGTGAATGACGGGGGCTAATCCTTTGAAATTGAGCCTAGAGCTTTAGAGCCAAGAACCTTTATATCCATTGCTTTAACCCATTGAGCCTAGCCATTCTTTGATCATATTATATGTATACCAACTCTAAGCCTTATATCCACCATCCTCCCGACCTTTGGTCATCCGATCCGAGGACACATAGGTTTACACCTTTTGGGGATGTTATGTATTGGGTTTAGTTGGTAGCTTAGTGTTCATGTGGGTTAATTTATTGGGAATTTGGGTAGTTGAGAGGCCATACAAAGAAGCCGAGTTTTTGCCTAGAAAATGCCAAGTTTGTGTTTGTTGAAAGAAAGAAAAAAAAATGAATAAAAAAATGAATAAAAAAAATGAAAAAGAAAAGAAAAAAAAAGAAAGAAAGAAAGAAAGAAAGGAAAGTGAAGGTTGAATAAGGCATTATATATTGGCATTACTCGTGCTACGCGGTCTTAGGAAATGGGTGAATTTTGAGTGTGTGCTTTAATTATTTATGATGAGGATGTTTAGAATAGACGAGAGACTAGAATGCTTTGGCAACAAGTCCTCGGATTGGGTGGTTTAACTACTATCTATATATTATCTCACCAATACCTTAGCCCCATTACAACCCGATTGAAAGCCCCCTGTTCACGAGCAACCACACGACTTTGAGACACTGTTGAGTATGACGTAGGATATTTTGAAAGACATCGGTCATGTACGCGAGAGATAGGAAGTTGGCTACTTACAAATCGTGAGCTAAAAATTTTCGAACCTCTGAGTGGTTAACCTTCTAGTGTCTTTTACATAGTGATAACACTTGATTAAACCATCGAGTGGTGAGGTGTCTACCGGGTCTTACTCTTTGTGTTTGGGTTGATGTACTAGCTAGGGTATGGGGTAGTCTTTTGATGAAAGTTTGAGATTTTGAGGGGAGTCGATTTGTGAATTTATCATGCCTTGTCTTGTCCTTATCATGTTTTCTTTCTTTTGTGATTGTTATTGTGATTGTGTTTGTATGAGCATTGCTTGAGGACAAGCAATGATTCAAGTGTGGGGGTGTGATGAGTGTGAAAACACTCTATCATCTATGTATGTTTTAGTATTGATTTTCTATTGTTTCTAGTATGTTTGTTCGTTATTTGACATCATTGTCTCGTATTATGTGTTATATTCGTTTTAGTATAGTCTTGTGATTTTTATTGTGATTCTTTCTTGATAGGAGTCTTGGTACGGTCATGATGGACGTTCGTGTACCGAGGGACGCGTCATAGGCGATCGGATCAGCCAGGACGATTGGCGTATTGCGAGACCCAAGAGAGCGTGGAGCAAAACTGACCCCTTATGACTCAAATGCCGATAACTTTTTCATCCGAAGTCCAATGGAGGCAAGAAAGGTGGCGTTAGAAAGAAGACATCCGGAGCTGCAGCTTTATCTTCATGGGCTTCTTCAAATTCGGAGTCCAAGTGGGAGGAAAATCACGTCCAATGTTGACCTTTGAATCTACCAACAAATCTGACGAGTGGGCCAAATCTTAGGATTTGTTTTGGGCCCATTTTTGGGCATGAATAGTGAATTTCGTGGCTGGCACTTCCTAGCCAAAAACTTGTATAAATACCTTCCTTTGATTCCCTTAGGAGACAACTTTAGACATTAGCGCTCCACTTTCATGTATTGAATCAATTGTCTTCCACTACTTCCATCTTCCAACACACTTCTCCACTAAGCTCTTTCTCTCCCTCTTGGACCAAGATCCGTGGCTGCCAATACAAGAGAGGAGAAGAGG
The DNA here is from genome assembly GCA_963995505.1 of Hypericum androsaemum. Classification (NCBI taxonomy): domain Eukaryota; kingdom Viridiplantae; phylum Streptophyta; class Magnoliopsida; order Malpighiales; family Hypericaceae; genus Hypericum; species Hypericum androsaemum. The sequence goes on along the minus strand of OZ023192.1, from coordinate 5,423,810 downwards.
AAAAACGTGGCCAATCTAGAGAAGAGGAGAGGAAGCCATTGTTGAAGCTTGTGTAGGGAACTTGAAGGAAGAATATTGGATGCTTGAAGACCATATTGAGCTTTCCCTTACTCTCTCTTTTAATGTTCTTGCTTTGCTTGCTTGGTTCAATGGATGTGTTGAGTTGTATTATGAACATGTGTGAGTAGTTGATTAGTGAGTTTGGTGCCTTGATGGCACCTACTTAGCCTATGGTTTTGTGGGGTTAATATGCTAAGGTTTATGAACTAGTTAATGAGCTTAATGCCTAATCTTGATTGATCACCTTGATTATGAACAAAGTTAATGTTAATTGCCGAGAGGGGTTAGGATTAACGGACCATTTAACTAGTTGAGTAGGAACCTATTGTTGAGAGATCACCTTAGGTGACTAGTTGTCCAAAGGATGGAGATTTATAATTGGTGATTAGTTAGATTAGATGGCTAATTTGTCGCGAGAGCGTGGTTAGTTCATCTAAGTCTAGTTAAGAATTATTTTAGACTAATTTATCGCAAGAGCGTTGATTAGTTGCCTTCGAAACATTCGGACCATAACACGAACTCAATAAACCCCATATGCCATTTGGTTATTTAGGTTGTCATTGGTACCAAGCTCACTCTTGTTTTAATTGTTTAAACCATCATCTTGTTTAGTTGCAATTTCATTTTAAGTAGCATATTGTGTTTGAAATTGACACCTCCATTTCTTATTGTCCCAAACTAGCAGTAAAGTCAAATTCGCGGACTAGCTTAGTCCTTGTGGGACAACAATCCCGTACTTACTCTTTATTGCAAGAGGGGTGAAAATCCTTCCTTTCAATTGGCGCCGTTGCCGGGGATTAAGTACTAGACACTTAATTTGGCTTACGAACTTGGATTAGGACATTTTTTTTGTTTACTTGGTTACTTAGTACCTTTGTTGTTTGTTTTACAAGGTACTTGTTTGTCGCATGCGCTCAACTCGCTCAACGAACAACATTCCGATCGGAATAGACGTTGACATTGGATACTTGGAAAGGGTATTGCGATAACAGAGAAGGACACAAGCAAGGATGAATCAACAACCTCATGTGCAAGCAGCTTCAGAAGGAGCTCCGCAAGGCGATGCGCAAGGAGTTGGAGTTCCTCGAAGGTCTCTCATGGACTATGCAAGGCCCACCTTGAGAGGGGCAATGTCTGGAGTTCCAAGGCCTGCTATTCAAGCTAACACCTTCGAGATCAAGCCAGCGGTGATTCACATGCTCCAAGCTTCGGTCCAATTCTATGGATTACCGAATGAAGATCCCAACGACCATATTGCTAATTTTCTGGAGATAGCCGACACCTTCAAGCTCAATGGAGCTTCCGACGATGCTGTGGGGTGAAAATCCTTCCTTTCACACTCACGGGGAGACCGGGCGAGAGGCCCCTCTCGCCCACATAGGCGAGATCAAGCGAGGAGCCGAGTGAGAGGCCTACGGCAAGAGGTCGAGTGGCGAGAGGCCGAGCGAGAGGCCTATGACGAGAGGCCGAGTGGCAAAAGGCCGAGCGAGAGGCCGAGTGGCGAGAGGCCGAGCGAGAGGCCGAGTGGCAAAAGGCCGAGTGAGAGGCCAAGCGGCAAAAGGCCGAGTGAGAGGCCTACGGCGAAAGGCCGAGCGAGAAGCCTAAGGTGAGAAGCCGGGCGAGAAACATAAGGCCAGAAGCCTAAGGCAAGAAGACAAGCGAGGAGCCTAAGGCAAGAAGCCGAAGGTGAGAAGCCAACTTGGACCCGAGCGGGAAGCTCATTTGACCTTCGTAGGCGGGAAGGTGATTTCGGGAATAGGTCCACTTTGGTTGAGGAGGCCTTTAGCCTAAGCCCATTTTGAGATTCACTTTGGGCCTGACGAGATGTCCGTCTTGGGCGATGACAGATTTGAGTCAAGATTTTGCATGGGAGGTTCGAGAAGGTCAAAACGATCTATATTTTCCTAACTTGAGCTGAGATTCTCAATATTTGGCAAGACTTGGTAAGTTCCTCGTTAGGCCGCGATCGCTTGGTCGTCACGTTTTGAAAGCTTCCTATCCGAGGATGGGATTTGCTCATTTAAGGAAGACGGCTTGTATTGAGCCGAGAGGATCCCGTCATGTTAGGAACAAATAATTTGAAGCGGATCTCTCGGGATTGAGACTTGGAGCCGAAGGTCTTGGAGGCGGTTTAGGATTTCCTATTGTGAAAGCGTGAAAGTTAGGTCAAGGCACTCTATATAAGAAGGGCTCGGGCAAGAGAACGGACATGACCAACACATCAAACAACAACTATCTTTATTTTTTTTATCTTAGCTCGTAGCCTGTAGTTCTTTTTTCTCCCTCTCCCTTAGATTGAACGTCTAAGGTTCACTCTTTTTTCACCCTCTCCGTTAGGCTGACCTTGGGACGACCACTCCGGATCCGTCTCGGGTAGTCTTGACGTTCTTGTACCCACTTTCTCCGCAACAGGAGCTATGGCCGTAGAGCGGGACACGTGTTGTCAGCGTCTTCCGTCATCGGCGTCAAATCGGGAGGACATCGTCAGTGTCCTATTTATAACAGAATTGGACAAGAGGGTAGGAATTGGGTTTCGTCACTCGAAATTATTGGATTACACATCAAGGGTTTTAGCCGATTATGATGGGTTTTTGGGTTTCTCGGTTCACTCGAAACCACTCAAAGCATGGTTGGTGGCAGTGATGTCCACGGGTTTGGAAAAGCTTGGTGGATGTGGGGAAGAGAGAGGGGAAGGACGGGAGAGAGGAAAGAAAGAGGGGATGTCCATATGGCTGGTCCACGTGGCAGGGCAGGTCCGGGCAAGACAGGCAGAGTTCGGACAGTTGCCCGAGCCTCTAATTGATTTTAATTAAAATAAGTTTGACTCAATTGATACGTTTTAAATCACAGAGTACTGACTTAATTTTTTTTCATACCACGAAGTACTTAAATAGACTTTTCCCAAATTATTATTTCAGTCGCGGACTAAAAAAAAGTTAAACTAGAAAAATAAGTAAAATACTCATTTTTATGCCATTAAAAGTGGAACGAGTATAACCCAGCTCTTCTCCATCACACTCCCTCCTCCACCTCCCCCTCTCGCTATAACTACGAGTATAACCCAATTAACATCACTACCCAGAGCGCTCTCTCTCTCTTCCGTAAATTCGATTCCATAACCAATCTCCGGCCTTTCCTCCTCCCCTGCACTTTAATATTAAATCAATTAACAAAATCCAATCCACATTTTCCCTTTCTCGCTGGCGCCGCAGCAGTACTCCTCCTTCTATGGGGAGATCTTCCGGGCGACGGATTCGGCGAGGAAAGCCGCCAGCAGCGGAAAGGGAGGAGCTTGCTGGCATTCAAGATCCCGGCGGCGAGGGAGGAGGGGGTTCTAAGAATTACCCAATTTTGCACCCCTTTTTCTGGCTTCTTATTGGGGATTAGGGTTATGTTGCGGGAATAAGTTAACAATGATCCGAGATGAATCTGGAGTGGTCGTCCCAAAGTCGGTCTATACTAAAGCTAAAGCTAGAGCTATGCTACAGGCTACGCTAGTCTACGGAAAGAAAAAGCGATACAAGATAAGTAAAATAATAGGTTGGTGATGTCTTTCTCTGTCGCCCGAGCCCTTTATATAGCACGTCTTGACTTAGTTCCATCCTTCTCGGGCAAGAAATCTCGTCCCAAACGATTATGTTGTTTCTAAATCAACCCAGCTTAGTATAGAAAAATACAAGCTGTCTTCCTCAAATAAACAAATCCCGCCTTCGAATAGTAATATTTCGATCGTGCCGACCAAGCAATTGTGACCCAAGATTTTGCCCGAATCTTGAAAATTCTGGCTCAACTTAGGACAACATCAATTTGACTCCATCTTCTCAAACCTTCTAGGCAAAATCCATCACAAACCCATTACCGCCTAAGGTGACTTTCCGTCTTTAAGTCCCAAATGGATCCTCACACAAAGCCAGCCCAACATGAGTTCGGCCTGTATTCCGAGCACCTCCCGTCTGGACCCCCAAAGCGGGATCTTCCTACCACCCAGGCCCTATAGGCAGGATCCCTCCGCCTTGTCACTCAAAAGGGGCTCCGGCCCGATAACACAACTCCTGCCTCCCGCCTTCATCCTTTAAGCTATATCATCCAATTTTTTAAAAATCGCAGTTTGACCGACAATCTGACCAGTCAGTCCACTACCCGGAATCAAATCCAGGTCAATTTTTTCATAAAACCCAGAATGCAGTTCGACCAGCTAAAATCTGGTTGGACCATATGGTCAGGTACTTTTGGGTGACCCGGTTCGCCCGAATCAGAAAAATTAGTGTTTATTTTTTCCATTTTATCTGATTTAATTTAGAAACAAAATCCCATCTTCCAAATTCGGAGAGTGTACATCAATTTTTGATCACAAAAAATTTATTTTTTAACAATTCTTGATAATATTTCAACTAAGTCAAATGAATTTGACTAATATGTCAAACATAAAAACTTGTATAATCATCTTCTTATTCTTCTAGACTTGTTCAATTCATGTTTGAAGGCTTTGTTTGGATAAATTGTATAACAAAGTTGCTAAATATTTGAACTTATTTATCATTTTTATGTTAAATTAAATTTATTAAATATTATTTAATTATATTAATATAAATAGAATAACCGGTCTGACCACTAGCCCGATCGGTCAGACCAGGTGAACCAAAAATTTTAAGAATTTTGGGTCGCCTTCCGAGTTGGTTTTAAAAATATTATCATCCTCCCGTCTTAAAGCCCGAACGGACTCAGTCATCCTGCGAGGTAGTCTTCGGCCCGAACATCACACAAGGCAAAAATCCCCTACCGCCCTTACCAGACAAACGGGAGGCACCTACCGCCCTCGTGCTTCAAGCAAGCCGAGCGGCCCAACTGGCCATGGAACATTCCGGACCGGTTCATACAAACCTGGAACCAATCATCTTTGTCGAACATAATGGGAACTTCCCGCTTCTGAGGGCGCTCCGACCCAACTGTTCTTTCCTCCCAAGTTGACCTTCATGGCGGTATCATCTTCCCGCCTAGAGGCCAAAAATGGGAGCCTCGCTTCCCGCCTACGAAGGCCAAATGGGCTTCTCGCCTTTGACTTCCCGCCTTCAGCTTATCGCCTTCCTTCTCGCCATTAGCTTCCAGCCTTCACCTTTCCGCCTATAAGTACGTAACAGGCTTCCTGTGAACCGAGCCTTCCCGCCTTCGAACCCGGAATCATCTTCCCACCTTCAAGCACGAAGCAAGAAGCAGGCCTTACCGCCTTCAACCCGAAGCGGGCCTTACCACCTTAAAGTCCAACGCGAACTTAGACAGCCACTCCAAGCGGGCCGAGCGATCCAACTCAATCATCCTACTCAGCGGGCCGAAGTGCCCAACTTGGACATATCGACCTCACAGGCCGAAGCACCCAACCCGGATATATCACTTCATGGATCAAGGCACCCAACCCGGATATATCGACTTCACGTGCTGAAGTGCCCAACCCAGACATATCGACCTCACGGACGGAAGTGCCAAACCCGGACACCCCACTTCAAAGGACAAAACACCCTCCGGGCTCCCGCCTTGTAGGTCAAAGCGACATCCAAGCTCCCGTCTCGAAGGCCAAAGCGTCCTCTTACTTTCGGCCATGAGGATCAAAGCATCCTCCCGCTTTGACCTACATTTTTGACCTACTTCCGCTCTGAATATGAAGATATTACAAACTACAAAGTCATAGATTTATGTCTTGGCTTCACACAGCAACTTAAATTTTCTCAATCTGAGCTTCGGATAGAAAGTTATGAGTATTTTACCAAGGAGTATCACCCAGGTAGGCGGGAAGCGGTCCGAACCAGGCTTCCGCCTTGGTCTTGGAAGCGGGAAGGGGGCGCTTTGGTCTTGGAAGCGGGAAGCAAACCAAACCGGTTCAAAATGTGCTCATCTTGAAGTAGACTTTTGACTACCTTCTGAACAGGTTCTGTATTATTGATATTCTGATGTATATTGGATTACAGATTTATACAGAGGACAAGCGTGCTGAGCAAGCTATACAACTAAGGTAATTGATACAAGTATGGTAAGATAATATTGCAGCAGTAATGTGGAGGATGTGCAGTAGTTATTGTACGGGATTCTGGCTGTGATTGGTGAGATGATTCTGCCAGCTGTGTTCATGTGCCTAATATGGTGAGATCTCATTTACCCCCCCCCCCCCCCCCCCCCCCCGCAAGCTGATGGTGGGTCACCGTCAGCTTGTTCCGAAGCTCCTGAAATCTCCGTTTGGACAGCGGCTTGGTGAGGACATCCGCAACTTGGTCGCGAGTGGAAATGTATCGTACTTGGAGGCCGCCAGCGGTGACCTGTTCACGTACAAAGTGAAAATTGATCTCCATATGTTTGGAACGTGAGTGGAACACCGGATTAGCTGATAAATACGTTGCACCAAGGTTGTCGCACCATAATACTGGAGGTAGTTGGTGGGGTAATTGTATTTCCTTCAGAAGGGACTTGAGCCATAGTGTTTCGGATGCAACTGTAGCCAGGGCACGGTACTCCGCTTCTGTGCTTGACCGGGATACGGCTCGTTGCTTCCTAGAGGACCAAGAGATTAAGTTCGGGCCAAGAAACACAGCATAACCTGTTGTTGAACGACGATCAATCGGGCAATTGGCCCAATCTGCATCACTGTAGCCATGTAGAGTGAGTGATGTGGATGGTTTAATGAGAAGACCGTAGTCTGCCGTGCCCTGTAGATATCGAAGTATCCGTTTGACGCCGATCCAGCTTGCCGGAGATGGGGAGTGCATGAACTGAGCTGCTCGGTTCACAGCAAATGCTATTTTTGGTCGGGTGACTCCCAAGTACTGTAGGCAACCGACTATCTGCCGATAAAGACCATCATCGCACGACACATTAGAGGTTGGTTCTTTGGCTGTCGCTGGGGTTGCTTGTGGTTTGCAGTCCTGCATCTTTGACTTTGTGAGAATTTCGCGTACATATTTGCCTTGAGATAGTAGCAGCCCACTGGAAGTTCGTGTAGCTTATATGCCTAGAAAGTAAGATAAGCTCCCCAGATCTTTGACAGCAAATTTTTGATGCAGGAAATGAAGCAATCTGTTCAAGGCTAGAGAGTTGGAGCAAGTTACCAGAATATCGTCTACATAGACTAGGACATACATTCGAATGGGTCCGTGCCGAAGATAGAAGAGGCTTGAGTCTGTCTTGGAACCGTGAAACCCGAACTCACTGAGGGCGGCATTCAGACAGTGGAACTATGCCCGCGGAGCTTGTTTCAAGCCGTACAGGGATCGCTGCAGCTTGCACACGTGATTCAGATATTGGGGGTGGATAAACCCGGGAGGTTGTTCCATGTAGACATGTTCTGACAGCGTCTCGTGGAGAAAGGCGTTTGACACATCGAGCTGGTGAACCGGCCAGCCATAAGAGACGGCTATGGAGAGAATTAGGCGGACCGTGGCTGGCTTGACCACCGGGCTGAAGGTTTATTGATAATCCACGCCAGGTCATTGGTGGAAGCCCTTGGCTACGAGACGGGCTTTATATCTGGCCACAGATCCGTTGGAGTGAGTTTTTAATCGAAAGACCCACTTACAGCCGAGGATGTTCGGAGCACCATGCCGAGGGACGAGTAACCAGGTCTTATTTTTTATGAGAGCATTGAATTCCTCATGCATCGCACTCCGCCAATTGGGGTCGCTCACGGCTTTGGTGAAGCATGTAGGAACCGATGTTGTGTTGGTAGCCACTAGTGCTTGTGGGTTTATTTTGGACCGCGACCGTATGAGCATGCCGTGGGTGCGGGTTGGAGCGGGCGCCGATGGTTGAGCCGGAGGGTCAGGCAGTGGTTTTGTCGAGGTGGTAGTCACAGCGGGTACTTGTGCAGTTGAGCGCCGGCTGTACACCTTGGTGATTGGGGGTGGAGGTGGTGCTGGACCGATGGGGTTTGTTGACGGGGGAGGCCCAGCAGAAGTTGGTGTCCCATTTGATGAAGGTGGCCCAGGCGGGTTAGGCGGCCCATGTTGCTGGACAGGGAGAGGAGTAGGAGGCCCAGCTGCTGTCGAATCGTGATGGGCCTGATGTAAATAGGTGAACATGTTAGGTGTGGGCTGCTCGTGTGTGGTTGATTCGGGGGAACTCGTACCAGCTGATTTCAGACCTGTAAAAGGGTAAACGGCCTCGTCAAAGAGCACATGACGGGAAATAATTAATTTTTCCGAATTTAAGGCCAGACAGATGTATCCTTTATGCTTGGGACTATAGCCCATAAAAACACATTTAGTTGAACGAGGCTCAAGCTTGTGTTTTGTAACTGGCCGTAACCAAGGGTAGCATAGACAGCCGATGACTTTGAGATTAGCAATTGTGGGTGATTCCCCAAATAAAGTAGCATAGGGTGACTGGTTATTGAGCAGCGGAGTAGGCAGGCGGTTGATAAGATAAGCTGCAGAATCAAATATTAGTGTCCAGTACTTTAATGGAATGGATGCATGATGCATAATTGCCAAGCTGGTCTCAATAATATGACGATGCTTCCTTTCAGCACAGCCATTTTGCTCCGGTGTGTATGGACAGGAGACTCGGTGTATAATACCATTTGTTTGTAAATATGTCGTTAAAGCCTGAAATTCGCCACCCCAATCTGATTGAAAGCTTTTAATCGGCCTGCCAAAAAATTTCTCAACGTGCGTTCTGAATTGGATAAAGGCATCAATAAGGTCAGACTTGCGCTTGAGAAAAAAGAGCCAGACATACTTGCTAAAATGATCATAAAATACTGCATAATATTGATGACCATCATAGGACTTAACAGGGGAGGGACCCCAGAGATCGCTATAGACGAGATCGAGGGGCCCTGACGCTTGAAATGACGATATGGGAAATGGCAACTTGTGTATTTTCCCAACGCTACAACCGTGACATAGGGTTGTTAGCTTTTTATTCGAAAAGGTTATGGAGTGAGAGCGAAGAGCAGTCTTCACGGCTTGGAGATTGGCATGTCCAAGTCGCTGATGCCAAAGCTGAAGGGACGGTGTGGCTAACACATGGTAGGCATGTGGTCTTATTAGTGGGCCAACACACTGTAGAGGATATAGGCCGTCTTTACTCCGGCCGTGGTGCAGGATCTTCTGCGTGACCTGGTCCTTAACAAAAAAAGAGTCACCCACAAATTCCACAGCGATGTTATTATCCCTGGTTAATGCACTGAGCGATACCAAATTGGTGCTAGAATCAGGTACGTAAAGTACATTGGACAAATTTAGCGATGACCGAGATAATGGAAAAGACATAGCTCCAACTCGAGAGATAGGGAGTGATTGTCCATTACCAAAAGTTACTTCTTCAGGGCCAGTGTACTCGGAGTGAACCGGTAGGTTGGAGACGTCTGAAGTCAGATGATGAGTTGTCCCTGAATCAAGCACCCACGGAGACCCATTTGGAGAGGTGGTGTAGTGGGCTTGTGGGCCTGTTGACCGTGGCCCAGTTCGCCTTGCACTGGAGCAGTTCCTGGAGAGGTGTCCGTAGCCCATGCAATTATAACATTGCACATCCTGGTCCATGGGCTGAGAAAGTTGAGGCCTGTCATTTGATCTCCTTGGGCCTATTCCGCCATTTGAGGGGTATCCACCATACCCCTGTCCTCCTCGTCCACCATTTGTGGTGGAGTTCCAGCGACCACCGCCCCTACCACGCTGGCCTCCACCACATCCGCCACGGCCGCCGCGACCTCCAGAGCGGGCGTAGTTGGCGGACGGCACCAGGGACTCTGTCTTCGTCTCACTGGTCTGTCGGAGAAGCATCTCTTCACTGAGGAGGTGACCATGGAGTTCTGCCAGCGGCATCAAGTCGGGTCGGAGCGAGATGGAGCGAACAAATGGATGGTAACTCTCATCGAGTCCAGACAGCACGCGCTCTACAACATCATCCTCGCCGATCAGTTGTCCTAGTGCAAAAAGCTGATTCTGGATTGTAGTGGCCGATTGCATGTAGACATCAATCGATTCATCCCCCTTCTTCAACGCGTACAGGGCTTGCTTGAGGCGGGTGGCTTGGGCTCGGGAGCCGCTGCCGTAGACTTTGGCCAGGCGGCCCCAGAGTATGAACGCCGTCCCACACCCGACTACAAGCGGCATCACAGATGCGGACACCGAGCAGGTGAGCCAAGAGATGACCTTCTGATCTTCTTCATACCACGTCTCGAACGCCGGATTGGGCGTCGGTTAACCATCTTCTTCTGTCGCAGCATTGGTTCTAGGCGGCACCGGCTTGGAGCCATCAGTATGGTGAAACAGCCCGGCTCCTCGTAACATTGGCTCGACTTGAGCCTTCCACAGTAGGTAATTGGTGGCATCAAGTTTGAAGTGCATGTGGGTTGTGGGAATTCTGGGTTGGTCGTCGGTTTGAGCCATTGGAGGAGGAGAGAAAAAAAAACGAGGTGAAGTTCTCTTTAGAAAGAAGGCTCTGATACCATGAACAGGTTCTGTATTATTGATATTCTGATGTATATTGGATTACAGATTTATACAGAGGACAAGCGTACTGAGCAAGCTATACAACTAAGGTAATTAATACAAGTATGGTAAGATAATATTGCAGCAGTAATGTGGAGGATGTGCAGTAGTTATGGTGCGGGATTCTGGCTGTGATTGCTGAGATGATTCCGCCAGCTGTGTTCATGTGCCTAATATGGTGAGATCTCTTTTACCTTCTGCATCGAATCGGAAAATATTATAAACTATAAAGTTGTAGATCTACGTCTTAGCTTCCTATATCAACTTGAATCATCTCAATCGGATGTCAGATAAGGGAGCTGTGGTTTTTCTACCAAATTGTGATAGTCCTTGACGAGGCAACCAACACCAAAAATTGAAGCCACATTTTGACCCTCCTCCATGCATAATTAGGCAAAATTTTTGAAATATAAGTTGGAGATCTACTTTTTAGCTTTCCATGGCAATAAGAATCACTCCATTCTGAGGTCCGCGTAGAGTGTTACGGCCAATTTTCCGAGGATGGACGTGGCTAGTACTGTTTGTGGAAACGCCAAAGCTCTCTTCTCCAACTTCGTGCTAGGCACTGACCTCGTGAACATGGACCTCGAGCCAAAGCTTATCTCCAAAAAATATAGACCTCGTGTCAAACCTCAATTCCATGAACTCAAAATATTTAACTTTCAACTGGTTCCAAAGGAGAGAACCCACCTTGATTTTCTTTATTTGGGTTTTGAGTTTCAATGTTTTTGGTTGTGTGATATGCTTTAATTGGTTGGTGATGGAGGGAGAAGTAGGCGCACAGGAGATCATGAGAGGAGAAGGAATGGAAGAGAGAGAATGAGAGAGAAATGGGAGGTTTTTTTAAAAAAACTTATAAACAAATTAGGTAGTATTTTGATAATTTATCTGATGCCACATCAGAATCGAATTATCCTTGTCATTATCGTTTGGGCAGTCCATTTAGGCGTCAAAATTACATCATTTTGACAAAAAAACTCACGGGCTGTCCGGAACTTGTTTTTGATAAAAATTGAAATAAGTTGGACATGTTCTATGTGTTTTTGATAAAAATTGGAATAAGTTAGACATGTTCTATGCATTTTAAACCATAGAATAATCAAGTGCGAATCCTTGATACTATAAGGTACTAAAATAAACTTTTCCTTTTCTTTTTGGTGATAATGATGGGCCGTAAGTGGTCGATGCATTAAATAAACAGAATCTTAATTGCACAGAACATAAATGCAAGGAGCCACCCCAATAATGTACTCTCCCAACAGAGGAGGAATACAATTAGGAGGTAGGTGCTCTAAATTATGAAAGCCTAAATCAAAATGGAGGGCAAAGTTGGATAAGAAGTTCGCAACTTTGTTGCTCTCATAGTAGCAGTGAAGGACCTCGATTTATTATTAATGGCGGATAAAATTATGGTAATTAATTACGAGGGTCGATAGTAGGTATTCCTTCGCTATTCCTTCAGTAAGATATTTTGCAGCTACTTGCAAATGAGTCTCCACCAGGACCTTCTTCAAACTTATCTCCCAGGCTAATCAATACTTTTTGTAAAAAATCAAAAGTACCCTATCTTTAACTTCAAAATGAAAGTGAAGATAATATATTTGGAACTTCTTATCTATTCTATCCCTTTTCGATAATTATATTGGTCCAAAACATCGGTGGAGTTCGGCAATCAACACTTGATCTTATTTTTAAACTCAAACATGCAACAAGAGCATGCATAACCTTTAACTTTTCATGTCTTCACCTTTGTGTGTAACTACATAACAATAATAATACAATCAATAAAGAATTTACTTATTTAAAAAAAATACGAAAAGAGTATATCGTGGAATCAATTTCAATATTTCGTCATGATTTGAGCTTTCAGGTATTTGCTCAACATTGAATTTGCATCTTCTTTCAAAGTTTATATGCGGATTCGATATTTGGTTTTGGCGTTTTCAACAATGAATAAAATACCAAATTGGTTGGTTTTGTTCGTCTATTTGGAGTTTAGTTCAATAGTTAAATAAGATTCCAAACTTTAGATTGCTAATAAACGACATTATATTAAAATGACCTCAAGAATACAGCGCACCAGAAACAAAATCGACCAACCATAACAATATTACAACAAATCGTAATCACAATCCTGAAAGAAATAACACGAACAAAAGGAAATCACAAGTATAGTATATGAACTATATATAGGAAGCGTACTGAATGAACAACAGTAAAAATGACACCGATCATCTTCTAATTCCCGGCGGGCGGCGGGGAGAAGAACGGAATAGATGGAATGGAAGTTGGAATGTTGGGGATGGAGGGCAGGCTTGGCATTGGAGGCAAACCCACGTTAGGGATGGTAGGCATACTGATGGGCAAGTTGCTTGGAAGTGGTGGCAATGTGGGCTTAGGAAGGGAAGGCTGAGTTGTAGTTGGGATCGTTGGAATTGTGGGCATTTGTGGGATTGTTGGCATCGGAGGCAGAGTTGGCAACTGGAGAAGATTGCGAGCTGCTACTACGACTTCCATGCTCGAGGATGCCATAGCCGCGACGACGAGAGCCAAAACGATGTTCATCTTGTAAGAGGCCATTTCTGATTAGTTGTTTTGAGATGAGTATCGGTCGGAAGGAGAGCGTTTATTTATAGATGAAGAATGATCCTCGGTGGCATATCTATGGTGCGTGACATTATAACAAGATTAGTTTGGAAAAGAAAGGGCCAATTGGGTACCTGTTAGTTTATCAACATTCGTAACGTTTAACTTCGAGATCAACACTTGGAGATATAGTTGAGGTTTGTGAGACTTTAGGCAAAGGGGAATAACAACTTGTTAGATGGTTAACTTTCACTTTATTTTTTGTTTTGGTCGATATCATCTAGTATTTGGATATCTAAAGCCGACTAATTCAGATTCAAATATATAGGACCTCAGTCGACTCAAAGTTGCCATTGTGTTTATGGCTTTTCGATGACATTCAAGTTTATTAAAAGTGTCATTTTGGTTCTTTTGATGTTTGAGTTGGTGGCCTAACCAGCTTGTTCCTAGTTTCTAATAGTTCCAATTGGTGGCCTAACTAGCGTTCTAACAGGCAAGTGTAAACAAATTTTAAACTTTTAAGTCCAAACTCATATGGGAAGTTTGGTTGGCTACAGAGCGGATAAATATATGATTTCTTATAAAATCCAATTCCAAACTTTGTTTTAAAATGAAAACTTAAAAATTTTCAAAATTTATTGAAAATAAGTTTTGATTTAACTATCGTTTAAACTAACGGTTAAACTAACGATTTAATTGTACCTTGTGATTTTAAAATCATTATGGTAACAAGGAATTCTCAGTTCGATCATGGTTTAAAATTTTCCCAAAACATAACCGACAATTTTTCAAATTGTAATTCTTCATTTTCTGACCGAGCTACTTGGATCTTTGGTCTCCTTGCATTGTGTTAAAGAAGCTTTTTGTTAGACGTGGCTTTTTTTGTTTTTCTATAAACGAATGAGCAAAGGACTTCCTATCAAAAGGGATAAATTATAGGTACAGTAGACTAACTCCTTCAAATTATTAAGATAAAATAATATATGTATATCGAAATAGACTAACCCTCGCTCGAACCCCGTGTCTTCGGAGGGACTATGTTGTTTGGGTTTAGAAACTATGTTGTTTGGGTTTTTAATTACTGTTTTTAGTTTTTATTTATTATTTTTTGGTGATATTTAGTTTTCATTTATTTTTTTCCGAAGAAGATGGGATTTGACGAAGAAGAAACAATGTTTATTTACAATTTAGCAAGCAGTGTAGTTGGAGAAGTTATTGAGGTTCTTGGGAAAGACAGTGACCATTATGATATTTTATAATGTAAATATCCATTTTTTGTCCGACAACTTGAAAATGTCTAAACTACCCTTCGGGTTATAATTCTAATGCTCTGAGTTATCATCTCTATCGATCCCTTTGGTACTAGGCCCATGCTTTTTCTCCGATGCAGGTCAACGCCGGCGCGAGGACGAAAAAAGGGAAGGAAGTAAACTTAGAGAGGGGTAGAGGGATGGGTTATTTTGGTAATTGTGGCCATCACCTCTATCGATCCCTTTGGTACTCTGCCGCCGCCATTGATTGAGAACTTCACCCCCAATTTTTGTTTCTTAATTATTAGTAAGCGGAGCAAGAGCAAGCTGAGACGATGAGCAACGTTTCCTTGATTGTTTGGGTATACAGAGAGGAAAGCAGTGGGCCTATTAATTTGAAAGGGAATGGGCCCAAACTAGCCTCGGCCACAAATAAATAAATAGAAATAGTTTTCGGAAAAGGGGGAAAATATTAGTCTCCGTCGAGTTATGATCTGATCAAGAAGAAGAAGAGGAAGGCGGTGGATGCTGGATCTTTGGTTTGCGAGAGTGTAGGTTTCTTCAATTTTGATTCGCAAACCCCTAATTTGTGTGAATAGGATTAGAACGAAGGAATAATTTTATATTCTTTTTAATTTTGATTCCTTAAACCCTGATTTATGCGAATATGATTAGAACAAAGGGATAATTTCACATAGTCCATGCGGTTTTTGTGAAGATTTAATAATTATTAGTTTATTTGATTTAATTTTGGTCGGACGCAGAGTCATTTTCCGGAGAAGATAATCAATGGGAAAAATATTTTTTCATTATTTTTTATAAGGGTATATAAGTCATTTTCTTGAAAAATTATTAATGACATAGGGACCCGAGAGTATAATAAAACTAAACTAGAGGGTCAACAAAATCAAAAGACAAAATACAAGAACTCTATCATCTATTTCACCAAACACCCTGATCCCTGATCCAAGACCGCCAACCCTCGGACCCCTAACCCTCGACCCCAGACTACGGATCTTGGACCTCGACCCCCCAACCCCGGAGCCCTGACCGCCGAACCCCCAATCGTCGGACCCCTGACCCCCAACCCCGGAGTCCGAATCCCGCACTTCGAACCCCAGACTCCAACACCGGGCTCCCGGACCCCTGGACCCCGACCTTGGGACTCTCGACCCCGGACCCCGACTCACTAACCCCCAGACCTCAGACCCCGGACCACTCGAACCCCTAACCACGAACTCCTGGACCCATTACCCAGAAGCCATGTCCCCCGACCCTAACCCCTGACCCCCAGGCCCCCCGGACCGTGGACCCTGGACCCTAGACTTCGGACCCCGAACATCGATCCCCAGACAACTAACTCCAAACACCAGACCCCCCACCCGGGACACCGGACATTTGACCTCGGACCCAGACCACGAACCCTGGACCCCCGGACCTTGACCCCACCGGACCCTAACCCCCAGACTCTGGACCCCCTCACCCCAAACCCCTGGACACCCAGACAACTGGATCCCGGACCTTAGACCCCGAACTCCGACCCCGAACGCCCGAATTCCCAAATCCCAAATTCTAAATCATAAATCTCAAAACTGTCAAACCCCAAAATCCCAAACATGAAAAACCCAAACCCCAAACGCTAGCTTTTGAAATAGAACGGCACTTGCATCGAACGTGCATTTTTGCTAGTGTAAATAAAAGAAAGATTAATTTAATAATTTTTTCGTTAAATCGTCCACAGGGATGTATTAGAATATAGGTAGCGTAGACAAAACGGATGACATGGCAATCCAAAATAGGATGGGCAGTCCGAGTCAACTGCAGACTGAGACTTAATAAAATTTTAAATAACTTAGACATGTTTGATGTGTTTTAAAACCACATAGGCTGAATGCAGAAAATGTGATTTCACATGGTAATAAAATGATAAAATAATTTTTCACCAAAAAAATTAAAACAACCACCAAATGTTTGTTAAATTAGAACAAGTTGCAAGTTGTTCTATGCGCTACGATCCCAAATATACCATTATGCAATATTTAATGTTCCTAGCCGAATCTCCTAGTAGCAGAGCAAACAAAGCATGGAAAAGTACCAAGTGCTTTGGGTTTTATCAGAAGATCATACTTGGGACTCTTTACGCCTTAGAACAGTGTTAACAGTAGCATCCTTCTGGATATTGTAATGAGCAAGATCATGGCATTCCTGCAGTCGTTTCCCGCCGAAGTAAGTGACCAAGGAGCAGGTCCGGCTTGATATGCCTAGCTTCTGCAGAATCTTGGTCTGAACATCTCTGATGATGTCGGACCGATCGACAACCAGAGTCAAGGTCTTACTTCCTGCCTTGACGAATATCTGATATTGCTGCGACGAAAGCCACAGCGTGGACCCGTCTTCAATCTCGTAATAAGCCAGAGTTTTGGAATTGTGTAGCTGTAGCCCATTGTAGACCAGGTTATGATCATCTAGCTGCATCCCTCTCAAGCTACTAACGATTGCTTTGACATCAGAAACAGAGTACAGAAGCTGCACCTCGAGGCTCACTGTCTCCCCGGTTGGCATATCCACAGAAACAGAGAACTTTTCTTTAGGATTGGATATCAGATGAAGAACTGAACCATCCGGTATGCCGAGAGTTGATATCGGCCTATCTTCATCAAGCTTTTGTCCAGCGTACAAGAGCTTGAATTCGTCGGGGTCGATGCCTTCGATATGCTGTATCCTGTCTTTCACAAATTTGATGGAGTAGTTAGTCATGACCCTGACGAGTATTGTTTCTCCAAGTGATGGAATAACCACCAGTAATTTCAACCCCGCACGATCTTTTTCCATCAGATTCAAGGTGGGGCCATTCCAGTTGCCACAGTCAGCTACTCTCTTGTGATCTTTGTGCCACTTGCCTCCGATGGTGTTGGACTGCTTGATATCGAGAGTCAAGATGTTCCTCTCTTTAATCTCGTAATAAGCCAGTGTTTTGGAATCGTGTAGCTTTAGCCCGTTGTAGACCACGTCATAATCATCTACCGGTATCCCTTTCAAGCTACTAATAATTGCTTTGACATCAGAAACAGAGTACAGAGTCTGTACCACAAAGCATACTGTCTCCACTGCTGGTAAAACCACAAAAACAGTGAACTTATCTCTAGGATTGAATATCAGAAGAAGAACTGATCCATCCTGTATGCCGAGAGATGATATCGGCCTATCTTCTTCGATCTCTCTTCCAGCATACAAGAGCTTGAATTGGTCGGGCTTGATACCTTCAAGATGATGTATCCTTTCTTTCACAAATTTGATGGGGTAGCAAGTCCTCATCCTGATTGGTATTTGTTTCCCAAGTGATGGAATAACCACCACCAATTTCAACCACGTGAGATCCTTCACCATGAGATGCAAGGCGGATCCATTCCGGATGCCACATTCAGCTACTCTCTTGTGATCATCGAGCCGCTCGCCATTCAAATAGAGCTCTCTGGAACTCGCAGTGCTGCTTAGATCCTGGCAGAAGAGTGACTTGATATCCCCGATTGTCGCAGCACTCTTTATTTTGACATCCATCGATTTATTTACGTTCGAATTGTTCATCTTCAAACAGATCATCACCTGCATTGTCAAACATCGGTAGCTTCACGAAACAGGCAAAGACCATAGAAAAAGAAGTTCAACCCGCATTTCCAACACTAAGTCTCATGAGATTCACACACAATCGATTCTAATAAAAGCAATGCACAAAGGTAGACTTATACCTGTTCACACAAGTACTTATTGACAATGCTCCTTCTTACAATAAAATCGATTTTAGGGTCTAATTCCACTCTTTACCACTTGAGTCAAACCCGAATAAAATCGAGTTTGGTTAGAAATCTATCACAGAGACCAGAATCAACATGAGCCAATAAGGTCCATGAAGAAAAACCAACGAGCCTAAATGGTGAGTCACGGAGGTCTTGGCTTAAACTATTGGAACCGCTCTAAATAGGGTCCGAACAGATATTAAAAAAAAACCACGAAGACAAGATTGACATTGAAAGGAGAGAGACAAATACCTCTTCATCCTCAGAGTTCCTTCTGTTGTGGCTTGATCGTGACATGTCCTCCTTCTCTTTGACGCCCTAGACCTGTCTTTCCGACTTCCGTTGCAAGCTATAAATACTAAAATAGTGAATATATGTGTGTATATATATACAAGTTCTTCTTTGAGTAAATTACATCTGGAACTCTAGGGTTTGGTAAAATAAATACTACGGACCCTGTAATTTGCCTTCTGATAATTTAGTCCCTATAATTTGATTTTTATTATATTTCAAGGTCCCTGGTACGGGAAGACGTGCCGGAATTCATTGTGAATCTTAAAGTATCCTCCACAATGTTTTCAAAAACGATCCGGAGGTCAACCCGAATTTTGGGATCAATCAGTTGAACTGCCGGTCGGAGTGAACATTTTTTTAATAAAAAAATATTAGATATATATGTGTCTATAGTCTTTGTATAATTGTATATGTAATCACATACACACCTCCAAAAATTATCAAATACATGTCGAAATATAATCATCAAATTCAATATCTATACAATCAAAACAACATCACACCAAATATCCTTCCCGTACATCACTCGGAACTTTTTTGCATATCTCAATGTCTCATTTTATTCCCATCAAGTGTTGCCTGAACCGAGAAACTCTTCCACCAACAATAGTTTTTTCACAAAAAGTACATTGAATTTATTTCTTACCCAAAATTTCAAGTAAAATTGCATATTCTTATGCTGCATCTCTCTTTTGTCTCACATTTAGAAGAACACTTGATTGTGTTGGAGTTTCTGCCTCTAACCCAGGACGAATAGATTCCGAGTTAGACATAATTATCACCTATCAATAATCAATCAAACAAGCAAGAAAGAGTCCACCGAGATTAGAACAGCCATCTCTGTATCCGGGGCGAATGGTCACGCACACAAAACAGGGGAAAGAAAATCTTCATAGCCAATCGCCCAATCCCCCAAATCGCATATAATTAAACCAAGGTCTTTGTTCCAAGCAACGAATTAAACTAAGGTCTCTGTTCTTAATCTTGCCTTAACTTAATTGTTATTCATAATAACAGAATTCCACAGGCAGTGAAATTGGTCAGTAAAGAGCAAGCAATTAAGCTGACCAAACAACGAATTAAGCCTTGGTTATGTGTCGGGATCGCGATGGAGAGAGAGAGAGATTCCTCCAATTTCGGCCGGCGCGGTTTAACGAGAGTCGCAAAATTCGGGGCAAATTGGGCGTCTTTATCCTAAAATAGGAAAAAGTGAGTCAAATATCCTAAACAAAGTTTTTAAAAATGATCGGAAGTCGACCTGAGATTTCTCCGGGTCTCTCTTCTATCTTTAATTTTAAAGAACTTCATCCTTTTCTTTCTTCTCAATTAATTGAATCTGACCAGAAACCAACAAAAAAAGGGCAAACCACAACGTAAATGTCAAGGAAACAACAAACCAAACATGACCAAATTGAGGTTCCTTCGTCGCGGACTAAAAAAAACCAACAAAGCACCAATCTGGGAGTCAGGACTCTGGACGGGAGCAGCTACCAATGTTAGTGAAGATAGTTATGCCGCTTATGGCCTCATTAGTCGTTCTGTTACATATATAGGGGTTTGTACAGTCACGCAACCTTAACCCTAGATACAATTCCTTAAGAGGTCATGCCTCATTAGGACTTTACATATATGTCTATGCTAATTAGGCTAAGTCCGTTTCGGACTCTAACACAATGATTCGTAACACACCCCTTCAAGTTGGAGCATAAAGATTGACAATGCCCAACTTGGAAACAAGAGTTCGAAAACGATCAACGCCAAGACCTTTGGTGAAGATGTCAGCCAGCTGGAACATTGTGTGAATCTTGCGTGGCGCAATCTCCTTTGAATCCACCCTTTCACGGACAAAGTAACACTCCATCTCGACATGCTTAGTCCGTTCATGATATACCGGGTTTTGCGTGATATAGAGGGCAGCCTGATTGTCACAATATAATGTAGTAGGTCTGGACGGAGAGATGCCAAGGTCGGATAATAACCATCGCAACCAGAGAACTTCACTTACAGTCACCGCCATTGCTCGATACTCGGCTTCAGCTGATGATCGTGACACCACCGTCTGCTTCTTACTCCTCCAAGAAACAGGCGATCCACCCAATGTGATGAAGTAGCCTGTACGCGATCGCCTGGTCATAGGACAACCTGCCCAATCAGCATCGCAATAAGCAACTAGATCGAATTCGGGTGCTTTGTTGAGCAATATTCCTTGACCTGGTGTACATTTGAGATAACGAAGAACCCTATCAGCAGCATCCATGTGAGTATGAGTAGGGCAATCGACGAACTGACTGAGAACATTAACAGTGTAGACAATGTCGGGTCGGGTAACTGTGAGGTACATCAAGCGACCAATTAGGCGACGGTAGCGAGTAGCATCATCAAGAACTTCTCCAGTCTTCTTGAGATTATGATTTTGTTCGATAGGAATGGGACTAGGGCGAGATCCTTCTTTCCCACATTCCTCCAGAATGTCAAGCAAATACTTATGTTGGCTCAGTACTAGGCCATCCGGGGTGCGAGCCGCCTCAATCCCAAGGAAATATTTCAAACGCCCGAGGTCCTTAATACCAAACGAATCATCCAGACATTTCTTTGTATGGAGTAGAAGGACTGAATCATTACCGACCAAGATAACGTCATCAACATAGACAAGCAAGAACAAAATCAGATGACCTCTCCGATGGATAAATAGGGCATGATCAGCCCGCGATCTTCGAAAACCCAGCGCTCGCAATTTTGTCGCTAGCGTACTGTACCAGCTCCGGGATGCCTGTTTTAGGCCATATAGTGATTTTCGAAGCCGACACACCCTCTTGTCACCCGGCCGAGAAAAACCTTGAGGAATCGTCATGAACACTTCTTCAGAAAGGTCACCGTATAAGAAGGCATTATTAACGTCGAGTTGCTCAATTATCCAAGTTTGCTTGACTGCTATAGCAAGCAAGCAACGAACAGAAACTAACTTGGCAACTGGAGCAAAAGTGTCATGGTAGTCGATGCCTTCGACTTGTTTGAAACCCCGAGCAACTAATCGAGCTTTGTAGCGCTCAATTTCACCATCAGGGCGAAACTTGATCTTGTAAACCCATTTAGAGTCCACAGCTTTCTTCCCGAATGGCAAATTGACGATATCCCAAGTTCTATTTTCCTCGAGTGCTCGAATTTCCTGACACATTGCATCTCGCCAACAAGAAAACTTAGCTGCTTCATAATAAGATCGAGGCTCACGATGTGAAACAATTTTGGTTATGTAAGCCCGGTGAGTAGGAGAAAATTGTTCATAACTGACAAAATGCGCTAAAGGATAAGTCACGAGGTTACCGTTTGGAGTGGAGGTCGCGGGCGGGACGGCAAGCGAGGGGGGTAAATCAACTTCAAAATCACCGAGACGGATCGGGACTGCCTTGTTCCTGGTGCTCCGCCGAGTAGGCTGTGGGTTAGAAGGCTGAATGACTTGTGAGGGTGAGGGAAGTGGTATAGGGGGGTTGCCTGTCGGTGATTCTGGGTTGTCATCTTGGACAACGAAATTTTGGTTATCCCCATGCCCTTTTTGTACAATTTCCTGAAATTCTTGATCCACCACAGTAGGCATACTGGATACAACAGGACAGTCTTCAATATTGTCGAGGCCCGTATTTAATTCAGAGGGAATTATGCCTTGATATGGATATTGTTCTTCAAAGAAAGTGACATCCCTGATCACGAAGAACTTCTTGTCTTGAATGCTATAAACACGATAACCCTTTTGAGTGAAAGGGTATCCAACAAAAACACATGGTTTGCTTCGATCATCAAATTTGTCAGTCCTAGTATGATTATGAGCATATACCAAACATCCAAAAACTCGCATGTGATCATATGAAGGAGGCTTGCCGAAAATTAGCTCATATGGAGTCTTTTGAGCAATAATCGAGGATGGCAGCCGATTAATTATATAAGTTGCCGTGAGAACACACTCCCCCCAAAATTCAATTGGCAAATTGGATTGAAAATGAAGGGAGCGGGCTACCTCAAGGATGTATCGATGGCGCCTTTCAACCACCCCATTCTGTTGTGGTGTGTACGCGCAGCTTGTCTGAAAAATAATGCCCTCCGTCTCATAATAATCCAATAATTCAGCCGATTTAAACTCCATACCGTTATCTGATCGGACTCCTTTAATCTTCTTGCCAAATTGTCGTTCAACCATGCGAAAATAGGCAAGCAAGTAGCGTGTTACATCTGATTTGTACTTGATTAAATACGTCCAAATCGCTCGGCTGAAATCGTCAACAATTGTTAGGAAATAGCGAGCACCACAGGAGGCAGAAGTTTTGTACGGCCCCCAAACATCACAGTGAATTAATTCAAAACAATCTGTAGTTCGAATAGTACTATGGGAAAATGGCAACCGTGTCTGTTTGGCACGGATACATGAATCACACTGATAAGGTTTATTGGGAAATTGGATAGATGCTAAAGAGGGTATATGTCGAAGCTTCTCACTGGAGGCATGTCCCAATCGGCGATGCCAGATTGTCTCATCTTTTGTCCGCATCATCGAGCAAGCCATCCCCCTCGCAAGTCTTCAAAGTAATAGAGGCCGTCCCGCTGCTTACCCACTCCAATCAGTGTCCTCGAAACTGAGTCCTGTATAACACACATACCAGTTAAGAAAATCACCGTACAATTGAAATCTCGCGTCAATCGACTTATTGATAATAAGTTGCAATGGAAATTTGGGATATATAAAACCCGATCAAGTTGCAGGCCTTCGCATAATTTTATTGTGCCAATTCCAAGCACAGGAACATCATCACCGTTGGGGATTTTGACAGAAGGATGTGATTCATGACGAAAAGAATCATTCATCCAATCCGAATGACAGGAAATATGGTCTGTTGCCCCTGAATCAAGGATCCAGGAGCGAGAGGAGTGCGTCTTACCAGCCATATTAGCACAAGTCTCACTTGATTGTGATGGTCCTGAAGTCCCTTGTTCAGCCTTGATTCCGAGATGTCTCATCAAGCTATTCAATTGATCCTTCGAAAACCCTGGAACATGACTTTCCTCAACACGTACCTGGGCAGCCCGACTGGGGCCTTTTGGACATACCTCTCGACGATTTCCATCGCGAAAATTCCCATCTCGGGAATTCGGTTCACGACCACCACGTCTCCAACCTTCAGGATAGCCGATTAACTCAAAACAACCTTCCTTGGTGTGGCCGATCTTTTGACAGTGAGTGCACTTAGGTCGATTCCCAGTGCCTGGTTTCTGGTGTGCAACCGCCTTTTGTCCGTCTGAACTTCGGGAATGAAAAGCAGCAGTATCCGGGACCGTCTTGCGGGCCGATGAAATAGCACGACGTTGCTCCTCCTCTGTGATCAGATGATAGGCTTGTCTTAAACTGGGAATTGGTTGAGTACTTAGGATCTGTGATTTCACAGTGTTAAAAGTGTCGTCCAACCCCATCAAGAAATCGTAAAGTTGCTCCTCCTCCCGAATCTTGAGCACTTGCTTCAACATGTCATGGTCACAGCTTGAGCACGACGTCTTGTGGAGAGGTCTTATGGCCTGAAATTCATCCCAGAGTGCTCGCAACTTTGTATAGTAAGTCGAGACACTCATCTGGTCTTGTCGGAGGATCGAGATTGCCCTCCGAAGGTCATACGCACGGGGCGCACTTCCCTGTCCGAATCGTTCTGCAATATCCGCCCAGATTTCTTGAGACGTCTTTGCACAACGAACACTACTCCTGATGTCCTTTGTCATCGAGTTCCTGAGCCATCCTTTCACCATGTGATCTCCACGGATCCAGTGGTTTAGATCACCAGAATCAGCAGCAGGGTTCGAAAGTGAGCCATCAACAAATCCGAACTTATTCTTTGCGAATAAGAGATCGGACATATCCGTCAACCACTCCCCATAGTTCCCGTCATTCAGTAGCTCCGACGTAAAGACTTGGGCTGGGTGGTCGCTTGGATGAAGATAGTATGGTGACAAGTTGTCCACACTATTTGTAGGAACAAGAGCGGTGGCATCACCATGATTCAGGCCTTGCATACCTTAATTGTCATCGGTCTCGGAAGTCATATTTGTGGGAATAAAATGTGCGGCGGGTAGGCTGTATTTTGGTGGGGTTATGCCAAGTTTGGCTCTGATACCTTGAAGATAGTTATGCCGCTTATGGCCTCATTAGTCGTTCTGTTACATATATAGGGGTTTGTACAGTCACGCAACCTTAACCCTAGATACAATTCCTTAAGAGGTCATGCCTCATTAGGACTTTACATATATGTCTATGCTAATTAGGCTAAGTCCGTTTCGGACTCTAACACAATGATTCTTAACAGTTAGGTTTCAGAGGTCGGGACTGGGCGATTTGGGGGTCCCTTCGTCTGGGAAGGTTTGGACTCTGGAGGCGTCGAGTCGGCTCCTTCGATGACGCCTCCTTCACGTACAAGGTTCTCAGGGTCAGTGTCAGGGTTCTCGAAGCACGAGCTCGGCCTACAAGATTCTCGGTGTCGGGGTTCTCAGGCTCCGGGTGACGATAAGGTTGTGAACCATACGGATCCGGTGAGGCTTCATCGCCAAGAACGTCGCTCTCTTTGCCTCGAGCAAATCTTCTATTTCTCTCTCTTTTTCTGATTTTAGGGTTGACAAAAATGGGAACATTTGGCTTTGGGCGAAACCGGAGGAGGGAGAGGTATGGAATTTTGTTTCCAATTTTGCGCCTCGACCTTACCAACCGAAAAATACCGGGTCAAAATTCCGAACGAAATGTTCGGTCCGACTGGATTTTGGACGTTTCGTAAGGTAGGCGTCCTAACCTCAAAAATTGGGATAGTGACTAGGGCGTTTCGATCGATCGGACTGCATTTTTAAAAATCTTGATTCTAAATATATTATAATTTTTTAATAATATTAAATATATGAAATTCAAAGTTTTTACTATTTTGGTTCGGCATTATATTGTAGGGCACGGCGTCTTGTTCTTTTTATTGTATTTGAGTAGAAAGTACAATTATAGGGTCCTTATTGGTTTAAAAATTACATTTTGTTCCTATATGTTGTTTAAATATTATTTTGGATCTTTATTGATCTGATTGGTCATTTTATCTGTAAGAATCGGGAAATTAAAGTGAGAACTTTATAAAATTTAGGGAGCAAAGGGTAATTTTCCATAATTAGGGTAACTTGGGACGGATTAGGGTTGAAAGCCTATATAAATAGACCTTTAGGCCGTCCATTCTGTCAGCCTAAATAACACCCACGGATTTTCTCTCATTATGGAGGTGAGGAGCAAAATCTGACTCGGGAGGAGGTGCCAAGAGGACGAGACCATCCGAGAATCGGTGTATGGTGTACGAGGAGGGTAAGTTACTAACACTGTTCTCTCCTCGTAAACTCGTTTTCGAATGATTCCTGTTATAAGTCACGTGTTTGCCTCTCAAACAAAAGGTGGAGAAGACGAATCTGTAAGGGGACGAGTCGGATTCGAGGGGGTCCCGGACAGATCGTTGGATTAGGCTCGTGAAGGTTTGAAGAGTTAGGAGCAACGTCAGGTAAGTAAAATTTGTGTCATCTCGTAGATCGAGGAGTTTAGTTTCCTGAGACGAACTACGTCTCAGTCTGGAACACGTATGACTTGAGTTCGGGATCTGGCTTAAGCCGCTCTCTTTACTGCTAGAAAAATCTGTTTTGATACTATTGATTTCTCGAAGATCTGATCGGTAGTATGTTGAAACCGTATTATGATGAAACTGTATACGAATAAGTTCTGTTAAGTGTATGATATGTAGTCGGTTAGGATAATCGGTTAGGATAGTCGGATAGGGTAGTCGGATAAGGGATACTCTCGTGGATATGTTATTTTCCAAAATTATGTTTGTTTAGTTGGATAGATAGTCGGATAGAGGATCTTTTTATTTTGCAAGGTGAAATTGTTTTCCTGTAATTCGTTTACCTTGTTTCGTTCCACTTACTAAGTTTATCAACTCACCCTAGCTGTATGTGTTTCAGATCGTTCAGGTGGGATCCAGGATCGGGAGTAGAGTGATTCATCTGCATGCATCATCACGGTTTTCTGCCCAAATAATAAAGACTATCGAAATTTCAGCTTTTAGTATTTATTCGGATTTCTGAATATTTAAATCACGTTGGATGTTTCAGATTTTTCATTTTGGATAATCGTTTCATTTCGTAATAAAAGTCTGACGCCTTTCGGGGTAATTAATACCTCGGACATAGTCGCTTTTATTTACAGGTCGCGACATTATCTCTCTTTTTTTTTAATCATCATTTTATCTCTCCATGTCACGTAAAATTACGTACGTACTCTTTTTTTAGGGGTATGTACGTACTCTTGCTATTGATTTACTTCAAAACAAATTTAAAAAAAACAGCTACCATATATATAAGTTACCAACAATAATAAAGGAAGTAATTAAACAAAACATAAATCCAAGAAAGTAGATTGTAGTAATGTAAGAACTTCACCGTAGCAATTCAACTTGGCATCTTGGGATTGCAATAATCGGATATCAGTAGATATAATATGTTCAAGGAAAATTATGGTTTAGTTGCTCGGTGGAGGGGAGAAGAAAGGGATATAGGGAATGGTTGCAGGGACACTTGGGATGGAACACGAGCTTGGCGATGGAGGCAGAGTGCACTTCGGGAGGGATTGTGGGCAAGTTTGGGATTGTGGGCTGAGCTTTTTTTTTTTTGGGAAATTACTCTCTAACCCCTCGGATTTGCTTAAATATACTCAAAAGTCCTCCATGTTTGCAAAATACACGCCGACGTCTCTCGTATTTGATTTTATTATACTTTTGGGTCTCCAAAATGAGTTTTTTTCTTTTTTTATCATTGAAATGACAAAAATATCCTTAGAACAAAAACTGCTGACATTATCTCTTCTTATACATTCTTCCAAACCTTCTTTCTCAACCATGACCACTGCCCAAAATGTTGACGTCGCCTTCTCGATTCTCTCCGGCACCCAAGCAAAATAAACGTAAACCAGAAAAAATAAAGGGACCCTCTCTGGCGACGGTTGCTTGTCCACCAGCAATGGTGACAGGGCCTAGGTGGGGCGGTGAGAGAGATGAATCCAAAAATTACTCTCTCGACTTTGCTGACTCCGGCGATCCAACAAATCGATTCTTTCTCCGTCTCTGGCTGAACCTATCACTCGCCGCTCCAGCTACTACCCCAAGATCTACCATAACTGCTCCAACTCCTCACCATCGAGTCCTTCTCCGTCTCCGGCTGAACCTGTCACTCACCGGGAGGAGTCGTGACAACTTAAACACTAATCTAATTACCAATTCTGGCAGACAAGAAATTTTTAGTTGCAGAGAACTTCTCCTTCCTCCCGTCGGTGGAAAAGAGGAAGTTTTTTAGTTGCTATAGATTTGGGCGACATCGGTGATGATTTTATTTTAGGATTAATCTGCCAATTGGGTTACAGGAGGAAGGAGGAAGAAGAGATGATGTCAATCGTTTTTTTATTTTTTTGTTCTAAGGGTATTTTGGTCATTTCATTGACAAAAATGAAAAAAAGAATTGCTAATGTGCGCCAGGGACCCGAAAGTATAATAAAAACAAACTAGAGGGACTTTGGCATATATTTTGCAATCAGGGAAGACTTTTGAGTATATTTAAGCAAACCTGAAAGACTATAGAGTAATTTTCCCTTTTTTCCTTGAAATATATAATACAATATAAATTCTCTCCGGGACGCATTGTTAAATTCTTATTTGGGATTTGCCAGAATTTGTGGTATTGTAGGAAATTGGAGAAGGTTGCGAGCCGCTAAGCCTACTTCAATGCCTGAAAATATTTCATAACCATTACGAAGAGGGCCATGATCATGCACTTAGAAGTTGCCATCTTTCGATGGATATGGTCTTACGATGACGAGAAATGGCTATTTTTTCTAATTTGGATGAGGCAAGGAGGATCACAATTTTAAAGTTGACCAGGCTGAGAATTTTGGTAGGTGATAAATATACTCGAAATTTTATATCACGCCAGAAAATTACTAAACGTACTCAAAATTTTATATCACACCGGAAAATCGCTATACAAAAGGGAACTGAGCTGCGGTGAAATCGAGGGTGGGAATATGGTCTTCTGCTTTAGTTTACTATGGTTGGTTCAACTTACAAATCTAAGTTGAACTTGAAACTTGTCAATTGTAGTTGTTGTGGTTGGCATGAAGTTTTAAGCTTTTGAGATGAGCTTATATGACAGGTGGGAGAAATCTTACTACAAGCTATCTCTCTTATTGTTAGTGGCATCACAAGCTACTTCATAGGTTTCCAAAATAAAAAAGCTACTTCATAGGTGATTTTTTTTAATAAATTACAAATTGCATTAATCAAAGAAAAAGAAAAAGAAAAAAAGTGTTAAATGAGTTAGCAAACCACATCCATAATAGAGAAACTGACCGAAAGCCCTAGATGGGACTTCCATACTCCGGCTAGCCCACACAGGAGAAGCCAAGATTATTTCTAAATCCCACCTTTAATTTATACTACAACTACGGATGTGAACACCCAATAAAGATGTCCAAACCACTCCCTTGTGGGCCTCTAAAAAAATTCTTGTCACCGTAAAATTTATTGTGACAAAATCATTGACAGAGAAAAAGAGAACTAAAATCACGAGAATACTTCATTGTCCTAACATGAAATAAAAAAATTAAAATCAAAGAAGGACCAACAACCTCGTGTGGCCTATGAAAAATGAAAGTACGGACCCTTGATAGATCTCTGCCAATATGCGGCAATAGAAAATCAGGAGCACTAGTCCACCAATCATCTTCCTCCAATTTGGAAAAGCATCAGCCCGCAAGTTGGAGGATGACGGACGGCGCGAAATTTGCTCTTGCGAAGTTCGATGGTTCATCAAATTTTGGGTTATGGCAAAGGCGTGTCAAGGATCTCCTTGTGCAATAAGGGATGGTCATCGCGCTCTCAGAGAAGAAGTCCGAGAAGATGGAGGAGCAAGAGTGGAAGGAGATAGGGGCCAAGGCGGTGGTAAGACTTTACTTGTGCTTGGCGGATGATGTGATGTATCACGTTATGGATGAGGAGTCACCAGCTGAGGTATGGAAGAAATTGGAGGCAATGTATATGTCTAAGTCTTTGTAGAACAAGCTCTATCTTAAGCAAACGTTGTACGGGCTAAAGATGATGGGGGGCTCGGATTTGAGCCAACACATCAATTTTTCAATCAATTGTTGAATGATTTGAGAAGGATCTATGTGAAGTTCGAGGAGGAAGATAAGGCATTGTTGCTCATGAATTCCTTACCGACTTCCTACGAGAATTTGGTTACAACCTTAAGTTGGGGGAAGAAATCTATTGTGTTGGAGGAGATCACAAGTGCCCTGCTAGGATTTCATTAAAGGAAGAAAACTGGTGATGAACGAATGGAAGGGTTGGTTGTGAGGGGTAGCCATGGTGGTCGTAGTTAAGGAAAAGACGGAAGAGGATCCAAGTCGTGGTGAAGGAGGTTCAAAGAAAATTGCTTCGAGTGCGAAAAAAGGGAATGTGAAGAAGGATTGTCCGAGAAAAACTGGGGATCGCGAGGAAAAAAGATCTGGTTCCATGAATGTAGCCTCTTATTCAGACGGGCCGGATGTTGACTGTCTTTCTATTTTGTCAGGTCCAAAGCACTTTGATTTCTGGATTTTGGATACCGCTTGTTCCTTTCACATGACGCCCAAGAGATGGTAGTTTGACACCTACAAGTTCGTTGATTCAAGTATGGTGACTATGGGTGATGGTTCTGCTTGTAGAGTCACTGGCATAGGTGATATCAAGATCAAGATATGGGATGGTGTCATAGTGAAGTTGTGCGGGGTTAGGCATATTCCAAAGTTTGAGATGAATTTGATCTCGTTAGGAGCCTTAGATTATAGCGGGTATGACTATAAGGTTGTAGGCGGGCTAATTGAGGTGGAGATGGATGCTATGGTGGTGATGAAGGATGAAAGAGATGCAAGGAATTCCTACATGTTAGTGGGGGGTACTGTTGTAAGTGGAGTCACATCTTTGGGTTCCAATGGAGAGAAAAAAAGCTCGAGCCATATGAGGTTGGTTCGTATGAGAGAGTAAAGGCTTGACATGGATGGTTTGAGTACAGTTGGGATTCACAGAGACATGGATAGCAAGCTATAGTTATTTTGTAGAGGCATGGTTGGAAGGGAGTCATGGTTATCTCAGAGAAGTATTGTTAGCTGGGCCCCACTATGATTGTCTAAAGGGACGTGCACGTCAAAGGTATTTGGTAGGTTTGGCATTGAGCATGCGAAACTATTGGTAGCACCACAGGCGAATCAGGTATCTCACTCAAGGCCGAACAGTGGAGTTCGTGGCATGTCGAGGGTTCTACTTAGTAGAACAAAAGGTTTCCCTTTGTATGTTATATCACGTAGCATTAGTTTGAGACAAGAATGTCCAGCGAAAAAGTAGTTCGAGGTTACGGAGCATGGGGATGACCAAAAAATAGAGGGCGCGTCTATTGGTCACAAGGTTGCTTCAGCAGGTGGACTTGTTAGTTAGGATTCGATAGAGATTTGAGAGAATAGGCCAAGCGGGCTCGGAAGCTGAAGCTTGGGGGCTGGCTCCAAGTGATTGAACAAAAGGAGGAGAGAAAGTTGAGATGGTCTTATTGATGGTGGTTATCTATGGTTTGAAGTAGAGTCATTAGAGTCGGTTTGGTTTCTCAAGTTCTCTTAGTTCCTCATGGAGCAGTGTATCATCAAGGTGGAGTTTGTTAAAGTTTGGGTGAAGCTTCATAGTCTTCGCAAGGGATGATTTTCTCGCCAAGTTGAAAATTGTTTAGAAGTGTCAAGAAAAGAAGCAATGGTGGAAAAGTCATGCGGAGCTAGCGACAGCTATCCCCCTAGCGAACGCTAGGGGGTGTTCTAGTAGGTGTGGATTTCGGGGACCTAGTGGCCGCTAGGGATCTAGCAGCCGCTAGGTGGCGCTGATAGCCATTTTCTATTTTCCTCAGACTCTTGTTTTAAACTCCTAATTCGACCTAGATAGGTTTCTTGTACACCAAGAGTTCGTCTATTATATAAGGACGTGGTACCTAAGGGTTTTGTATGGCTTTGTGACTCAGATCAATCAATAAAAATTTGTCTTTCTCCCCGTGGACGTAGGCATTAGGCCGAACCACGTTATCTCTTGTGTCCATATTCTTTTCGCATTTTGTACTCTTGGTTGCTGAATTCCTAACACCATCCTCTTTATTTTCTTCTGCACTTGTAGCCATCTATTCCGCAACCTCCATGGAATCTCCTATCTCTTGTTCTGATGGAGAGAATAAACAAAGATGGAATGAGTTTCAATCCACAAACAATGCCAGCCCCTCAAAGGCGTAGCAAACTCCACGAACCTGTGCAAAACATCCATGTACAAAACTGCTGTGATTCCTGAAATCCTCCATGTGGTAGATAATCCTAGTGAATCAAGTGAGCTTCCATTTGTATTGCACTGCAACCAGCCTGGCAGCGGACAGTGCCAGAGAACTTCCTGAATTCGTGGAACTCTCCCTGGCCGACCCTGAACACCCATAGCCTTAAGGCTTAATAAGTCCTCTTTAGTGTTGAACATGGTGCCAATTTCCAATGAACCCGCTTCCACAAGTAAGACTTTCACAAAAGTCACAATTTTTTTTGAAAGATAATTTTTTTACACCAAGACAATCCCAGGGTTTGAACCCTGGACCTCCAAGATATTTACAATGCCTTGTGCCGTTGGACTACAAGCATTTGGCCACAAATGTCACAATTAAGATAGAAGCTTGCAAGTTCCCCACAAACACTTGCCCATTTCGCTCACTCCAAATGGACCAAGCACCTAAAACCAATGCCACTCTCCATAAGGAAAGGACGTGCGGGTTAAAATTTAAGCACATAGCCTGCACAAATATCTCTGATAGGCTAACACCTCTGTGATAAGCGACTTTGAATAAAGAAAATATCCCTTCCCACATTGCAACTGTATACAAACAATTAGCAAAAATATGATCAATATTTTCCTCTGCAGCCCAAGATAACATACAATAAGAGGGAACTATGAAAACTCCTCTCTATCTCAGAACATTCATAGTGACTAGACGACCATAAATCACCCTCCGAACCACGGTTGAATGACGTGGTGGGATGAAATATGGCCATATCCAGGAACACATTTAACAGTAGAGAATTTTGACCAAATGTGGTGGAAAATGGTCCTAGCCAAAATCTTACTATCGTAGAATCTGAGTCCTCAGGCCTAACCCGATTTCGTAAAATGTCGGCAATTATATTTGGATACGCTCTACAAAGGACCATTGCATCTCCCATCTCCCATTGTGCCAGTACTCCTATTTTGGAAAAAATTTGTGTGAGAACGTCGAAACGAACTTGAGAATGGGACCAAAGTTGTCGTCCCAAGAGCGATCAAACAAAAGGTAAAAAAGATGAAAGAAAGTGCATAGCAAAGATTTTTATTAAGAGGGAAAGGAGAAAAATATAAAAGATAAAAAGTATAAAGCTTGAGGGGTTTGTATGTTTGACATGTGGTGTCCTACGCATATGCACAAGCTCTGCTTTTATAGAAAAAATTAAACATAGCCTCGGTCTAATATAGAAAAATCCTAATACAGAATAAACCTAATATAAGAAAACCTAATATAGCCCCAGCCTAATATAGGAAAACCTAAACTTGCCACTGTGTCATATAAGAAAACCCAAACTTCCAAGACTTTCAACCCCATTTTGACCATTTTTCATGACAAATTTAGATATGACACAGAAATAAATAATTGTTGATCTATGTCTTATCTTTCTATATATTTTGGAATCGCATCAATATGATATTTGAGTAGAAAGTTACGACTATTTTACCGAGACAAGGTCAGCATGAATCTGCGAATTAATATTCTGCTTTAACAATGCCCCTCACACGTAAATTTTTTGACTCTAGGAAAAGCGTTGACGTGTACCATTTCTTAAATAACTGGAAAATTACCTAATCTTAAAAACTGGCTAATTCAAGATCGTAACTTATTGCCAAATCGATCGAGATATAACCATTATTGGTGCACGGATGATCACCTATTCGATCATAGGAAACACCACCCTTGAAGCCAACCGTTCGAGTATATGCTTGTCCGTATATATCTTTATAGCTTGATCGATCTCGAACAAGCTCCGACTGTATTGCCTTAGTGATTCCATCCCTCTTGGATCCCCAAATAAGTACATTGAAATCTTGAGTAACAGCTCTTTCGTATGACGATCATACAAGATAAGCTTAGACAATGTGCTTTCAACATTGAAAATTACTTCCTTTGTCTCTGAAAATGACAGGGTTTTGTACTGATAGCTTCTCGTCTCGAGACAAGTGTGTGCTTACGACCCTCTCGAGATGACTTGTCTTAGGCTTTTGTGGCTAATTAGGAGCTTCATGTCCTTTGTTGTAATGACCATATAATTTTTTTAAAGCTCTCTAAGCTTTTGCTAGTGTTTTTGGATTTTGCGGTCCAACCTTCTCCTTTGTGTCTTAGTAAGAGTAGGTCGTTTACATTCCAGACACTTGGCTGAGTTTAGCTTTCTTAGCACATAATTATGTATAGGCTTCAAATGGAAAATTTAATATCTTGTAGATCGATCACTCCTTGTGGGTCGTACCTCACATAGACCTTTCTTGGACCGTGATAGCTCCTCCCTGGGTACCCAAACTTTGAATGCCTTACGAGTTCAGAGAACTTCTTGTTCGGCTACTAATCGAGTGAGCATGTCTCTCCTAATCCACGCACACTTGGACAGTCACTGACCATTATTCAGGGTCAATAACTTGCCTTTATCTTCAGGCATCTTCTTATTCATACGCGTGTCTTGCCCCCCGAAAGAAATAATTTTGCTGGTTGTATGAGCACCGGCTGACACATTATTACACTCTTCATGCCCCCCAGATGAGGTAGAATGTCCACCAATACTCCGACAGTAGGCTTGTCCCCCGATGTCTCGATATTGAGTTCAGACAGAATTGGGCAAGTAAAGAAGGCTCACTGTGCTTAAAATAAGTTGGGACTCGGTCATCTGCAATAGTTGATACGGTAAAGGTCCTAAAAATTCCCTTTGCTGGTGAAGGCCTAAAGATTCCCTTAGCCGGCGAAAGCCATAAGACATCTTTCATATTTGATACAATACTTAAGGTTGTCTCGGTTGTCAATGGAACTTGTATTGGTAATCACTTCTCCTTTCATCAAATGCTGGCCATCCAAGCTAGATGGCGTGGTATCGATCAACTGTTGACTTGTCGTTTGTACGACCTCTTGGACAATAGGAAAAGAAGATTGTGTAGATCCGGCTGATTCATGTATGGACACCTTGGTATCCTTCTCAAATTCATGGAGTTCGGAAA
This sequence comes from Hypericum androsaemum, assembly GCA_963995505.1. Classification (NCBI taxonomy): domain Eukaryota; kingdom Viridiplantae; phylum Streptophyta; class Magnoliopsida; order Malpighiales; family Hypericaceae; genus Hypericum; species Hypericum androsaemum. The sequence goes on along the minus strand of OZ023192.1, from coordinate 5,388,933 downwards.
CTAATCAGAACTTAATGTATGACACTTGATGTTACCTCGATTTGGTGATACGATGTATGATCTACCCAAGGTGTTACCATATATTTGACATCATTAATGATCCTTTCTCAATCTTGGATTGCTTCTTAACTAAGAGAAAATATCATCAAGCACTCAATATAACCAATTAGATCTTGATGTGCAATCATATCAGTGTAGCTGTATACTTAGCCAAAGTGTTTGAAGCTGGAGCTCTCTCCTGCAGTAAAATTTCCTAACACGAAATTTAGCAACCTCAACAAGTTTATCAATGGATATATAGTCACTATAGCTACATCGAAACCACCTTGAAACTACTGAGGTAGCCTCATTAATGGTTTCCCGAACATCAACTTCCTCACCTAAGGCATGTAACAACTATTCTGGAGTAGACGCCATCCTTTTTACACAAATTTATAATCAAAATGACCAACTTTTCGTATTTTGGCCTTAAGTTTCTCGTCCAAAATCCAACGGAATCGATCTTGGTGTCCACAGAAAGCGGATAGGCCGCCAATTGGATCTATTGGAAACTAAGAGCAAGCTAGTTGGGCCACCAATTCAAACTTAAATAAAAAGAACTAAAATAACACTTTCGATAAAGTTTTCTCACTTTTCAAAAATTTTACCCGGTTCAAATTTGGTTTAGTCAATTTAGTAGACGTTCGAATACCAGATGGTATAAAAAAAGTTAACGATAACAAGTTCTTATTCCCCTTAGCAATTAAGTAAGGCAAAGTTTCACCAATCTCAACCATATCTCCCAAGTGTCGACCTCGAAGTTAAGAATGTTGATAAGAAGGTGAACTAATAGGTATCCAATTGACCATTCTTTTCCAAACAAATCTTGCTATAATGCCACCCACAATAGTTAGGCCACCGAGGTTCATTCTTCATCTATAAATATACGCTCTCCTCCATATCTATCCTCATCTCAAAACATCAGACAGCCAACCAAAACAACTAATCAGAAATGGCCTCTTACAAGATGAACTTCATTTTGGCTCTGGTCGCCGCGGCAATGGCATTTTCTAGCATGGAAGTCGCCGTAGCGGCTCGCAATCTTCTCCAGTTGCCAACTATGCCTTCGATGCCAACAATCCCACAAATGCCCACAATTCCAACAATACCAACCACAACTCAGCCTTCACTTCCTAAGCCCACATTGCCACCACTTCCAAGCAACCTGCCCATCAGTATGCCTACCATCCCTAACATGGGTTTGCCTCCAATGCCAAGCATGCCCTCCATCCCCAACATTCCAACCTCCATTCCATCTATTCCGTTCCTCTCCCCGCCGCCCGCCGGGAACTAGAAGATGATCATTGTCATTAATTATTAGTGGCGTTCACTATGTTTCCTCTATATAATATGCTTTGGATTTGCATTTTTATGTAATTTGGTTTTATTTCATCCAGTATTGGTGACTATACTATTTGTTGTGGTATTGTTGTAATGCATATTATTGTAATTTGGTTTTCTTTCATTCATAGAGGACTTCATGTTTGTTTTAAATTCGACGTTTTGTATCTCGAAAATGAGTTGCAAAGAAATTAACTTACGTTAAACGTCAAATTAAGATGCCCAAAATTAAAATCGACGTTTAAACATCAAAATAAGATGTAAATTCAAACTTTTCAACATCGACTTAAATTATAAAACTACACAAAGATAATACAAAAAAATATACTTCAACCATTCTTTCCGCCTCAAATAGAAGCATTTTAATGTAGGCTATGACACCTCAAGAAATGAATAAATTTCACAAGCGTAATGCATTTTTTACAAGTTGCAAAATGGATAAGAACTTGGAAGGAAAATTTGCACTTGAATATCCAATTGAGTTTTTTTCGTAACTTTTTGAGATATTTGCATCCAAAAATACAGGCGGAAATAGACTTTGATATTTCAACATAAAGCTTTTGCACCAAAATGTAATAAGCACTTATCTACCTATCTTTGGAGCCTTGACGCTGGCGAATTAGCTATCCAGTAGCTCTGACTCGCTGCTGGCATTTAAATCAGACTACGATAGAGAGTGATTTACCACTTCCAAATTGAAATATAGGCTCCAAACATTATGTTTTCTAAAATGTTAATCAGATTATATATGGTAGTCATACAAAAAGAAGCTCTTTTAGCTCATTTGGAGCATCATGTTGGACATTCTCCAATATTACATTCCTATCACAAGATCTAGCTATCCAATTCACCACTAAGTTTATCTTTTTAGGAGTAAAAATAAGTTTACTCAAGCGTAAACTCAAAAGTGTTGATTGTATTCTTAAAATTTTGAGCTATAAATTCTAATCAATCGATGAAGATGCGATCGTGAGAAAGCCTACCACAACCTTATAATCGGATTTTATCAGTGATTGAGTAAGGTGGTGATGATGTTTCAAATAAGAAACAGCCTCGTCTAGCTTCAATTTATACAAACTCATATGCGTCGTCTTGACTGACTACAATGTCCGATAAATATGTTATTTTACGGGAAAAAACAAAAGTACGTTTTGATTTAATCGTGATTTAACTCGTTAAACTAAATGTTTAATTATAACATGCAATTCTAAAATTGTCATTGTAATTATAGAACACTTTCCCGAAGGCAAAGATGAATTTACAGATGTCAAATGTTCAAATGGCGTATGTAACGTTTTGTGCAAAAAAATACTAATAAAAAATTGTTATGGTAGGAATAGATTCTCAGCTTGCTCATGATTTAGTAGTTGGCGACTTTCTGACGAGCTACTTGGATCTTTGGTCTTGTTGCATTGTTAAAAAAATCGTTTTCATTAGATTTATATGTAATAACTAATTGGGCGTACACAATCTCAATTATACTTAAATACAATATAATAATTTAGGACAAGTGGTAAACAACAGACATCAAACATGTAAAAAAATATCATTAAAAAATTCATTTCTAAAATAGGATTGGACTATTTTCTAATTTGATATAAGAGATTCACAAAAAGTAATGCCGAATCGAGAACACGTCTTCCTATACAGGAAGAATCGTGAAAAGACAAACGTATATATATTATAAATATACATAAGCTAACCAAAGAGCTTGATTCAAAGAATCAAACAGCTAAATAACAAAATGACAATGACAATGACCTTTGCATATTGGTCAGCTCGACGACATCATGGTTAACGACCAGCGTATCTAAGAATTCACTTTAATATCTTGTGGATTGATATTAGCTTTAAAAATTATGTTATTTTCTGATTTATTTGTGAGCTCGCAATTTAAGTGTAATACACTGAGTTATTTTTTGAGTCTAATGCATGATTGTTATTTGCATAAGTTAAATTATTATACTTTAGAGGGAAAAGAGAAAATTTCTGATTCATTTCGGTATGTATATTTTCAAAAAGGATAACTCTGTTTAGATCTGATGCAAAATAAAAAATAATAATCTGGATATTAAACTCCTAGTAGCCAGACCCGTTTATATATATGTTCCAAAATGAACTTTCAACGATCATAGTAAACCATGTAAAAACATGAAATAGGAACAAAATCACGTCAAAAGTGGTCCATTAATTATAACATAAACACACTGGTAATTTATATATATATATAAACCATAAAATACACTGAAAGGTTACAAGATAATAAACTCGACAAAATACGATAAAATACAACGAAACCACATAATACTGATGGAATCAGAATACAAAACGAAAAACACCATCATCTTATTAGTACTCAAGGAATAGCAGTTTTTGGTTTGGCATCCTTGGGAAGCGTCGGTATGGTAGGCAATGTAGGGACTTCCGGTTTAGGAAGAGGAGGGAGCTCAGGCAACTCAGGTTTCGGAAGCTCGGGAATTTCGGGTTTCGGCAACGTAGGAATCTCTGGTTTTGGCAACTCGGGGACCACAGGTTTTGGCATTTCGGGCAACGGCAGTTTCGGAAGTGGCGGCATGTCCAGAAGGTGGCGAGGCTCCCCCCGGATCGCGTCGCAACTCATGATCATGAAGCTCGTGGCGATCAGGAGGAGCACCGGAGCTAGGAAGCGGAAGGAGGCCATATCTCTGCCTTAATTTGGTGTAACTTGTATGGTATATGCTTAGGGTTCTGTTAGTTTCTAGTGGTGCTTTCTTTTTATGGTTATAACTAATGTGGTTCCTGTGAGGGTTTTATAGAGGTGAGAAGTGGAGAATAGTCAAGTTTTAAGTAAGGTTGGTTGGAAGTGGAGAATAGTCAAGTGAGGTTTGTTGGAAACTGTAGGTGTTGTTTGGTGAACTTCTCACCTGTTCTTATCTAATTGATCATTATATATAATATCGATACGTTCTGAAAAACTCAAACTCGAGAATTTTTAGTTAAGTTAAAATAACAGTCTTTGTGTTTGTTAATTTTTGACTAAATTTATTAAAAGAAAAGGAAATATTTCTCTCCTCAACTATAATTTTATATAATTTCAATATAGTAATTATACCAATGAGTACTTTTAAGTACAATCTCATATGCCTACTATATAAATACCTATCAAATTACATAAAGTAATATGATAAAACTTTAGATCACCTCTTAACCAAGAGAAAAACATAACCCGTCAAGTTTGTTTTTGAAATGATCTCAAAGACTCTTCAAAACACCTCATCCTTATTATTATCGCCTTAGGTCAAGCTCCTGATGTCGGGAAAATTACATCAGTTATTGGGGACCGGAAAATCGAATCATTTCATCATAACTATTCGAACCATTTTATCATAATTAGGCGAACTATTATATCATAACTGATCAACCCAGCACGTGTCGAACCATTCTATCATAACTGACCAACCAAACGTGTGTCGAACCAAACTATTGTATCATAACTGACCAACACAACGCGTGTCGAACCATTATATCATAACTGACCAACCCAGCGCCTGTCGAATCATTACACGTCATAACTAAACAACCCATTACATCATAACTGACTAACCCAGCGCGTGTCAAACCATTGTATCATAATTGACCAACCCAGCACCTGTCGAACTGTTACATCATAACCGAACAACCCATTACATCATAACTGACCAATCTATTGCGTGTGCCAGGACGGTCCTGGACAAAAATACATGTCCAAGACCGAATTTGGTGCCCAGTTATTGGGTGAGGATCCGTTTTTTCTAAGATTTTGTAAAGAACTGTTCTTATAATATATTTTTTTTGCAACGTACTGTTCTTATAATATCTTTTGAGGGTATTTGGGTCAATTGTTGGGATAACCACATTTTAATTGCAAATGTGGTGGGTAGTCTTAAAAATCTATCAATAATTTTTTCTTAAAATTTTTTATTAAATATAGCAATTGTAATATGGTATGATATCAGAATTACTTAATTTCGTAGTCAAATTTCTCCGAACATCTTTTATATTTGCTAATTGAATCATGGATTTTTTTTTAACAAGAATCATGGATTATGCACGGCGCTCTCGAATCTAGATTTCATCCAAATTTCTTAACACAGCTAGACTTATTCTTACTATAGTATATTTGATAGTTACGATTTCACCACTTTTAGAATTTATGTTGGACCTTACAAGATTCACTTTATTTTCTTACATATCATTGAATTATCGCTAGTTAGTTAGTTACGCATACGAGAACCTCGTATATTTCCGTTTGGTATGTTATAATTATAGTCATACTCATTACTCATGAAAATAGAAAAAGAAATACTCAAGAAACACATAATACAAGGAATAAGTGGTAGATCAACCATAAGTGGTAAACATAGAAACTAGTAATAAGAGAAAAGCTGATAGAGTCCTCCACTTCAACCAAACAGGTTGGTCTCCCTAAGATTCAAGGGCTACTGGCACCCGAAGCGCTTTGAGCATCGACAACCTTCGGATCCTTAACCGGCAAGAAGGAAGGCAATGTGGCCTCGGACAGGTCCGGGGGGCCGGGAATCTCGGGCAGTTTAGGAACTGCAAAATCTGGCAGGCCAGGAAAATGTGGGAATGCTGGAATTTCAGGAAATGGCCATCCCGGTAACTCGGGAAGCTTAGGCAGTGGAGGAAGCTTTGGCAGTTTCGGTAGCGCGGGAAATGGCGGAAGTTCAATGTTGGGTAGCTCGGGCATCAGCATCTCGAGTAGGCCGCGCGCCTCCGCCTGTAATGTCTGGTCATTCGTTACTGACAGGACGAGCACCGAAAGTGCTACAACGAGGGACCGGGAGAGACGGGTGGCCATCTTCGTGCAGTGGATCAGAGAGGTGGAAGTCTTGTGTTGTGCCTTTCCTCTGCCCTGTGGATATGAGCTTTTATAGATGTAGGAAGAGGGGGAAAGTTTTTAAGGTAGGAATATTTTGTATGTTGGTGGATCAACTTCTCACCTGTGACGCATTTTGCAATTAGCGTGAAGATCATGAGAAATGCATTGTACCATCTCAGTTTCTTACTAAATTTGCACCTATCCTCAAGTACTAGGTGTCATTCTTTCCACATTACCCAAACAAAAAGTTATCATCTCATCCTTTCTACATTGAACTACTACTATCCATTCTGCATTTCGGACTTTCGTAACCAACCCGAAAGGCTATGAGCTGATGGATTTTATGACTATGAGTTGGTGGTTTATGAATGCTGCATTACTACGGTTCTAAGTCACGAACCTTGCTAAAAATTGCACATATCCCTCGTGTACTAGTTACCATCCGTCCAAGCCTAAGATGGTTTTAGGTATATTAGAATTTTTTATATCAAACCCGAAATTTGAATTTTAAGATTATGAGCAACTAGATTTTGTACGCTTTTATAAATTGGTACAACAATGCCAGAATCTCAACTAAGTTGTTCTGCACCTTGTCTTGGTTTTTGGGTTAATTGCTCTAGGGGTTAGTTACTTGGTTTGTACTCTATTGTATATATTTTGTTCTTATCTTAATAAAATTCATTTTACTAAAAAAACAATGGGAGAATCCCTATTTCATTGGCAACTGCCATTCATAGCTCAAAGATAGTTATGTTACTCATCTTCCTCAAATAAAGGTAAATTAAGGCAATAAGAGAGATGGCAAATGGGGTCATAATAGTCACTGCATTGACTGTATTCCAAAACATTAAAACATATAGCAGGTGTACGCAGTAGGTGTCCGGATACCAGGTCATATCAATCTCTATCTGAACTTGAATTAGTCGATTCTATAGGTGTCCGGCTACGAGTTGGTCACCAAAATAGAATAACAAAATGATTATTTTAGCTTATTGAGAATTTCACTTCAACAAACTATTACAACACTATATTTTACAGATTAGTATTACAACAAACGGAATGAGAAATGGTACAATACACACAACAGAAGACTCTTTGTTTGCTATCTCAGCTCAGCACCAGTATAACCTGTCCTTCAAAGCGATCTCGCCATCCTCGCTTATAGTACTTCCTCTGTAATCCAGAGTCCATTTCTCAAATGTACAGTCCACAAAGTCGTAGTAACCTCCATGAATAGCCAGCTCCCCGAGTCGCGCCTTTTCTTCGATCCAGGGGTATGTCAGAAGGTTTAACAATGAGCAATTGACTGATTCCTGTAAAATGTCAAAGTAGAATTATTCAGCACAAGTGACTTCCAAGTAAGTTTCGTGCAATCGAAGAAGAAAGTGCGGCTCCGAGGTGAAAGGATGGTGAAGAATTCAGCAAGAAAACTGGACAATGACTTTGCAAGATCAAACTATGTTATTGACAATTATCCTCCGCGGCCATGTGATTCATTGCTTTGCGATTCACATCAATAGTTGGTGATAATCAGGCTTCGCTATTCCGATCTGTATAATATCTAAAAGTACCTTTTCACAGTGCTTGCACTGTCGATCAAAGTGAAGATTAGAAGCAGCAGCCTTGGTCTTCAATCTTGCATTCATTCCAACAGATACCCAATTGCCAATGAAGCTACTGAAATTGGAAACATGAAATTCCGTAGACGGAAAAATTATTAGCCCACTTTCTTCAACAATGATGAAAACCATGAAAGAGGGTAAAACGTATGTCGTTGGTGGACCTTGTTTCTACATCGTCATGCATGCTCATAAGGGCACGGATGCCTCCACATCGACTATGACCCACAACTAGAATGTTCTCAACCTGCAGAATCAGTTTGCAATTACTTACTTAAAACAAAACCAACTGCAATCAATACCAGAAACATTCGTGATCACCCACGTATGGACAATAGTTCAGACCATGGGAGCCTCTACAAGATGGTCAAGGGACACTTTACTAAGTTCTAGAAAGCTTTCTACGTACTTGGAGTTTGACTATCAGTTCCATAAGGTTCCCATAATTCAAAGAGAGTTTCCTGTCTTCCCAAATTATATTTTCAAGTTTGTGAAGTTGGGGCAAATAAAACACTTAGTACAAGAACATTAAAATCCGGTGCTCAACTTTTTCAAGGAATATGCTTCAGTTCATCACAGTTGCAAAGAAACGCACAACAACCAGAGACTAAGCATTTTGGATAATTGTAGAACAAAAGAAAGGCAAGCAACAAGTCGTGTACCAGCCTAACTTACTTTTACAGAATTTACTGCAAACTCCAGTGCAGCATTTGTTTCAGAAGGTCCATTCTACAAAGACAATAAAAGCGTTACTTTTAACTAGATGGAAGCGATACATTAACAGCATGAAGCACGGTGTGCAAAGCTCCAAAGCCAGAAATCATAGTATGCAATGCACTATGTACCTCATAAGATGGAACCATGTTTGCAACATTACGAACAACAAATGCTTCACCAGGCTGAAATCCCAAGATGTTTGACGGGCAAACCCTGGAGTCTGCACAAGCAATAACCATAAACTGTTCTTGAAATCGTTAGAGTCCAACAAAAACGAATTCAGAGTTTTGGTATGCCAACATATTTGCAACCAAGATGCTCTGGAAGTCAATGAAAACACTAAACATGCAATGTGCAAAATAAAAATAGACCGATCAAGAAACATTACCTTTGGTGCTTGGCCCTTGGCAAGATTTTCGAAATGTTGAAAATTTTCCCTACAAAAATATGCATGTCACCTGATGTTAGGAGCTTCTCATATAGCAAGATTAAGTAGGCTTCTTCACGACTTACATGTACTTATGTTTCTTGAAGCTCAGAAACCGTTGTTTCAACTCTTCAAATACATCAGCAATAGGTTCAGTTACCAGAACATTTTTTGATTTGTCACTACTAAGTTCCTTAGTCGGAGCCTGAGGCTTATTGGAAACTCGCAATACCAAACCATTGGTGTTTCTGAAACATCCAATCAAGATGATTGCAGCATTGTTAGCAAAGGTAGCAAGACAAATATGAACATGAGATTTACTTGATAAAGCAAAAGCGCACTGGCATAAAGCACTTCTTGGATATTTCTAACACTACACTCTAAGTTACTTTGGAGTTTAGGTTCCTGCCTTCAGAAAGTATATTCGCATCCATCTTTGCAGAAAAGATTAGTCTTCAAATTTTAGTAGCTTCTATCTATTCACAAAAAAATAGTAGCTTCCAGAAAGATATACTCGTAATCTCAGTGAAAAAATGGAACACAAGATGAGAATTCCAGCTTGAAGTCAATTCAATTAGCATGTACTATAAAGATTCAATATTGAGAATTCTTAATAATAGGATCCTTAAGAAACAGTATCTTCAGCCTATGATTCAAACCAGCTACCCAACCCAAGATGAGTTCAAGCTGTAAGGGATTTGGATTCGGAGTCCCTGGGTTCAAGCCTTACGAATGTAGGAAACGCTATTGGGAGAGTCACCCCTCAAATAATGTATCACAGTGCTCGACTCTGAATACCAGTGATTCACGGGAAAAAAACCCCAGCTACCTTCACAAATGTTGCAAAAACCACAACAAATTACCCTTTTCTAAGGACATCCAGGTAAACAGAGTTACCTATACCAATCTCTAAACAAACAGCATTAAAAAAAAAAGAACGGATCAATCCAAGAAGCACTGATCTTAGAAACACAACAAATTAAGATTTCCCCTTTCTGCAACAACGAAACCAACTTACTTCAAGGAAGCGGATACTTTCATCTGGGTCCTCTCGTATCCCCTCGAATTGGCCTAGGAACCAAAGATCCGAGTCAAAATCAGAGCAGAAAAACGAGACCTTGAAAAGAGAAACAACAGAAAACAAAGTCCCGAAGGTTCTATTTTTTTACCAGCGAAGCTTTAGGCTGAGCCAAAAAGGGACTTGGGTCCTTCGAAGCGGAGGAAATCGGATGAAGGGTTGCCATTGGAAGGGACTAAAGAGGTGGAAAGTTGGGGGCTTTCGTTGAATGGGTTAAATGTGGGGTGTGGTTATAGATCATTGAGAAGAAGAGGGAAAGGCTAGAGTTTTAGAGAGGAAGTTAAAGTTTGAGTTTTTTTTTTTTGAATAGTTAAAGTTAGAGTTGGTCTGCTAATTTTTTTGGGTTTTTTTATTATAGTTAGTTGGTTGGTTGGATCAAGGAGAACACATGTCGTGTCTTCTCCAAGAAAGACGGAGAAAACAAGGTTGCTCTCTCTTTTTTTTGAGGGGATTTTTTTTAAGGGGATTATAAGGTTGCTTTCTCGATCGACGACGAGAAAAGTAAGCTCACAGGCGAAACTGGATAGAAAAATGGGTAAATTACATCTGGACCTCTTGTATTTGGTGAAATAGACGATATGGCTCTTGTAGTTTATCTTCTAATTTTGTTGCCCCTCTAGTTTAGTTTTATTATACTCTCGGTCCCTCGCTGATGTCATTAATCAATTTTTTCTTATTGTATATTTGAAATGAGTGTAACACTCTTGCTCCGGTCAACCAAAATATATGGTCATTTTCTCTGGTCATTTTTTCAATGAACACCAACTCTGGCCACCCTCCGACGATTTTTCTGGCGACAACCAAAATTAACCAAAATATATATATCTCGTCAAAGTCGATGAGCCGACCATTCCCCTAATCTAACCCCTTCCTTCTCGCCTACTGCCTCGGGTTGGTGGTGGTGGTCGTCGCCCCTCGTCGAATTGCTCACCAAATGGGAGAGCTCCATCATCGTTGCTCTTCAGAGACGGGGACGGGGATAGGGCTTTGGGGAGGAGAGAGAGGGTCTGGCGACAACGACGCTGCCGGCTACAAGGACGACGCCTTCCAACACCTCACCTTCCTGCGTGTGCCATTTTTTAAGCCGAGGCCAAGCCAAATCTGGTTGGTCGGCATCGTCGAGATTGCTGCTGGTCGGCATCGTCGAGATTGCTGCTGGTCGGCATCGTCGGGATTGATGATGGTTTCAAATGAGTTTTCAGATCGTGTCAAATGGATTTTCAGATTTTGAGATTTGGTTTTCAAGATCGATAGTGGTTTCGATGCCCGTCAGAGGGGATCTTGGGGTGTGGACGTCCTTTTTGGGCCGGAGAAGATGATCATGGGCGAATAGGGGAGGTCAGTGTCGTCGTCATCGTCCGTGTGCCCCATCCTTGGTCCGGCTATCCTGATTAATTATTTTTATTTTTTGTAAGGGTATATAAGTCATTTACTTAAAAAAATTGATTGATGACGTCAACGAGGGACCTGAGAGTATAACAAAATCAAACTAGAGAGGCAATAAAATTAGAAGGCAAACTACATGAACCATATAGTCTATTTTACCAAACACCCGGGGTCCAGATTTAATTTACCTTAGAAAATTTCTTCGAATACCCAGCAGAAACATGGTTTAAAAAAAATGGTCTCACAGGTGGTCCAACTAAATCAGGCTAATTCTGATTCAAATTTCAGCCTAAACTTGGGTATGTTTTAACTAGTGGTCAACATTGTTGACTGTTGTTTTAACCAGTCGACTGGCCAATTTTCATAGTTGGATTGACTAGTCCAGCAAAAATTTGATTTTTTAAATATATAAGGTTAAATTTTAGGGATAATGATAGTTTAGTAATTTCTATTATATTTGTACTGTGTTACAAAAATACACACTTTAGTACTCTGTGTTATTTTTCAAACATACTATAAATCTTGGTCTCATATGAACTTTTATTTTGTAGATATGAAAATTATGACATGGAGAGCGGGCTATCACATCATCTATTTGTGACATGAAGATATTTGACGAAATATTTTAGCCAATTGGTCCAATATTATCTTTCAAATTTTTACATACTTTAGCCATTTAACAAAATATTTGACGAATTCGAATTGACGAATGAGGAATATCTTGAACTGTATTTGATTTTCCTCTGGACGAATTCGAGTTCGTGAGTCGATTCAAATTTAAATTGATTTTTTGACAAATCGAATCTCGAATCTGATTCAATTCATGGCCGCCTCTAAACATGGAATCCCTAAAATCTTAGCATTTAGCGTTATTCAAATGTTATACTCAATAAAAATATTTATGTTACAATACGATGACAATGATCATTTAAAAATGATTCATAAGACGGAAAATGATACAAAAATTATCAATCTAACAAGTCAACCACAAACTATTATCTTAAATTATAAAAAGCCACTATCTTAAAAAAAATTTAAATTTGAAAATTATGTAAAAATATATTTTTCGAAAATATTAGTTTCGGCAAAAATTGATACCAAGATTTAGTGCGAAAATTTTCCAAATTTTTTTAGTTATTACAATAAATAAGTTATTAAATTTTAATAGAGTTTCAACTCTAAGATCGAGATCTTTAATCTTTACAAAATTTACCTATTTAAAGTTAATCATCTTGAAAGAGTTGTATTCACGTAACAAAAAAGAAAGAGTTGAATTCTCATTGAAATACAAAGTATTGTATAACAAAAAAAACAAAGTATCGGTTCTACAATTTGAATATCTTATGTATTAATTTATTCAAAAAATATCCGTACAAAGATGATATTACCACACGAGCAAAAAGCACATAACAATAAAGTGGGCAGACAAGGCTGGCCAAGGTACAAACGTGTAATTATTGCTGACCCACAATACGATGGCCAATCTGTACGGAAGACAAATTTCACCATACGTTTAAGAAAAGGCAGAAATAAATGTAAATTATGTCTGTCAAAGTGGAATTTCACATCGATCCTTAAATTTGTTGGAACCTAGTTCCCATCAACTTTGATGTAAAAAAGAGGTTAAAGTCTCTTTATTATTAGGTGGTTTCATTTTGACAAACTATTTTATATGATAGAACTCTAACAATTAAGTAACACCCGATAACTTGAGTTACTTTTTTCTATAAAAAAACTCGAATTACTTGAATTATCACGCTTGATATGCAGTGCCATTGATTTTATATACGTTTCATGTTACATCACTAATAATATCCACATGGCATATTATTGGCCCCTGATCTGGATACCGTCGATCTCTTTCTAGTCAGAGATTTGAATCTTAATGCTAATAAATTTATCTTATTTTCTCTCAAATTAGTGAATTATCATGTCATATAGAGAAAATTAGTGATGTGATATTATATGCAAATAAAATTAGTAACATGACATTACACATATAAAATTAATGTGTCATGACACGTGAAATAACTCAAATAACTCGAGTTAGTAGGTGTCACTTGATTGTCAATTAAGTAAAATATATATCATCTAGTTAGAAAATTTAAAATAATAAAATAGTGATGTGTGAAACTTTACGTCAACTCCATTTTCAACTTTAATTGTTTCACCCTTATTATCCTCCTTAAAAAATTTCCTCAATTAGAAAGTTTTTCTTGTTCTTCTTCTGAAAAAAATACTTGCAATTATTTTCTCTCTGGTCAGTCCATAGCTTTCACCAGTTGCATCCTGGACCCCATAGGCACCTAATTAGAGCAAGAAAAATCAAAGGAGGTCCCCCCCGGAAAAAAAGCTAAAATATTTAGATCTTCTTTTTTGAAAGGCAAAATTTGATAGATTTTGTATATAACCACATTACTGAAACAAAAAATTGCCATTTTTTACATCCAATTTCAGATTTAGCTTCAAACTCCATTATAGAAGCTGGGATTGGAAGAAGAGAAGCCCAGCCAGAGGTAGGTTTCCCCTTCAAGTTGCTCTTCTTCTTCTTCTTCTTCTCTCTCTCTCTCTCGCCCCCCAATTATACATCATTTTCCTCCACCTCCATGAAAACCTAGGTTTTTGTTCTTCATATCTCACTGCAACCTTTTGTTTTTTCTTTCCCCATTTACTTATTTACTAAATCTTGTAATTTTCTCAGTAACTTGGTTTCAGATTCTTAGCTTAGTCCTGACCACACAAAAAAAATTCTTAGCTTAGTTATTGGCATAAAAGCAAAAAAATCAAGAAGTATATATATAGAAGAAACTCTTTTTTACCATTTTTACTTCACCACCCACTATTTGCTTTTTTCTATTTTTATATTTTATGGGTAAAATAAAATTTGTTTTTTGATAATAATTACTGCCTTATCTTGCACCTTCCGGATCTAGTCTGTGTCTGACTCCCTTTTTTATGGAGTTTTGTCCAAAATGGCTAAATCCTTTCAGCTTTAACCCATGTTTTGCTTTCCTAAAATTTCTCCATTTGGGTGCCGCTCTTTTCACCTTCTTTTGGTAATTTTTGTTGTTGCTTGATATGTATAGACAGAGACCCATGCCTGATTTGCTCTATAAGTTTAGAGACCTTTCCTTTAACCTAATCAAGATACACATCGTTTCTTCCAATTTCGGTAACCCATCAATATTTTGGTAAAATATCTCGTATTCAGGGTCGAACACGATTAGACATTACTTAAGAAGTGACTTAGTCTTAAACTGAAGTTCTCATTAAAAGAATTCAAGTCACTCTTCTAAAAATGGGATTTATTGTTGTATTATAAGAACATGGTTCAAACTCTGACCGAGTATAAACCCGTCATAAATCTAAATTATCTTACATACATGCTTTTTGATGAGTGTATAATCTTTTTCGTTGATTATCTGGGTAGGGAGTTTATATGAGAATATAGAAAATGACGAGGCAGAAAATCGAGATTAAGAAGATAAGCAGCATAACAGCGAGGCAAGTGACGTTCTCGAAGAGGAGGAGAGGGCTTTTTAAGAAAGCTCATGAGCTCTCTACTCTCTGTGATGCTGAGATTGCTCTCCTGGTGTTTTCTGCTACTGGCAAGCTCTTCGAGTACTCAAGCTCTAGGTAATTAACAACTTTCCAATAAATTAAATTGATTCATTTCTGATTTTGTCTTAATTTCTTACTGCACCAACAACTCTATGGCTTTGCTTCATTATTAATAAGCCGGTACTAATAAATACTTAAATCAAATGATAAGAAAATTATTCTAGATTAACTAAGAAATCTCGAGTTCGAGAAATTTAGTAGTGTTAAATACTTATTGCAAAGTTTTGCCATTTTTTAAATATCGCTCGGGTTAATAGGTCTAGGAATACGATGTAATACAAACAAAAAAGATAAACCATGTACTGAAATATATTTTGGTTAATGTGTACAAGATTTTCTTGTACCTTTCTTTTCTGTTTATTTTCTTTTGTACTATTTGTCTCCGAGTAGTACTGGATCACCACTTCAACACGAATACGCTTATATTTTGGTTGCTGTGTACAAGATATATTTTTTTGTAATTTTCTTTTTTGCTTTTAACAACTTAAACAAATATGCATAGATACAGATACGAATATGGAAGATTGTATATCCTCTTAACAAGATGTGTATTTTTAGAAATTTATCAACCGAAAATAAAAAATTAGCTGTTAAAAAATGATATGCTTTCGACCACTGGCCACCAACTATATAGAATTATTGATCGTCGTCCTCCTACAAACATATAGTTCACTACAGATTTGAACAATTCTCATTAGTATTTTTGGACTTTATTTAGAAATGATTCGTTCTTTTGATTCCAAAGTATTAAATCCAAAAACTTCTTATGAAAATCCATGTTGCTTACCATTTAGAAAATGGTAACAACTCTCATTAGTACCTAGTAATATAGCTTGAGCCATACTATCGAGCACTTAATTCCTACGTGTGTTTCCAGGCGAACAAATAATCTTACGGCTACAAAGGAAATCGTGTTCTGCCAGCCAACTTTTATTTGCAGTTTATGTAGACTTAGAATACATAAATGGAATCATCTACATCGTGGGAGTGGTTATTATAGTTTAATAATATTTCAATCCATGAAAATGCAACAATGCTAGAAAAATTATAGAGTAACATTGTTAGGCTTCAAAATCATTCAAAAAAATTGGATTAGTCACTCCATTGAGTAGTTGAGTACTATATAATTTTGGAAAAATATATAAACTGATAATGTTAATAATGCTACGACTGTTGATGCCATGTTAAGGTCTACATATTAAGGTCTACATATCTGTTTTGAAATGTTAGCAAATTGTTTAAAACACACGTTGAATGTCCAATTTTTTTTTTGTTGAAAAATGAAATAATTGTGGTGATTCCTTATGTTCCATAGGTTATCAAGTAACTCCAAATCATGCTTGGGATCAACAAAAACTAGATCCCCTTGTTTTGTTTTCTTGCTACTACATCACCATTGAACACCTACTACATAAAGGGTCTGACTAGTGGTAACTTTTTTTGGAAAGGTAAACTTTCAGTGTTACACTTACCAGAGATTGAAACTCGATCTTCGATAATTCCTATTGCGCTTTGTTAGGATTTGTCCAGGGTTATAACTATGTTAAACTCCATTCCTACTGTACATCATATTGGGCTTGGCTTCTTATAGGAAGGTAAGAGTTAGGAATTCTTTGGTCTTGGTCTTCGCTTAATTGAGGTTGGCTATGACTTATGTATCATGTATCTCTACATATTATAGCGATGATTGTCTCGACCCCGTGGATGTATATCAGTTGTCCAAACTACGTATATCGTGTATCCTTTATTAGACTAAGTTTATTCGTGATCTAATCCAGCCCGATCACAAAATAAATAAATAACTTCTCTCTCATCAACTTACAACTCAACCCAACCCAACCTTTTTATACTTTAACAATGACTCAATCCAACCCAAACTTCTAAATAAATAATTAATTTTTTTCTCATACACATACATCTATTATCGCCCAAAATGCCACCATTTTTTATTTAAAAATATTGTTCTTCGTCTTCTTGTGGTGATCGATTGGTATCAATCACCAATAGCTATAGTCTTATTCCTATCTCTGCGGCTATTTGTTATGAGTGTTTTACACACATCTGTGTTTACGCTTCTGCTGTTCTAACATGTCTTGTGCCGTTAGACCTAATATCTTTAGGCAACTACCGGTTTTTTTATAATTAAATATTTTACACCAATTATTACACTTAACATAAAATTGAAATTTTAATTTTCCGTCAAATTCATATATGTATGCTTTGTGTCATCGGGCAAGCTACTTTTGGCGGCTACTAGTATATGTATGTACATAATTTCATCGTCATTATTAATCATTAGGTCAAATATTTGGCAAGGATTTTGACTGCTTGGATATCTTCTAGGGTATGGTATTTGAGAGAACACAGTCAACAAATTCAAAGCTGGGACTACCTACATGCACCAAAATCTTGACCAAGATCATCAATCGGTCCAAATAATGTAGCTTGAATTTGTGTAGTTTCTAGGGCCTATATAATTTAGCTGTCTCACAATAATACCCCAAACGTTAGTGATGAAGTCCAACTGCCAAATTAAATTTTAGCTGCTGGCCAAAAACATCCAGTATCACATGAATGCAATTGAACGCACATTTACCAACAACAAGTTATTAGATTAATTGATGATATAATTATTCTAAATTAATCAAGAAGTTTTGAGAGTTCTTAAAAATGCAGTAGTATTAAATAATTTTTTGAAAAAACTTAGTTACCTCTCAAATATCATACTCTGTTCGAATTTATATTAATCGGTTTAGTGAATGTCCCGACAACTAGCAAGAACCAAAAAATTAAACTCACATTTTTGTTTTCTCAAAAGATAAAAAAAGTTCCGTGTTATTGACGTAGCAGAAATACTAATTATACACTTTGCGACCCACGAAAGTACAACTACAAAGAAACACAATAAAAAAAGAAGATAACAAAAATATATATTTTTGTGCACCTATAATATTTAAAGCCAAGAATTTTTCGACCTTTTTTAGAATTTTTCGTAAGTGAATTCACGTTTTTTACAATCTAGGCAAAAGTTCCTAGCCGGAAGCTGAAACTTTTGTGTTTATGTGAAGTGCATGTCTGTGGTCATTAATTGACCATCTTTTGTTTAAAGTCAAATCTAAGAGTGAAATTTACATAAAGTTGACCTCGGTCTTGTGGTTTGCTTGAAGCTTGAAGCAGGTCATAGAGAGACGCTGCCAACATGCAAATAACATTAACAAGCTAGGCCAGCCATCTCTGGAGTCGCAGGTAAATAAGATGCATGTCAAGCTATTTGTTTGAATGCTAAAAATACTAAATAGAAACCGTTGTGTTTGGAGCCTGATACTGACCCACTGGTGTTAATGGTTGGAGGTCAAAACGGTATTTTAGGAAAAGAAAATAAATCTCGTTGAACATTACTTTTTTGACAATGTTGAAAATTCCACGTCGCAAGTGGGATGAGCTAGTTTATAAGTATTGAAAATTTACCAACCCATTACCTTAAAGTTTTGAGTTGGATATGAAGATTCTAATATGGTATCAGAGCGGGTTGATCCTGTACCCATTGTTTGCTCGTACGACCTCCATTACCGCACGTTGGCGAAGTCAAAACCCCTGCAATCTTCGACCGATGGGTCTCGTTTGAGGAGACGTGTTGAGAATTCCACATCGGTTAGTGGAAGTGTAATGAGCTAGTTTATAAGTGTTGAAAATCCACAAACTCATTACTTTAAGGTTTTGAGTTAGATATGGAAATTCTAACATACAAAAGTTCTTCATCAAATTGTACCACGATTTATGGTACATTATATCATTATCGTTACTCATTGTACGTTGTATCATTACTTCTTGTATACTTCTTTGGCGTTTTCATCAATTGCAATATATATAGTTATAGTGAAAACTAGTAATAACTCCTGCAAAATGAGTTTTATTTTTATCATGCTCATACCAAAATGTTTATGAATTCGCGTTTTAAACATTGCCAACAAATACAATTCAGGATGTATTTCTTTACTGTCAAATTTTGGTATTTCGTTAGTCCTTTGTATCTTTTTTACGCACCTTAAATATTTTTTCGAAATAATAAAATGGCATCTACTTATAAAAAAAGGAATAATAAACATGGGTCTACAACTAAATTTTATACAAAAGATTTCCATGTCTGAAAACTCTGCTTTTTTTTTCTTCAGCTGGATAGAGGCACATGTGTGGTGTTGGGTAAGGAATTTGAGGCGAAAAGCAGTGAACTAAGGTAAAACTTGTTTCGCCTCAACGGTCACCCGTGTACATATTTCTTACTCTTCCTTTGAGTTTGTTTAGCCGTCGATTTCGTAGGAAATTGAAGGGAGAAGACCTACATGGGTTGGACTTTCAAGAATTACAACGCCTCGAAAATTCGGTCGAAAGAGGCTTAAAACGTGTTTTGGATATGAAGGTAATTTGTATAGGATTATGTGTTTGTTGTTTCAGATTTGGTAGGTGTTTCTTCAAGTTTTCTCACACTTCTCATGTGAAGTACGCATCCTAAGAATTCCTATTTCGTTTTCTTCGGAGCTCGCGTTTTCGACACGAGGCAGGCACACAATGCCTGTTGGTTTGTTCTAGTTTCATAATAATCAATACCTCTGCAATATCTGACATAGATTGTGTATGGTGCAATAGGTTGACAAATTTAAAAATGAGATAAATGCCCTCAAGGACAAGGTACGATGAATCCTTTTCATTGGGTTAGTGTGTTCATGACTTGCACTAGCACGTTAATGTTCACGAATGTGTTTACGAGTGCGCGTAAACACATTCGTGAACGCGCACACGCAGGAGTTTGTTGTCTCATATTTGTTCTTCCTCAGGGAGAAGCACTGAAGGAGGAGAACAAACGCTTAAAACAAGTAAGACGATCGAGTATAAGATATGAATCAATTTTGTTCTTGTACTCCATTCTTGTTAATCTGCTCTTACAACCCAGTTCGTATAATTTTTAATGCAGATGATGAACGATCATGAGGTGGTAACAAGGATACACAATGTTGAACAAGGCAATTGTTCCGAGTCGGCTACAACGAACAGCAGTGGCACAGTACATCCATATTCTTTTCTTAAATTGGGGTAGGTAACCTGACTCATGATACATAAACGGAGAGTAGTTGGTCCGGTTTATAAGTGAAGGAATTTCAGCTGCCGATAGTTTTAAGATTTTTGGTTAGATAAGGAGATCTGTTATCCAACTATCGTTTAGTGATGTGTTACAAAAGTTTGGTCCAAGTTAAAGCTGTTCAATTTTGTTACAGGTTACCGAATCCAGATTGATTATTAAGAATTGAGAGGTGTAGATTGGAGCAACCCAATGATCTGATGGCTGATATAGTATTATCTTATTTATATGGTTGAAATAAAGATGGTGGCATTCACCAAGAAAGATGGTGGCATTCTCCTAGGTGCCTTTGTTAGTCCAAGAATAATGCACCTCTAGCATTTTTATTACTCGATTATGATTTTTGTAATTTTTGGTGAAAAGTTACAACTTCATGTGTTAAATGAGCAAGTTCGAGAATAATGAATTGAATAATGTAATTCTTAAAGGATTTGGGACCTAGTTTCACAAGTTGTTGGCTCCTATTATTAAGCTGACTCGTCCTTCAACTCACTGCTAATATTGACATGAGACTTCAGACTGTTCTTCTTTTTAAACATATGCTATTTAGAGTCCGACCCTATTTTATTGACGGACCTCTCAATAATGTTTCTTAGGTTTAAAGGCTTAATTCTAATATATTCTTAAGTGAATCAAAAATTCTTACCACTCCCATCAACTACTATTTGTAGGTTTAGACTGTTCCTTTCTGGTTTATTTCTTGATGTTTTGATTGATGCATATATTTTCTCTTTCGGAGAATTTTAGAAGTAAGTAAGAATAAATGTGAGACCAATTCATTAGAATCAATACTTAGAGGTGTCCGTTGTTGAACATAATGCATTAGAATGTCCACTATAGTTCGATTTGGTCGTACTAGAAGTCTCGAGTTGAAGTTTAAAAAATACAACTAGATTAAAATTTGGTAGGGAAAGTTTTGCACCATATAAGATTATGCTCAATTTAAATTTAGATTATTCGGGTCGATATAAATTTCTTTGATCCTAATAGGCCGTTATTTATCGGATCTGATTTGGTCTTTACCGTTATGTTCGCGCTAAAGAATAGCTCCATAAGACAACCAAGTGTCCTAAAGCCATTGAACCACGCTTTCTCCCCCAAGCCTCTTCATCTTCCCCTCACAAACCCACCTCACCTCACCTCACCTCACCTCACGTACGTTATTGCCTCTTGTCTCGCTTTAACCCTTTCTCTCTCTTCTTTCCAACGAAGAAGGTTTCCTTTTTGCTGTTTCGTGGACAAAGTAAGATTCTAGCGCCATGGATGAAGAGTACGACGTGATAGTCCTCGGGACAGGTCTCAAGGAATGCATCCTCAGTGGCCTCCTCTCTGTTGATGGCCTCAAAGTATGACCATTTCCCTTTCTATGTTTTTTTTTCTAATCTCTCGTATTCAGGGTCGAACGGCTAGATCCAATTCCCTTTTACCCGTAAAAAGGAAAAAGAATTTTACATTATTCATTTCGAGAAAGGAGTGTTAGGAAAATTCTATTGATTATAATTTTCTGCCGATCTCTAGAAAAATATGTGTCTTATCCAGAGTCGAACGGCTAGATCCAATTCCCTTTTCTATGCAGAAAGGAAGATTAATTTCACGTTATTCATTTCGGGAAAGGAGGGTTAGAAAAATTCTATCATTTGCAACTTTCTGCCAACCTCCTGAAAAATATATTTTTCGGATCTCATTTAGAAGACGGTTTGCCAAGGGTGTTCCATTAGTTGTCCACGTCTAATTTTAACTTTTACAACAATTATCTAGTGACGTCAAAACTTGGGACAGATTCAATTACTTATGAAACATGGAATTTATTCAGATTCTACTCTTTTGGATCCGATTTGGAAACAGGTATTGCATATGGACAGGAATGACTATTATGGAGGAGAATCCACCTCTCTTAATCTCAACCAGGTACTAATCAAAAAAATGAAAAATACTTGCTGTTGTTTTTACATAAAGTAATTTTCTACCATAGTTTAAGAGAGAATATTTTCCGGAGAAACAAATGGGGTCTGGTTCTACTTTGTGTTTGTGTTCTCTAATTTCTGCAATCTTTCTTTTGTTGCTCCTAGCTATGGAAGCGGTTCAGGGGAGACGACGCACCACCGGAGAGTCTCGGATCGAGCAAAGAGTACAATGTGGACATGATACCAAAGGTACATACATGTTCATTTGCTATGTGCTTAAGTCAATTGATCAGCTTCGAAGAACACCGATGTTATGTTTCGATCACAGTTCATGATATTGTTTGTGATCAGTTCCTATTGTCTTTTTGCAGTTCATTATCGCAAATGGCGGTCTGGTTCGGGTTCTGATTCACACAGATGTGACAAAGTACCTTAATTTCAAAGCTGTTGATGGCAGCTTTGTGTACAACAAAGGAAAGGTATGTTCAATCTGATGTTTGATTTGATCATTTGGTAATGATTCTCTTTCGGTTTAACACGAAAAGGGGCGGAAGGAGATCGTTGAAGCGTTATGGCGCGAACGTTTGTGTATCTCATTGGCAGATATACAAGGTTCCAGCAACTGATGTTGAGGCACTGAAATCACCACTGATGGGACTGTTTGAGAAGCGGCGAGCTCGGAAGTTCTTCATCTATGTGCAGGACTACGACGAGAATGATCCGAAATCCCATGAAGGACTCGACTTGAACAAAGTTACAGCAAGAGAAGTCATCTCGTATGATTCTTGCCCATTGCTTCTCTGTACATTAGTACTTCTAGCTCTGAATTTTCCTTTCTGCAGAAAATATGGTCTAGAGGATGATACAATCGACTTTATCGGCCACGCATTGGCGCTTCACCAAAATGATAGCTACTTGGATCAACCCGCTCTAGACTTCGTTATGAGGGCGAAGGTACACCTCCCTTATCCTTCTTCTTATGCCACATTTCCTCGGATTGACATTTTGTACATTGTACAGCTCTACGCAGAGTCTTTGGCGCGTTTTCAAGGGGGATCGCCTTATATCTATCCACTCTACGGGCTTGGAGAATTGCCTCAGGTCTGGCTTTATCCTCAACACCACTGATGTAATTCGTGGACCCGATATAAATTCGCTTTGACGTTCTTTTTGCATGCCCTTTCGCAGTCATTTGCACGACTAAGTGCAGTTTATGGTGGAACCTACATGCTCAACAAGCCAGAATGCAAGGTACATTCTCTTGATCTGGATGTCTGAAACTCGAAAAGATGCTGCTCGCCTGCCTCTGCTGCCCTGCTTAATCCCACTTGATGTCAGGTTGAAGTCGACGATGACGGGAAAGTCATTGGTGTGACATCTGAAGGAGAGACTGCAAAATGCAAGAAAGTTGTGTGTGATCCGTCCTATTTACCTGACAAGGTAAAGTAGCAACCTCCGAGATGAATTCGAGCAGCTCGAGGAGCCTTTCTTCTATGTCTTGAAGTGTTCTGTTTTGGATGATGAGAATTATATATGGTTGAACAAAACAGGTTCAGAAGGTGGGGAAAGTTGCTCGGGCAATATGCATAATGAGCCATCCAATTCCGGACACCAGCGACTCCCACTCTGTGCAGGTTATTCTGCCTCAGAAGCAACTCGGTCGTAAATCCGACATGTAAGATCTTCATGAGTGCATTTTAACCGCAACCTTACAGTCAACTGCACTCGTCAGCACGGTGCTGAGGAAAACCGTAGTCAGATTGCAGATAAAACACTTGCAGGATGCAACCTGATCATATTATTCCACGGTCACTGCTGCAGGTACCTCTTCTGCTGTTCTTATGCTCACAATGTGGCTCCGAAAGGGAAGTTCATCGCCTTCGTCTCAACGGAGGCTGAGACCGACGATCCGGAGGCCGAATTGAAGCCAGGAGTCGCCCTACTCGGTCCGGTTGACGAGATATTCTACGACACATACGATAGATACGAACCAATAAATAGTCCTGAATCTGAGAACTGCTTCATTTCCACTGTAAGTACCAAATGCATTGACTTCTCCTCTGTTAAAGTTCTAAGTTGTTTAACAATTTTTTTACCTTTATTGTCAGAGCTATGATGCGTCTACGCATTTCGAGAGCACGGTAGATGATGTTCTAAAAATGTACAGTATGATCACCGGAAAGGTAATTCAGCGCCCTTCTGTTTTAAAACGAATTTTTTCGATAATATCTTTTTCGGCCATAAAATTTAAACCTAAGATTTTCTCAGGGAAATCCAAACTCCCATTGATTATTCTGTTTTTCTTTAAGCATCTGAAAAGGTAGAACTTTCTGGCTTCCCTTTGTTTAGAGTTTTGGAACTCCAAGCAATTATTGCGGTGAAATCTTGTTTACCGGAATAATTATATTTTACCGCGGGAAAAATTATTTACTACATTAGGAGCAATTTACTGCAGTATTATTTATCACCAAAACAAACTTTACACTCCAGTAAATATTTTTACTTGTTAATTTAATAATTTACAATCAATTATTATTCTCTAACCGAGTTAATTAACGATCTTTTGACCACCAATTTAACCGTCTTTTTTTTAGACACAGTTTTTAACAAAAATCTGATTTTTATAAAGTAATTTACTTCAGAAAAATAAAATATACTGAAAATTGATCCGCTGGTTCTTGTGTTTCAGAATCTTGATCTTTCGGTGGACCTGAGTGCCGCAAGTGCAGCGGAAGAATAAAGCTTCGGAGGAAGAAAGCTTCTATTTCATGTCATTTTTCTTTTTCTAAATTTTCAAGGATTTGTTGTTTATTCAGACGCTACCATTTTTTACTCTCCAATATTCATCTCTGAATATCTTTTCCTTAATCTTTTATAAGAAATATTTTTTCTTGGCCTGACGTTTTGTAATATCGATAATTCAACTACATTGGTTCTTAGTTATTTTATTCGCATGTGGTAAGGATTCGCGATTCGGGATTAGAGTTGGGAATGAATAGTAGGATTTGTATGACTCAAAATTTTATCATTCTTATATTTATCCTTTTTAAAATATACTTTAAGACCGAGATCATTAGCTATTATACATATTGCGAATTCGTGTTATTTTCTTAAAAAAATTAAAATAAAATATATATATTTCCAATGAGTGCGATCAATAAAAGCTAACTCGGTTCACAATAATGTAGCAATTTAAATGTGTTATATATCTTAGAAACAAATTTATTCAACCAAGTGAAACCACTCCAAAAATATCACTTATAGAGACAAAGTGGATCGTTTGATTAAAACGTAGTCAAATTATCAAGTAACTAACGTAAAAAGAAACCAATTTGTTAAACAAGAAGCAACCAAATTAGAGGAGAACGAATATAGTGCGTATTTTTATTGTGTTCCGGATGGTTTAGAAGAAGATCTGAGTCGTTCATTGGCTTAACTTAACGAGCGCTCAGATCCAATGGTGGGCGTCCATCGGTCATTTAGACGAATCGGGTTTGAGAGTTGGTACGTTCATCTTGCGAACCGTCTGAAATTCGTTTGGACTTGGAGCAGGTCATTCAACTGAATTTTTTGACTTGGACAACTTGATCTGACCATATTTTATTTGAAATCAACATAAAATTAAATAAAAATTTGGTCCGACCAATAATTCAACCGGTTGACCCAGAGACCGGGAGAAATCCCAGATCGATCTCCGGGTCGATTTTTAAAACATTGGTTTCGGATTTCCCCCTCAAACAAAACCTCAACTCCCTTTCAAATTTCAATTCCCTTTCCTATTTAGGAAAAAAAACAGAAGAAACACAAAAAGGTCAAAGTAAACACAGGAGGCAAGCGAAGCGATATCTGTGGCGATGGCTCGGCGGGAGTACAGCGTGTTCGAGTTCGGGGAGGAGGACGCGCGGGTGGAGAAGGAGTCGGAGATGCTCCTCGGCCGCTTCGCCCGTCCTCGCCACTCCTGCGCCGCCGGTGATCATCTTCGCCGGAGCGGACGCCGGGATTTTGAAAGCTCCTCTTCTTCTCCCGTTACCAAGTACAAATTCCTTGAGTGCTGTACGCTTCTAATTTCCCGATTTTCTTTTATTTAAATATTATTTCTCCCTTTTCTAGGTTATAATAGAAACGAGGAGCTAGCCGGTATTAGTATTTATAGTCTATATATACTTGTTTGCAATTTAATTAGGAAAATGAATTCTTATGCTCGGTTCCAAAAAAGTTAGGAATTCATTTCATTTAAAAAATGAATTCCATTAGAAGTTCATCGATAAATGAAATTCTGAAACACTCCATAAGAATTCTTAATTCATTTGCGAAAAAAGTGAAATTCCTAGCAATGAAATTTGCTCCATTCAGACAACTTAATTAAGTGAGATTTTCAAATGAATTCCATGATCTAGATAAACACGAGCATTTGCGGATTTGGAAATCAATTCCTTTATTTTTGTGCCAATCCGAACATGAAGATGTGATTTTGCATGTGGTATTTTTGTTCTTCACTTTCCCGTTTATCAATTTGTAGTTGTTAGACGTCCAGTGGACCGTGAAAGGGCAACTTTATGTGAACCTATTGTTGTTGATGTTGATGATGATGAGCTAGAGGATGTTGCGTCCGGAGGTGAGTTATTCATTTTTCTTTTTGTATTATTTTCCTCTGCTTCCATGATCCAGTTGCTACTTGTTTAGGCCGAGACTGCGAGGATGTAAATTCAACCCCCGTTTGTATTCCACGAGACAACCATACGCCAAGGAGTGATGGCGATGTTATTGTGTTGTCCAGCTCACTGAAATCTGAGGTACTTCTAGTTCAGTTCTCTGTTATGTGCTTACTTAATTTGGCAAGTTAGTTGTCCTTTTGTTGCTTTTCTTTTTTTTCTAAGCAAGGGGTTCTTTATGCTGAAAACTTTTCTGGCTGTCAAAGTGATGGACTTGGCATAATGCTGTAAGCAGCATATGCATTTGGCCTTCTTCCATCTTCGTGATTTTGTCTTTATGATCTTTTTTTATGGAAGAACTTTTTATAGCATAATAATTGATGACGGTCCTTAATCTATTTTTTGTTAGAATGAGCGTGGCAATGCAGATTCAAAGTTGGGTCACATGGATGAAATAACAATTTCACCATCCTCTGTATCGACTTCTGCAGTGAGTGAAGGTGATTTACAGCAGCTGAATGCTTTACTCGAGTTTATGATTTGAACAATGTTGTTTGTTATTTGATCTGGTTTTGTTTCTACAGGTTCATGTCAGGAACAAGCCTCTCGATCTCTTTCAGTTGGACATGAAATTGTAGGAATCCGTATTCATTTCTTTTCCATTGTAGTCAACCATACTTAACAATTTACATAATGCTCCTCCAATTTACTGCCACTAATTTTTTTTAAGAAACAATATTGTTGTTATAATAAAATGCCTTTACATAAAATTAGCAATTCCATTATTATTTAGAAGTTGTCTGCAGAATATTTTCTATAGAGCCGTTAGTGCTTGAAACTTGTCATGGGGGACTATCGATGATAATTGCTAGCTATTTCTCATAAGCAGACTTTCTCGTCATTGCCTGCTCTCAGTTCTGATTGGGGTATTGAGAAATTTCAGGTGGGCCTCATGAAGCTATAAATAGTTCACTGGTTAAGAAGAAATAATTTTGGACCAACTTTTGACAATAGTTTTATTGGAAATTATTTTTTGTTCTCTTACTTGAAGATGGTGATGTCAATAAAAGCTGAATGACTGGAGAATAGTTTTAAGCAGTGTGTCTATGAGGTCTCCTCTATTCCTGCTAGGACTGTAGGTATCACTTAATTTTAGTCTAAAATGTTTGATCATTCAGACCATGTTTATTTGCAGGATCATCAGAACAACAGAGTTGTGGTTTTTCCTGATTTCTTCTTTTATCATGGTGTATATTGTACACAGTCCCGTTTATCATTCTTTAGTAGCTGTATTCAAGTTCAGGGTTCTTGTATTAATGGAACCAAAAGAACATTTGATGCGAAGTGGGTTATAGATGATATCGTTCAAATTGAGTTTGAATGGTGTGCAAGGGTTAGTTTCACAATCACTTATGTCTTCCTTTTGCACTTCAGGGACTGTTTCTTCCCTAATGTCTCATCCACACCATGCAGGTTGATACTGCTCTGGTGTTTTTGCATTTTAAATCAAAGGTTTCTGAGGAGGGATCTGGAAGTGAAAATGAAACTTCAGGTTTGTGTATGCCTACTGAGCAACATAGTGATGCCTTATTGTGTGGTATTTATCTTCATTGACCAATAGCAGCAAGATTTGCAGTATGTGTTTTTCTATTGGTTGTTTATCTCCCAGATTTTTCCCCTGTCACAAGCAATTTCTAAAAAGGATTACACCGATGATTTTCATCCATTAAATTCTGAACTTTTTATGTTAGACTGATTAGTAGTACTACCATTGCATGGAGAATTACCAGGAACTACAACTGCATCGAAACTTTTAAAATGCTTAGCTGAACAACTTGGTTATTTGTTAACAATGATCTTCTACCATTTTTAAATTGTCTAATTTTGCATACTTTTGTAAGGCCAGACAATTCTAGGCTAACTTTGTTTTGTTCATTTAGGACATAAGCCTAACTCAGCTAATAGATCGGGTAAAATGTTCGTAGTATATGGATACTTTTATGATGAAATTGCATGCAGAGAAGTTACTCTTTTTGATTCTCCTATTTTCCCTCTTAGCACCGTATGCATGGGAAATGATGTGTTAATGCATAGAAATTTGACGTATTAATGCTTCTGCTCGATATTCTGCAGGTATGGATAAGCTGAAATTCTCAGTTCATGATCCTTCCTGGTTTCAAGGACTTGAAGCTATCAAGTCATTGCATGTGAGATATAAAAATGTGTGGATAGAAACACTGGGGTGAGTTTGTTGGTCACTGATGCCCGCTTTGCTATTTTTTTTAAATTTAACTTGCTCTGTCTTTGTCTTCTATGCTTTCATTCCACTAGGTTGCCTGGTACCTATCGGTTTTCTAGGTGAATCTGATTTTGATATGTCAATGTTATCATGCGTGTTAACAACTTTTCTCCATTTGATTAAAGAAATGTTAGTCATGAACATCAGGTTTTCAATTACAGTAATAATCTAATCTATGTTTCAAATTTACTTGGTGGAAAAATCAAGAAATAGCCGACTAACATCAGCATTGATTGCGTTTCGATTTAATTGATTATGAAGAAAATTTTGTCTGTTACAGCATTGACAAGTACACCAGAGAATGTGACTCACTGTCCAGCTACAACATTGCAGTCTTGGAGCCTTACTTAGCCATGCAAGTAAAATGGATGTACTACCTTGGACTTCTTCAGTAATTTTGGTTTTCTTTCATGATTTCATATGTTCGATAACTGGGTCATTTGTGCGTTATTTAACGTGGTATCTATGCTGACTGAAAGTTTTTCTGTTGGGTTTGTATTTGATTTCTCTGGATTGGATTTCTGTGTTTCAGTGACGATAAGACCTTTAAAGATGTCATTTATCCAGAAGGAGACCCTGATGCTGTTGTCATTGGCCATAAGGACGCGGAACTTCTTAAGCCTGAGAGATTTGTCAATGATACTGTAATTGACTTCTATATTAAGTGAGATCCCTTCTCTTTTCGATCTAGTTTTATCATCAGCTTTCATTTGCGTCGGTTGGTGTCAACAAGAAACCTTTCTGTGTTGTGCTATTTGGTTCAATCTAAAATCTGGAAAAGCAGCAGATTTCTGAAAGAGGCTATTATTGCAATCAGTTAGCTAGCCGAAGCTGTATAATATAAACCTGAATCAGGTTTCTCTCTTCTACAGTTCTACTTGAAAAAATAATTATCAAGTCTCAAATTGTATTTTTGCTAAATACCAAGTATCATATTGCGACTTTGATAATTAATTTCAATACCCTCTTAATATAACCTGTTAAGAAATATGAATAGTATGTCAAGCTAAATGTGTTTAATTCATTCACAGATATTTAAAGAATGAGATTTCACCCGCTCAGCAGCATAGGTTCCAATTTTTCAACAGCTTTTTCTTCCGAAAGCTTGTTGATTTAGACAAGGACCAATCTCGTGCTTGTGAAAGTAGGGCTGTATTTTTACGCGTTCGTAAGTGGACCAAGAATATAAATCTTTTTGAGAAAGATTACATCTTCATTCCTGTGAACTACAGGTGATTATCAGAACTAACAGTTGTTTGTTCATGTCTTATGAAAGCAACCTTAAAACACTTGCTGACATAGAATATAAATGATGTCGCAGCCTCCATTGGAGTTTGATAGTCATTTGTCATCTCGGTGACGTTGTGAACCTCCGAGGCAAGGCATTATTGCATGCACTATTTGGTTAGTCTGTGGCAATAAGCGATTTTCATGTTAGTTTCTTGTTATGTTACTTTGCTCAGAGGATGGAACTTATACACCAAGTCGCACACCGTGCATCTTGCATATGGATTCTATGAGAGGTAGTCATCGGGGCCTTCAGAATCTCATCAAGAGGTATTCTAATTGGTGACATTTATCTTTATGTTACTGCTCTTCTGACATTAAACATATGTTTGATCAAACTTCGTAATTTTTTGGTCAGTCATTAGACTTTCAGACAAATTTTCTGATAACCAGTGACCATCGACAAATCTCATTACTATTGTTCCTAGGTTCTTAAACATTAAAATGTTAGCTCCTGCTTATAAGAGCCCATCAGTCCTCGAGATTTCATCTGTAAATGAATACCATGAAAAATTTTCCGGTTCAGTTACATATTTTTGTGTATGATTCTTGCCAACAATAGTCTCTCTTTTCTAATTTGAGATGCCAGCTACCTTTATGAAGAATGGAAGGAGAGGCATAATGCGACTGATAATGTTTTTTCTTCAAAATTCGCAAACTTGAGCTTCATACCGCTTGAGGTATTTCCTCCTTTTCATTTGTTCTTTCTCTGCTGTAAGGAATTTTCATTATATCATTCTATCTGGATATTATGATAGTATACCTCAATGGTTTAATCAGAATCTGTTTTTTGTTGATATATAGATAAAATAATGGCTTCTTTATGGTTTTTTGCTCAAAGAAGTTCTTTACATTTTGGCTTCATATGCTAATTTTCAGTTTAAGTTGTGTATAACTACTGCAGATGGATTCTATAAAAAAACTTCTGCGGATGAAAAATCCTGATGCGTTTTACAGATAGACTAGACTAGTGCGATGAAGAAACCAATGTGTAATTAAAGTTTGAATAACAGATGGAGAATGCTGATTCTTATACCCATAAACTAGACATGTTTGGGATTTTGTGATCCTGTTATTATTTGGAAGTTTGTATACCTGTTATCTTTTCTACGACCAACTTGCCATTAGCTGAACTTTTTTAGCTTTGGTTTCTGTTCCAGCTTCCCCAACAAGAAAATTGCTTTGATTGTGGCCTCTTCTTGCTCCACTATGTAGAGCGATTTCTTGATGAGGCTCCAATTGATTTCAGCCATTTCGTATTATCAAAGTCATCATCTACCTTTGTAAGTTGGTAATTTTTATCCATCTTTTTGTATAAGGGTGTCTTAGGGTTGCTCTACTTCAGATGTTGTGCTGCTTACTGATTCCATGAGCAGATTACTTTTTTCTTCTTGCATATGCACTTGGCAGAAATAGACGATGGTCATGACTGATAGTAGGATCTAATGCATCTCTATCCATTTATGAGGTTTAATTTGTTTGAATTCCTTTAACCACTTCTGGAATCCTGCGCATATATTATGTTTAAAGGATTCTTAGAGTTGACAGTGTTAGGTGGTTGAAAATGGCTTATAATCTATAGAAGTAATACTTCTCCAGGGATTGCAAGCATTTCTGACTTTAACTTACTGTCTTTGTGCTTATGTGTGCTTTAATGGCTGTAAC
Source organism: Hypericum androsaemum (assembly GCA_963995505.1). Taxonomy (NCBI): domain Eukaryota; kingdom Viridiplantae; phylum Streptophyta; class Magnoliopsida; order Malpighiales; family Hypericaceae; genus Hypericum; species Hypericum androsaemum. The sequence continues at coordinate 5,356,903 of OZ023192.1, read as the reverse complement.
GTATAAATGTCCTTGTTTCTCGTGTTCCAGATATATGATTCTTCCCTGGCATTCCTAAAGAAGCTAGATCTTACATTTTTTTGTAAAGAAAATGCAAAAGTTCTTTGCACGCCGAATCTTGTCTCTTCTCTTTTTTGTTTTTGATTTTGGCACCGGCAGATTTCAGCAATTCGACTGCATTAGCTGTTGAGTAGGTTCATGTGATGGTACTTGACTGAAAATTAGTTTTCTTGACCAGCTTTGCAGAGATTGGTTCCTGCCTAAGGAAGCTTCTCTGAAACGAGCTCACATCCTGAGATTAATACTCATGCTGTCTGAAAGTCAGTTCAAGGATCAATCAACGAGCTCAGCAAAAATATCTCTGTGTTCGAAAATTCATGCTACCAATAAGTTCGAAGCTGAAACGCAGTTCACTGATGATATATATAGTTCACCAAAAGCTAGTCGCTGTTATTCCACCCATCGTAAAACTGTACTTTGTCCAGGATTATCACCATTACCAGTCCTTCCTTCGAGATGCTTAGAACAAGATGAAGCGTCAAAACTTAGGAGCACAGAGTTGCTGGAACCAGGAACTAGTGTCAGGTCAATTTACCGAAACCGAGGAGCACATAATTGTAGAAGGAACTTGTCCCCGGTACAGGTAGTAGATTTTGCTTCTCATTTTTTATCTTTTCCTTTCAAGTTTTTTCATAAAGCTGTTCTTGTTTATCGAGTGGTGCATAAAGCTTAGAAAACATGGTCTTTTTATTTTGGCATTCATCTTTCCCTTGAAATGTACTTCTGGCGTTTCTGTTGGTAAGTTGGATACTGTGTCTTTTTTTCTTCCAAAAAAGCTGGATAATGCCATTGTAAGTGTGAGCTGTCTGACTCCCTTCGGTCAATTGTTATGGAGTGAAATTTCTATTTACAATCATAAATCATGCAATATCTTACGAGGGCCAATAATGTGTGGCCAGTTTTGAGCTCATATTTTAGTTTGCCTTTGGATTTGCTTGAATGACTAACAGATGTACGTTTGTTATTTGGATGATTACAGGAAAACGAAGCAAGCGAGGAGCCACTTTCGGGAAAAGTTGATGAATCGTTGGCGAAGTTCGTTCGTACAGGACCACGTAAATATTATCCAATCGACTCTCCTAAGTCGCCAGAGGTTGAGTTAGTTGACGATGATCTGCAGGCAGATTGTTGGGAACTCCTTGATGCAAAAGAAGTAGTCCACCATGTATCATCGTCAACTGCTTCAGAAGACCTCTCATCATGTGTTGTGGAAGACTCCGAGGAAGTTGATAGTTTGCACAATCTCGATGATGGTGACGCTAACAACCTCCCAATTCATCTTGTCCGTGTTTCCTCAGCTCCAAATACTGATAGCAAAAGTACCTTTCCAGATGCAGCAAGAACTCGGACACGAGAATCAGCGTGTCCGATTGTTAGAAAACAGAGAGCTCATATCAGTTTAAGACTAGCAGCTGAAGAATGATCTCTGGAAATGTTCAGATTGACTAACCGTGGCATAGAAGCAATTTGGTTTAGGAAATAGAAATGTTTCACCTAGAGTTAGTATGTGCCACTATCAAACAGTGATTTGTCATTTCTAAGCTCTCCTGAGTTGGAAATAATTAATACCGAAAATTTCTCAAATCTCAACCATATGATTAAAACCACGCACGTCTTCTCCCATCCAACGGTTTGGATCGCAATTTGGGCACCTATCCATGTCGTTTGCTACTATGATAACCTCGTGGTTGTTGATTACTAATATAATTACTCATTCTTGTCACGTATAGGTGCCCAACTAACTATAACTGAAAAAAAAGACAACTAATTACATCCACATCATAACTTCATAGAAACTTTCTAGTAGTTTCCCCTCTGTTCGCTGTACAAAATGTAAATTAGGGAATAAAAATTCTTCTGAAGGATAATTTAATTGGGACCATCTATCTGTAAGCTAAATCCAAGCAACAAAACGAAGACCAAATTGAAGACAACCTAGGGACCAAAGACAGACAGTTGGGAATGTTGCATCAAATTTCGACTTGAGCAATGCTCAGATATCAGAACATAGCTAACTTTACCTACCAATATACCTCAGGATTATTACATAGTAAATACCGAATTTTAGGACAGCTAAACTATGTGGACTCTTGAGCATCTTAGTATATATACACACGAAACTCATAGTTCTAAGAATCAATCTCAAACTTACCAAGAACCCTAGAAAAAAATGCATAGCCCAAAGAAGCTTGTTAAGATGGCCAGGAGATGGAGAGAGTTGGTAGTCGCAAATAGACAGAGAATCCCTCTCAGAAGATTGTCAAAGAACTATGACGATTCTAGCAGCAGTCCGATAGGCTGTTTCGTTGTTTATACCGTTGATAGGAAGCGTTTCGCCATCCCAATATCGTATCATTGCAATGGCATTGTTAGAGAGTTGTTCAGGCTCTCCGAAGAAGCGTATGGACTGCCAAGTGAAGGGCCTATCAAGTTTCCATGTGATGCTGTGTTCTTGGAGTACATAATCTCAATTATAGAAAAAGGGTTGTCTCTTAGAATGGAACAAGCATTGGTTAGTTCCATCCGAGATAGCTCACGAACCGAGTCAGCTTCACTATTTTCAGGACATCAAGGACATCGATCATTTGTATTTGCGTATTGAGTTCACGTGATTTGTAAATTGTGGTCAGTAATTGAATTTTAAGGTTGCTATATCATTCATCTATTGAGTTTTGTCTTTCAATATGAGTTCATCAATCCTTCATTGGATTTTCGATCGAGCAACAATAGTCCGTGGGATCAACTCTGTTATGTGGGGGCTCTCGTACCAGTGACGAAACAGGAAGAGTCCAAGTTCAATTACATTGCAGCTTAGCGTTTCCTAATAGTAGTTGATTTCCTATTCGTAGAAGTAGTTGTTTTTCCTATTCAATATTTCCTTTCATATTCAGATTAAGAATGGTGTTGGCTATATAATGCCCACCTCCGTAGGTTTGATGGTATCAAGCAATACAAACAATCTTTCCCTTACCTCTCTCTCTCTCTCATCTCCCTCACCCCTGCTCTTAGGCATTTTAGGTTGCCACAACGGCGCCTGGACGTGGTCGAAAGGATCGATCCACCTCTTCTCACAGCTACAATCTTTGTAGCACCACAACTCCCATCAACTTGGTATCAGAGCCGACTCCGTCGACACCGCCAGCACCGATGACCAACTCCGGCGACGAAGGTAAGGTGAATCCCTACGCCCAGTTTAAAGACTTCCTGGAAGGGATGCGCCAAGAAGCAAGAGAGCAGCAAGCGGAGACACGCTAGCAGATGGACAGCGTGTTGCTCTGACTCGCCGCTCTAGAGAGACGGCTCGACGATGGCCAGAGTAGTGATTCCTGTTAGTCAGGACTCTTGCCGATGCCAAACCCTACCCAAGCTCCGCCGAGGACAACCGCGTTACCCGCGGCTCATCGGAATCACGAACCTACACCGTCGTCTGGACGGGAGCAGCGACAAGGTGCGTATCCACCACCCCCTCACAGGGAACCCTCACGACAGCTACCATACGATAGAGAACCCGCGTTCTGGAAACCCTAGGCCCACGCCTTACCGTTCGCACTCATCTGAGCAATTCCCACTAGAAGAAACAGCGAAAGAAGAAGAGCATGTTGTTACTGGGGCTGGTTCGACAAGAGGGGAAGCACCGCGTTATCATAAGTTGGAATTTCCAACTTATAACGGCAAGGAAGACCCTCTGACACGGCTGAACCGTTGCGAACAATTCTTCCGAGGCCAACGTATACTCGACAACGAAAAGGTTTGATTGGCATCGTATCATCTTACCGGGACCGTACAACAATGGTACTATCAGCTTAAACAAGATTACGGTGAGCCCTCGCGGGCTACCTTTGTTGATCTTTGCCACCAGCGCTTCGGACCACTAATCCGAAACAACCACATGGATGAACTAGCGCGACTACAGTTCCTGGGTACTGTGGAACAATACCAGGACAAATTCCTGGCCTTGATGTGCAGGGTCAAGAACTTAGAACCGCAACACCAGATAGAGCTATTTACCGCCGGACTGCCCAGTCAACTTCAGGTCGACGTTGAGCTCCTCAAACCAATGGATCTTCAGGATGCAACGAGTTTGGCCCGAGCGTACGAGCAAAAGATGCTTCATGAGAACCAACCATCAAGGTCGAATGCAAGAGGTTCCAACTAGACTCGTAACTCGACCCCAATTACGGTCGGTCCAAATACACCAAAGTCCGCAGGGACCTCAAATACCGCTGCTCCTTTTCGCTTACGCCCGCCTCTCACCCGCTGAACTGGAAGAAAGAAGAAAGCAAGGCTTATGCTATAATTGTGATGAACAGTTTGTTCGCGGACATCGATGCCAATGACTCACGGACATTGAGTCCTACGTTGATACAGAGGACCACGAAAACTCAATCACGGAAGACCTTGACGCATCCGACCTCCCGATTGTGTCTATTCACGCAATCACCGGAATCAAAGCAGGAGATACGATGCAATTAAAGATTTCAATCAGTTTTGAATAGTTCATGGCATTACTTGACTCGGGTTCCATGCATCACTTCCTCGGGGAAGGAGTCGCGGGTCGTGCTTGATTGATTATTGAGCCCCGACATGATCTTAAGGTGGTCGTCGCCAACTGAGATAAGGTAGTCGGTGGAGGTTTCTGTCGTAATGTACCTATGCGCATAGGGGATAAAGAATTTTTGGTGGACTGTTACACAATTCCCCTCGGCGGATATGATGTGGTACTCGGTATTCAATGGCTGCGTGCCCTAGGGTCAATCTTGTGGAATTTTGAAGACCTCCGCATGACTCTCTATCGCGCAGGCCAACAAATAAGATGGACATGTATAGCAGTGCCATCATTCAGTATTCACACAATCCAAGGGCTGGATAACTCCCTACTTGACTCTCTGCTCGCAGAGTTTACCGAGATCTTCATTGCGAGTACAGGCCTCCCTCCTCCACGGTCTTGAGACCATCGGATTCAGCTACTACTACCAGAGACCGCCCCAGTGGCAGTACGGCCGTACCGGTACCCACAATTACAAAAAGATGAGTTGGAAAGGTAATGTGAGGATATGCTCTGCTAGAGCACTATTTGGGAAAGCAATTCAGAGTTTTCTTCCCCAGTGCTATTGGTGAAGAAACAAGATGTATCTTGGCAGTTTTGCATCGACTACTAGGCACTCAATGCACAAATAGTTAAGAACAAGTTTTTCATTCCAGTGATGGATGAGCTGTTAGATGAGCTCCATGGTGCACGCTTCTTTACAAAGCTAGATTTATGCTCCAGGTACCACCAAGTTCGAATGCATCCAGATGATATCAAGAAGATGGCCTTCCGCACGCATCACAGCCATTTTGAGTTCCTCGTAATACCGTTTGGCCTCACCAATGCGCCGGCCACCTTTCAGTCCCTCATGAACAATCTCTTACGGCCATTCCTCCACCGCTTCGTTCTAGTCTTCTTTGACGATATCCTGATCTACAGCCCGTCCTGGTCTGAGCATCTACAATATGTTCGGTTAGTGTTCTCTTTGATGCAACAACATCAACTATTCCTTAAGAGATCGAAGTGTGTTTTTGAGTCATCTTCGGTCGCGTATTTGGGCCATGTCATCTCGATCGCAGGTGTCGCAATGAATCAAGACAAGGTCCAGTCAATCACGACTTGGCCCGCACCGCATTCCACGCGAGGACTATAAGGGTTCCTTGGTCTGGATGGTTACTATCGTAAGTTTATCAAAGACTTCAGGATCAATGCTGCTTCGCTCACAAAGTTACTATAGAAGGAAGCTTTTTGCTAGTCCGAAGAGGCCGACCAGGCATTTGTGGCCCTCAAAATAGCTCTCTCCACCAGACCGGTTCTACAACTTCCCAATTTTGCCAGACCTTTCATCATCGAATGCGATGCGTCAGGCATTGGTTTTGGAGCTGTTCTACATCAAGGTGAAGGTCCCCTCGCCTTCTTCAGTAAACCCATAGCCGCTCGCTATATGAAGTTAGCTGCCTATGAGCGCGAGCTTATTGGGTTGGTTCAAGCTGTCTGTCACTGGTGACCCTACCTATGGGAAATACGTTTACTGTACGTACTGACCATTAGAGTTTGAAGTTCCTATTAGATCAGCACCTTTCGACTATTCCACAACACTAATGGGTTAGCAAGCTCTTCGGGTATGATTTTACGGTGGAGTTTCGACCAGGCCGCCTCAATGTAGTGGCCGATGCATTGTCTCGTTGAGATGTTGATGGTAATTTTTGGGCCCACATTCTAGATTTTTGATGATCTCTAACACGAGGTCACAACTATTCTGGAGCTAATTTATCTATGTGTCCAGATTGCTGCAGGCCGCATGCCAGCTGCATGGAGAAAGTTGGATGGGCTGATCCATTTTGGCAAATGAATTAATGTTCCACGATCCTCAACGGTCCTTCTGGTCCTCCTCTAGGCCGCCCATACGACAGGACATGAGGGGATTCAAAAGACATTGTACCGTCTCTACGCAGATTTTCATGTACCTCAGGCTCGTGGCCTGGTCCAAGAGTTTGTTCGGGCCTGTGCGGTCTACTAGCGTAACAAAATGGAACACCTGCATCCCGCAGGATTGTTACAGCCTCTAGCGGTTCCCTCCCAGGTTTGGGCCAATATCGCTATGGATTTCGTTGAAGGTCTTCCTAAGGTGCACAGAAAGTCGGTCATATTAACAGTTGTAGATCGTTTCTCCAAGTATGCGTATTTCATTCCATTGGGCCACTCGTAAACTGCGACATCCATCGCATGTGCCTTCTTTAACAGGATTGTCCGCCTCTATGGGCTTCCCAGTTCTATTATGAGCGATCGCGATCCTACATTTACAAGCAATTTCTGGACTGACCTCTTCAATATGGCGGGCGTCCTACTCAACATGAGCTCGGCCTTTCACCCTCAATCAGATGGCCAATCCGAAGTTACTAACAGGGTTATTGCCACGTATCTCTGTTACTTGACCAGTGATCGCCCACGGGAATGGCTAGCTTGGTTCCCATGGGCTGAGTATTGTTATAATACATTGTTCTAGTCAGCAATCCGAACGACACCGTTTCAAGTGGTTTATAAGTGTGCACCCCCTCCTAACTGTCCTATCAGCCTGACGGGGTACGAGTCGCGGCCATGGATAATATGTTGTGCTCCCGGGATGAGTTTCTTCAGGAGGTGTGCGGTCATCTCTTCCAAGCCTAACAACATGCCAAAAAGTATTATGATGACCGACACTGGGAAGTTCATTATGAAGTCGGGGAGTGGGTGTGGCTTCGTTTGCATAATCGCCCGGCTTCCTCTATTCTGGGTCACGCGATGGGCAAGCTTAGTCCTCAGTTCTTTGGTCCATATCAGGTCGCTACCAAAGAGGGCCAAGTAGCCTACCGCCTCACTCTCTCGGCAGGGTCGCGCTTGCATGACATGTTCCATATTGGTTTACTGAAAAAGTTCTACGAAGATCCACCATCAGTGCCGCCAGCATTGCCACCAGTTCGACATGGCCGTGTCCTTCCCATTCCTGCAAAGGTTGTCTGTGCAGTATGTCATCGCGATATTTGGCATCTCTTGGTTCAGTGGATGGGGGCACCGGAAGTGGAGGCATCGTGGGAGCCATTGGAGGACTTCCGTCGATCTTATCCAAATTTCCAGGTCCAGGTCGAGGACAAGCTGTTTCTCGAGGATGGGAGAGATGTTATGCGGGGGCTCTCCTACCAGCGATGAAACAGGAAGAGTCCAAGTCCGATAACATCTGCAGCTTAGCATTTCCTAATAGTAGTTGATTTCCTATTCGTAGAAGTAGTTATTTTTCCTATTCAGTATTTCCTTTCATATTCAGATTAGGAATGGTGTTGGCTATATAATGCCTACCTCCGTAGGTTTGATGGTATCAAGTGATACAAACAATCTTTCCCTTACCTCTCTCTCTCTCTCTCTCGTATCTCCCTCTCCCATGCTCTTAAGCATTTTAGGTTGCCACAACGGCGCGTGGAAGTGGTCGAAAGGATCGACCCACCTCTTCTCACAGCTACAATCTTCGTATCATCGTAACTCCCATCAAACTCACTCTAATATCATGTTAAAATCTCGACGTACAATTCAAAACCTTAAGACGATGGATTGGTAGATTTTCAACCATTATAAACAAGCTTATAATAACTAATAATGCGGTAATCTCATCGCCATGAACCAGTAAGATAGAATCTGCAGAATTCAGCCATGACATTCTTCATGAATTGTCGATGAAAAATTCTAAAGAACAGATTGTTATCTGATCATTAGCAGCAGCTATCCAAGACCCGATCCAACTGTAGCAACCAGGTTCTATTCATCTCTAAACACTAGGTATTAAAGATTAGGTTCCAATCGAAAGCGTAGTACTCCAGAAAGGGAATCCTTATGTCGCCAATAGATTACTGTTGGGTATGGAGCCTGAGTATGAGTGAAGTATTCAGGTAGCTCGAGTGAAGAGCTGTGAGGATGGTCCGAGAGTTGATGGATTGGGTTCAGAGTCCAAAAATGCTCGGAGAATCAATCGAGTCAAGAGTCGAGTGAAGACATTGAGGATATCTGAGGATCGTGTGGCTTGAGTGAAGAGCCTTGAGGATGATCGGGGCGGCGATCAGGTTAAGAGACGAAGTCGAAGAAGAGCTTTGTGAAAAAGCTGAAGGAACTTGCGATAGCAAGTTAACTGGTGATAGCAAGTTGGGGGAACTTGCGATAGCAAGTGCCAAGTTCCAGTAACTTCTGCGTGAGGCCACTAGCGTTCGCCAGTTGATTGGTGATCGCAAGTTAGACCGGGAAAGTTGCTAAACTTGGACCAAAATATCTCTCAAGACCCCCCAAATATTTGTCTAGGTTGTGGGCACTATAAATACCCATTTGTCTCATTGTTGGAAGGTAGGTAAAGAGTTGCCCACTTCTCCAAAGAGAAAGAGAGAAGAGAGAGGAAGAAGAAAGGCTCTCCAAGTGAAGGAGAGGCTAATTGCCCACTCCTCCAAGTGAAGGAGGAGAAGAGGAAGAAGACCCTCCAACTGAAGGAGGGTTGTCCATGGAAAAGAGAGAAGAGAGAAAGAGGAGATGCTCTCCAAGTAAAGAAGAGTGGTCTATGTGCCCCAAAGTTGCCCAATCCGAGTGAAGGGTTGTCTCCGAGTGAAGGAGATAGAGAAAAGAAAGAAGACCTCCAAGTGAAAGAGGAGAAGAAGAAGACCCAAGAAGAAAGGTTGCCTCCAAGTGAAGGAGGAGGAGAAGAAGAACTCCAAATGAAGGACAAACCCAATAAGAAGGGTTAGCCACTCCGAGTGAAGGAGGTGGTACTCTCCGAGTGAAGGAGAGTTTGTCCGAAGAGTGGGTAGAGCCCAAGCCTAGGATTTTGCCAAGAGTGAGAGCTCCCACGAGTGTGGGTAGCCTATAGTAAGAAGAGGAGGAGAGAGTGAGCCGAGTGAAGGCATCCATTGTTGTGAGAGTGAGTGAAGCTTGAGCAGAAAAATAGTAGAATCTCTCCTGGCTTGGAAGCCCCCGGATGTAGATCATTGTGGATCGAATTGAGTAACCAATTTTTTGTGTCCCTCCTTGTGCTTTGTGCATTGTACTTCTCGTGTTATCGTGGTTTGCTCGTATGTGTATTTCTATTTTCGTTGCTTGGATCCACGAGAAGTGGGTAATTTTCCCAACAACTAGTATCAGAGCCCGAGTTAGGGCATGGTGAGAGCAACCATGGGTGAAGTGAAGTCGCTCGTGGAGATGTTTTGAGTATATGAAGAAAGAGGAGTGAAAGCTCCTAGACTAAAAAGTGATGAATGTGATGTACTTATCCTTGTCTAGAAGTGTGATGATTGAGGAGGGTATGTTGTATGTAATGAGAAATGCCCATGAGAGCTTTGGCCTTGTAAGTGCGATGGAAGATGCGGAGTAGCATTATCGATTTGGCCATATGTGTGAGAAGAGGATGAGGGTGCTTTATTCACGAGGGAAGCTACCAATGTTGAAGATCGTAGAGATGGGTCTTCGTGAGCCTTGTAATCTTGAGTTTCAAGAGGTAGCAGTTTTCGAAAAGATGAGAAGCTTGAATTGGTCCAAGTGAAGGGACAGGCACCAGTGAAATCCTTGGGTAGTTCGTGCTACAAGACTTCCGTTGGCATGCAGGATCTTGAGGTGTACTTGAGATCGAGAAAATGGCAGAGTACAAGCTCCAAGAGTTCAAGAAGTACTGTGAGCGAATATGATTCGCAAGAAGAAGACAGTAGCTAGAAACCTCGAAGAAGATGGCAACGTGGAGAAGATGAATATGACAACCAATGAGAGAGTTATAGCCATGCGAGTGAAGCGTGGGCTACCGAAGATGTTAAAGGTGGATACAGTGAACACCACTGCTTGCTTGATCAATAGAGTACCATCAAGCCCTTTGGAGAATGTGATATTGGAGGTTTGGTTTTTGTGTCATTTGTTCATGTTGATGCAGATGAGAAGAGCAAGCTAGATACCAAGTCCAAGTGAAGGATGAGGGAGCTTTGCTAATGATAGAGGTTCTAGCAGTGAGATGGTCGAGCGAGACATCTCCGAACTCGGGTGGGAGTAGGAATGTACTAAATGGCCAGGAGGCCAGCGAGGAGAAGATGAAACCAAGTTTTCCACCGCCAGTGGTTTCACAGCGGAGTTCCACAAGTTGATGCAGATGAGAAGAGCAAGCTAGATGCCGAGTCCAAGTAAAGGATGAGGGAGCTTTGCTAATGATAGAGGTTCTAGCAGTGAGATGGTCGAGCGAGACATCTCCGAACTTGGTGGGAGCAGGAATGTACTAAATGGCCAGGAGGCCAGCGAGGAGAAGGTGAAACCAAGTTTTCCACCGCCAGTGGTTTCACAGCGGAGTTTCACAAGTGAAGGTGGTTCATCGCAGTAATTCTTGCCCGCCAACTACTATTTATTGTCGATATGTGGTAAGCCATGAGATTATGCAGAGGTCTAGTGGAGTGAGCATGTGGCCAAAAAGATGCTTGCGAAAAGTGAGAAGATGAAGTCGTTGAGTACCAACAAGACTTGGGAACTCGTCAAACTCCATAGTGGCAAGGCATGGCATAATCAGGAGGTTAGAAGAGTTGGTATGGCAAAGGAGAACAAGTGTTGCAAAGAGAGAGCTCAGAAGCAGAATACTCCAGGTACTTTCACTGGTGGTCGTGTGAGGTATGCAAAGGAGCGTACAAGACCAGTGATAGCGGATCCGGTGGGAGTTGTGAGAAAGTTTTTGAGGAATCCTGGAAAAGTGAGAAAACAAAGAAGTGGGTGCCCGTCCACTTGACAAGCGTTGTAGTGAATGGCCTAAGTGTAAGGGCAACAATGCTAGAATGGCAAGATGCGTGGATGCGGATGTCACATCAAGCTACCTTGACAAGAGAAGGGTGATCTCTTGGGTTCAAGGAGGAGAAGATCTTACAAGTGTGAAGCCCAAGGGGAGTTTCTTGGAGAGGTTGAAGCTATGCTTGGCTTCAACTAGCCTTGTGAAGTTATGAGAAGAGGCCGAAGCGCTGATTAGGAGAAAGTCGCCTAGTGACGGGTGACAAGTACCGATTGGTGTAGATGGTCGCCTAGTGAAGATTGATTGGTAAAGAGGTTAGTCTTCGGGTGGGAGATTGCCTAGTGTTGAGGATCGCCTAGTGACGGGTGGTGATCGGGGTGGTGATCGGGTTAAGAGACAAAGTCGAAGAAGAGCTTTGTGAAAAAGCTGAAGGAACTTGCTATAGCAAGTTAACTGGTGATAGCAAGTTGGGAGAACTTGCGATAGCAAGTTAACTGGCGATCGCAAGTGCCAAGTTCCAGTAACTTCTGCGTGAGACCACTGGTGATTGCAAGTTAGACTGAGAAAGTTGCTGAACTTTGACCAAAATGCCCCCCAAGAACCCCCCCCCCCCCCCCCCCCCCCCCCCCCCCCCAAATAGTTGCCTAGGTTGTGGGCACTATAAATACCCATTTGCCTCATTGTTGGAAGGTAGGCAAAGAGTTGCCCACTTCTCCAAAGAGAAAGAGAGAAGAGAGAGGAAGGAGAAAGGCTCTCCAAGTAAAGGAGAGGCCAATTGCCCACTCCTCCAAGTGAAGGAGGAGAAGAGAAAGAAGACCCTCCAAGTGAAGGAGGGTTGTCCATGGCAAAGAGAGAAGAGGAAAAGATGAGGTGCTCTCCAAGTAAAGGAGAGTGGTCCATGTGCCCCAAAGTTGCCCAACCCGAGTGAAGGGTTATCTCCGAGTGAAGGAGATGGAGAAGAGAAAGAAGACCTCCAAGTGAAGGAGGAGAAGAAGAAGACCCAAGAAGAAAGGTTGCCTCCAAGTGAAGGAGGAGGAGAAGAAGAACTCCAAATGAAGGAAAACCCCAAGAAGAAGGGTTAGCCACTCAGAGAGTACTCCGAGTGAAGGAGGTGATGCTCTCTGAGTGAAGGAGAGTTTGCCCGAAGAGTGGGTAGAGCCCAAGCCTAGGGTTTTGCCAAGAGTAAGAGCTCCCAAGAGTGTGGGTAGCCTATGGTGAGAAGAGGAGGAGAGAGTGAGCCGAGTGAAGGCATCCATTCTTGTGAGAGCGAGTGAAGCTCGAGCAGAAAAATAGTGAAATCTCTCCTGACTTGGAAGCTCCTGGATGTAGATTGTTGTGGATCAAATCGGGTAACTAAATTTTTGTGTTCCTCCTTGTACTTTCTTTTAGCTTTGTACATTGTGCTTCTCGTGTTATCGTGGTTTGCTCGTATGTGTGTTTGCGTTGCTTGGGTCCACGGAAAGTGGGTAATTTCCCCAACAATTACAACATTGTTTTAGAATATGCAGTCCGACCACCACCTGGAACTCAGAGCGGGTCAGATAAACATCAAAACCTGGAGAACGTTTGGGTCAACGCAATTGGACCGTCGGACCATGATACAAATTGCAGAGTGGGTCGCTCTATGATGAGATTGAGTAGCTGAAGCATATAGTAAAATTTAAGATATAATTACAAGCACAAAGTTGCAAATCACCATGAATTCAATATGCAAAGACAATAGGTTGATACATTTGTTGTCCGCAAAACATTGCAGCCGATAGAGTTCGACATCTTTCTCGAATGGAATTATTTAGTTGTTGTTATATTATAGCAGGAACCTCTTCTTTGATAAGTGAGATTATGTACTCCAAAAACACAGCATCACATGGAAGCTTGATAGGCCCTTCACTTGGTAGTCCAAACTCTTCTTCAGAGAGCCTGAACAATTCTTTTAAAACATAATTGCTAAGATAAGGTAGTGGGATGACAAACCGCTTCTGATCAATAGTATATACAACGAAATGGCCTATTGATGAACTTTTGAGAGGAATTCTCATGTTATTTATGACCATCAGTTTTCTCCATTTCCTGGCTATCTTATCGAACTTTTTTGCGCTAACCATTTTTTGTGGGTTGTTTGGTGAAATTTGAGATTGATTCTTAGAAGAGTGATGAACGTGTAATAAAACTAGATGAATATTCTTTGTATATTATATACTAACGGTCAAGACTCTCCACATAGTTTAGCCTTCCTAGTGTTGGAATTTACTATGCAAAATTATGAGCTACATGGTAAAGAATATATTTCAAAATATGAATTCACGTTGCCTAGAAAAATTAGTTATGATCTGTTATTTAAACATTGCTCTAGATTTTAAACTTGATGTAACATCCCAACTGTCTTTTGGTCAAGTTTATAGATGTTTCTTAAACTCTTGTAGCAATATTTGCTCAATACACAAAATTTAAGTTGAAAGTATCTAAGTGGTTTGCTCCTAGGTACCCAACCAACTATAACCGAATGACAATTAACTACTTGGGAATCACAGCCTGCCTCATCATAACTTCATAGAATCTTTCTAGTAATTTTTCTAGAAGTATCCTCTCAGTTCGTTGTAAAATATGTAAATAAGGGAATAAAGATTCTTCCAAAGTATAATTTACTTGGGACAAACCTACAGACCAAAGACAGATGACGATGTTGGATCGAATGTTCACATAACGGAACATAACAACCTTCTAAAAACATAACAGAAGATAACTAATTCTAACTACCATATACCTCAGGATTATTACATAGTAAATACCGATTTGAGGACAGCTAAACTATGTGGACTCTTGGGAATCATAGTATATATACACAGACGAAACTCATCAAGTTCTATTACATAAAGTTAGTCATTTGTTCTAAGAATCAATCTCAAACTCACAAAGAACCCAAAAATAAATATGCATAGCCCAAAGAAGCTCGTTAAGATTGCCAGTAGATGGAGAAAGTTGGTGGTCGCAAATACACAGAGAATTCCTCTCAGAAGTTCGTCAAGTTCTAGCAGCAGTCCGATAGGCCGTTTCGTTGTTTATACCGTTGATCGGAAGCGCTTCGCCATCCCAATATCATATCTTTGCAATGGCATTGTTAGAGAGTTGTTCAGGCTCTCCGAAGAAGCTTATGGACTACCAAGTGAAGGGCCTATCAAGTTTCCATGTGATGTTGTGTTCTTGGAGTACTTAGTCTTACTCATAGAAAAAGGGTTGTCTCTTAGAATGGAACAAGCATTGGTTGGTTCCATGCGAGACAATTGTCGGGCCGAGTTGGCTTCACTGTTTTTGGGACAACAAAAGCATCAATCAATTGTATTTGCATCTTAAGTTGACGTGATTTGTAAATTGTGGTTAGTTATTGAATTCAATGAAGGATTGATGAACTCATACTGAAAGAAAAAATTAAGTAGATGATTATATCCTTCATCGACTTAGTTTTATTTTTCAATATGAGTTCATCAATCTTTCATTGAATTATCGAGCGAGAAATAATATTAGATCAATCTGTTTTGATATTATATTAGGATTTTTATATCTTTCTCAAAATCTTAAAATGATTACTGATAAAATTTCAACTCTTATAAATAAGTCCACGACACTTGAAATTAGCCATGTCGTAATCTCAACACCACGAACCATAAGATAAAATATGCGGAATTCAGCCATGACACTTTTCATGAATTGTCAACACGGACCACCGGTTGCGACGGCGGCTCCTTCTCCTTCGTCGTCTACATCTTCGCGGGCAAGGAGGAGTCCTGCTCCAACGGCGAGGTCTTCACTCACTCGTTTGACGTCCTGACAGTATTCTATTTGGGGAAAAATTATTGGGAAAACAAAAGCTAGAGAGATGGCATCTTCTTCTTCTTCGCGAGACAAAAAACCAGGACGCATTTGAACCCTGTTTGATCTGAACCACCGATCCGGACCGGACTCCAACTCTTATAACAATGACAACAACCCACAGGAGTACTACACCGGCGCCGAGAAAAGGTTTGTGCTTTTTTAAATTCCCAATCTTTGATTAATTTGGGGAAGTGAACCTTTGTTGCCTTATCAAAGAAGGACAATTCAATTATTCCATTTGAATTAGGGTTTTCGGTTGTTCTAAACATTAGAGGATTTCAATTGAGGCTTTGTGAAAATCTGGATTTCCATTTGGGGGGGGGTCGTCGGGGAAGAATGTAGGATTTTTTGAACATCTGGGTTTCTTGGTGGTGGGGTCATCGACGGTGAGCTGTTCCTGGCGCCGAACACGGGTTTCCTGGTGGTGAGGGTCGTCGGGGAAGAAGGTAGGATTTTTTAAATTTTTATTAATTTTTTTTGTAAAGGTACATAAGTCATTTGCATGAATAAATTGTTTGTTGTCGTAAGCAAAAGACTCAAAAATATAATAAAATCAAATACGGTAGATAAGAAAATTATTTTTTTAAAAGAGAAACTAAATCATCGATTTAATCATACACCACGGACTTGAGAATAATTTTACTTTATAAAAAATTTAGAGAAATATCTAATTTGCGTTTGTATGTGACTGAGTATTAAGTCGAAATATGCTTGTATGAGAATAGAATAGCTAGAAAAATAAATAAAATTAAAGAGATTTATTTGTTTATTATTTTTCTCTTTTTTAATAATGCACGTATGCATACATGATGATATGCATCATTAAAAAAGAGAAAAATAATAAATAAATAAATCTCTTTAATTTTATTCCTCCTCCTACTCCTCTTTCTTCTTCTTCTTGCACTCGAGCAAAAATTATTATTGATATTTTTAGCTGTGTTAAGCTGTTGCACATCACTTGTACCTCCAATAAAAGTGTCTTGTAAGCCAACATCGTCATCCCCTGCAAAATTACTACCTCCAGAATTGATGTTACGAACAAAATGATCTTTAGGCAATCTCATCCCAACATCGAAATTATTCCAATCATCGCCATCGATATTTGTTGCAAAACTGTAGGTATGGCTTCCTCCTCCCATCTCACTTTCAAATATAGGGTTAATATACTAATTTGAGAATGCTATTTGATTATCCTAGTTTCTTTCAAGAATGCCACTTTCGACATCATTATAAAGTGGCACTAGATGATTGTCACGAATCATCCCCACCAGGGCGGAGCCACGTTTAATATTGTGATTTTTTTGTTGATAACTATGTATATTTTTTAATATATATCTTCACTGAAATTAGAAATTGACCCCACTAAAAAATTAATCAACCTAAAAATTGAAACCAGAATGGTCCATTACCGACTTATCATATACTAGACAGGCCCAAGAAAGTGTGTATTCCAAATGTCAAATAAGTTATCGAGTTTGAACTTTTTGATAAAAATTATATTGCCCCACTTCCGAAATTTTTTGGCTCCGCTCCTGATCCCCACACTTGATTTATTATGATTTAGCTCCACAAATTCAAATATATTTTCATAGTTAACATTGTTTGTCATGTCTTCATAAGGAAACTCTAGCCTGATGTTGTTAGAACTACAACAAAATCATTGGTGGCAAGTCCTCTTCCATTGAAAGTCATCTTTTGGTTGGTTGATCAGAAGAAGGTCACTGACATAAAAAAGAAAATGAGTTCCTTTAACCAAGTCCAACCTCTTCCCTCTTCTGAATTTAACCAGGTTTCTCCTCTTCCCTCTTTTGATATATGATGGTTAATCCATATGATGCTCTTCATTTGAGTCAAAGTTCTAGTGAAAATTTGAGGAAGAACATTATGCTTGTGGAAGTAATACTCGAGGTGATACAAGAGTTCTATTTGGATTTGACATGAACATTTCACTTGCTAATAGTCTAATTAATATGGCATTTGAGAATTCTTTCTATAGAAGAGGAAAGAGGTGGGACCTGGTTTAAGGAACTCATTTTCTTTTGAATGTCAATGAACTTCTCCTGATCAACCAACTTAAAGTAGCCAACTCATCGGTCGTTAACTGATCAAGCGACCCATTTTGGTAGAGCTGGAACATTAACGACATAAGTCCATATCTTGGGTTTTTTAAATTCTTTAAGGATTGAACTTCAACCTTTTCTATCCTCTTCCTAAGGTAGCTCTCTTAGTTCTTTACTTCTCTGACCTCTCGGTGTGAGGAAGTTTCAAGTAAATTCCTAGAAGAGTTTGCATCGAATCAAGTGAAAGCCCTAATGCTGATTCATAGTCGTCAGGACTATAAATGATACAAAACACATCAACACAGCACAAAATAATTAACTAACTTACTTTCTTCAATAATCAAACTCTCCTTTTCTTCAAATACGATTTGCTAGCACTATCATTAGATATAAATTTGAGTTAAACTTTCTCTCTAGTCATTGTACTTCTCCTATACTAGTCTAGATTTTAGTATTAAATCACTAATGCTATGTATTTTAAAATATGTTCAACTCAGACTGTGTATAGTTGAAGAAAATGGGAGAAGAATTGAATGATAATAATTAACGGTTGATAAAATAACAAAGAAACAATGACCTTCACTTGATTCGATGCAAAATCTTCTAGGGAGTTAAGGGTTGGTAAGAAAACAAAAAACCAATAACCTTAACTTACTTTTAAAGTTGGTTCTTTAAAAATCAATTCGAAGCAATATTGCCCCGCCAAAAAAAAAAGTAATAGCTAATCATTCGCAGTTCTGAAGCGACCTGGGTCTAACAATAATTCCACATAAATTTAAATTATTCACAGTTTTACCAAACCAAATAAATTAATGAATATAACAAATTTCCTAAATAAAAAATTATCTACAAAACCAAAAAATATCATAGACAACGTCCTAAACCGATATATATTTACTAAAAACAAGTTAACACAAATTATTTTACTTTTAGGAAAAAATATTCTACAAACGAAAAATAATTCACTTGAGAAAATTTAATAATCTAAAAAAAGTAGAACAAAGTTACTAAACAATAAAAATAGCTAAAAATTTTTGTTGAATTTTGAGTAATTTATTTGGAATAATTGTTTGATTAATTTTTTTAGAAATTCGTGTAAGACATCGAGACATTCTATGTTGCTCTGGTTTGGTTGAGTTTCTAACTTCTCAACTAGCTTAGCAATATCTATAATCATATTAGTGCACATTATAATAATAAGTAAAATTAAAATTATTAACTAAATGTAAAAGCTTTATGAAAGAGATTACCAGAATGAAAAAGTTTATTGCATATAGCCATATAAGAAAAAAACTGAGGGCACGCCGAGAGAGGATAGGAGAAGACAAGGTGACGACAAAGTTAAGTTTGTACGACGTCTCGTATTTATGTAAAAATTTGCAGTAAACGTTCAACTAATGTCAGTTTTTCTACCCAAAAAAAACTAATGTCAGTTTTAATATATTTTACAGATTTAGTATGTGCTTCAATTAATTATTAAATTTAATATTGAAAATTTATTTTTAATAAAATAAATATGTTTATGAATTAAAAAATTATGATAATCTGTTGGTTTTAAAAAAATTTCTTTCAAATATTTAGAGAGTTTTTCATGTATAATAAAATCTTAGATAAATATAATATCGTATATTTGTATCTATATATGGATGTCACCAAGAATATTTTAGCTTTCCCAAAAAAAAAACCAACTTTGATTTTGGTCACCATATAAAATTTGGTTACTTTCTAAGATTTTGGTTGCTATATATAATTTTTATTATCATATATAATTTATGTTAACATATATAGTATT